>JAYESA010000006.1:111874126-113141406 GCA_036927795.1 Iris macrosiphon | reverse complement strand
CAAGACGATATTCCACCACCACCGCAGTTTACTCCACCGATGCCCATTTTTCCACCAGGACAGCCTATGGACGGACAGCAGATGTTCCAAATATTTTATGCAATGATGCAAGCCCAATAGCAGGTTCATCAAGAGACTCAGCGTCACGAGGCTAAGAACCTAAAAATAGTATAGTGACCACACTGGAGCAGGCGAACCCACTAGCTAGACGACCATCGACGGGATCTATCACTAATTTTCGCCAGCTGAAGTCCCGTATCTTTTCTGGCAAGGAGGAGCCCACTGAAGTTCATGAGTGTCTCATAAACACTCAACACCAATTGGAAGCAACTGAGCTTCCGAGGGAGCGTTGGATGACTACCGTCAGAATGCAGTTGACGGGCAATGCACATCACTGGTGGCTATCTGAGGAGAGATGGCTCGAACCGGACCGAGTCACTTGGGAGGAGTTCTCAAGACTCTTTTAGGAGATGTATATTCCATCTATTGCTCGATCGAAACTTTGGGACAAGTTCAATCGCCTCATTCAGGACAATATGACAGTTGAAGAGTACAATGCAAAGTTCATCCGTTTGAGTCGCTTTGCCCCTACTCTGATTCCGACAAAAGAGGAGAAGGCAGAGAAGTTTTTTGACGGACTTAGCTTTGAGCTACAGAGATTAATCGGCTCTGTTGCCCCTACTCTGATTCCTTACTGCAGTCCGACGCATGGAGCACGTCACCAGGAGAGAGCCCAGCCTAAAACGGTCATTCACATCAGCACCAGCCAGAGCACCACAGGAAGAAGCTGTAAAGAGACCTCATATGCACTAGCCACCCAGAGCAGCTCTGCAGGCACTACCTACATGTCAATATTGTGGCAAGCGAGGTCATTACGTGAGCTAGTGCAGACGCAAGTTGGGATTGTGTTTGATTTGCGGATCCAGCCAATATTCAGCTAAGGATTGCCCTGAGCGTCGAGAGGGAGCACCGATGGTAAACAGACAAGCTTCACCAGCACTGAGAGGATATCAGCCGAGGCCACCCTTGGCACCACAGGCAGCACTATTCCTAGCAGGCCCAACAATAACAGAGGGCGCCACCACAAGGATGTGGACAGGCTTTTGTGATGACAGTGGACGAGACACAGACTCGAGGATTAGTGAATATGAGTAAGATTTAGTTTTATCATAGCTAGCTATAATAGCGAATATTTCTAGTAATACTTTAGCATGTGCCTGTTAGTTCCATTCCCTAGCCTAAATCTAGTATTATGTTAGCATGAACCTGTTGGTCTAGAGTAGTAATATGTAAGTGGTACCCAAGTTTTCATAAGTTGTAGTTGATCTTCGTTCTAACCAGGCTCCTTACTCTTGAGTTACTTATCTCTCATTGCCTAGGAAAAAAGTTTATATTTCTTCCCTACAAGTTCAGCTTGAACAAAACCCTCACCCTTCCTCCCAATTTTTTATGTTCATGGTTCCTTATCCTTTGTGTCGTGCTTCAACGAACATGTCTTATAACCGCATCATTTCTTCTGGAGCAAACCTTTCTTGACCGGTTATGTTTTATTTCTTAATTGTGAGGACGCAATTCTTTTAAGGTGGGTAGATTATAAACACCCTGATTTTAGAATTTAATTTAAAATTTTCAATAATTATTATTGTAGAAAATTTTCATTATTTTTAGTTAATTATAATAAATGTTCATTCATGGATTTATATTTTTGTTTATTAAATTAATTATTAAAATAGTACAAAAATTATATTTTTGGGTGTATAATTAATAATAGAATATTTTGTAATTTTTTTAGAATATATTGGGGTCAAAAACTATTTTTTATGGCCATGTATGCATATATATATATATATATATATATATATATATATATATATATATATATATATATATATATTGTTTTAGTAAACCAACCCAAATCAACCCAAACCGAACCAACCCAAACCAAACTAAAAAAATTCGGACCTAAACCCGCACCCATAATCCGATAACCCGACCTTAAACTCTAACCCACTCTCCCCCACAGCCCGCACGATTCCCTCTCTTCCCCTCCCGAAACTGATGCCAACCCCTCCTCTTCAGCTCCTTGTAACTCCCTCCATGTCATCCTATATAAAGCCTAGCATAGCTGACCACCACCACCATCAACTCCTCTTCCAATTCTGACAAGTCCCGACTGTCGACGACCGCCGGATAGTCGCCGTCGAACGCCACAAGAAGCCTCCGCACAGCCGCCCAAAATTTCGAGCAGTAGCGAGCATCGAGGTACCCATCTTCTAGCCCCCATATCTCTCTGCACAGTTAACTAAATATCGACCCGTCGAATCCTATGTGAAGACCACATGACCCTCTTGAACCCTGTATAATTAGTTCGGTATATCGTGTCATGTGTCGGTTGTAATTCGCGACGCAAAACCGAACAAAAATAACCCAATTTGTAGTTCAGAAACTGTTCCAACCACCCATGTTCATGTCTGATTTTCTTCCAACCTAGTTAATAATTTTAAATTCCACTTAAACAATAATTTAGAAAACATAGCCAAGATTTAATCTCTTTAATTACCTTATTTTAATTTGATGTATGTTGTATTTTATTTGCTGTTGAATTTGATCGAAAACTTGGTTTTCTAACCCAATATTTCCCGAAAGGGGTGCGACCCGCTAAATGAGGTAACTTCATCGTGTGTGAATTACACTGAAAGGCATGTATCTTCAACGCGAACGTCTGAAATTTGCGAAAGTTGATTTGGATGTACGTGTACACCGAAATTAACATATATCCGTGGAAAAAGTACCGTACCGACCAGTTCTGACACTCGTAATAATTTTGTATATGTTTGTCGTTTCACAAAGAAACTTATGCTATCGAATTTGCAGCATTACGCTGGTCCTGTGACCCAAGTTTGGTTCAATTCTGAGAACGTTGACAAAATACCGTTTTGCGGGCCCTGCGGTTCCACTTGATGGGAGATTTCGTGACCAACTTATCGGAATCCAGTTCTGGATGTTCTGTAGGGTTCGTATCATCGTTCTGAACTCATAGACACTATGTTTGATAAATTTGGAAAACTTTGTCTTTGGCACAATTTTTTTGTGTGAAGTAGGCCACATGTGGACCCCGCTTTGACAAAAATTATCAATTATGTCCTTGTGTCCAAATTGGACTTATGGGTAGTCAATTTTAGCTATTTTAAGTATTCTAAAAATAATGGTGATGTTTGTTTCAGCATCCGGATGCGTACTTAGAGATTCAACTTTTACAAGAGCAGTTGATGGAGTTCAGAACCCAAGCAAGTGTACCTTACCAAACTTGCAGTAGATCCTGTAATATTATTTGCTTATGTTTATATATATATATATATATATATATATATATATACTCTTGAGATGTACCTGTTCAACCTAGGACCGTGAGACGTTGCTTAGCGTCCGAACAAGATTCGGGTGTCGACGCCGTACGCGGAGTCGTGTAACGTCATTTAGAGAGTTGATTCCATGATCCTATTTTTACGTGCTTGCTTTACCAAGTACATCATACCATATGACACTTGACACTATTCATGTGACAGAATCTTTTCTGAGTTATTCATGGTAATTTTGTATAGGCTTACAGGATTCGTGACATGAGACTTGCATATACATAGATATCATTATGACTCGTTGTACTAGCTAGAGTTCATGGTCTTACGTGTTATAGACATGAGACATCATGGACATGAGATGTGTGATTACATTAGGTGGGGAGAGACACACAGGCTACAGGCTAATTATATACATATATACTATATTATTGAGGTACTTTTGTCTCTGTTCCAGAGCTTGGCCCATTACGTGATATTACTGCTACCGGCTCCCCGACATAGAGCTTGTAGTAGCCTCAGCTTGAGTACTAGTGATGCTCTCATTTGTATTTAACATAGCTGGTTACATAGCTTGACCTGAGGATCTATTTTTATGTACTGCATTTTATTTGTCTTGAGTTATTCTTGTACCTTGCTGTCCCCTGAGGACCTGGATCCGAATTATGTCCCCAGGTACATCAGAGGAGAAATACCCCGAGATATATGGGACAGGAGATGGCGCTGGAGCAGTACTGGCGCCAGAGGACGAGGTTGTGCCAGAGGATTTCTCCTGAGTATTTTGTTACATACTCAGTTATTTATGCTTACAGTTATTTCATATCTTGACTCATGGACTTATGTATTGACTTATTCTCTTTTCTTATTTTTATCGGATTGTTCTTCGAGACACTACATATGTTGACTTAATGGTGGACTATTTTCTTTATCTATTATCTTGATTAGTCTATTATATTTAGTTATGTTTCTTTCTGTGGATGAGATTAGAATTATTCTGTGATAGATGGTGTAGACTGCATTGATAATTATTACAGCTTAAGTGCACTCTAACGGGTCCATTAAATTAGGTTTGTCCATTGGAGTTGTGCTGTTGGCCATTGTCACGTGGCTAGTCCCTCGGTATTTTGGGACTGGGACGTGACACAAGGCATACTAGCAAAACCTTTACTTCCAAAATTTTAAATTTTGGAATGAGTACAACTCTGGAGTTTGTCTCATCTGATCACTCCTGAAATTCTACAAGGAAGACTTGTTGAGGAGGATCTTCTAGATAATATTTTCTTAACCTTCTACCTTTCTAACATAATGCTCATGCAGCAATGTAGAGAGCGAAAGCCTACCAAGTTCTCAGAGCTAATTTCTCTTACTTTGTTTGCTAAAAAGAATAATGAACTCCTCATGAAGAACCATCATGCCCGCCCACTTGCACATTAAATACCATCTCGTTTCCTAATTGCCAACGTAGGATATGCCAAATGCCAAAGTCGACATAATTGAAATAGGGGTCGCGACATGACAAGGAAACCCAACCATGCATAAGGGGAAGAAATCAGGACCACCAAAGGAGACATCAAGGCAAAAAAAATGTTTGGGGTTCTCCCAAGTCCTACAACTTCAAGAGAAAGAAGAAGAATGATCATGCTTTTACTTCTAATACAATTAACATTTGTTATCATTGTGGCAACGATTGATCTCACACATGTTGTGTACATGCCTATATAGTAAAAGAGTTCACGACTGTAGAAAGAACCAATATGGTCCATGTAGATGATACATTAGATACTATGTTTGAAGTTGGAGATTTTCACTAATACATGGAATAATAAATATAAAGTGATGAGGTTATATGTCTCATGTCTTAGGATTAATAAGTGATGATTTATAGTTTGAATTCTGAATAAATTTTTATTAATAATAAAGTTTTGTCTAGACTAATTGTTTAAATTTTATACTTACCACACACACTATTCTTTATGAAAGAAAATATTTTTCTAACTTCGTCCCTAAGAAAAACTTCCGACAACCCTATCAAGTTCATCAAACCTACTAGAGGGTCACGGAATAACCTATTTTATGTTTTGCAATACTCAATTTACCATCAAAGAGGCCCTATACTCTCCTTTTTTTTTGAAAGAACGTTGTTGAATTTTAAGGATATCCGCAAACAGTTACCATGCTGAGACAACTAAAAAAAATAGAGTGAAATATTTTTACATAACTTCTAATGTATATAGCTAGAAGATGTTTTAGAAAAGATGGCCCGCCTCCCGAATTGGTTGTATTCTATAATCCTTAGAGTGATAGAGGCGCATAATGTGACTAGACCTTGTTCGACAAGATGAGAATATTTAAGCTTTGGCATGACCGTCTCGATCACCAGAGTCAAGACTTGATGCATCATATTCTTAAATCTACACACGCGCATCACCTTACTAGAAGTAACTATCTTATGTATTCTAATACGCTTCTTATATGTATGCATATTGTCCACAAGAAATAATGCATTTACATAACTCCTAGCATAATTAATTAAGCTAATGGCTCACCGCCCAAATTATTAGATAAAATCCACAAGACTTCATAATGCCAGAGAATTTACGTCAAAAATGCTTGATGACTATTGCATGTCCATTGGTATCGAAGTTGAAGATTCAGTCCCCCACGTTCACACCTAAAATGGTCTCGCAGAAGTATTTACCCAAGTGTATCCATCTTATCGCTAGGACTTTGGTTGCACCAAACTTTATATTTTTGCATGGGGCTTACATAATACTGTATACATGCATGTTGGTCCATCTGAGGCCCGTTGCCATCCAACCCTATCCTGAGTTACATAGGTACAAACCTAACTTTGATATTTATATTTTTTTGGATGTGCAAACTATGTGCCAATTACGTCGCCGGAACATACCAAAATAAGCCCTTAGAGAAAGATGAAAATCTATGTCGGTTGTGATTCGTCATCAATCATTCGCTATTTGTAGCCCTTGACAGACAATATTTTTAGCGTAAGATTTGCAGATTGTCACTTTGATGATATAGTCTTTCCGTTGTTAAGGGAAGATAATAACATCTACGTTCCTGAAAAAAAGGATATGAATTGATGTGGTAGTGACCACTTTATCTTATTTATATCCTTGTATCACTCAGTATGATAATGAAGTACGGATGATCTTAGAACTTTATATGGTAATGCAAAGTATGCCAAATGTGTTCTCTGATCTAAAGAAAGTAACGAGATTACATATACATGTTGTAAATGTGCCTATAAGGATAGACGTCCCACAAAGACGCACAAAACTTTCGTTGAAGGAAATGTCACCCCTGAAGGATGGTGAAGTGTTGTTCCTAAAGGATAGCTTGTCGCACCCGAAGTACGACAAGGTACACTGGGGGTTAGCCAATCATCTGCCCTCGGCCTAAAGTACAGCAAACCACTCCATTCAAAAGATTCTCTCCCCCGAAAGAAGAGAAGCTTGCCACCCCAAATTATGTCTCTATCTCAAACTGTTCAACTCACGATATTACTTCATATTATGAAAGCGTCCTGGCCGAATGAGATGAGTGCACAAAATTTCATATTCGAGAATCAAGAAATATTCATCCCATATGCATGCTTAGACAAGTTGTGGAACATGAGTGAGATAATCATCGATGATAATTTTACATATTCAATAGCCACTAAAATTATAAAGTATGACAATATTGAACCATAGTCCATTGAAGAATGTCAACGTAGAACCAAATAGCCAAAATGGAAAGAAATAATCTAGGTCGAGTTAGATTCCTTAGCAAAAGTGAAATGTTCGGACCTGTAGTTCCAACACCATCTAATGTAAAATCAATCGTATACAAGTGGGTCTTATAAGGAAGCGTAATGAGATGAGTAAAATAGTGTAATATAAAGCATGTCTTGTGGCGCAAGGTTTCTCTCAGCGCCCTGTGATTGATTACAAAAAGAAGTACTGTTGTAATTGATATTATTATGTTTGCTACCTTTCTAGTTTAGTGGTTTCTAAAAAACTAAACATGTAGCTGATGGATGTAGTTATAGTGTAACTATACTAGGAGCTGGATACTGAAATTTATATGAAGGTCCATGAAGGACTTTATAAACTGATGCAAATAGTTTTAGACCCAAGAATACGCTAGAAATTAGGTTTGAAGCATTCAGTTTAGAATTAAAATAATCTGGTCGGATGTGGTATAACCGACAAAGTAAGTATTTGATCAGTTATGGATATATGAATAACAAAGTATACCCTTGTGTGTCTACCAAGAAATTACATTTTAAATTTGCGATCGTAGTAGTCTATGTCGACGACATGAATCTCATTGGACTCCTGAAGATATTAAGATAATTGTGTCATGCATGAAGTTAGAATTTGAGATAAAAGATTTGGAGAAAACTCGATTCTGCTTAGGACTTCATCTTGAGCATTGTACGATGGTGTTTTGATTTACCAATCAAGTTATACCTGAAATATGTAACGTCGGTTTAACATGGACAAAGCAAAACCCTCAAGTACACCCATGATTGTCCGTTCCTCTAGATGTTAAAAAGACTCATTATGTCCTAAGGAAGATGATAAAGAGGTATTGGAACCCAAAGTACCATATCTAAGTACAGTAGGCGCATTATTGTACTTAGCTCAACTAGACTTGACATATCATTTGTTATATCTTGGCTAGATTTAGCGTTGCGCCAACATTCCACCATTGGATTGACATTAAAAATATCTTTTGTTACCTTAAGGGTACTACAAACATGAACTTATTCTATCCATATCTATTTCAAAATAGATCAAATTCCTTGTTCCTCGGAATTATGCCCGCATGTCGACTATGTGGATGTTGGTTATTTATCTGACCCTCACAAGGCGAGATCTCAAAGTGGTTATGTCTTTACCATTTGGTGTACAACAATATCTTGAAAGTCTAAAAAGTAAATCCTGGTCACCACTTCTTCAAATCACGTCGAGATCATCGTCCTAACTGGTATCATAAGCACTTTGACGACGAAAGAGGCGAAAGAAGCAATCCATAGAAAGATTTGGCGCCGCAATCGCTCAACAGAGCCATCGGGATTATGCTTGACAGTGAAGACGCTCATCGTACCCAATACACCGCGCTACGTGCCTTCTTTTCCAACTTTGTCCTCAACTGGTCGGATTTCGTAGAGTACCCGACTTTCGTCCAGAAAAGTTTAAGAGCGCTAAGCGACATTACTTGGGAGTGCATATGGTTGTGAGTCGTAATTGAGCATATTCGGACAACAAGTATATTATCTCCTATCAATGATGTTCTGACAACAATATATAAAGACAAAGTTGAATGCATTACCAAATGAAGAAGAACTATATCAAGGGAGACCATACCAAGCATATTGCACCGATGTGTAAACCAACTCAGGACATGCTTATCTCCTCTTAGAGATATGGTCGTTATCCACTATAACCATATTGATTGTGTATATAAACCTGACTGCATACGCATTTTAGGTTTGCTAGTTATTTTTAATAACACAAGACTTCTCTCTCATCCATCTCCCACATAGTTCCCGAAGAACATCATAATAGTATACAACACATTGTGTTAAATGTAACTGGATAATGTCGATTATAACATATTACAACTAAATATAATATATTGAGTTCAAAGATAAAAAAAAAAAAAAAAACTAAATATACAAGATAGCATCGAAAGTAATATATTACTTAAAGTTTAAAGTTTGAAATTTGGTGGCTCTTGTTTATTTTTGTAATATTATAATATTTTTTACTAGAATGAGAGATGGATAGGTTGTGGTTGTAGAAATGTAGAAAATAGATGTAACCATCTAGGAAGGCATGTAATAGTTTACAAGTATATTTAACATTTTAAGAACACACATCAATCGTTCATTGCTACTAGTAGCATTTTTAAAGTCGAGAATAACATGTTACGACCAAATATAATATATCATTAAATTTATCGATAACAATAGATACCCCATATTTAGTTTTAAGTAGGGTCAAGGTCTTGAGGACTTGCATTCAAATCCTAATACTATTCAGTGTGTTCGATGTAAAGAGGGTTTGTAGCAAACCCGATAACAAGGATACAATAAATGAGAGAAACGGGGTATAGAGGTCTTCTTAGTTTTTTTTTTCTTTTCAAAATTTCGTGAATACAATAAGTGAGAAATGGGGTTATAGGAAACAGAATTTCAACAGGGTCTACCAGCTTTAGAAAAGTTGGGAGGAAGAAGTAGAAATTTTCCCTAAACATCTCCAGTTAAGTAGAAAGTAATAACATTTAGAATTCACTAATAAGTTCATAAACACCGCACATCGGTAAAGCTCGTATACAAACTCGGCTCGAGCATAAGCTTAATTTAAACCAGCAGCACAAGAACGAGAACAGGGGTGGAACTTGTGAATATTATGCCTGAGCTCTCTATAATATTACACCCTTCAGCACAAGGTGAAAGACGAAAAAGAAATTTACATGCTCAAACTCAAGTTCAGAAATACGGCTTCAAAGCTATCAAAACCCATCAGAATAAACTGCCAAAAGATGTTCAATTCAATGAACAAGACATGAAACAGTAATTAACCTTAACGATCTCAGTGACTACTTACCTTTACCACCCCTATAGTCCAACTGACAAAGGTAAGCTATTAAGATATTTTAAAAAGTCGTAGTAAGAATTTTTCTCATGTCAAATATTCAACATTTCTTAAAAAATAGTCGCAGTAAAGCTGGCAAACCATCGCCAAAAAGACAGCAATATAATCAACTATGACCTACCATAACATACACCAAGTAAAAAAAACACATTTCTTCGTGAAATATTAATGCTGAACATAATACACCAACCAGGTAAAGCATAATAATAACCCATGAAATCACAATAGTCCCATTATGATTAACTTTAAAAGAATGAAGTTTACAAATAACTGCCAGTGCAGAACAGACCGAGACCAGCTGACTAACTAAAATTTTCCAGTTTATTAACAAAAGTTTCCTCTAGGGTAGGCAGATCATAGCTCCCCGTAAAATTAAATCATATACACTATGTTCACAACCTTCCCATGGAGGGCACCCTTTAAACATTTTACCGATGTCTGACAGACTAACTAGTAGAAAAGGGGGAAATAATTCCACACAATATGCTTGCTTGTATAACCAAAAAGGGGAAGAAACCAAGAAATGCCAAAAAGAGATTTCCACTGTTGGCAAGGAAAGAGGACGGCCTCCTAAGACAATTTGTCATTTCCAATCAAAAAAGAAACATCACAGCATGCCCAGCCCAGATACCAATGACTAGACCCAGCATATGCGATCAGACTTCTTCCCACCCATGAAAAAAGCCTCGGACCTCAGACGTACTACACTTGGCACTGTAGGATCAAGAAAACCAACTAACCAAGACAAATCATCCATACAAGGAGACGAACTATCTTGGCACAGTAAGATCAAGAAACCAGGCAAAAACCAATACATGGAGACACTGAACCCATCCCAGTATTCCTAACACAAGTGAGGCAGTAATCATCAATGAGAACTCCAAATCTCGAGCTATAGCAAAAGGTATCATGGACTGGCTGCTTTCTCCTGACGCTCTTTTTCTCTCTCTTCTTTTCTCTGTTCAGCATGAGAAGCTATTCCACTAGCAAGAGCCTGATGGCGCAAGTCCATCATCTGAATGAGGTTCTGGAACCTCATGGGACTGGAAGCTTGCAAAACTGAAGATTGATTTTGTGAGTCAGGCGTCAAAAACTTTTATTGATGTGGAGCAGAAAGAATAAAGCACAAGAATAATTTTCACCTTTGACAGTCTCCACAAAGAATATAAAAGGGTCAACTTCATCAATGGGTGACTGCATTTCCTCATCGTCACTGTAATCATCATCCGAGTCATCATCATCATCATCATTAGGATGAAATGCCCTTGCCTGAGGTCCAATATACAATGGATTACTATAGAATTTAACACATTTTAGATTAAACGCATATTATGATAGTATACTAAAGATGATGAGACAGAAGAGGTAAAAGCATATATGCAAATGAAGTTAGGAAACTAGATACCAAAAAGGTAGTAACAAAAAATTACAATTAGGAAATTAAAGATAAGTACAATATGTAAACTGCAGATCTTCACAAGCCGCAACAAGGCAAAAATATAGCAGTATTATAAAAATGTGAATAAACAATTAATATGCTTCTGCGGACCCAAATAGACCTAGAACAGTACAGATACAACCTACAAATTGCAGGTATTTCATATCATATATATTAATCAAAAGGTAATTAATGCAAAATAAAAAGGAAATTTTATGTAAAACCAGATTATCCTACATTATTATGACATAGTAGAGAACAAACTTAGGTTTCGTTTGGGATTGCTGCTGCTTTTCAAAAACTGGAAGCAGAAGCAGCTTTTGACAGCAGGTGGGAGGCTGCTGTCAAAAGCTGGCCCTGAAACGAATTAACTTTTCAAAAGTTTTTTGATAACTAGGTTTTACCAAACAGCCTTGGACCACTTTTCCAGAAAGCAATTCAAAAGCCAGTCCTAGGGGTTTATGTCAATAAAAGTAATATGCAGCACTGATTAAAGTCATCTTGGAGGACATAGTTCAAACACGTTGCAACGGGATGAGTAATAATAAGATTACACTTTCAAGTTCTATTTTCCAAGAATGTTGTGCATGTTAATTAAAGACTTAGGTTGGTACCTTTCTTATGAATCAAGTGAACTGGTAAAAAATTATGGATTAATTGAATAACTATAATCCTGGTGGATTAAGTCTCCTAATATCTTCTCAGCATACTCAAAGTCAACAGTTTTTTCACTCGTGGATATTGGGATCCATACAGACAATTACTTTTGTAAACATACTGGAAAAGCGGTCCAAAATGAGTGATAACAATGTTCACATGTACTTGCTAATCTAAGTCAACTTATACATTTGCTTCGAAATGAGTGGTAGCAATGTTGACATGTACTTAGTTATCTAACTTGTACATTTGGTTCACCGAACTGGATATCAAAGCTAAATTGACATAAAAGGTCTAGTCATACTGGGTAAAAGATTAAGTCAAAGACAAAAATATGATGCATTGTGGCACAAATACAGGGGACAATACAAGATGAGTTGAGAGTGGCTCAAAGCTTCAGGGCCCACACTGGGACAGTATATTTGGCTCGTTTAACTTTAAGGCTCTGTCAAATTTTGATATCACATTGGTATCGGGACTTTTTTTAGCAGGAACTGGCACAAACTAATTGTGCACTTCAACTTCAGAGTTCAGGCATACTAAACTTTACTCCTTTATGAAAAAAAATATAAAATGCTTTTCTTAAGGAGACTAGGCAAATACATAAGTAGATCCAAGCAAGGGTTTCAATAAATGAAAATAATCCAATCAGAATCTTTACTCATCCAAAGTTCAACAAATTCGGTATTTGTATCCATCCATTTAATTGAGGATATCCTAATAGTATCTTAAAAATAAATTTTCGAAATTATAACTGAAATTATTTGTATGTAGCAACATTTGATTTCTATTCATATCTGTATTCGTTGTGAGAAACAAATATGAATACTCCCTTAACTTCCCTATATCCAGGTGATGTGCTCTAATAAGCATGGTGCAAATAGAGTAGAGCTTTGCTTTGTACGGTCACGAATTTGTCAATCCATCAAAACAAAATTTTGAACTCTTTTAATGCTGATCCATGACAGAAGCCTAATGATAATAGGAAATATATTGCTACCCCAAACTGATCTCCAGTGTACTTCCAGCTTCTGTCTGCAATCACTTTCTTATAACAACTACTAACACTTTTTTTTTTTCATTTCAAAAGCATAAACATACAAATCTCTAGGAAGCTTCCTGTAAGACTTCTTTCATAGATTTATAAAATAAAATAAACAGGGTATAAATCTTTAAGCATTCCAATTTCTTTCATTTATCATCTTCGTAAGTAGATAGACTTGTGGGTGTACCTCCAACGTCCCTGGTGCATTACCAAATTGATTGTCACTCTTTTTACTTGCAAGACTTTGCTCCATTACTCTTATAACAAAGTTTCACGATATAATCATTCAAGTGATCCACAAAGTTCCGTGACAAACTCATTTATTTTCCAAGTCATTGCCCAATATAAATAACTAAAGTTTGTGATGTGGCTCATCATTTTAACTCCACAAATATATATATATATATATCTTACTTTTCTATAAGAATCCAAAACGGATCTCGTTCATCAAGCAATCTCCTGGTTTCATGATTTAGTTTTCGATAGGTTACCCACACCAACACTGGTTTTAATGTTTAGCTGAATAAATTACCCACAGCAGCAGTTTCCAGATCTCAATACCACCAAACTTTCCCTATTTTCATAATGTTTCGTGACAATACTTGTGGATACCACCAAACTTTCCCTATTTTCATAATGTTTCATGACAATACTTGTGGTCCCTAACGTATACCAAACCCTTTAATTACATATTTACTACTCATGAGTAAGCCCTCATTTAAGCAAACCTATGACAATAGTTTCTCGACTTGTTTTTTGAATGTTCTAACTTCCTTTGAAGTCTTCACAGTCCTTAAATTTTTCTAGGTTTACACTAGTTTCCTTCTTACCAAGCGCCTGTGTAAGTTGAAACTCTTGACATAGGTTATTAAACTTAGGCATTTTCCTCTTGTACCTTACTTTCAATTCTTATTATCGAACATTACAGATCGTATGCAGTTAACAATTCTTCTGCGTGAATCACAAACAACCCAAAAACACCAAAAACACATCTATTTCAGCTCTGCTACACTCAACATAAACCACCTTTCAAACTATTTTGATTCGTAGAACAATATCAAAATCATAAAAATGAATAGCTCAAAGGTACAGCAAAGCCTCACTTTCACTACTGAAACTATCTATACAATCCCGAGAAAAAAAAGTGAAAGGTTGATGGTTGGCATAAAATTGACAAATTACCATTGGAAAAAAAAAAATCAAAGCAAACTCCAATGATATTTAAATATTTGTGATCTACATATGGATCTAATTTCAGCCTAGCATATATGGTGTGCACCTAAAATTAATGCAGACTTGAGAATAACACTACAATTCCACAAAAGGGTAAAGACGTGTCTGATAAGTGGCTCAAAGTTCAAAAGTGCAATGGAAAAACACTAGTTTTCACGAAGTTAAGAAAGATTGATTCTTTCAAGATGACTGACCTGTGCTGCTAGTTTTTGGAGCTTGAGACTGTCGGCTTCATCCCCCTCATCGTCGTCACCCATCTCTTTGTCAGACTCATCACCCTCATCTTCTGCATCAGATTGGAAGCCATCCATATCATCATCTTCACCTTCATATTCCTTCTTAGATTCTGTCCATGAAAGAAAAAGCAAAGTTGAGATGAAGATCACCTAGTTCACAATGGGCCATCAGGGAAAAAAAAGGTAGGGTTAGCTACTTAGTTTAAACATATACAAGAACTTAGTTCAACAACTAATTCTCAACAGTCTAGAGTCCATACATATCTCTACAGAAAGTAATGAATCAACAGATTGGTCACTAACCATGTTTGAGATCTAACAAGAGCATTTGTTTTGGCACTCGGCAGACCCTTTGGGCTAAATGAGCTTCTAAGAGATGATGTTACACGAATACAAACAGAGTGGATGTAAGCTGGGTTCCAGCATGACTAGCAAAAATCAAATGAAGTACCCACGGTAGAAAATTACAGCCTCAGAGAAAGGCACAGGTATGATGAGATGGATATGATATTTTAAAGCACAGGCTCAAATCACCTTCACCACACATGGAAGTTTAAAGAACAGAATAAATCTATGGCATGGGGGCAGGACCCACCTTGTATGAACATGTTTCATGATATGTCCATATGATCATGTGTGGCAAACATGGCACAATTGTGGAATTGATAGTATCTTTGTTCTAGATTCTTCTAGATTCAACAGATTCAAAAACTTTTCTAGAGATCACAGTTAAAGTAAATATCAATAGAAAACAAGAACTTTCAAGGTGGCTGTAAAAACTCTGGCCTCCAAATGACAAATCATTTTGCAATTGAAGAAAAATGAGCAAAGTACTACACAAAAAGGTTCGCTTTTCGGTTTCAATATAAGCAAGATCTTACAAGACAAGGCTATAAAAGATGCTGGCCTACAAATGACAACTCATTCATCAGGTTCAAGTGTCACAATAAATGATCTCTTCATATCTACATTAAATCTCTTAAGGCTGCCATAAATTCTATCCAAATTCACCTTAAAAATTTCGACATTAAACCACTATAAAAGTACAATCGACGACATATAAACAAATAACCAAGAAATAGATGCCTACATCCTACTCTGTTAAAAGCATACACATAGGCACTATCAATCTGTTTTAGTGTAATGAATAAAAAACACTTTGTAACTATAAGAATATAAGGCAGATTTATTTCCTTCTCTTCTGTAATATAATAAATGAGTGATCTAAATTATTTGTGCACATTTAGACAAAACGCTATTACACATGCAAACTTGCAAAGTTTAAGTTCATAAGTTCGGCGAAATTGGTGCGTGTTGGCTGTTTCGGGTGGGTTTTCACATCCTGTATCCAAAACTAAGCAGATACATCGATGCCTGATGATTATATGCAATATTGGCCCAAATGTTGGAGTTTCAGGCAAAAAAAAAAAAACCAAAACTACCAGTGCACAGTGTTTGGCAAACAAAAATTAGAAAAAGGGGGGGGGGGGGGGGGGGGGGGGAGGGGGGGTTAGAGAGAGAATTTTGGCAGAGAAGGAAACATATCTGGTGACCATTCGATAGAGAGGCAAGATGATTTAGGGCCTGTTTGCTTGTGTTTTTTGGGACACTTTTGAGTTTAAACTCAAAACTGAATGGAAACAACGTTTGGTTTGGAAGGAATCAAAAATCACTTTCAGAAAAAAAAATTGGAAAGCTACTGTATAAAGCAACTTTCAGAGAGGTGTAAGAAACATGTTTCCTGAAAAAAAAATTGCTTTCTACACTATTCTCTGGACTCCACTCCCCGCAGCCACCTAATCCCCCCCCCCAAACACACACTCTCTCTCTCTCTCTCTCTCTCTCTCTCTCTCTCTCTCTCTCCTCCAAAGCAAATGTTGAGGAGTGATCCTTATTCCTCTCCCTCGATCAAAAATCACTGGCGGAAGAGCTCATCGATGGTCCGGCGGAGCTACACCTCCAGGTCCTCCAAATCATAGTTTGCAGTATCGGCCGATACTGATCCGATACGGCCGATACCGATACAGTTTGGCATGTCCCGATCCGATACCGACTGATACCCAATACTGACCGATACTGACATTAGAGGTTTCTTTTTCGGTCAATTCGACAAAGAAAATTGAATGAAAAAGACCAATTAGTAAGGGTGTAAAAGCTTAGTAAGGTTGTAAAAGAATATAAGAGAAACATATTTATCGCATGTAAATCAATCAACAAGGGTGACTACTATTTCATTCAATTTCAAAAATACTAAAAAACACTGAAAATACTTAAAATTATGCATAAATGTATAAAATATATTTTCTAAAATGTTAATCATTTACTAATTGTTATTTGCTTTCCGATACCAAAAAATCCGATACTCCGATCCGAAACCGCCGATACTACCGATACCGCCGATCACTATACTCAGGATGGTCCGATACCGATACTTTGAACCTTGCTCCGAACTCGGCCTCGACGTCGTCCCCTGCCTTGTCGTCAAGCACTGTGCCATGGGGTTGGCGATGACGGCGGGTTCGTTAGGGGTCGAAGGGGATGATGCTGCCTGGAGCTTCGCGACTGGCGTCGGCCTCGTCGTCGAGTACGTGGGTGTCTTCATCGTCACCGCATCTTCGAGGACCTAGGTGTCTTCGTCGTCTCTAGCCTCGTCGTCGAGCACCGTGCTATGGGTTGGCGCCGACCTCATCGTCGAGTACCGCGGCCTCGACTTCGAACTAGTCCTGGCCAACGATGACGATGGCTGAGCCCTGAACCCTCGTCTTCGACCTCGTCCGCTGTGACGACGCCTGCTGAGCACTAACACTCAACTTCGACCTCGTCCGCGGTGGCGACGGCTGCTGAGCACTCGACTTCAACCTCGTTCGCGATGGCGACGGCTGCCGACCATGAGCCCTAGATGCCCCATCAACCGCGTTGCTCCACCAACTGACCCCTAGACGCCCTGTCGACCGACGACGAACGACACGACGAACTCGAACTCGAACGAACCCAGTTGGGGACAGAACAGACACAGCCTCGATGCTGCAGACCTTGGACACAGTTGGACACGAATAATGTGGAGATAGTTACTTTCTAAAAATAATTTACCAAACAAAATTTTCATTTTTGTTTCTTAAATTTACTTTTCAGATGAAAGTAACCAAACGCAAAGCCAAAACTTCTATACTCAGAAAGCAACTTTATAACTTACTTTCAGAAAACTATTTTCATAACAAAATTTCAAAAAGTCTATCCAAATGGACCCTTAGCTGCAACAAGATCAACCAGCTATGGCAAGGTAGGTGGTCACAAAACCGAAGTTGTCTCATACTTGACTTGTGACTATGAATATGAGAACACAAACTAATTCTTTATACTGGATAAGTATTGGGTTATTTTGTTTTACAGAACGCATGAGAGATGTCAGGTTTAGTTCGTAGTTACGTGGAACGCTCCAAAACAGTTTGTGGTTACCTTTAACGTGGAATGTTCCAGGAACAGTCCGTGGTTACGTGTAATGTGGAACGCTCCAAAACGTGGAAAGAAAACGGGAACAAGGGAAAAAGAGGGGAAGGAAGGGGGGAGGGGGGGGGGGGGGGGGGGGGCGTCTGGGGGGTCTCATTACGTGACAGGGTAGGCTTCTTCCAAACGCAATGCATTTATCTGTAATGTGATTGTGTATATCAAAGTTACTCAAGTACTATAATATAGTATCATCAAAAATTCAAAACTGAAAAAGAGACATAATTCCCAAATAATCCTAGCAATGATGTGTTTTAGAAAAGAAATAGCAAATCTTAGGCTCTAAGAATTTAACCAAAAAAAACAAAAAAAAAACTACATCTTCCTGTAAGAATTATTGATTTATACGTTCCTATTCACCGGCATTCAACAATTCAGAACGTGTGTTCCCGGATCGCAGAACCCTATATAAATGATGAACTCAGGTTACCATGGTCCAGTCCGGGTTTAATAAGCCAGACCTTGTAAGTTAGGTATGGGATCTGGTTCATGCCGGATTTAGCCCGAATTAGCAATGTGTGTGGTGCGATCTACTTTAAATGATTCCAAACCTCTATATTAGGGGTGTAAAAGGGTCGGGTTGACGTCATGTTCGTCTCTATTGGCATCAAACACAAATCAGAATTGGGCAGAAATAATATTATTCAGATTTGGAGCAGGAATATTCATTTTAAATAAGTTAATGTATTATACATAGGGTATATTGCTATGCTAAAAGTTATTTTACACTATTAGACATTTTTAATTCAAATACCAACTACAATGTTGAATATATATATATATATATATATATATATATATATATATATATATATATATATATAGACACTATATATAGACTGTTTATTACACAATGATAACTTACTACCCAAAAGATCCTAAAATATATTTTAAATATTGTAATACTGAGCTTTAATAATGTTATATTGCTAAAGATAACACTAATATTGGATGTTTTTTCGTAGAAGCATCTTTCAAAAGTTTGACATCAATAAAAATTGAGCGATGTAATAATCTAAATACTAAATTCATGAGCTACATACAATATTATGAACATCTTATTCAAGAATCTGTCTCAGAATTTCATAGAATTATATAGAGAAGGAACAGTCATGTTTTCTTCATGTAATAGTAATAACAAAATAAAAAATCATTGTCGTTGTTAGCAAAACATGTCAGTAAGCAAAATACTAATGCTTTAAGTTATTTTGTGGTGTTGACCATTATTTCACTGAAATTGACAACAAACTCCTGTTAAATAACGAATGAAATTATGCCCAAAGCTTTTACATTCACATTTTAAATTATTTTCGAGAATTTCTACTCCAGAAACCCAATACTGTGAAACTCCAATCTGAAACCATTGATCCCGATACTCATAAAGTGGGACTTGTACCGAACTGAGATTTTGAACCTTGATGAATGCACAAGGGGCATTGTACAAGAAAACATAGATGTCTCCCCACTTTGTTTCTCTTCAAATTTGCCATGTCATTCCATACCAATCGATCATAGAAATAGGTTCTTTATCAATAATATGAAGAGATTAAATGGAAACAACACATTAACATCGAAATAGTAATAGGCACCTGCTACTTGATCCTTATAAGCGACAAGCAAGTCTAGTGTCGCTTGAAAAACACGTCCTAAAGCTTCCATTGGCAAATGGTCCTCCGGGAGCGCAACAAGTGAAGTCAACCCCAAACAGCAAACCTTCTTATCATGTTCCCTTCATATAAAATTAAAACATTGAAAGTTTCATAATGGTCGAAAAAAGAATACAATCCAATAACGATTCAGTAAAAAACATGAGCAATGGAGTAACAATTTGACAGAAAAGACAAGTGGACCTCAAACTTACCTTCTAAAATTTACACGAGCTCCGCTCTTCTTAACTTGCTGTAGCATCTGAAACCATAGGTTAAAAATGTCTATTGCACCAAGCTTTAGTAGTATCCCAAGCGTCAAGGAAGCATTGTAGTAAAGAGCATCAGCAATCTGTAGAAAAAGAAGGCTTCTTCATCATTAAGGGTCAGTGGCCTGTACTGTTCAGCTGCTTCAGCATTCACAAAATCAAGAAGCATGCCAGTAGCTCAGTTTTGATTTGGCATAAGAATCTTGCAAAATCGCACTAGTCAGTAGCAAGGGCACATGAATCATGGTCTCAACATTTTAAAGTTATACTTGACACAGAAAGAGAAGAATCCATAAGCAGTGTTCGCTTTCTTATTCTATGCAGTCCTAATTACCCCAGGCAGCAAGTTGCATCAATAAAAGATTTAGATTTATGTTACCGTGCCCGTACCCATATCTGTATTTATGCAAACATAGGTGATTACATAGTACCTATAGGAAAATGCATGTATCCATATTGTGTCTGTACCCGTATACGTGTTTGTATTCGTGCCACATAGCTTACAATACAATAAGGTACAGTATTTAGTTGGCTCCAAAAGATACGAATGAACAGGAACCAACTACAATTTTTCGGTCTGATGAATAGACACACCAACTTACTAAAAAAACAAGGTAGGAGAAGAATGTCATGGAACTCTATTCACAAAGAAAAGTTTTCTTTTTTTTCACTTTAGTTTTAGGAATAACAAGAGAAAAGGTCATGGTAGCCAAGGTTTAGATTCTTAGAACTCTCTTAAATAGAATTAGTTTGTACTATGCTTTTGGTTCAAAAAACAGTCCCCATCCAAACAAATGTTTTTAAAAACTTTGATTTCTCTTTTCAGAAATCAGCAGAATCAGATTATGTTGTTTGTCTATACTATAATTGTAGGAGAGAGCTAACTGCTCAACAATAATCATCAGTTAGTTATAAGAGCAAATAGAATATATGAAATGCATGCATACAAAGAAGTAAAGACTACAGTTACTACACTATTGTGGCCACAGCTAAATAAGACTAAGGAAGAGGACCCAGCATTTAGTAATTAGTAGTGCTTCAGAAAACATAATTTCTCACCACTTGCATCAAGAGACATTTCAAGTATGGCCTTTCTGTTCGACGCAGTCGGTCAATTGTAATCTTGAGATATGGCTCTACCCATTGGTCCACTTGACCTTTGCAGTTTTGGAAGATAACTTCAATAAGCTTTGGTGCAGGTTCAATATCAGTGTCTTCCATGTTTGTGTCAGACATAATCTGCAGATTTAGAGTAGAGATCCTTGTACATTATTATCAATAAACGAGAAAGTTATTGGAATAGTATAATGCAAATGTTAAACAAGTAGTAGTGAACTGAGGCAAAATATGGTATTGTGGCAATAAAAATTAGCTAGGCAGTTAACAATGTTACAAAGGAGATGGACCTGTTTAGAGCTGAATAGAATAAAATATTAATGTACTGAACCCAAAGATTTGGGATGAAGGCCTTTTTGCAATTATAATTTTGTTGTTTATATTGATCTTGCATTGAACAAGAAAAATATTGGCAAGAAGATCAGTAAAACCAAGACGATCCAATACAATGGACAAGTATGTTTATGTGTGTAATAGCAACCCTAGGTAATAAAATCAAAGATGAAATTTATTCAATATGTTTAATGACATAACCAGTACTTCAGCGACTCACAGATGAAAGCCTAATCCACAGGATTTGCTGGTAGTCAGGATCTTTGCAAGTAAGGAAATGGGTGGTACTCCTGGATATGTAGTTGTCCAGCGGAACAAGAATGTCTGAATAAGAATAGCTCAGTAAGATTCATGGTGCATTCACATAGGAGAAAATTGAGAGAATGTGCATTAGAAATGATTTCATGTAGCAAACAACATCTACATTGGCATAGCATTCAATTATCCAACTTGGAAACTATACACAGAGGCATCATCTATCCTTGCATAATTATACAATAAAGGAAAATAGAACCAACAAGAAAACTGGATATATTTGAGGCTAAAAACATTGCCACATTGTGGCTAAAAGCATGAAAACAATCTATTTGTCCAGTGACCAAAATAGCTTAGTATTTTCAGATGGCTTATCAATAAAAGAACAACTCAGATACCACCGGTAGAGCAAAATATAAATGTTCTGCCAACTTATGGCATTTGGAATGAAATAGAAAAGGTGAAATGAATCATCATCATCCAAGCTCTCTCATCAGAATAGGGTCGCTATGGAGCATAAGAAAGCTCCATAAATGATTTGACGAACTTGACACCAACCCTCTATGTTGGTGCCAACTAGGTTTATGACATGGCCCTCTCATGCTCATAGCTACCTTGGCTAGGTATTTGGCACCTAGCCAAGGTAGCTATGAAATGTTGAAACAAAATAGAACCAACAAGTAAACTGGATACATTTGAGGCTAAAAATGTTGCCACATTGTGACTAAAAGCATGAACACAATCTATTTGTCCAGTGACCAAAATAGCTTAGTATTTTCAGATGGCTTATCGATAAAAGAACAACTCAGATACCACCGGTAGAGCATCATCCAAGCTTTCTCTCATTAGAATAGGGTCGCTATGGAGCATAAGAAAGTTCCATAAAAGATTTGACGAAATGTTGGTGCCAAATACCTAGCCAAGTTAGCTATGAGCATGAGAGGGCCATGTCATAAACCTAGTTGGCCCGTTGGTACTTGGCAGGTGGATAGACCTTGATGCGCAATCTTAATCTCATGGAACCAAGGAGCACCCTATAAGCTCCCTAGACTATAAAGAGTACACACCAAGAGGAGAGATGACACAATTTGGTACATGAGTTGCATTCAACTGTATGACACATAAAGCCAAAGAGTGAAGGAAAGGCAATCCCAAAATAAAATGAAATGAAACAATGTATGTATGCATGAACTATGAAGGTATGATGCAAAGCAAATTTAGGCTTCCTACACAACTCAAGTAAAAGAATAGCTTGGAAAATAATCAAACAAGACACAAGAATCATAAACCTAGAAAAACTTGAGATCACAGACTGGTCATTATAGATTTCACAAATTAAGTAAATCTTATTCAATATCCAGCTGAAATAAAATATATACATAAAACCATGTATTAAGCTATCAGATCCTAAAAAATGAAGAAATGAATCATTGTATAAGGTTTAAACTGATGTAGTATTCTATTGAATTGATAAACCAGAAATTAGCATGGCAGATTATCTACTTATCAGCCACCAGTATACCCTGACATAATTAGATATGATTACTAAAATAAAATGAGAGTTTAATGGTGGTGAACTTAAAGCATCAAAAGATAAAGCCTGTGATACAATTTCAAAATTTAGGCTCGACCCACAAATTGATCTGGAATTAGAACAATCAACAGGTGAGTAAAATTAATATTCAAAAATAGTGCAGGAGGGTAAAAGTTTCATGCATAAGCATAGAAACTATGAGAACATAGAAATAATATTATGTTATACCTACACTACTATATACAGTTTATAACAGCCCATACATTACATATGCTTTGTAAAGAATAGAAAGATGGATCAGCTGCTGCCAATAAGCACAACAACAGAATGCTAACTTGACAGACAAAACAACAATATTGATGAGAATAATTACATTTTTTTACAAACTTACTTTCAAAGAAGTCTATTGCCCAATCTTCAAGTGCTTTCATCATCAAAGGCCAAAGACTCCACATCTCCAAGGATATTGTAGGGGAATAGAATGTCATATAGGATACAATTTCCAATACCTCCTCAAAAACCTCTGTGAACATTCAAGGAAGAAAAGGGAATATAAGTAATCATGTTTCAAAGTAAAGCAATGTGTCTTGCAGTAGCACCCAACTAGAATATGAAGCACATCCATAATGGATCAAAATAATAAAGTATAGGTATTAGAGTTGATTTTGGCAATATTTTAGGTATAACAATTGAACTTATTGTACCTAGTTGTGTATGTTAACTTTTGAAAAAAATTATGCATAACAGAAGAGTTTGCACGAAGGGATAAAAAAAACATAACTGTTGCTGTGGATGAATATTCAGAGCATTAACTCGCTTGGAATGCACTTTTCCAAGCAATGTACTGATTGAGAATGTTACTGAAGTGGTAGAATAAACCTTTCAGTCAGTAGTCTACTGGCCCTGGCTGCCTAGTCACTGGCACCGCATCGTATGTGAAAACAGGGAAAGAAAGGAGAAGACAAGGAAAGAATATAGGTAAAGAGGGAGAAGAAGAAAAAAATCACTTTCCTAGCTTGTAGTTTGAGTCCCCAATAGTGGCTCCATGCCCTACATTAGCTAATCCTTGGAGACCACTATCATGAAATGGATATAATAAGAGAATGGAAAGCAAGAAATAACATCTTACCACGACCACCTGTGTAACTTAAAACGAGCATCAGACCAGATCTCATCAAACAACAATCAACCAAAACAACCCGCAATTCAAGTTTGATGTGCAGTTTGTCTCAATGTTTTTTCCCCATCTCTCAGGTTTTATACTCCTCTCCATACAAGTGACAGCAGTGATGTATTGGATGTGACAGCAGTGATGTATTGGATGTCAACTATACATGGACGAGAGCTATCGACAGGGAGTAGGGATGGCACCAGCAGCTGATAGCAGCGGCAGATTATTCTTAGAGGCAGATACAGCAACACCTAGGCAACTTTGACATCTCATTATCAAGGGTGCATAAGTAACCTCCACATAAAAAAAGGCTACTCAAGCAGCAGTGCTGCCAAGCTTGTCATCTTTGAAGCAGTTGTCAAGCCTGCCCTTTTAACATAGCTTACATATAAATAATTTAATAAGACAGGATGGTCAGTGCACCAACATAAGACATGAAACCAAGAAAAGGAATTCAAGAAATAGGCAAAGAGCGTCTTTGGAGAGGAACTTCATGCCAAACCCACTAAAATGAGTATGGTCTGCTGAATCAGCCATTTGTTTCATACCAAGTAAACATTGAAGTTTGAACCCAATTCCAGGCCCATAATTTTACCATGTATTCTTTTAAGAGAAGAACACTGATCAAACTTAATACCCATGGCTCAGAAGGTGCTCAGGCAACAAAGGAGAAACCTTTCTGTAGATTACTACAATACAAAGGATGAAGATTTTTTTCCCAGATAGAAAACAGAACTTTGGTTTCCTACAACCGATTCAAGAGTAAGGACTGCAATTCCATGTCAGCTCTCAAACAGAACCAAAGGTGGTTCTGCATGTTATTTTTTTTTCAAAACAACCAAAATACTGACTGTACCTACTTATGTGGCTCAAGGGAACCCCTATCACAGGGCTGCTTGGGTTACTAGTGGCAACAAGTTGCACAATTAGGAAGTGCACATACCCATTGAACAATATTGAGGTAATGCAATAATCTAGACAATATGTAGGGACCAAAGTTTAGTACTTAAGCCAGCTAAATAAGCCATGACTAAAATAAAAAAAATAATGATAGAACAAATGAAGATGACAGGATAGATAAGCACACATATACATCAAACAATATTTATGCTATGCAATAATCAACATGATACGTAGAACATGAATTTAAAGAGTGAATACCTTGCCCATCTGTAGTCAACATCCTCTGCATGATTGGTAGAAGTGTTGGCTCAATTTGGACGAAAAGATGAGGAAGCCTGCTCACTGATTCCAAAATAGTACTTATGGCACGCAAACAACCAACAGCAGCCAAAGCACCCGGATCATCAGCGTCGTCATCAGCTTCAGATGTATTCAAGCACCTCCAAAATGCAGCAGCCTTGACGAAAAAGATGAAGTTGATGGTCAGAACATGGAGGCAAAGGAACCAAAATACAGAAATTAGTGGTGTCCATTAGTTACAATACCAGATTCTGACATAGTCCAAAAGCATACGGCGCCATCTCCTCACCAAATTTGTCCACAATAGTCTCAAGAGTGAAAACTAGATCCTCATTTTCAACTTCATTCATAAGTTTAAAAAACTCTGCACATTGCATGTTAAGAATTTATGAGAACACAAGTAATTATAAATAATCGATAAACAAATGCAGTAAAACATACCATCAAGCAATTGAGGAAGAATTGGACGAATCTCATTTAGATCTGTCAATAGAATATGATTATACTGTTTTAGTAATAAGAAAGAATGTGAGGAGAAGGCAATAAGCAAAGTCTACTGTCTACCTTTACATGCTTCAACAAAGGAGCGCAATGCAAAGACTGAATCAACACGTACAGGAAGTTCAGGATCCCTTAACCCAGCAACAACACAATGTAATGCTTTCCGAAAATTGTTTTGATCAGAGAAATTGATATAGGCATATTGGCCTGCAACCCATGCTGCCTGATACTCGAGTAACAAGAAGAATAGGTCAGTTGACAGATAAATATATGAAGGCAAAAGGATCCTTAATAGGAAGTATCTAACCTTCGCTCTAAGATGGCCAACATGGCTTGTGAACTCAGGAAAAACATGTTGCACTAACATACTCTCAAGCTCTGATTTGTAAGGCTCGGTTTGCTTTAATTTATCACATAATGTTCCTATAGCAAGAAGAGCACCATCCTTCTGTCGATATGGTTTCAATTCAATGGGTGCCTCGTCATATCTGACAAGAAGTTATTTAAAATGATTCAAACCATGATTTCCTAGGGATAATTATTGATATCTTGCATTAACAGATATTGTTCAGTGGCATACCTTCTGAATATCTCCACAATGAAGTGAATAAAATTTTGAAGGTTTCCTTTCCCACGTTTTCTGACTAGCTCGCTCACGAAGTCCATGGCTGCAGTCCGAGGACTGTAAAGGTCTTCAATGATATCTGCACAAAAGCATGAAAGTTCTGGATAAAAGTTCCATCTCATAAAAAAAACAAAGATTAAAAAATGGACTTGGTATCCAAACTAATGTAAAATAACTGAAGTTTATGAAGTCTCACCATAGCCCTTCCTAACGTACTCATGAGGATCTTCATTCCACAACTTCTGATCACTATCACTGAAGCACATAAGTGGAAAAATTATCTCAAAAAGAATGATCTGTAGTTGGGGCTGCAGCAACTGATACATGGCATTCCTTGAGATACTACAAAAAAGAAAAACAGGAACATGTAAGTTAACCACCAAAAATCATTGTCCTTTAACATAGGAACAGAAGATATACATATAATGTAAAGAAGGGATTGCCTAGCTCATAGCTCAATCCTGTGGTCCAAATGACATTTCCCTCGAGATAAGCCTGTTTACCTAGATATCCGTTGAATCATAAACACGAAGATAGCAACATTCATATTCATCAGGTAACAGTAAGGGTGTGTTTGGTAACATAAAACCTACCGTGAAACCTTGAAACCTCAAGAAACCAAACTAGGTTTTATGCGGCCTTGCCCGTTTAAGTAACATGACTCACTTGAGATAATAAGGTTTCTAAAGAAGGTGAGCCACCCCTTTGACACCTGTGCTTTTTGCGACCATGACATCTTGGACCCACTAAAACCTCCATATGATATTATTTTATTTAACAATCATCAATGAGTCGCTTCTCTCACATGATTCAATTGGAATCCAAGCCCGAACATGATTTGCAGCCCATTCAAAACATATACTCCATTGTTGCCACTTGCCAAAAATGAGTTCACAAGGTTTAATGTTTCCAAACCAACCACTAGGCTGGTTCCATTGGTTTCATGCTAACCGATGAAACCTCATAGTTCCATTATTTCATGGGAACAGGGGTTTGATGTTGCCAAACATACCTAGGAATTACCACAATCTTTAAGACTTGCAATTAATTACCAAAAGAACTTGGACTCGAGAAAGTTTCATGAGACAACTTCCACTATAATATGTCTTCAGAAATAATATGAGAAGATGGTAAACTGTTTTATGTATGAACTGAAATCAATGTAGCACTTCTAGTTCAATTTGAATGCAAACACAGAAGTACAGAACTTCGTACTATACAAAGCACAGGATGTTCTACTAAATCCTAATCAAGATTGCCAAGTCGACGATTTTATTGTATATCAAGCAGCTGAAAGTCAAAATCATTATGTTCCCTAAAGAGGCATTTTCATTCACTTCCTTATCATCCTTAGGTGTTGACAGTGTTAATAATGAGTTTATATGATATCATCACATTCAGACACATAAATAGCTGCAAATCTATTCCCAAAACGTTCTTCTGATATCATACATTTAGTACCCTTTTAAGTGTCACTTTCCTACACCTTTGTTTCACCCGATCAATTTTATTTTCGAAATAGTGTGTTCCCTAAATTCCATATAAAGATTGGTCTATGGCAACACCACACCCCCCCCCCCCCCCCCCTTCTTCCCGTTAATCCAGTAGACATGCCAACATCAACTTGAACAAAATGAAGTTTAAGAATATGGGTACAAGGTGTCTCAACTCAAGAAACCTGGTAGAAATATGTATGGTGAACGTAGAACCCATGAATCAGAATTATTTTAAAATGAATGGATGTGGGTGCACAGAAATTGTTAGTTTGTCGCAGAAGAATGTTCACAAAGCAGATGACTGTAATTAAATAGGAACAAAATGTGCATGTATACAATAGTAGAATATTACATTGAAGCCTTTGGTTTCAAAGAAGAGCAATGTAATCAGTTAGAGATGAACCTGCTGCTGAGATATTGAAGAATTAGGTTTATAACTCTATCAGGTAAATATTCACCCAAACGGATCACATTGAGCAAGCATAGATGGCATTCCAAAATTTTCCCAGCGTAGTTCTTCTGAAACATTTGAGCAAAAGCTTTATTCTCTGCTTTCTGTAGCTTCAGGTCACCAAACCTATAATTCAATGTCCCATACACCAAATAATTAAAAAGGTAACAGAAAATACGTATAAAATAATACCGACGTACTCACCGAGTATAAAGACGGTTCAAGATGTGGATTGTCCACTTCTTTACTTTCCACCAACCCCAAGATTTCCTCAGATCAGGATCTGTTGGTTGACCCTCTAAAGGGACAGGCCTTTCCAACATATTCAAGAAAAGAAGCATCCAAGCATTGAATGCATTGGGATCAAATAGATGCTTAGGAATCTCCAACTAAAACATAGTTCAACAAGCAGAGAGGAGATATTTAGATATTAATAGAGCACTGCATAAACCTCTGAAATGTCATATTATAGGGACATACATATATTGATGACCAGAATATTTTACATATCAACTTGATCAAGTCTGCTGCTTCAATAGAAGTGTTGGCAAGTTGAACAAGAGTGGTGAATATATTCAGCAAAGGTGGAAATGTCTCATACACAATGAGATTTACTGGTGTCCGTTCTTCATCTGACTTGAACCTTTTCAAAAAAAAAAAATTTGAGAACAATGAGAGCAGTTTAGACACGGGCCTATGGAAATAAACCAAAAATCTATTAAGTAATATAATTTTACAGATCTAATTGAAAAATTCATGTGCACCTGTTAGAATAGAACTAGGACATTACTCCCAAGTACCTGCCTACTTAACAAGATTTCCTATTTCTTTTCACTTCAAATACTTCTTTGGAGAACCAAGTCTTCTTTCTTTTGCAACCATGACAGACATGGGGGGTTAACCAATCAAGTTTTATTCACTAGCATCTAAAAGAGTTATCAACATCTAAAATACAGATCAATTACATCCATTGTCGACATGTCATCATTTCAAAAAGAGAATGAGAATCACAGAACTGATCATGTGGTGGAA
This sequence comes from Iris macrosiphon, assembly GCA_036927795.1. NCBI lineage: Eukaryota > Viridiplantae > Streptophyta > Magnoliopsida > Asparagales > Iridaceae > Iris > Iris macrosiphon. The sequence goes on along the minus strand of JAYESA010000006.1, from coordinate 113,111,634 downwards.
TATAACTTCTATTGTAAAAGATGAGAATTCAGGAAAGGCTATTAGAAAATAATAATAATTAGTTGTCACCAAGCTAGTGCCAACAAAGAGTACCGTAAGCATATAGCTGATTGCGACAGAGGGCTGTCACTATGACATGAAATCTGTAGTTTATATTTCACATACTTGGATGACTGAAACATATTTTTGTTACATAATCTGTATATTTATATAAATTACCCTCTAATAGAATAGAAACTAAAAAAGAGGCCCCAAAGAAACTCTGTCAGGGAATCAGAAGAAGCATACTTACTCGTATTTCCTGGCAAGAATCCTCAATATATATAAAGGTCCAAATACTTTTTGATCCTGCAATTGTAAGTTGTGCTTTATCCAATCAAGAAGCTCAGGCCATTGCTCAGGATAATCAGCATGAATTATCGTTTTAAGACATTCACCAAGCTGCACTCTACATAGCAGACAAACATATGAAATTAAACATATGATACATTATCGTAATAGGTCAACTTTACGTGCACCTGATTGATAATGAATTATAGCAACTAATTAATTGTCAATGTGATACGTAGGAAAAAGATTGAAGGTTAGTATTTTACACAACAAAACTACATATTTGCAGTTACATCCAAAATGTTTACATCAGTCCTCTACCAGAAGACCTCCAACATGGGGAACAAAATGTGATGAAAATCCGACTCAAACTCTAGAAAGAATTAAAGTATCAACTTGGCTAACCAGGCAAGCAAATTATCAACAGGCTAAGATCCCCGATAAATACACATAATGGACAATTTCAACACACAATAACTGCAGTGAATAGAACAAAGAGAAAAATGTTAAATACTTTACAAATGAAATACAATGCTTGAACACTTGAAAATAACACATTTTTTAGAAGTTATGCAGCCATAAAAAGTCAACAACGTCCGATAACACAAGACTTGTATCTAAAAGATCACACAGTTTGTACATACTAATGAACATATTAAAATGATACATTTTATAGAAAAAAAATGATAAGCAAAAGTGACTTTTATTGACCAGTCAGCATTGTTCAGTGGGGCCTCAAAGGGCTACATGGATCAATTAGCATTCATGTGGCATTGTGATAAGATAATGTACCTCAATAATGGTGGAATTTGAGTGATAAAACGAAGGATAGTATCCCGCACTAAGCCCTTATCAGCTGCTGAGATTTTCTGAGGTTGACCTATAAACAACAAAAATAGCTTATGAACATCCTAGGAATAGTCAAGTAATGACCGGCTGTGTATTGTCCATTTCGCATACCAGGCTCATCAGGTGACCAATTCTTGGCCACAAAGTTCTTGAAATGGATACTGGCAACTTGGCGCACAGCTAAATCACATTTGCCCTCTAATATAATCTGCAGAGTCCTCACTAAATGGTTTGGTGCAAACTGAATCTGAACATAAGAAGCACTTACATATGTTATAAGCAGAAAAAAATAAAAAAATAATATATATATATATATATATATATATATATATATATATATATATATATAGAGAGAGAGAGAGAGAGAAATAATCATCCTCCTAGATTTATTTTTGTTCTGGCCAATCATGTTGTGTTTGGTTGCAGAGAAAGTGAAGGAAATAAGATCCTATACAATGGCATTCCCTTGCTACATGAAGGGGTTTCATTTTCCTTTCCTATCCCGCACTCCCAACAAAACCAAACACCGACTTAACAAAATAACAAAGGTCAAACTCCTCCAGGCACCAGGCATTCTTGGATTGGGTACTGTCACAGAATTTTGGTTTCCAACAATTGAAATACTTAACAATCCCATATAGCACAACTTGTCTTAGACAACTTTTTAACTTGGGACCTTCTTAGTATATTCATAATTTTGTAACTCTGTCCGCATCTTTTTTCAACTATTACTATATTAACTAGAAAATATATTTATCAAGTAATAAATGCAATATGAAGCTCACCACACGAGAAACTAAAAAATACGCCCACAAATCCATCCTGAGAAAAACATTACTTATATTTGATTAGAATCTACTTTCAGGTGTTGTTGAGCTAGAATTATACCACCCATTATTCTTTTTTTAAAGGAGGATGTCATATTTTTTTTATAATTAAAATAATGATGAAAGTTGGAATTTTAAAATAATATGACGACCCAGGACACAAGTATTGATTGGCCTCACTAAATAGAAGTAAATAACAGGATGTGATATGTTACCGCGCTAATCATCAGCCAATTAATCAAAATATTCAAAATACAAAGTACGATCATCAAGAGGTCGATAACCCACAAAAGTTGACCGCGACTTGCTCCATTAAAATTATTCAATCGGAGATTCTCGCGAATCCATCGAGCAACTAAACGAGATGATAATCCATCGAGCAAACGCGGCAGCAAGTTGCTCTAATCAAACATTAATTCCATATCCCAGATTAAAAAGAAAAAAAAATACATCATGATTTCGTGTGCCAATAGCCAATATAATCATAAAAAATGGGCTTTCGGAGGCATCGAGCCCACTTGAGATCTACAATCAATCACAAACTCATAGTACTCGATCAAGGACACCGCCAAAACTGCCATTTACGACACTTCGAACATTACACTGATCATCCAAACCAAAATTGAACAGAATATGATTCCGACTCGATCGGAGTAAGCGAAGATAGGGTTTTCTCACCTGGATGAGACTCCTCTCGGCCGCCTTCCGCTCCTCGGGGTTGGGACGTAGCGTGGCCTGGAAGATCAAGACGAGAGTGGGATCCATCTTGATCGAAGAAGAAGAAGAAGAAGAAGAAGAAAAAATCCTAGAAAACTTTTCTAGGATTTTTCTTCTTGTGTACTCTGTTGGAGAGGAGACTGAATAGAGAGAGAGAGAGAGAGAGAGAGAGAAAATGGGAGGGGGCGTATTTAAAGTCTTAGTTAGGGTTAGGCTTTATGGCTGGTCGGCTGGCGTCCAACCCGGACTTGAGAGATTCTGTGCTGCGCCCCGAGTTGGCTGGCTCGGACCATCTCCGGATTTATAGTTGTACTTTTGTGCACATGTACATGCATTTTTCATTTCCTTTTGTTTTATTTTATTCCTTTTTTGGTTAGATTTATGCAAATATTTAAAAGGAATTTGTTAGCATATTTGATTAGGTAAATTTATCCTGTGTCTAAATCGTTTTGGTTGCACGGACACTGCAAATATAGAGAGAATACATTTCCATGGAAACTGCAAATATAGAGATATTACAACAACACATGAGCAACTCTACATCTTAGCTTAGTATACTAGGATGGTCCAGGTCCAGGTCCAGGTCCAGACAGACAGACGGACAGACAGATCGTGTAGGATCCAATCTTAAATTAAAAGAATTGTGATGTAGTGGTTATGATCTGGCTTGTACAATAGAAATTCTTAGTTCAATTTCGGGTGACAACAATTTTTTTGTTATATTTATTTTTATTTTAGTTATTACTTATAAAAATTTACAATATATATGTATGGGGGTCATATTTTGCCTCGAGTTCCCATGAGCACAGGACCGATCATATTAGTTCTATTTGGTTGGGTACACTATCTGATGTCGGTACAAACAAAAAAATGTTCAAAAATTATAGAATCAAAGATATAGTGTCGATACTGTGGATTTCGTATTGGAAGAGGTCGAATTTACTGTCCAGAATAAAGTGAAAACATTAATGCTTGTGGCTTGCAACAAAAGTGAAGAATCAAATAAATAAATAAATAAATAAATAAATATATATATATATATATATATATATATATATATATATAGTAACTATGTGATTGGTTTAATTGGTCCAGCTGCTTGCGATCATATCCAGCACAAATCGATCGAAACCACGTGTGTGCATGACTCGTTACTCATTATATCTGTTTGGTTGGATATACCATCAAATGTAGCCAAAAATATTCTTTTGGTTTAAAGACAATAAAATCAAAGATATAGTGTGGGTATGGTGGATTTTTCTATTGGAGGAGATTTAATTTATTGTCCAGTGGAAACGTCATGCACATGGTATACAAGAAAAGACGCACAAAAATAAAAGAAAATTGTAATTGTCAATGAGGCTTTTACAATATCCAAAAAAGTTTAAGATGGATTACCAAAACTATTATCAATTTATTATAGTTTTTTTTTTAAAGTATATCTTCCATTACAAATTAAGAATAGTTTTGGTAACCCACTTTGAAAATTCTTGAATTGTAAAAGCTTCCCAAACAAAAACGTCTTATAAAAATCCAACACTTACAATGCAGAGGTTTAAATATAGTAGGTTGATTTGAAAAGCACAAAAATAAGGGTTATTTAGTAATAGGGTCTCATATAATATGTGATATTAGGGTTTGGGTCTCCAAAGTGTCCGACATTAGAGTTTAGGTCTTAAAATCACTGTTCATGTAGGCTTATGAACAGTGATTTTAAGACCCATATACTAACGTCGAAAAATTTAGAAACTCAAAACCTAATATCACATATTATATGAGACCCTACTATTAAATAACACCAAAAATAAACATGTGGTGAAGGTTGTGGTTTTAATTTGTTTGGTTGCTTTAGCTTGTATGTGCGGTGCAAATAGAGCGAAGCAAAACGTGTTGAATCAAAGCAGGATCCGCAGACCTATAAGATACCAAGTTTAGGTCAACATAGGCCAATTGTGATCGGTCTTCAAACGGGTCAAATTATATGTCAAACAATGCCTAAAGGATGATACGATCTCAACGGTATGTCTAAAATTAGATTTAAATTATTCGAACACAAAAATGCATGTCGATTTGGATTGCGGGGACCGTAATAGCGATCTGATTGATTTTCTCAGAATTGGATGAAACTTGGGTCATTGGACAAATCAGACACTGTGAGTAAATGTCAAAAGTTTTGTCACGATACGACGAGCATACAGAAATAATTACATATTTTCTGGAAATCCTAACACGGTAATTTTTGACGAATATGGGCCAAATTTATCACATACACGTGGCTAATTTAAATTTTGTCAAAGCCCATACATCAGTTTTACCGTACGTATAAGCGATATGGGTCGTTTAGTCCGGTTTGACAAGATGACCCTTGATTGACCATTTTTTATTTTTAAAATCTTATTTTTCAGGTTTTTCAATCAAAATTTTAACTGATAAATTAAACAAATTAATTCAAACTAATCATACAATTCCGATTCTAGTTATATAGGTTATGTAGCTGTCAAATTAAAGTTTGATCGAAGGATGAAAGAGAACACGGCCTTCCAAAGGGGTACTCAAATTTGGGTCATTGTGTACATAAAGGGGCCCTAGCAACGGTGCCCCAAAGTGCGGGAGTCGCTACGAGGAGGTCGACAGGGTCAGGGTGTTCCTGTACCAGTATCGGGTGGAGATATGGTGGTCGACGACTGGACAGGGATCGATCTGTCATGCCCCGATCTCCTGCGGTCCCGATCGCCCCAGCCGGGCGCGAATCACTACGCCAACGCTCCCGCGGGACGGTTGCTCCCCTCGGGACGTGATGCCATACGAGCCTGGAGATTCTTTCTCACAAGGCAACAAGATGAGTCGTCTTGGTTATTATCGAACTGATCGAGTTTGCAGCGGAGGAGCAGTGTTAAAAATAATAATCCATCTGCGTATACGGGACAAAGGTCAAGGCACGATGTTCTCTGAAATAATGGCATCGTTCCATACATTATGTCCCTATATACAAAACTAGCTCAAAATATCTCGATACGGCTCAAGGAATCGACACCAGATTTATGGGTCCTGGGGATGAGGCACCGCTATCACTTTTTCGGACGATCCACAACTGCGAACAAGCAAACTGCTGGTAGGTCCGTACTTTAGAGAAAGTACTGGTGAGTATAAAATCAACGAGCATAAGCAACACCTCAAAAACTAACACTAAATAAGCATGTGATAAAACATTATATTACTAGTGATCTTTCTATCTTTACCTAGGTCGTTACATGCAGTACAGGAGCGGAGTCATATTAATTCTTTTGAAAACATCTTTGAAATCACGGACATAACACAAGGTCTTCCAAAAGTGGAACAAATCTTAGAAGTGCGTTCGATTGGTTCAATATCGATGAACCACCCCCATCGAGAAATAGAACTAACTAATCCTAAGGCAAAGGGTCAAGAAATTCAACGCCACTATTCCTGAATAACTTGGAGCCAGGCCTTCTTTTCGCACTATTATGGTTGGTAGGAGAAGAACCCGCCAGGAGCTACGGCGTTGAAGTAACACGTGTCATACTCCCAGGAAAAGCTCGAACGACCTTCAACAAAAGGGTACCCCCGCTCCAGGAGGAACTACCGAAGCAGCAGGTGGTCCTATAGCGAAGGGTTTACCCCACTCCGTAGTCCGAAACTTCCTTCGTAACTCCCGGAACTTCTTCGTAGTGGCTCCGTTCCATGCCTCATTTCATAGGAAACCTCAAAGTGGCTCTATTTCATTATATTCCATCTCTATCACAATTTCATTCATTTCATATCCTTTTGGTGCTATTTCCTCCGCTTAATGGATAACTATTTGCTACAAATAGGAAATTTCTTCTCATCTCAAATGAAGGTGATTGGATTTGCACCAATGGAAACCATAAATTCCATACACAAACAATTATAGATATTATATACACAAATAATACCCAGCTGCTATGATGCGAGTCGCCTCTCTGTTTTTCTCCCCTGGCAGGTCTTCTCGTCTCACCGCTCTTGGAAAGTAGTCACTACTTGAGCCACAGAGGATGTTTTTGACCGATAGCTACATAAACACATATTACATTTTTCCTGATAATGATACTGAGATATCAAAATTATTAGAAAAATCCTTTGGGGTATTTTCATTTTCGACCGCTACAAGATCAACAATGGCCCGTCAATAATAAATACTTAGAATTCAAAATTTGCAAAAATATTAGAATTATATATTCTAAAATAAAAAAGGCTAAGGGTTTGATTTTAGTTAAATCGAGCGAGACCATTCTATTCTATTGTGAATGAGAGAATGTTTTCAATCAACAACATTTACTCATATCAAGCTTCGTGTCGAAGGAAGCTTCGGACTCATATTGTTCATGGGTTGAGAACGGGAGTTGAAATCTGTCAGGTCGAATCTCCTGTTGTTCCTCAGTAGCTTAGTGGCAGAGAGGTCAGTTGTTAATTGATTGGTCGTAGGTTCGAATCCTACTTGGGGTGATTTGATTGATTCTTATTAATATTTTTTAATTCGATCTGATCTATTCATTTGTAGAGCTATTTACTCGATCGTAGACATTTCTGCAACACCTCAAAGAGAGGAACAGATAGTCAATTTTGAAATAACTTAATGTCAACCTCTTTCAGATATGAATCTAGGGTTCAGTTCAATACAACCAAGCATACAAGGCAAGCAGTTCAAGCACGATATGCCAAATAGGGTGTGCGCAGCGTGTCTCGTGAGCTATACTCAAGACTCTACGGATAATGCAACATCTAGTGGACTATTCATTTATACTACATGGCGATCATCATATTCAAGCAAGTATACAAATCTAGGTGCAATGCAAGATAATAAGCAAAATTAGCATATCACTTATATAGTGGTTCTTATCCCTTGTCGAACGGTTATCCCTGCAACAGACATACAAGTTAGCAACAATTTGCATATATAAATAATGCTCTATTTTTTGTCCATCTCTGCATCAAAGAGTTAGGTATCCAAGAAGGCTAGCCTAGCATGCGCCCTAACTACCTGAAATGCAGCTATCTCTATGAACAAACTAACTTCTCTAACTCAAACTCTTTCCAACAGAAGCATCGCCTCCCATCTAATAGCCATACCCTCAGGGCACACTATTAGTCTCACCCCGTCAGTAGCCTCCATCCACCATTCTAATAGCCATACCCCCTAGATCTCGTAGGACCGGAATATTAGAGCGGGCTTCTAGCCTCCAAACTTGTCATTTAGCCTACATCCACCATTCTAATAGCCATACCCCGAGCTCATGGCGCACTGTTAGTCTCCCATTTAGTCGATAACAAGCATATCACAATCATAACACAATGTGACAATACAAGCTTTTTAATCCATCTCTCTCTTATCTAATAGTTGTACCCCCTAGATCCCGTAGGACCGAAACATCAGGGCAGGCTACTAGTCTCTTCTCTTGACAAGACAAGCTATTAACTCTTAGTAACAAAACAAGCATACATTCAATCTAGATTTTGCATCAAAGACAAGCAATTAAATAAACGACAACAAGCAAACATATGAACGATTATTAATTTAACAAGCATGGCATGGTTCTATTTATCTCTTCAAGTTAAGCATGCAGTTCTACTCTTGTTTAGCATACAACATAGAGACTTGTTCAAGCAAATTTTCTTTTACTCTTTTTATTAGCATGGCAAGGTTCTTTATTGACAATCAAACAAGTTCTCTAGTCAAGCATGCAGGTTCTCGTTCTATCATTCTCATGCAAACGTTATCTATTAAAAAACAAGCATTACAAAAACTATGATTCATTATTAAGGTGTGCTAGAATCAGATAATGAAGTTCTGCCCACTAACCTAGATCAATTGTCTTGTGTTTCGATCGAAGAATGCTTCAAGAAGGCTTTCGCTCGAGCCAGCAAAACGATATCTCTTATACATAGTGCCAACGCGGATGGGGCACTACACGACCGGATAGCTGTTTGCGGCTACGGGAATGCTAGCAAATAGGTCAGAAAGAGTCAAAATATGATTGCGAGGAGAACGGGATAGGCATGGGAGTCTTCTTAAGTCCTATAGGTGGTGGTTAGCTGTCGGTTGGTAGTCAAGTTTAGGAGCTGTTGATTATCGATCGGTTGGGGAAGTAGCAAGGATAACCCATGAGTATAGGTTGGGAATGTAGGGAGAATGGGTCGCGGTCGTGATCCTGATAATTTGAATCAAGAAATTTTCACTTTCGAACGAGACTAGGTCTTGTTCTTTATGCGAGCTAGGGGCAAAGAGGAAGAGAAACAATAACTATACTGTTAATTATGAACATGAGTTTAGGCTTTAATGATTTAATGGGATAATTGCTTGGATATGAATAAAACTATTGAATTATGGGCTTTGGGATTTAGTTGTACTCATTTCCAATAAAGGGATTTAAGGGTTACGGATTCAATTTTTTCTCTATTTAATAAAAGTATATATATATATATATATATATATATATATATATATATATATATATATATATCAGAGATGACGTAGATGTCACCTTTGAGCTAAAAGAGATATTGGCAGCTTAGTAGAACTTGATTATCGATCGACTCACGTCTACGTCACCTCTGAGCTATCGTTCTCACCTCCTCCCCAGTAGGGTTTGCTATGTCCTTTGCACCTCTTAGCAAACCTTCCGGATTTGGCTATCGATCATCACGTCCACAGTGCCTCTGATATCGATCGTCGTCTAAACTTATCACCTGTACTTAAATTTAAGTGTGCTAATGGTGTTAAGTCCACCAAACTTGCCACGTCCATATCACATATGGCAAGACCTATTTCGAACTTATTACTTGCACTCTCGTGCGCAATAAGTAATAGGTCCACCAAAGATCCCCCAGCGGGATATCCTTAAAAGGCTACGATATTGTACTACGTCCATATTACCTCTAATACGATACCCAAAGCTAATACAAATAAATTGCAAACAAATAGGATAACTTTTAATTTTTCGCAAAAAGAGATTGAAAGAAAAACTATATTTCGGGGGAATGTCGAGATCCCAAGCTCGAAGGTAGAACGAAGACACAAAAAAGTAAAAGAAGAGCTACTAGTGCGATGAGTCGGAGCATAACTCCGCTATTCGCTCATGGAGACGGGCTATACGGCCATCCAAGCGCATCTGAGCCCGGCGCTCAACCTCTTTGGCCATGACTTCAGGATCTTCATAGCAAGCAAAGGACTCATAGTTATCCTCGAGTTTTTGTACTGCAACCTCGACACCAGCCATAGTCTTCGCCACTTGGCTCGCCTCGGCCCAGATTGCTTTCTCTTACTTTTAGGTCTCACGCAGCCTATTCTCCAGTGCGGCGAGCTTGACCTGCAGTTTCCTAATGGCCTCAGTCAGGTCCTCCCACCAAGAGAGACACCCTTCCCTAAGTTCGCCCAGCTGATCGTGCTTCTCCTGCAAATCCAGGAGGTTACGCTGCAAAATTTCTATAGAGGAAGCAAATGAGGCATTCTCCATATCCACCTTCTTCGAGAACTCGGCATAGTCATGGGATATTAACATCCCCATATTTACCTATTGGTGTTGCTACAGCTCCATCAGGCATTGTTCCGTCTCCACCAACCTTTGGCCCAAAAGGTCAGCCATCAGTTCGAAACCGGGGAGACTCCTAAGAGAGTGGACCTGGCCCTCCGCAAAGTGCTTGGCCCAGGCAAAGGACTTATTGCGCTCCAGCACGCCCTCGACCCCTTGTTTCAGGAACATATAGAAGCTCCAAACTGAGAGCCTGACGTTCTCGTCAAGCTCTTCCAGGGTAGCCAGAGTCAAAGGAGGCTGAAAGGAGTAAGAGGCCACTGGCTCGACAACTCGTACGGGGACGCTCGAAGATCCTGAAGGCAAAGCAAAAACCGAGGAGCGACCGACGGTCCTACTCGCAACCTGTATAGATACGTGGGAGCCGGAGTGTCCGGTAACTGAGCAACATATAGCAGAATGGCGCCGTAACTCGGGATAGGAGTACGGGGCACCCTGTTGCGTCAGCTCCCGCCTGAAGGCCAACCCCGGACTATGCGGCAACGGATGACGTCAATGGTTGTTCGAATCTAACCTGCCTTAATCCACGAAGTAGCGACGATTGACGGCGACTCCTCGTTAGTTGAGCCACTTTTATCTAATGACGACACATAATTCTACGAGATTCGTGCAAGAATTGAAGCAAATATCCTTATTTAATGAGCGAACAGCCTATCATAAACAATCGTGTGTCCATGAGAATATGCGGCATGCCCTGTATATACGGCCAAATTATGCTTCTTTTAAAGTATTCCAAACTTGTCATTTTGGAAACTTTAAATGGGGTCTTGTTGAAGCATGAAAAAATTATGCAGGCCACATAAAGGTCATTCCCCCTCAAAGGAACAACCAAGCCGCAGAGAAGCCACATGAGGCCTAAAATAACCAAGCCGCATAGAAGCGACATGCGGCCTGGTCAAACCAAAGACCAAGAAGCCGCATAGTATACTCTATGCGGCCTGAATGACCGCAGAGCAGGGAGGCCGCATAAAAATTCCCTGACACAGCAGTCGATGACCGTCAGACTCTGACACATCACTCATAACGCTGACGCTTCAAGATTCGTGAAAGACAACACCTCAAGAAAAGACAGACAGAAAGTCACATCAGTGCATTAATGACCTCGTCATATATGCCATACCACGTGTTCCTTCGTATGCGGCTACACCCTATGCGGCCACAACGCCATACGTCCAAAGTGTCCATCGACCAAAGGCCATACGAGAGTTTGCATGTGGTCACAACGCTATGTGGCCAAAGCATCCATCGAACAAAGTCCATACGAGAGTTTGCATGTGGCCTCGCCAACATGCGGCCAGAGCGTCCAGACGACCAAAGGCCAAATGAGAGCTCGTATGCGACCGCAAAAATATGCGGCTAAGATGTTATGCGGTTCTCGACTCACCGGATTTTATGTTACAACCGAAGACAATTTCTCGCACAGTCAGTACTGACTAAGTGTCCAGTTGACCGAGTCATGCACACAACATCCCCGAGATCTCTTCAACAACATATCCTAACCGAGACCATATGGCAGCCTGTCCGCAGCATACGACTACGGTTACAACCGCATTCTGTTGAAGGATTCCTATGCGACTACCAAATAGAGCCATATACAACATCGATAGTCCGTCAACACGATGACTATAAATAAAGAGGGTAGAATACCCTACAAAGCCCCCCCCGGCCAGCTACATACGTGCACACAAGCTCAAGAAAGAGAAGAAATGAGAGCATCCTCACTCCCTCATCAGACCATCAAAGGAGTAAAGGAGCCGCCACAACGCTCTTTGTCCATCGTCACCACCCAGATCAAAATATTGTACTTAGAGTTTCTGTCTAGGACCTCTTTGTATTTTCTTTAGTTTGTTGATTAAATCAAGCTCTTTTAGACTTTCAAATTTAATGGCGAACAACAGTGTCGGGATCATGGCAAGGGAAACATGTAAGGAACAGTGCATATATAAAGAAAATGGGCATACAAGACAATAGACCGGAGTGTATCACGATAGGTTACTATCAGGCAAGAAAATCAATATAAGACAAGATAACACATGGACTCCATCCATCAATCAAAGCCAAGCAAGAAGTACGGCTTGCTACGTTAGCTAACTAGAGTTTTCACAAGTCCAAATTACTAACAAATATAATTTAGGATTTCCATACGGTCGCATGCCCTGCAGACTATCCAAGCTACCAAAACGTCAGACGACAATAAAGTAAATATTAGTGGATACACCACCCCCATGAGAGATGTGCACCTAAATCTAAGTTACACAAAGGTGAACCTGAGTAAGTTATTTCAGTATGCCCCACACGACAATGAGTTAAAAAATTGCACTACTCGACGGCATGCTACAAGTCCATCTATCAGCAAAATATATCGGGACACGGGACTGCATGCAACCAGGAGATACTCCCCTAATGCTCTAATTATTTAAGCTAGTTATTAACCTTAGCATTTTTTTTAAGGATTCTGGATATGGCATTTCACATAATCCATCCTAGATATGATGCTCCCTACAGGGATGAACTAGACAAGACAATATTTTGGCAAGCATAAGACTATACAGGAATACAACCAAATGGTTATAGGCATGATGAGTATGCGCTATAACAAGCCACAACAAGTAATATACGAGATAGGTGTATAATGGGTAGGAGGCCTAAACTATACGCCTATCGTGTATAGTTTTGGGAAGGTGTCCCCAAAACTATATGTCACGTCCCAGTCCCAAAATACGTAGGACTAGGAATACGTAAGCATGTCAGCCATATGTATATGGCAACTCCAATATATGAAAACCATAACACATACGTACGCTGTATTATGAATAACCATTCACAAGTGGTATAGATTTATGTCATAAGCCATAGGGCATAACTAGATCTCATCCACAAAATCAAATAACCAATCAACTATATAATTGAATCAAGTATAAAATGCTTGATAAGAACAAGTAGTTGGGTGGAGACAAATCCACTACCAAACTAGAATATAAGAGGAACAAAAATAAGTACATATAACGAATAATGAGGCTCGAAGAGAAGACCTCCTCGAAAGAGAGAGAAGTAGCAAGTTCTGATCCGTGCTCCTGCGAATAGTCTAGATCGTCTACACCTGAAAAGGGACCAGGTCCTCAGAGGGACGTAACAAGATATATAGAAGCATGCCAATTGAATACAGTAAAACATGCATAATAGAAAAAAAAAATATAAGTACATTGTACTAGACAATCTATATAAATATGCATAATAAGGACAACTTTTTGACGTATGGGCATGTGTAGGATACTTTAAAATATATCTATATTATAACTCACACACACGTCCATGTACACCATCAATCGACATACCGCGAGGGTAGCGACCATCGTGACACCATCAATCGACATACCGCGAGGGTAGCGAACATCGCGACACAACTACCGTAGTGCGTGCTAGTTACTACGGTTTACCAGAGTGGGTAGCCCATACGCCTACTGACTGTCCTCCCCTCCCATGATACTATGTGTCAAGTGTGTGTCAACATATATAATATATAATTATGACTGAAAGAAAATACACATATAATGAATATATGAAAATATGATAAGCATATAAAGTACTGTAAGTAATTTGGCAAGGTATACTTGCCTGGCAAGAAAGCTGCAAAGTGTAAGCGTCCAGACGTCAAGCACGAGGGATCAGAACTATGGCATCAGAATGAACTTCTCCGGATGCTGAAATAAATATCACCAACTTTCCCAAAATAAGCGAGATAGTCAGAAAAGTCTACCCTTTCATCCAATTTGAACACATGGGCAAAACGGTAATTTTAGGTCAATATGGGGTCCACGTGTGGCCCACTTTGTACCAAAATATGTGTCAGGGGTAAAGGTCTCTAAATAGAACAAATTATAGGTCAAATAAATTTTAAACGATGATACGAACTCAACTGTATGTCCAATTTTGGATTCCGGTGAGCCAATCACAAATTTTTCCTTCAAGTCAAACCATAAGGCCCGCGAATAGGCGGCTCAGACAACTGTCTCAGAATTGCGTGAAACTTGGGTCATGGAACCAACGTGATACCACGAATCCAATGGCACAAGTTTCATCGTATTCCGACAAGCATACACAAAGTGGGGTGGTGTTTGCAAAAAGTCGCGATATAGGGACTTTTTACGGATACAGGTTGATTCCGATGCGCACACACGTCCGAATCAACTTCCGTAAAAGACCACACGTCAGGATATACCATACGTACCTTTCGGTGCAATTGGTATGCTATGAGGCGGTCCCATTTGGCGGGGCGCACTCCGTATCACAAAATTTTAGTTTTAAAATAGCAAATTTTTGGTTATTTTGGAGGTCGAATAATTTAACAAATAAAACAAATTAATAAAAACTAAAAGAACAGTTAAATTCTCGGTTATATTGAGAAAAAATATTTCAATTAGATTTTGAAAATATTAAATGGGTTGGTGGCAAATTTAGCATGAACATGGGGGTTTGGTTCAAAATTCTGGACTGTTTTTAGTCAGTTTTTTGGCCGTTTTACTGTCAATTTTTTGACCAAACCAGGGCACGAAAACTCGTCCCGCTTGAAAGAAATCCTAGAGGGTTAGGTTGTGAATGTACACGGATAAACCGCTCACAAAAAGAATCAAAGATGAGGTAAATATATCACCTTGAAGATGGGACCTTGGGACTGCACTGCTACTGCTGATGCCTGCACGCGGGCGGCCCGCGGCGACGACGACTGTGCGGTGGTCGGTCGACGGGTTGCGGTCGGTCGGAGGTCGGCCGGAGGTTGAGGTCAGGGATTAGGGTTAGGGTTTAGGTTTATATATATATATATATATATATATATATATATAGAGAGAGAGAGAGAGAGAGAGAGAGAGAGAGAGAGATCGGGCCGCGGGGAGGGGGGGTTCTGCTGGGTTCTAGGTAGTTAGGAATTAGGTTTTAGGTTTTTGTTTTTAAATTATTATTATTATTATTTTCTTTTCTTTTTCTTTTCTTTTTCCTTTCTTTTTCTTTTTCTTTTTATTTCTATTATTATTATTATTATTATTATTATTATTATTATTATTATTATTATTATTATTATTGCTATTAGTATTAGTATTAGTATTACTATTATTATTACTATTACTATTACTATTACTATTACTATTATTGTTATTATTATTATTATTACTATTATTATTACTTATTATTATATATTTATTCACATATATATTTACATATATAGATGAGATTATATAAAAATTCAAAAAGAACATTTGCACACAAAATAAATTCTAGAAAATCTATCACCCTTTAGCAAGACTCCAAAAATAATCCATTTTATGGAATAATTCTAAATGAGTATTTATATAAGTAATTTTATCAATAAATTTTATTTTATAATTAGCTATGAAAATACTCTAATTTTTTTTAATAATTTAATAAAAATACTTAAAAGAAAATTTAAAAATTTTAGGGAGTTTACATTCTACCCAACTTATAATAACTTCGTCCTCAAAATTAACACTAACCCATTTTCGTAATAAATCACTATAGATATTAACACTTCATTGCTAGCTTATAGTGTGTCACGCCCCAGTCCCAAAATATCGAGGGACTAGACACGTGGTAACGTCCAGCAGCACACACTGATGGACAAACCCAATTTAATAGATCCATCAGGGCATACTTAAGCTGTAAAATAAAGTCTACTAAAACATGCCACAACTAATCTCATCCATAGAAGATAAATATGATCAACAGCAATAAGAAATGAAAATCAACAACCAGTCTCAACAAAGTACTTCGGGGAATAACCCGATATAAATATGATACAATGGTTCAACAGACCAAAACATAAATGTCTGAATAAAGTAGATACTGAGTACGAAACACAGATACTCAGGAAAAGTCTTCAGCCATCACCTCGTCCTCGGGAATCGGTACAGCTCCTGTATCAACCCTTGCTCCTGCTTCTGCTGCTGTCCCGTATACCTCGGGATAGATCTCGTTTGCTAATCCTGGGGACATAATCCGGATCCAGGTCCTCAGGGGACATAGCAAGGTACAAAATAATACAAGCCAAAATGAATGCAGTGTAAGAGTAAATAAAATAAATAGGATAAATATGTAACCATCTATGTGAAATGCAAGTGAGAGCATCACTAGTACTCAGGCTGAGACCGCTACAAGCTCTGTGTCGGGGAGCCGGTAGCAGTAATATCACGTAATGGGCCTAGCTCTGATGTAGAGTCTACGGCCTCACAATAATAATAAATATATATAAAATAGCCTGTAGCCTGTGTGTCTCTCCCCACCCAATATAACCACACGTCTCATGTCCATGTCACGCGAGATCATAGCTAATGCAACAAGTCATATAATATCTATGAATATAATGTCTATGCCACAATCCTGCAACCTACACAGAATCACCTTGAATATTTCAGGAAGATTCTGTCTCATGAATAGTGTCAAGTGTCCTGGGTATGATGTACTTGATAATGCAAGCACGAGAATATAAAGGGTCACGATATCCATCTCTAGGTGACGTTACACAACTCAGCGTACGGTGTTGGCACCCGAATATTATTCGGATGCTAAGTAAGTCACACGGTCCTAAGTTAAGCATGTACAACAATTAATTTAAGTCAAAGAAATAAATAACAAAACTACAAAGTTGGCAAGGTACACTTGCCTGGGGTTTGAATACCAACAGTTGTCCCTGTATCAGTGGATTCTGCAGGTACTCCTCCACAAGCTGAAATAAATATCACCAACAGGTTCAAAAAATATTAAATAGCTAGAAACGCTTGTCCTTGAGTCCAATTTGGATACAAGGCAAAAATCACAGTTTTTGGTCAAAGCGGGGTCCACATGTGGCCCGCTTCGCACCAAAAAATGTGTCAGAACCAATGGTCTCCAAATTTGTCAAACTTAGTGTCAACAAGTCCAGAACGATGATACGAACCCAATGGAACTTCCAAAACTGGATTCTGATGAGCCGATCACAAAATCGCCCGTCAAGTAGAGCCGTGGGGCCCATGATACGCGATTTTGTCAACGTTCTCAGAATCGAACCAAACTTGGGTCACAGGACCAGCGTATTGCTACGAGTCTGATGGTGCAAGTTTTGTTTCGATTTCTCGTGTGTACACGAAGTTACAACGTGTTCTAGAATAGGACCGATAAGGGGCGTTGTCGGCGGATACGCGTTGATTCCGGTGTGCACGCACATCCAAATCAACTTCTGCAAAATCTCGCACGTCCGTATCAACGGCGCGCACCTTTTGGTGAAGACCGCACGCGACCAAGTCATCCCATTTGGCGGGGCGCACTCAGTTCCGGGGGAAAATGGGATATTATTTTTCTTATTTTTGGATCGCAGTATGCGATCGCCACAGGATGCGAAACCCCGAGCGGGTTGCACGGGCATCGAGAGGGTTACGCATTCTACGCGTCACAATAGACGGAACAAAAAATGGGGCAGCGAGAAGAGAGAAAAGGGTACCTGAACAGGGCTATGCAGAACTGGGTTTCTCGTGTCCGCGAGGCGACACGACACAATGCGACACGGTACTGTGCTGTTCTAGGGTTAGGGTTTCGATCGCCGGAGACTTCGCCGGAGGGGCTGCTCGGGGCGGAGGTGCTCAGACGGTGACAGCTCAACCGGAGGTGGCTCAGGCGGAGGCGCTCGGCGGCCGGTGCTGCTGCTTGGCGACGAGGGTCGGGGGAGAAGGCGGCCGGGGCTCGTGGGCGGCTGAGTCACTGTGGAGGCGAGTCTCGGAAGGAGGAGATGGCTGCGCTGCTGCGGCGGGTCTCTGTCTAGGGTCGTCGGAGAAGACGGCTGACGGTGGTTGGTTTACTCGGTGGTTGGGGGTTAAGTTTCAGGCGGCTGAGCTAGGGAAGGGGAGGAGGAGAGGATTATATAGAGGTAGCCGGAGAAGAAAAGGGTTTCGGGGTTAGGGTTTCCGATGGGTTAACGGGTCCGGGTCGGGTTCAATTCGGATCCGACCCGACCCGTTAAGAGTTGGGTTCGGTTCGGTCTAACTTGTTTTGGTTTGGCTTGGTTCAGTTGAACCGAGTTTATTTCTAGGGTTTATTTAGGGCTAATTACAACTTAGTTTCTAGGTCTTTAAAAATGTTTCCAGGGTCCAATAAATTCCTGAAAAATTACCCTATGTCTAATTTTTCATTTTACACCTAAAATATTATTTTCATAATATTTTAATATTAATAAACATTATTTAAAATTATTTTAATTATAAAATACCTTAGTTTTATTTAGTTAAAAATTACAGAAAAATTCATAAAAATTCTGAAAATTCATTTTTAGATTTCAAAAAAAATATAGGTGATTACAATCTACCCCCTTAAGAAGATTGCGTCCTCGCAATCAAAGAATAAACTACTAAAGGAAAAGAACTATGAGAATTACAAGAATGCTTAGGTTATACCAGCATCTGCGAACAAGTGAGGATAACGCTGGCACATGATATCTGTAACACCCTGTTCCGCTCAAGCGGACTGCCGTCTCAATCGGCAATCGTGCAAGCTGTCCCGACCTGCTTTGCCTCGATCAAGAAGCAAAGGATATCCAGACTTGTCCCTAAAGGAATCCGGCTTGGACTTTCAGAGGCTCGCTCAGACGTATCGCTCTACCGAGGCGAATCATCGCTAAGGTGGGTGGCTACGGTGAACTTGTCTTTGCTTAGCCAGCACACATAAAATCTGGAATGTTTATGCTAGTCGCTAGGTGATTCACCCCCTGCATGCTAATAAATCCAACGCACCTAGCTAAGGGAATAATCCCAACTTGTATTGCTTGCTAGAACATAGAAAAGGAAATACTGCTTATATTCAGACCCTCGCATGCTAAGTCCCTTAACGGTTTCATCTCTCGGACTACCTTCGGGCCCGAGCAACGTCCCTGCTTATGTTCCTTAGAAACGCATGCTTGTCTGCTTGATTGTTACCGTGTTTTCATCCAAACCCCGGGAGACTACTACGTAGTCGTTCCGTGCCTGAATGTTCCTGCAAGTATCCGGGACCGTTAGGTCACCAGGCAGCCCCGAACCAGGGGAATGCATCAAGACAAGTTAATCACTGTACAGAATCATGATTCAAGCACCTCCTGTAATCGTGCACTACTGTATTACTGTTATACTGTTCTACTGTACCACTGTATCACTGTACTCCTGTTCTACAGTACTCGAGTATCTAGTGAAGGGAAAACTGACCCTGACCCTGACCTGCATGTCGCGGACAACTCGGAAATGAGGCATAGTTCCACGGACGGTCTCCGGGGCACTGGGGCCGCTCCGATCCGGATGGAACTCTACTGTTTCAGCCAACTGTACTGGACGAGATAGTGTGCAGCACCTACCATTCTTTTGTTGCATACCATCCGCTCCATGGCTGAACTTACTGTATAGTCTACTGTACTAAACGAGATGGCTTGTAGCACCCACTGTACTTTCGTTGCAAACTACTCTCGTTTAAGACTAGTGTCCATAATGGCTTTGCCAGCGACCGTGTTCATATAGATAAGTCATCCTCGCTTAGCGGCTATCCGCGTGCGAGTCACTGCATCGCATCAAGAACAACTAAACACCTGAACGATCATGTTAAAACGACCCTCCTGTTTGTATATGCTTGCCTCCTGAATGCTTATACTTGCCCCGTGCATGAATTAACATGTTTGCCTCAAGTTTGCCTTGGACAGGGAAGGAGATGGTAAGTTGGTAAGTCTCGCCGTGTTTCCTCAAACATCGCACGGCGCACTGCCCGACACGTTAGGCTATTCAATATCTGCATGGAACTGATCCTAAGGCAACTAGAAAGACAACTTAATAGTTGTGTACGAAACCTGTATTACGTATTTGGATTTGTCGAGCGGGCGAGTAGCTTCCCCACCAGTGCATTCAATGTACTGATAATCCACCAGTTTGATATGCAGGGTGCGGGAGAACCTCGTTCGGTGCGGACGCCTCCTTCGTGCGTGCTAAGGCCAGGAGTTCCCTCTGAAGCCTTGCAATGGTGCGTCCGGGACTGAAGCACATATACAAGACATAAGTTGTGAACATCGCCTGACCATCGCCTGTACAAATCATTCCACAGTTGTAGCCACTTGGCACGCTTTTACTGTTTCAGAGAGAGAGGCTTGAGCGACTTGTAATCTCGGCTATACGCCGCCTGTAACACTTGTTCATATTAATAAAGAGATTACTTTACTTGTTTCTATGCTTCCGCTATATTGTCGACTCAGTGAACCTGTTACCGATCGCTATGCGTTCCTAAACTCCGCTGCACTCGGACAATCTGTGTGACTCTGTAGCTTAGAACTCTTGCCGCCAACCAATGAACCATGGCCTTGCACGGGCGTGGATCACGCTCGTGCGGCATCACGCCCGGATAGGTTAAGCGATCGTTCCGCGGGAGCGCTGGCGAGGGTGATTCCCACCTAGCGGGAACGGACGATTTGCCTGCGGGAGATCGAGGCGTGACATGTTGGTATCAGAGCCTGGCTTCTACGCCTTTGGACTTCAATTCGATATCTCTGTTTTGAAAGCTCGTTCGTGGGTTATGTGCACGCTCTCTCTCAATGCCTCGATGGGATATTCCAACAATAAGTCTAAATACTTTCAAAATATGTTTTGAATGATATGCTTGCTTGTCTGGTTGTATGCTGCGAGTGGCCTTTGTGCCAACCTGTGCGAACCCTTGAGAGTATCGCTAGTAGCTTGTCCGAGATTTTTACTAACCCTAGGTTTGGTTGAATGCATCTATTCGAGGGACGCCTTGAACTAGTGCACCATCCAAGACTTAGAAAAAGGTGAAACTCGAGTGCTGAGACTTCGCTATCACTAAGCTGGTTGACGTGTTCACGCTAGAGGGGCCCTTCGAAAGTGCGCACGATCCAGTCTAAGCGATATACTGATTTCGATGCTTGTGCAAGTGAATATCCAAATGAACAAGTATAAACGACTTGTCTAGGATTGCCTCAACCCTAGATTTCTGCTTGTCCTTAGTAAGTCTCGAGGACGAGACTTTTTCTAAGTTGGGTAGGATGTAACACCCTGTTCCGCTCAAGCGGACTGCCGTCTCAATCGGCAATCGTGCAAGCTGTCCCGACCTGCTTTGCCTCGATCAAGAAGCAAAGGATATCCAGACTTATCCCTAAAGGAATCCGGCTTGGACTTTCAGAGGCTCGCTCAGACGTATCGCTCTACCGAGGCGAATCATCGCTAAGGTGGGTGGCTACGGTGAACTTGTCTTTGCTTAGCCAGTACACATAAAATCTAGAATGTTTATGCTAGTCGCTAGGTGATTCACCCCCTGCATGCTGATAAATCCAACGCACCTAGCTAAGGGAATAATCCCAACTTGTATTGCTTGCTAGAACATGGAAAAGGAAATACTGCTTATATTCAGACCCTCGCATGCTAAGTCCCTTAACGGTTTCATCTCTCGGACTACCTTCGGGCCCGAGCAACATCCCTGCTTATGTTCCTTAGAAAAGCATGCTTGTCTGCTTGATTGTTACCGTGTTTTCATCCAAACCCCGGGAGACTACTACGTAGTCGTTCCGTGCCTGAATGTTCCTGCAAGTATCCGGGACCGTTAGGTCACCAGGCAGCCCCGAACCAGGGGAATGCATCAAGACAAGTTAATCACTATACAGAATCATGATTCAAGCACCTCCTGTAATCGTGCACTACTGTACTACTGTTATACTGTTCTACTGTACCACTGTACCACTGTACTCCTGTTCTACAGTACTCGAGTATCTAGTGAAGGGGAAACTGACCCTGACCCTGACCTGCATGTCGCGGACAACTCGGAAACGAGGCATAGTTCCATGGACGGTCTCCGGGGCACTGGGGCCGCTCCGATCCGGATGGAACTCCATTGTTTCAGCCAACTGTACTGGACGAGATAGTGTGCAGCACCTACCGTTCTTTCGCTGCATACCATCCGCTCCATGGCTGAACTTACTGTATAGTCTACTGTACTAAACGAGATGGCTTGTAGCACCCACTGTACTTTCGTTGCAAACTACTCTCGTTTAAGACTAGTGTCCATAATGGCTTTGCCAGCGACCGTGTTCATATAGATAAGTCATCCTCGCTTAGCGGCTATCCGCGTGCGAGTCACTGCATCGCATCAAGAACAACTAAACACCTGAATGATCATGTTAAAACGACCCTTCTGTTTGCATATGCTTGCCTCCTGAATGCTTATACTTGCCCCGTGCATGAATTAACATGTTTGCCTCAAGTTTGCCTTGGACAGGGAAGGAGATGGTAAGTTGGTAAGTCTCGCCGTGTTTCCTCAAACATCGCACGGCGCACTGCCCGACACGTTAGGCTATTCAATATCTGCATGGAACTGATCCTAAGGCAACTAGAAAGACAACTTAATAGTTGTGCACGGAACCTGTATTACGTGTTTGGATTTGTCGAGCGGGCGAGGAGCTTCCCCACCAGTGCATTCAATGTACTGATAATCCACCAGTTTGATATGCAGGGTGCGGGAGAACCTCGTTCGGTGCGGACGCCTCCTTCGTGCGTGCTAAGGCCAGGAGTTCCCTCTGAAGCCTTGCAATGGTGCGTCCGGGACTGAAGCACATGTACAAGACATAAGTTGTGAACATCGCCTGACCATCGCCTGTACAAATCATTCCACAGTTGTAGCCACTTGGCACGCTTTTACTGTTTCAGAGAGAGAGGCTTGAGCGACTTGTAATCTCGGCTATACGCCGCCTGTAACACTTGTTCATATCAATAAAGAGATTACTTTACTTGTTTCTATGCTTCCGCTATATTGTCGACTCAGTGAACCTGTTACCGATCGCTATGCGTTCCTAAACTCCGCTGCACTCGGACAATCTGTGCGACTCTGTGGCTTAGAACTCTTGCCGCCAGCCAATGAACCATGGCCTTGCACGGGCGTGGATCACGCTCGTGCGGCATCACGCCCGGATAGGTTAAGCGATCATTCCGCGGGAGCGCTGGCGAGGGTGATTCCCACCTAGCGGGAACGGCCGATTTGCCTGCGGGAGATCGGGGCGTGACAATATCCTCTCGTTCCCAGGTAGATTTGCTAGGAGAGTGATATTTCCAAGCTACACGAACCAGTCTAATTGTCTGTCCTCGTAATGTCTTCTCACTAATGTCGAGTATGCCAACTGGTTGTTCTTCATATCTCAGGCTAGGGCCCACTGCGATCTCAGAATGATCGACTACGTGACTTGGGTCAGTCACGTACCTTCTCAGCTGTGAGACATGGAATACATTATGCACTCCCTCTAAGGATGGAGGTAATACAAGACGATAAGCTACCTCACCAATTTGCTCCAGAATATCAAATGGCTCGATGTACCTTGGGCTCAACTTGCCTCTGCTCCCAAATCTAATAGTACCTCGAGTGGGTAAAATCCTCAAGAATACGTGCTCTCCTTCTTTAAACTCCAGGGGATGTCTGTGTGTATCAGCCCAATGCTTCTGTCTGTCATGAGCTGCACGAAGATGATTCTGAATTTGTTTTACCTTCTCCACTGTCTGCATTACCAACTCTGGACCCAGTATTTGATGCTCACCAACGTCACTCCAATATATCGGCGATCTGTACTTTCTACCGTACAACGCCTCGAATGGTGCCATCTGGATGCTTGCCTGATAACTATTATTGTAAGAGAACTCTACCAAGTACAAATGATCTTCCCAAGACCCTCCAAAGTCTAGCATACACGATCATAGCATATCCTCCAAGATCTGAATCGTGCGCTCCGATTGACCATCTGTCTGTGGATGGTAAGCAGTGCTAAATTTGAGTCGGGTGCCAAGACTCTCTTACATGCTTCGCCAAAAATGAGATATAAATCTTGAATCACGATCCGACACAATACTAACCGGCACTCCATGTAATCTTATGATTTGTCGTATATACATGTCGGCTAGTACCTCCGTGGACTGTCCAACTCTAAATGGCAAGAAGTGTGCCAATTTAGTGAGTCGATCCACGATGACCCATACCGCATCTTTTCCACTGGGGCTTCTTTGAAATTCTGTGACGAAATCCATAGTGATATGTTCCCACTTTCATTCTGGTATGGGAAGCGGCTGCAACATACCAGCAGCCCTTTGATGCTCGGCCTTTACTTGCTGGCATACTAAACATTTTGCCACAAATCGTGCAATTTTCCTCTTTATTCCATGCTACCAATAGTACTGCCTTAAATCTCGGTACATCTTTGTTCCTCCTGGATGAATAGAGTACATAGAGCTATGTGCTTCAGCCATTAACTCCTGTCTTAATTCTCCATTTGGAACATACAGGCAATTTTCGTACCTCAATGTCCCATCCTCATGTATGCAAAGTCCCGTATGTATGCCTGCTTCTGTCTTCTCTTTAAGTCTTCGAAATCTAGCATCAGTGGGCAATGTCTCTTTAATCCTTTCCACAAGTGACGACTTAACTTCGAGATTAGCCAGCAAGCCACTTTGTCTTAGTAAAATAACCTCTATCTGGAGCTCCTGTAGATCTTTCAATAGCTGAGGCTGCATCGTCAAGAAATAAGCCGTGGGCTTCCTGCTGAGTGTGTCTGCTACGACATTCGCTTTTCTCGGGTGATACTGCAGATCTATATCAAAGTCTACCATCAACTCAAGCCAACGTCTCTGTCTTATGTTGAGCTCCTTCTGAGTATATACATACTTCAGACTCTTGTGATCAGTAAAGATTTCTACTTTCTCTCCATAAAGATAGTGCCTCCAAATCTTCAGTGCAAATATTACTGCAGCTAGCTCAAGATCGTGCGTTGGGTAGTTCTTCTCATGGACCTTCAACTGTCTCGATGCATAAGCGATAACTTTGCCATGTTGCATCAAAACACATCCTAGTCTACTACCTGCGCATCACTATAAACAACAAAACCTCCTGACCCTGAAGGAAGAGTCAAGACAGGTGCTGTTGTCAATCGCCTCTTCAATTCTTCAAAGGCCTTCTGGCAATCTTCTGTCCATGTAAACTCCTGGTTCTTACGTGTTAACTTCGTTATAGGCTCCACAATTCTTGAGAAATTTTCTACGAACCTCCGGTAATATCCAGCAAGTCCGAGAAAACTTCTCACTTCTGTAACTGATGTTGGTGTAGGCCAAATTTTTATCGCAGCAACCTTCTCTGTATCAACTGAAAGTCCTTCTCCTGAGATGATATGTCCCAAGAAAGGCACCTTATCCATACAAAACTCATATTTAATGAGTTTGGCATATAACTTCTCCTACCTCAACGTTTCTAGCATAATTCTGAGATGCTCCTCGTGCTCTTCGTGGCTCTTGGAATATACTAGAATATCATCAATAAACACAACCACAAATTTGTCCAAGTACAGATGAAAAACTCTGTTCATCAAACTCATGAACACAGCTGGCGCGTTGGTTAAACCAAACAGCATTACTAAGAACTCATAATGTCCATACTTGGTCCTAAAGGCTGTCTTCGGTATATCCTCCTTCCTCACTCTAATCTGGTGATAACCGGATCTAAGGTCAATCTTCGAGAATACTCTAGCACCACTCAATTGATCGAATAAGTCATCAATGCGTGGTAAGGGATACCGGTTCTTAATGGTCACAGCGTTCAGTGCCCTGTAGTCAATGCACAAACGTACTGTTCCATCATTCTTCGGTACAAATAGTATGGGTGATCCCCAAGGTAAAACACTGGGCCGAATAAAACCCTTCTCCAGAAGATCATCAACTTGTTCCTTCAATTCCACCAATTCCTTAGGTGCTAGCCGATATACTGATAAAGTGATAGGCTCTGCTCCTGGAGTTAAGTCTATTATGAATTTTATTTTCCGATC
Organism: Iris macrosiphon; assembly: GCA_036927795.1. Taxonomy (NCBI): domain Eukaryota; kingdom Viridiplantae; phylum Streptophyta; class Magnoliopsida; order Asparagales; family Iridaceae; genus Iris; species Iris macrosiphon. Next base: position 113,085,499 of record JAYESA010000006.1, on the reverse strand, counting down.
AGGTGGTAAACCTGGAAGATCATCAGAAAATACATCCACAAACTCTGATATGACTCTTGGGTAACCTGACTCCCATTCTACAGATAGTACCCTAAGAGTAGGCTGAATACCTTGCTTTATAGCTCCCCGAAGAAACTCAAACTCTGGATGTCCAGGCGGTCTAAATATAACCCGTCCAAGTCGGCAATCTAGGGTTGCATGGTACTGACTTAACCAATCCATACCAAGTACAACATCATAATCCGACATGGAAAAGATCAGATTGAGCTCGCATCTCTCTTCCACAGACTACTACCGAACAAGATCTACAAATGTCACTAACTGGGATAATTCCACCTCCCGTAAGAATTCTCTTAGTCCTCGGAAGGGGTGCGGTAGCTACTCTATGGGTGGCTACGAAGCTAGCAGCTATGAATGAATACGATGCTCCAGAATCAAATAAAGCTACAGCAGGTAATGAAGCTACTAATATAGTACCTGCTTTAACTTCTCCTGCAGTAGCTTCCTCCTCAACAGCCAATGCAAATGCTTGTCCTCGTCCCTGAGCTGGACCTCTCTGCTACCGAGCCTGCTGAAATAGTGCTGCCTGTGGTACCAGTGGTGGCCTCTGCTGATACCCTCCTGGGGCTGGTGGTCTGACTCCTCAAACTTCTGTCTGTGGTGCTCCCAATGCTGGATAAGCTAGCCTTGGTGCAGGTAAAGCTAGTCTTGGTGCTCCCTTTCTGCGTTCAGAGCAGTCTTTGGCTGTATGCTGGTTAGATCCGCAAATCAGGCATAGTCCCAACTTGCGTCTGTACTCCCTCTCGATATGGCCGACCTTGCCATAGTAGTGACACATAGGAAGAGATATGGCCCTAGGTGCTGCTCTCTCTGGTAGATTCCTCTGGGGTCATTTTGCAGAATCCCCCTGTGATGCCCTGGATGGTGCTGATGTGAATGGCCGCTTCAGACTTGACTCCCTCCTAGTAACACGCTCCATGCGTCGTGCTGCAGCAAGGACGTCGGTGTATGATGTAGGTGCAACAAATTCGATCAACCTCTGGAGCTCGAACTTGAGTCCGTCAAAGAACTTCTCCGCCTTCTCTTCTTCGGTAGGAATTAGAGAAGGGGCAAAGCGACTTAGGTGAATGAATTCAGCATTGTACTCTTCCACCGACATATTGCCTTGGATAAGGCGGTTGAACTTGTCTCGGAGTTCTGACCGAGCAACAGCTGGGATATACATCTCTTGGAAGAGTCTGGAGAACTCTTCCCAAGTGACTCGGTCCTGTCCGAGCCTTCTCTCTTCTGATTGCCACCAATAATGTGCATTGTCAGTCAACTGCATCCTGACAGCAGTCATCCATCTCTCCCTCGGAAGTTCAGCTGCTTTCAACTGGTGTTGTGTGTTCGTGAGCCACTCGTGAACTTCAGTTGGCCCCTCCTTGCCAGAAAAGATACGAGGCTTGAGCTGACAAAAATCAGTGATAGATCCCGTCGCTGGTCGCCTAGCTGGTGGTTTCGCCTGTTCCAATGCGGTTACTAGGTTGGTTCTCAAATACTCTGCCTCATGACGCTGAGCCTCTTGTTGAACCTGCTGTTGGGCTTGTATCATGGCATAAAATATTTGAAACATCTGCTACCCGTCCATGGCTTACCTTGGTGGAAAAAAAGGCATCGGTGGGGTGAACTGTGGCGGAGGTGGGATGTCATCACGCCGGAACCTTGAATTATGCTGGCCGGCTTGATCGCTTTGAGAAGATTGTCCTCTATTCTCTGGTGTCACTCCATCTTCATAGGTAACCACAGCATCGTGTGGCGTACCCAAGGGATTCCCATCTCCGATTCTTGGATCCATTACTCTGCATCCAAAAATAAACTATAAGAACGCACAGAGGAGTCAATGCAGGATGCAAATCAAGTAATTAATTCGAATTCGATATAGAGTTCAAAAATAATTCAAACAATGGATGAGATCATATAACTTATCCTATCCTTAGTGCAGGCATGCTCGGTCCCTAAGATTAAACCGAACAATTTAGTCGTAGACCTGCATGGGCCACCACAAAAACCATGTCACGTCCCAGTCCCAAAATATCGAGGGACTAGACACGTGGCAATGGCTAGCAGCACACACTGATGGACAAACCCAATTTAATGGATCCATCAGGGCGTACTTAAGCTGTAAAATAAAGTCTACTAAAACATGCCACAACTAATCTCATCCATAGAAGATAAATATGATCAACAGTAATAAGAAATGAAAATCAACAACCAGTCTCAACAAAGTACTTCAAGGAACAACCCGATATAAATCTGATACAATGGTTCAACAGACCAAAACATAAATGTCTGAATAAAGTAGATACTGAGTACGAAACACAGATACTCAGGAAAAATCTTCAGCCATCACCTCGTCCTCGGGAATCGGTACAGCTCCTGTATCATCCCTTGCTCCTGCTTCTGCTGCTGTCCCGTATACCTCGGGATAGATCTCGTCTACTAATCCTGGGGACATAATCCGGATCCAGGTCCTCAGGGGACATAGCAAGGTACAAAATAATACAAGCCAAAATAAATGCAGTGCAAGAGTAAATAAAATAAATAGGGTAAATATGTAACCATCTATGTAAAATACAAGTGAGAGCATCACTAGTACTCAGGCTGAGACCGCTACAAGCTCTGTGTCGGGGAGCCGGTAGCAGTAATATCACGTAATGGGCCTAGCTCTGATATAGAGTCTACGACCTCACAATAATAATAAATATATATAAAATAGCCTGTAGCCTGTGTGTCTCTCCCCACCCAATGTAACCACACGTCTCATGTCCATAATGTCTCATGTCCATGTCACGCGAGATCATAACTAATGCAACAAGTCATATAATATCTATGAATATAATGTCTATGTCACAATCCTGCAACCTACACAGAATCACCTTGAATATTTCAGGAAGATTCTGTCTCATGAATAGTGTCAGGTATCCTGGGTATGACGTACTTGATAATGCAAGCACAAGAATGTAAAGGGTCACGATATCCATCTCTAGGTGACATTACACAACTCCGCATATGGTATTGGCACCCGAATATTATTCGGACGCTAAGTAAGTCACACGGTCCTAGGTTAAGCATGTACAACAATTAATTTAAGTCAAAAAAATAAATAACAAAACTGCAAAGTTGGCAAGGTACACTTGCCTGGGGTTTGAATACCAACAACCGTCCTTGTATCAGTGGATTCTGCAGGTACTCCTCCACAAGCTAAAATCAATATCACCAACAGGTTCAAAAAATATTAAATAGCTAGAAACGCCTGTCCTTGAGTCCAATTTGGACACAAGGCAAAAATCATAATTTCTGGTCAAAGCGGGGTCCACATGTGGCCCGCTTCGCACCGAAATATGTGTCAGAATCAATGGTCTCCAAATTCGTCAAACTTAGTGTCAACAAGTCCAGAACAATGATACGAACCCAACGGAACTTCCAGAACTAGATTCCGATGAGCCGATCACAAAATTGCCCGTCACGTGGAGCCGTGGGGCCCACGATACGCGATTTTGTCAACGTTCTCAGAATCGAACCAAACATGGGTCACAGGACCAGCGTATTGCTACGAGTATGATAGCGCAAGTTTCGTTTCAATCCGACATGTATACACGAAGTTACAACGTGTTCTGGAACAAGACCGATACGGGACGTTGTCGGCGGATACGCGTTGATTTCGGTGTGCACGCATATCCAAATCAATTTCTGTGAAATCTTGCACGTCCGTATCAATGGCGCGCACCTTTCTGTGAAGACCGCACGCGACCAAGTCTTCCCGTTTGGCGGGACGCACTCAGTTCTGGGGGAAAATGGGGTATTATTTTTCCTGTTTTTGGATCGCATTTCACGATCGCCACAGGACGCGACACACCGAGCGGGTTACACGGGCATCGAGAGGGTTACGCAGTCTACGCGTCACAACAAACAAAACAGAAAATGGGGCAGCAAGGAGAGAGAAAAGGGTACCTGAACAGGGCTACGCAGAACTGGGTTTCTCGTGTTCGCGAGGCGATACGACACAATATGACACGGTACTGTGCTGTTCTAGGGTTAGGGTTTCGATCGCCGGAGACTTCGTCGGAGAGGCTGCTCGGGGCGGAGGTGCTCAGACGGTGGCGGCTCAACCGAAGGCGGCTCAGGCGGAGGCGCTCGGCGGCCGGGGCTTCTGCTGCTGCTGCTGCTTGGCGGCGAGGGTCGGGGGAGAAGGAGGCCGGGGCTCGTGGGTGGCTGAGTCTCTGCGGAGGCGAGTCTCTGGAGGAGGAGACGACTGCGCTGCTGCGGCGGGTCTCTGTCTAGGGTCACCGGAGAAGATGGCTAGCGGTGGTTGGGTTACTCGATGGTTGGGGGTTAGGGTTCAGGCGGCTGAGCTAGGGCAGGGGAGGAAGAGAGGATTATATAGAGGTAGCCGGAGAAGAAAAGGGTTTCGGGGTTAGGGTTTCCGATGGGTTAACAGGTCTGGGTCGGGTTCAATTCGGATCCGACCCAACCCGTTAAGAGTTGGGTTCGGTTCGGTCTAACTTGTTTTGGTTTGGCTTGGTTCAGTTGAACTGGGTTTATTTCTAGGGTTTATTTATGTCACGCCCCGAGGCGTCCCCCGAGTCGTGACCGCCGTGCGGGCCTGGGGTTGCGCCCGCACAAGGCTTTAATGATTTGCATAGCAAGCACATATTCAGAGTACGCAGATAAATTGAAACACAGATTTGAAACATAGAAAAGTTCTCTTTATTGATAATGAACATCCATTACAAACTCTTGAACGAGTTAGCTAATATGCCGAACGGCTTACAAAAGGGTTGGCTCAAAATGAGATAGCAGTCCTGTACATTACATCCTTTTATAACTTCAAAATGTATAGACCTCCAGGCTGGAGGATCGCTTTGCCACGGAGCTGCGTTTGTGTATGAAGAGTTGCAGGCTCCTGACTCCAAAATGCTTCGGGGGCGCGGTGAAGATGCGCCAACAGCTGGACTGGATCGGGAAGACGACTTCGGCTCCTCGCTCGGTTCGCCTTGGTACGGAGAACCTGTTTCAACGAGGGTCAGCATATCGAAACATGCTGGTGAAGGCGAGCTAGCCTGACTATACCAATCAACACGTTGTTTAGTGAAGCATGCATATTTTTGTGGGTTTCTATCTTGCCTTAGTTCATTTACAAGTAAGCAGCATATTGAATTTACTGAAATGAACTAGCCACCGTTCGGTGGATTTTACCTGCCGTCTGAATTACCTGCACAATACTTACCATGCCTTCCCTGCCACGGAGACACAAGTTAGTATGCAACAGGTTTAAATATACACGATGATCACTGGCATGGTTGCCATTTGGGACGGTAGTCTTTGACGAGAATGGTTTGCAACGTAAGTACAAGAGGTGCTGCAAGCCATTTCCGCCGAACAAGAGACTAGAACAATATGTCTCGCCCGGACCGGATCGATGCCAATGCCCCAGCATCGTCCGCGAGACGTTTACCCTGTGCACAAGTTGTCCATGATCAAACAAGATACAAGTAACAAGCTATTGCAGTTGAGGCAACAAGAGTACGAGACAAGCTATTGTACAAGACAAGCAATAATTTATCCCAAGCGAACAAGCATGCATTTAAGTATCCGTTCGTGAAGTTTATTGACAAGCATATAACCAAGTCTATTCTCTTTTATCTTGGTTTCTCTTATTATTACTTGGTATCGTTTGATCGGGGCAAAGAAGAGTTCAAGCTTTTAGGGTGTGAAGCTTGGAAGCAGGGCTAGCTAATCGGGTTAGTAGCCACTCACTTAGATTTTTGGAAGGGAGAAGGAAAGAGGCGCTTCACGACTCCGCTCGCAAGCCGTCTACTGCTCGTTCACCTGCACACGAACAGCTCAATTAATACTTCTTCCTCTCTTTCCAATCTCGGAATAGAAGTACAAGTCAATGAACGAAAACAATGAAAACCATCGAAACCGTTCAAGGAAAACAAGCAAATCCCCAAAACCAACTCAAAGCACGAAAGCAACAAGCGACATCGAAAACCGAGGCAATAAAAGATAGCAGCGGAGAGGTCCCTCCTGACTCTGCCGCTAAGCCGATCCTTGGGGCGCAGTCCACTGAATATGGGAATCGATTCCGAAAAAACAAATCCATAACGAGGACGAGTTCTTAATTCAATCTATCCCGATCGAACGATACCGTTTGTGTTTCTTAGCCGCGCTCCCCGCACCGGGGGAACGGGGCGCTACAATTTAGGTCTAATTACAACTTAGTTTCTAGGTCTTTAAAAATGTTTCTAGGGTCCAATAAATTCCCGGAAAATTACCCTATGTCTAGTTTTTCATTTTACACCTAAAATATTATTTTTATAATATTTTAATATTAATTAACATCATTTAAAATTATTTTAATTGCAAAATACCTTGGTTTTATTTAGTTAATAATTACATAAAAATTCATAAAAATTCTGAAAATTTATTTTTAAATTTAAAAAAAAATACAGGTGATTACATAGTGCTTCCTAAAAGGTTATGGTCATCCATTCTAACACTTTTCTCCCTTATTGTCTATACACTATTCTTTTATCCTCTAACTCGTCTACACTACCAAACTTATAAGAATTCTACTAGTAGTCAAAGTCTTTTGAGGCTATTGTCTAGATTGTAAGACGAATTTATTCATTGGATCGAGAATTTTGGGATACTTGTCGGGAATCTCATAACCATGAATTTTTTTCTGTAACCGTCAAGTATCGTAGTCTAATACTGACACGCTACTTGGCCAGTATGGCTACAAATAATTTGACTACTCTAATATAATCGTCTAGCTGCAGTTGCCGCTACCTCGCCAGCGATTTGTCATAGTCATCAGTTCGTAACAAGTGCCTTCAACTCTTTCCTAAGCTTAGTCTAAGTCTTAGGGCAACAATTTAGGTCTTGACTAACTTTATAAAACTATTATAAGTATGAACTATTTCAATAATCCAACTAATTCCTGTTAGACTAAAGGATGCTACTCATGGTTTAAAACTAATAAAAGAATACAAATATTGCTATAGTGCATATACATAAGGGTTATCATTATGAACTCATCCTTTTAGTTATTGATTATTACTAACCCATTTATGTTTTAACTGACAAAATAAAGGGTGAGGTTAAAGTAAATCAACAATTCATGATGGTATGAAAAGATGCAACTACGATAGGAAGAATTAAGCATAGGACAAGGAATGGATATAGAAGAAAAGATGAGCCACCCAAGGGGATGAGACGGTGATAGGAATTAGAATACTACTACTGCTACTCATGTCATCCATTAGCATCGTGGGTATGCCATCTAGTTAAAATATTAACATATCCTCAAAAAATTTAACACCAAATATATCATATGTGATATGCCCTTAATTACAAAAGATAGTCACAAAGTAATATGATTGGCCTATGGGGTATATCTAGTACTCTCTGTGTATCAAACTTATACCAAGCACGAGCATTCGTCTTTCCGAAATAAGGGAAGACAAAAAATAATAATAAAGAATTGAAGGAGGAGGTGATAGAATACAAGTACGGGGTTCAAGGCGATTAAAGAATTCAAAAAGAGAGTTGTAAGGGCAGTTGCGGATGAGATCCTATTTTGGTAAATTTTTATTCGCATGCTCATATCAATATAGTTATGTAATCGATACGATATGCTCGAATATGTCTAGAGGGCAAGTATATTCATCTAACATGCTGAGTCAACTATATCTCAATTCACGTAAAGTAGTCATGCGAAGAGCGAACCAAGTGCATTAAGGTTGATCAGACCGTAATACACTGATTCTGATTTAGACAATATATTAGTAGGCGTCTCCAATAACACATATGTCATGAACAAGCCCGATAAAAGAATAAGCTTGCAAAACTAGGCTATAAAATAGCAACATAAGTGGAGGTAGTCCAGAAAATATAAGTACGCTGGATTATGATGAAGGAAGGTACAAAATAATTCAAGTTCACAAAGAAGATAAGACTCGTCCGGTGTTGTGCCTCTACAGTTGCCATACTAACTTCTTGTATAAGTCTCTAGTCGACCAAATGGGGGTATGGGCCTCTAAGTTCTACAGTCTGGGTAAACACTATCTTCTTATGCAAGCCTATAGTTGGTGTCATTCAATTACACTTCATTAATGGTTCAAAAGGACTATGTGATACTAGGTTATGAGGCATACTACCCAACTTACAAGAATTTAACTAATAGTGTTATTAAATAATAGAGTGTATATACCTAGTACAAGTTACCTTCCTAACCCCTATCAAGCACGAAAGAAAAGATAAGATTGACGTTGTGAAAGGATCAAGCAAGATGCAAGGCAAGCAATCAAATAAGAATGCGAAATGAAATCAAGGGAGGTGATTAAATAAGTGGATGAGATCCTATACTCTAATCCTATGCGCAGGCTTGCTCGGTACAATAACATAACCAAGATAATATGCTCTCGACCTGCATGGGACACCATAAAAACATGTCACGCTCCAGTCCCAAAATATGTAGGACTAGGAATACATAAGCATGCCAGCCGTATGTATATGACAACTCCAATATATGGAAACCATAATACATACGTACGCTGTATTATGAATAACCATTCACAAGTGGTATAGATTTATGTCATAAGTCACAGGGCATAACTAGATCTCATCCACAGAATCAAATAACCAATCAACTATATAACTGAATCAAGTATAAAATGCTTAATAAGAACAAGTAGTTGGGGAAGACAAATCCACAACCAAACTAGAATATAAGAGGAACAAAAATAAGTACATCTAATGAACAATGAGGCTCGAAGAGAAGACCTCCTCGAAAGAGAGAGAAGTAGCAAGTTCTGATCCGTGCTCTTGCGAATAGTCAAGATCGTCTACACCTGGAAAGGGACCAGGTCCTCAGAGGGACGTAACAAGATACATAGAAGCATGCCAATTGAATACAGTAAAACATGCATAATAGACAGAAAATATATAATTATGTTGCACTAGACAATCTATATGAATATGCATAATGAGGATAACTTTTCGACGTATGGGCATGTGTAGGCTACTCTAAAATACATCTATCTCACAACTTACACACACATCCATGTACACCATCAATCGATATACCGCGAGGGTCGCGACCATTGTAACACCATCAATCGACATACCGTGAAGGTAGCGACCATCATAACACAACTACCGTAGTGCGTGCTAGTTACTACGGTTTACCAGAGTGGATAGCCCATACGCCTACTGACTGTCCTTCCCTCCCATGATACTATGTGTCAAGTATGTGTCAATATATATAATATATAATTATCACTGAAAGAACACACACATATAATAAATATATAAAAATATGATAAGCATGTAAAGTACTGTAAATAATTTGGCAAGGTATACTTGCCTGGCAAGAAAGATGTGAAGTGTAAGCGTCCAAACGTCAAACACAAGGGATCAGAACTATGGCATCAGAATGAACGTCTCCTGATGCTGAAATAAACATCACCAACGTTCCCAAAATAAGCGAGATAGTCAAAAAATTCTATCCTTTCGTCCAATTTGAACACAGGGGCAAAACGGTAATTTTGGGTCAATGTAGGGTCCACATAAGGCCTACTTTGTACCAAAATGCGTGTCAGGGGTAAAGGTCTCTAAATAGAACAAATTATAGGTCAAAAAAAATTCTAAACGACGATACGAACTCAACGGTATGTCCAATTTTGGATTCCGGTGAGCCGATCACAAATTTGCCCTTCAAGTTAAACTGTAGGGCCCGCGAATAGGCGGCTCGGTCAACTGTCTCAGAATCGCGTGAAACTTGGGTCACAGGACCAGCGTGATATCACGAATCCAATGGCACAAGTTTCGTCGTATTCCAATGAGCGTACACAAAGTGGGGTGGTGGTTTGCAAAAAGTCATGATACGAGGACTTTTTACGGATACGGGTTGATTTCGACGCGCACACACGTCCGAATCAACTTTCGTGAAATCCCACATGTTAGGATATACCATACGCGCCTTTTGGTGCAATTGGTATACGACGAGGCGGTCCCGTTTGGCGGGGCGCACTTCGTATCACAAAATTTTAGTTTTTAAATACTAACTTTTTGGTCATTTTGGAGGTCGAATAATTTAACAAATAAAACAAATTAATAAAAAGTAAAAGAACAGTTAAATTCTCGGTTATATTGAGAAGAAAGTCTTTTAATTAGATTTTGAAAATATTAAATGGGTTGGTAGCAAATTTGGCATGAACATGGGGGTTTGGTTCGAAATTCTGGACTATTTTTAGTCAGTTTTTTGGCCATTTTCTGGTCGATTTTTTGACCAAACCAGGGCATGAAAACTCGTCCCACTTGAAGAGAATCCTAGAGGGTTAGGTTGTGAACGTACACGTACAAATCGCTCGCAAAAAGAATCAAAGATGAGGGAAATATACCATCTTGAAGATGGGACATTGGGACTGCGCTGCTGCTGCTGATGCCCGCGTGCGAACGGCCGGCGACGGCGACGACTGTGCGATGGTCGGTCGACGGGCTGCGGTCGGTCGGAGGTCGAGGTCGGGGATTAGGGTTAGGGTTTAGGTTGAGGTTTTTTATGTATATATATATATATATATATATATATATATATATATATATATATATATATATATATATATATATATATAGAGAGAGAGAGAGAGAGAGAGAGAGAGAGAGAGAGAGAGAGAGATCGGGCCGCGGGGGGGGGGGGGGGGGGGTTCTGCTGGGTTCTGGGTAGTTAGGAATTTGGTTTTAGGTTTTTATTTTTAAGTTATTATTATTATTTTCTTTTCTTTTTCTTTTCCTTTTTATTTATATTATTTCTATTATTATTATTATTATTATTATTATTATTATTATTATTATTATTATTGCTATTGCTATTACTCTTACTATTACTATTACTGTTACTATTACTATTACTATCACTATTACTATCACTATCACTATTACTATTACTTATTATTATTATTGTTATTATTATTATTACTATTATTACTATCACTTATTATTATATATTTATTCACATATATATTTACATATATAGATGATATTATATAAAAATTCAAAAAGAACATTTGCACACAAAATAAATTCTAGAAAATCTATCACCCTTTAGCAAGACTCCAAAAATAATAATAAAATATTTTGTGGAATAATTCTAAATGAGTCTTTATATAAGTAATTTAATTAATAAAATTTATTTTCTAATTAGCTATAAAAATACTCTAAGGAAATTCAATAATTTAATAAAAATACTTAAAATAAAAATAATTTTTTTTAGGGGGTTTACACTATACGCGACAGGCGTATAATGGGTAAGTAGCCCCAAAGCTATACATGATGTCAGGACGAGACTGGTACAAGAAAATGAACAATAGTGCACCACGACGGGTCACTATCAGGAATATACAGGTCAGGGTATAATGGGTAAGTGTCCCAAACTATACATGAAGCCATGGACTGGTGTATAATGGGTAGGTATCCCAAACTATCTCGGATAATTGCTGGATCATCCGATCTGTTACAATAATAAGTAAATGGACCACAAAATGGATCATCCGTCGGACTGTCGTGGATCACCGTCGTATCATCCGATTGGTTATAACAAGTTTATGGGCCAAAAATTGGATCATCCGTAGGACTGCCATGGATCACCGTCGGATCTTCCGATTCTTCACAGAAACCCAGATTTGAAATATTTTTGTGACTTGTTAGGGCCATAAAAACTCCGTTCTAACTCAAAATTTGAATTTTCAAAGGTCAAAATTGTATAGGATCAAATTTCAAACAACTTGGGGACATTCAATTTTACCAACTTTGATATTTGATAGATCGATTATGAAAAATCTCGTACAAGTAATTTACGAGAAAAATCAAAACTTGTCCGGATCCACAAAACTCAAAACTACCAGAATATAAACTAGGCACGGGTCTCAAGTAACATATAAAATATGCCTCATGACAATCACTCCGGTTATCATTTTTGCCACCGAGTTTTCTAACAAGTAAATACCAGAATTTCTACAGAAAAAAGTCAAAACCAAGCCTAAATCATTTTCTGAAATATGCACAAGTTGGAAATCACTAAAGAAGTATTTTTAACAAAACAAGTTTCATGAAATTCTAAGCACAAAATGTCAAAGAAAATAAAAACTGCAATAAAACAATATCGTTCAGTATTTTGGGAAAATGTACTTGCCTAAAGTCGAGCTCCTAGCCTAAAATTTTAACTCCACCATCAAGAGGGGTTCAGAAACCACACTCTTAGGCCTCAAGACCAAGCTCCAAGCTTCCGCGAGAAATTGAGAAGAAATAAAAAAGTGAAGAAAGAAAGAAAAGAGAGGAGAGAGAAAATAATTTCATATATATATATATATATATATATATATATATATATATATATATATATAAGAGATGATTTAATTGTGACCGTCTGATCTATCATATCAGTAATCCGAGTCACGAGATTAAATCAATCTCGACCATGTAATGAAAAACCAAGAAACCAATGGATAATAGAAAGAATCGAACACTATTCACGAAAATATCTAAAAGAAAATATCTCAAAATATCTTAAAAGTGAAAAGAATATCCGTCGGACTTATTTTTTGTTGGTATGCCACAGTATGCCTACGGTAATCCAGTCAGGGAGAAAAGTTTCAGTTCTGAGAGAAGTCCAAGATTCCACGAGACCAAATAAAGCACAATATAAATATAATATAAAATACGTATCCATATACCAATACAGATATTGTGAGATGGGTCTCACAAAATGCCAGATATTCTACTTATAAAGTAAACTTCAGTAAAGTTATAATTAGATAAATATTGACTCCATATTCATAGGATCTTTACCCTAATAGAAACCTAACAATTATTTTCAAATTATTTTTATTAGATAATGTTATAGGCTCATTTGGTGTATATAAAGATTTAACCTTTGTGCATGTTTGGGTAATCTAGAATTTATAATTTTCTTCTAATATATTTAATTGTGTTAATTATTTGTTGATATATTGTTTAATAAAATATTAACAAACCATTTAATTTTATTAGTTTATCTAAGATGTGTATAATATTCATCTTTATACATATATCTTTGTTCTTGTGCATAGGTCTTTTCAAACCATTCTTTGAATTGAATATTTTCTTCAAACTCATGACTCAAGATGTTCCTAGCCTTTTGATTTGAGAAAAAAAAATCTATTAAATATTATATCACAAGACCGACAATGTCGGAGAGTCTATACATACATACTAATTACTATGATTACTAAATTATATATATATATATATATATATATATATATGTATATATATATATATGTATATATATATATATATATATATATATATATATACACACACACACACACACACACACACACACACACACACACACACACACTAGCATACATATTTACATATGTATTAACCTGTACATATAATTAAACATACTTATACATATACAAATACGTACCAAATATTTTTACTTAGGTTAATTGGAAAAATATGAGGGTTACATTCTACCAAAGTTACATGAATTTGCCCTCAAAATTTAAATCCACCTAATGACGTCACTATAGTAATTATTCTAATGAACAATCGGGTTCCCAACAGTACCTTGTTAACTACACTCTCCGGTCTGGATACCTTAAAATCTCTTGAGTCATCCTATATTTTAAACCTTAACTACCGATAGTCAATCTTGCACCCATAAAGTTGGTATCTTCTCAAGTCTGCATTCATTGATTATTCAGTTATCTTCAATTTTCCTATCATTAAATCCTATAATTCATTATTGTTACTTGCAACCCCCTAAAATCAAAAAACCCAAGACTTAAGACCTCATAATGTAACTTATTATCAATACAAGTATACCTTCCTTAAACTTTATAAGTTTAAATCCGAATTTCCTTTCACTCAATTGATGTTATTCTATAGGTTGCTTTTCCTCAAAATCCCTAACTTGGTCTAGATTTTTTTATTGAAGATTCATTAATCTAATATTCAATTTAATCCTTGAATATGTATAAACCCAAACACTTAGTTATCAAAAATCTTCTCCATGCTCGACCCTTATGAGAATTCTGAACCTACTATAGCCTTTATCGACCAATGGTCTATTCCATGAGTCACTTATCATGCCTTATGTATATTATGTAAGTCCAACCCTATTGTCTATGTTTATAAAAGATTTTTCCTCAACAAACATTATTAGTAGTCTTCGTAAGTATGTATATAACTTACCAATCAAGATATCCAAGCATAAGCTTCCCATATTGCTTTAAAGCATAAGAATCCTATTTGCTAATTTTTATTTTTTTTATCCCATATCTATCCTCGAACATAGACAAAAAATTTGAAGTTCTTTGGGTACACGATATGTATTAGTCTATCGATATTATATCAACAATAAGCTCCTCCTAGTACATCCATTACAATCATCTTTAACAATTCCAGGGTCAAATACAGTCTTTCATACCTAACAAAGAATCTTAACTCGTGTAACCTATAAGAGTCACAAGCTCTTAAGTTTGCAAGCATCACAATCACATAAACAGTCCTGCATATACTCATACTAAGAAGTTTGTCTGGGATTTTCTAGTCCGGTTATTTAATAGTAAAGAGGTAGCAAGGACCTAAATCTAGGTAAAGTAATCCATACCCATATCAAACAAGGTTATGGTCAGCAAATCATGAAGAAATTAACGAAAAAAATTTAATGACTGTATGAAGCCAATTAAGATGCATATGATATAGTCTAAGTAAAATTCGAGAACACTATATCTCCGTGATTATGTCACTTGAAGTTACTATGTTACCCTTGAATCCAGAATACCAAATCTGAAATTTTCATAATTTAATTTTCTATTCCTAAATATCCTTTAAAGATTCTCAAATAAAAAAAAGATTTAGTTTAAAGAATAAAAGTATTATTAAAGAATTAAGAAGATGAAATGAATAATAAAAGAATTTTTGAATTGATTATTTAGAAAAGAGTGAAAGAAATGAAATAAATAGAGAAAAATAATTATATTAATGAATTTATTAAGAATTTATTAATGAGTTATTTATAAATGATATACTAAAATAAGAAGTGTTAAGAACAATAATAAAAAAATTAGTTAAAGAAAAAGGATTTCTATTAAATAAAAGAATTTAATAGTCCATTAGGCTTAAAAGATTAAATTGGGTTTGTTAATCTAATTAGGGATTATTAGTTAATCCCTCTTGAGAAGCTCCCTCCCACTTGTTCACCCTCTCATTTCTAAGTATTATTATTTTTTTCCTCCCTTCATGCTTGGGGAGCAAGCTTTGGAATCTATAAATTAGGTCATCTCCAGGCAAGCTTCATCAATCAAATTCCCATATACAGTTCACAACACCCTATGCCCAATTCCATAGTAACCACCCCGCATCTATTTGTTTCACTCCTTAAAATATCACAACAACCGTAAAACGTTGACCCATCCACTTTTCCTCCTGCTCCACCAATTTTGGCACAACGACACCCGACCATCATGTCCGACTTTTTAACCCTGACTGTGCACAACTGTCACTTGTTGACCGATACTACACTGCACTGTCAGTCTCCATATGACATTCCAGTGCCACCTTCATTTCCGACGTCACCACCGTCGTCGTCTATCACGACCACTACCATGGTGGTCTTCTCCCTGACAGATTCCCCAATAACCAACCTCTTCAAACGACCCACCTCTCGACCACGCCACCCTTTCTCCAATCGTTGACAACCACTCATCCGTATCTTAACGACTCCATGGCTCGAATGAACAATCTCGACCTCGGCTTATTCATCATCCACTTGACACATAACTCCGACCAATCGGCAAGCTCCATCAACCTCTACGCCATCACACCAATCAATGGTGCAGCCACCTGACTACGCTACTTCCCACGACCGCCCGGTCAGCTCGTTGTCTTTGTGGACTATGCCTCCCACGCAGCGTGCAGTTCTATCACCAGTGGTCGAGATAACCCATCCCCACTAGCCACTGTATACTGTCAAGATAGAGCAAAGTAGACTACACAATGCTATAGAGTAAAAATGTATGAAATAGACAAGAAAATGAAGTACAATGGCAGTGTCAATATGCATAAAAAGAAAATTGTACATAACTACTAAGTGTATGAAATATTTGAATATACATGTGGGCGGCTAAAGGCTAAATCCGGCACCTCGCATGTGTAATGTATGATTGCTATATGCAATAAAGATAATGGATATAAATGGGGTAGCCCACATGACACACAAATATTTCTCCTTCCGACACCAATACGATACAATAATCGATGAGACAATTAAATTATTAGACAATCAATAATATTGTGTCCTATAGTGTCACAAAATATGCAAAGGAATTGAAATATAAGCAATTGAGTAGAATACTTTCCTTACCCTTGTGATGAATCGTGGAAATGGTGGGGTCCTCCTAGAAATAATATAGAATTTTAAGTCTCAATCTCAAATAAGTGGTCACCTATAATCTTCTACAATTTCCTATCTTGATTTTCTACCTATTAATTCTTGTTTAGGCTACTAATTCCTTTAACTTAATAATTTCTAACTAAAAACTAATCCTTATAAACTAATTACTAATAATTCATTAACTAATTAATTCTTGATTTGAACTCACTTCTAGTTCACCTATTAATTTAACAAATTTTAAACTATTATGTCCACTGATTGAAGCCGTATGGTCCGGCCCAACCCATGTTAACCTGGAATCTAAGCCTAGAATTCAGTCAGTGAACCTTGACCCTAGTTTTATTCGGTCATAAAGGCTTTAAATTAGTCCATTTCGAATCCTAACTAAAGCTATAGTTCCTCTAAATTTCAAATTTTCAAATATGAACACTTGCAACCGTTGGTTTGATTCAAATACCATTCCCGCCAAATAACCTAAATTCATACAGACATACAGATAGCAGTTTCGACACTGTGTTCATCACAAAAGTATAGTCACTTTTCTCTGTATCTGATTGACACGAAGTCATACTGGACACGAAGTCATACTGGACATGAAAATCCCAAAGAGATCCTTGCATCCTCGACTCCATGTCAATTACGGATACGAAACCGATCAATACCCAACGGACTTAGTTCATGTATAAAATTAGTTCTGAATACATATAAAGAAGGAGAAGTGTCTAATAATATACTTGAAGTGACGTTCGAGTCAATTCACGGATACGAAGAGTCGATCGGTGTCTGATTCAAACTAGCAATGTTCCTTTGCAGATTTTCGTCGAATACATGGTGAGTACTCAAATCATAACGCGTGGTGAGTACTTACAACAAAAGGTTAATAAACATATCGAAAGGAGGAGGAAGAAGAAGAGTTTAAAGCTCACCGAGTGGTCCCCGACACCGATCGAGAACTTGATGCCGGAAGCTCTATCGCAATAGAAGCTTGCTACCGGGAATAAGATCTCTCGCCGTGTAAGCTCATTGTCGGGATAAAGGTCACCGGAGCACCGCTGAGACATCGCCGGGATCTGGCGCTTGCTCACGATCGGAGCACAACTTCCATTGTTGCCATGACTGAGTGTTCAAGCTCTCACGGTAGAGGAAGTGGAAATGTGAGGTGTGGGTGGATTTGGGCAAAGCTTCGCCGAGAAGTTCGGATAAATAATAGTAAGGAGTCGAGTCCTATATATAGGCGATGAGAGGAGGTGTCTCTCGGTGGAGGCGATGAGGAAGAGACATCGGGAAGATTCGTGATCCGTCGACTGAGGTGGTGCTGACATGGAGGGGAGCAAAGTCGGTGAGGCAGAAGCTTCAGGAAATGTCGAGATTTGCCGGAAATGTCGGCGATAGGAGTTGGATGAGGAGGTGGAAATCCTTTGATCGGATAAGCAATAGCATAGGTCAGGGCAGTTTGGCTGCTCGGGACAGGGTAGGGATAGATTTGAGTAATTTAGTAGTGGGTCGGTTAGTCGAGTACTAGTCAGCAGGTCAGATCGAGTGTTAGATTAGTGGGTAGGATCGAGTGTTAATTTGGGCCATTGGCTGACTGATTTGGGCTTAATAATACATATTTAATATACAACCAGTTTGGGATTATTCATAACCTCTTATAATATCTTAATATATAGTGTATACTTAGTAATATTAATTGAGTAAAATTCTATTTATTGAAAATAGGAGTTACAAATACCCCCCCTTGAAAAATTTCGTCCTCGAAATTTCCAAGTGTCCAGGAAGGAAAGGAATATGTATTGAAGAAAAAAAAATCTTCGAAGGAATAAAAGGAATGACTAATCTTGAAGGGTCTTTTTCTGATGATCCACGTTCTTTTTTGCTTGCTTCGCGCTGGGTCCATCCCCAAACTTAAAAGTGACTAGAGTCCGCAATGCGCTGTTGCCTCACCAAGTTGGGTTTATCAAAGAATAACAAGATATAGTGGAGATCAATCATGATAGATCTCATAACTGTAGTCCCTGAACAACATGCTTAGGCTCAAATTTGAACCAAGTCCTGGCTAGATCTCATAACTGTAGTCCTGCGACTTCGATCTTTAGGTCTTCCGGAAGCCTGGCGACACAGAGAAGTCGCTTAATGTCCTCTAGCTGTAGAAGCATGTAAAATCTCTACCATGCGCCACTACTCCTCCAGTATCTTATGCGCCAGGAGTGTCATGCGCCACTACTCCCTTAATGTTGTTCATACGCCAAGCGATAGTAGTCCCAAGGTGCATATTAGAACCATTATAACTAGAGCATGCCACGTGTCACGAGTATTATGGGCATCAGCAACCTCAGATCTTGGGCGACTACGTGGCCACCTAGTACAACATGTGCCGCTATATGCGCGTATACGTGCATAAAGGCCTTCCTAAAGGCTATAAATAGTGGGTGTCTCCCATACAAAAATAGAGAGAAAGAGAGAGAAGGAGAAAAAGAGAGCCACATCTACACACAAGAGAGGACCACATAAAAACAAGAACCACCACCACGGGAAGGAGAAGAAGATAGAAGGGCCGAAACCTCGTCAACCTCCTTGGTCCCGGATCGTCAATGGAGTAAAGGAGCTACTGTAGTGCTTGATCTCCACTGTCACACTTTTCCAAATTTTTTTTATTGTACTTAGATCCTTCTGTATTAGGGATTCTCTTGTACTATTTGTCGATTCCCAATTAAAAAAAGTTCGCTCAACTTACACAATATTATTTTTTTGGCGATGTCAACAAAAATGACGACTCTGGTGGGGAAGGGCTTCTCCTTAAACGAGAAGCTGGTGACGCAATCCGACATGACCAAGTTAGGTTCGACTCAAAGGACGTTGGTCGTTTGCTTCGACCAATAGGCATCCAAAGACATGTTGGACAAGCTGAGCTCTCCAATGAGGCCAGTACAACCTCACAAAATTCAAAAAACTCGGAACGTCAATGCCGTTGCGCCAAGCCCAAAGTTGGTACCTAATACATTGTCAACCCACTCCGCAGTTGCACATGCGGTTGACCTGTATTCCACTGACAAGTCAACTTATTTATCAAGTCCCACACAACCTCAAAAAGCTCATAGGATTTGGGTTGCCAAAGCCGCTGTACTAAACCCGAACTCCACTCCATCAGTGCCGCCAACCTTTGCCGCATATACACACAAGGTGGGCACACATCCTATCTCCATCCCCGAAGCCGTGCTTAAGAGGAACCGTGCTGAGTCTCACGATGCTCACACACAGCACTGTCTAGGCCGGAATAAACGCGCTGGTCATAGGCGCATAAAATCTCCTCCAAATAGGGTTGCTGGCAACATGGACTCATATAGTCCTAACTTGGATTCCCTATACTATATACCTAAGGACGTTGGTTCAAGGAAGCCCAAAATACCCTAAACCATGCGCGCTCGAAGGGTTGTGCCGTCAGCTCTCCAAAAGCATGCGTCGTTGGTTGTTACACGCGCTGCTATTGGAAGAACCTATATGGAAGACCCATGTGCTCATGCGCCAGATGTGGGTCAACCCTTAGAGCCTTTTCAAACCCACTTGGATGTCGCAGTCGCACTCAAACCAAGTCAGGGAACAAACGATAAGATGATAGACCCATGCGCCCAGTTTGGCTGTGTGCACGTAGTGGGTCCGTCTAACATCAAGTCTTCCACTAATGATCCGGTTGTAGTTTTCATAGAGGAACTGGATCAGGGAGCAAACATTCCACTTTTACCTCCATGCGTAAGGCTTGGCCGAGCACGTGAGAGGGGCACGAAAGTGAAGCTTTCATCACCTGGTTTATGCAACGTGATTAACCACAAATGTAAGACGAGAGAGGCAACCCTCACATATGATATGTCCTCTCGAAGACACACATGTTCCAACATCATCATCAAATATTGTTGCACTGAGGCACTAGTCCCTCCAACTAGACAGTTGGTGTTCGAGTGATTGCAACCCGCAGTACCAACCGACGACATCCTAGGGAACAACTGCATGACGAGGAAGAATTTCTCGTCGCTCCATGTTGCTCAACATGGAGGTCTCCTCTTATGAAGAAGATCTCGAAGAAAAGCTCACCTAACCTAAGGGTGTCAGTTAGCACGCTGCGAAGCCGTCCGAAGGGCACCAAATAAGTACTTACTGTGGGGGTATTCCAAGGCATACGCTCGAGAACAAAGGCTGGGGGTAGCCATACCGCATCGAATGAAGCTGCAATTGGAGCTGGGGGTAGCAGTCCCCCGGTGTTCCACAATAATCCATCCTTCCAAGAGGACATCGAATCTTTGCACATGGATGATAACTTAACTAGGGGTAGCCATACTTCCCCGAACGAGCCCGCAACTGATACTAGGGGTAAAAATCCCTCTAATAATGAAAGTGATGCGACTCTACCTACTCTTCCTGAGGACAATATGACTCGGATATTGGATGCAGAAAATGAGGCATCCACCTTTTCATCCACCTCCTCCCACGTAATGCCAATATACATGGCAGGGGACGAGCATGGTACGAAATCTACTAACCAACAATATCAGGAGACACTCGAAGCCATGATACAGGTTCTCAGCACTTCAATGTAGACTCTGACATACACCGTGCTAGAACTCAGAGAAAATTTGGTCCCAACATAGCCGCAAGCTTCGGGACGAACAAACCCAGAACAGAGAACCAATGATAAATCTGGTGTGCCTGATCTGGATCCTAATGTTGCAAGCAACTAGACGATATCCAAGAGACTCTTAGGGACTTGCGTGCCTGCATTGATGCTCAGGATAATCAAGACAATCTACAGAAGTTTGGAATCCGACAACCCTATCCTCCTAAATTGGATAACGTGGTATACCCTCCCAAATACAAGTCGCTATCTTTGACTCCATTTGACGGAAAGACGTCACCCCGTTAGTACATGAGGAACTTTTAGTCCACAACATGCCATTTACCTCGGGATGACGCCTTACTCATCAACTTGTTCATCGAAGCACTATTTTGGGTCACTTTTGAGTGGTTCTGCAGTCGCCCCGATTAGTGTATCTCGTCCTTCGAAGACCTGAAGTCTCTCTTCCACGCCCGATTCTATGAAGGAGAAATGGATTTGATTATGTCCTCTCTGATGGACATTACCCAAGGGGACATAAAACTTTCATAAAATTATATCGAACGCTTCCGATAGGCGGCATTGAAATTGCCTCCTAGTATCCTCGAATCTACACTAATGGACACGCGTCGAAAGAATCTCCTACCATAAGTGAGACTCTGGATGACATCTGGCCCTTTCAGTGACTGGACAACATTCATCATAAGCGCCACTGCAACAAAAAAGAGTGCGAAAGATGCTCGACTATTGGGATTCCAAGCTCCTAACGTGGAAGACAAGGAAAAGCATTCTTTAAAAACCGCCAACAATCATGACGGTAAAGGAAAGTAAGCCCTGATGGTTAATGTGTCAAAAAGTCTGACCTTAGCTGCTACCAAGCCAACAGATGAACTAAGAGTAAAGAAAACTTATTCCTTTGATGATGATGACATCCTCGAGATCTTTAATGTATTAATGATGGGTAACAAACTCAAGCTACCTGATATTAAGCGCCCTGACTGTCATGCCCCGATCCCGCATAGGTCGATCATCTTCGCTTGAATCCTTTTCGGAACCGATCGTTCTCGTTTGGGTATGATGCCGTGCGAGGCTGGAGTTGTACTCGCACAAGGCAAGAACGTGCAGTGTTAGTAATCTATTTGAAACATAAGTTAGAAAAACACATTCACAGAAAATTGAACATAAGTATAGAAAAAAAAACATACTTTTCATTGATAATTCAGAATAATTTATATAGTATTTACATTTGATGTGCCTCTCGTCTACATTGATTGTATTACAAGAAAAACTTAAAAGGTAGGGCACACTCCATCAGATAAGCTTTGTCGTCCGTATATTACACCCTTGTATAGATTAAAAATCTATGTCTCCAAAATGAACTTGCTTCAACTATACTTCAAAATAGAAGAGCTTTTAACGCCTCCTTGTCTATCTACTAGCGTTGCACACCCTGAGTGCCTAAAACGTTTGCCCATAAATGTGGGTCAGTACTCAGTTGTACTGGTGAGCGGGATGAATCCACTCGCCTAAATCAACACTTGCTTATTAGGGGCGAGCATGCATTCGTATGATATTTCTATTAAGAACTAAGTGAATTCAGTTTATATTAGTTGCATATTTTTAGAGAAAACATAACATTGAAACTATATAGTACATCGGTCACTTACTCAACCGATGTATTCCTTCCCTGCATAGAAACACAAGTATACTTACCATTTGAACAAGACAATAGATTAGAATGTGTTCTATCTATATACGGTCATTGGTGTGATCGACACCGTAGGAACTTATCCAAGGCATTGTGGCACGCCCTATCAGCCCGGGTAGCAAGCCCCGTTGAAGGTCCCGCAATGCATCGCGCTAAGCTCGTTCAAATATTTGCCCCAGGTTCGATACGGTTCCAGTGTCCCGGAATACTATTTCGAAAAAAACCAAACCTTGTGCACAAGTTATCCCAGACTATGCTAATGCGTGAACAATTCAACTATCATACAATGCATGAGATAAAACAGAAGAAGTAAATCATATATATATATACTTATGCAACAGTTCATATTTTCTTAAAGTCATGTTCCAATTTTGGTGTCCCATGGGTCCAAACTCTTCGAGGCACCAAGTCGCAACCAATATTCCAGATGCCGCATTCCATCAAGAAGTTCCTTGGTTTCGAACCACAACTGTCCACTTTATTGCGAAGCTCGTGTTATAGATCGTGTACGTTCATATACAAGTTAGTCTATAATTCCCATATTCTTTTCTTAGTTGCTGGCATGCATTGTGGCTAAGAATTTCCTAGGTGTTCAACCGGGTATTATCGATTGAACATTTGAAATATTAGGGATGTGGACATGAAGGAGTAGGAAAGAAGGGTCCGAACCACCCGTCGATTAAAAAAAGTGCTGAAAGAAGGAGTCTTGCCTAGCGACGATCAAGCGTCAATTACGCAGACCTGCAATAGCACAAGCACCGAGTTAGAATCCTTTTGCCTATCCTTCCTTCCGAAATCTCCAAGAACCAAAGCTCTAAGAAAGAAAGCTAATAGCAAAAACCAAGCAAATCGAAAGCAAAACAAAAACAAAATCCTAAAGCAAAATCAAGAAAACCAAGCAACCAAACACGAAAACTATTGGACTTGTTTCAATAGAGGCCTATCTATGAGTTGAAAAGGATCATCACATTTTGTCCGTGGCAAGAGGATGCCAAAAATTCTAAACACCATCAGTTATGACTTAGACAGACTAGCCATAAGCCTAATTATATAGTGCGCATCCCGGTCGGATCGGGATTTGAGGCACTACATAATATACAACTAAAAAAAAAGTTTCGTCCCAAAACTTAAGAACAAGGTCTTACCTCTGACTAAATGAACAATGAAGGGTACTTCTCCTTCATCTTCGAATCCATCTTCCACGTTGATTCTTCTACCGAATGGTTCTTCCATAACACATGAACGAAGGATATTGTTCGATTCTGCAGCACCTTCTTCTTGTGATCCAAGATCTGCACAGGTTCCTCTGAGTATGATAAGTCCATGCGTAGCTCTAACTGATCAAAACTAACCACATGATTTAAATCATGCACATACTTTCGAACTTGAGAGACATGGAAGACATCGTTCACTTCATCCAGGGCAGGAGGTAGTATAATATGATAGGTCACAACTGCCACTCGTTCAAGTATCTCAAAGGGACCAACAAATCTAGGACTTAATTTTCCCTTAATACCAAAGCGCATCACTCCTCGCATCAATGTCACTTTTAAGAAGACGTGATCCCCGACCATAAACTCCAAGGGTCTTCTATGAGCATCGACGTAGATCTTCTGTCGGCTCTGCGCAGTGTGGAGTCTTTTTCGAATCAAGCAAACTTTTTCAACGGCCTACTCCACCAGCTCTGGCCCGAGTACCTATCTCTTGTAGACTTTATCCCAGCATATTGGAGATCGACACTTTTGCCCTTAGAATGCTTCTTACGGTGCCATCTGGATGCTTGATTGATAATAGTTGTTGTACGTGAACTCCGCTAACGGTAGGTGCGTGTCCCAACTAGTATTCAGATCGATCGCACACAGTTGTAATATATCTTCAAGTATCTGATTCGTCCTCTCCTTCTAGCGGTCAGTCTGGGGATGATATGTGGTACTGAACTTTAGCTTGGTGCCCAATGTAAACTGTAGGCTAGTCCAAAAACGAGATAAGAAACGTCCATCGCGGTCCTAAACGATTGAGGTAGGTACTCCGTGTAGTCGAACAATCTCGTCAATGTAAATCTGCGCTAACCGACCGATGCTCCATATAACTTTGATAGAAAGGAAGTGGGCAAATTTGGTCAAACGATCAACTGTAACCAAAATTGCATTGTGCCCCCGTAGCATCTTTGGAAAGCCCACGATAAAATCCATGGCGATGTTGTCCCATTCCCAGTCGGGAATAGCGAGGTTCTGTAGCTCCCCGCCGGGCCTCTGATGTTCAGCTTTTATCTGTTGACAGGCTATACATTGTGACACAAAGGTCGCCATATCTGAATTTATACCATGCCACTAAAAGGTCATGCGCAAGTTTTTGTACATCTTGGTGCTCCCTGGATGTAAGAAATACTTTGCATATTGTGCCTCTGTCATGATTTTTTTTGGAGTTCTAGATTGCTAGGAACACATAATCTTCCTTTCACCTGTAGGGTACCATCTTCGCCATCTACAAAGTCAAACGTCTTTGTCATCGAGATTAGCTTATGCACCTTCTTTAGGAATTGATCATCCTTTTGAGCAGACTTGATTCTATCACGCAAACTTGGCTCAAGATGAAGTGGGGCCAGCTGTATCCCTTGATATCGAACTCAAAATTTGATGTCCATCGCCTCTAGATACTGAAGCAGATGGCTGTTTATGGATAGCAATCCCATATGCTTTCGACTCAGAGGATCAACAATGACATTTCCCTTGCCCGGCGTATATGCGATCGTCAGGTCATAGTCCTTTATCAGTTCTAGCCAGCGCCGCTGACAGAGGTTCAGTTTCCGTTGGGTGAATAGGTACTTGAGGCTCTAGTGGTCTATGTAGATTTTGCAAGCAATACTATATAGATAGTGTTGCCAAAACTTTAGTACGAATACAATTGCCACCAATTCTAATCATGTGTTGGGTAGTTCTTCTCATACGGCTTCAATTGTCTTGAGACGTACGATATCACCTTGTCCATCTGAATGTGAAGACACCCTAAGCCGAGTCCCGAAGCATCACTGTATATCTGAAACTCTTCTACTCCATCAAGAAGTGCAAGTATTGGAGCAAAAATTAGCTATTGCTTTAGCTCCTGAAAGCTAGCTTCGTAGTCGTCACTTTACTTGAATGCAATCCCTTTCAGAGTAAGGCGAGTCAAAAGCGAGGCCAATTTAGAAAAATCTTTCACGAACCTACGGTAGTATCCCGTTAGGCCTAGAAATCTACGAACTTAATTGGTTGATGTAGGTTGCTCCAATACACAACCGCCTCCATCTTCTTTGGGTCTACGCGACAAATTCTTCCTAGATGACATATCCAAGTAATGCCACGCTGCTCAACCAAAACTCACACTTGCTGAGCTTTGCGAACAACCGATGCTCCCTCAACGTCTGCAGCACGATCTTCAAGTATTTCTTGTGCTCCATCTCATCCTTAGAATAGATTAATATGTCATCAATAAACACGACTACAAACTTGTCCACGAATGGCCGGAATACGCGGTTCATCAGATCAATGAAAGCTGCTGGGGCATTTATCAAGCCGAACGACATTTTAAGAAATTTATAGTGTCTGTATCGAGTTTGGAATGCTGGTTTGGGGATATCACCGAATTTAATATTCAACTGATAGTAGCCCGACCTGAGATCGATTTTAGAGAATACTGTCGCTCCCTGTGTCATGACCCGCACCCTGTATAAGGGTACGAGTACGTGAGTACGTCCAGCCTACGTCGCAGCATCGACGGTAGAACTCTGTCTAGGTCAACAATACTATCTAAATATCGTACACAATATATAAGGTACCTGTCATACTATCTCAACTCCAAATGAAGAACAATACGATAATATGATAATAGTAAATAATACTAAATCATAATAACAAACTAGAGGAAGATAGGGCATGATATGAAATAGAAGGAAAGAAATAAAGTCACGAATACATCACAAGTCCAAGTCTAATCTCAACACAAGACATCAAATAATAATACAATGCCAAAGTCTAACTGACATATACAATATCAAGAATAAACTAACTATACCTCATCAATTGCTGGTGCTAACTCAACAGGCTCTACGAGTGATAACTCAACTGGCTCTCCATCCTATGGCCCGTAGTGCGTATGAAATCTTTTCTCTAATGAATCATCTAAAAAATATATTCAGCTAGGATTGGAGCTAAGTAAAACCCAAATAACAGTTCCAATAATTGACATAAACTATGAAATAGTAATAATAATAAAAATAAATGATGGAAATAATTGAACTAACATATATCACGAGAAGAAGCATCATGGTAAAATAATGGCAAGAACTGAGAACAATATGGTGAGGAACAACAATGTAATAAACTGGAATAAAGTAACAATGTATTGTAACCTCCCTAATTTTCTATGATATTTTTTTATATATATTAATAGGAATAATAGCACGTATGTCGACAACATACCAATATTTAGTAATAATGATAAATAAATAAAGTAGATTTTATTAAAAGAAATAATAATAATAATAATAATAATAATAATAATAATAATAATAATAATAATAATAATAATAATAATAGTAATAATAGTAATAAGAATAATATAAATAAAAGAAAGAATAATTATAAATAGAAAAGAAAAGAAAGTTTAAAAATAATAATAATAACATAACATAACACAATACCACCACCATTATAACCAACTACTAATAAAACAAAAGCAGCAGCACTAGCAACCCGACCCCCCTAGTTCGGCCCAACCCGCGAACCCGCGGCTAGAGCTCCCATCACCGACCATATATATATATATATATATATATATATATATATATATATATATATATATGTGTGTGTGTGTGTGTGTGTGTGTGTGTGTGTGTTCACAGGCCAACCGAAAACCCTAACATTAATCTTCTTCCTCCCCTCCTCATTGTTGACCACCTACTACGCCGGAGCGCCGTCCTTGGACGCTGGAACCGCCACCACCACTGACAGACACGCGCGTGCGTAATCGCGTCCAAAGCCGAACCCAGGTACCCATCTTCCCTGTCGAATTTCTTCCTATATACGCAACCGAATTTCGATCCAATTGTTTAGATGCAACCACAACATGAACACCTTCTAATGTCTTCAATTAGTTTTATTTGAACCACCATATTTCTGATGTAGATTTATTAGAAACTTTCTGAAAAACCACTATTTTAGATATATGTGAATTTATAGTTTTCGAAACCAACATACTGTTTTGGAAGGTAATTTTCTCCTAATCGACCCAACCAAAATGTGAATTTCTTTTTCTGACACGAAGTCAATATAACCAGGATCGCAATGATATATTATTTGCATATTTTTGATCATTATTCCTGCATTAAAAATTATGTTTAAAATCAGGAAAAACCCATGAGAATTGTTCATAAAAAACATAAAAAATACGATACAGAGTGCGTCCTGACAAACCGAATCACCACGTCATGTACCAGTTGAATCTAAAGGAGTGTATGATATATCCAGTTGATTCGGACGTATGTGCGCGCCAAAATTAACCCATATCCAAGAGAAGTCTCCCTACCGGTATTTTACAAAATACCTTAGAATTTGTGACCGCTCGTCAGAACATGACGAAAGTTACGCTATTTTATTCGTGATATCATGCTGGTACTGTGATCCAAGTTTCACGCAATTCCGAGATAGTTGACCAAGCAGCCTATTCGCGGGTCCCACGGTTGACTCGACGGGCAAAATTATGATTAGCTCACCGGAATCCAAAATTGGATATATCGTTGAGTTTGTATCATCATTTAGAATTTATTTGACCTATAATTTATCTAATCTAGAGACCTTTATCCCTGACACGTATTTTGGTTCAAAGTGGGCCACATGTGGACCTCACTTTGACCCAAAATTACCGTTTCGCTCATGTGTCCAAATTGGACAAAAGTGTAGAGTTTTTTGACTATCTTACTGATTTCGGAGGCGTTAGTGATATTTATTTTAGCATCCAGAGATGTCCATTAAGAATTCCTACTTTTCGGTTCCTTGCGCTTGACGTCTAGACGCCTATACTACACAGATTGCCTGCCAGGCAACTATACCTTGCTATTGTTCTGTTTATTTACATTCATTATTAGCATGCATAGTTCAGTTTCTCATTTAGTTATTTTATTTTGCTATATAAAACTGCGTGTCCAAGAATAACTTGGGTACAACGACGATTGCGTCATCTTCTGTTTCTTATTTATATTATGCATGTCGACCTCGTTTTACGAGACCACCCCATGATGTTAAGGCATTCTTATTTTTTATTGGTCGTGACAAATTTGTTACACGAGTGTGAGTCTCAGGTAGGACACAGACTTGCGTGATAGGCTAGCCACTTATATGTATGGGACATGCGACGGTTAAGGATGTGACATGTTAGTAGCATTGGGTGGGAAGAACAATGAGTAAGCGTATATAGGCTCCTTTACACTTTTTCTTTTGTAACCCGTATGCTCCTCCGGAGATGCGTGGTCATATGACCCTTATATTAAATTATTTATAGGTGGCCTCTGAAAGATGTTACGCTTTTTAGGCCACTGACACTCCGAGAGAGTCATGCCAATCCCATTTTTAGCCAGATAGCCCATACATTGGAAAGTTGTTCTCAAAAGTGTATTTCACATAGACGTTTAGGCGACCATGTTGGATGTTTACTTTCAGTACATTATTGGCATGCTTCTATGTATCTTGTTATGCCCCTCTGAGGACCGTCCCTTTCCAGGTATAGATGAGCAGGATTATCCGCAGGAGTACGGACCGGGGCCTAACGCATCATTCTCTATTGTGGAGGTCTTACCTTCTGAGTACTAGTGATTACTTTATTGCTAATGGATATTTTAGTTGCAGTTTCTTTTATTTGAGATTTATTTTATATTGGAGTTCCGTCCTCATCTATCATTTTAGTTGATATAGTCGATTTGTAGCGGATTTGTCTCTACCTGACTATTATTCTTTTGATACTTCATACTTGAGACTTCTTTAGTTATTTATTTTGATATTCTTTATTTGTGTTTGTGGATGAGATATAGATGCCTGTGACTTGTGTTGACAATATATATATCACTTGTGAATTATTTATTCATATACATCGTACGCGTGTATTATAATTTTTCCAATATATTGGAGTATCATAAACATACGGCTGGCATGCTTACGTATTTCTAGTCCTACGTATTTTGGACTGGGTCATGACATATATATAAATGTGCCTTAAAATATTAGTAAGATAATGTCACGACCCGCACCCGGGGTAAGGGTACTAGTCGGAAACAACGCCCAGCCTACGCCGCAGAATCGGCGGTAGAACGCTGTCTAGAAGGTCTATCTAATATAATGAACCACCAAAAGATAGTGTACTCAATCACAGAACTAAGATAGAATGAACACGGATCAGATAAGAATAGAATAGTCATCAACTCATGATTTTTAAATAATACATCAATGAGTCTGAAGAGTAACAAAATAAGCTGGAGACAAATCCAGTACAAAAGAATACTATCATACTACAAGCTACACTCCAGGGTCAACTGTCTCAGTTGGGATAAGTCCCTCTTGAGCCAGGGTCTCCGAATCTAAACCCACAACATCCTGGGGTCCATAATAGGTAGGGTACTCCTCAGTGTCATCTGGAAAAATATATCCAGTCAGGAAAGGAGCAGAGTACATCTCTAACAGTAGTTCTAATCCATGATAAAAACTATGTAACATTAATAACTGTGGATAAACAAGATGCACAATAGATACAAGAGATATATAGACAATAAGGAAATACTGGAAAGAAATACAATAATGAACAATATGCCAATGAAACAATAATACTAATGACTAAGTGTGTGAGTACTAGCTTAACATGTGATCGGCTTGGGCAAGATACAATGCGGCCTGGCTAATCATACGTGCGGTGTATGATCAACACTATTCGCTTACCAATACTTTATTCAATAGGGATTTGATCACATATCTATACTAATACTCCCCACCCCCAACTGGTATAATAGATCCAACCACGGTATGCTATGGCACTAGATTCCCCAAGAAGAGAGCGACTCCTCCCGAAAATCGGTGTCTGTACATGTACAAGATAACCAATGAAACAATACTTGCACCATATACACCATATACCAAGGAATAACATCTCATGACAAGATCCGGATATACCAATCCGTGTAACAATAGTGTCAAGAGAAACATGTATATCTACACTAGATACAACGAACATAGAGGATATCATAAATGAGAAACTATCAGAGAATGTACTCGCCTGAAGTCCAAAGAACAGTCTCACAGATGTCTGACTCGGTACCTCGAAGACCTAGATATGGAATACCACATTAATACAAGGTCCCGGAAAGAGAACAAGTCAAACTAGTCAACTTCTAGGTCAATAAATAAATTCTAAGTCAAAAGTCAACTATGGTCAACTCTAAAGTCAACTAAAGTCAAACATGGTCAAACCAAGGTCAACCTCACAAGAAATCTATATAAATAATATACAACAATTTAGAAATCAAATTAGATCCCAATTGGTACCCATACAAAGTATACTAATAATACAATTAATGCACACTCTAAATAATGTATATACAAACCAATATTTATACAAATAAAATAATATATTATTATTAGTATTATACCTCACAAAAATACCTATATATATATACATATATAAAACAATTTAATAAATATATATACTTATATATATATACACATAAACTTTACACAATCAAATACTAATAGTTACAAAACACATTGCACATATTAATGTACATATTTTACATGGCTAGAAGCACACATAAAAATACATTCATTAATATACAAATAATTATATAATAATTATAAATAATATAATTACACATTTAAACACATAAATATATTTTATAAAACATTTATGTATAATTTATACTATTAACATAAGTACATATATAATTACATGCAAGAAAGCTACATATTATATTTGTACATCATATTAGCACACACAAAAATATATAGATCTATGCTACAATAATTACTATAATAAATACACAAAATAAATATATAATATCTATATATATTTACTAATTATAATTGAAGAATTTAAACCATACATAATTAGATCTATTCAAAAATCCACACAATTGGAGAGTATCACACCGTATCCCACTAGATCTAGGATACGCATGTGACACGAGTCCAACACACAACCAATTGTACCCCGAAGGATACAAACAAATCACAAATAATATTTATGAATAAATCAAAGTGTTAAAAGTATATCTATGTGTCCGTGTCAAAATATGACATGTACAAAGCCCCGTGTCGAAGGGAAAACCCCCAAAATGACACGTATCACCAAATAGTTGGGATACGAACCACATGTACCAAATATGGACACGACACAAGCCCCAAACACATAATCACATGCCCAATTGATCTATAGGATCAATTGACACACACAACAAAATGTAAATTCGGAATTCCAACAAAATTGACACAAAAAGCACCATAACTTTCTCCATGGGTCTCCTATGAACATAAAACAAAGTCCTATGGGTAGTACATACATATGGGTTAATTTTACATGATTAAATATCATATTTAGAAGCTATTTTAATCGGATAAACTGAATTATACCTATTGGGAGATGGATTCCCAATGAAACCTCTAATTGAGATGAACTTGCTTCCAAATTGTAGATCATTGCTACTCTTTGTAGATCTTTGCTTCCTTCTTCTAGATTCTTGCTTCTCAACTTTCTAATGGTGAATTGGGAAGAATTTGGGATGAATTTGGTGGGAAATTGGAATGGGAATGGAGGGAATTTGGGAGTGGGAAATTCTAGATCTAGATTTGGAATGAGAATGAGAGGAGAGAGAAATTCCCCCCTCTAATATAGGCCGGCCATGCCCCCTTCCCCAAGCAATTGTAAAATGTCCAATGTACCCCTTGGGGCCTCTCATGAAGAAATAATTAAGGAATGAAGCTTCTAGTCTAATCACTTAATTAATTTAATCCATCTCCTTAACTATGGGCTTTCTAAATGGGCCAAGTCTAACTATTTAATTCATGTTGGTTCATGGGTCCAAACTACACTAGTTGGGTCTACTAAAATAAGTCCAAAATAATTAAATAACATCCAACAACAATTAAATAATACAACAAAAATTATTTACCATGCACAATATTTTTTTAAATAAGAAATTACTAAAATACCCTTCTTCCTAAAATGTGGTAGTGACAAGTCTACCCTCCTTAAAATAATTTTGTCCTCGAAATTTAAAGATGAAAACTACCCCCAGAAAATCACAGAACAGAACTAAAGAATCACAATTAACTAATGAACAAAACATAACTAGAAAATAACATACCTCAAGGTACAAACAAATATGGATAACGCTCTCGCATGTCATCCTCTCTCTCCCAGGTAGACTCCCCCGGAGAGTGATGCCTCCATGCGACGCATACCAAAGGAATAGTCTGGTTCCTCAGCACCTTCTCTCTCCGATCCAGAATCTCAACTGGCTGCTCTGGATAGCTAAGAGTAGGGCCTACCTCTATCTCTGAGTGATCCAATATATGACTAGGATCTGCCACGTATCGTCTCAATTGCGACACATAAAACACGTTGTGCACTCCCTCCAATACAGGTGGCAAGTCTAGTCTATAAGTAAATGCACCGACCCTCTCTAGAATAGTGAAAGGTCCGATGAATCGCGGACTAAGCTTTCCGCCTCCACCGAAGCGAATCGTGCCTCGTGTCGGAGAAATCCTCAGAAACACCAAACCACCCACCTAGAACAAAACACCATCTTAAGAACTTAATCTATAACAAACAAGAACAAGTACAAATAAAATCTAAACTATACCTCAAACTCCAAAGGTCTCCGATGGCTATTGGCCCAATGCCGCTGTCTGTCCTGCGCCACTCGAAGTCTATCTCTGATCAAATAAACCTTCTCCGCTGCATCCACAACCATCTCTGGCCCAAGCAAAACTCTCTCTCCAACATTGTCCCATGACAAAGGAGTACGACACCTCCGACCATATAGAGCTTCAAAAGGTGACATCTCTATACTGGCCTGGTAACTGTTGTTGTAAGCAAACTCTACCAAATAGAGATGGTCCTCCCAAGAACCCCCAAAATCTAGTACACAAGTGCGCAACATATCCTCGAGAGTCTGGATAGTCCTCTCTGACTGCCCATCTGTCTGGGGATGATATGCAGTACTGAAATTGAGCTGAGTGCCCAAACTCTCCTGCAAAGTCCTCCAGAAATGAGAAGTGAAACGACTATCCCGATCTGAGACTATGCTGACGGAAACTCCATGTATCCTAACGATCTGCCTCACATACATCTCTGACAGCTTCTCCGTAGACAAACCCACCTTGAAAGGCAAAAAGTGGGCCGACTTGGTCAATCTATCAACAATGACCCAAATCGCGTCTTTCCCTCCTGAAGATCGTGGAAGTCCGGACACAAAATCTATAGTAATATGTTCCCACTTCCACTCTGGAATGGGTAATGTCTGAAGTAACCCTCCTGGCCTCTGCCTCTCGGCTTTCACCTGCTGGCACACTAAGCATCTGGATACAAACTGTGCCACTTCCCTCTTCATGCCATACCACCACACACTCTCTCGCATATCCCTATACATCTTGTTAGCACTTGGATGTATGAAATACTGAGAGCGATGCGCTTCCTGCAATACCTCCTCTCGCAACTCCCCACTAGGCACATACAATCTAACTCCATGCCTCAAAGATCTATCCTCTGCAATAGTGAAATCATCCTCCAATCCTGCTCTCACCTGAGCTCTGATACTCCTCAAAGATACATCATCATACTGTGCTGCCTTAATCCTGTCCATCAAATCTGAGTGTATCTGCAATCCCCACATCTGCATAGCACACCCAGGAACAATCACCTCAATGCCCAAGCTCTCCAAGTCCTCCAACAAATATCGATCCTGCGTTAAGAACATAGCTACCGGATACCTGCTCAAAGCATCGGCAACTACATTGGCTTTTCCAGGATGATATTGCAAAGAGATATCAAAATCCTTCATCAGTTCCAACCACCGACGCTGTCTCATGTTCAACTCCTTCTGCATGAAAACATACTTCAGGCTTTTATGGTCTGTGAAGATCTCCATACGCTCTCCGTACAAATAATGTTTCCACAACTTCAGAGCGAAAATGACGGCTGCCAACTCCAAATCATGGGTAGGATAGTTCTTTTCATGAGGACGCAATTGCCTGGATGCATAGGCAATCACTTTCCCATGCTGCTGAAGAACATAACCTAAACCCTTTCCCGATGCATCACTATAAATAGTGAAACCTCCGGACCCTAATGGCAACGTCAAAATAGAAGCAGACGTCAACCTCTTCTTCAACTCTTCAAAAGCAACCTGGCAATCCTCCGTCCAAACAAACTCCACATCCTTCCTTGTGAGTCTGGTCACCGGCTCGGCAATCCTCGAAAAATCTTGCATAAACTTCCTGTAGTAGCCTGCCAATCCCAAGAAACTCCTGATCTCTGCTACCGAACTCGGAGTCTTCCAAGATTCCACTGCTGAAATCTTCTTTGGATCCACTGAAATACCATCACCAGTCACAACATGCCCCAAGAATTCTACCTTGTCCAGGAAAAACTCACACTTGGACAACTTTCCATAAAGCTTCTCCTTCCTCAGCACATCCAACACAATCCTCAAATGCTCCTCATGCTCCTCCGGTGTCCTCGAGTATATGAGTATGTCGTCGATGAACACCACCACGAACTTGTCAAGGTACTGGTGGAACACCTTGTTCATCAAGTTCATAAATACCGCCGGTGCATTAGTCAAACCAAACGGCATCACCATAAACTCGAACTGACCATACCGAGTTCTAAAAGCAGTCTTTGGTATGTCCTCCGGCTTCACCTTCACCTGATGGTAGCCTGATCTCAAATCTATCTTAGAAAATACCTTCGCACCACTCAACTGATCAAACAGATCATCAATCCGTGGCAAAGGATACTTATTCTTGATAGTGAGATTATTCAAAGCCCTGTAATCAATGCACATACGCACCGATCCATCCTTCTTCGGTACAAATAATACTGGGGCTCCCCATGGTGAAGAACTCGATCTGATAAACCCCTTATCCTGCAATTCGTCCACCTGCTTCTTCAACTCAACCAGCTCGCTGTTGTTTACTCTATAGACATGCTGCGAAATTGGTTCTGCACCTGGCACCAAGTCTATAGAAAATTCAACTCTCGATCTGGTGGCAATCCTGGCAATTCCTCAGGAAACACATCCAAGAATTCTGCTATCAACGGATGCAGCAACTCCTTGTCTTGCACCATAGCTCCACAAATAATGCCTTCCCCCTGCTCCGCAGCTCCTCTAGCAAACTCGAACTCTGGCTCTCCTGGCGAACCAAACTCTACTTCCTCTACAGTCTATGCTAGCACGGTGCCTACTCAACCAATCCATCCCAAGTACAATATTGTAGCTCGGAAGTGGCATTACAAGTAGACACGCACTCAACTCCCGGCCTCCTAGAGTAACTCTCCGATCCTTGCAAATATCATTAACCAGGATAATGCCTCCCCCGGTCATGATCTTGCAAGTCCTAAGCAAAGACTCAGCTACCAAACCATGCTTCAGAGCAAAAGAAACAGATACAAAACTATGGGAAGCACCACTATCAAACAAAGCTAAAGCTGGAATGAAATCAAGAAGAATAGAACCTGCGATGACATCTCTGGTGGGTTCCTCCTCTTCGACGGTCATAGCAAACGCTCGTCCCTGTCGAGCACCTTTTTGCTGTTGATGCTGGACAAAACGCTGCTGATGTGTCAGAAGCGGTCCCCTTGGCTGTGCTGCAGGTGGTCTCGTCTGTGTCCTCAGAGATGGAGCTGCTCCCTGAACTGCACGACGAGGACACTCCCTCGATTGATGCCCTTCAGTACCACAATACAAACAAACTCCTAGCCTCCTCCTGCAAACTTCCCAGATGTGGCCGAGCTTCTTGTAAAAGTTGCATGGAGCTTGCTGTAACTGTCTCTGCTGTTGAGGTGCCTGGTGAAAAGGTGCTCTAGCTAGAGTCTGGTTCTGCTGTGGCTGCTGGAAAGGTCTGGACTGGAAATGAGGACGTTTGGCAGATACTGCACTGCCGTTGGCCCCCAGAAAAGAATCACGGTCTCTCTTGGTCTTCAAACCCAGATCCCGCTCAACCTTGCGTGCCTCCGCAAGTATCTTCGAGTATGTCTCATAAAAAAGACGGAATGAGAATCTTTACTTCCCAGTTTAGACCCTCTCGGAAACGAATAGCTCGAACCTCCGGCTCCCTCATCAAGTACTCTGCAAATCGGCTCAACCTACCGAACTCCGCAGCGTATTCCTCCATAGACATGCTCCCCTGAATAAGACTCTCAAATTGTCTCCCCAAGTCAAGCCTGTCTATCCGAGCGAAAAAACTTCTTCTTGAAAAGGTCCTTGAATACCTCCCAAGATTGTCCTACGTTAACTAGAACCGGCTCATTCCTGAACCAAGTGCGAGCGACGTCGAACAGTTGAAGTCCTACCGCCTCAACCTTCAGATCTTTAGAAAGACGGGACACCCTCATAAGACGCTCAATGTCCTCGAGCCAATCATCAGCATAGACGATGCCCTCCGTCCCTTTGAAAACCCTAGGCTCCAGTTTCTTGAAGTCCTGAATGTTGCCTGGCCGAAGCTGAGCAACTTGAGGAACAACCTGCTGCTGGATCAGAACTCCTCTCTCAACTACAGCACGAGCAAGCTGATGAGCACTCTCGATGCCCTGCCGTAGGACGTCGGTCTGCCTCTGATGTGCCTCTGACTGAGCCCTCTGTGCCTCGAGCATCTCACGAAATAGTGTAAACATCTGTGACGCCTCTGCTGGCACAGGAGGTGGAGGTGGAAGCCCCTCAGATACAGCTGGCACAGTCCTCTGAGTAGGTGGTGGACCTCCGAAAGCAGCTGACACTCCAATCACCAGAGAAGTGACTGGTGCAGGCCCTCGGAATGTCGCAGACCTCTCAGAAGCTGCTCTCCCCTGCTGTGATCTAGTCTTAGGCGGCATCCTGAGACAAAGCGAAAGAAAGAATCAATATGGCACAAGATGTAAGACATCAAGGGAAGGACAGTTTAAGAGATCAAGTATCAATGTCAAAGGAGAATAGTTGAATCAAAAGAATTTTCCTAGATGTGATTGAGTATCTCAGCCTATTTCCTATATCCTATTGCAGGCTCGCAGTAGTACAACTAAGTTATCGCACTACCACGACATCACATACTTGTGAAGCTAGACCTGCATGGACCACCACCAAAAATGTGTCACGACCCGCACCCGGGGTAAGGGTAAGAGTCGGAAACAACGCCCAGCCTACGCCGCAGAATCGGCGGTAGAACGCTGTCTAAAAAGTCTATCTAATATAATGAACCACCAAAAGATAGTGTACTCAATCACAAAACTAAGATAGAATGAACATGGATCAGATAAGAATAGAATAGTCATCAACTCATGAGTTTAAAATAATACATCAATGAGTCTGAAGAGTAACAAAATAAGCTGAAGACAAATCCAGTACAAAAGAATACTATCATACTTCAAGCTACACTCCAGGGTCAACTGTCTCAGTTGGGATAAGTCCCTCTTGAGCCAGGGTCTCCGAATCTAAACCCACAACATCCTGGGGTCCATAATAGGTAGGGTACTCCTCAGTGTCATCTGGAAAAATATATCCAGTCAGGAAAGGAGCAGAGTACATCTCTAACAGTAGTTCTAATCCATGATAAAAACTATGTAACAGTAAATAGCTGTGGATAAACAAGATGCACAATAGATACAAGAGATATATAGACAATAAGAAAATACTGGAAAGAAATACAATAATGAACAATATGCCAATAAAACAATAATACTAATGACTAAGTGTGTGAGTACTAGCTTAACATGTGATCGGCTTGGGCAAGATACAATGCGGCCTGGCTAATCATACGTGCGGTGCATGATCAACACTATTCGCTTACCAATACTTTATTCAATAGGGATTTGATCACATATCTATACTAATACTCTCCACCCCCAACTGGTATAATAGATCCAACCACGGTATGTTATGGCACTAGATTCCCCAAGAAAAGAGCGACTCCTCCCGAAAATCGGTGTCTGTACATGTACAAGATAACCAATGAAATAATACTTGCACCATATACACCATATACCAAGGAATAACATCTCATGACGAGATTCGGATATACCAATCCGTGTAACTATAGTGTCAAGAGAAACATGTATATCTACACTAGATACAACGAACATAGAGGATATCATAAATGAGAAACTATCAAAGAATGTACTCACCTGAAGTCCAAAGAACAGTCTCACAGATGTCTGACTCGGTACCTCGAAGACCTAGATATGGAATACCACATTAATACAAGGTCCCGGAAAGAGAACAAGTCAAACTAGTCAACTTCTAGGTCAATAAATAAATTCTAAGTCAAAAGTCAACTATGGTCAACTCTAAAGTCAACTAAAGTCAAACATGGTCAAACCAAGGTCAACCTCACAAGATCTATATAAATAATATACAACAATTTAGGAATCAAATTAGATCCCAATTGGTACCCACACAAAGTATACTAATAATACAATTAATGCACACTCTAAATAATGTATATACAAATCAATATTTATACAAATAAAATAATATATTATTATTAGTATTATACCTCACAAAAATACCTATATATATACATATATAAAACAATTTAATAAATATATATACTTATATATATATACACATAAATTTTACACAATCAAATACTAATAGTTACAAAACACATTGCACATATTAATGTACATATTTTACATGGCTAGAAGCACACATAAAAATACATTCATTAATATACAAATAATTATATAATAATTATAAATAATATAATTATACATTTAAACACATAAATATATTTTATAAAATATTTATGTATAATTTATACTATTAACATAAGTACATATATAATTACATGCAAGAAAGCTACATATTATATTTGTACATCATATTAGCACACACAAAAATATATAGATCTATGCTACAATAATTACTATAATAAATACACAAAATAAATATATAATATCTATATATATTTACTAATTATAATTGAAGAATTTAAACCATACATAATTAGATCTATTCAAAAATCCACACAATTGGAGAGTATCACACCATATCCCACTAGATCTAGGATACGCATGTGACACGAGTCCAACACACAACCAATTGCACCCCGAAGGATACAAACAAATCATAAATAATATTTTTGAATAAATTAAAGTGTCAAAAGTAGATCTATGTGTCCGTGTCAAAATACGACATGTACAAAGCCCCGTGTCGGAGGAAAAACCCCCAAAATGGCACGTATCACCAAATAGTTGGGATACAAACCACATGTAACAAATATGGAGATGACACAAGCTCCAAACACATAA
Source organism: Iris macrosiphon (assembly GCA_036927795.1). Lineage (NCBI taxonomy): Eukaryota > Viridiplantae > Streptophyta > Magnoliopsida > Asparagales > Iridaceae > Iris > Iris macrosiphon. Next base: position 113,045,179 of record JAYESA010000006.1, on the reverse strand, counting down.
TCACATGCCCAATTGATCTATAGGATCAATTGACACACACAACAAAATGTAAATTCGGAATTCCAACAAAATTGACACAAAAAGCACCATAACTTTCTCCATGGGTCTCCTATGAACATAAAACAAAGTCCTATGGGTAGTACATACATATGGGTTGATTTTACGTGATTAAATGTCAGATTTAGAAGCTATTTTAATGGAAAAAACTGAATTATACCTATTGGGAGATGGATTCCCAATGAAACCTCCAATTGAGATGAACTTGCTTCCAAATTGTAGATCCTTGCTCCTCTTTGTAGATCCTTGCTTCCTCCTTCTAGATCCTTGCTTCTCAACTTTCTAATGGTGAATTGGGAAGAATTTGGGATGAATTTGGTGGGAAATTGGAATGGGAATGGAGGGAATTTGGGAGTGGGAAATTCTAGATCTAGATTTGGAATGAGAATGAGAGGAGAGAGAAATTTCCCCTCCTCTAATATAGGCCGGCCATGCCCCCTTCCCCAAGCAATTGTAAAATGTCCAATGTACCCCTTGGGGCCTCTCATGAAGAAATAATTAAGGAAGGAAGCTTCTAGTCTAATCACTTAATTAATTTAATCCATCTCCTTAACTATGGGCTTTCTAAATGGGCCAAGTCTAACTATTTAATTCATGTTGGTCCATGGGTCCAAACTACACTAGTTGGGTCTACTAAAATAAGTCCAAAATAATTAAATAACATCCAACAACAATTAAATAATACAACAAAAATTATTTACCATGCACAATATTTATTTAAATAGGAAATTACTAAAATACCCTTCTTCCTAAAATGTGGTAGTGGCAGATAATGTGATCGGCTTGGACCTAACACGGCTATATATAAAAGCTGAGCTATCATGATCACGCGTGAGTTGCATCATCTACTAATCATTACGGGCTATACTAAATCATGGGCTATAAGGTATGATCACAAATCCACTAATACTTTTCCAATCCCTGACTAGTACACGGATCCAAATCACGACACGTTATAACACGTATATCATACTGTACGGTCTATAATATCATGCACTATGATCATGGTCTATATAATCACTAAGATATCATGGTAATCACTGAGTAATCACGAAGCACGATACGACGATCACTAAGTAACCATGACAATAATATCTCATGACCAAGATCCACGTATACCAATCCGTGAAACCATTGTGTCAAGAATTAAATATCTCAATACCAAATACATGAAACATAGAGGCTATAAAATAAGAAAACTATCAGAGAATGTACTCACCTCTGGTCCTGAACAAAAGATGTCACTTAGGGTCCGAGCTGGTGTTACACACACCTATATATGAATGGCATATCAATTGGGTGTAATAAAGTAATAAATTCTAAAATGAGTCAAAATATAATTTTTATGTCACTTCTAGGCTACACTAGTCCAACTAGGCCAAACTAGGTCTCAACTAGGTGTTGCCTTGGTTTCTAGGTTGATAACTAAGGTAACTAGTCCATATTGGTCACTAGCTAGCTAACACTAGCTTATACTAGCTATACTAGGTTATTACCTCAAGGTATTAGCTATAGTAGGTATTAACACTAAGTATACTAACTAACTAACTAACTAACTAACTAACTAACTACTAACACCTAATAACTGGCATTTTAACATAACTTACAACTGTTACCTATACTAACTGACACACTAGTGTACTTAACTTCTCTTTTCTAACTTGTATCTTTCCCTAATTCACTCACCCACTATCTCACAGTCCCAGGTTTGTTTTCCCCCCTTTGGTTCATTCTCACTGACACTAATATGTACACTCTCAACTTTCCTTCACTCACTTAACTTCATAAGCCATCACACTCCCATGATATACTTGTATCAGAGGGCATTCCTTAGCACTGCTACTGTCTTAATACCCACATCAATATACTCGAGTTTCCCCCTCACTGGATTTAGATACACACTGATGTAGGTATGAACCCTAAAGTTGTTGCAGTGACTGCTTCATAACTCGACCCCTTCCTAAAATTCCAACTATGATACTAATCACAGTTACAACAATACATGATACTCACATTATCTTACCTATAATATCCCTCTTCACAGTCACTAGTTCATCCCATGAACTACACCACTGCCCCAGCACACCTCAACAAGTTGAGCACAGCAGGATGTTTCCCCCTTACTCCACCTTGTAGTGCATAGCCTGCACTGGTGCTTGGTTTCCAGCATATCTGCAACCAATGCTTACTACTGCTGCTACTTACTACCTGCATTCCTGTTGCAAATGATGTTATATGCATCAACATACCTACTGCTCGAGTATTAACTGAGACCGTGTTCACCTTGTATACTACACTCACACACTTATACACACATACACACACACAAAACTGAGTATAACTGACACACACATAGGCACTAGATCACAGACACTGGTTCACTTCTTACTATCTCACATACACACATTGTCACCAATTAATACACACACTCAAAACTATAAAAATTATACACACACACACACACACACACACACACAATGGTATAGAGTGCACCAATCCACACTAATGGTCATTTCACCAAACACATAGAGTGCACGATTGGGATACTTATGATACTCATCTAAGAGAGATGCCAAAACCCCTAATTCTTCATACTAATCATATATACATATCAAATATACCTATATATAACTAATACAACTTGTTACAATAGGAATTGAAGAGTAATTACATAAATTATCCAAAATAAGCCCCGTATCATACTGTATCACAAGATACTAAGATACGCTCTACTCGTATCCAATTGTGGACACGTACCTAGTCCCACAACCCTAATCTAAGTCTAATTAGATCTAATTGGTCTCATGACACACACTTGATGTGTCAATATCATAATTCTCCCTAATTTGACACAAATTACCATGTAGAATCCATAATATAAGTCATATGAACCTAGTTCTTGGTCCCATAGGTAGCCCTAAGCTAATGGATGATTCCTAATGGTTAAATGCATGAATTCGAGTCTAAATTAAGGGATAGATTCAGAATTTACTTATTGGAAAATAGATTCTCAATAAAATGCTCAATGGTTACAATTAGGACATAATTCCCTTGTCAATTCCTCTTCCTTCAAGTGTTCCTTGCAATACAAGCTCCAATGCTTCTTAGATATAAAAATTAAGAGGGAATGGGAGTGAATTGGGTTAAATTTATGGAGGGATGAGTCAATTTAGGAAAGAACACAATTGTAGATCTAAAATGAAATAAATTAATGAGAGGAGAGAGAGAGAGAGAGAGAGAGAGAGAGAGAGAGAGAGACTCCCCTCTATCCCTGATAAGATTTACCTTCTCAGCTTCATCCATAATAATCTCTGGTCCCAACAAGACTCTCTCACCAACATCATCCCAAGATAGAGGAGTGCGACATCTCCGTCTATATAAAGCCTCGAATGGTGACATCTCGATATTGGCCTGGTAGCTGTTATTGTAAGCAAAATCTACCAGGTGAAGATGATCCTCCCAAGAGCCTCTGAAATCCAAAATACAAGTGCGAAGCATATCCTTGAGAGTCTGTATAGTCCTCTCTGACTGCTCGTCTGTTTGGGGGTGATATGCGGTACTGAACTTGAGCTGGGTGCCCAAGCTAGCCTTCAAACTCCTCTAGAAGTAGGATGTGAAGCGACTATCTTGATCTAAGATGACGCTCATAGGAACTCCGTACAATCTGACAATCTATCACACATACAACTCCATTAGTTTCCTCGTAGATGTACCCACTTTGAATGGAAAGAAGTGGGCTTATTTAGTCAACATGTCTACGATGACCCAAATCGTGTCTTTACCACCTCGAGAACACGGAAGCCCTAAAACCAAATCCATAGTAACATGCTCCCACTTCCACTCTGGAATAGGCAAAGGCTGGAGCAAACCACCTGGCCTCTGCCTTTACTTGCTGGCACACTAAACTTCAGGATACGAAGTGCACTACCTCCAGCTTTATACCATACCACCATACATGCTCCCTTAAATCTCTATACATCTTGTTGGCACCCGGATGTATAGAGTACTGCGATCGATGCGTCTGCTGAAGAACCTCCTTGCGCAACGTCCCACTTGCCATATAACCTAATACCATGCCGTAGTGATCCATCCTCAGCAATTGTGAAGTCCTCGGATAATCCCATCCAAACCTATACTCTGATGCTCCTCAGAGACTCATCGTCATACTGTGTAGCTCGAATCCTGTCCATCAGCTCTGACTGTATCTGTATTCCCCACATCTATATCTCAATACCTGGTACTAGCACCTCAATACCCAAGCTCTCAAGGTCGGCCAATAAATATTTGTTCGTAGTCAAGCACGTAGCCACCAGATACCTGCTCAAGGCATCAACGACTATATTTGCCTTCCCTGGATGGTACTGCAATGATATGTCGAAGTCCTTCATCTACTCCAACCAACGCCGTTGTCTCATGTTTAGTTCTTTCTGGGTAAACACGTACTTCAAGATCTTGTGGTCTGTGTAGATCTCCACACGCTCTCCGTATAAATGGTATTTCCACAGCTTTAGAGCAAAAATGACCGCTGCCAACTCCAAATTGTAGGTAGGATAATTTTTCTCAGGAGGACGTAATTGCCTGAAAGCATAGGCAATCACCTTTCCATTCTGCTGCAAGACACAACCCAAGCCCTTTCCTGAAGCATCACTATAAATAGTGAATCCACCTACTCCTGATGGCAACGTCAACATTGGTGTTGTCGTCAACCTTTTCTTCAGCTCCTCAAAAGCGGTCTGACTCTCCTTAGTCCAGAAAAACTCTACATCCTTCCTAGTCAGCATAGTCATCAGCTCCGCAATCCTGGAGAAGTCCTGTACAAACCTCCGGTAATAACCTGCTAGCCTAAGAAAACTTCTGATCTCTGCAATTGAACTCTGAGTAGCCCAAGAATCTAATGCTAAAATCTTCTTCTGGTCCACTGAGATCCCATATCCTATAATCACATGCCCAAGAAATTCAACCTTGTCAAGGAAGAACTACACTTCGAGAGCTTGCCATAAAGCTTCTCCTTCCTGAGAGTCTCTAGAACTATCCTTAGATGCTCCTCCGGGGTCTTCGAATACACCAGAATATCATCAATAAATACCACCACAAACTTATCAAGATATTGGTGGAACAACTTGTTCATCAGATTCTTGAATACCAATGGGGCATTAGTCAAACCAAACAGCGTTACCATGAACTCAAACTAACCATACCGAGTCCGAAAAGCTGTCTTCGAAATATCCTCCTTCTTTACTTTTACCTGGTGGTAACCTGACCTCAAGTCTATCTTCGAAAATAACTTTGCTTTGCTCAACTGATCAAAGAGATCATCAATCCTTGGTAGTGGGTATTTGTTCTTGATAGTGAGGTTGTTCAGAGCCCTATAGTCAATACAATTGTGTACCGACCCATCCTTTTTTGGTATAAACAATATTGGAGCACCCCATGGTGATAAACTGGATCGAATAAAGACTTTATCCTGCAACTCATCCACCTGTTTTTTTTAACTCTACCAGTTTGCTGTTGTTGACTCTATAGACGTGCTGCGATATCGGCTCTGCACTTGGCACCAAATCTATAGAGAACTCCACATCTCGATCTGGCGGTAAACCCGACAACTCCTTCGAAAAAATATCCATGAACTCTGCTATCAACGGATGTGACAACTCCTTCTAATCCACCATGGATCCACAGATGGCATCCTCGCTTTGCTCTGCTGCTCCTCTGGCAATCTCAAACACTAGCTCTCTTGGCGATCAAAATAAAACTCTGCCTCCATGACAATCTATACTAGCATAGTGCCTACTCAACCAATCCATCCCGAATACAATGTCATAGCTCAAATGTGGCATTACGAATAAGCACGTGTTCAACTCCCGGCCTCCCAGTATAACTCTCTTATCCTTGCAAATATCACTGACTCGGATAATGCCTCCCGCAGTTATGATCTTGCAAGTCCTAGCCAAAGGTTCATACTTTAATCGATGTTTAAGAGGAAAAGATACAAATACAAAAGAATGGGAAGAACCAAAATCAAATAAAGCATAAGCTAAAATATAATCAAAGAGAACTGAATCTGATATCATATCTCTAGCTGGCTCCTCCTTCTCAACTGTCATGGCCAAAGCTCGCCCTCGCGGTGCACCTTTCTGCTGCTGTTGGTGCTAGACAAAATGCTATTGCTGAGTCAGTAAAGGAGGTCCCTTATGCTGTCCCGCGGGTGGCCTTGCTGGTGCTCTCTGTACCGGTGCTGTTCCCTCAACTAGTGGCTTGGCTCTCTGCAATAGAGGCACTCTCCAAGCCTCTTCCTGCAGACCTCCTGTGTATGTCTAATATTTCCATAGTATATACACTGTGGGGCCTGCTGCGCTGGCCTCGGGGCATGGTATGTCTGCTGTGCGGGTGCTCGAAATAGTGCATGAAACTGCTGTCTCTGCTGTTGGAAGGTCCTCTGCTACTGGAAATAGGGTCATTTGACCGGACCCGCACTACTGCTAGCTCCTTCTGACGTGTCTCGAATCTTCTTGGATTTAAGCTCCAAGTCATCTTTTGACCTCTGTGCATCTATTATGATATCCTCAAATATCGTAGTATGGTGTCTTCTAGTGAGACATTTGATCTCCCTAATTAAACCTTTCCAAAACTTTTGGGCCTTCCCTAGAGGATTCTATCCCTCTATAAATCTGCCTAGTCTGCAGAATTCTGCTGCGTACTTGTCCACCGTCATGTTCTACTGGATGAGGTCTAGGAACTGGCTCTCTAGAGCACTCAGAGCCACATTTAGAAAGAACTTCTCCTTGAAAAGCTCTTTGAAAGCTTCCGAAGTCATTCATGTCACCACGATCCTCGGGTCTATGTGGAACCATTTCAGAGCAATGTCGAACATCTGACTGCCTACTGCCTCTACCTGTAAGACCTACAAAATATGTGCTAGCCTTATGGCCCTCTTAACATCCTCGATCCATTCGTCGGCGTACAATATCCCTTCAGTGCCCTTGAAGTCCTTGGGCCCTATCCTCTTGAAGTCAATGATGGTACCCGGTCTAGGCTGGTACGGTACAGGATGAAGTAGTATGGTCTATGGCTGACCAAGTACTACCCTCTTTATAGTAGCTAGTGCTAACCGGTGAGCACTCTCGATGCCCTGACATAGAGCGTCCATTTGTCTCTGCTGTACTGCCATCATCTCCTGGAACATAGAGAACATCTGTGTTCCGTCTGTTGGCATAGGTGGTAGGGGTGGAATATCCACCATAACTGATGGAACAGTCCTCGGAACTGGTGGTGGAGTACCCCTAAATGCTGCTGCTGAAATGCCCACCTGGACTGGTGAAGTGATCCTGTGAGCAAAAAAGGGCAAAACAGTTGCTGTTGGCTCTCTCTGAGGTGATAAAGTAACGAACCTCGCCGAGACTTCTCCAAAGCGCTGCGATCGAGTCTTCGGAGGCATCCTAAAGACAGATTCAACAAAGAAATTAATATTACGCAAGATACGATAACATCAAGGAAGGACAATAATATTCGACAGAAAGCAATTATTCTGAATGATAAGGATAACAAATTCAATATATTTAAAATATTCCTAGTAGTGATTGAGTATCCTCTCATCCTATATCCCTAGTCTTGTATCCTATAGCAGACTTATAGTAATACTCTAAGTCCGAGTACTACTATCAGAAGACTTTCACCACAAAAATGTGTCACGACCCGCACCCGGTGTAAGGGCAGGAGTACGTGGATACGTCCAGCCTACGCCGGCGGTAGAACACTGTCTAGGTCAAAAATACTATTTAAACATCTCACATAATATATAAGTTACCTGTCATGCTATCTCAACTCCAAATGGAGGACAATATGATAATATTATAATGGTAAACAATACTCAATCACAATAACAAACTAGAGGAAGATATGGCATAATATGAAATAAAAGAAAAAAATAAAGTCATAAATACATCATAAGCCAAGTCTAATCTCAACACAAGACATCAAATAATAATAGGGGTTTTTGATATTACCCCCTATTAGATGGAGGATATTGATATTACCCTCTGTTAGATTAAAAGTTGAGAACACCCCCTGTAAGTGTTGCTAATAAGTTTTTAACGACATTTACAAGGGTGTGTTCTCAAATTTTAATCTAACATGGGGATAATATCAATATCTTCCATCTAACATGGGGGTAATATCAAAACCACCATAATAATACAATGCCAAAGTTAACTGACATATACAATATCAAGAATAAACTAACTATGACTCATTAATTGCTGGTGCTAACTCAACGAGATCTACGGGTGATGTCACTCCCCATTCCCAAAATGTTTATTTTGGGATATATTTATTTCTCGCTTGTATTTATTTCCTGCTTAGAGTATTTATTGCTTGTATGATAATTAGGTTGCATGCATGGAGACTAGACCCATTTTTTGGTTCAATTAGACCCATGGTTTAATTGTTGGGTTGGTTCATTCATGAGTTGAGCCCATGGTCTAAACCTCAAACCCTAACTATAAACCAACATCTTTCTCTCTCTTTCCTCATTCTTTCCATTTCCTCTTCTTCCTTCATTTAGGCAAGTACACCTTGCATGATATGGAGAAATCTTTTAATTTTTTATTCTTGCTTTTTCTTTGCATTTTATTAGTCTATTATGTGCTCATGATGATTCTAAGTACTTTTAGTACTGGGAATTTTCTGTTTTAATGGATAGATTTGAGTAGATCTACATTCTAAGTTTAGGATTTTCATGGGTTCCTTGAGTTTTTGGTAGTTTTGATCTACTAAAATATAGTATTTTTGAATAGTTTTTGGGATAGATGGAGCACTTTATTTCGAGTGTTTTGGCTTTAGGTTTACTCAATTCGAAGTTAAAATAAAGTTTTTATGAAGGAAACAAATTTTCGGTTTTAGGAGTTCTCGCCATGGCCGAACTTGCTGCCTGGAGAAGACGAAGTCCCATGCGGCCGAGAGATCTCCATGCAGCCTTGACCCATATGCAGCAATTGAGCATATACGGCCTTGAGATCATGCGATCTCTGCGGTCAGCGATCATGCGGCCTGAACTCATACATCCACGCGGCCTAAACTCATGTGGCCATGCGGTCTTGAGCTCATGCGACCTATGCGGTCAACGACCATATGACCCATGCGGTATGCAGCCTGACTTCCTATGCGGCAGCTGATCCCCATGCGACCTTGATCCTTATGCGTACATACGGCCCCTTGCACATGCTTTATTGGACTAGTTTTGTTTAAATATTCCTTTGGACTTTATGGGATGTATGTGTGACTTTGATGACCACAAGAGTATTAGACCCATCTATGCGCCATGACCCGACCACTTGTATCCGGTCTCGTCCTCTCCAAATCATGACGCCGCCCCCATGGGTGTTAGGTCTGGTTCCTATAAGGGAACTAGAGGCTCCTCCTCCGCCACGATGCTACTTCCCTCTCCGCCAGAAAGTTTTACCCGAGAAGCGCATACAAAGGGTATCATAATTTGAACCACCGTCTCGAGAAAGTAAGAAAGTAAAGAGAAAATAAATCACCAGTAGGCTGACCCAAAGGGAACGTATCCGAAGTACTAGGTCGTGCCGGGGGTTCTACCTGGCATCATAAGCTGCCATAATGTTAGAAAACTCAACACCCTCCAAGTCAAGCGGAGGATTATCATTGGTCGGGACATCCTCTTCTAATAGGCTATCCCAATCATTAATTTCTCCAACCAAAGACACGTTAGGAATGGTTCCTGAAGGGTGGGATCCCCTAAAGCAGATTCCTAGGGCAAAGGGGAATGGGCCGTGACATCCACACCTTCTCCCAAAGAAAGAGGAATCTGAACCATTGGTGGATCTATATGTTCGACCGCTGTATCAACCCCGACAATGACCTCCACCTAGTCAAGCGAAGGACCAGGTCCTACAACAGCACGATGACCCTCAGTATCAACTCTCTGCAAAAGAAAGAAACGAAAAGAGTTGTTCGTACAAACCAGTATAAAAGAAAGAAAAGACATAAACACATGATACAACACTAGTACCAAAGACTGTCCCCCAGCCCTTTTACGAAGCCGAGGGGTAGGTCATATTATCCTCGTCACCTTGAAAATAATAGCCTTCTTCACTCGCTTCGAGGATGAAGGCCCTGCCAAAGTTGAAGCCTGTCATTTTGAAGAAATAATTGCCGCCTATGCCGGCTGACTCCTGCTCCAGGTTCTGACCCTGCAATCGCTAGAATGGTGGAAATGAGTGCTAACAAAGACCGCTCGAGACACGTCTAGCTTGGTCTCGGCAATGAAGCTCCGCTCCCGATCATAACCTGGAGACAAATTATTCGCAGAACAGTAGAAATTTACGGCCGCATATAGGATGCGAGTCGTAGGCTGCTGTAAGGGTGTAGTAAAACGTAATCGGTGCAGTCGACGTTATAATATTTCCAAGACCGGGCTCCATCAAGTAAGCTCCCTACAAAACCCAAGCTCGAGCTTGGGGTACCCAACAACAGTAAACTATAGCCAAACTGACGAGCGAAGCGGCTTGGGAGGTACGGTTCCAGGAAGACCTTATCCCGATTCTGATACACCAGGTGAGAGGACAGGGTCGACAACAACCAATAAAAATCTTGCCTTAGTAGACCAGAAGACCCGATACCGACATCCTCAATATCTTTACCCTCCAAAAAGCCCACATACCGGGGAGGCACTACAAAGAAGTTGTAACCATCCATAAAGCTCAGCCCCTTCCGACAAGTGGGTATCCCCGAGTGTACCTACTTCCTTTTGCGATAACATCGAAGAAAGGTGTTTCCTTGCTCGGTGTCCTCCTGTATACCAGGATGCGTTATGGCAGGATGGTGTAGGATCAGCCAACCCATTAAATAGTGATAGGGTAAATCTACTCGGGAGAAATCTCGATTGTTCCCCTCCTTGAGTGTCAACTTGTTCATAAACTCTCGCAGTCCACGATGAATATTACAAACTATTGCCGGAAGGAGAGCAAGTCAGTGACTGAAAATTAGCTTCACAACAGGCAAAATAAGTTTTTGGCTTACTATTTCCAAAGAGCCCGAGCCGCTAGGAACCATAAAGTTACGTAGCCATATTATTAAATATCTCGCAAGTGTCACTTTCAGACTAGTTAAACAGGTCATGAGAAAAAAATAGAAGGTCTCAGTAATCGGCTTGTCGTCACCATCTATCGTAGGGTTCTTCTCGTGCACAGAGGCCATTTGATCCTTTACCTTCTTCAGTGAAGAGGCCTGACGAGGAGAAAGATGCTCGTCCTCCTCTTCGGCCTGAGGTTTATTGAAAATTTATAATTTCTAGACGGTGGCATAGGGAGAAGCTACCGTCATATCCAGACAGTAGCCCAATTGGTGATGACACAACAACTCTTTATATAAGGCCATCATCTCAGGGTGGTTCACCTCCAAAGCTGCAAGCTCCTTGTTACAGGGAGTGTACTCCTCATATAGTTTCATCCCGAATAGGAGCATGGAAATCTCGTTTATCTCATGGAGGGTTAGGCCCATTTCTTCTCCAGGCGTTGTCACGACCCGCACCCGATATAGGGATACGAGAGCGTGGGTACGTCCAGCCTACGCCATAGCATCGGCGATAGAACGTTGTCTAGGTCATGTAACTATCTAATCTATCTCACATGAATATCCAATTTCGTAAGGAGACATGGATACCATAATATAATGCTGAAAATACTCAATCACATAAGCTAAAGCACGATGAGATATCGAAGCAAGCAATGAAATACAAGGCAAGTCTAACGACAAAATAACCATACCTGCAATCAATAACATCCAATCCCCATGTGTGTCAAAAACAAGTCCACTATGTCACGGTTTGAAAAAATAAATCCAGTCAGGATTGGAACGAAATACACCTCTAAAAGCAGTTCCACATATATTGATAATATATAATATAGTGTAAAGAAATACAGACAGATATATAAACTGGCAATAAGGAATACTAACGAGCATGGATATACTGGAAACATAAATACTGGAATAAGGAATACTGGAGCATATAATGTACATCTAGAATGAAATAAAAATCCAAGTACAAGCTAGAATAATGAACTGGTATGTAAAGGTGTACAAGAATAAAACTAGAACATATGGGGATGCTAGATCAATACACTAGAGATACATGTCAAGAATCATCTAACTAAGTGTGTGAAATATCAGCATATCATGTGATCGGCTTGGGACTGGTAAACTCATTACATTGGTTAGCGATCATCCTTGAGGTTAGGCTAATCCATCCAGATAGCTATGATGCGAGTAATAGTCAGGTTAACCACATGTAACAGTGATGAGGCATGTAATGGTAAGGCTGTACCGACGTGAGGCGTGGGTGAGCTATGATGCATGTAAAGTTGGGTATGATCACATAAGCTACTAATATTTCCCCGTTTTCCCCTCAGCTAGCACGATAGATTCCCGATCACGACTCCTCGTGACAGGTCTCAATGATACCAACTCGTGTAAAGAACAGTGTCAGAGTCATGTATGCTATACAACAAGAGTTATAGAAATAATCAACATAAGGAAAACTGTCAGAGAATGTACTCGCCTTGGGTCCTTAGCTGTCAATACCAATGTCCTGTCCCAGAGTATCGTCTGGATGATCCGACAGTCCTATAGACATATAATAAAATAATACAACATTTGCATCAGTTGCTATACTAACACAACACAAATACATTGAACTCAAGGGCTATGCCAGGTATGGCACTAGTCAACTAGGGTCATCTAGTAGATAGACATATAAAACACATTATACCTATTTTTAACTAACATTAATACTTACCATATATACATGCACCAAATTAAATACATATACAATATATATATATGTACCATTTAATTACATGTATAATATATACATTAGTTGAATAATGTATATATACCATATATATCAATTTTAAAAATATACTAAGTGTATATACAAATACATATATATATATATATATATATATATATATATATATATATATATATATATATATATATATATATATATATATATATATATATATCAATTAATAAATACATACATATACTAAATATATATATATACATATATACCAATTATATATATTGAAAATATATTAAGTATATACAATATATATATATATATATATATATATATATATATATATATATATATATATATATATATATATATATATATATATATATACATATACCAATTATACTAAGGACATACTACATGTATATACAGAATATATATATACATATATACCAATTATATTAATTTTATACATATACATGTACATATACATATACAATATACATTAATTAAATACATTATATATTAAACATACACTACAATATATATTTAACATACACCATACATATACATTAATTTAATTATACTAGTATACATTTTATTAAATACATATTATATTAAAATACCAATTACATACATACATACATACATACATAAATATATATATATATATATATATATATATATATATATATATATATATATATATATATATATATATATATATATATATGAATACATATATATTATTACGTATGAATGCATGTATACCATATAAAAATAAAATAATATACATACATATACATATGTATGTATATGAATACATATATATACTATCATGTAGGAATACATAAATACTTCACATATAATACACATATATACTATTACATAGTATATATACTATTACTTCTAATAATGAAGGAGGGGAGGAGGCTCACAGTCGATGGTGGTTGGGTTGGCCGCCGGAGAAGAGGGGTGGTCGTGGAGGGCCTGGCCGAAGCTAGGAAGCTTGGCCGGGAGAGGAATGATTGGTCGGAGTCGAGGGATGCAGGGATGTCGGGGTCGGCTTGGGATGGTGGTGGTAATGGAGTTGATGATGATGGCGAGGGTGGCTGCCGGAGTGGGAGCTGGAGGAGGTCGGGGTAGATGCAGGGAGGAGGAGTACAGTGGAGTTGCCTGGAGCTCGACCGGAGTTGAAGTGGTAGCGCCGGGGTAGGATGCTCGGGATGGTGGTGGTGGTATTCGACTCGAGTGGAGGTGCTCCGGAGTTGGCCGGGTGGAGGAATGCAGCGCTGGGGAGATGGAGATCGGGGAGAGCTGTGTTGCCGGAGCTGCAGGCCGGCTGCGGGAGGTTTTGGTGGAGTCGGTGGAGCTTCGATCGGAGACAATGCGGAGGATGGCATTGTGGAGGAGAGCTGCTGGTTGTAGTCGGCTGCTCGACGCTCGGGGTTGAAGAGATGGCCGGAGGGAATGAGTAGGGGTGGTCGAGAAGAAGGAGCGGGTGCAGGTAGAGGTCGTGAAAGATTGGGTGCGGTCGGAGTAGGGTGGGCCGCTGGAGAAGATGACTAGCTAGGAGGAGGAGCAGCGGGGACTGACTGCACTGCCGGGCCGGAGATGAGGGAGCTGGGAGATGCAGCAGGAGGCTGCGCTGCGGGGAGATGGAGGTCGGGGTGGTTCGTCTGGCCGGAGTGGGCTCGACGCAGGGAAGATGGAGGAGCAGCAGGGTGGTTCGGGTCGGGGGAGTGTGACCGGAGTAGGGTGGGCCGCCGGACTGTGGGAGTATGCAGGGATGAACAGTTGGGGAGGTGAGGTTTAAGGTTGGTTTTGTGAAGAAAATATGTGGAGGTGGGTTTTTGTATGTAGGAGGAGTGAGGTGACCCCCTAGGAATTAGGGCCGGCCAAGTATTGGGATGGGTTGCTTTGGGAAGAGTGTTGAGGAATTATAAGGGTGTTGTGTGGTGGGGATGGCTCCATTTTAAATGGATGGCCATGATTCAACATGAATAAAAATACAACAAAAAGGAGGAGGGAGAGATTAGGTTGACTAGTCAAGATAGGGGGTTGGTTTCCTTTATTTGGGTTAAACCAATAGGATGGTGACACATCATTACAATTTTGTAATTAAGTCCCCAACAAATGGAAAATTACACAGAAATGGGTTTTTGAATTTAATTAATTAAAATTAGATACACTTGGCGTTCTAAAATTATTAGGAATACATGGGGCCAAAATTAGGTCGGGTCATCAATATCATTAATGAAGAAGACTCAGAACAGAATATTACCCTAATTTGGGCCACACAAAAAATGGGTCGAGGTTGTCCCCAATTTCGATTGGAACGCACAACGATACATAGTCAAAATTTATTTAGAATTTAAATAAACGTCCACGACAATTTTTGTGCGGCTAAAATGAAGCACAAGAGAGCATAATTATGAGTTACAAAAAAGACAGAATGGAAGGCGAACATGTCTAGGGCAGGGTTGTGAAATTTGTTGGAAGGCAAAAGCCAGGTAGCGCCCCAAATATCGAAGCAACGACAATGCGCACTAATTAAATAAATTACGGTAATTAATTACGACATTGAATAATTAAATTCTAAATAAACGATTAAATACATAATCCCCATAATTCTGTCAGGTGTTCGTCTAGTGGGCCTCTAGGTCAAGTCTACCAGCTCAAACATTAAGAACACAGTATATAATAATAATATTTAATTACACATCTCACGAACTTATTTAATTTAAATATACTTATAATGAAATCATTTAATATAAATATTAATAGTTTATAAAAAGTCGAAAATATCCCTGTTTTCAGAATGTGGTTGTGACAAGTCTACCCTCCTTAAAAGAATTTTGTCCTCGAAATTTAAAATCCTCAATAGTAGTATTTACTCATAGACATTATTATTTTCCATCAAAATTAAATTCATCAATCCACAAAATTCGAAAAATAATCCACATCGTCATTTCACAATTTTCAAAGTTCTAAAATTATTGGATTTCTAAAAATCCTAAAATTTAATCATTCTCCATTTTTCCCATAATTTCCTCCAAATTTTTAAGTTAATTAAATACTAAAATTTGATATATATTCCTTAATTTTAATTTCAATCAATGCACATATAAAAATTAAATCTCGTCCCAAAAAGTCTGAATCCAAACACTAATCCATCGATGATCTTATTCTTCGGTTCCCTTTTTCCTCAAAATACTCAACAATGCGACACTTATGGATCCTTCAAATGCAACATCCACAATATAAAATTTTTAAAAATTCATAACGTGCGGTCAAATAAATATAATGACAATCTCCTAAATTTTCTCAAGAATGATAGATATATCATTATCA
This sequence comes from Iris macrosiphon, assembly GCA_036927795.1. Lineage (NCBI taxonomy): Eukaryota > Viridiplantae > Streptophyta > Magnoliopsida > Asparagales > Iridaceae > Iris > Iris macrosiphon. The sequence goes on along the minus strand of JAYESA010000006.1, from coordinate 113,028,954 downwards.
ATAATCATCAATCCTACCATATTAATTTTTTTTTACCTCTCATTTAGATTAATGATTATCCTCGAATTTTAATAATAATTTAATCATATCTCAATCTTGATAAAATTGATGATTCATCAACTCTGCCATATTAAATCCTTAACTCTTTGTGCTTATCTTCCAAAATTTTTAGCATCTCGTTTCTCTTGTCAAGTCATAACCTCTTCATAAATCTACTATGGTCAAACCCTAATAATCATGGTCTAAGAAAATTCTACCTACAGCCATGTAATCTAAGAAAATATATACGGTCATGGTTTTGCAGTCTCTGTCAGGGTATACTACTAACTACATTCTAACAAGAAAATCACGAATACAAGCCACGGTACTAGAGAATCAATCAATTAGAAAATAAAAACAAACATGAGAAAAAGAAGGAACCTGCTAACATATTTCTTGCAGTATCTCCTATCTCTAACAAACACTTAACTCTGGCACATTCACTAACTAATTCCTATTCCTGTACACTGGTACCAATATCAACTAATCATTAATCCACAAGATCCATGAATACATTCATATTGCACACACCTGTCTATTAATACCAAAATCTGATACCAAGAACCTCTAACACAATCATAGGTCAAATGATGCATGTAAAGTTTGATACCTCTATCTCTTTAGGTACCTCTGTTCTACTATAAGTACACTCACTGCTAGCTCTCTTACCTACTACAATTGTTCATACTAGTCGTTCTTATCACTCAAGTGCACGTCAAGTGCAACACACCATGCTAAGTATTGTTCTTTCTAGTACAACTCTAGGTGGACACCCAAGTTTGTTTGCAGTGCCATCTTAAAACATGCTCAAGTCAACAGATCCTTACGTTTGCACTTCATCCACTCATATACTAATATATATATATTTCTTACCCACCGTAAAAATTTAATCCTCAAAATGAGATCATCAAAGTTTAACTTCTCGAACGATTTAAAATAAAAGACATATACTTTCTCAAAAGTCAAATACTCAACATCGAATAAAATTTGAATCACTTCTAAATCTTTATAGCTTGACTATGTTTATTGAATCAAATTTGGAATCCTCAAAATTTAATAACATAGAATCTCAACTCCTCAAAATCCTTAAAATTGAAATTCATTTCCACTCTTCAAATTTTATTCCACAAGCATACATATAAATACTCACAGTCTCTAATACTCAAGGTGCACTCAATACATCTATTGTCTACAACTCTCAACTGGGTACTAAAATTGTACCGCCCGAATTACTTGCACTATTACTCCCGATGATTAAGTTATCATCATACATATTTTCTTCCATAATTTTCAATCTATATCAACTGGTATATCATCTAATTATCATCACCAAAGTGCTTACTGTTATTATCATCATTCTCGACTAATCCTCGATATAGAATCATTAGTACCCTTGGTATGATATCACTAGCTTCATTATTAGATCATCTCATCAAACTTATTAGAACTCATGATTATCTGTACCTTTTATAACACTCATGTTTCTTTACTCCCATGGGCAAGTATATGGTTCCTCATCTCGATTGTTGTATAGGTATTTTTCTTTAATCTTTTAAAGCCTGTTAAACTAATCCGTGATATGCTTTACCACTTTCATTACCAATTTTGATATTTCTCTACTCATGACACCTCATTATAACTCTTTATGCATATATTTCTTTACTTTTAACATTTCCGATATCAATTATCAAATTTGAGCATCATGCTCCATTAATCCTTAACACAATTCCTGGATACTTAATTGTTTACATAGATCATCCAATTACAAAATCATGATTATCCAGGACGGGTATGTTGGCTCTGATACTAACTCTTGGAACTATCACCGATACTCTATACTCTCCTTTACTCACAGTACTATAAATAACACTTATCCTAGAACCATTGTTACAAGGTACTATGCTATGGGTTAACTCTAGATTAAGGCCTACTGTTCACATGTTTAACTAGAAAACACTTACAACTCCCAAGAAATACTCAGTCAATACTAATACAGACATAATTACAAGTCACTAATTATCATACTTAACAAGAAATCCTCAAAGAATAGAAGCTCAAAAAGGAACTGGGTTGAGGACTAAAGATATTTCTACTGCTAGCAACCAAAATAACGATGGAAATAAAGTCCTGTAGTAACAGAAATAGATAAGTGTTGAGATGATACTTTAAGAACCAAATTTAAGATACAACCTGATAATCATACACGTCTGTCCGAAATCATGACACTCAGAATCTTCGTCATGCCAGTAAGCATAGGTGAGATAAACGACAGGTTTCGTAACTAAAGTATGCAACCCTATAATCACGTCATCTAGAATCTTCGTCACGCCAACCAGTATGGCTGCGAGAGACTCTAAGTTTCATAACTATAATATGTACATCCAAGTCTGGTTCTTACGTTGTCGTCCCGATAGCTAGTATGGCTGCGATAAACTTTAGGTTCCATAACCAAAGTAGATATTTTACCTTTCTCACTGTCCTCATCAACATATGTCATCAGATGATACCGTAAAGTTTATTCTGTAAACTTTATCTCGAAAAAAATCAAAAATCAACAACGACACCAAGAATTTAAATTCAACAACTGGTCAACAAGAATCAAACTCATCAATAACGCCAGGATTTTAATTTAATAACTGCTTAACAAGAATCAAGTTCAGTAACAACAAGCAAGAGCGGACGAAAACAAAGAAAAAGATTTAAATTGGAAATTATAATAAGATTCTCAAGGGGTCGTCCCAGGAATCTCTCAAGAATTTTATGATTGAGTATCCTCTCTCATCCTAGTATCCTATGTCCTATATTCTATAGCAGGCACGCAGTAGTACAACTATGACGTCGTACTACTACGACATCGCACAACTTGCGAAGTCTGACCTGCATGGGCCACCACTAAAAATATGTCACGACCCGCACCCGGTATAGGGATACGAGAGCGTGGGTACGTCCAGCCTACACCGCAGCATCGGCGGTAGAACGCTGTCTAGGTCATGTAACTATCTAATCTATCTCACATGAATATCCAACTCCATAAGGAGACATGGATACCATAATATAATGCTGAAAATACTCAATCACATAAGCTAAAGCATGATGAGATATCGAAGCAAGCAATGAAATACAAGGCAAGTCTAACGACAAAATAACCATACCTGCAATCAATAACATCCAATCCCCATGTGTGTCGGAAAAAGTCCATTATGTCACGGTCTGGAAAAATATATCCAGTCAGGATTGGAACGAAATACACCTCTAGCAGCAGTTCCACATATATTGATAAATCTATAATACAGTGTAAAGAAATACAGACAGATATATAAACTGGCAATAAGGAATACTGACGAGCATGGATATACTGGAAACATAAATACTGGAATAAGGAATACTGGAGCATATAATGTTCATCTAGAATGAAATAGAAATCCAAGTACACGCTAGAATAATGAACTGGTATGTAAAGGTGTACAAGAACAAAACTAGAACATGTGGGGATGCTAGATCAATACACTAGAGATACATGTCAAGAATCATCTAACTAAGTGTGTGAAATATCAGCATATCATGTGATCGGCTTGGGACGGGTAAACTCATTACATTGGTTAGCGATCATCCTTGAGGTCAGGCTAATCCATCCGGATAGCTATGATGCGAGTAATAGTCAGGCTAACCACATTTAACGGTGATGAGGCATGTAATGGTAAGACTGCACCGACGTGAGGCGTGGGTGAGCTATGATGCATATAAAGTTGGGTATGATCACATAAGCTACTAATATTTTCCCGTTTTTCCCCAGCTAGCACGATAGATTCTCGATCACGACTCCTCGAGACAGGTCTCAATGATACCAACTCGTGTAAAGAACAGTGTCAGAGTCATGTATGCTATACAACAAAAGTTATAAAAATAATCTATATAAGGGAAACTGTCAGAGAATGTACTCGCCTTGGGTCCTTAGCTGTCAATACCAATATCCTGTCCCAGAGTATCGTCTGGATGATCCGACAGTCCTATAGACATATAATAAAACAATACAATATTTTCATCAGTTGCTATACTAACACAACACAAATACATTGAACTCATGGGCTATGCCAGGTATGACACTAGTCAACTAGGGTCATCTAGTAGATAGACACATAAAACACATTATACCTATTTTTAACTAACATTAATACTTACCATATATACATGCACCAAATTAAATACATATACAATATATATATATGTACCATTTAATTACATGTATAATATATACATTAGTTGAACAATGTATATATACCATATATATCAATTTTAAAAATATACTAAGTGTATATACAAATACAAATACAAATACATATATATATATATATATATATATATATATATATATATATATATATATATATATATATATATATATATATATATATATATATATATATATCAATTAATAAATACATACATATACTAAATATATATATATATATATATCAATTAATAAATACATACATATACTAAATATATATATATATATACCAATTATATATATTGAAAATATATTAAGTATATACAATATATATATATATATATATATATATATATATATATATATATATATATATATATATATATATATATATACCAATTATATTAAGGACATACTAAATGTATATACAGAATATATATATACATATATACCAATTATATTAATTTTATACATATACATATATAATATACATTAATTAAATATATTATATATTAAACATACACTACAATATATATTTAACATACACCATACATATACATTAATTTAATTATACTAGTATACATTTTATTAAATACATATTATATTAAAATACCAATTACATACATAAATATATATATATATATATATATATATATATATATATATATTATTACGCATGAATGCATGTATACCATATGAAAATAAAACAATATACATACATATACATATGTATGTATATGAATACATATATATACTATCATGTAGGAATACATAAATACTTCACATATAATGCACATATATACTATTACATAGTATATATACTATTACTTCTAATAATGAAGGAGGGAAGGAGGCTCACAGTCGATGGTGGTTGGGTTGGCCGCCGGAGAAGATGGGTGGTCGTGGAGGGCCTGGCCGAAGCTGGGAAGCTTGGCCGGGAGAGGAATGATTGGTCGGAGTCGAGGGATGCAGGGATGTCGGGGTCGGCTCGGGATGGTGGTGGTAATGGAGTTGATGATGATGGCGAGGGTGGCTGCCGGAGTGGGAGCTGGAGGAGGTCGGGGTAGATGCAGGGAGAAGGAGTATAATGGAGTTGCCTGGAGCTCGACCGGAGTTGAAGTGGCAGCGCCGGGGTAGGATGCTCGGGATGGTGGTGGTGGTATTCGACTCGAGTGGAGGTGCTTCGGAGTTGGCCGGGTGGAGGAATGCAGCGCCGGGGAGATGGAGATCGGAGAGAGCTGTGTTGCCGGAGCTGCAGGACGGCTGCGGAAGGTTTTGGTGGAGTCGGTAGAGCTTCAGTCGGAGACAATGCGGAGGACGGCGTCGTGGGGGAGAGCTGCTGGTTGTAGTCGGCTGCTCGACACACAGGGTTGAAGAGATGGCCGGAGGGAATTAGTAGGGGTGGTCGAGAAGGAGGAGCGGGTGCAGGTAGAGGCCGTGAAAGATTGGGAGCGGTCGGAGTAGGGAGGGCCGCCGGAGAAGATGACTAGCTAGGAGGAGGAGCAGCGGGGACTGGCTGCACTGTCAGGCCAGAGATGAGGGAGCTGGGAGATGCAGCAGGAGGCTGCGCTGCGGGGAGATGAAGGTCGTGGTGGTTCGTCTGGCCGGAGCGGGCTCGATGCGGGGAAGATGGAGGAGCAGCAGGGTGGTTCGGGTCAGGGGAGTGTGACCGGAGTAGGGTGGGCCGCCGGACTGTGGGAGTATGCAGGGATGAACAGTTGGGGAGGTGAGGTTTAAGGTTGGTTTTGTGAAGAAAATATGTGGAGGTGGGTTTTTGTATGTGGGAGGAGTGATGTGACCCCCTAGGAATTAGGGCCGGCCAAGTATTGGGATGGGTTGCTTTGGGAAGAGTGTTGAGGAATTATAAGGGTGTTGTGTGGTGGGGATGGCTCCATTTTAAATGGATGGCCATGATTCAACATGAATAAAAATACAACAAAAAGGAGGAAGGAGAGATTAGGTTGACTAGTCAAGATAGGGGGTTGTTTCCTTCATTTGTGTTAAACCAATAGGATGGTGACACATTATTGCAATTTTGCAATTAAGTCCCCAACAAATGGAAAATTACACAGAAATGGGTTTTTGAATTTAATTAATTAAAATTAGATACACTTGGCGTTCTAAAATTAATTAGGAATACATGGGGCCAAAATTAGGTCGGGTCATCAATATCATTAATGAAGAAGACTCAGAACAGAATATTACCCTAATTTGGGTCGCACGAAAAATGGGTCGAGGTTGTCCCCAATTTCGATTGGAACGCACAACGATACATAGTCAGAATTTATTTAGAATTTAAATAAACGTCCGCGATAATTTTTGTGCGGCTAAAATGAAGCACAAGAGAGCATAATTATGAGTTACAAAAAAGACAGAATGGAAGGCGGGCATGTCTAGGGCAGGGTTGTGAAATTTGTTGGAAGGCAAAAGACAAGTAGCGCCCCTAATATCGAAGCAACGATAATGCGTAATAATTAAATAAATTACGGTAATTAATTTTGATATTGAATAATTAAATTCTAAATAAACGATTAAATACATAATCCCCATAATTCTGTCAGGTGTTCGTCTAGTGGGCCTCTAGGTCAAGTCTACCAGCTCAGACATTAAGAACACAGTATATAATAATAATAATATTTAATTACACATCTCACGAACTTATTTAATTTAAATATACCTATAATGAAATCATTTAATATAAATATTAATAGTTTATAAAAAGTTGAAAATATACCTGTTTTCAGAATGTGGTAGTGACAGGCGTGAAGAATGTCCCCGAATCACAATTATACATCTCTATCAACGCAAAGAACATGTCGCGTCATGATTCACCTTCACCTCGTAATGAATGGCCCTCAAGCGTGATAGAATCTTCTCTGGGTCCATCAGACGCTGAAGAAAGATATAATCTTGCTCAACAATGAGGCTCCCCCTCTTTGGAGGCTGACCCGGCGAAATGAGAGCTTTGGCTGGGTTAACCACTTCTTCGAACAAATGTCAAACCAAGCATACTCAAGGCTCGACCAAAGAGAATCTCGCCCAGTAAAGGCACGACCATCAAAACTGCATACCCAAACAAAACAGAATGTCAGAATCCAGATGCATAAATTAAATAAGCGTGCATTAGACAGCAATGCGCACATCTGTTGTTACTCGGTGTATCATATGCAAATACTAAGCACATTATCCCCTTGCGCATCACATATGGACTATGCATCAAAGTCAAAACTGACTACTCCCATAAAATGCAAAGAAGGGACGCGCATAGCAGTTCGACACATGCTTCATGACAGGCTTCCTAAGGCAACCATGTCTGTGTGCGATAGGTAAGCTTTCGACACATGCTCTATGCGCCTCAGCAGAGACGAGTTTGCGCATGCTTCAGATGGGGTGGGACCCATCCATGCGGCTGTATAAGCATGAAAAATACGCTGGAGAATCATACGCGTAAAACCCTCAACATGCAGGAAGTCCGCATAAAACAGAGCTCCAGCACTGGGTGGCGTGAAACGTGATTCCAGAGCCATCGGCGTACAACAGAGCTTCAACGCTATTCAGAGTAAAACATAGCTCCAGAACAGTGCGCGTAATACAGTATTTCCAGACTGCTTCGGCGTAAAAAGGTTACTATATCGCCACTTCGGCGTAAAATCTATCTAGTTTTAATGCAGCGGAATGTTGTACGAGAAACTCTTTGTATTCCTCAAATGAACCTGTCAGTGGAAGCAGTGAACCTGACTCCTGACAAAGAGTACTGTACGACGATCGAGAGGACGGCTGTAATGATGATTCTGCACAGAGCCCCAGACTATCGTTTAGTGACATAACCCTTGATATAAGACGTTATTTACGCATTCAAGGAATACGCTGACTATTTTACACAGGCAAAGATGAGCTTTTACGCTCAGGAAGAGACGAAACCAGCCGCCACATCAAAAGATGTTCTTCGTACAAAACTCGAGGCACGTCTCTGCAGTTAATGCACGAGATGGGGGCAGATCTCTACATTTAATGCATAAGATTTGGTTCTACTTTTAATGACTGGATGAGCTATAATTAGGGCTAATACGTCCACATCACCATCCCCGTACATTACGCCAACTGGGCTATTTTTAGCTATAGGAGCACGTCGTACGCTATCTCCTTGAAATACGCCAACTCAGGCTATATTTGCAAAGCATCAAGCTTTACGCAAAACTTGGTTTTTATGCCAACATAACAGCTACTTGGTTTTTATGCCAACATGACAGCTACTTGGTTTCTACGCCAATATGACAGCTACTTGGCTTCTACGCCAATATGACAGCTACTCGGCTTTTACGCCATCAGAACAGCTATTTGGCTTTTACGCCTACGAGACAGTTATTTGGCTTTTATGCCAACCATCTCTACGCAAGGGGCAGTTATCTACGTGGCTTGCATGCCGTGATCTTCGATAAGCGATTATACGCGTTACCACATAATGGGACACGCGTCACACGCCAATTCAGAAGATCATTCATACGTGGGTAGCAGTTATTATAACCGCTGCGTAAAAGGTGCAGCTCTCTCCGCTATTCGGTTGTTACGCCGACAGTAGCTGAACTCTATAAATAGAGACCTCCGGCCACGGAGGTCAGAAGGAGGAAAAAAGGGAGAAAAAGGAGGAGAACAACAGAGGTCAAGGTCAAGAGAGCACATATAGAGAGCTTTGGCAACGAGAGTTCAATCCCTCCTGCAGTCTTTGAAGTTTCTTTTTTCGTCTTCTACAACACTTCTTCGTCATCGTGTGGTCCAAGGGACAAAGTGATCGACCGCAGATCAGACTCCTATAGCAATATTTCCCCAGAATCAAAATTTTGTACTTAACATCCTCGTATAGGGTTAATTGTACTTCTTTTTCTTGTTTGTAAACCAAAGAAAGGGTTTCGTATAAACCCAGTTTCAATTTCTTTCGTTTATTATCAAACACAAGATGGCGACTCTGCTGGGGATTACTTTCTCATCTGACAAGAAAACCATTGCTCAACACGATGTTGTATCCGTGGGATCAACGAAGAAGACCTTGGTCGTCCAATTCGACCAATCGACTTACGAATATATGCTTCGAACAGGGGGTAGCTCTCATTCCCTCTCTGTCCAAGACAACAAGAAATTGCGTAAAGTATGGATGCCCCGGACATCCTCTACCCTTCCCGCGGTCTCTCTCTCTCCGACCAACAAGGTTGTAGCATCGCAACCTGCTCGCCTTGCGCATAAAACTCTGTCTCCCGTCTGTGACGTGGCAGACGAAACTTCTGGCAATGCCTTAGTGTCAATCCAGAAGTCTACTCCGTGCCTTGTGCGTAAAACTCTATCTCCCGTCTGTGATATGGCAGACAAAACTTCTGGCAATGCCTTAGTGCCAATCCAGAAGTCTACTCCGCGCCTTGCGTGTAAAACTTTGTCTTTCGTCTGTGACGTGGCAGACGAAGCTTCTGGCAATGACTCAGGGCCAATCCAGAAGTCTATACCGTGCCCCGCGCATAAAATTCAGTCTCCCGTCTGTGACGTGGTAGACAAAATTTCTGATAATGCCTCAGTACCAATTCAGAAATTCCAAACGCGCTCCGCGCATAAAAATATATCTTCCCTTTGTGAAGAGGCAGATGGTCCTTGCAACCACCGCAAGGGAAAACAAGTGGCGGATTTCCCGACCTCTCGGCTTTTATGCCATCAAGAGAAGAATCTGTTCGCTCTTCAGATTACGCAGAATGCTGATGGCCGATTGAGGACTTCCTCAGTTTTACACCAACCTGTGCGAGGTTCCACATTACACTAAGACAAGCCCTTCAGCGTAAAAAAGGCCCAGTTTGTGGATAGATACGCTCCTCATGGATCATGTGCTACTCACATGGCAGAACTGCTGTATTTGTATGGCAGGGAGAGAGTTATGATTCCCAATATCCGTGCTCCAACTGATGTAAAAAGGCAGAATAAGACTTCTTCTTCTTATGTTAATCCTCCTGACTTGCGTAATCTCTTGATCCAGAAGCGCAAAGTTATGGGATCTTCTAACATGTCTATTACACCCCCTAGGGAGCATTATTGTAATAGTCACAAAGTTGTAGTTAACTATTGCTGTTTTAAGGCAAAATGGTCAGTTTTCGACCGGTTAAACTACTCTTTGTATTTACAGGAAGAAGAGCCTACATTCGCATCAGTGAATATGGCTTCACATATTCCTAGAGGAAGGTCAAATTCAAGATGTCATCCCTCTAGAACTCCAAGCCAAAGGAGATTCGACAGACTCCTTCAGAATATAGAAGCTGGTGTGTTTCAAAACACTCGTTCGAGGTTACGACAACCGACTTCATATTCTTCTGATTCCGACACTGGGGGTCGCCAGTTTCCCGAATCGGATGTTGAAAGTGTAGACTCAATCTTTATAGAGATCTATACTAACCCTTCAATAACATCCAGAGAAATGGGAGTCTATGCCATTGGAGATGAACGTGAAGAGGCTTCCCCATCAGGGAATACTGAGCAACGCATCGATGTAATGGAGACATCACTGAAAGAGATGCATTCCATGATGGAGAATATGCACCAGATAATGCTGACTCAACATATAGCTGCTATAGCTCAAACATCGGTTCCTCTGACTCAAATACGTGTGGGGGTGGACCTGCCACCATCCGACGCGAACCAGGAGCCTGTTTTAAATCAAGAGTCAGCGGCTCCTTAACTTCTTAACTCGGAGAATGTATTGCCTCCTGTTGGAGTTACAATACAACCGATCACTCACCACTCTACGGTCCCTTTACCAGTGGAAGATCCGATGCAGGCAGTGCAGGAATTGAAAGCCCAATTTGTTGCCTTGAGGCATAAGGATTAGCTCAAGAAGTTGGTAATCAACCAGCCTTACCCAGCTATCTGGGATGAGATTCCTTTCCCTCCAAAATATAAACCACAGGCTATGGCTTTGTTTGAGGGAAGGACGTCACCGAGCCAGTACATGAACTACTTTAGCATGATGACGGTGTTGTTACAAGGGAATGATATCCTTCTCACTCGAGTGTTTAAAGACTGTCTGTCTGGAGTGACCTATTAGTGGTACCGTAGTCTTACGGACAACTGTATTACTTTCTTTAAAGATTTCAAGACTCTATTCTTTGTGCGATTCTACGAAGGAGGGATGGACATGTCTATGTCCTCGCTCATCGAAGTAAAGCAGAAGGAGAAAGAAAGCGTTCGTACTTTCATTGAACGTTTTCGTCAGGCTACTTAGATGCCTCTCGGGGTTCCGAATTCAGCCTTGGTGGATATTTGCAGGAAGAACCTTCTTCCACTTATCTCGGTATTCACAGGACCATATCAGTTCCATGATTGGCCCTCGTTTATCATCTCAACAGTAGTCGCTGAAGACAACAGTCGGAAGGTGCATGACAATGGAATCATGATCTCTACCTCTGATAGAGGGAAGAGGTCATCCTCAAATAGTGACCATCCTCTTGGTTCCAAAGGAAAAGAAGCTCTGGCGATCAATACGTCCAGGCAAAATACTCCGGCAACCACACAGACGAAACCTGGGACTTCAAGGCCCATTGAAGAATATTCTTTTGACGATGATGATATTCCGAGCATATTCGACTGTCTAGTCAAAAGTGGCAAGATCACCCTCCCCGAGGCAAAGCGGCCTAATAAAGTCGGCAGTACCAATAACCCTAAGTACTGCATTTTCCATAGGTACATACATCATCCCACAAAGGCGTGTTATGTGCTAAAGAGGAAAATCCAGGAGTTGATCGACGCCAAGGCCATCACTCTGCGTAATAGCGAGAAGACGGTCACCGCCAACATGATCTCTCTCTAATTCGGCAATCTGCCTCCTCAAGAAGTTTTGGATGGTATTGTACCTATTTTCCGGACAATAATGAACATTGTTAATCTCTCTCCGGCCAAGGGTCAAAATCATGACCTGGTACCCCTAACTAGCCAGCGTGGTGAGATTATGTGGGTTCATCCTGATCTGGCTAAGTCTAAAAAGAACTCAAGCTGCTAAGGCTAAGTCTAAAAAGAACTCAAGACGTAAACCATGCCGTATGGTTACAATATCCTCGACATCAGAAGAAGAGGCTTTAGCTACCGGAACCCGTTCAGGGAAAGCCTACCTCAAGGACTATAGAGGAAATCAGGAAGATGCAACAGCAGACACTTCAGCTGCTAAACTTCCAGAGCATGAACCGGTCATACTAGAGGCAGGTCCTTCTAGACCAACTTCGGCGGACAAGGGCAAGCAAAAAGAAGTGCGTTTTGATAAACCTTTGAAGAATATTCAAAATAAAGGTTTAGAAAAACCATATAACTTCGACATCCTGGCCCAATTAGCTAATACTCCAGCCAGACTGTCTATTTTCGAGCTACTCAGGCTTTCCAAAGACACTCGTCAAGCCTTGAGTGAAGCGTTAATGCAGGCGAATGTATGCTTGACTCAGCTCAAGTCCCCCGATAAAGAACCTGTGGCATGCCCTCAATGCCATAGTGTGATAGAAGTGGTCCCTAATATCACTTTCACTCAAGATGACATGATGCTGTTAAAACATAACAAGCATGACAGGCCCCTCTATTATACTGGATATGTCGGTTCCATGGAGGTAGACCGGATTCACATAGATCCGGGATCGTCGATCAACATCATCCCTCATAGTCTGCTCAGACTGCTGAGGATTCCTACAAGCGAACTGGCTTACACCACCACTACAATTATGGGCTTCAACGCCAAAAAAAGTAAGCCGTTGGGGAAGATTCGTTTGAGGATCCAAATTGGGGATCTTAGATCAGTAGCTACATGATACATCATCGATTCAAAGGTGTCCTACAACATTCTGCTGGGCAGACCATGGATCCACGATCACAATATTATTCCTTTAACTCTACATCAAAGCTTCAAATATGTAGATGCCCAAGGAACAGTAAAAATAGAGTTTGCTGACCTTAACCCGTTCAAAGGAGTAGAGTCCTACTATTTTGATGCCATATTGTACACCCAAGACTACATGAAGGAGGTTTCAAGTAAGATGGAGAAGGAATCCCACCGGGAGCCAGGAGAACCATCTGCTGAGCAACCCCTATCGATCCAGGTGAAAAGACTGATTACCCGTCCGAAAGGCATGGAACCCATGGCTATTCACTTGAACAAAACCAAATCAGGAGAAGGAAGCGATCCTCTAGTAATCACTTTGAACCAGAAGCCTCTACCTTTGGTCATCAACCTCAGGCGCAATAAACAGCCGACTGATGTAAATACAACCGGGAACGTGGTTTCTGACGATAATAAAGATTCTCTTTTCTAGTATACTGATGCTCAACGTCCAAATCAGGAATCATCCCCCCATAACGATATAGAACCTATAGCACAAAAATTCTTGGAAGCTATAGACTCCTATCATCCGTATGTGTGGGAAGTGGCATCAACATCTAATATCATCACGACATATGGGCTACATGAAGATTCTATCTTTATTATTCTGCCTACTTGCAGCAATCAGCATCCAATTATCTTCGGTCGCATGCGCAGCAGACCGATTATACAAGAAGACTCTCACGAGTCCGATACTGGCAAAATGCAAGTTCACAGATATAGCCCACAAGCTTTGAAGATTATACAAAGTATGGATTATGATATGAAGTCAGAGCCATGTCTCAACTATGGGAAAGACAGACGAATACCGTTGCAGGGTGATCCTTACTGTCAACAAACTCATTTTGGGTTAGGGTATACCACGTCTCTTACAACTTCTGAATCAAATGAGGATACCTTTTCCTCTTCTCAAAATGACTCGTCGTCCTTCGGCTTATATGCTGAACTAGAACAGGTATTATCAGTAATATGGTATTGACGGATTCTCTTGAAGCAGATAAACAAGAATCTGAACCATTTGAAGATGAATCCTGGGCTCAGCAAATGGATACACAATGGGAACTCCGGTTCGAGCAGAGAGAACCGCCCACTGAAGATAAAGTTATCCAAATCGATGTTGGAGATGAACTTTCACCAAAATCGATATTTATCAGTAACAATCTTTCCGAAGAAGAAAGGGAAGAAATAATCCAGCTGATAAAAGACTATATCGATGTCTTCGCATAGAATTATAAGGATATGCCAGGTCTTGATCCGAAAGTAGCTACTCATAAACTCAACATACTGCCCAATTCGAAGCCGGTGAAACAACACCAACGTCGGTTCCATCCAGATATGATGGATGTCATAGAAGCTAAAATTAAGAAGCTGATAGCCTGTGGGTTCATCCGGGAAGAACAACATCCTGACTGGGTCGCCAATATTGTTTCAGTCATGAAGAAAAGCAAGAAAGTGCGTATTTGTATCGATTTTCGAGATCTAAATACAGCCTGCCTTAAAGATGAGTTTCCTCTTCCCATTATAGATGTCATGATCGATAATACTTGCGGTTTTGAGTGCATGTCTTTCATGAACGAATTCTGAGGATATAATCAGATTAAGATGAATCTTGAAGATGAGAAGCAGACTGCCTTCCGGACACCATTGGGGGTATATTGCTATACGGTTTTGCCTTTCGGACTGAAGAATGCCGGGGCTACGTACAAACGAGCTATGAGTAACATATTCCATGAGTATTTATGCAAAACAGTGGAATGTTACGTAGACGATATTGCTGTCAAAAGCTGTCTCAAGGATAATCACATCCAAGACTTGAATATAGTATTCGAGTTGATGCGCCAATATCAACTCAAAATGAATCCTGCAAAGTCCTTTCTTGGTGTATCCAGTGACAAATTCCTGGGATTTGTCATTACCGCTAAAGGCATTCAAGTGGACCCTGATAAAGTGAAGGCTATCTTAGAAATACGACCACCCCATAATCTGAGGGAACTCAGGGGATTCCAAGATCGTCTGGCTTATATCAGGAGATTCATATCCAACCTCTCTGGGAGATATCAACCTTTTTCTCGCCTCATGAATAAAGATGCGTCCTTCATATGGGACGAAGCCTGTCAGCAAGCGTTTAATGATATCAAACGCTACCATACTAATCCTCCAGTTTTGGTGTCTCCTGTCATAGGAAGACCATTTTTACTGTATGTTCGAGCAATGGATCATTCTTTAGGAGCTTTCCTCACACAGAAGAACAAGAGGGTCATGAACAGGCTATCTACTATTTAAGCAGAATGATGGTCAGAGCTGAACACTAGTACAATCCAGTAGAAAAAGAATGCTTGGCCCTAATGTTCGCCATTCAAAAGATGCGACATTACGTCACAGGCCAAACTATTCATATCATCTCCAGAATCAATCCTCTTCGGGTATTGATGAACATGCCGAGTGTTCTCAATTCCCGACTCCCGACTTGGGCGATGTTATTAACACCGTATGATATGGTGTATGTCCCTCAGAAGTCCATAAAAGGTCAAGCCTTGGCTGATTTCGCTTACCCGATTCCGGAAACCTCCAAACTATACGAGGACATTCCCGACAAAGTTGCAGAATATAATTCCGCAATGGAAAGTGATACATGGCAGCTATTCTTCGATGGTGCCTCTAGGACTGGTCCCGGGGAAACTTGGTTTCAGGAGTAGGAATTGTCCTGGTTACTCCTGATAAACTCGTCATCTATCGAGCATATTCTCTTAGCGAACCCTGCTCTAATAACGTGGCAGAGTATAACGCTCTATTAATCGGGCTCCAAGTCGCTAAAGAATTGGATGTTAAATACCTGAAAGCTTTTGGTGATTCGCAGTTGATCGTCAATCAGGTCAGAGGAATATATGAAGTCCGTAATCCAGACCTCATTCCTTATCACCAAGCAACGATCGATATTGCATTGTCTTTCAGAGGATTCTTCCTAGAGCACGTGCCTCAATCTCAAAATTTGGAAGCTGATGCCCTGGCCAGCCTAGTTGCAGATCTAGCTATTCCTATAAGAAGGCAGAATTCGGTGATCCTTCTTAACAGAGATTTATTCTGTGTAAAAAATAACTTTCACATAGAACACAGCTACACTGTAAACACGGCGCCTCCTAAGAGAGACTGGAGAAGTCCCTTTATAGACTTCGTGTCATACGGAATCTTACCAGAGGATCCTAAAGAAGCAGTATCCATCAAAAGATGATCATTACGCTTCTATTTTGATGCGTCTTCACAATGTTTATATCGCCGAACATACGATAGACTGCTATTACGATGTCTCTCCGACGATGATGCAAAACGGGTTATCCGAGAAGCTCACGATGGTGTATGTGGGGCACATCAACCCGGTCCTAAGTTATAGGATAATATCAGGAGGATGGGCTACTACTGGCCTACTATGATCGCAGATACAGTAAAATATGCAAGACAATACAAAGCCTGTCAAGTTCATGCAGATTTTATACATCAGCCTTCTGAATATTTACATCCTACGATTACATCATGGCCTTTTGAAGCATGGGATATGGATATTATTGGTCCTATTCACCCGTCTTTTTCTAGAGGACATCGGTTCATATTGGCTATTTCGGATTATTTCTCCAAATGGGCGGAGGCGATCCCCCTTACTGAGGTAAAGACATCCAACGTGATCAACTTTATCAAGCACCATGCCATTTATCGCTTTGGGATACCCCGAAGGATAATTCATGACAATGGGCCTCAATTCATCAGCCAAGCGTTTTACCGATTTTGCGATAAGAATTAAATACAAAATATGGCCTCTACGGCATACAATCCAGCTGCTAATGGTTTAGCGAAAGCCTTCAACAAAACCATTATCAAACTCTTAAAAAAGTTTGTCTCTTCAAACAAAAGAGATTGGAATGAGAAGCTGGGAGAGTGCCTCTGGGCATACCGCACAACAGTACGAACACCGACGGGTTGTACCCCATTCTTATTAGTCTACGGGTGTGAAGCAGTTCTCCCCATTGAAATCCAAATTCCATCACTCAGAATAGCAGTGGCTAATGAGTTGACTTAGGAAAATAATGATCGACTACGGTTTCAAGAGCTAGAAGGAATAGACGAAAAATGCCTTCAAGCTCAACAGCGTATTGCATTCTACCAGGCACGCATTTCCAGAGCTTTTAACCAAAAAGTGAAGGAGAGAGTGTTCAAAGTTGGTGAGCTAGTTCTAGCTGTGAAGAGGCCAATGATCATTACCCACAAAAGTAAGGGTAAATTTCAGCCCAAATGGGAGGGCCCTTATGTGATTGAAATGACGTTTTCAAATGGCGCATACAGATTAGCCAAGCCTAATGGAGATCTGATAATGGCTCCTATCAACGACAAATTCCTGAAGAAGTACTACGCTTAGTCTCCCTTGTTTAAACGGAGTATGATGAAGATCTCATTCTGACGATACTACGTACAAAGATTGGTTGGACCATATTCTATCATGTTATTATGACCTCTGAATAGATATGTTTAACTAATTTGAAACTTCAAAATCTATCACGTCCATATTACCTCTGATAGTGTTTTGTATACAAATTTAGTTGGATCATATTCTATCATGTCCACATAACCTCTGAATAGATATATCCAGCTGAAGCTTGTAGTGCCCCGCTCCGCATCGGCGCTATGTACAAATGGGATCGACTTGCTTGCTCGAACGGAAGTCTTCTCGGAGAGTTCCCAACCGATTAATCAAGGTGAGTGGGCAGAACTGCATTCTCTGATTCTTGCATGACTTAATAATAAATCAGAGTTTTAAATGCTTGTTTGCTTAAGAAGAATATTTTCATAAGAAGAATGATAGAACCGACTCAGCATGCTAATAAGAGAACTCACATAGCTTGTCACTGAAACGAATATGCTGCCTAACTAAGAGAATATGTATGCTTGTCCGAAATGAGATAGAACCATTGCTATGATAAGAAGATAGAACTGCATATTTTACTTGATGTGATAATAGACCCGTGCCATGCTAGTCTCAACTAAAAGATCGCTCATATGCTTGCTTGTCATCGCGTTTGTATGGCTTGTATTGAGTGCTTAAGCTTATAGAAATGAATGCTTGTTTCGATGCGAGAGTAATGCTTGTCTTATGTGTGCTAGACTAGTAGCCCGCCTGACGTCCGGTCCTACGGGATCTTGGGGGTGCGGCTATTAGGAATGTGATAATATGGTTCGATTATGACTTTGTCATGTTGTGTGCTATTATGAAAGAGATGTGCTAGTGATATGTGGGTGCTTGCGGTGGATGAGGGACAAACAAAATATGGAAGACTAATAACGTGCCCTGAGCTTGGGACGTGGATATTGGATGGAGGATGGTGATGCGTTGGGGTAAGACTAATAGTGTGCCCTAATGTCCGGTCCTTCGGGATCTTGGGGGGCATGGCTATTAGATGGGAGGCGGTGCTTCTGTAGAGAAGAGTTGAGTCTGCACTAGAGAAGTTCATGGAGATAGCTGCATTCAGGTAGTTAGGAAGCATGCTAGGCTAGCCTTCTTGCATACCTAACTGTTTGATGCAGAGACGGACAGGAAACTAAAGAACGGTAAAACATATATGTTTATGCAAATTATTGCTAAATTATATGTTTGCTGCAGGGATAACCGTTCGGCCATGGAGTAAGAAATATGAGTTTATGCTTATGCCTGCTTATTTATTTTGTCTGCATCGTAGAGACCTCCCATTAGCGCTTCATGCATTGCATCGATCGGACAATGACTATTAGTGCAGAGCTGAACCTTGGCTACGGCTGCTTCGACAGTAATGTGCAACCATGAGTCACAGCTGCTAATAGGATCAGAATGTGAGTCATTAGTTAGCTGGATTACCGCTACCAATCCTGAGTTACTCGGGGACCGACCTCTGATTGATAGTTAACTTGTGTGCTTGATTGATGGTCCCTAAATGCTGTCTGTCCCTAGAATCCTAGCATATAGTTCACCGAACACGCTGCGCACACCCGAACAGGATTCCTCGTGCTTGAATTGCTTTCCTCGATTGATTGGTTGTTTGAATTCTGTTTTATAAAAGATGTTTCCAAATACACAGAAATATGACTCTGCTAGCGAACTGCATGAAATGAACCTAAGTAAAACTAGCAAGATCACTAGTAATGCAATATTTTGCCACATGATTACTTAGTCTGGGTTTCAGGGGGTGTAGCTTCTGTTCAGTTGTTTTATCTCACCAGTACTTGCATAAAGTGCTGACCCACCAACAGTTTACTTGTTCTCAGGTGCTCGTTCGTCTGAGGAAGCGATAGCCGTGCCTCATCCCAAGGAGCCAGAAATCTGGAGTCGATGCCTCGAGTCGTATCGAGTTTGTGCTTGCTTTGAGCTGCTTTTGTATAGAGGGACATAATGTGTCACGCCCCAGTCCAAAAAATACGTAGGACTAGGACACGTAAGCATGCCAGCCACATGGATATGGCAACTCTAATATATGGAAACCAAATCCATACGTACGCTGTAATATGAATATCAAATCCACAAGTGGTATAACTGTAATACAAGTCACAAGCTAAAATCTAAATCTCATCCACCAAAATCATATAGAAATAAATAAACAGTATCAATGAAACTAGATCTCAATAAGAAGTATCTAGGATGATAGTTGGATGGAAACAAATCCACTACGAACTCGAATAGGAAAGGTAAATACAATATAAGTACAACACAATCAAACCCAATATAAGTATACCAGCTATCGATCACGGCTCGAAGAGAAGACATCCACTAAGCATATACAACCATCCAAATCTGCGCTCCTGCAAATACTCAAGAACAGATACACCTGGCAGCGGACCAGGTCCTCAGAGGGACGTAACAAGATACAGAAAATACGAGCCAACTTGAATACAGTAAACATGCATATAATTGAAAATAAATAAGTATGCTGTACAAGACAATCTATATGAATGCAAATGAGGACAACTTTTCGACGTATGGGCAAGGGTAGTCTACTCGATCTAAGCCTCACAACTCACACACCCGTCTAGAACATCAGAAATCGACATACCTCTGGGGTAGCGACCAGCGCGACTCTACAGAAATCGACATACCTCTGGGGTAGCGACCAGCGCGACACACGTCCGTAGTGTGAACTATATATTATGGTTTACCAGAGTGGTTAAAAGCCCATACGCCTAATAATTGTCCTCCCATAATACTAGGTGCCATGTGTGTGTCAACATATCTAATACATAGTAATGACTGGAGAAAAACTACACATGCAAGAACTATACAGAAATGAAATAAATAAAAAGAAATATAAATAGCATGCAAAGTACTATAAATAATTTGGCAAGGTATCTTGCCTGGGGTCCTGTTGCTGGTATGAATCAGAGTCCAAGTCACAGTCCAAATAGCCTATGTATTACAAATTTATCACGTCAAAGGATAATTTATTTTAATTTATTTAATTCTGGATTAATTACTCTAAAATCCTATTTTAATCTTATTATTCTGATTTTTATGTTAATTCCTAAATTTTGTCCAAATAAACTGAATTTTATCAACTCGAGACTCATGGCACGCAAATAGAGGCGATCTGTTGACCGAAAAGTCAACCGACACAAACTCAATTTTCATGCATGATTTCCTGTATATTTCAGCGTCAAAAACATGCTAGAATTTATGGCTCGTCCGAATTCAAATTCATTTGAAAATTATGGCACATACAAATTTTGTATTGTGCACCGATGGTTAAATTCTAACCTAGAAGTTCTACAGAATTAACAGTATGTAAATACTTTGAATTAAATTCTGGGAAAAATATATGTCGATGATCTCGATATTATCTTTCCGAAACTTTAAACGGTTCATGATTCTGATTCCGGGTTCTCCCGAAATTGCGAAAATATCGAAATACGTCTATTTTTGGTCATGCTGTGCTCTACGAATTTTCCAGAATTTAATACTAATAATTTAGAAAAATAATTTATATAATAAGAAATCTAACCTCATTATCATTCTAACAAAAAAAACTAGGCCTCGTTTGGATTCCGGAGCTATATGCAATAGCTTCTGGAAGATGAAGGAACCCTAGATGACAATTCTCCAAAAATCAGCTGAAGAAAAACCCTAGAAATTAATATCTAAACTATTATATATATATATATATATATATATAGGAGAGAGAAAGTGCAGCCGCGGCTCACAGCGCGCCATATGGCAGCCATCCGTGCAGCCCCGCCCAGATCGAACGGTCGCAGTTCAATGCGGCTCGGCTCAGCTGAGTCCGAGTCGAACTCGGTCTCGGCTCGGCTCGAGGTTGGCTCGGCTCGGCTCGCACCCACTCAGCGGTCACTGACAGGCGGGCCCGGCACTGTTCACTGCTGGAGGCTGACAGGTGGGCCCCCTGTTTGCTGACTGGGCAGAATTAATTACTTTTTGGGTTTTCTTTTTCAGAAATTAGTTTTTAATTCAGTTTTTCATAATTAACTCGAAATAAATGCTAAAAATAATCGAAAACTTTCCAAAAAATTCTAGAAAATATATTTTATTATTTAGAACCTAAAATAAAATTTTAGGATATTTTTAATTAAGTTTGAACATTAAATAAATTCTTTAAATTCCTCAAAAATTAGTGTTACTAGTTTTTAATTAACTAAAAATTATGGAAAAATTCCAATAATCTAAAATAGCCTAAAAATAATTCTAAATAAATATTTATATAAGTAAATATACTAAAAAAATTATTTTCTAATTAACGAAGATAATACTCTAAATAAATTTAATATCTATAATAAATATAATAATATAAAATATACACAAATACCTATTTTGGGTGAGGGAGTTTACAATCTACCCAACTTAAAACAATTTCGTCCTCGAAATTAAAATAAGGCATAATTTGTTAAATCCTTCACATTCGTACATAAGGTACGTCAATCGCAATCTCTTCCAAAAATTTAAATAACAAAATCTATTCAAATCTATCGCGATCACTTCAAAATTAAGATAACCACTGTTTAAATCAAAATTTAACCTGTCGTAATCTCTTCTCGATTTTTAAATAATCAACATCCAAATCTAACTCAAGTCTATATGACATCCCATATCAAAATTTATATCATAATTTCCAACTATCATAATCTCCTCTAGACTTTGAACAATAAACAATTCTAATCAAATCTTATTCCTATTCTTAACTTAAGAATTTTGTACTATTCAAATATTTAAACTCAATTTACATCCTCAATATTTCAAATAGGTGACCCAACAATCAAAATTGAACTTTTAATTCAAATCATCAAATTGTAAAATTTAAATCTAATTAACCAATTGTTCAAGTCTAAAATTCTATATTTATCCTCAAAATTTAAATCGATGATTCATCCTTCAATATTCAAAATTTAAATCATGTGCTCAAAGTATAAATATTTGGTCCGCAATATCAAGATTTTAAAATTCGTTAAATCCTCATTATCTTAATCCTTCTTTTAAAATTTCTCAAAATTAAAATGACTTGAATCTCCCAATCTAATCTTACTTGATCACAATCTAAAAGAAATTCCTCTCAAGTTGACAATGCACTGCTATCCAACTTAGAATTTATCCATCTATCACAGAAGGCTATATACTTTAAGAAAAATATTCCTTAATTTATTTACTCATGTCATTCAATCCTCAAAACTTCAACGCCGATTATATCATATATGATATGTCCTTAATTACAAAAGAATAATCCTCAAGTATGTGATCGGCCTACGGGGTATATCTAGTACTCTCTGTGTATTAAACTTATACCAAGCACGAGGTTTCGTCTTTCCGAAATAAGGGAAGACGGAGATCAATAATAAAGAGTTCAAGGGCGAGGTAATAGAATAGAAGTATCAGGATCAAGGCGTTTAAAGAATTCAAATAGGAATTGTCAAAGCAGTTATGGATTGAAGTCCTATTTTGGTAATGCCTATCCACATGCTCGCATCGGTACAATTATGTAACGGATACAATATGCTTAGACATATCTAAAGGGCAAGTACAGGTGTCTACTAGTCAACTATATATCTCAATCCACGTAAAGTATTATTGCGAAGGGC
This sequence comes from Iris macrosiphon, assembly GCA_036927795.1. Taxonomy (NCBI): domain Eukaryota; kingdom Viridiplantae; phylum Streptophyta; class Magnoliopsida; order Asparagales; family Iridaceae; genus Iris; species Iris macrosiphon. The sequence continues at coordinate 113,005,717 of JAYESA010000006.1, read as the reverse complement.
GAATCAAGCGCACTATGGTTGATCAGCCCGTAATACACTGATTCTGAATTGTATTATTGTGGGCCTCCCCAATAATACATATGTCATGAACAAGCTCGATAAAGAATAATCTCGCAAAAATTAGGCTATAATAGCAGCATAAGTCAAGGTAGTACAGCAAATATAAGTACGCTAGATGATGATGAAAGGAGGTACAATTTAATTCAAGTTCACAAAAATAAAAACAACTAAACAACAATAATAAAAGACTCTACAATCCCTACAGTTATCATACAACCTCCTTGTCTAAGTCGCTAGTCGACCAAATAGGGGCAAGGACCTCTAAATTCTATCGTCTGAATAAACATTGTCGTCTTTTGCTAGAATACAATTAATGTTGTTCAATCACACTCCATTAATAGGTCAAAAGACTATGTGATACTAGGTGTCAAACATTATGGTAAAACTTCTAACTAACTCTAGTAGTGTCTATACTACTCTCAAGTCTTCTTAATACATCAAGGGGTAATGGTATACTAATCTAAAGATAAGGAATTCTAGGGTTCAGTGTGTCTATATTCTCGTTGTATTCTTAATAGGTGTGCTACTCTAATTATCATCTAACAACAGGAACTTCTATATTATAGGAGAAGGCTATACTTAAAGAACTATTAGGGAAGTACATGAATCGAGCAGGATGCGGCTATTCAAATAGAACAGATTGGAAGGAAGGATGAGTCATAGTCAAATATGGATGAGATCCTATACTCTATTCCTAGGTGCAGGCTTGCTTGGTACAATAACGTAACCGAGACAATATACTCTCGACCTGCATGGACCACCACAAAAACATGTCATACCCCAGTCCCAAAAATACGTAGGACTAGGACACGTAAGCATGCCAGTCGCATGGATATGGCAACTCTAATATATGGAAACCAAATCCACACGTACGCTGTAATATGAATATCAAATCCACAAGTGGTATAACTGTAATACAAGTCACAGGGTAAAATCTAAATCTCATCCACCAAAATCATATAGAAATAAATAAACAGTATCGATGAAACTAGATCTTAATAAGAAGTATCTAGGATGATAGTTGGATGGAAACAAATCCACTACCAACTCGAATAGGAAAGGTAAATACAATATAAGTACAACACAATCAAACCCAATATAAGTATACCAGCTATCGATCACGGCTCGAAGAGAAGACATGCACTAAGCATATACAACCATCCAAATCTGCGCTCCTGCAAATACTCAAGAACAGATACACCTGGCAGCGGACCAGGTCCTCAGAGGGACGTAACAAGATACCGAAAATACGAGCCAACTTGAATACAGTAAACATGCATATAATTGAAAATAAATAAGTACCATGTACAAGACAATCTATATAAATGCAAATGAGGACAACTTTTTAACATATAGGCAAGGGTAGTCTACTCGATCTAAGCCTCACAACTCACACACCCGTCTAGAACATCAGAAATTGACATACCTCTGGGGTAGCGACCAGCGCGACTCTACAGAAATCGACATACCTCTGGGGTAGCGACCAGCGCGACACACGTCCGTAGTGCGAACTATATACTACGGTTTACCAGAGTGGTTAAAAGCCCATATGCTTAATAATTGTCCTCCCATGATACTAGGTGCCATGTGCGTGTCAACATATCTAATACATAGTAATGACTGGAGAAAAACTACACATGCAAGAACTATACAGAAATAAAATAAATAAAAAGAAATATAAATAGCATGCAAAGTACTGTAAACAATTTGGCAAGGTATCTTGCCTGGGGTCCGGCTGCTGGTATGAATCAGAGTCCAAGTCACAGTCCAAATAGCCTATGTATTACAAATTTATAACGTCAAAAGATATTTTATTTTAATTTATTTAATTCTGGAATAATTACTCTAAAATCCTATTTTAATTTTATTATTCTGATTTTTATGTTAATTCCTAAATTTTGTCCAAAGAAACTGAATTTTATCAACTCGAGACTCATGGCACGCAAATCGAGGCGATCTGTTGACCAAAAAGTCAACCGACACAAACTCAATTTTCATGCATGATTTCCTGTAGATTTCAGCGTCAAAAACATGTTGGAATTTATGGCTTATCCGAATTCAAATTCGTTTGGGAATTATGGCACATACAAATTTTGTATTGTGCACCGATGGTTAAATTCTAACCTAGAAGTTCTATAGAATTAACAGTATATAAATACTTCGAATTAAATTCTGGGAAAAATATATGTCGATGATCTCGACATTAGCTTTCCGAAACTTTAAACGGTTCATGATTCTGATTCCGAGTTCTCCCGAAACTGCGAAAACATCGAAATACGTCTATTTTCGGACATGCTGTGCTCTACGAATTTTCCAGAATTTAATACTAATAATTTAGTAAAAAAATTTATATAATCAGAAATCTAACCTCATTATCGTTCTAACAAAAAAAACTAGGCCTCGTTTGGAGTACGGAGCTATGCGCAATGGCTTCTGGAAAATGAAGGAACCCTAGATGACAATTCTCCAAAAATCGGCTGAAGAAAAATCCTAGAAATTAATATCTAAACTATTATATATATATATATATATATATATATATATAGGAGAGAGAAAGTGCAGCCGCGGCTCACAGCGTGCCACGTGGCAGCCATCCGTGCAGCCCCGCCCAGATCGAACGGTCGCAGTTCGATGCGGCTCGGCTCAGCTGAGTCCGAGTCGAACTCGGTCTCGACTCGGCTCGAGGTCGGCTCGGCTCGGCTCGCACCCACTCAGCGGTCACTGACAGGCGGGCCCGGCACTGTTCACTGCTGGAGGTTGACAAGTAGGCCCCCTGTTTGCTGACTGGACAGAATTAATTACTTTTTGGGTTTTCTTTTTCAGAAATTAGTTTTTAATTCAGTTTTTCATAATTAACTCGAAATAAATGCTAAAAATAATCAAAAAATTTCCAAAAAATTCTAGAAAATATATTTTATTATTTAGAACCTAAAATAAAAATTTAGGATATTTTTAATTAAGTTTGAATATAAAATAAATTCTTTAAAGTCCTTAAAAATTAGTATTACTAGTTTTTAATTAACTAAAAATTATGGAAAAATTCCAATAATCTAAAATTGCCTAAAAATAATTCTAAATAAATATTTATATAAGTAAATATACTAAAAAAATTATTTTCTAATTAACTAAGATAATACTCTAAATAAATTCAACATCTATAATAAATATAATAATATAAAATATACACAAATACCTATTTTGGGTGAGGGAGTTTACATAATGTATGGAATGGTGTTATTATAATCGAGAGAAGAGTGCTTGAGCGAATTGTAATCTCGGCCATGTGCCGCTTGTAATACTTTCGATTATCAATAAAAGAGCCTGTTTTCATATGCCATTGAGTTCTTCACTTTTCTGCAATGTTATGTGTCGCTGCTTCAGTATCGAATAGCTTACTTGCCCTTGTATCAAAGCTTTGGCCTTGTGCAAGCGCACCTTAGGCTTGCACGGCATCACGTCCCGATGGGAACGATAGTCCCGTGGGAGAGCTGCAACGTGGTGATTCACGTTCAGCGGGGACTATCGGGCTTGCGGGAGACCGGGGCGTGACAAAGCTTACCGAAAGTATATCACGTCCATATTACCTCTGATATCACTTTCACCCTAGCCTATCATTTATATTCAAAAATGATGGATCCACACAGTCAGATAAAGTCTTTTTATTATCTCCGGGAAAAGCAAAATTACATAAAGAAGCAAAAAGTACATCATTAGGGAGTAGTCAAATCATGAATCTGCTGCGTCAAAGCGGTCATCCTCTCCTTACTGGAGTCCAAGATGTTAGCGCGAGCCCGTTCCAGTCGTGCCTTGTCATCACTCAGGAGGAATAGTTCGGACCGAGCATGTATATAATCGGCACAAATGATACCCACATGTGCCAAGTTTCGCTGAGCCGTATCCATTCGGCCCTTCAACTTATCTCGAGCTGCCAAGGACTGGAGAGCCCACTCCTTTGCCTGAGCGAGTTTAGCTTCCAATTTACGGACCCTCGCTTTATTTACCTCATGTTCGACCTCGCATCATTTACCTCATGTTCGACCTCGCACTGGGTTATCTGAGGAATAACCTCCTCTAAGACGACCTGCTCTTTATCCATCTCCTGCTGTTGTGCCTGGATGGATTTGTTTAAGCATTCCATCTGTTCAGAAAAGCTTCGCAGTCAAGGAGTCGTACTCGGCCTGAATCATCTCATCGACGTTGCCTTGAGATAGTTGTAAATACTCATTAATGGGCTGTTCCAAACCACTAACTATTTTCTCTAGCGTATCAGCTCTGTCATTATCATTGAAATTTCTAATCTGCACGATAAGGAGATTGGAGGACATCTTTAGAGCAGCAAAACCTAAGTTCTTCTCTAGCACCAACGGTATTAACTCCTTCAAAGTGAGATAAAATATGCTAGTGTATTGATCCACTAACATAGCAAAGCTCGAATGGACGCCAGGAGTGGCCGCAATATCAGTAAATCCTCCTCCAGGAATGACTACAGAGGAAGTCGCCACAGTCGTTGCCTCTACAGATGGCGCTACAAAAGAATGAACACCAGCAATGGTAGAAGTTGCTGGTGTACTCAACGAAGGAGGCACAGTCTCTATGATGGGCTCATCCTCCTCTGAAGATATCGGGACTGCAGTGGGCGAGGCTACACCCGAAAATGTTGCGGAGGAAGGATCGACAGCTTCAAAGCATGCCCCTTCAAAGTCGAGCACCGCCGTTTCATCGGCAGGATCCGCAACAAAGTCAAAGGTTGCATCAACTCCACCCTCCCCTGAGATGTCTTTACCTGAAAAGAAGACAAGAGAAAGTTAATATCAACCTGATGTTAATTTTTCTAAAAGAGGCGTAAAGACAACATTTACCCATGGCTGATGGTATATATGTCGCGTCCGCAGCTAGTACAGCTAAATCATTTCTTAATGATGCTAAGCGAGCTGTCATACCTGGAGAAGAGGGTGCACCAACTGACACTGGCGGGTAGTCTTCCCAGTCTTCACCAAGATCCACTCGAGGCTCATCGGGTGAAATCTCGCTGGAAATACTTATAGACGAAGTAGGGGTTACTCCCATTATTGGTCTGGATAAAGGTATATGAAATATTATTATGCTCGGCCTCGGAGGCAATCTCGTAACACTACCAGAAGCAGTAGTAGCAGTGATCTCGAGCAAAGAATCTTCGGCACTGCCAGCTGGAACTACGGAGGTTCCTTCTCTAAAAGGCGAAGGACCTCTAATCAAAGAATCATCCCCAACAGGGGAGACGACATGCTCTCTCCTAGGAGCCCCCCTGGTGGAAGCCCTTTTCGGACCTCTGGCAATCTTTTTCTTGCGAGGGAAAGGCTCTTTCGGAGTGGAAGCCTTCCATTTCTGGGGGATAACGAGAGGCTCTGCCGGTGGAGTTATTACGCCTCTCGGTATTATCGTCAAGAACTCATCTGCCCCGGCGATGTTCTCATTCTCATCCGAGGAAACAGACGGATCCTCATCCCTTGCGGTAGACCTATGGGAGGGCATCCTAAAACTTCTATGCACATCAAAATCATAATGGAAGGTATTTATGGACGCATAGAACTGCGCATATGAGTGAAGGATGCGCAACTCCATAGAAAGAGAAGTCGCGGGCACAGCAAAAGTCATACCAGTACAGCCCGTGATGAAGTACCGCCATCCTCTGGCTCCATCAATAAGTCCACCTTTGGACTTGAAGCAGGTAATGGCATTCCCCACATGCAGGTGATCGTACCCAAACTGCCTGGCGAACCGACTGGGCAAATAAGGCTCCAGGTAGCAGTGGTCATCGCTTCTGTACAGCAAATGGGAAGGTCTAATACAGACCAACCAGTAGAAGGCTTCAGGAGAAAGAATGGTCCTCCCATGGCCCCCATCCTTAAGTTTCTTCCCCTGTTGATTGATATGTACAGGGAGAACGATACAGAAGAGCTTCCAGCTGTGGGCAACATTTAACGCCCGCCGGCAATCTATGACGGTCGTCACGTTCCAAGAGAAATTCTTGTAATTCAACAAGAAGTTATTTCCTGAACCGCTGGCAGGACAGGGAGACATCACCCTGGTGTTGTGAAGAATTAACCATCCAATCAAGTATAGGAATGGTAATTCCACTCGGGGAAAGCTTTCACGCTGCGTATCATCAGCTAGCAGCCCATCAGTAAGGGCACTCAGTCCTTCTTGTATTCTACATAATATAGCAGGAAGCAGGCCCAGTCTTGCTCCGAACACTAAATGCACTACAGGCCATAAGGTATTGCGATGGATGCGATCTGCAGATGCGATGTCAGGCACTACCCAGCGACGAAGCCAGACGGTGAGGAAGCCAGCCAATTGAGCTTCCTTTGACAGAGGCTTACGACAATGCCTCATATAACTGAAGGCTTTTGTGCCTGCAGGGTAACCCCCTATCTCCTCGTCAAAAATATAATCTAAAGCCCCGGCGTCTTCAATAAGGTCATCGACCGTGTTAGCATTGAGCATGCTCAGGAGGTTCAAAGGCCTATCTCGACTATCTACCACCTTGTCCGGCTTAACATTTCTGGCCTGGTGGAAGAAAAGATAGGTTGCCCACTTGTTGATATGAGCCAAATCAAAAGGCTCCTTGTAGAAAGTGGTACAGGCAAGATAGTGGCACATCAGCTCCTGATATACTGCCACCGCCCGAGGGTTTGTATCCCTCAACTCCCTGTTTGTAGGAACGTACTCTTCATAAGGAACATCCTCCATTGGCAGCCTTGAAATCTCTACCATCTTATGAAGGGCTAAGCCCAACTCACCCAGCGGAGTGGAACAAGTCCCAGTGAGCGAGTTGTATCGCTCCATCAAGGCTAAAAACAAGTTAGGGTTGACAGGCAGCCCAACACTTGTGGCTTTCACAGCCGCGAACAAGCCAATACTTTCCAGCTCCGTCTGGAAGTGTTTCAGGGCCCAGGCAGTCAAACTGGCCCATCGAAGATTTTCCGGGCTAAGCCATCCGTTGGTCTGAGGGTTGACCCTGGAGTACATTCCTTCCTGCCCCATAAAGTCATTACAGAAGGTCGACATCTAAACCGACTGGATCAGCGACGTATCCTCGCTAGGGATACTACCCGGCAGTAATCCCCTAAAGGGCATAACAGGGCCCGAGGGATGGCTCATATAGGCCCCCCCGTCGTATTCCTTGCTGTATAAAATTTTCCCCGGTCGGCCGTGAAGATCGGGAGTCAGGGTCCATGACATCTTCCAAGGATATGTAGTGTGGAAGAATGCAGAAATAGGATAATCCCTGGGCATCTTAGGCAGATACATCACCGTGCCCTCAGCAGTAAACACCTAATCCTCCTTCTTGGGCTTGGTCTGGGATTGTTTGTTTATCATGCCCCAGTCCCAAAATACGTAGGACTAAGAATACGTAACATGCCCAGCCGTATGTATACGAACTCCTATATATGGAAACCATATACACACGTACGCTGTATATGAACATTCAATCCATCAGTGGTAATATACTGTCACAACAAGTCTTACAGAATCTATATCTCATCCATAGCACAATTAATCAGTAGGAAATAAGAGCTGAAAATATCACTGAATACCCAAGTTGTGTAGTAAGTCAGATAATCGGGTAGAAACAAATCCACTACAAAATAACTATCCACCAAGTGGGCTATCTGGCAAGTGGAGTCAGGTCCTTCTAGACCAACTCTCTCAACAGTGACAATAATCACAGATACTCTAAGGGTAAGATCTCCTTATCCTGGTAAGTGGAGTCAGGTCTCAGTCCGTACTCCTATGGGTACTCCTGTTCGTCCATATCTGGAAAGGGACCAGGTCCTCAGAGGGACGTAACAAGATACATAAAAATATGCCAATAAGTACTGAAATATAAACATCCAATGGGTCTCCTAACCGTCTAAGTAAATGCAGTTTGAGAATAACTTTCCACCAAGTGGGCTATCTGGCTAAAAATATGGTATTGGCGTGACCCTCTCGGAGAATCAGGGGCCTCAAAGCATGTCATCTTTTGAACGACAGAGGCCGCCAGTAATATATAGTGGTCATCATCACCCGTTTCTCTGGTGGAGAATCCGGGCGTATAGAAAAAAGTGCAAAGGAGCCCAAATGTTTTACTTATTGTTCTCCCCACCCCATAATCTAAGCATGCCATATCCATGACATGATAAATCCTCTAAATAACTGCCAGGTCTACTAGCATACAAAGTTTCTATCAGCAGTTACCCCTAACGCATGACACTTACGTATAGGAGGCCAACCCGATACGTAGTCCGAGATCTATATGAGACTCACAACTCGTGTAGCAACTGTGTCACGACCAATGAACCTACTGAGGCTCCCTAAAACTGGGTGGTCTCATAAATAGGTCCAAATCTACAAACATCTATGTAGGCAGAATTAAACATGCATGTATCAACTGGAATATAAATTATTGTACAGTGGCAAGGTATACTTGCCAAGCAAAAAGTCCTATATAGTGTACGTTTCAACAGTATTAAATTATAGTAAGAAGAAGTGGGTTAGGGTTTTGAGTATTATAATTATATATATAGGAATAAGGAGGCGGTGGGATTTACTTAATGGTTAAGAAACTATTGCCACTGTTGTTTTCCTTTTATTGGTTTAGGTGTGCGGTTGAGGAGATTTTTTTTAAAGAGTGGTGGAAAGAAAAACTTACACGTGTGGGAGAGCAAAGCAAAGCAAAGTTGGGTTTTGCTTCTGCTACTGATATTTTCTTCTCCTAATGGAGTAGGGTTTGGGTTTTACGCGTGGTGAAAGAAAGAGTTTACGCAGGGTAAAATAAGCGGTGGTTTAGTTACTGCTGCTGCTGTAGTTTATGCGGGGTGGTTTTGCTATTGCTGTTGATATTTATGCGCGGAGAAGTATACGCGGTGTGGTGAGCGGTTGCTGTTGTCTGTTTACGCAGGGTAAGCTGCTGCTACTATTTCCTTATTTTATGCGCGGAAGTGTGGTTAACGGGTTGCGGGTTTTGGGTTTGATCCAATAGAAAATTCTATTTTCTATTCTTTCTTTTTCTTATTAATAATATCAATATATATATATATATATATATATTCATATTTATATATAGAAAATTTTACAAAATTATGTTGGTGCATACGGTTAAACTAGCAACTGTCCAACGGGTCTCCTACATGGAATAAATTAGGAAAATTTATAGTAGCTCTATAAATCCCTTAGCTGTACAATATCTTAAATAGAAATTCAATAAAAAATATATTCCCTCTATTCATAATTACCACAAATAACTAATTAATATGGTTTTTCAGAAATGGGGGTTTACACTCTCCCCAACTTATAAAAATTTTGTCCTCGAAATTAAAACTAAGCCACGGTAGAAAGTTTAAGGATGGTAGAAGATATAAATTAACAAAGTAAATTTATACCTTGGTCTGTGAATAGGTTCGGAAAATGTTTGCCCTTGTCATCCTCGCGCTCCCAAGTAGATTCTCCTGGCGAACCATGCTTCCATGCTATGCGGACCAAGGAAATAGACTGGTTCCATAATACTTTCTTTCGACGATCGAGAATTCCTACGGGTTGCTCTTGATATAATAAGCTTGGCCCAATGGTGATCTCTGAATGGTTAAGAATATGACTGCTATCTGCTACATATCGCCTGAGCTACGACACATGGAATACGTCATATACTCCCTCAAGTGAAGGTGGTAGCGTTAGTCGATATGCTACTTCTCCCACTCTCTCTAGTACGTCAAATGGTCCAATATATCTTGGACTCAACTTGTCGCGCCCTCTGAATCGGATGGTGCCTCTCGTAGGTAATATCCTTAAGAAGACATGATCGCCCTCTTTAAACTCTAAGGGACGACGATGAAGGTCTGCCCATTGTTTTTGCCTGTCTTGCGCTGCTCGCAAGTGTCCTTGTATCTTCTTAACTTTCTCAACGGTGTTGACCACTAACTCTGGTCCCAGAATCTGACATTCTCCCACATCACTCCAACACACATGAGACCTATACTTCCTTCCATATAATGCTTCAAACGGAGCCATCTGGATGCTTGCCTGATAGCTATTGTTGTAAGAAAACTTCACAAGATGTAGGTGGTCCTCCCATGATCCTCCAAAGTCTAACATACAAGCCCTCAATATATCTTCTAATGTCTGAATAGTAAGTTCTGACTGCCCATCTGTTTGTGGGTGATAAGATGTACTGAACTTCAAACGAGTTCCAAGACTTTCTTGCATGCTTCTCCAAAAGTGTGATGTAAAACGTGAATCCCTGTCTGATACAATGCTTACTGGTATGCCGTGAAATCTCACGATTTGTCTCATATATAAGTCAGCCAAAGCTTCTATAGATTGGCCAATTCTAAAAGGCAAAAAATGGGCTAATTTGGTGAGTCGGTCCACTATTACCCATACTGCATCTCAACCACTTGGAATCCTAGGAAAACCTGTGACAAAGTCCATAGTGATATGTTTCCACTTCCACTCTAGAATCGGGAGTGGTTGCAATAACCCTGCTGTTCTCTGGTGCTCCGCTTTTACTTTCTGACATATTAAACATTTAGCTACAAAGCGAGCTATCTCTCTTTTCATTCCATGCCACCAAAAATGCTGTCTTAAGTCACGATACATTTTAGTACCCCCAGGATGAATAGAATATATCGAACTATGAGCTTCTGTCATCAGCTCCTGTCGAACCCCATTTGGAACATAAAGATGATCACCACATCGTAATATCCCATCATCATGGATGCGTAGTCCTGTCTGCTCCGCGGCCTCTGTTCTTTTCTTTAATCTTCTAAATCTAGCGTCTGTAGGCAATGCTGCCTTGATTCTCTCTACTAGTGATGATTGTACTTTTAAGTTGGCTAGTGTTCCGTCTGCTCTGGAAAATATTACTTCAATGCCAAGACTTTGCAAGTCTTTCAATAATTCTTTCTGTGTTGTCAAGAAGTAAACAGTTGGCTTCCGGCTTAATGTGTCTGCTATAATATTAGCCTTTCCTGGGTGATAATGTAGCTCTATCTCAAAATCTTTCATCAATTCGAGCCATCGACGTTGTCTCATATTTAACTCCTTCTGTGTGAAGACATACTTGAGACTTTTGTGGTCGGTATATATTTTCACTCGTTCCCCATATAAGTAATGTCTCTATAACTTCAGAGAAAATACAATGGCTGCAAGTTCTAAGTCATGAGTTGGATAATTCTTCTCATGTACTCGTAATTGCCTAGATGCATATGCAATCACCTTGCCATACTGCATCAATACGCATCCCAAACCTTTTCCTGATGCGTTACTGTAGATCACATAGCCTCCTGATCCTGATAGAATAGTTAATATTGGTGCTATAGTCAGTCGCTTCTTCAATTTCTCGAAAGCGGCTTGACACTCGTTGGTCCATATGAACTCTTGATCTTTGTATGTCAACCGAGTCATAGGTGTTGTTATTCTTGAGAAGTTCTCCATGAACCGTCGGTAATATCCCGCAAGTCCAAGGAAACTTCTCAACTCCGCTGCTGATTTAGGAACAGGCCATGTCTCAACTGCCGAGATCTTTTCTGGATCAACAGAAATACCATCTCCTGTAACGATATATCCAAGAAATAAAACTTTGTCCAAGAAGAACTCACATTTACTGAGTTTCGCATATAACTGCTCTCCCCTCAAGGTCTCTAGAACAATTCGTAAGTGCTTCTCGTGTTCCTCGTGGCTCTTTGAATAGACAAGTATATCATCTATGAAGACAACCACGAATTGGTCTAAATACTGATGGAAGACTCGATTCATTAAGTCCATAAAGATAGCTGGAGCATTGGTCAATCCAAATGGCATGACCAAAAACTCGTAGTGTCCATATCTTGTTCGGAATGCGGTCTTCGGGATGTCCTCCTTCCGTACTTTCACCTGGTGATATTACGATCTCAAATCTATCTTTGAGAACATCTTGGCTCCACTAAGTTGATCAAATAGGTCATCAATGCGTGGCAGTGGATATTTATTCTTCATAGTCACTGTATTTAATGCTCTATAGTCAATGCACATACGTACTGACCCATCCTTCTTTGGTACAAACAATACTGGTACTCCCCAGGGTGATGCACTTGGTCGGATGAAATCTTTCTCTTCTAGTTCTTTCAATTATTTCTTCAGTTCATCCATCTCCTTCTTTGCTAGTCTATAAATATGTGATGCTATAGGTGCTGCTTCGAGTGTCAATTCAATTGAGAACTCTACGTCTCTATCTGGGGGTAGTCCTGGTAATTCTTCTGGAAAGACGTCTGGGAATTCTGAAATAATAGGATGATAGACAACATCGTCCATTGCGAGCTGCATACCATCAAGGATTTCGGTGGATCCTCGTGGAAACTCAAGTTCAGGCTGGCCTGGTACTTTGAAAAGAATGCTTCCTCCAAAGCAATCGAAGAAAGCATGGTACTTGCTTAGCCAGTCCATTCCGAGCATAATATCAAAAGTCGGCATAGGAAGGACTATGAGTCGGGCATTCATCTCTCTGCCACATATCACTATAGGACACATTCTACAAATTCTACTAATAGGTACAACTCCTCCCCCGGTAAGAATTCTAATACAACTAGGTAAAGGTGTAGAGAAAATGTTGTGTTTGGCAATAAAACTAGATGATATGAATGAGTGGGTGGCTCCAGTATCAAACAATGTCACAGCAGAAAAAGTAAAAGCAAGAGTGATACCTGCTATGACATCAATCTCCTGATTTATATCATCCACTTCCATTGCAAAATCTTGTCCGTTCCTCTGTGGTTGTCCCTGTCTAGCCCTCGTGAATTGATCCTCCTGTGTAGGTAGTGGTCCTCGCTGGAATCCCCCTGCTGCTGAAGGTCGAGGTATACCTGATCTCATCATTTGCTGAGCTGGCTTGGGTGCTGGAAGTGCTAGTCTTGGTGCTGGCGGTGGAAGTGTCGATGCTTGTTGCATAGGACAGTCCTTCAATATATGTTATCCGGAACCATATCTCATATACTGTCCCAAGCGGACTCGACAGTCCCTCGAGATGTGCCCGCGTCTTCCACAATAATTGTATTGAGGCTTCTCTGGAATCTGGTATGGTCCTGCTCTGTGTTGGTACTGCTATTGCTGAGCTAAAGGACGTCTAATAGGTCCTCCTTGTTGTGTTTTTGCCAGTCCTGGTTGTGTCCTCAGCTGACTTCATTTTCTTTTGCTGATGGTTTCTTGCAATCTGGATTCTGTCAGTAACTCGACATAAGAGATTCGGGACTGGGAGCTAATGTACTGTTGGAGTTCCTGAGTCAGTCCGCGATGAAACCTCTTAGCCTTGGCCAAGTCATCTGGTATCAAGGCAGCACCATATTTACTAAGGCGACTAAACTCAGCATCATACTCGTCCACTGTTTGGTTTCCCTGCTCCAGGTGGAGAAACTGATCGTATAATGCATCTCTGACGGTGTCCGAAAAGTACTTCCTTTCAAAGCACTCAAAGAACTGCTCCCAAGTCTGGTATGTACCCAGCTGGCGCTCCATGGATTCCCACCAGTGATGAGCATTACCATCTAAAAGCGTCCTCACACATGTCATCCACAGCTCTGTAGGTAGCTGTGATGCTTCTAATAACTTCCAAGTGTGAGTGATCCAGTTGGTAGTTTCTTCTGGGCTCTCAATGCCTTTGTACGGCCTTGGACCCATCTGTACAAAGTCTTTTACCGAACCAACTCTAGCTCGAGGTTCTAGAGATAGTGCTTGAGCTGGTGTAGTAGTCTTTGCAGCCATCCTTTCAAGTGCTGCCAGAAATTCTTGTCTCTGCTCGGCTGCTTGTTGTCTCTGTTCTTGTATCATCATCTGGAAAAATTGGAATAGTTGTGCCTGGCCATCCTGCGGTATTGATGAGGCTGGGAGGTTCCCATTTGGTGGAACAGGAAAGTCAGATGGAACTAGATTGTGAATCTGTCCATCTGGTCCTAAAAGTCTAGGATTCGTTAAGGTCCCTTCTTGAGTCTGACCATTGACTCCAGGAGTTGAGTCATCATCGACGATAGTACATCCCTTCTGCATATCCATCTCTCTGCAGGTGATATACACCACGTTTAGAAGAAGTACAGGAATCAAACAGAGATGTAAAATTTGTTGGCGTAAAATATGGTCTCAGAAATATCTGCGTAAAGCAGAGAAGCGTAAGGTAAGATTTTAGAGATGTCTGCGTAAAAACAGAGACTCAAAGAAGTAAGCAAAATAGAGCTTCAAAACTGTTCGCGTAAAATAGGGCTTCAGAACTGTCTGGAAAAAAAGTCTACATAAAAGTTTTTGTGCGTAAAGTCTGATGCATAAACTCTGCGCGTAAAAATCTAACATACGTTGTAGCGTAAAGTTGTTCGAGGAACTTTTTTGTTTTTCCTCGGACGAATTTGTCAGTCAAATCAGTGATCCTGACATCTGACAAAAGTACTGCACGATGATCGAGAGGACGGCTGTGATGATGACTTGAACAGAGACCCAGGTTTTGTCGTTTTAGCGATATATTTTTAATACAAAGTCGTTTATACGCTTCTAATAAGGAAGAAAGGTTGGGGCTTCTGATTACACTATCTACAGGAATGAGTTTTACGCTCAAGGTGAGACAAAATCAGATGCCACGTCAAAAGCTATTTCTGCACAGGGCTCGAGGCATATCTCTGCATTTAATGCAAGAGATTCGGTTCTAACTAGTCATGACTGGGAAAACTAAGATTGTGACAAATACGCTCACATCCTATCCTTACATATTATGCCTAATCTGCTGCTTTAAGCTGATTATCTACTATTAAGGAATCATCAAGTTTACGCTGGAATAGTTTACCTACATGGCTTGCATGACGTGTCCTATAGATTGAAAAGACTAAGGAAACGTAGTTTAGCAGTTGTCATATCTGCAGCATAAAGTAAACAATCTTCTGCATAGTTTGGTTTTTACGCCAACAAATTGGTTACTCTATATAAATAGAGGTCTCTAGTCTCAGCGTAAAGGGTTCCTGGTGTAAAACTTAAGGAAGAATGAGGTTTTAGTCAAGTGTAGATGAGATCCTTATTCTCTATTCCTAAACACAGGCTTGTTTGGTACAGTTACGTAACCAAGACAATATATTTCTAGACCTGCATGGGCCACCACCAAAAACATGTCACGCCCCAGTCCCAAAATACGTAGGACTAGAAATACGTAACATGCCCAGCCGTATGTATACGAACTCCCATATATGAAAATCTTATACACACGTACGCTGTATATGAACATTCAATCCATCAATGGTAATATACTGTCACAACAAGTCTCACAGAATCTATATCTCATCCATAACACAATTAATCAGTACGAAATAAGAGCTGAAAATATCACTGAATACCCAAGTTGTGTAGTAAGTCGGATAATCGGGTAAAAACAAATCTACTACAAAATGACTATCCCAAGGTAGCAACAAACTCTCTAAACAGTGACTATAATCACAGATACTCTGAGGGTAAGATCTCCTCATCCTGGTAAGTGGAGTCAGGTCCCGGTCCGTACTCCTGTGGGTACTCCTGCTCATCCATATCTGGAAAGGGACCAGGTCCTCAGAGGGACGTAACAAGATACATAAAAACATGCCAATAAGTACTGAAATATAAACATCCAATGGGTCTCCTAACCGTCTAAGTGAATATAGTTTGAGAACAACTTTCTACCAAGTGGGCTATCTGGCTAAGAATATGGGATTGGCGTGACCCTCTCAGAGAATCAGGGGCCTCAAAGTATGTCATCTTTTGAACGGCAGAGGCCGCCAGTAATATATAGTGGTCATCATCACCCGTTTCTCCGGTGGAGAATCCGGGCGTACAGGAAAAAGTACAAAGGAGCCCAAATATTTTACTTATTGTTCTTCCCATCCGATGTTCTAAGCATGCCATATCCATGACATGATAAATCCTCTAATTAACTGCTAGGTCTACTAGTATACAAAGTTTCTATCAGCAGTTACCCCTAATGCACGACACTTATGTACAGGAGGCCAACCCGATACTTAGTCCGAGATCTATATGAGACTCACAACTCGTGTAGCAACTGTGTCACGGCCAATGAACCTACTGATGCTCCCTAAAATTGGGTGGTCTCATAAATAGGTCAAATCTACAAACATCTATGTAGGCAGAATTAAACATGCATGTATCAACTGGAATATAAATTATTGTACAGTGGCAAGGTATACTTGCCAAGCAAAAAGTCCTGTATAGTGTACATTTCAATAGTGTTAAATTATAGTAAGAAGAAGTGGGTTAGGGTTTTGAGTGTTGTAATTATATATATAGGAATAAGGAGGCGGTGGGATTTACTTAATGGTTAAGAAACTATTGCCACTGTTGTTTTCCTTTTATTGGTTTAGGTGTGCGGTTGAGGAGATTTTTTTTAAAGAGTGGTGGAAAGAAAAACTTACACGTGTGGGAGAGCAAAGCAAAGCAAAGTTGGGTTTTGCTTCTGCTGTTGATATTTTCTTCTCCTAATGGAGTAGGGTTTGGGTTTTACGCGTGGTAAAAGGAAGCATTTACGCAGGGTAAAATAAGCGGTGGTTTAGTTACTGCTGCTGCTGTAGTTTACGCGGGGTGGTTTTGCTATTGCTGTTGATATTTACGCGCGAAGAAGTATACGCGGTGTGGTGAGCGGTTGCTATTGTCTGTTTACGCAGGGTAAGCTGCTGCTGCTATTTTTTTATTTTACGCGCGGAAGTGTGGTAAACGGGTTGCGGGTTTTGGGTTTGATCCAATAGGAAATTCTATTTTCTATTATTTCTTTTTCTTATTAATAATATCAATATATATATTCATATTTATATATAGAAAATTTTATAAAATTATGTTGGTGCATACGGTTAAACTAGCAACTGTCCAACGGGTCTCCTATATGGAATAAATTATGTCCAACGGGTCTCCTACATGGAATAAATTAGAAAAATTTATAGTAGCTCCATAAATCCCTTAGCTGTACAATATCTTAAATAGAAATTTAATAAAAAATATATTTTCTCTATTCATAATTACCACAAATAACTAATTAATATGGTTTTCCAGGAATGGGGGTTTACAAACATCCCCGAATAAGAAACCAGATTTCTTATACTCCGTCCCGTCTAGGTATGTCAGGGGCTCCCCACTGATCATACTCAGCAGCATACGTTCTCCCTGGGATGAGATAAGGGTTCCCCTTTCTTCAGGATAATTGGCTCCAGAAATAGGGAATGTCACATGGGACAAGTCCTCCAAATAGTTTGAGCTCAACATCCCGGCAGCAGAGCCCATAACTTCAGCCAAAGGAGAAATATGCAAGTCCACTACAAAATGCAAGAGAACAAGTCAATTTCTACACTAGCCGCTACACTCTTCCTTTTTACGCCAAAGATTATCAGTTTGAGCTTTTACGCCAAGACTGCAAAAATTTGAGTCTTACGCTGGAAATTATTTTCCATTGCGTAAAACTCAAGGTTGGCAGTATCTAACAATCTGAGCTTTTACGCTAGAATGACAAAATTTGAATTTTTACGCCGATATTCATATCCAGCGCATAAAACTCAAAGTTTATAGTATACGCCAAATCTTGACAGTCTGAGTTTTTATGCCATACTCCAAAAATTTGGAGTTTTTATGCCGACACATTAGGAATGTGTCACGATCCGCACCCAGTTTAGGGGCACGAGTGCGCGGGTACGTCCAGCCTACGCCGCAGCATCGGCGGTAGAACATTGTCTAGGTCAAGCACTATCTAAACAATCTCGCACTAGTATCCAACTCCATAAGGAGACACGGATAACAATATAAAAGAACAACATACTCAATCACATAACTACAGCACGATAAGAAATCGAAGAAATAAAATGAAATATAACACAAGTCTAATGTAAATAAATCTAACTCAACAATAAATCCAAGTCTCAACAAAATGCCGGAGACAAATCATGTACCAAAATAGACAATTGAGAAACTAACTAGATAACTAGTGATTCCGGCTAAACCTCCCGGAATCACGACTGCACTACTAAGTCCAAGACTGCAGCTACTCACCCTGTGGTCCACAAGTGTCAGATACCAGTCCTCTAGGCATAGCCTGGAAAATGTTTTCCAATCAGAAAGGAGCAAAGTACATTTCTAAATAGCAGTTCTATATCAATGATATAAACTATGTAGCAGTATATAGATGGAAATATACGAGATGCATGTATATGTACGAGAAATGTACAATAAAGGATATACTGGAAATACTGTAAGTAAATGCAGGAAAAGAAACAATATGTCAATGAGCAAGAATACTATGACTAAGTGTGTGAGTATTAGCTTTAACATGTGATCGACTTGGGAACTTGATCAGGCTGATTACATATGATTAGCTATGATTCATGTAAGGTCAGGCTAACCGTTGGTTAGCTATAATGCATGTAGAGGTCAGGCTAATCACACGTAACAGCTATGAAGCATGTAAATGGTCAGGCCGCACCCGACGTGAGATGTGGGGTGAGCTATGATGCATGTAGAGTTGGGTATGATCACATATCTATACTAAAATACTCCTCACCCCCTACTGGTATAGTAGATCCAACCATGGTACGCTATGGCACAGGATTCCCTTGGGAGGTAGCAAATCTCCCCGGAAATCAGTGTCTGTACATGTACAAGATAACGATGAAACAAGACTTGTACAAGCTACACCATGAATAAGAAATAATATCTCATGATGAGATCCGTATACACCAATCCGTGTAACCAGCGTGTCGAGAATATGGATATTTACACTAGATACAATGAACATAGGGGATATCATAAACAAGAAGCTAATCAGAGAATGTACTCGCCTTGGGTCCTTAGCTGGTAAAACCAATGTACTGTCCCAGAGTATCGTCTGGATGATCCGACAGTCCTATAGACATATCATAAACAATACAACATTGCATCAGATGCTACACTAACACAACACAAAAACATAACTCAGGGCTATGCCAGGTATGATACTGGTCAACTAGGGCATCTAGTAGATAGACATCTAACACACATTACACCTATTTAACTAACATATACATTAATGTATATATATACATACATACTAATTTTGAGGATATATATATATATATATATATATATATATATATATATATATATATATATATATATATATATATATATACATACTGTCACGACCCGCACCCGGTTTAGGGGCACGAGTGCGTGGGTACGTCCAGCCTACGCCGCAGCATCGGCGGTAGAACGCTGTCAAGGTCTTGATACTATCTAACTAATGTCACGCAAGCATCCAATCTCCATTAGGAGGCACGGATGACACAAATAAGATGAACACATACTCAACCACAGAATAACAGCACGATAAGATTTCGAATAAAACTAAAATTAAACACAACACAAGTCCACAAGTAATTTTCTAACTCAACAATATCCAAGAATCATCAAAATGCCGGAGACAAATCTGGTACTAAATAGTCTACTTAAGAACTAACAATAATAGTAATTTCCAGCTAGACCTCCTGGAATCACAACTACTATCAAGTCTGCAGCTACTCACCATAAGTGTCGGACAGCGGTCCTCTAAGGCATAGTCTGGAAAAATATTTCCAGTCAGGAAGGAGCAAAGCACAATCTCAAATAACAGTTCCATTAATTGATAATGTCTATAATATAATAAAACATGTCATGCTAGCTACTGAGAAGACAGTGAAATAAATGAAATGGCAATTTTTAAGAGACAGGCAATATGATATAGTCAGTGCATGTATGGAAATAAAAGAATAAGGAACAGTATCATATACGGGTGATGTAGTATATGATTTAATATAGGGAACTGTAATCTATTCTAAGTGTTTGAAATAGTAGTTTCAAAATGTGATCGGCTTGGGAACATGTACGATAGCTACAGGGCCTGGCTAATCATGGGTGAAGAGCATGATTAACACTTACAATTTCTATACTACAATAAGAGGTTATGATCACATTTCTTACTAACTACTTCCCCGCCCCCAACTAGTACTGTGGATCCAACCATGACACGTCACGATACACGAGCAAGTCAAGTCTATCATGTACGATGTCTAAATATACATGTCGTGTACAATGTCAATACGATAATCAAGGTAACATCTCATGACTGCAGATCCAAGCTATACTAGTCCGTGTAGCACAGTGTCAAAGATTCAGTTGTAACATTTCAAGATCATTGAACTTATAGCAATTATCAAGAATTGGAAATTATCAGAGAATGTACTTGCCTCGGGTCCTTAGCTGGTAATTATGGATGTCCTGTTCCAGAGTATCCCCTGGTAAACCAACAGTCCTATAAACACATCACAATATGACATTTGTATCAGAAGCTATCCTAACACACAATAGAAATACACTGGCCTTAGGGCTACGCTAGGTACGGTAGGGGTCATCTACTAGATAGGCCAACTATATCTTAATATCCCTTAATTATAATAATAGATATAAGTAAAATATATATATACTTTAAATAAAACTAATACCTGTATGTACATACAACCATATCTCCAATTAAATACAACTACAAAGTATACATGTATATATTATAAAAACGTACTAAGGGTTTATACAAAAATATACCTACACATATATATCTATGTCAATTGAACAATAAAGATCTATATATATACACCAAAATATAGTACGTATACTATTATTTTTATATACTAATTTATACCAATTAAATTATACAATACTATATACAGATGAATATACCAATTAAATATATATTGAAAATATGCTATGTATATATATATTTAAAATACATATAGTAGCACACGTATTTATATATATCAATCATATATATATATAAATATATTAAATGTATGTACAAAATATACATTTGAAATTATATCAAGTATATATATATATACAAAATATATATATATATATATACCAACTTAATTATAGAATTTATTTAAATATATACTATACTTATACAATTGATTTCTAATAATTAAATAATATACAATTTACATATTTATACATTTTTACCAAAAATAATACATATACCAAATACGTGGTATATACATTTGCCTTAATTAAATACATACTTAATTATATAATTTATTTAATTACCTACTATGCTCATATAATCAGATATTAATAAAGTAATAATATACCTATGCTAATTTCATATTAACTAAATATATAAATACTTTACAATATATATACATACAGATTTAATTAAAAGCATATACTAATTTCACACTAATTTAAATATATAAACAAACATTTATATATATATACATTAGATATATATATATATACACAAATACATATACTAGTATATACAAAGTATATATACTAATTATATTAAATATACAAAGTATATATATATAAAATGCACCAATATACATATACAAAATATGTACTTATACATATATATTAATACATACGTTTACAAAATATGTATACATATATACATTATAGTGAATACACCCACAATACATTATACAATTTATATATATATATATATACCATACTAATATATATTAAACATTAATTTTCATAATCACATATGCATGCTAATGTATCCATCTACTTATACAAAATTCCTACATAAAATTAATTATTAATAAATAGATACTATACGTATACAAATTAATTACACTAATTATACATAAATTTAAATACCTACAAATACCTATACATATCATATATATATACTCATGTATATACATATATATATACATATATATATAAATATATATATATATATAAAGAGAAGGAAGAGAGAGAAGAAGAAGGAGGGCTCACAGTGGATTGCAGGGAAGCTCGCCGGCCGCCGGAGGGGCAGAGGGCCGCCGGACCGTTGTTGGTGGTGGTGTGGTGTTGATGGTGGTGGAAACAGCACCGCCGGGTCGAAGATGGATGGAGATGGTAGATGGAGAAGATGGGGGAGTCGGGGTGGCTGGATCCGCCGGAGTCGTCGAGGCAGCGCCGCCGGACTGGGCAGGGGGTAGCCGCCGGACTTGCTGGATGGAGATGCCGCCGTGGGGATTTCGGCCTGGAGCAGCAGGGCTGACGGAGAGGTTGCCGGACTTGGATGCTCGAGAGGGGAGCAGCCGGACCTGATGGGGGCCGACGGACGCACGGGCAGCGGCTGGCCAGCCCGCCGGAGAGGGCAGGGACCGCCGGGTCTCACCGCAGAGGAGCAGCAGCTCCGCCGGCGCCGGAGTGGACGCTCGGGCCGGAGCTCAGGGAACGTACAGAGGAGGTTTCCCCCCCCTTAAATTGAAATTCAAAAATTTAAACCAAGAAGAAATGAAAGGAAAAGAAGAAAAATAAAAAGAAGGAAGGAAGGGAAGAAGAGAGGAAGAAGAAGAAGAAAAGAGAAGAAGTGGGGAAATTTTTCCAACGTTGGGTTGAGGGGAGATGGAGGCTTGAGGAGGGTGGTGTTTTCTCGGTTGCCTAGGGATTAGGGTTGAGGTAGACATGATATTAAATAGGGAGAGAGAGGGTGTGATGGAGGGTGAGGATGCACTCAATTAATTGAGTGGTCCAGATTGAACATGAGGAAATTATTCATGGGGGATGAGGGTGAGATTAATTAAAAATAGTGGGTTCCCTCATTGGTTAAAATAATTAGGTGTTGGCACAAAATGCCAACTTGCAATTTAACCCTCTTAAATTTGGGAAATTGCACAAACACATGAAATAACGAAAATTTGGCGGGCGATTCGGGGTCCGGTGTTTTGTAGGGTCAGGGGGCACTGTAAGATGGGTATGGGCTCAATTTGCAGGGCACTGGAATTAAATTGGGATTTTAGAATTGGTTTAATTAATATCCTCAATTTAAATAGAAATAAATGCAAGTTGTGTTCAACAATTAATTAGGAGTACATGGGGTCAAAATCAGATCAAGTCATCAATACCAATATTGAAGAAGACTCGGAACAGGATATTACCCTAATTTGGGTCGCACGAAAAATAGGTCAAGATGGCCTCCAATTTTCGATTGGAACGCACAACTATACAAAAATAGGAATTTTAAAATAAACGTCCGCGACGATTTTTGTGCGGCTAGAAATAATGTACAGAGAGCACAATTATGAGTTGCAAAAATAGCAGATTTGGAGGCGGGCATGTCTAGGGCAAGATGGTAAAATTTGTTGGAAGACATAAGTCTGGATAGTGCTCCAAATATCGAAGCAAAGGCAATGCGCAAAAATATTAAATAAAATACAGTAATTAATTACACCTCCAATAAATAAATTCTAAAATAAAACAATTAACCTCAAAATTCCATAAATTCCGACAGGTGCTCAACTACTGGCTACTAGGTCTAGTCTGCTAGCTAAAATAAAATAATTAACACTGCATATAATTATATATTTAATCACACATCGCACAAAATTATTTAAATCAAATACACTATCATGCAATCAATTAATTGTAAATAACATAATATTAAATATTGAAAAAAATCGAAAATACCCCTGTTTTTGGAATGTGGTAGTGACAAGTCTACCCACCTTAAAAGAATTTCGTCCTCGAAATTAAAATCCTCATACTAGTATTTAAATCATACACACTATTATTCCCTCAATTAAATTCATCAACCACGAATAATCCACAAGGTCTTTTCACAATTTCAAAAATCTGAAATTATTTGTATTCTTGTAAAAATCCTCGACATAGAATCAAAGTCCCTTTTTATCAAAAATTTCCTGAAAGTTTTTAGCTACTAATTCGATACTCAGAATTTAATATCCACTCCTCAAAACTCAACAATATGATATTTAAGGATTCTCCAAATGTCACATTCAAATATAAAGTTCTAAAATTCATAACTTGCAATCCATTAAATATGTTGATAATCCCCCAATTTTCCAAATTTTTTTTATAACCCATTTAATCATGTCATAATCTTCCTGGAATTAATACATCATAAATTCCGTCATGTTAAATTCTTGACCCTTTATTTAAATCAATGTTTATCCTCGAATTTTTTAAATCCTCGATTGTTTTATTTATGTATTTATTTCCATCAAAATTAAATTCCTTACATCATATAATCATGAACTACTCCCTATTGTTATTTCACAATAAATTCTTTCAAAAATTCTATAATCATCATATCCCTAAAAATCTTCAAAATAAATCAAATCTCATTCTTATCACAATATCCTCCAAAATTTTAAGTTAATAACGAAATACAAGAATTTAATATTCAATCCTCTAATTGAAACCAGTCAGTGCATATTTCAAAATTGAATCTCGTCCCCAATTTGAATTTAACACTAATCCATTTGTGTTCTTATCCCTCGATTTTTTTTTCCATAATATGCAACGATGTAATACTTATGGAACCTCCAATACAATATTCAAAAATATAAGTTCACAACTTGCAGTCCAACAATTATATCGATAGCCTTCTTAAATTCCTCAAATTCACTGATAAATTCAATCATTTTATAATTTTCTAAAAATCAATGATTTAACAAAACTTCAATTACGCCATATTAATTTCCCAACTCTTTATTTAATATATTTCCCCAAAACTTAAGGCACCTTGTCTCTCTTTGTCGAGTCATAACCTCTTCGTTAATCTTTACTACAGTCAACACCAATGATCACGGTCTAAGAAAATTCTACCTACAGTCATACCACACACAATCTGGGGGGAACATACATGGTTATGGTCTCATTTGTTATGGTGTTGCAGTCCATGTATCAGGGGTACTACTACTACATTATAACAAAAATTCATGCATACAGCTACGGTACTAAGGTATCAATCAATCAGAAGACAAAAGAACATGAGGAAGGAAAGAAAGAACCTGCTAATATATACTTGCAATATCTTCTAACATAATCATAGGTCAAATGATGCATGGAAAGTTTGATACCTCTATCTCTTTAGGTACCACACTTTACTACAAGTATACTCACTGCTAGCTTCCTTACCTACTGCAATAGTTGATACTAGTTATTCTTATCACGCAAGTGCATATCAATTGCAACACACTATACTAAGTACTGCTCTCTCTAATACACCCTAGATTGACACCCAAGTCGGTTGGCAGTGAGATCTCAATCATGCTCAAGCCAACAAGTCCTTACACATGCATCTTATCTACTTATATTATAATATATCTCTCTCTCTATAAGATTTTATCCTCAATAAAATTCCTCAAAAATAACTCCTTGAATAAAATTTAAAGTAAATGCATACACTTTCCTCAAGGTCAATTATTTAAATACTGAATGAAACTTAATCACTAAAAGACCCTTACAGACTTGTCTGTGTTCATCAAATTGAGTCTGAAAATAAAATTTTAATAACCATATTTCAACTCCTCAATTTCAAAATTTTGCAATTCATTGAAATCTTCAAAATAAGATTTTTATAACATAATATCTCAACCCTTCAAATTCTAAAATTTGAAATTTACTTTCAATCTTCAATTAAAAATTTTAAATCCCCTTCTGTAGTCCAATAGCTCTAATGTTAATCATTTTCACTGTCCTCATTGACGGCATCATCAAATAATACCATAAATCAGTCTATAACTTCCTCTTAATATGAAATCAACTCTATATTGAAGCAAAAATCCTAATTTAATACCTTAATTAACAACAATCAAATCAATATCAACAAGTGAGAATGGGCAGAACAAGGGAATGATTTAAATTAGAAATTTTAACAAGGAATCCTTAGAGAATAGGAGCTCAAAAGAACTGGATTGAGGACGGAAGGTATCTTTAATGCTAGTAAAGAAAAGAAGCGATGGAACAAAGTCCTGGAATAACAGAATGGATAAGTCTTGAGATGATACTTTAAGGACCAATTTAAGATACAACCTGATAATCATACACGTCTATCCGAAATTATGACGCTCAGAATTTTCGCCACGCCAGTAAGCATAGATGCGATAAACGACAGATTCCGTAACTATGTTATGCAACTCTATAATCATGTCATCTAAAATCCTCGCCACGCCAACCGGTATGGCTGCGAGAGACCCTAAGTTTCATAACTACAGTATGTACATCCAAGTCAGGTTCCTACATTCTCGTCACGACAACTAATATGGCTGCGATAAACTCTAGGTTCCATAACCAAAGTAGACGTTTTACCTTTCTCACTGTCCTCATCAATATATGTCATCAGATGATACCATAAATTCTAGTCCGTAAAATTCATCTCAATATGAAATCAAACTCCACAACGATATCAGGAATTAAAGTTAATAGCTGGTCAACAAGAATCAAACTCAATATCAATAAGTGGGAACGAACAAAAACATGGAGGAAGGATTTAAATTGGAATTTATAATGAGATTCTCAAGGGTCATCCCAGGAATCTCTCAAATAATCTGTGATTGAGTATCCGCTCTCGTCCTAGTATCCTATGTCCTAGAATCCTATCGCAGGCACGCAATAGTGTAACAAAGATGCCACACTACTACGACATCGCACAACTCGCGAAGTCTGACCTGCATGGGCCACCACTAAAAATGTGTCACGACCCGCACCCGGTTTAGGGGCACGAGTGCGTGGGTACGTCCAGCCTACGCCGCAGCATCGGCGGTAGAACGCTGTCAAGGTCTTGATACTATCTAACTAATGTCACGCAAGCATCCAATCTCCATTAGGAGGCACGGATGACACAAATAAGATGAACACATACTCAACCACAGAATAACAGCACGATAAGATTTCGAATAAAACTAAAATTAAACACAACACAAGTCCACAAGTAATTTTCTAACTCAACAATATCCAAGAATCATCAAAATGCCGGAGACAAATCCGGTACCAAATAGTCTACTTAAGAACTAACAATAATAGTAATTTCCAGCTAGACCTCCTGGAATCACAACTACTATCAAGTCTGCAGCTACTCACCATAAGTGTCGGACAGCGGTCCTCTAAGGCATAGTCTGGAAAAATATTTCCAGTCAGGAAGGAGCAAAGCACAATCTCAAATAACAGTTCCATTAATTGATAATGTCTATAATACAATAAAACATGTCATGCTAGCTACTGAGAAGACAGTGAAATAAATGAAATGGCAATTTTTAAGAGACAGGCAATATGATATAGTCAGTGCATGTATGGAAATAAAAGAACAAGGAACAGTATCATATACGGGTGATGTAGTATATGATTTAATATAGGGAACTGTAATCTATTCTAAGTGTTTGAAATAGTAGTTTCAAAATGTGATCGGCTTGGGAACATGTACGATAGCTACAGGGCCTGGCTAATCATGGGTGAAGAGCATGATTAACACTTACAATTTCTATACTACAATAAGAGGTTATGATCACATTTCTTACTAACTACTTCCCCGCCCCCAACTAGTACTATGGATCCAACCATGACACGTCACGATACACGAGCAAGTCAAGTCTATCATGTACGATGTCTAAATATACATGTCGTGTACAATGTCAATACGATAATCAAGGTAACATCTCATGACTGCAGATCCAAGCTATACTAGTCCGTGTAGCACAGTGTCAAAGATTCAGTTATAACATTTCAAGATCATTGAACTTATAGCAATTATCAAGAATTGGAAATTATCAGAGAATGTACTTGCCTCGGGTCCTTAGCTGGTAATTATGGATGTCCTGTTCCAGAGTATCCCCTGGTAAACCAACAGTCCTATAAACACATCATAATATGACATTTGTATCAGAAGCTATCCTAACACACAATAGAAATACACTGGCCTTAGGGCTACGCTAGGTACGGTAGGGGTCATCTACTAGATAGGCCAACTATATCTTAATATCCCTTAATTATAATAAAAGATATAAGTAAAATATATATATACTTTAAATAAAACTAATACCTATATGTACATACAACCATATCTCCAATTAAATACAACTACAAAGTATACATGTATATATTATAAAAACGTACTAAGGGTTTATACAAAAATATACCTACACATATATATCTATGTCAATTGAACAATAAAGATCTATATATATACACCAAAAAATAGTACGTATACTATTATTTTTATATACTAATTTATACCAATTAAATTATACAATACTATATACAGATGAATATACCAATTAAATATATATTAAAAATATGCTATGTATATATATATTTAAAATACATATAGTAGCACACGTATTTATATATATCAATCATATATATATATAAATATATTAAATGTATGTACAAAATATACATTTGAAATTATATCAAGTATATATATATATATACAAAAAATATATATATATATATATATACCAACTTAATTATAGAATTTATTTAAATATATACTATACTTATACAATTGATTTCTAATAATTAAATAATATACAATTTACATATTTATACATTTTTACCAAAAATAATACATATACCAAATACGTGGTATATACATTTGCCTTAATTAAATACATACTTAATTATATAATTTATTTAATTACCTACTATGCTCATATAATCAGATATTAATAAAGTAATAATATACCTATGCTAATTTCACATTAACTAAATATATAAATACTTTACAATATATATACATACAGATTTAATTAAAAGCATATACTAATTTCACACTAATTTAAATATATAAACAAACATTTATATATATATACATTAGATATATATATATATACACAAATACATATACTAGTATATACAAAGTATATATACTAATTATATTAAATATACAAAGTATATATATATAAAATGCACCAATATACATATACAAAATATGTACTTATACATATATATTAATACATACGTTTACAAAATATGTATACATATATACATTATAGTGAATACACCCACAATACATTATACAATTTATATATATATATATATACCATACTAATATATATTAAACATTAATTTTCATAATCACATATGCATGCTAATGTATCCATCTACTTATACAAAATTCCTACATAAAATTAATTATTAATAAATCGATACTATACGTATACAAATTAATTACACTAATTATACATAAATTTAAATACCTACAAATACCTATACATATCATATATATATACTCATGTATATACATATATATATACATATATATATAAATATATATATATATATATAAAGAGAAGGAAGAGAGAGAAGAAGAAGGAGGGCTCACAGTGGATTGCAGGGAAGCTCGCCGGCCGCCGGAGGGGCAGAGGGCCGCCGGACCGCTGTTGGTGGTGGTGTGGTGTTGATGGTGGTGGAAACAGCGCCGCCGGGTCGAAGATGGATGGAGATGGTAGATGGAGAAGATGGGGGAGTCGGGGTGGCTGGATCCGCCGGAGTCGTCGAGGCAGCGCCGCCGGACTGGGCAGGGGGTAGCCGCCGGACTTGCTGGATGGAGATGCCGCCGTGGGGATTTCGGCCTGGAGCAGCAGGGCTGACGGAGAGGTTGCCGGACTTGGATGCTCGAGAGGGGAGCAGCCGGACCTAATGGGGGCCGACGGACGCACGGGCAGCGGCTGGCCAGCCCGCCGGAGAGGGCAGGGACCGCCGGGTCTCACCGCAGAGGAGCAGCAGCTCCGCCGGCGCCGGAGTGGACGCTCGGGCCGGAGCTCAGGGAACGCACAGAGGAGGTTTCCCCCCCCTTAAATTGAAATTCAAAAATTTAAACCAAGAAGAAATGAAAGGAAAAGAAGAAAAATAAAAAGAAGGAAGGAAGGGAAGAAGAGAGGAAGAAGAAGAAGAAAAGAGAAGAAGTGGGGAAATTTTTCCAACGTTGGGTTGAGGGGAGATGGAGGCTTGAGGAGGGTGGTGTTTTCTAGGTTGCCTAGGGATTAGGGTTGAGGTAGACATGATATTAAATAGGGAGAGAGAGGGTGTGATGGAGGGTGAGGATGCACTCAATTAATTGAGTGGTCCAGATTGAACATGAGGAAATTATTCATGGGGGATGAGGGTGAGATTAATTAAAAATAGTGGGTTCCCTCATTGGTTAAAATAATTAGGTGTTGGCACAAAATGCCAACTTGCAATTTAACCCTCTTAAATTTGGGAAATTGCACAAACACATGAAATGACGAAAATTTGGCGGGCGATTCGGGGTCCGGTGTTTTGTAGGGTCAGGGGGCACTGTAAGATGGGTATGGGCTCAATTTGCAGGGCACTGGAATTAAATTGGGATTTTAGAATTGGTTTAATTAATATCCTCAATTTAAATAGAAATAAATGTAAGTTGTGTTCAACAATTAATTAGGAGTACATGGGGTCAAAATCAGATCAAGTCATCAATACCAATATTGAAGAAGACTCGGAACAGGATATTACCCTAATTTGGGTCGCACGAAAAATAGGTCAAGATGGCCTCCAATTTTCGATTGGAACGCACAACGATACAAAAATAGGAATTTTAAAATAAACGTCCGCGACGATTTTTGTGCGGCTAGAAACAATGTACAGAGAGCACAATTATGAGTTACAAAAATAGCAGATTTGGAGGCGGGCATGTCTAGGGCAAGATGGTAAAATTTGTTGGAAGACATAAGTCTGGATAGTGCTCCAAATATCGAAGCAAAGGCAATGCGCAAAAATATTAAATAAAATACAGTAATTAATTACACCTCCAATAAATAAATTCTAAAATAAAACAATTAACCTCAAAATTCCATAAATTCTGACAGGTGCTCAACTACTGGCTACTAGGTCTAGTCTGCTAGCTAAAATAAAATAATTAACACTGCATATAATTATATATTTAATCACACATCGCACAAAATTATTTAAATCAAATACACTATCATGCAATCAATTAATTGTAAATAACATAATATTAAATATTGAAAAAAATCGAAAATACCCCTGTTTTCGGAATGTGGTAGTGACACATACTAAGTGAAATTACACATATCCCATATACGTATATATGTACATATTTATACCAAAATAAATATGTATATTATGCTACACATACATATATACTAAAATATGTTTTAAACATATAACAAAATAAATATGTATATTTATATTTATATATTCACCAGTTAATAATTACATACATATACTAAAAATGTATGTATACATATATACCAATTTTATATATAGAAAATATATTAAGTATATATACAAAATATATATATATATATATATATATATATATATATATATATATATATATATATATATATATATATATATATACATACATATATATAAATTGTATTAAATACATACATATACATACATGTATACCAATTATAATAAATATATACATATATATATACATTAATTAAATACATATATATACATATTAAACACACTATTTGATACATAATTAAAATACATACATGTACATTATTAAATACATATATATACACATTCATATTAAACATTAATAAAATACATAATTTACATATATATATATATATATATATATATATATATATATATATATATATATATATATATATATATATTAGTATATGCATATATGTATGTATATATACATGTATATACATAATGAAGAAGGAGGGAAGCTCGCCGGGGTGGTGGTCAGAGGCCACTGGCCGGAGTGCAGGGAGGAGATGGTGGAGGAGCTTCGGGTGATTGGCCGGGGAGGCAGCTCGCCGGACTGATCGGAAGGAGAGGGGTGGAGTATGGTCGGCAGTCGAGGGAGACGGAGGATGTCGACGGGGATGCAGAGAGTCGTGGAGGAGCAGCAGGGAGGAGGAATGGGGGAGGAGTCGGCTGACCGTGAAGATGGTGGTGGAGCCGGTGGTAGTGATGACAGTTTTGGCCGGGCTTGGCCGAAGAAAATGGAGGTTGGAGGGAACGAGGGGAGTGGAGTGGAGAGCCGGCGGGTGGAGCTCGACGCCGGAGTTAGAGTGATGCACGGAGGAGGAAGGAGTGATGGCTGGTGATGGAGAACGGTTAGCCGTCGGACTGAGGGAGTGGCCGGATAGAGTACAGTGCCGGAGTTGGAGCTGAACAGTGGGAGGTTATGATAGGTGTAAGGAGGGGCTGTCGGTGAAAGCCGGATGCAGGCCGGGTGGTCAGAGGTCGAGCTCGAGCGGGGTGCAGCGAGTCGACCGGAGCTGAGGACAGCGGGTCCGTGTGCAGCGAGGGCCGCCGGGCCGGAGTCGAGGTGCAGGCCGAGGGTCGGGGTGACCTCCGGTGAACAGTAGATGTATGGGTTGGGTTCCCCCTTCAAATTTTTAAAAAGGGAAGAAGAAGAAGAAGGGAAAAAGAAAAATGGAGGGGGGTGGCTACGGTTGGGTGTGGGGGCTTTGGCTAGGTTTTGGAGATTAGGGTTTTCCTAGGGAAGAGTGTGGATGATGTGATGTTTTATAGGGGATTGGTGAAAGGATGGAGGGTGGAGATGCTCCTATTCAAAATGGAGGGATAGGATTTGTCATGAAGAAAAATAATTTCTTCATGAGGAGTGGTGAATGGATGAGTGTAAATTGGACCCAATTTTTTGACCTCTCCATTTGGTTTTGGCCAATGTGGTGATGGCACCTAATATAATAATTGCAAATTAGCCCCCTTAAATTCGGGAAATTGTACGAACACATAAAATAATGAAAATTTGGTGGGCGATTCGGTGTTTGACGTTTTGTAGGGTGAGGGGGCATTGTGTGCTTGGTATGGGCTTAATTAATAGGGTACTGGAATTAAATTAGGATTTACTGAATCAGTCAAAATGGTATCCTCAATTTAATTAGGAATAAAATGCAAGCTATGTTCTAAAATTAATTAGGAGTACATGGGACCAAAATCAGGTCGGGTCATCAATATCATTACTGAAGAAGACTCAGAGCAGATTATTACCCTAATTTGGGTCGTACAAAAAATAGGTCAAGATTGCCTCCAATTTTGATTGGAACGCACAACCATACAAAATTGGAATTTATTTAGAATTTAAATAAACGTCCGCGATAATTTTTGTGCGGCTAAAATGAAGCACAAGAGAGTATAATTATGAGTTACAAAAAATGGCAGAATGGAAGGCGGGCACGTCTAGGGCAAAGCTGTAAAATTTGTTGGAAGGCAAAAGCTAGGGTAGCGCTCCAAATATCGAAGCAACGGCAATGCACAATAATTAAATAAATTACGATAATTAATTATAACCTCCAATAATTTAAATTCTAAATAATATAAATTAAATACAAAATCCTATAATTCTGACAGATGTTCTTCCAGTGGGCTTCTAGGTTAAGTCTACCAGCTCAAACGTTAATGAACACTGTAAATAATAATATATTTAATTACACATCTCACGAAATTATTTAATTTAAATAAACGAAATATTAAATACATAAAAAGTCGAAAATACCCCTTTTTTGGAATGTGGTAGTGACAAGTCTACCCTCCTTAAAAGAATTTCGTCCTCGAAATTTAAATCCTCATAGTAGTGTTTATTCATTATATTGTTTTCCATCAATAGTTAAATTCACCAACCCACATAATCCTGAAATAATCCACCTTGTCATTTCACAATTTTCAGTAATTTTGAAATTACTCCATTCCTGAAAAATCCTCAAAATAAAAATTAGTTTCCATTTTCCTCACAATTTCCTCCGAATTTATATTAAAAATTAATTACTCGGAATTTGACATCCAATCCTCTAATTCACTTAATACACATTAAGACTCCCATCTAAAAACACAATCCATAAATCCAACCCTTCAATTTAATTAATCAACGATATTCATAAAATTTGAAATGTCATCCGAAAAGTTTGAATTTAACACCAATCCATTAATGATTTTTACTCTTCAATTTAAATCCAATCGATGCATATTCAAAATCTAAATCCTCATCCCGAGATTTGAATTCGACACTATTCCATTAACGATTTTATTTCCTGATTTCCTTTTTCCTTAAAATACTCAACGATGCGATACTTACGGAATCTTCAAATGCAACATTCATAATATAAAATTTTAAATTCCTATCTTGCAATCAAATAGATATAATAATAATTTCTCTAATTTTCTCAAAATTTTAATGATAGATATATCATAATCAATAATCATCAATCCTACCATATTAAATTTTTTACCTCTCGTTTAAATTAATATTTATCCTCGAATTTTAATGCTAATTTAATTATATCTCAATCTTGACAAAATCAATGATTCATCAAATCTGCCATATTAAATCCTTAATTCTTTATGCTTATCTTCCAAAATTTTAGCATCTCGTTTCTCTTGTCAAGTCATAACCTCTTCATAAATCTACTATGGTCAAACCCCACTAATCATGGTTTAAGAAAATTCTACCTACAACCATGTAATCTAAGAAAATATGTAGGTCATGTATCTTTTGTCATGGTATTGCAGTCTCTGTCAGGGTGTACTACTAGCTATATTCTAACAAAAAAATCATGAATCCAAGCCACGGTACTAGGAAATCAATCAATCAAAAGATGAAAACAAACATGAGGAAAAGAAAAGAAGGAACCTGCTAACATATTTCTTGCAGTATCTTCTATCTCTAACATACACTTAACTCTGGCACATTCACTAACTAATTCCTATTCCTGTACACTGATATCCCTATCAACTAATCATTAGTCCACAAGACATCTATGATTACATCCTCATTGCATACACCTGCTTATTGATACCTAAATCTGATACCTAGAATCTTTAATACAATCATAGGTCAATGATGCATACAAGTTGATACCTGTGTCTCTTTAGTACCATAGTTTTTACTACAAGCACACTCACTGCTAGTTCTCTTACTTACTACAATTTTTTATGCTAGTTGTTCTTATCACTCAAGTGCACACCAAGTGTAATACACCATACTAAGTACTGCTCTCTCCAATACAACTCTAGAGGGACACCCAAGTCAGTCTGCGGTGTGCCATCTCAATCATGCTCAAGTCAACAGATCCTTACACATGTATATCATCTACTCATATATTAATATATATATTTCTCATCCACCATAAAATTAATCCTCAAAATAATCGTCAAGGTTTAATTTCTCGAATAATTTTAAAATAAAATGCATATATTTCCTCAAAAGGCAGATACTCAACATCGAAATAAAATTTTAATCACTTCTAAAATCTTTATAGCCTTGACCACAATTTTTTTTTTTGAATCCTCAAACATTTAATAATATAGAATCTCAACTTCTCAATATCCTTAAAAATAAAATTTCATTTCCACTCTTCTATTTAAATCTGCAAGCATACATATAAATACTCACAGTCTCTAATACTCGAGGTGCACTCAATACATCTATTGTCTACAACTCCCATCTGGGTACTAAAATTGTACTGCCCGAATTAATTGCACTATTACTCCCGATGATTAAGTTATCATCACACATATTTTCTTCCATGATTTTCAATCTTTATCAACTGGTATATCGTCTAATTATCATCACGCAAAGTGCTTACTGTTATTATCATCATTCTCGACTAATCCTCGATATAGAATCATTAGTACCCTTGGTATGATATCACTAGCTTCATTATTGGATCATCTTATCAAACTTATTAGAACTCATGATTATCTGTACCTTCTATAACACTCATGTTTCTTTACTCCCATTGGCAAGTATATGGTTCCTCATCTCGATTGTTGTATAGGTATTTCCCTTTAATCTTTTAAAGCCTGTTAAACTAATCTGTGATACGCTTCACCATTTTTCTTACCAATTCCGATATTTCTCTACTCATGACACCTCATTATAACTCTTTATGCATATATATTTCCTTACCTTTAACATTCCCGATATCAATTATCAAATTTGAACATCATGCTCCATTAATCCTTAACACAATTCCTGGATACTTAATTGTTTACATAGATCATCCAATTACATAATCATGATTATCCAGGACGGGTATGTTGGCTCTGATACTAACTCTTGAACTATCACTAATACTCTATACTCTCCTTTACTCACAGTCTCTAATGACACTTATCCTAGAACCATTGTTACAAGGTACTATGCTATGGGTTAACTCTAGATTAAGGCCTACTGCTCACATATCCAACTAGGAAACACTTACAACTCATAAGCAACACTCAGTCAATACTAATACTCAAGACATAGACATAATTATAAGTTACTAATTACTATACTTAACAAGGAATCCTCAAGGAATAGGAGCTCAAAAAGACTGGATTGAGGACTGAAGGTGTTCCTACTGCTAGCAACCAAAAGAAACGATAGAATAAGTCCTGTAATAACAGAAATAGCTAAGTGTTGAGATGATACTTTAAGAACCAATTTAAGATACAACCTGATAATCATACATGTCTGCATGACGCTTAGAATCCTCGCCACGCCAGTAAGCATAAGTGTGATAAACGACAGGTTTCGTAACTAAAGTACGCAACCCTATAGTCATGTCATCTAGAATCTTCGCCACGCCAACCGGTATGGTTGCGATAAACTCTAGATTCCATAACCAAAGCAGACGTTTTACCTTTCTCACTGTTCTCATCAATATATGTCATCAGATGATATCGTAAAGTTTAGTCCATAAAATTTATCTCGATATGAAATCAAACTCTACAATGAAACCAAGATCCTATTAACTAATCAACAATAATCAAATTCAATATCAACAAGTGATAACGGACGGAAATAAGGGAAATGATTTAAAGTGGAAATTATAATAAGATTCTCAGGGGTCATCCCAGGAATCTCTCAAGGAATTATGATTGAGTATCCTCTCTCATCCTAGTATCCTATGTCCTATATTCTATATCAGGCACGCAGTAGTACAACTAATACGTCACACTACCACGACATCGCACAACTTGCGAAGTCTGACCTGCATGGGCCACCACTAAAAATGTGTCACGACCCGCACCCGGTTTAGGGGCACGAGTGCGCGGGTACGTCTAGCCTACGCCGCAGCATCGACGGTAGAATGCTGTCTAGGTCAAGCACTATCTAAACAATCTCGCACTAGTAACCAACTCCATAAGGAGACACGAATAACAATATAAAGAACAACATACTCAATCATATAACTACAGCACGATAAAATCGAAGAAATAAAATGAAATACAACACAAGTCTAATGTAAATAAATCTAACTCAACAATAAATCCAAGTCTCAACAAAATGCCGGAGATAAATCCGGTACCAAAATAGATAATTGAGAAACTAACTAGATAACTAGTGATTCCGGCTAAACCTCCCGGAATCACGACTGCACTACTAAGTCCAAGACTGCAGCTACTCACCCTATGGTCCACAAGTGTCAGATACCAGTCCTCTAGGCATAGCCTGGAAAATGTTTTCCAGTCAGGAAGGAGCAAAGTACATTTCTAAATAACAGTTCTATATCAATGATATAAACTATGTAGCAGTATATAGATGGAAATATACGAGATGCATGTATATGTACGGGAAATATACAATAAAGGATATACTAGAAATACTGTAAGTAATTACAGGAAAAGAAATAATATGTCAATGAGCAAGAATACTATGACTAAGTGTGTGAGTACTAGCTTTAACATGTGATCGGCTTGGGAACTTGATCAGGCTGATTACATATGATTAGCTATGATTCATGTAAGGTCAGGCTAACCGTTGGTTAGCTATAATGCATGTAGAGGTCAGGCTAATCACACGTAACAACTATGAAGCATGTAAATGGTCAGGCCGCACCCGACGTGAGATGTGGGGTGAGCTATGATGCAAGTAGAGTTGGGTATGATTACATATCTATACTAAAATACTCCCCACCCCCTACTGGTATAGTAGATCCAACCATGGTACGCTATGGCACGGGATTTCCTAGAGAGGTAGCAAATCTCCCCGGAAATCAGTGTCTGTACATGTACAAGATAACGATGAAATAAGACTTGTACAAGCTACACCATGAACAAGGAATAACATCTCATGACGAGATCCGTATACACCAATCCATGTAACCAGCGTGTCGAGAATATGGATATTTACACTAGATACAATGAACATAGGGGATATCATAAACAAGAAGCTAATCAGAGAATGTACTCGCCTTGGGTCCTTAGCTGGTAAAACCAATGTACTGTCCCAGAGTATCGTCTGGATGATCCGACAGTCCTATAGACATATCATAAACAATACAATATTGCATCAGATGCTACACTAACACAACACAAAAACATAACTCAGGGCTATGCCAGGTATGATACTGGTCAACTAGGGTCATCTAGTAGATAGACATCTAACACACATTACACCTATTTAACTAACATATACATTAATGTATATATATACATATATACTGATTTTGAGGATGTACTATATATATATATATATATATATATATATATATATATATATATATATATATATATATACTAAGTAAAATTACACATATCCCATATACGTATATATGTACATATTTATACCAAAATAAATATGTATATTATGCTACACATACATATATACTAAAATACGTTTTAAACATATAACAAAATAAATATGTATATTTATATTTATATATTCACCAATTAATAATTACATACATATACTAAAAATGTATGTATACATATATACCAATTTTATATATAGAAAATATATTAAGTATATATACAAAATATATATATACATATATACCAATTGTATTAAATACATACATATACATACATGTATACCAATTATATTAAATATATACATATACATATACATTAATTAAATACATATATATACATATTAAACACATGATTTGATACATAATTAAAATACATACATGTACATTATTAAATACATATATATACACATTCATATTAAACATTAATTAAATACATAATTTATATATATATATATATATATATATTAGTATATGCATATACGTATATACGTATGTATATATACATGTATATACATAATGAAGAAGGAGGGAAGCTCACCGGGGTGGTGGTCGGAGGCCACTGGCCGGAGTGCAGGGAGGAGATGGTGGAGGAGCTTCGGGTGATTGGCCGGGGAGGCAGCTCGCCGGACTGATCGGAAGGAGAGGGGTGGAGTATGGTCGGCTGTCGAGGGAGAAGGAGGATGTCGACGGGGATGCAGGGAGTCGTGGAGGAGCAGCAGGGAGGAGGAATGGGGGAGGAGTCGGCTGCCCGTGAAGATGGTGGTGGAGCCAGTGGTAGTGATGACAGTTTTGGCCGGGCTTGGCCGAAGAAAATGGAGGCTGGAGGGAACGAGGGGAGTAGAGTGGAGAGCCGGCGGGTGGAGCTCGACGCCGGAGTTGGATTGATGCACGGAGGAGGAAGGAGTGATGGCTGGTGATGGAGAACGGTTGGCTGCCGGACTGAGGGAGTGGCCATATCGTAGTACAGCGCCGGAGTTGGAGCAGAACAGTGGAAGGTCGTGATAGGTGTAAGGAGGGGCTGTCGGTGAGAGCCGGATGCAGGCCGGGTGGTCAGAGGTCGAGCTCGAACAGGGTGCAGCGAGTCGACCAGAGCTGAGGACAGCGGGTCCGTGTGCAGCGAGGGCCGCCGGGCCGGAGTCGAGGTACAGGCCGGGGGTCGGGGTGACCTCCGGTGAACAGTAGATGTATGGGTTGGGTTCCCCCCTTCAAATTTTTAAAAAGGGAAGAAGAAGAAGCAGAAGAAGAAGAAGAAGAAGAAGAAGAAGAAGAAGGGAAAAAGAAAAATGGAGGGGGGTGGCTACGGTTGGGTGTGGGGGCTTTGCCTAGGTTTTGGGGATTAGGGTTTTCCTAGGGAAGAGTGTGGATGATGTGATGTTTTATAGGGGATTGGTGAAAGGATGGAGGGTGGAGATGCTCCTATTCAAAATGGAGGGATAGGATTTGTTATGAAGAAAAATAATTTCTTCATGAGGAGTGGTGAATGGATGAGTTTAAATTGGACCCAATTTTGTGACCTCTCCATTTGGTTTTGGCCAATGGGGTGATGGCACCTAATGTAATAATTGTAAATTAGCCCCCTTAAATTCGAGAAATTGCACGAACACATAAAATGATGAAAATTTGGTGGGCGATTTGGTGTTTGACGTTTTGTAGGGTGAGGGGGCATTGTGTGCTTGGTATGGGCTTAATTAATAGGGTACTAGAATTAAATTGGGATTTACGGAATCAGTCAAAATGGTATCCTCAATTTAATTAGGAATAAAATATAAGATGTGTTCTAAAATTAATTAGGAGTACATGGGACCAAAATCAGGTTGGGTCATCAATATCATTACTGAAGAAGACTCAGAGCAGAATATTACCCTAATTTGGGTCGTACGAAAAATAGGTCAAGATTACCTCCAATTTCGATTGGAACGCACAACGATACAAAATTAGAATTTATTTAGAATTTAAATAAACGTTCACGACGATTTTTGTGCGGCTAAAATGAAGCACAAGAGAGCATAATTATGAGTTACAAAAAATGGCAGAATGGAAGGCGGGCACGTCTAGGGCAAGGCTACAAAAGTTGTTGGAAGGCAAAAGCTAGGGTAGTGCTCCAAATATCGAAGCAACGACAATGCGCAACAATTAAATAAATTATGGTAATTAATTATGACCTCCAATAATTTAAATTCTAAATAATACAAATTAAATACAAAATCCTATAATTCTGACAGGTGTTCTTCCAGTGGGCTTCTAGGTCAAATCTACCAGCTCAAACGTTAATGAACATTGTAAATAATAATATATTTAATTACACATCTCACGAAATTGTTTAATTTAAATACACGAAATATTAAATACATAAAAAGTCAAAAATACCCCTATTTTTGGAATGTGGTAGTGACAGAATGTGCGCGTAATAATAAAACATCTCCGTACATCCTCCTCCTCGAAGAGGCTCTCAGTACAAAAGATGACCTTGCGTGTGCACATACAACGTGTGCGAAGGATTTTTCCTCCTGAAGTCTTTACCTGTAATGTCCGGAGCACAGCTCGACGGAGGAGCGTTGCGTTCCGATCGAGGCTCGTTCAACCTAATGGGAGTTGCTCGTGCTGGAGCAGTGGAGCGGGAAGAGGAAGCGACCTTCTTTCCCTTAGCAATGAAAGTCTGTTTAGGTGCCATGGCAATTCTGAGTTCTCAAGAAAGAGACAAAGAAGAAGGGTTCTTGGAAAGCAAGGGTTTTGTGAAAACAGATAAAAGTTTTCTCTCTCCAGACCTTGGACTATCTATAGAGTTCGGATGACTCTTCGAATCCCTAACCAAATCCAATATTTAATATTCGATTATGATTTAGGACCACGTCAGCCTACCATTTAGGGAAGACGGACAGTTAGTGGATCCAGAATTTACTTGCAGAGCAGATCTATGATTTTACGCTAAGGAAGTTTTTACGCTCGAGAGGGTACAAATCTACGGTTTTACGCTCAGAGGCTACAAGTCTACGGTTTTACGCTCAGATGCTTTTACGCTCAGGAGCTTTTACGCTCAAGAGGCTACAAACCTACAATTTTACGCTCAGAGGCTACAAATATATGATTTCACGCTCGGAAGCTTTTTTACGCTTAGAGGCTACAAATCTACGATTCTAAGCCCAAAAGCTACAGACGGCCAATTACAAGGGTTTATGCAGAAGATGCTCCTTTTTGGCTACAAAAACATTCCAAGTGCCTGAAACACACAGAGTTTAGCATTGAAGATGACTCTTCTTCTTGGGCCATTGGGAAGTCCATCCAAAGTCCAGTCAGAATATTTTACAAAAGTTCAAGTATGGCTTGGTCGACAGACATTTCTCGCCCTTTTTCAAAGGATTTTTTGGGAAATCATTCTTGAAGATGATGATCTGAACAAGAATTCTTCATATCAGAGAAGTGACAGTTCAGAATTCTACGCGACTCCTCGTCCAAAACAGCATGACAGTTTGGATCTTCAACTTAAATGCTAAGTAGCTTTCTACGCGTCTTCTGTTACGCGTAAAAGACAAGACGAGATCAGATATTCTTTTATCAGAGTCGGCGTAAAATTATTCAGACATATCAAAGCTGCACACTATTCAGACTTCATCACAGCAAATATGGCAAATCATCAGATTCGTAAAAGAAGACAATTCTATTAATCATGATTACATACGATGGAAATCCAGTCTACAAAGGGTTTTTT
This sequence comes from Iris macrosiphon, assembly GCA_036927795.1. Taxonomy (NCBI): domain Eukaryota; kingdom Viridiplantae; phylum Streptophyta; class Magnoliopsida; order Asparagales; family Iridaceae; genus Iris; species Iris macrosiphon. The sequence goes on along the minus strand of JAYESA010000006.1, from coordinate 112,963,663 downwards.
ATTTTCATGATTACATATGATAAAAATCCTTTTTTCCTACAAAGGGTTTTCTCATTTCATTTAAAGATCACACCAAGAATCTGCTGTGCCAGGTTCTCATATTGGTGTAAATCTTTTTCCCGTCTTCTATGGCACTTCATCGGCTTCTTAGACCGATGAACAAAAAAATGGTTAATGGCGGGAGGATACAGAACTGGGCCTATCTAAATTATTCAAGCCCACCCACCATACGCCATGGCTGGCATGCCCTAGATTTGTGTTGGGGGTTCAGACCCAACTCAATACTGGAAGACAGGGCCAAGCTGTCTCCCTTCGTCCGGTGCCATAATGGAAGAAAATATAGCTTGCAAGCTGTGTGGTCCAATACGACCCTTCCTCTCTCCTGGACGAATCGCCATATGAAATTGCTGATCATCCCGAGCAAAGGAAGCTATGATATCCTTCCATGATCCATCGTTGCAGAGGATATTTGCTCGAAGACGCCTCTTTTTATGGCTCTTTACATGCTGGAAGAACATGATCTTCTTCTTCCTTAAGTCAAACCGACGAAGCTCGGCAACCATCTCTTTGTGGTGAAGGAAGTATGGGAAAAACTGGTTAACCCATTTGCCTTTATATAGGCAAGGGATAATACACCGAATCCCAACAAACTCCTAAAAATTTGTCGAGAAATTAGCCTCGCGGAGCGAGTCAAACTTGACCGTTTCATGCTTCATTCAAAGTGTTTCAAATTACGAGGAATTTGAAAACTTTGAAGGGGTCTTGTAGAAGCATGAAAAATACGTTGGGGAATCATACGCGTAAAACCCTCAACATGCAGGAAGTTCGTATAAAACAGAGCTCCAGCACTGGGTGGCGTAAAATGTGATTCCAGAGCCATCGGCGTACAGCAGAGCTTCAATGCTATTCAGCGTAAAACATAGCTCCAGAACAACCCGCGTAATACAGTATTTCCAGACTACTTTGACGTAAAAAGGTTACTACATTGCCACTTCGACGTAAAACCCATCTGCTTTTAATGCAGCGGGAAGTTGTACGAGGAACTCTTCGTATTCCTCAAATAAACCTGTCAGTGGAAGCAGTGAACCTAACTCCTGACAAAGAGTACTACACGATGATCGAGAGGACAGTTGTAATGATGATTCTATACAGAGCCCCAGACTGTCGTCTAGTGACATAACCCTTGATATAAGATGTTGTTTACGCATTCAAGGAATACGCTAACTATTTTACACTAGAAAAGATGAGCTTTTACGCTCAGGAAGAGACGAAACCAACCGCCACGTCAAAAGCTGTTCTTCTTACAGAACTCGAGGCACGTCTCTACAGTTAATGCGCGAGATGGGGGCAGATCTCTGCATTTAATGCATGAGATTTGGTTCTACTTTTAATGACTGGGTGAGCTATAATTAGGGCTAATACGTCCACATTACCATCCCCGCACATTACGCCAACCGGGCTATTTTCAGCTATAGGAGCACGTCGTACGCTATCTCCTTGAAATACGCCAACTCAGGCTATATTTGCAAAGCATGAAGCTTTAGGCAGAACTTGGTTTCTGCACCAACATAACAGCTACTTGGTTTCTATGCCAACATGACAGCTACTTGGTTTCTACGCCAATGGGACAGCTACTTGGCTTCTACGCCAACATAACAGCTACTCGACTTTTACGCCATCAGAATAGCTATTTGGCTTTTACGCCTACAAGACAGTTATTTGGCTTTTATGCCAACCATCTCTACGCAAGGGGCAGTTATCTACGTGGCTTGCATGTCGTGATCTTCGATAAGTGATTATACGCGTTACCACATTATGGGACACGCGTCACACGCCAATTCAGGAGATCATTCATACATGGGTAGCAGTTATTATAACCGCTGCATAAAAGGTGCAGCTCTCTCCGCTGTTCGGTTGTTATGCCGACTATAGCTGAACTCTATAAATAGAGACCTCCGACCACGGAGGTCCGAAGGAGGGAAAAAAGGGAGAAAAATGAGGAGAACAACAGAGGTCAAGGTCAAGGTCAAGAGAGCACATATAGAGAGCTTTAGCAACAAGAGTTCAATCCCTCCTGCAGTCTTTGAAGCTTCTTTTTTCGTGTTTTACAGCACTTCTTCGTCATCGTGTGGTCCAAGGGACAAAGTGATCGACCGCAGATCAGACTCCTATAGCAATATTTCCCCAAAATTAAATTTTTGTACTTAACATCCTCGTATAGGGTTAATTGTACTTCTTTTTCTTGTTTGTAAACCAAAGAAAGGGTTTTGTATAAACCTAGTTTCAATTTCTTTCATTTATTATCAAACAGCGACAAACCCTAAAAGAAGAAAAAAATAAAGGAAGGTTCAAATGAAATAAAAAGGCATGAAGGATCACAATATTTTCCCCGCCATTGCCTTTCACAGCCTCCCTGATGTCGACATGTGTCAACTTCTCAATGATCGACTTGGCCACATCCTCTACCACCTTCGACTTTACTTTTCCCTTTTCCTTGGGGGCTATGGCAGTAGGAAGAGATTGAGAGAATAAGAAGTTGGGAGGAAAAAGTGGAAGGAGCACGGCAGTAGTAGAACTCTTTCTTTTCTCTATCATAGACACTTATATAGGGATGAACAGGCGGTGGCCAAGATAGGCGGCCGACGCTTTGGTTCTCGAGGTTCAGTGGATGGTGCCTCGAAATACGGGATTCCCCTATAGATGAAGCATTGGTGTTGACTTAAAAGACTGTCGGTCGTACTAAGCGAACTTATGCACCAAGTAGTCCGCTGTGCCCAGGCCGAATACGCTCGGTGGCCCCATGCGTCCAATTGGCAGATGCGCCAAACAACCTGTTGCACTAAAGTAAAAATACTCCACGAATGCGCCAAACATAAGGAGGCTTTACACGTGTGCCAAAGTGATTCCTGTACATGTATCCTCCATGCTTCTGTTTAAAGTATTCTGAACTTTAAAACTCGCAAAGTTTAAGTTCAAAAACTCTGAAGGGGGTCTTATAGAAGCATATAAAATCTACACCATGCGCCTCAGTGACCCTGTTCCATGTGCCTCAGATATTCAGCTTTATGAGCTTCAGTGTCTTCACTCTATACACAAACAGTCTAAGAAGTGTCTCATGTGGCTGCAGAGCCATGTGCCACTATGTAGTTAAGTGTCTCATGTGCCCGTAGCACCATGCACCACTACTTAGCTTTTTTCCCATGTGCCTGCAGTACCAAACACCACTATGCATCTTAGGATTCCTATGTGCCTGTAGTGTCATGCGCCATTACCCCCCTCAGTGCTCTTCATGCGCCAAGTGGAAGTATTTCTAAGGTAAAATCACAGCTATCTAAATTAGGAAATGATACGTGTCACGAGTATTATGGGTATCAACAACCCTAGATCTTAGCTTGACATGTGGCAGCCTTAATGTAGTATGCGCCTGCAGTGCCATGTGTCAACATGCAGTCCGCGTACATGCGCCTACATAATACCTTCTTAAATGCTATAAATAGTGAGTATTTTCCCACATGCAAGGGGAGACCACATGTAGAAGAGGAGAAGAAGAAGAAGACAAAAGCGCCATTCGAAGCCTTGTCAAACTCCTTTGTTTCGGATCGTCAACATAGTAAAGGAGCCGCTGCAGTACTCGATCTCCTCCGTCACACTTGTCCAGATCTTTCTTTTTGTAATTAGATCCTTTTGTATAGGGATTCTCTTATACACTTTGTTAATTCGTATTAAATAAGAATTTTACACCCTCCACCAAAAACTTATTTTTGCGATGTCGACAAGTGGCTCATAAGCACACAGTGATATCACTGATGGCCTCTGAATCGATAACTATTCTTTGGCATCTGAACTAGCTCGTGCATCACCACTGGCACACCATGACATTTTGGGCAATCATTCGCTTGATATTGGTCGGAACCACAAGCCCAGCACAGACCTAACTTCTTATGACAATCTCTCTAGATGTGGCCTGGCTTGCCGTCGAAATGGTAGTTAGGGCACTCCATAATCTGATAAGGAACTAATCTCTGATGCTGATAAGTCATGGGGTGCTTTGTGGGTCCCCCATGTGGTGCTCGAACTGGTGCTACTGCTACATGAGAGCTCTTCTGGCTGGCCTCCCTCTTATTGATATTCTCTGAGCGTCGAGCTGCTGTAAGAACTGCAGAGTAGGAAGTAGGGGCAACAGATCCGATAAATCTCTGCAACTCGAAACTCAAGCCATCATAGAACTTATCTTCTTTCTCATCTTCAGTTTGGATCAAAGTAGGGGGGAAATGGCTCAAGCGAAGAAACTCTGCATTATACTCCTCTACGGATATGCTACCCTGAGTGAGGTATAAGAACTTATCCCGAAGATCTGTGTGGGCAGTGGATGGAATGAATATCTCGTAGAAGAGTTTGGAGAAATCCTCCCAAGTGACACGATCTGGTCCTAGATGCTGCTCCTCGGCTTTCCACCAATAATGTGTGTTGTCGGTCAATTGCATCCTGACAGCAGTCATCCTATTATATCTAGGGAGCTCTGAAGCTTCCAACTGGTACTCAATGTTATCAAGCCAAGTTGATACCTCTGTAGGGTGTTCTATACTGAAGAAAGAATGCAGTATCATCTTGTAGAACTCTGTGATAGAGCCAACATACGGCTGATAGAATGGTGTTACTGCTCTATCCAAGACAGTCTCTAAGCTCTATCTTAGCATCTCGGCCTGGTGATATTGCGCCTATTATTAGGCTTGCTGCTGAGCCTACTGCTGGGCCTGTATTATGGCATAGAACATCTGAAACATCTTATGGCCGTCCATCGGTTGGAACTACGGAGAAAATGCACAAATGGCATCTACGAAGCTGGTGGTATTGAGGCCTCTGGTGGATGTTGGTCATGAGGAAGAGCCTGGTCATCTCGAAGCTCTGGTACATGCTGATACGTTTGGTCATCTATTATTGGTCGAGTCTCTGGTATCTTTAGAATCGGCTGAAGTGTTTGACCCTCCTGAGTTGTAGTATTACTCGAGGTGATGGCCAAAGAAGCAACACATCCACTATGAAGATTTATTTTTCTATAAGAAAGAATAATTGTTAGAATGGAGAGGGAACAAACGGGATGCAAGTTTAAACATATAAGTTTGATACGAAAAGATATTTCAAGGGCATTATTCAAGAAAATATGTATGAGATCCTAATCTTTCTAATCCTATTTGTAGGCTCACGCCGGTACAATAATATAACAAAAGTGATAAACTTGACTTGTATGATCCACCATAAAAATTATGTCATGCCCAGTCCCAAAATATCCAGGACTAGGCCACGTGGCAATGACCAGCTACATATTCAAGTGAACTCTCATCCAACTCGAATACGTATAAGCTGTCTAATATGAACTCTAGTCAAAAAATCTATGAAAATATATAAATATGGCAGGTATCTAGATCTCATCCACAAGAGCAGTATATGAAACTAAGTAGCAAACTGGAATGAATGTTGAAAGTAAAGATATTGTCGAATATCTAGCAAAACATTATACCAAGTCGGGTGGAGAAAAATCCACTACCAATAAACTGAAAAGAAAGTATAATGAAGATAAAGAGAGTCTAAGCTCACTTAAACTATGCCAGATCCATCTCGTAATCCTTTGTTGAAGCTACGCCTACGCTCGATCCTGATCCTAACTGGTGTACTATGCCTGGAAAGCAACCAGGTGCTCAGAGGGATGTAACAAGATATATAGAAACATGCCTAGCTAACATTATAATCATGTAAGAAAGAGAAGCAGGAAATATAAGGTGTGTTACCACTAGCCAGTCTAAGTGTACCTACAATCGAAGGAAACTTCCGCACTTGGGCTGACCTACTATTGCACACGGTAGCGCTCATCTCGAGGCACTAGCAAAGACATAAGTACCCGAGTATAGCTCGGCTCGACGTACTAGCAAAACACAAGTACACTGGCAGCTCATCTCGAGGCACTAGCAAAAATATAAGTACATAGGTAGCGCTCATCTCAAGGGACTAGCGACACAAACAAAGACACAAACATAGCCCAAGTGCAGTGACTGTCCGTCCCACCCAATGCAACTATATAAATTGGGTCCATGTCAAATATAATCATGAGGATACTAACTATCCATGGGTCAAGTCATACATCAGGAATCATAATGATAAAAATAAGCACATGAATACTAAATCTAATATGCATGAAAAATCTCATGTCAGAGTCAGTGACATCAGGGAAAAATTAATAAACAACTAACGACGGGTATGGAAGTAAAAACAGAGAACCAAAATAATAGAATAAACATAAGAAGAAGATATAAACATGATATAATGTAGTTGTTGGCAAGGTATACTTGCCGGGGTGTTCGTCCGGATATGTTGAGGCCCAAAATCCATCGTCAAATCCAAAGTCCTAAAAACCGTCCAAGAACCTAATATATTAATTTAAAATTATCTATTTATTTATAACTATAGACACTACCAAATAATGTCCAAATAGCGACGGTTTTAGCAACGTCCAAATAAAATGTCGCTGAATTATTGGTGTTTAGCGACGTCCATATAAATGTCGTAATACATCGGTGATAGCGACATGGAGCGACGTTTATCGACTTCAATTACTATAATAATAAAAAACATCGCGAGGTAGTTGCTAAATTTTTTATTTTAGCAACGTTTATCGACTTTTTTATATTTAAGTTACAGTATATTATTATTTTTGCTACGGTTAGCGACGTTTGGACAGATTTCGCTAATTTATCTCATATAGGGTTTAACAAATTTTTCTTTCCCCCATTTTCTTCGATATCTTAAGAATTTTAAACCCTAGCCCCCTAAACCGGTACCCCACCGTGACGACCTCCCTACGGCCGTGTCCTCCTCCCTCCGGTGAAGCCTTTTCCACCGGCGTGCTCCTTCCTCCGTCGGCTCCTCCCCCCTTCGGCTCCCCTCCTCCCTCCGATGTCTTCCTCCCTCCGACGACTCCTTCTCCATCCGTCTCCCCTCCTGTCACGACCCGCACCCAGAATTTGGGCACGAGTACGTGGGTACGTCCAGCCTACGCCGCAGCATCGACGGTAGAACGTTGTCTAGGTCAATGCACTATCTAAACAATCTCTCACGAGTATCCAACTCCATAAGGAGACACAGATAACTCAAAATAATATGAACAACATACTCAATCACATAACTACAACACGATAAGATATCAAAAAAATAAAATAAAATACAACACAAGTCTAAATGTAAATAATCTTACTCAACAAATATCCATGTCTCAACAAAGTATGCCGGAGACAAATCCGGTACCAAGTAATCTGCTAAAAAGAACTAACTACATAATTAGTAATTCCGGCTAGACCTCCCGGAATCACAACTGAACTACCAAGTCCAAGTCTGTAGCTACTCACCCTGTGGTCCATAAAATATCGAACACCAGTCCTCTAAGGCATAGTCTGGAAAAATATTTGCAGTCAGGAAGGAGAAAAGTACATCTCAAATAACAGTTTCATTTAATTGATAAGGACTATAAAACAATAAATAGATGATGCTATATACTGAGAGAAGGCAGTGAATAAATGCAATAGCAAAATAAAGAGACAGGCGACGTGAAGAGACAGACAATATAGGCAATATGATATAGTCAGTGCATATATAAATGAAGGGAACGAGGTTCAATATCATATACGGGTGATGTAGTATATGATCTAAAATAGAGAACTGTAACTATTCTATGTGTTTGAAATAGTTCCTTCGATATGTGATCGGCTTGGGAACATGTACGAGAGCTATATGGCCTGGCTAATCATACGTGAGGAGCATGATTAACACTAACATTTTTCTATACTTGTACAATAGGGATATGATCATATTTCTCACTAACTACTTCCCCGCCCCTAACTAGTACAGTGGATCCAACCATGACACATCACGATACACGAGCAATATCCAATCTATCATGTACAAGGTCTAAATATCAATGTCATGTACAATATCAATACGATAATCAATGTAACATCTCATGACTGCAGATCCAATCTATATAGTAGTCCGTATTGCACAGTGTCAAGGATCAGATGTAACATTTCTAGATAATGAACTTATAAAAATTATCAAATAATTAGAAATTATCAGAGAATATACTCGCCTTGGGTCCTTAGCTGGTAATACCAATGTCCTGTTCCAGAGTATCGTTTGGATGATCTAACAGTCCTATAGACACATCATAAAATAATACAATATTGCATCAGACATTACTCTAATGCACCTTTATAAATACACTGGACTCAGGGCTATACTAGGTATGATACTGGTCAACTAGGGTCAGTGTGCGTCTAATTGCACGGGCGTCGCGTCTGTAATTTCTGTGAATTCAGACAGTCGGTGATACAGGTCTCGCCAATACGTGAGTGTACAAATGGCAGCCTTCTATTAATTAACAGGGTTACAGGTCCATGTAAATACGGGACATCCGTAATTACACTCGGGTCGCCTAAAATATTCATCAATTATACATATTATCAATAATTAATTTAATACATATTTATTGGGATACCAATAATTATATACAAATATGTATAATTGTATATACACTAAATATAATAATATACTATATATATATATATATATATTAAAAAATATACATACCACATTTTATATATATAACAACTATTATCTATGTGTATACAAAAGAATATATATATATATATATATATATATATATATATATATATATATATATATATATATATATATATATACATACTAGAATATACATATACCATATACGTTTATAAGTACATTTATATACCAATACAATTATATATATGCTACATATATATACATACCAAAATACATACATATATATATATATATATATATATATATATATATATATATATATATGTATATATATATATATATATATATATATATACATATATATATATATATACATATATATATACATATATATATATATATACATATATATATATATATATATATATATATATATACATATATATATATATGTATATATATATATATATATATATATATATATATATATATATATATATATTGAATACATGTACACTATTACATATATATACTAATACATAAGTATACACACTACACTCATACACGTACACGCGTGCGTGTACGCGAGGGGAGGATCGAACCTGAGCGCGTCTGTGACGACGGCGAAGACGTCGACGATGACGACGATGACGAGGACGACGAAGGTGGTCCTGGTGGTGGTTCGTCAGCTGGCCACTGGTCGGCTCGGGGTAACTACAGGGAGGATGGAACGGTGGTACGGGCTCGCCGGGTGGCCGCTCGAGGGGAGTTGGGAGGAGAGCAGGGTGGCCGGGGGAAGGTGTCGTGTGGGGTGGAGTATGGTGGTGATGCCGGTGGTGGTAGGGTGGTTCTAATAGTGGAGGGGCTGGTCGTAGAGGGCTGTGTATGGTCGAGCGGGTGTCGGCTCGAGGTGGAGTCCGGCGGAGATGGTGGAGGGGCTGGTTGGACTGAACTCAGACTGGAGTTGAGGGAGCTCGCCGGGTCGGGGAAGAAGGAGTGGCTGAGGTGCAGCGGGGTCGATGCACTGCTGAGGGAGGCGGTGACCACTGCTCGTCGAAGTTGGTGGTCGAGCAATGGCTCGAGGGGTGGTGGTGATAGCTCGATATGGTGGTGGAGACGGAGTGCAGTAGGAGGCCACGGGGTCCGCTCAGGCGAGGGTGGTTCAGGGGAATGGCTCGCCGGGTGTAGGGAGGTGGCAAGCTCGTCGGAGTCGTGACCGAAGGAGGAGGACAGGTCGACGGGTGCTCGGCCGGGGTGAACAGTGGCCGGACTGTTTGGTATTTTCCCCCCTTTCTAATTTAAAAAGAGGAGAAGAAGAAAGAAAGAAGAAGAAGAGAAGAAGAGAAGAAGAAAGGAAAAAATAAAAAAGAAGGAGGGAAGCTACGGTTGAGTGAGGAGGGAGGAGATGGGGGCTTTCCTAGGTTTGGGGATTAGGTCATGGTTGGGAAGAGTGCCTTGAGGAGACATTAAATAGGATATTGTGAGTAGGAAATGAGTGGTGATGATGCACCCATTTTGGATGGGTGGTCAGGATTTGTCATGAGAAAATTACTCATGCAAGGGTGAGGATTGGGTTGACTAGTCAATATTAGGGCTTCTCCATTGGTTTAAACCAATGGGGTGTTGACACCTAATGCAATATTTGCAAATGAGCCCCCTTAAATTTGGGTATTTGTACAGACACATGAAATAATAAAAAAATTGGTGGGGGAATTGGTGTTTGGTATTTTGTAGGGTGAGGGGGTGTTGTGTGTTTTGTATGGGCTTAATGAATAGGGCATTTGGATTAAATTGGGTTAAAATGGGATTAGTCAAAGTTGGTATCCCCAATTTAATTAGAAACAAATGAAAGCGGTATTCTAAAATTAATTAGGAGTACATGGGGCCAAAATTAGGTTGGGTCACAAATATCATTAGTGAAGAAGACTCAGAACAGAATATTACCCTAATTTGGGTTGCACGAAAAATGGGTCGAGATTGCCCCCAATTTCGATTGGAACGCACAACGATACAAAGTTAGAATTTATTTAAAAATTAAATAACGTCCGCGACGAATATTGTGCAGCTAAAATGAAGCACAAGAGAGCATAATTATGAGTTATAAAAAGGTCAGAATAGAAGGCGGGCACGTCTAGGATAAGGTTATAAAATTTGTTAGAAGGCAAAAACTAGGGTAGCGCTCCAAATATCAAAGCAACGGTAAGGCGCAACAATTAAATAAAATTACGGTAATTAATCACAATCCCAAATAATTAAATTTTAATTAATACAAATTAATACATAATCCTATAATTCGGTCAAGTGTTCATCTAGTGGGCTTCTAGGTCAAGTCTACCAGCTCAAACATTAATGAACACTGTATATATATAATATATTTAAATACACATCTCATACAATTACTTAAATTAAATACACTTATCATGCAATCATTTAAAATAACTACCACAATATTAATAATATATAAAAAGTCAAAAATATCCCTGTTTTTAGAATATGGTAGTGACAAGTCTACCCTCCTTAAAAGAATTTCGTCCTCGAAATTTAAAATCCTCAATAGTAGTGTTTATTCATTATATTACATTATTTTCCATCAAATATAGATTCATCAAACCATTTAATCATAAAGTAAATCCATATTGCTATTCCATAAAATTTTCAAAATTATATGAATATTATATTCCTAAAAATCCTCAAATTTAAAATCAATTTCAATTTTTGTCATAATTTCCTCTGAAATTTAAGTTAATAATTAAATACTCAAAAATTTAATATCCAATCCTCTAATTTAAATTCAGTCAATGCACATTTTTATAAATTTAGAAATCCTATTAAAAAACTAATCCATAAATCCAATCGCTGCATATTTATAAAATATAAATTCTTATCCCGATAATCGAATTCAAACACTAATCCATTAATGATCTTATTCCTTGATCTTTTTTTTCCAAAATACTCAAACAATACGATACTTATGAAATCTTCATATTCAACATTCATAATATAAATTTTAAAATTCATATCTTGCAATCAAATAAATATAATGATAATCTCCCAAATTCTCTCCAATTTTAATAACAAATTCAGTCATATCATAATCTTCCTAAAATTAATAAATCATCAATTCTGCCATGTTAAATTCTTAACTCTTCATTTAAATTAATGTTTATCCTCGAATTTTAATGATAATTTAATTATATCTCAATCTTGATAAAATCAATAATTCATCAATTCTGCCATATTAAATCTTTAACTCTTTATTTAAATTAATGCTTATCCTCCAAATTTTAAGCATCTTGTCTCTCCTTGTCAAGTCATAACCTCTTCATAAATCTACTATGGTCAACCCCAATAATCATGGTCTTAGAAAAATTATACCTACATTCATACAACATGCAATCTAAAAAATATATGTACGGTCATGGTGTCTTTTGTCATGGTATTACAGTCTCTGTCAGGGTGTACTACTAACTATATTCTAACAAAATCATGAATACAAGCTACGGTACTAGGGAATCAATAAATCAATCAAAATAGAAAGGAACAGAAGGAAGGAAGGAAGAACAGAACCTGCTAACACATTATCTGCAGTATCGGTCTCCTCGACCGTCATTGCAAATGCCCCGCCCTGCTGGGGTGGTTCCCTTCGCGGGTGCTAAGCAATATACGGTTCCACAGATAGCCTAACTGGATCTCTATAATTTGGAGCTGTGCGCTGGCCGGGAAGATAAGGGACTCAAAGACAATCCCTTACTCGATGTCCCGCAGTGCCGCAGTGCAAACAAAGTCCTAGCCTCGTTCTACAGCTCTCCCAAAGGTGACCTGGCTTCTTACAGAAATGACAAGTCTGCTGTGTCTCTCTCGGAGGCTGCTGCTGATCCTGCTGAACACGAACTGGTGCCTAGTACTGCTGTTGATGCTGAAACACCCATGGCTGTTGCTGAATATGAACTGGTGCCTGGTACTGCTGTTGATGCTGAAACGCTCACGGCTGTTGCTGAATATGGGGACGCTTGGCCGGTCCTGTGCTACCATTCGTATCTCCAGAAATATTGTGACTCCTCTTAGGCCTGAGATCCAGATCCTCTTCTACAATCTGGGCATCCATCAAGATACTCTCAAGGGTAGCGGTACGACGACCAAAAGTGCGCAACCTAATCTCTTTCGTCAGCCCCTTTCTAAATTTCTGGGCTCGATCTCCTAGGTCCCGAATCATAGACGATGCAAAATGGCTCAATCGACAGAATTCTGCAGCGTACTCGTCGACCGACATATTTTCTTGGACCAAGTTATGAACTGACTTTCCAAGGTTTCCAATGCCACGTCGGGGAAGAACTTCTCCTTGAAGAGCTCCTTGAAGGTCTCCCAAGTAAGTCCTTGTACAGTAAGTCTCGGCTCCGTGCGATACCACGTGAGTGCGATATCGAATATCTGACTGTCGGTCGCCTCTATCCGTAAGCTCTCCAGAATTTGGGCCAATCGCAGGCTCCTCTCTATATCCTCTAGCCAGTCGTCAGCGTAGAGTATCCCTTCGATACCCTTGAACTCTCGAGGCATCATCCTATTGAAGTCCACTATAGTGCTTGATCTCTGCTGTTGCTGGCCAGAAAACTGCTGGTATTGTGCTACTCTCTCCACATCTTGGAGAGCCACCTGATGAGCATTCTCCATACTCTCTCTCATCAGCTCAGTTTGTGCCTGGTGCGCTTCTGCTTGCACCCTCTGAGCCTCAGCTTGAACTCGCTGAGCGTCAGCCGTCACTCTCTGGGCATCTACCATGCCCTGGATCAAGGTAAACATATGTGCCCCGTCAATGGGCACACCTCCGGAAAACAGAGTCGGTGGAGGAGGAAGGTTGTCCGTCACTGCTGCGGCAATCCTCTGAACAGGTGGGGGAGGAGGATCCCCGAAAAGTGTAGATACTCCCACATGCATCAAAGATGTAGAAGGAACTACGGATGTCTATTCATCAGGTAGAGAGGTGGCAGACCCCTCTAAAGTTGATGCTTCCACTCTCATAGATCTTGTCTTCGGCGACATCCCGAAGACAGATCTAAAACAATTTAAGGCAATAAATGCGATATCGTCAAGGAAGGACAGTAAAGTTCTAAAGAAGCAACATTCAGAAGGAATAAGGATAACAAGATAAATAGATTGGAAATATTTCTAGTTGTGATTGCATAGGTCAATGATGCCTCCAAGGTTTGATACCTCTATCCCTTTAGGTACCACAGTTCTACTACAAGCACACTCACTGCTAGCTTTCTTACCTACTGTAATTGTTGATACTAGTTGTTCTTATCACTCAAGTGTACACCAAGTGCAACACACCATACTAAGTACTGCTCCCTCTAATACAACCCTAGATGGACACCCAAGTCAGTTTGCAGTGCAATCTCAATCATGCTCAAGCCAACAGATCCTTACATATGCACCTCATCTACTCATATACTAATATATATATCTCTTCCACTATAAAATTTTATCCTCAAAATAAAATCCTCAAAACTAATTCCTCGAATAATTTAAAGTAAAATGCATATACTTTCCTCAAAGTCAAATATTCAAATACTGGAACGAAAATTTAATCACTTCCAAAAATCCTTACAGCTTTGTCTAGGTTCATTGAATTGAATCTGAATCCTCAAAATTTTTTAATAACATAATATCTGAACTCTTCAAAACTCTTAAAAATTGAAATTCATTTTTAATCTTCAAATTATAATTTAAATCCACATCTTGTAGTCCAATAGCCCTAATGTTAATCTTTCTCACTGTCCTCATCAACATGTGTTATCAGATGATACCATAAATTAGTCCGTAAAATTCATCTTGATATAAAATCAAACTCTACAATGACACCAAGATCTTAATTTAATAACTGATCAACAAGAATCAAATTCAATATCAACAAGTGAGAACGGACGGAAACAAGGGAAATGATTTAAATTGGAAATTATAATAAGATTCTCAGGGGTCATCCCAGGAATCTCTCAAGGAATTATGATTGAGTATTCACTCTTATCCTATTATCCTATAACCTATCGCAGGCATGCAGTAGTATAACAAAGATGTCATACTACCACGACATCGCACAACTTGCGAAGTCTGACCTGCATGGGCTACCACTAAAAATGTGTCATGACCCGTACCCAGAATTTGGGCACGAGTACGTGGGTACGTCCAACCTACGCCGCAGCATCCGTGGTAGAACGCTGTCTAGGTCAATGCACTATCTAAACAATCTCTCATGAGAATCCAACTCCATAAGGAGACATGGATAACTCAAAATAATATGAACAACATACTCAATCACATAACTACAACACGATAAGATATCGAAGAAATAAAATAAAATACAACACAAGTCTAAATGTAAATAATCTAACTCAACAAATATCCATGTCACAACAAAGTATGTCGGAGACAAATCCAGTACCAAATAATCTGCTAAAAAGAACTAACTAGATAACTAGTGATTCCGGCTAGACCTCCCAGAATCATAACTGAACTACCAAGTCCAAGTCTGCAGCTAATCACCCTGTGGTCCATAAAATGTCAGACACCAGTCCTCTAAGGCATAGTCTGAAAAAATATTTTCAGTCAGGAAGGAGCAAAGTACATCTCAAATAACAGTTCCATTTAATTGATAAGGACTATAAAACAATAAACAGATGATGCTATATACTGAAAGAAGACAGTAAATAAATACAATGGCAAAATAAAGAGACAGACAATGTGAAGAGACAGGCAATATAGGCAATATGATACAGTCAGTACATATATAAAATGAAGGGAACGAGGTACAATATCATATACGAGTGATATAGTATATGATCTAAAATAGAGAGCTGTAACTATTCTAAGTGTTTGAAATAGTTGCTTCGATATGTGATCAGCTTGGGAACATGTACGAGAGCTATATGTCCTGGCTAATCATACGTGAGGAGCATGATTAACACTAATATTTTTCTATACTTGTACAATAGGGATATGATCATATTTCTCACTAACTACTTCCCCGCCCCCAACTAGTATAGTGGATCCAACCATGACACGTCACGATACACGAGCAATATCCAATCTATCATGTACAAGGTCTAAATATCAATGTCGTGTATAATATCAATACGATAATCAATGTAACATCTCATGACTGCAGATCCAATCTATATACTAGTCCGTGTAGCACAGTGTCAAGGATCAGATGTAATATTTCTAGATAATAAACTTATAAAAATTATCAAATAATTGGAAATTATCAGAGAATGTACTCGCCTTGGGTCCTTAGTTGGTAATACCAATGTCCTGTTCTAGAGTATCGCCTGGATGATCCAACAGTCCTATAGACATATCATAAAACAATATAATATTATATCAGATATTACTCTAACACACATTTATAAATATACTAGACCCAGGGCTATGCTAGGTATGATATTGGTCAACTAGGGTCAGTGTGCGTCTAATTGCGCGCGTGTCGCGTCTGTAATTTCTGTGAATTCAGACACTCGGTGATACGGGTCTCGCCAATACGTGAGTGTACATATGACAGCCTTCTATTAATTAACAGGGTTACAGGTCCATGTAAATATGGGGCATCCGTAATTACACTCGGGTCGCCTAAAACATTCATCAATTATACATATTATCAATAATTAAATTTAATACATATTTATGGGTATACCAATAATTATATACAAATATGTATAATTGTATATACACTAAATAAAATAATATACTATATATATATATTTAAAAATATACGTACCACATTTTATATATATAACAACTATTATTTATGTGTATACAAAAGAATATATATATATATACTGAATATATATATATATATATATATATATATATATATATATATATATATATATATATATATATATATATATATATATATATATACCTATACCAGTGAAAATATGCCTATACTATATATATATATATATATATATATATATATATATATATATATATATATATATATATATATATATATATATATATATATATATATATATATATATACCAATAAAAATATACCTATACTATATTTATATGTATATATATACCAATGAAAATACATATACTATATACTTGTATATATATATATATATATATATATATATATATATATATATATATATCAATAAAAATATACCTATACTATATTTATATGTATATATATACCAATGAAAATACATATACTATATATATATATATATATATATATATATATATATATATATACATACTAGAATATACATATACCATATACGTATATAAGTACATATATATACCAATACAATTATATATATGCTACATATATATACATACCAAAATACATACATATATATATATGTATATATATATATATATACCAAAATACGTATTTATTACACATATACAATATGAAAATATACCAATTACATACACACACATATATATATATATTGAATACATATACACTATTACATATATATACTAATACATACGTATATACACTACACTCATACACATACACGCGTGCGTGTACGTGAGGGGAGGATCGAACCTGAGCGCGTCTATGACGACGGCAAGACGTCGACGATGACGACGATGACGAGGACGACGAAGGTGGTCCTGGTGGTGGTTCGTCAGCTGGCCACTGGTCGGCTCGGGGTAACTGCAGGGAGGATGGAACGGTGGTGCGGGCTAGCCGGGTGGCCGCTCGAGGGGAGTTGGAAAGAGGGCAGGGTATCCGGGGGAAGGGGTCGTGTGGGGTGGAGTATGGTGGTGATGCCGGTGGTGGTAGGGTGGTTCTAATGGTGGAGGGGCTGGTCGTGGAGGGCTGTGTGTGGTCGAGCGGGTGTCGGCTCGAGGTAAAGTCCGGCGGAGATGGTGGAGGGGCTGGTCGTACTAAACTCAGGCCGGAGTTGAGGGAGCTCGCCGGGTCGGGAAAGAAGGAGTGGCTGAGGTGCAGCGGAGTCGATGCACTGCTGGAGGGAGGCGGTGACCGCTGCTCGTCGAGGTTGGTGGTCGAGCAGTGGCTCGAGGGGTGGTGGTGATAGTTCGATATGGTGGTGGAGACGGAGTACAGCAGGAGGCTGCGGGGTCCGCTCAGGAAAGGGTGGTTCAGGGGAACGACTCGCCGGGTGTAGGGAGGTGGCGAGCTCGTCGGAGTCGTGACCAGAGGAGGAGGAGAAGAAGAAAGGAAGAAGAAAGGAAAAAAAGAAGAAGAAGGAGGGAAGCTATGGTTGAGTGAGGAGGGAGGAGATGGGGGCTTTCCTAGGTTTGGGGATTAGGTCATGGTTGGGAAGAGTGCCTTGAGGAGACATTAAATAGGATATTGTGAGTGGAAAATGAGTGGTGATGATGCACCCATTTTGAATGGGTGGTCAGGATTTGTCATGAGGAAATTACTCATGCAAGGGTGAGGGTTGGGTTGACTAGTCAATATTAGGGCTTCTCCATTGGTTTGAACCAATGGGGTGTTGACACCTAATATAATATTTGCAAATGAGCCCCCTTAAATTTGGGTATTTGCACAGACACATAAAATATTAAAAAAATTGGTGGGGGAATTGTTGCTTGGTGTTTTATAGGGTGAGGGGGTGTTATGTGTTTTGTATGGGCTTAATGAATAGGACATTTGGATTAAATTGGGTTAAAATGGGATTAGTCAAAGTTGGTATCCCCAATTTAATTAGAAACAAATGCAAGCGGTGTTCTAAAATTAATTAGGAGTAAATGGGGCCAAAATTAGGTTGGGTCACAAATATCATTAGTGAAGAAGACTCAGAACAGAATATTACCCTAATTTGGGTTACACAAAAAATGGGTCGAGATTGCCTCCAATTTCAATTGGAACGCACAACGATACAAAGTTGGAATTTATTTAGAAATTAAATAAACGTCCGCGACGAATATTGTGCGACTAAAATGAAGCACAAGAGAGCATAATTATGAGTTACAAAAAGTTCAGAATGGAAGGCGGGCACGTCTAGGGCAAGGTTGTAAAATTTGTTGGAAGACAAAAGCTAGGGTAGCGCTCCAAATATCGAAGCAACGGTAAGGCACAACAATTAAATGAAATTACGGTAATTAATCACAATCCCAAATAATTAAATTTTAATTAATACAAATTAATACATAATCCAATAATTCGGCCAGGTGTTCATCTAGTAGACTTATAGGTCAAGTCTACCAGCTCAAACATTAATGAACACCTATATATATATAATATTTAAATACACATCTCATACAATTACTTAAATTAAATACACTTATCATGCAATTATTTAAAATAACTACCACAATATTAATAATATATAAAAAGTCAAAAATACCCCTATTTTTGGAATGTGGTAGTGACACCTCCTTCCTCTGGCGTCCTCCTCTCGCCAGCTCCCCTCCTCCTCACTCTGTGAACTTCTCTTTTTGTCTCTCTCTTTGATACGACACGACATGACATATACTAACCCTAACTCAGACACACACACATGCGCGAACATACTAACACATGCGAATACTAACTCTAATACGGAAACGGACACGGACACACATACCGACATAGATAAGACATGACATGACACGGACACACGAACACGACACATACATAGACATGACATGGGATACGACATAGACACATACACTTACACGATACGGAACATGACACAGACCATAACCATAACCCTATCTCTCTTCTAGTTACCTGTCTGAGTTTTGATGCAACCTTGCGTATCAGCATCGTATATAATACGACGTAGATCTCGACTCAAGGAGAACACGGACATGGGAATGACTCTTCAAAGCTGAGATACAATATGGTATTGGTTTCTTCTAGAGCTCGTATCTAACTTGGGTTATAATAGTTTCAAACCTATCCTTGACACAAGAGTTCGTGTTCGGGTGGTTGTGGCACGACATTGGTATATTTATCGCGTAACCAACGACACAACGTCTACCTCGACCCCAATGACCCTGTGAGACTAGTCTCACAGTATCTGTATTGGTATATGGATACATATTTTATGCTTTTTACTATGCTTTATTGGACTCGTAGAATCTTGAAATTTTCTCAAAATTATAAGTTTTTCTTACTGATCGGATTACCGCCGATATTCCGCGACATACCGACGGAAAATCCGTCCGGCGGATAAAGTTCCACTTTTGAGATATTTTCGAGATATTTTTATTAGATATTTTCGAGAATAGTGTTCGATGATTTCTTTTACCAAATGATTTCTTGGTTTTGTATTGGATGGACGAGATTGATTTAACTCGTGACTAGGATCGCTGACGTGCGGATCAGACGATCACGATTAAATTACCTCTTATATATATATGAAATTATTTTCGCTCTTCTCTCTATTTTCTTTCTTTCTTCACTTCTTTATTTCCTCTCAAATTTTCTGCGGAAGCTAGGAGCTTGGTCTTGAGGCCTTAGAGTATGGTTTCTGAACCCCTCTCAGTGGTGGAGTTGATAGTTTAGGCTGGGAGCTTGGCTTTAGGCAAGTACATCTTGCCAAAATACTTAACGACATGGTTTTATTGCAATTTCCATTTTTTTAAGATTTTTTATTATGATTTCATGGAGCTTGTTTGGTTAAATATGTTTCTCTAGTCATTTTCAACCTTGTGCATATTTTTGAAAATTATTTCGCCTTGATTTCGACTTTTCCTGTAGAAACCCTATTATTTACCCGTTAGAAAACTCGACATCAAAAATAATAGCTGATGTGATTACCATGAGAATTAGTTTATGTTCAACTTTAGACCTTTGCCTAGTTTCTATTTTGGAAGTTTTGAGTTTTGTGGATTCCGGACAAGTTTCAGTTTTTTCAGTAAATTACTTGTACGATATTTTTCGGAATCGAATTCTCAAATCTCAAAGTTAGAGAAATTGAATATCCCCAAGCTATTGGGAATTTGATCCTATACAATTTTGACCTTTGAAAATCTAAATTTCGAGTTAGAATGGAGTTTTTACGGCCCAAAAAAGTTCCAAAAATATTTCATGTCCGGGTTTCTGTGACCACTCGGATGATCCGACGGTGATCTGCGGTAGTCCGACGTATGGTCCAATTTTTTGCCCATAAACTTGTTGTGACCAATCAGATGATCGGAAGGTGATCTGAGGCAGTCCGACGGATGATCCAAATTGTGACCCAGTACTTGCTGTGACGGATCGGATCATATGACGGTGATCCAAGAAGATCTCCCGGATAATTCGAATGACCCTGTTTTTGCCAGTTTTGTCTTTTTCTTTTATCTTTTGTCTGTGATACTTCCTTGGCGTGACCCAGCACATGTATATGTTTCCCTGTGATACTTCTCGACTCTACTTATTTATTTTATTGACCTGTCCAATGTACCCAGTCCTGACTTTATGAATAGTTTGGGATACCTATGCATTATATCATGTCCTGTACGTTCCTAATAGTGACCCATCATGGTGCACTCTTTCTACTTGACTTGACAAATGTATCATTTTGGGGCTACCTACCCATTATACACCTGCCGTGTATAGCCTTGGGAATACCTACCCATTATCTATATCTGTCCAGACCTACCCTGTACTTACCTGATAGTGACCCGTAGTTGTGTACTCCTGATTCCTGACCGGTATATTGACTATTGTGGCTTGTTATAACACACGCTCGTCTTTCCTATAACTGTACGTATGGTTGAATTCCCATATATTCTTGTGATTATGCTTGTCAAAACATTATCTTGTCTAGTTTATCCCTGCGGGGAGAATCATCTCTAGGATGGATTCTGCGAAATGCCACACCCAAAATCCTAAACTAAAATGTTAAGGATTAATAACTAGCAAGAATAATTAGAGCATTAGGGGAAGGATCTTCTAGTTGCATGCAGTCCTGTTGTAGTGCCCCATTTCCCCTATTCGGAAAGCACGGCTAAGAAATACAAGATGATATCGTTCGATCGGGATAGATTGAAACAAGAACTCATCCTCGTTATGGATTTGCTTCTTCGGAATCGATTCCCATATTTAGTGGACCGTGCCACCAGGATTGACTTAGCGGCAGATTTAGGGGGGACCTCTTCGCTGCATCTTTTGTTGCCTAGTTTTCGTTGTCGCTTGTTGCTTTCGTGCCTTGAGTTGGTTTTTGGATTTGCTTGCATTTTCTTGAACAATTTTGATGGATTTTATTATTTTCGTTCGATAAACTGTACTTTAATTCCAATATTGGAAAGAGTGGAAGAGGTATTGATCAGCTATTCGTGGCAATGCAGGTGAACGAACAGTAGGCGACGCACGAGCGGAGTCCTGAAGCACCTCTATCCTTTCCTTCTTCAACCAACTTGTGAGTGGCTTATATTCGATTCAGTTGACCTTTCTTCCAAGTCTTCATATCTAAAATATTGTATTCTTGCTTGCCCCGATCAAACGACACAAAGAAATAACTAAAAAGATGTCAAGATAAAAAGGAATAGACTTGGATTATTATGCTTGTCATTCAACTTGGGAACGGTTACTTATTTGCATGCTTGTTCGTTTGGAATGTTCATCATATGCATAAATACAAGTTCGAATATATACTCTTCTTTAAATTATGCTATGTATAGAACTCATCCTGCAATGCAATAAATTGTTCAGGAAGACTATGCAAAATAAATCATGCAATGCTACTTGTCTTGTACTCGTGTTGCCTCAACTGCAGGAAATGGTTAACTAATTATGGACGTCGTTTGATCACGGACAACTTGTGCACAAGGTCGTAGTTCTTGCGGACGGTCGCTGGGGCACTGGCACCGATCCTATCCGGACGGAACCTCATGTTTAGTCTTCATGTACATCGAACGGGATGGTTTGTAGCGTCCTTGTGTTCACGCTGTATACCATCCTCGTCAATGACTAAAATTGGTCCTTTATGGCATACGCCAGTGATCGCCACATATATTTAAACCTGTACAAAGCTAACTTGTGTCTTCGTGGCAGGGAAGGACATGGTATGTCTTGTGCAGGTGGTTCAGACGGGCAGGTAAAAGTCACCGAATGGTGGCAAGTTTATTATAATAGTTTCTATATATACTGCTTGCTTATAAAATAAACTAAGACAAGATAGAAAGACCATAAATAAATATACATGCTTCATATAAACAACATGTTGATTGGTATAGTTGGGTTAGCTTGCCTTCACCAGTACGTTTTGATGTACTGACCCTCGTTGAAATAGGTTCCTCGCACTAAGGAGATCCGAGCGAAGAGTCGAAGTTATTTCCCAATCCAGTCCAGCTGTAGGCGCGTCCTTATTGTGCCACCTTTTGAAGCATTTGAAGCAAGGAGCTAGCAACCCAAACTCAATGCAGCTCCGAGGGAAAGCCATTGTCCCGCCGAGAGGTCTCTTATTTTGAAGTTTTAGTAAAGGATGTAATGTATAGGACAACTATCTCATTTTGTGTCAACATTTTGTAAGCCCGTGCAGCAACCCTTATGACTCGTTCAAGAGTTTGTAATAGATGTTCATTATCAATAAAGAGAACTTTTTCATGTTTCAACTTTGTGTTTCAATTTATCTGCGCACTCTGAATATGTGCTTGCTATACAAAAATACCTAAGCCTTGTGCGGTGCGCAACCTAGGCCCGCACAGAGTCACGCCTGGGGGACGACTATCGATTCTACGGAATTAGGGCGTGACATATTGGTATCAGAGCACAGCTTCAAGTTCCTTAACCCTTGTACTGGAAAAGTTCCTTTAACGATTAAATCACTGTGTGAACTCTTGAACTTGTTAGGCCAAAATAAGATACGTTTTTACAATGAGTCCATAATACATTATGATCCTGATATAATTTACCTTCTTTTGAAGGAATGGCACAAGTGCAATCATCAACGCTAGCACTGAGCCAGACACAAGCCCAAAAAAGTAGTTCTGGCACATCGAAAAGTTCTCGGAGCCAGAGAGCCATGTCTCGTGTCGATCCCATTCAACAAATGATGCGGATGTTGGAGGCAAACCAACAGAGGGAGGAGGCTCATTATGAACGGGCTGAGAAGCGAACGGAAGAGAGGCAGAACCAGTTTTAAGACCATATAGAAGTCTATTTCTCAGTCCAACAAAAGCATGTAGATATCCTACAACAAATTGTACAGACTTTAGCCTCCAACCAGTCAGCGGCAACAGTGGCGACACCGGTGGAGCAACCCACACTTGAAGTCGAGACTCCTCAGACTCCATGGAAGAAGGATGTGACTGCCTTCGACTTTGGAGACATCAAGAAAGTCTGCAATACCCCATTCAAAGGGACTGAGGATCCAATAGCGGCTCTAGATTGGTTGGCCGAACTGGAAGACCACTTCAAACTTCTAGAGGTACCCGAGCAGAAGCGTATTGCGTATGCCCAACTTCTGCTCCATTTGAATGTGTACGATTAGTTTGGATGTGCATCGGAGATCTCTTCCAGTAGACGACGAAGAAGACACGATCGCATGGGCTACTTTTTGTGGTGTGTTTGAAGAGGAGTTTATACCCCCTCCCGTATATCGTCAGAAAGAGAACGAGTTCGTGCAATTACGCCAAGAAAGCATGACAGTTAAACAGTATTCTGCCAAATTCAACCAGCTCGTCAAATTTGCCAACTCCTATATACCTGATGCAGCAAGTCATGCCAGAAGATTCGAAGGAGGTCTGCGTCCTGCTATCCATGCACACATGGTCGTTCCTCAGTACCAGACAATGAGAGAAGTCCTGAACCACGCTCTTTCTCTTGAACCGCAGTATCCTCACGTTCCTGCCGGTGCTATGCATACCTCTAATCATAAACGCCATAGCAATGAAAGAGGAAACATCGCTGCAAAGCGTCCAAATAATGGTGACAAGCAGTAAGCAAATCCAGACAAAATATATAACTTCTGCAAGAAACCCAGGCATCTCTTCAACGATTATCGTAGGAGGCTTGGGGTATGCCTTCTTTGTGGTGATTCAAATCACAAAATACAAGACTGCTCGCTCTTCTCTGAAAGCTGCTTCCAACATCCAAATCAGGCTACTGCACCCCAGGCCAACAGAGCTGCGCCTCAGCAAGAGCATCGCCAAGCTCAAAGTCGGGTCTACACAATGATACGGGAGGATGCTCTGGCCTCAGACACCGTTGTGTTAGGTAATTTGCTTTTTAATATTATACCTGCACGTGTGCTATTTGATTCTGGTGCAACGCATAGTTTCATATCCACGAATTTTGCTGTGGAGAACAATATAGAAATGACACAATTGCCTCTAGATTTAAGTGTTAGCACCCCCTCGGGCACGAAAATACTCGTCCATTCAGCATACTAAGGTGGTTACGTCTGTATTAGAGCTATCGCTAGATGTTTTAGTTCTAGATATTCGGGACTACGATATCATTTTGGAATGGATTGGCTCGGTGCCTGCTCGGCAACTATCAAGTGTGCAGAGAAACGAGTCATCTTCCGCCTGCCTAGAGAAGTCGAATTCTGCTACATGAGTAGTCCAGCAACTGATACGACCAGGGCCTGCATAGTAATTTCTACGATATCTGCTCGACGAATGCTATACTCAGGCTACGAGGGATACCTAGCGTTAGTTCGGGACACACAACTGGATTACGCAAACGTTGAGTCTTCTTCCGTTGAGGCAGAGTTCCCTGATGTGTTTTCGAGCGAACTACCCAGCATACCACCAGACCGAGAGGTCGAGTTCACCATCGACACATTCCCGAATACTCAGCCAATTTCTAAGCCTCTATACAGAATGGCCCCTGCTGAACTGAAGGAGTTAAAGTACCAACTGCAAGAGTTACTCGATCGTGGGTTCATCCGTCCGAGCGTGTCTCCTTGGGGCGCGCATGTGCTCTTCGTGAAGAAGAAAGACAGAACGTTACGCCTCTGCATCGATTATCGGGAGCTGAATAAGGTTACCATCAGAAACAAGTATCCTCTGCCAAGGATAGATGACCTGTTTGATCAGCTACAAGGGGCAACGGTGTTCTCGAAAATTAATCGTCGCTCGGGCTACCACCAGTTGAAGATTAAGCCGAAAGACATGCCCAAGACTGTATTCCGAACCCGTTATGGGCACTACGAGTTTTCAGTTATGCCATTTGGTCTGATGAACGCCCATGCTGCCTTTATGGATTTAATGAATCAAGTATTTCGACCCATTCTCGATAAATTTTTGGTCATTTTTATAGACGATATCTTGGTGTACTCAAAGAATAGGGATGAACACACTGGACACCTGCGGATGGTGCTTCAAACCCTTCGAGACAAGAAGTTGTATGCCAAGCTAAGTAAATGCGAGTTCTGGTCGGACAATATATCCTTTCTAGGGCATATTATTTCTGCAATGGGCATCTCAGTTGACCCAAAGAATTAGAAGCCATTATGCAGTGGAAACGACCGGAGTCAGCTAGCGATATTCGGAGTTTCCTTGGTCTGGCGGGCTACTACCAAAGATTTGTACAAGATTTTGCAAAGGTTGTATCGCCTCTGACTCAGCTCACTCGGAAGGGAGTAACGTTCGTGTGGACGAACGACTGCGAAGCTTCGTTTATGGAGTTAAAGCAGTGCCTCGTCGCAGCCCCAATTCTTACCCTTTCGGACGGACCGGATGATTTCAAAATATATAGTGACACCTCAAGTAAGGGATTGGGATGTGTCCTTATGCAAAGGGACAAAGTGATAGCCTTCGCGTCAAGACAGCTAAAGCCTCACGAGAAGAATTACCCAATACATGATCTTGAACTTGCCGCAGTAGTGTTCGCGCTGAAGCTGTCGCCACTACCTTTACGGTGTACCGTACAAGATCTATACAGACCACAAGAGCTTAAAATATCTCTACACATAAAAAGATTTAAATCTTCGTCAACGGCGTTGGCTTGAGCTCCTTAGCGACTTTGACCTCATGATCAGATACACGCCTGTCAAGGAAAACGTTGTAGCTGATGCACTGAGTCGAGTGTTCGTTGGGAGTTTGACTATTGATGACAAGCTGCATTAAGATCTTGAATCTTTGGGCATTATACTACTAATCAGATACAAAAAGGGGGCACAAGTAGCTCAACTGTGCCTCGAGCCTGACTTGTTATAAAAAGTCAAGTCCGCTCAGAAGGATGACTTATTCCTGCAAAAGATATAATGTCTTATCTGAGCAGGAAAGACAACCGACTTTACGGTAGGCACGGACGGGATGATCCAAGTGAAGGAAAGATTGTGCGTTCCAAACGATGCGGCCTTCAGAAAGGAGATACTCACGAAAGCTCATTATGCTAGTTATACTTCTCATCCAGGTAGCACAAAGATGTATCGAGATCTCCGTACGACGTTTTGGTGGCACGGCTTGAAACGAGATATGGCACTGTTCATGTCATATTGCATGGCTTATCAGAGGGTAAAGGCCGAGCACCAGAAGCCGGGCGGAGAGATGCAGAACCTCGCTATTCCGGAGTAAAAATGGGAACATATAACAATAGATTTCATTGTTGGCTTGCCAAAGATGCTATGGGGGAATGATGTCATCTGGGTCATTGTTGATCGACTCACCAAGTCATCTCACTTTTTGCCTATCAAGTCTCCTTGGAGTGCCAATCGCTTGGCTCAGATCTACCTCAACGAAATCGTTTGGCTCTACGATATGCCCGTATCCATTATCTTCGATAGAGTTGGTCGATTCATATCGCATTTCTGAGAAAGCCTGCAGTCAGCAATGGGGAAGAAGTTGAAATTCAGCTCCGCCTACAATCTACAGACAGACGATCAAACAGAAAGTGTCAACCAAATCCTCGAAGATATGCTACGACTCTGCGCCTTGGACTTGAAGACGAGTTGGGACATACATTTACCGTTAGCCAAATTTGCATACAATAATATCTTTCAATCCAGCATTCAGATGGCGCCATATGAGGCATTGTATGGGCGAAAGTGTAGATCCCCAATCTGTTGGAACGAAGTTGGAGAACGACAAATTCTTGGTCTGGAACTTGTGGAACAGACTGTCCAAAAGATTCGTTTGATTCGAGAACGGCTAAAAGTAGCTCAGAATCGCCAGAAGAGCTACTCAGATACGCATCGACGTTTGCTTGAGTTCTTAGAAGGAGATCGGGTATTTCTTAAAATCTCTCCCATGCAAGGATTTACCAGATTAGGAGCAAAAGGAAAGCTAAGTCCGAGATTCGTCGGTCCGTTTGAGATACTGAAACGAGTCACCTCAGTTGCATATCAGATTGCCCGGAGGAGACGAGGACAGAGATTTGGGCCGACGGTACAAAGTAAGTCAATTAGATGGTTTAGTATAATATATATCGTATATTTTTTATTCATCGTATATTGACTTTTTCAGTATTCTAAATTATTATCTCTGTATAGATATCGTCCATCGTCGGTTTAGAGACGCCTGGGCCAATTTATGAGGAACAACTATGGTGGCCCTTGGATCAACTACTCTAAGGCTCCAGAGGAGAGGAAGGCATTCTGGTTTGCGCACTTCCAGGTAAAAGTATATTAAATAAATCCTCTAATTTATGCATATTATATAACTTATTCGTGATGCTAACTTACTAAATTATTTATTGTAGCAAACGTATTTTTATCCTCCGCACCGGGCCGAGTTGATCTAGCGGCTCTTTCCTACCGTTGCCTCCAAGCTTATCCGAGATGCTCTGGATGACCAGAAGGCTCGTGATCGTACTGGAAAACTGATCCAAGGTTGGATCACGCTTGAGTAGTGGATTGCGATGAGGGCTAGATTCGACGATTCGAGCTACAAGGAAAGGTCTGAGAAGGCCAAGGCGGCTAGGCAGAATGCTGCCAAGTGGTGTGGTGGCTCGATTCCGATGACGAAATATTTCCGTCGTTTGGTATGTTTTTTCTTTTAAAATATATTATTTTAATGTAAGTACCATAAAATGGTACTTGGAAAAAATGTTTAAGTTTAGTAATAAATAATATATTTTAACAGGTACAGAGGGGTAAGGATGCAAATATGGTGACCGTCTTCTTGGCCACCCATCGCAAGGACGGAAATCTCATTGATGTGAGGGCCTCGCAGACCTATGTAAGTATTACTTTACTTTGTGTTAATTTTAATATAACTTAGGCAATTATCGAGTTTTCAAACCTTTCTAGGCCGAGTATCTTAGGCTGCATGAGCGGACGACTGCTAGTGCACCTACACCTGGAGAGGCTGGTACTTTGTCGCAGCCCGCTCCAGCTCCGTCGACGGACGACCTATGGGTTACCGCAGCTGGTGGTCTCCAGAGGGGTACGTACTACGGTACGGGCTTCTATGGCGCCCTGGTTGCGACGTAGTCATCTAGGGCCTCCCCGACAGCTAAGCATTCCACACAGCCCTCGCAGTCGTCGGCCAGAGTCCAGGAGGCCGTCCAGGAGGCCGTTGACCGTCAGATTGTGTCTCTCTGTGATGAGTTGCTGCGAAGGATGGAGGAGCAGCCCCAGTCCCAGCCGTAGGCGGATGATCCGATGCTCATCGTACGATTCGATATGCTCGACCGCAGCATGACGGAGCTCCAAGATTTGACAAATGATATTAGGGCCTCGACAGACAGCAATATCATGGAGCTGCAGGCGTCACAGCTATCGATGGGCGAGAGGCTGACGATGATGCAGGATTCAATGGTTCATAGCAGTACGAGGCTGTTATCTACCATGGATTCTTATAACCAGCGACTCGCAGACTTAGAGCGGGTACGTCCTCCTGGTGCGCCTACATCAACACAGACTCCACCGACGTCACTGCCTTCTCCATCGATATCGGTGTCGATTCTACGGGACGAGTATGAGCAGTTCTTATCCTTCAAGCGCGTCGGTGGTCAGCCTCCTGCAGATCCGCAGTAGTATATCTAGTTACTGGATTTTTTTATTATTATTATTTAGGATGCGATTGTATGGATATAAATTTGCCATATTCTTTACGATGAGATTTGTTGGATGCTTTCTCCCTTGGTGCTGCTACTGTGTCCTTTATTCAATTATTTCTATACTTGGCCTGTATTTACCCAGTGTACTAGAATTTCCTCCCTTGGTGCTGCTACTGTGTCCTTTATTCAATTATTTCTACTACCATCATATACCTGATAATGAACCCAAAGGGGTTGGCAAACCCAGAAATGTAATTTAGTAATTTTTTTTCTTTGAAAATTAGCGACGTTTTTAGTGACGTTTAGCGACGTTTAGCGACGTTCATTTACGTCGCTAACTACGTCGCTAATTAGCGATGTTGTTACACGTCGCTAAAGAGGTCGCTAAAGAAGTCACTAAAATCGTCACTGTATGTCGCAAACTGCTGACATGGCAGTATTGTCAGGTCATTAAAGACGTCGGTGTAACGTCGCTATATAAGTCGCTAATTAACGACCTTTAGCGACTTTATTAAACGTCGCTAATTAGTGACGCTGCGTCGCTAAACGTCACTAAATTTAGCGACACATTAAAGTTGCTAAATAACATCGGCATAGCGACATTTTTGTTTTAGCGACTTGATTTTTTCTGACTTCTTTAAAACGTCGCTAATTACGTCGCTAAACTAACTTAACGACGTTGTTTGGTTATTTAGCGATATTTTTAGACGTCGCTAATTTGATTTTTTCTGGTAGTGCGCGACACGGCCTCACGTGTCCGAACGGAGACACGTACTAACCCTCAAGACACCTAAGCACGTCTACCTAGGTCCGTCTAACCTAGGGCATCATCCAAAATTGGGCCAATCTCGGATTTCACCCAAAATTGACACAAAACCTAATGTCAAGTCTCCAAACACAACTAAACAAGCTCTAACTTTCTCCCACGGGTAGCCTTAAGGTCTAGGAAGGTTCTAAACTACTAATTACACTATATTAGAGTAATTACTAAGAGAAAAGTTAGGTTTTACCTCTTGGGAGTTGGAATCCCAAGGCCAAAGTCTCCAAAACCCTTGAAATCACCACCCTCAAGCCTCCAATCCTCCAAACCAAACCTCTACACTAAGTCTAGGCTCTACACACCTAGGTTAGGGAAAAGCAAATGGTTAGGGTTAACATAAATGGAAGAAGAAAGAGAAGAAATGGAGAACTACTTACTTGAAATGAGAGATTGGAAGAAGAAAAGAAGAAGAAAATAGAGTGTGGAGAAGAAGAAGAAGAAGAAGAAAATGGAATGGAGAATAGGTTTCAGCCAGGTGAGTTAGGGTTAGGGGCCGGCCAAACAATATTATAGGGTTACACTAAGTCAAATGACTAAAATGCTCTCATTTTAGTCATCCTAACAAAGGGTTTAGGTTTAGGGTTCACTAAACACACTTTAACTAATCCAAAACAACCCAACTAACTAAAACAAAATATAATAATTATTCTAAACCCAAAAATAGGTCTGACAAGGGTGTTGGTTGGGTCTGACATGGGTCCACTAGGGTCTGACATGGGTCCAGACTAGCCAAAATCCTAAAACAACCAAACAAAAAAATAATACAACCAACAATTAAATATATATATAATTGTTTATGAATAATACACAATTACCAAATAAAAAAAAATTCTATTTTCTAGAATTGGGTAGTGACAACTTTAGAAAGCCAAGAGCAATGGTTAGAATATTTTCCTCGATCAAACCTCGAACACAGAGATTAGCATGCCACCTTCCCCTTAGAAATCGTGATGATATCTAGAGTCCTTCTATTTAATTTAATTTTCGTCCCTCCGAGACCTTAGCGCTCGCGAGTTGTGCAATGACTAATTATGTTCTTCTATCGTGCCACCTAACGCTTCCATTCTTAATGTTAACCCTTCTGTTCTATGAGCACAATGACTAAGACTTAAGATGACCATGACCTATATAATAGGGTACTCTAATAAGTACCAAGACCTATTCTCGTAAACCTTAATAGGAATTCTTATATTTTCCTTAAGGCATTACCGTATTAATTTATTATTTTAAGTTGGATAGTATGCCTCGCAACATAGTATCACGTAGTCCTCTCGACCCATTGACGAATTATAACTGAATGATATTACTTGTATGTTAGTATAAGACGATAGTGTTTATGCAGACTGTAGAAATTAGAGGCCCATATCCCTATTTGGTCGACTGACGACTTAGACAAGGAATTAGTATGACAACTGTAGAGACTGAAGAGTCTTATCTTTTTGTGAACTCGAATTATTTTAAAATTTCTCTCATCATAATATAGCGTACTTATATTTGCTGTACTACCTTGACTTATGCTGCTATTATAGCCTAGTTTTGCAAGCTTATTCTTTATCGAGCTTGTTCATGACATATGTATTATTGGAGCGCTACACTAATATATTTCAGAATCTGTGTATTACGGTCTGATCAACCATAGTGCACTTAGTTCGTCCCTCGCATAACTACTTTATGTGGATTGAGATATATAATGACTAGTAGACGAACGTACTTATCCTCTAGATATGTCTGAGCATATCGTACCAGTTACATAACTGTACTAATACTAGCATGCGAATAAGAATTTACCAACTAGGATTTTAATCCACAACTGCCTTGACAATTTCTATTTGAATTCTTTAAACGCCTTGATTTCCCACATTTCTATTCTATTACCTTCCCCTTGAACTCTTATTATTTCTATCCATCTTCCCTTATTCCGGAAAGACGAACGCTCGTGCCAATTATGAGTTGATACACTGATAAGTACTAGATATACCCCATAGGCTAATCATATGACTTGGTGACTCCCTTTTATAGTCAATTAAGGACATATCATAGATGATATGTTTGGTGTTAAAATATTGAGGATTAAATAACATGATTAAATAATTGGAGGAATAGCTTTCTTAGATATATAGCCTTGGATGATAGATGGGTAAATTTTAAGTTGGGTAGAAACCGCATTGTTAAAACTTGAGGTAAATTCTTTTAGACTATAACCAAGTGAGATTAGATAGAGAAAAACTATGCCTTATTTTAATTTTGAGGACAAAATTCTTTTAAGTTGGGTAGATTGTAAACCCCCTCACCCAAAATAGATATTTTTTGTGTATTTTATATTATTATATTTATTATAGATGTTAAAAATTTCTTAGAGTATTCTCTTAGTTAATTAGAAAATAATTTCTTGATATATTTACTTATATAAATATTTATTTAGAATCATTTTTAGGCTATTTTAGATTTTTGGAGATTTTTCTAGAATTTTTGGTAATTAAAACCTAGAAAGATTTAATTTCTAGGACTTTCATGATTTACTATGAGACCATACTTGAATGTTGTTATTACCAAACATTTATTTTAGAGTTAAAATATTTAAATATTTTTTTTGTAATTTATTTAGAATTTTAAGGAATTATTGGATTTTTGGAATTATTGAGGATTTATTTGGATATATAAAGTCTTAATATCAGATAGATGCTAATTTAGTGTTAATAGATATTAATAAGATTATATATAATTTATTTGTATTATCTTTAATTATATTTAATATTATAAATTATTGAGATAAATTTAAACTATATTTTAAATTAATTTAAATCCTGAGCCTACTAGGAAAATAACTTCATGCATATCCTATCCTTATTTAAACTGATCCTAATCATATCCAAATTAGCCA
Source organism: Iris macrosiphon (assembly GCA_036927795.1). Classification (NCBI taxonomy): domain Eukaryota; kingdom Viridiplantae; phylum Streptophyta; class Magnoliopsida; order Asparagales; family Iridaceae; genus Iris; species Iris macrosiphon. Next base: position 112,930,540 of record JAYESA010000006.1, on the reverse strand, counting down.
ATCCTAGTCGTATTCAATTAAGTAGTCTCTACCATTATAAATACCTATTAGACTTATGGAATAAACTTATATTTCATATTTTTTTCCCCAAACTACTCTCTTTTTCGTCAAAAAATAGTCAAAATTTGTCATAAATTCAGCCTCATTTTCTAGTAGTTATGACGACTTAAAAAGACGATATCTCCTAGCTTCGGACTCCAAACGTGCTCCAGTTTTTTTTGTTAGAACCATATAAAGGTTAGTTTTCTGAATATATAAATTATTTTAATAATTTTAGAACCTATTTATCCAGAATATTTCGAAAGTGCTAGCTGTCCAAAATCAGACACATTTTCGTATTTTCAATATTTTGGGAGATCCCGAACTCGGAATTATGAGCCATTTGAAGTTTCGAAAATCTAAAATGATGAAATTATATAAAATTATTTTTCTAGAATTTAATATATATGTTTAATCTACTGTAAATTTGTGCAACGTAGATGTAAATAGGAAACCGCTGAAAATTATCATCTGTGCGCCCTTGTGGCCATAACTCTTTACCGACTTATGATTTTATGAAACTGTTGATTCTAATATTTATTTAGCATTGAAATCTATAGGATTCCACACACAAATCTAGGATTTGAGTTGGTTGACTTTTGGTCAACGGATTGCCTCGATTTGCGTGCCAAGGATCACAAATTCGTAAAGTTGACTTTCTTTGGACCAAAATTAGAGTTTAACAATAAAATTAGATTATAATAAGATTAAAATACTATTTTAGATTATTTTATTCAGAATTAAAATAGATTAAAATGGAGGAACCTATTCATCCACTTTTGTAACCTAACTTGTTTAATTTATGTGACGGATAGATCGGACGACGCCTTGAGTTGCGGCTTCAGCCTTTTTTCAGAGCAGACAAGTATACCTTGCCTTGTTGTACTATTTAAATTCTATATTATTAGTTGCATATTTATTTATTTAATTGTGCGCGTCCGAGAGAGACTCGGGTGCAGTCAACGGAGGCGTTGACGTTAGGACTTGTGTCTGACCTAGTGTCTAGTAGACCCACCTAAAGTCGTGGTGTTATTGGTATGACTCCCCAGGCCTTGACACATTTCTTACACGTATTGTGAGTCTCATGTAGGGCACAAACTTGCGTATGCGGTTGGCCACCTGTACGTGTAGGTCGTGCGACGGTTAGGGTATAACTGCTAATAGTGTTGCATGTTAGAGACTTAGCAGTTATTAGTAGTCGGAGCATAGACTATTGTAGTACGAAGGTCCAATCCTTCTCCTTTTTGGTTGTGAGGTTGGACTATCGTTCTAACGATAGACTATGAGCCAGAGTTACGACACCGATACTTGTACTCCGTCTCGGTGTACTAGCTACTGCGTGTTGTGGATACAACATGCATAGATCATTGGGCGGGGAAGACAATTAGTAGGCGTATGGGATAGACATTTGGTTGCCGTAGTTTCAGAGTAAACTGCGGGGCCGTGAGCCTCAGTGTTACCCGATTATGGGCCAGTGTTACCCGGTTATGGGATCAGTGTTACCCGGTTATGGGATCAGTGCTACCCGGTTATGGGATCAGTGTTGCCCGGTTATAGGAGTATATGCTTGTCGATACATCCGACAGAGGTTACTAGCTACATGCTATCATGATCGGTGATGTAGTCAGTATATACATCTGGCATCCAGTTTACAGCTAATGCCAGATACTTAGCCTCTAGCTTGACGCTATGCTTTATACCTTTCACCTACCCATACGTACCAAGGTTGTCTTCAAAGTGCATTTCACTTAGCTGGTTAGGTCACTCTCGAGTTTTTACAGTATTTACTTTATGGCATGCTTTTATGTATCTTGTTATGTCCCTCTGAGGACCCGGCCCTTTCCAGGTGTATTGTTCATAAATATTCGCAGAAGAGCAGATCTGGACTTGCTACGTATATTACGATGAGGCCTTCTCTTCGAGCCCGTGATTGATAGTTGAGATTCTTATATTGCATTTATCCTGTTTATTCTATATTCTGGTTCGGTAGTGGATTTGTTTCCATCCGACTACCATCATTAGATACTTTATATTGAGATCTAGTTATAAATATTAGTTATTCATTTATATATGATTTTTGTGGATGAGATTTAGTTATGCCCTGTGACATATATGTTTACCACTTGTGAATTGTTATTCATACTACAGCATACGTGTGTTATGGTTTCCATATATTGGAGTGCCATATTCATACGGCTGGCATGCTTACGTGTCCTGGTCCTACGTATTTTGGGACTGGAGCGTGACATGTTTTTAGTGGTGGCCTATGCAGGTCGAGAGCATATTGTCTCGGTTACGTTACTGTACCGAGCAGGCCTGCACCTAGGAATAGAGTATAGGATCTCATCCACAATTGACTATGATTCACCTTTCTTCTAATCTGTTCTATATGAATAGCTGTATCTTGCTTGATTTATGTGCTTCCCTAATAGTTCCTAGAGTATAGCCTTCTTCTAGGATATAGAAGTCCCTGTTGTTAGATAATAAGTAGGGTAACCTTCCTATTAAGAGTACAACTAGGATAACGACACATCACTGAGTTAGAATACTTAATGAAACCATAGCACCCCTTACCTATAGATTGATGTACCATTACCCCTCGATATATGTATAAAGACTTGAGAGTGGTATAGACACTACTAGAGTAGTTAGAAAGTTGACCATGAGGTTTGACCCTAGTATGGAGGAACCAATAGAAACATAAAGTTGAATATTAGGGCTAACCTAGCTTTTCATGGTAAGATAGTATTATAGAACTATACATTTAGACTCTTGTCTTGAGATTTGCAGGCAGTACTTTTATCACGACCCGCATCCAAAAAATCGGGCATGAGTCGTGGGTACGTCCAGCCTACGCCGCAGAATCGGCGGTAGAACACTGTCTAGGTCCGTTCTAGGTCACAATATCTATATCTCACAATAACCTGTCAATATAACCTCTCCAAAAGGAGGGCAAACACGCAATATATATATGCCTCAATCATAATAACTAGGGGAAGAGTAAAAGTACGATAAGATATCGCAAAGAAACAAGAACCAAAGAGCAAGTACAAAATCTAAATATACAGTCCAAGTCTAAAGTATACAACATCACAGAAGCAACAAAATAAATACAGTCATCCAGAAGAGAAACTGGGAATGACCCAGGAAAACCTACCTAGCTAACTAGGGTGCTAACGGTGTCTCCTCGACGGGCTTCTACTCAGTTTCTGGGTCACAACACTCCTCGACGCCTGGCCCGTAGAATGTCGGGCAAAAATCCTCAGAATCCTCTGGAAAAAATATGTCCAGTCAGGACTGGAGCGAAGTACATAACTCTGAAAGCAACTCCAAATACATGGTAAGGTGTATATGACTAGCAATAGAAAAGTATACAAGATGCACAAGAAAATAAATACATGGTGGAGCAGATAAAGTAGCTGCAATATAAATCTGGAGAACAATACAAGTAGTAGAAAAGTAACTACATGTGAGAAAATAGGAATCCTAGCTAAGTGCCTTGAGCACAAGTTTGTTATATGATCGGCTTAGGTTGCACATGAATAATCTACGATAACTTCGTTATGCGTGAGTTACATAACCGACATACACATAAATACTGTTTGGCTTTGATCACATAACCAACTCCTACTCCCCTCCCCCACTAATACTCTTGGATCCAACCACAACACGCTACATACATGATAAATAACTCACGTACATGAAGGCGAGAACACACGAAGCACATGATAGCACATGAGAATCAATACCCGAAGCACATAATGAAATACACGTGATAGAGTACCCGTTGAACACGGTAAGGGGGATAGCATCTCATGACAGGATCCACTAGTACCAGCTCATGAAACAATGTGTCAGAATCAAGTATTATAGTTCTAGAACAGTTGATATATATGCTATCATGAAATGGAAACAATCAGAGGTAGGTACTCGCCTGATGTCCTGAGTAACTGATGAGGATCGAGATCCGGACTGGCATCGCAAGAACCTCTTGCGAAAAGCAAGATTAAACATGGTTCTATGGATTTAAACTAGTATAAAATAACTAGAAATAAGGTTCTAGGGGTATTCTAGGTCGAACGGGTCAAACCGGTAAAATTTAGGTCAAAAAGTCAACCCGAGTTCCAAAAAGTCAACTCTAGGTCAAAATAAGGTCAAACGTTGACTTTTATGGTCAACGAGGACAATTATGGTCAACGCTAGGTCAAACTAGGGTGCCCCTAAAATTCTAGGTCAAAACTAGCTCATTAAGCTAGTAAACCCTCAAACTCGCCTCCTCGAGATACCGGGATACCCTCGGTATCCGATACCTCGACCTAAGCTACGTACCCCGCCTAAAACCTACTAACACATATGCTCATATGCGTAAATATATATACCAATACATAAAAACCCAACTCTAACCTTATTCCTAGGCAATTGCTCAAAAACCTCACTCCGATACTCAATACCTTGGGTATCTCAAGGTATTGAGATACCTTGATATCTCAAGGTATTGAGATAACTCACTATACCTCTCTAACACTACCCATCTAGCTAACTATCTATGTATATACATATATACCTAACTATATATCTAGGCTACTATATATATATACAAACATATATGCATATATCTACATATCTATATGTTATATACCTAGATATCTATATATATACATCACACATACACACATACATATATACCCATACACACTCTCATATATGTATATCTATATCTAGTATTTATACCTCTATCTAGCTATATGTATATATATCTATACATATAGATAGATATAACTATCTATCTATCTATCTATCTATCTATATATCTATCTATCAATCTAACTATCTATTTATATATCTATCTATCAATCTAACTATCTATTTATATATATCTATCTATCAATCTAACTATCTATTTATCAATCTATCCCTCACTCTCCCTTGCTACCTGCTAATGCAACGCGCCTAGCTGCTGCTGCTGCTGTGTGCACGCTGCACACTGCCCTCCCTCGACACGCCAGCAAGCACACACAACACACAACAAAACACAACACACACAACCACACACAACACCCCACCAACACACGCACATCGACCCAAACACCTATAAACACACATAAATATATAAAATATAACCCGAGAACTCTAGCACACACTCTCCGAAGCTAAACCTAATGCACGCACAAGCCCGAAACTAAGAAACCAAGTCGAAATGACCGTTCGATTATTTCGACGAACACGTGGTGTGCGGTTCGCAAAACCTCCTGAAACGCACACCAAACCAACTCAGAATCGGCCCAAAATTTACCTACGGGTTCTAAACGATGTCTAGATCCTAGAAAAAAATACGAACTCGTCAATTCTAGGTCCGTGGCAAAAATGCGCACGCACATAGAACCGGCGACGACAAAAACCCCCAAATCGCCCAAAATGCCCAAATCTCCGCCACTACTAGAAAAAGCGGGATTAGCGACGCATTTTAGCGACTCCATGTAAAAACGTCACTAAATTAGCGACTCCATAAAAAATGTCGCTAGACGTCGCTAAATGGCGATATTTAGCGACGTTTATCAACTTTTATTAAGATTTTAAAAGATTAGTCGCTATAAGTTCAATTAAGGTTGCTAAACGTCGCTAATATGTCTAATTTAGCGATGTTTAGCGACGAATTTAGCGACGTATATATTAAAAATATTTAGCAACGTATTTAGCGACGTATTTGACGTCGCTAAAGCTTAATTTAGCGACGTTGTTATTTGACGTCGCTAAACGTCACTAAATTTTGGTTAATTAGGGCTCAGTTTTCTTTTTCCCCATCTGTTGAAATTTTTGAAAACTCGATTCCCCCCCTCTCCGACGACCGGCTCTCCACGGCTGCGGCTACTCCGGCATCCCCCTCCTTCTCCTCGAGCTCTAAGTAAACCCTAACTCTCTCTCTCTCTCACACAGGACACACACTGACACAACACACACTTGACAGACACGACACACACACACAGACACTGACAGGACATGAGAGAACAAGGAAGGAAACTGTTGATAGTTCAAGCTCAGTTTCGAAGAAGACGAATTCAAGATATCAAAGGAAACAGTTTTGATTGAGACTCCTAGAAAAAGATACCCCAAAAGTCTGGAAAGACAGACCTGTATAGGCTACCACTAAAATCTTTTCACACCCCAGAACCAGAATACTGAAGAACAAAGAGTGACTCAACCAACCACACCTTAGGGAATACCGAAGTAACCCGTAATGTGCTAAGGTTGTCTAAAGATAAGGGGGTGCATGCTAAAATCAAGTCACCTAGGGTCAAGAACATTTATGTCTTAATCAAACAATAAGAATGAACATGTAAGATAAAGCAGTTAGGCGTCCCTATCGTTTTATCAGAATGGTCATGAAACTAGTTATATAGGATGGTACACTAGTAAATTGTCAAGAGTACATGACTGTAAGTCAGCTGCGGGCTAAATAGTATACAATCATATAGAGGAACTAATATCCAGATAAACCGACTAACCGGTGCCATCGACTAAACGCCAAAATGGTAACACAAAATGATAATCATATTGGGGGAGAAGAAACCCACTCAAGTTCCTCGGCAGACATACTCCTGGTGTGCACCATTGGTCAGATATAGGACAAGATCCTCGGGCTCTACTACTAAACCTGGCCAAACAAAACCAGTGGGGTCAGGTCCCGATAGCAAGTACTACAAAGGAGTGTAGAAGCATAAAAAATACGATGTGGAATCATACACGTAAAACCCTCAACATGCAGGAAGCCCGCGAAAAAGAGAGCTCCAGCATTGGGTGGCATAAAACATGACTCCAGAGCCATCGGCGTACAACAAAGCTTCAACGCTAGTTCAGCGTAAAATATAGCTCCAGAACAGCCCGCTTAATGCAGTATTTCCAGACTACCTCAGCGTAAAAAGGTTGCTACATCGCCACTATGGCGTATAACCTGCTTGCTTTTAATGCAGCAGGAAGTTGTACGAGGATCTCTTCGTATTTCTCGAATGAACCTGTCAGATCAAGCAGTGAACATGACTCCTGACAAAGAGGACTGCACGACGATCGAGAGGACGGCTGTTATGATAATTCTGCACAGAGCCCCAAACTGTCGTTTAGTGACACCAACCTTGACATAAGACGTCGTTTATGCATTCAAGGAATACGCTGCCTATTTACATAGGCAGAGGTGAGGTTTTACGCTCATGATGAGACAAAACCAACCGCCACGTCAAAAGTTGTTCTTCGTACAAAACTCAAGGCACGTCTCTGCAGTTAATGCCCGTGATGGGGGCAGATCTCTGCATTTAATGCACGAGATTTGGTTCTACTTTCAAAGAATGGGTGAGCTATAATTAGGGCTAATATGTCCACATCACCATCTCCGCACATTATGCTGACCAGGCTATTTTCAGCTATAGGAGCACGCTGTACGCTATCTCCTTGAAATACGCCGACCTGGCTATTTTTAGTTATAGGAGCACGCTGTACGCTATATCCTCAGAATATGCCAAATCAGGCTATATTTGTAAAGCATCAGGCTTCTACGCCTACTTGGCTTCTATGCCAACTTGACAGCTATCCGGCTTCTACGCCTATTTGGCTTCTACGCCATCAGAACAGCTATTTGGCTTTTACGCCAACGAGACAGTTATTTGGCTTTTACGCCAACCATCTCTATGCGAGGGACAGTTATCTACGTGGCTTGCATGCCGTAATCTTCGACGAGCAGTTATACACATTACCTCATAAAGGGACATGCGTCACACGCCGATTCAGAAGATCATTCATACGTGGGTAGCAGTTATTGTAACTGCCACGTAAAAGGTGAAGTTCTCATGTTCGATTTCTACGCCGACTGTAGCTGAACTCTATAAATAGAGACCTCCGGCCACGGAGGTCCAAGGTCGGAAAAGTCAAGAAAAAACTAAGGTCAAGAGAGCACATATAGAGAGTTTTGGCAACGAGAGTTCAATCCCTCCGGCAGTCTTTGAAGCTTCTTTTTTCGTCTTCTATAACACTTCTTTGTCATCATGTGATCCAAGGGACAAAGTGATCGACCGCAGATCAGAATCCTATAGCAATATTTCCTCAGAATCAAATTTTTGTACTTAAAAACCTCATATAGGATTAATTGTACTTCTTTTTCTTATTTGTAAACCAAAGAAAGGATTTCGTATAAACCTAGTTTCAATTTCTTTCATTTATTATTAAACACAAGATGGCGACTCTGCTGGGGAGATGGCGACTCTGCTGGGGAATACTTTCTCATCTGACGAGAAAACCATTACTCAACATGATGCTGTATCCGTAGGATCAACGAAGAAGACCTTGGTCATCCAATTCGACCAATCGGCTTATGAAGACATGCTTCAAGTTGGGGGTAGCTCTCAGTCCCTCTCTGTCCAAGATAGCAGGAAATTACGTAAAGTATGGATACCCCGGACATCCTCTACCATTCCTGCGGACTCTCTCACTCCGACCAACAAGGTTATAGCATCGCAACCTCCGCGCCCTGCGCGTAAAACTCTGTCTCCTGTTTGTGACGTGGCAGACAAAGCTTTTGGCAATGCCTCAGTGCTAATTCAGAAGTCTACTCCGTGCCCTGCGCGTAAAACTCTGTCTCCCGTCTGTGACGTGGCAGACAAAGCTTCTGGCAATGCCTCAGTGCCAATCCAGAAGTCTACTCCGTGCCCTGCGCGTAAAACTTTGTCTCCCATCTGTGACATAGCAGACAAAGCTTCTGACAATGCCTCAGTGCTTATCCAGAATTCTACTCCGTGCCCTGCGCGTAAAACTGTCTCTCGTTTGTGATGTGGCAGACAAAGCTTCTGGCAATGCCTCAGTGCCAATCCAGAAGTCTACTCCGTGCCCTGCGCGTAAAATGCAGTCTCCCGTCTGTGACGTGGTAGACAAAGTTTCTGATAAGGCCTCAGCGCCAATTCAGAAATTCCAAAAGTGCCCCGTGTATCAAAATACATCTTCTCTCTGTGAAGAGGCAGATGGTCCCTGCAATTATCGCAAGGGAAAACAAGTAGCGGATTTTCTGACCTCTCGGCTTTTACGCCATCAAGAGAAGAATCTGCCCGCTCTCTAGATTACGCGAGATGCTGATGGCCGAGTGAGGACTTCCTCAGTTTTACGCCAGTCAGAGCAAAGTTCTATATTACGCCAGGATAAGTCCCTCAGCGTAAAGAAGATCCGGTCCACGAGAATATACGCTCCTCATGGATCATGTGCTACTCACATGGCTGAACTGCTCTACTCATATGGCAGAGAAAGTGTTCTGGTTCCTAATCTCCACAGGCCCAATGATGTAAAAAGGCAAAATAAGCCTTCTTCTTCTTCTTCTGCTAATATCGCTAATTTTTGTGATTTCTTGATCCAGAAATGCAAAGACAGGGATCAAAATCAAGATTTAGCACCCCTAACTTCCAAGCATGGAGAGATCATATGGGAAGATGCATCAAGATCTAATATCGTCATGACATATGGGCCACATGAAGATTCTATCTTTATTGTTCCACCGACTCGCAACAATCAGCATCAAATAATCTTCGGTCAAATATGGAATAGACCGATTGTACAAGAAGAATCTCGTGTGTCCGATGCTGGAAAGATGCAAATCCACAGATATGGCCCTCAGGCTTTGAGGATTATACAAAACATGGGTTACAATTTGAAGTTGAAACAAGGCCTCAACTATGGAAAAGGCAGACGAACACCATTGTATGGTAATCCTTACTGTCAACAAACTCGTTTTGGGTTGGGGTATACTGTATCTTTTACAAACCCCAAACCTCTAGAGTCTGATCCTGTAATACCAGAGGCAGGTCCTTCTAAATCAACTTCTGTGGACAAACGCCACGATATGTCTGGAGGTAGTCTACCTCGATAAAATAGGGCATCATCCAAAGCTGGGGGTAGAATTCCCTCTGAGTCCGAAGATGATACAACGATGACCATCTTCCCGGAAGACCGTAAAACTCAGGCATCGAGAGCCCGAAGGCTAAAAGGGACTTTCTCCTTCAATGAAGATGACATCATTGAAATCTTTAATATATTGATGAAGGAACACAAACTTCAGCTACCCAACTTCAGATACCCTGAGAGGGCTAGCAAAGTCGATGACCCAAATTATTGTCTCTTCCATCGGTACATTCATCACCCTACAAAGGAGTGCTATGTATGTTTCGGATAATAAACGGAAAAGATGATATGTGGAAAATGAGGTCTTATACGAAAACCCGTCCTTCTTTTATGTTTACAAATAAGATTGTATAATTTAATCCTATATGAGGATGACCAAGTACAATTTATTTAATCTGGGTAAATATTGCTATAGGTATCTGATCTGCAGTCGATCACTTTAGCCCTTGGACCACACGATGTTGAAGAAGTGCCGTGGAAGACAGAAAGCAGCTTCGAAGGTTGCTAAAGAGGGTGGATGCTTCGATGCCAAAGTCGACGATCCCTTCTCTTTGCCTGAGCTCCGGATTCTTCTCTCTCTCTTGACCGTTTGACCTTTGATCTTTGCGACCGTTGGATCTGATACTGGGTTTCTTGATCAATTTTTCTGACCCTTTTCCTCTGTTGATAGAGGTCTCTATTTATAGAGTTTTTAGTGACAGTGACCATACAGTCGGCGTAGAAACCGAGTAGTAGAAAGTACAAAACCCTTTTACATGACGGTTTAAAATAACCAATGCCTGTGTATAAATAACCTTTTGGGTGAGCATGTGATGCGTGTCCAACTGAGGGACAAATGCGTATATCTGCTGCAAAGATCACAGCGTAGAAGCCACGTAGGTATTTATCCCTTGTGTATAAGAGGTTGGCGTAGAAGCCAATGATTGTCACCATGGTGTAGAAGCCAAATAGGCATAGAAGCCAAGTAGGCATAAAAGCCGAGTGGTCATAGAGGTCGAGCGGGCACAGAAGCCGAGTGGTCATAGAGGCCGAGTGGGCATAGAAGTCGAACAGGCGTAGAAACCGAGTGATTTGGACGTTTTAGCCAAAATTATGACTCTTGGAGATATAATCAAATCCCTTGCATTAAATACAGAGATCTGCCCCCATCCTGCACATTAAATGCAGAGGCTTGTCTTTAAGATTTGCCATCATTCTGTGCATTAAATGCAGATACACGCCTTAAATTCTGTACGAAGAGTGACTGCTGACGTGGCGGTCTGTTTGCCTTCTACGGAGCGTAAGAAGCTCATGTTTGCCTGTGTAAAACTGGGCAGCGTATTCCCTTATATACGTAAGAGTAGTTTACGTAAAGGGGATTTCACTAAACGACGGTTCGGTGACATTTAATCAAATCTCCTGCATTAAATACAGAGATCCGCCATTATCCTGCTCATTAAATGAGGAGGCATGTATTGAAGGTCTGCCATCCTTCTGTGCATCAGGTGTGGAGACGTGTCTTGGGCATCTGTCAATATTCGGCACTTTTAAATGCAGAGACGTGCCTCGAAAAACTGTCACTGCTCTGCGCATTAAATGTAGAGACGTGTCTCGAGCCCTGTACGAAGTACAGCTTTTGATGTGGCATGCTGTTTGTCTTATGCGGAGCGTAAACAGCTCACATCTGCCTGTGTAAAACTAGGCAGCGTATTCCTTCGTATGTATAAAAGTGGTTTACGCAAAGAAAATGGCAGTAAATGACAGCCTGGGTTGCAGTGCCGTGCCATCATTATACCCGTCGCCTGGGTAGTCGTTCAGTACTCTTTGTCAGGAGTTCAGACGTCAGGTTCATTGCATGATTTGACAGGTTCATTTCGAAGAATACGAAGCGTTCCTCGTACACTTCAATGCTGCATTGAAAGCGGATAAGTTTTACGCTATTACGTCGAAGCAACCTGGACATACTACATTACACGGATGGTCCTTAAGCCGATATTTTTATGCTGTGCTCAGCGAAAAAGCTTTGTTGCACGTTTGACTGCTCTGAGGTCCTCTGTTTACGCTGCCCTGCATCAACATGCTGCGTATAGCTATCCAGCATATTTTTTATGCTTCTACAAGACCCCCTTCAAAGCTTTTAAATTCCTCATAATTTGAAACGCTTTGAATGAAGCATGAACCGTTCCTCTTAACTCAAAATACTCTGAGCGGAGCCTGAAACGGTCAAGCCTGACACGTTCTTTCATGGCTGACTTTATGGCGGAGATATTAGGGATTGGTGATCTTTTTCGCCTATAAAAAGGCTGAGGAGTTGTCCTGTCTTCCCACACTTCCTTCACCACACAGAGATGATGGCCAAAGTTCGTCGGGTCGACTTGAGGAAGAAGGAGATCATGTTCTTCCAGCATGTAAGAAGCCGAAAAAGACGGCGTCTTCGACCAAATATCCTCTGTAACGATGGATCATTGAAGGATATCATAACCTTCTTTGCTCGGGATAATCAGCAACTTTGTATGGTGGTTCTTCAGGAGAGAGGAAGGGTTATCTTTTGCCATGCCGCTTGCAAGCGGTACCTTCTCCCGTTACCTCCGTGGACGAGAGCAGATAGACTAGCTCTGTCCAGGATTGAGTTGAGTAAAATATCTCATCTCAATCTGTCATTGCGTTGGCTGTAGGAAAGCAGATTTACTCTGCTTTTCTTCTGTTGGAGGATGGGTCTATGCCCAATTTTGTATCCTTCCGCCGTTGACCAATATGTCAGTCAGTTTGCGGTTACTGACTGACTGCTAGAGAAGATAGATAAAGAATATCGCCTATGCGAGAACCTGGCAGAACAGATTCTGGGCGCGATCTTCAGACGATGACGAGGAAGTCCTTTGTAGACGGGATTTCCCTCATATGTAATCATGAAAATAGAGAAAACCCTTATAGACTGGATTTCCCTCATATGTAATCATGATTTTAATCTTAATAAAAATTATCTTCTTCTTTGCATATGATCATCTTGCCATACTTTGCTGTAAAGTCTGAATATGTGTAGCTTTGACACGTCTGATTCTTTATGCCGACTCTGTTAGAAAGAGTGCTAGGTCCTGTCCTGTCTTTTACGCATAACTAAGGATGCGCAGAAAGCTGCTTTAGCAGTCGAGTGTTCGAACTGTCCTGCATTTAGGAACCGTGTAGAATTTTGAACTATTTTTTACTTTTGATAAACAGAATTTTTGTTCAGATCGTCGTCTTCAAGAGTGATTTCCCGAAAATCCCTTGGAACCGGGTGAGAACTGGCTGTCAAAAACTGAGTTGCCATCTTGAACTGTTTAGACGGAATATTCAGACTGGATTCTGGATGAACTTCGAATCGACCCATGAAGAAGAGTAATTTTCAATGTTTGAACTCTGTATGCCTTGGGTACTTGAGATATTTTGAGGTCAAGGAGGAGTATCTTCTGTGTGAACTCCTGCAATTGACTACTTTGAGAATTGTTCAGATGTACTGTACTGGCCTGCGCATCTTTCAGATGTACGGAAAGTCATAGAGCGTGAAATCATAAGTTTGCAGCCTCTGAGCGTAAACTAAACGCCACCGAGTTTGAAATCATAGACTTGTAGTTCCTGAGCGTGAAGTCGTAGGTTTATAGCCTCTCGAGCATAAAAGCTACCGAGCACAAAGGCATCCGAACGTAAAACCATAGACTTATAGCTTGTGAACGTAAAACCGTCGATTTGCAGCTGTTGAGCGTAGAAAGCTCCTTGGCGCAGAACTGTAGATTTGTTAGCTTCTGAAAAGAAAATCTTTCGAGCGTGAAGTCGTGGATCTGTTGCCTCCGAGCGTAAAAAGCCACCGAGCGTGAGATCGTAGATTCGTAGCCGCTGAGCGTGAAGTCATAGGTTTGTAGCATCTCTAGCATAAAATCTACCGAGCACAAAGGCATCCGGGCATAAAACCATAGACTTATAGCATGTGAGCGTAAAACCGTAGATCTGTAGCTGTCGAGCGTAGAAAGCTCCTTAGCGTAAGAACCATGAATCTGCTTTGCGCGAAAACTTTTTGAATTTGCTGACTCTCCGCATTCTCTGAGTAAATAGGCTGACGTAGTCCCCAATCATAACCAAATATTAAATATGAGATTTGGTTCGGGATTCAAGGAGTCCATCCGAACTCTATATATATCCTAAGTTTCTGAGAGAAAACTTTTCATCCATCTTCTGCGAAAGAAAGCCTTCGATTGTTCGAGTTCTCCTTCGTTTCTTCTCCGAGTCTTCGAAGTCTCCAGTAATGGCCACGAAACAATCCTCCTCCACTAAGGGGAAGAAGGTTGATTCTTCTTCTCGTTCTTCTGCTCAAGTGAGAGCGTCTTCGGTCGGGCAAGGCGAACTTCATTCTGAGCGAAGTATCCCGCCAACGAGCAGTGCACCCGGCCTTAAAGGTAGAGCATTTGGGACGAAAAAGAATGACTGTAAATCCTTCGTACACGTTGTACGTGACCGCGCTAGGTCGTCTTCTGTGTTGATAGCCTCTTTGAGGAAGATGATGTACAGAGACATTTTATATTTTATGCCCATATTTCTAATGTGTCAGCGCAAAAACTTCATATTTTTGCAGTCTGGCGTAAAAGCTTTGACTGTCGAAAGTTGGTATATAAAATTTGAGTGTTACGCTTCTGGATGAAAATTCTGGCACGATAACTCAATTTTATCAGACTGGCGTAAAGCACAGACTGTATACTGCCAGCCTTGAACTTTACGCTTTTAGGAAATGGATTCCAGCGTAATGGTCAAGTTTTTACGGTCTTGGCGTAAAGCACAGACTGTTGATTTTTGGCGTATGCTGCAAGATCTGTAATGTCTAGTTATAGGAACTGACATATTTTTCTTGTACTCTTGCAGTTAACTTGCATGTGTCTTCGCTAGCCGATGTGATCGGTTCTGCCGCCTGGATGCTGCACTCCAACTATCTGGAGGATCTGTCACACGTGATATTTTCTATCTCCGGGCCCGAGTATCTCGAAGGAAGGGACATTCTGATATCGGCTCAGGGCGAGCGAACGCTGCTGAACTTGATCAATGGAGAGCCCCTGACGTACATAGACGGGGACCAATACATAAAGTTGGCTTTCCTCTTCAGGGACATGATCGACAAGCAGTCCCAGACGAAGCCCAAGAAAGAACTCTGGGTTTTCCCTGCCGGGAGCTTGGTTTTGTATCTGCCCAAGATGCCGTGAGACTATCCCATCTCGGCGTTCTTCCATGCCACACATCCCAGGAGGATGTCATGGATGCTGACTCCTGATCTTTACGGCAGGCCGGAGAAGATATTTTATCTGAAAGGAGCTGACCAGGGGTCGTTTGTCAGCCGCCCTTCCAGCAATGTGACGATGTTCAGGGGACTGTACCCGGGCAGTATCTCGAGTGAAGACAGCTTAGTGATCCAGCCGGTCCAATTATCGACTCTTTGCAATGATTTTATGGGGCACGGGGGAGTATACCCTAAAGTGAACCCTCGGTGCGGTGGGTGGATCACCCCTACAAATCTTCGATGGGCTCGCTTAGCTGATTTGGCCCTAAAGCATTTTCAGACCGAGTTGGAGAGCATTGGTCTATTTGCAGCTGTGAGTGCTACCAGTGTTGGGTTGTCTCCTAACCCCAACCTGTTTCTGGCACTGATGGAGCGATATATTTCGCTCACCGGGACTTTCGCCACTCCATTGGGGGAGTTAGGATTGGCCCTCCATGAGATGGCAGAGATCTCGAGACTGCCGATGGGGGATACTCCATATGAAGAGTATGTTCCTACGAACCAGGAGTTGGGGGATTCAGACCCTCGGGTAGTAGAAGTGTACCAGGAGCTGATGTGCCACTACCTCGCTTGCAACCCTTTTTATGGTGAGCCCTCAGATTTGGCTCACATCAATAAATGAATGTCCTACCTCTTCTTTCACCGGTCCAGGACTGCTAAGCCGGAGAAGGTATTGGAGGGCAAGGATCAGCTTGTGAATCCTCTGAGCGTGCTTAATGCTCAGGTAGTTGACAATCTCTTGGTAGACGCTGGGGCTCCGGACTCGATCCTCGATAAAGGGATAGGACAGTATCCTGTAGGCACTAAGGCCTATAGTTATTTGAGGCGCTACCGCAGGCCTCTGTCCAGGGAAGCTCAACTGGCTGGCTTCCTCTCCATATGGCTGCGCCGACTGTTGGTACCCGGCATCGCATCTGTGGACCGCATTCACCGCAACATGCTATAGCCTGCAGTGCGTCTGGTGTTTGGGGCAAGACTGGGCTTGCTCCTTGCCATGGTGTGCCGTATACAAGCTGGCCTGAGGGCCATGACTGACGGGCTGCTCGTCGATAAAATTCGACGTGATAGCTTTCCCAGGGTAGAATTACCATACCTGTATTTGATGGGATAGTTAATTCTCTATAACTCCAGTGTTATGTCTCCTGGCTCCGGCAGTAGTTCGGGGGCTAGTTTCTTGTTGAACTACCAGAAATCTTCCTAGAATATGGCCACGGTTCTAGACTGTCGGCGGGTGTTGGGCTTCAGTCACAGCTGGAAGCTCTTCTGCACTGTCCCCTCTGTACATCGCAATCAATCGGGGATTAGGCTTGAGGATTCACGTAGAGAGAAGACCAATCTTTCTCCTGAAGCTTTTAATTGGTTGGTCTGCATTAGACCTTCCCATTTACTATACAGGAGTGAAGACCATTGCTTCTTGGAGCCCTACCTGCCTAGTCGGTTTGCCAGGCAGTTTGGGTATAATCAGTTGCACGTGGACAACGCTGTCACCAGCTTTCGGTCCAGGGGTGGACTCATTGATGGAGTGAGAGGCTAGCGATACTTCCTCATGGGTTGCACTGGAGCAATTTTTACCGTGCCGGTCATTACACTCTCCACGGAGATGCGCATCCTGCACTCGTATGCCCAGTTCTATATGGCAACGAACACCTTCCATCGCAATTTTGACATGCATGGAAGTTTTAGGGTGCCCTCTTCCAAGTCTGGGGGAAGAGTCGAAGTCCATTCGGTTTCTTCCGATGAGGGTGAGGAGTCCGTCACTCCAGATGAGCCTCTGTTGGCGGTATCGAGGGGTGAAGTACCTCTGCCTGCAGGGCCTTTGGTAATCTCCGGGAAGCGAAGGGCTCCTACTCCGAAGGAGACTTTCCCTCGCAAGAGAAAGAAGAAGATGGTTAATCGTCCTCTCCGAATTCCTGGTATTGAGGCTCCCGGAAGTGAGCCTGCATCTCCCCATGTTGGGGATGATTCTTCGATTGGAGGTTCCTCGCCTTTTAGAGAGGGACCATCTAATATTCCGGCCGGTGGTGCCGGAGAATCTCTGCTGGAGGTCGTCGTCGCTGCTACTGCTTCAGGTAGTGGAACGAGGTCGCCTCTGGGGCTGAGTATACCTTTATGCGGATTGGCACCGGGAGGGACCCCTGTCGTGCCTGTAAGCGCACCTGGCGAGATTCCAGCCGATGAGCCTCGGTTGGAATTTGACGAGGTCTTGGAAGACTATTTGCCAACATCGGTTAGCAGACCCCTTTCTCCAGGTATGACAGCTTGCTTAGCATCATTAAGAAATAATTTAGCTGTACATGCCGCAGACGCGACATATATGCCGTCGGCCATGGGTAAATGTCGTCTTCACGCCTCTTCTTTTAGGAAAATTAATATTATGCTGATATTAACTTCCTTTCGTCTTCTTTTCAGGGGAAGACCTCTTCGGGGAGGGCAGTGTAGATGCGCACTTGGGCTCTTTGCGGGGTCCTGGCAGCGACACGGAGGTGGCTAATTTTGAAGAGGAAACATCTTCGGGTGCCGGCTCGTCTGTCGACGAGGTCCCGATATCTCAAGAGGAGGACGAGCCTGTCATTGCGATAATGCCTCCTGTGAGTATGCTGGTATCTTCGTCTGGTGTTGGCGATTCTTCTTTCGTCGCACCATCTGTTGAGGTGACGGTCGTGGCAACATCGTCTGCGGTTGTTCTTGGAGGGGGACTCGCTAACATCGAGGCCATTCCCGGCGTCCAATCGGATCTAGCTGTGCTGATCGAGCAGTACACAGGTATCTTCTACACCACTTTGAAAATGTTAATATCAAGGGTGTTGGCGAAGAATCTGAGCTTTGCGTCGCTGAAGAGGTCCTCCCGGTCTGCGATAGTGCCGATCCGAGAATTCGACGATACTGGGCTAGCTGAAACGCTAGAGGAGATAGTTAATGGTTTGGAGCAACCCATTAACGAATACTTGCAGCCAGCTCATGACTATGTTGAAGAGCTGGTCCAGGCTAGATACGACTCCATGACTGCACGGCTTGCCAAATAGATGGCGGGCGTAAATAAATCCATCCAAACACATCAGTAGAAGATGGATGAAGGAAAAGCCATCCTGGAGGAGGCCATTGCTCTTCAAACAAAGTGCCATACCGAGCATGAAGGGAATGTAGCGAGGGTCCGCAGGCTGGAAACGAAACTCGCTCAGGCAAAGGAGTGGGCTTCTCAGTCGTCGGAAGCTCTAGTTGTGGCGGATAGCCGATTGGGCGTAGCACAACAGAACTTGGCGCATGCAGGAGTCGCCCGTGCTGGTTTTCTTCGTGCTAGAGCCGAACTGTCCCTCTTGAGCAACGATGAGGCACGGCTGGAGCGGGCTCACAATGATGTCTTGGATTTCAGGACTGAGAGGATGGCCGCACTGGCGCAGCAGCTTCGCGACCTGACCGCTCCCCCAAAATAATGTACTTTTGCTTTTCAAATATACTTTTGCTCTTTTTTTGGAAATAATAAAGAGGCTTTCATCTGACTTTGTGGACCCATCATTTCGGAATGTAAATGACAGGTTTGGGTGAAAGTGATATCAGAGGTAATATGGACGTGATATACTCTCGCTAATTTTTAGCAGGATATATCTATTCAGAGGTTATATAGACATGATAGAATACGATCCAACTAGTTTCGTTTTGGAAGTAGTTTTGTCAGAATGAGGTTTTCGCCATCTTTCACTTGAGCAGGAGAGGTTAAGCATAGTACCTTTTCAGGAATTTGCCATTTATAGGAGCCATTAACAGGTCTCCATTAGGCTGGGCTAACCTGTAAGCGCCGTTTGAGAATGTCGTCTCGATCACATAAGGGCCTTCCCATTTGGGCTGGAATTTGTCTTTACTTCTGTGAGTAAGAATCATCGACCTTCTCACAGCTAAGACTAGCTCGCCGACCTTGAACACCCTTTCCTTCACTTTTTGATTAAAAGCCCTGAAAATGCGTGCTTGGTAGAGCGCGATGCGCTGTTGAGCTTGGAGGCGTTTCTCGTCTAATCCTTCTAGCTCTTGAAGCCTTAATAGGTCATTCTTTTCTTGAGTCAACTCATTAGCCACGGCTATCCTGAGTGACAGAATTTGGATCTCGATGGAGAAAACTGCTTCGCTCCCGTAGACTAATGAGAATGGTGTGCAACCTGTCGGTGCTCGTACCGTTGTGCGGTACGCCCAGAGACATTCTCCCAGCTTCTCATTCCAATCCCTTTTGTTCGAGGAGACGAACTTCTTCAAGAGCTTGATAATGGTTTTGTTGAAAGCTTTCGCCAAACCATTAGCAGTAGGATTATATGCCATAGAGGCGACATTGTGTATCCAATTTTTATCGTAAAATCGATGAAATGCTTGGCTGATGAATTGAGGTCCATTGTCATAGATTATCCTTTGGGGTATCCCAAAGCGGTAAATGACGTGATGCTTGATGAAGCTGATCACATTAGATGCCTTCACCTCAGCGAGAGGGATCGCCTCTGCCCATTTGGAGAAATAATCCGTGATGGCCAGTATGAACCGGTGACCTCTGGAAGAAGACGGGTGAATAGGATCGATGATATCCATACCCCATGCTTCGAAAGGCCAGGATGCAATCGTAGGATGCAGATATTCGGGAGGTTGATGGATAAAGTCTGCATGGACCTGACAGGCTCTACATTGTCTTGCATACTTTATTGCATCTGTGATCATAGTAGGCCAGTAATAGCCCATTCTTCTGATGCGATCCTGTAGCTTAGGACCGGGTTGATGCGCTCTGCATACGCCGTCGTGGGCTTCACGGATAATCCACTGTGCTTCATCACCAGAGAGACATCGTAATAATAGTCCGTCATAAGACCGGCGATATAGACATTGTGACGATGCGTCGAAATAGAAGCGTAATGATCATCTCTTGACGGATACTGCTTCTTTAGGATCCTCTGGCAAGATTTCGTGTGCTACGAAATCTATAAAGGGACTTCTCCAGTCTCTACTGGGAGGATCTGTGTCCACCGCGTAACTGCGTTCTATGTGAAAGTTATTTTTCACATAGAATAAATCTCTGTTAAGAAGGATTACCAAATTCTGCCTTCTCATAGGGGTAGCCAAATCTGCAGCTAGACTGGCTAGGGCATCAGCTTCCAGATTCTGAGATCGAGGCACATGTTCCAGGAAGAATCCTTTGAATGCCATGGCTATCTCGACCGTTGCTTGGTGATAGGGGATGAGGTATGGATTTCGGACTTCATATATTCCTCTGACTTGATTGACGATCAGCAGAGAATCACCGAAAGCTTCCAGAGATTCGATGCCTAATTCTTTAGCGACTTGGAGGCCGATTAGTAGAGCGTTGTATTCTGCCACATTGTTGGAACAGGGCTCGCTAAGAGAATATGCTCGATAGATAACGAGCTTATCAGGAGTGACCAGAACAATTCCTACTCCCGACACCACGTTTCCTCTGGGACCAGTTCTGGAGGCACCATCGAAGAACAGTTGCCATGCGTCACTTTCTATTACGAAATTACATTATACAACCTCGTCGGGAATGTCCCCGTACAGTTTGGAGGCCTCCGGGATCGGATGAGCAGCAAGGAAGTCAGCCAACGCTTGGCCCTTGACGGACTTCTGAGGGAGGTACACCATGTCATACGGTGTTAATAACATCACCCAAGTCGCGAGTCAGGAATTAAGAACACTTGGCTTGTTCATCAGTACCCGAAGAGGATTGATCCTGGAGATGATATGAATGGTTTGGCCTGTGACATAGTGTCGTATTTTCTGAATAGCGAACATCAGAGCCAAGCATTCTTTTTCCACTGGATTGTACCGGTGTTTGGCTCCAACCATCATCCTGCTGAGGTAATAGATAGCCTGCTCGTGACCCATCTCGTTCTTTTGTGCGAGAAGAGCTCCCGGAGAATGATCCATCGCTAGAACATACAGCACGAATGATCTTCCTATGACAGGAGGCACCAGAACTGGCGGACTAGTGAGGTAGCGCTTGATATCACCGAACGCTTGTTGACAGGCTTCGTCCCATACGAAGGATACACCTTTCTTCATGAGACAAGAAAAGGGCTGACATCTCCCCGAGAGGTTGGATATGAATCTCCGGATATAAGCTAGACGACCTTGAAATCCCCTGAGTTCCCTCAGATTGCGGGACGGTCGCATTTCTAAGATGGCCTTGACTTTATCAAGGTCCACTTGAATGCCTTTGGCGGTTATGACAAATCCCAGAAATTTGCCACTAGATACCCCCAAAAAGGACTTTGTAGGATTCATTTTGAGTTGATGTTGGCGCATCAATTCAAATACTGTCTTCAAGTCTTGGATGTGATTATCCTTGAGACGGCTTTTGACAGCTACATCGTCCACGTAACACTCCACTGTCTTGCGTAAATGCTCATGAAATATGTTACTCATAGCCCGTTGGTACGTAGCTCCGGCGTTCTTCAATCTGAAGGGCATGACCGCATAGCAATATACCCCCAATGGTGTCCGGAAGGCAATATGGTTCTCATCTTCAGGATGCATCTTGATTTGATTGTATCCTGAAAATCTGTCCATGAAAGATATACATTCAAAACCGCATGTATTGTCAATCATGACGTTTGTGATGGGAAGAGGAAACTCATCCTTGGGGCAGGCTGCGTTCAGATCTCGATAATCGATACAGACTCGTACTTTCCTATTTTTTTCATGATCGGGACAACATTGGCGACCCAGTCGGGATATTGTTCTTCACGGATGAAGCCGCAGGCTATCAACTTCTTAAATTCAGCTTCAATGGCGTCCATCATATTCGGGCGGAACCGGCGTTGGTGCTGCTTCACAGGCTTCGAATCGGGCAATATATTGAGCTTATGGGTAGCCACCTTTGGATCAAGGCCTGGTATGTCCTCATAATTCTATGCAAAGACGTCGATATATTTTTTTATCAGCTTGATAACTTTTTCCCTTTCTGCTTCGGAAAGATTGTCACTGATAAATATCGGCTTTGGCGAAAGTTCATCCCCAGCGTTAATCTGGATAACTTTATCTTCAGTGGGAGGTTCTCTCTGCTCGAAGCGGAACTCCCATTGTGTATCCATTTGCTGAGCCAAAGCATCATTCTCAAACAGTTCAGATTTTTGTTCGTCTGATTCGAAGGAATCCATCACTACCATATTTACTGATAATGTTCGCTCGAGAGCATGAGATAAGTCGGAGGGTGCTGAGCCATTTTGAGAGGAGGAAAAGATATCCTCGTTTGACTCAGGAGTTGCGAGGGAGGTGGTATACCCTAACCCGAAATGAGTTCGTTGATAGTAGGGATCGCCGTGCAGCGGCATTCGTCTGCCTTTCCCAAAGTTGAGACCCGGTTCCAGCTTTAAGTTATAACCCATATTTTGCATAATCTTCAGAGCTTGCGGGCTATATCTGTGAACCTGTATTTCACCGGCATCGTCGTCAAAAAAATCTTCTTGCATAGTCGGTTCATTGTGCATGCAGCCGAAGACTATTGAATGCTGACTGCTGCAAGTAGGCGGGTCAATGAAGATAGAATCCTCATGCGGTCCATATATCGTGGTAACATTAGATGATGATGCCACTTCCCATATATACGGATGATAGGAATCTATAGCTTCCAAGAATTTTTGCGCTATAGGTTCTATATCGTCGTAGGGGGAGGATTCCTGATTTAGAATTTGGGCATCAATATACTGGAAAAGAGGATGTTTATTATCATCTGAAACTATGTTCCCGGTTGCATTTACATCACTCGGCTGCCTGTTGCGCCGGAGGTTGATGACCAAGGGTGGAGGCTTCTGGTTTAAAGTGATCACTAGAGGATCACCCCCTTTTCCTGACCTGGTCTCATTCAGGTGGATAGCCATAGGTTTTATGGCTTTTGGACGAGTAGTCCATCCTTTCACCTTGATTAACAGAGTTTGCTTGGCAGAGGGTTCTTCTGGCTCCCAGTGGGATTCCTTCTCTGCTTTGGTTGATACCTCTTCCGTGCAGTCTTGAGAGTACAACACAACATCAGAGTAGTAGAATTCTACTCCTTTGAACGGGTTCAAGTCAGCAATATTCGTTTGTACTGTTCCTCGGGCGTCTACATATTTGAAGCATTGATGTAGAGTCGAAGGAACGATGTTGTGGTCATGGATCCAAGGTCTACCCAGCAGGATGTTGTAGGACACCTCTGAATCGATGACATAACATATAGCCACTGATCTGAGGTTGCCAATTTGGATCCTCAGACGAATCTTCCCCAATGGCTTACTTCTTCCGACGTTGAAACCCACGATTGTGGTGGTGGTGTAAGCCAATTCGTTGGTAGGAATCCTCAGCGGTCTGAGCAGACTATGAGGAATGATGCTGATTGATGATCCCGGATCTATGTGAATCCAGTCGACCTCCATGGAATCGACGTACCTGGTGTAATAGAGGGGTCTGTCATGCCTATTATATTTTAACAGCATGTCATCTTGAGTGAAAGTGATATTTGGGACCACCTCCATCACACTGTGGCATTGAGGACACGTCACAGGTTCTTTGTCAGGGGACTTGAGCTGGGTCAAGTATGCCTCTGCCTGCATCAGTGCTTCGCTCAGGGCTAGACGAGTGTCTTGGGAGAGCCTGAGTAGCTCGAAGATGGACAACCTGGCTGGTGAATTAGCCAGTTGGGCCAGGATGTCAAAGTTGTACGGCTTCTCTAAACCTTTGTTTTGAATGTTTTTCACAGGTTTATCGAAGCGCACTTCTTTTTGCTTCCCTTTGTCCGCCGAAGTTGGTCTCGAAGGACCGGCCTCTGGTACGACGGATTCCGGTTCTGAAGGCTTGGCAGCTGAAGCGTCTGCCGATACATCTTCTTGGCTGGCTCTATAGTCCTGGAGATAGGCTTTTCCTGAGCGAGTTCCAATAGCCAAGGCCTCGTCTTCTGATGCCGAGTATACCATAATCATGTGACATGGTTTGTGCCTTGAGTTCTTTTTAGACTTAGTCTTAGCAGCTTGAGTCTCTTTATCGATCTCTGGTACCAGATCTGGATGAACCCACATAGTCTCGCCTCGCTGGGTAGTTAGTGGTAGCAGGTCATGATTTTGACCTCTAGCTGGAGGAAGATTAACGATGTTCATCATCGTCCGGGAAATAGGCGTAACACCGTCCGGGATTTCTTGGGGAGGCAGATTGCCAAATTGCAGGGAGATCATGTTGGCCGTGACCGTCTTCTCGCTGTTGCGCAGAGTGATGGCCTTAGCATCGATCAGCTCCTGGATCTTCCTTTTCAGTATATAACACGCCTTTGTGGGGTGGTGTATGTACCTATGGAAGATGCAGTACTTGGGGTTGTTGGTACTGCTGGCCTCATTGGGCCGTCTCACCTCAGGAAGGGTAATCTTGCCGCTTTTGACGAGACATTCGAATATGCTCGGAATATCGTCGTCGTCGAAAGAGTACACTTCAATGGGCCTGGAAGTCCCAGGTTTCGTCTGCATGGTAGCCACCGTCTTTTGCTTGGACGTGTTGATCGCCAGAGCTTCTTTACCCTTGGTACCACGAGGATGGTCGATGTTGGAGGACGACCTCTTGCCTTTATCGGAGGCCGAGATCATGATGCCATTATCGCGCGCCTTCTGACTATTGTCCTCCGCGGCTACCGCCGAGATGATGAACGAGGTCCAATCATGGAACTGATATGGTCATGTGAACACCGAGATCACGGGGAGAAGGTTCTTCCTACAGATGTCGACCAATGCCGAGTTTGGGACTCCTGGAGGCATTTGCAGAGTGGCTTGACAAAAATATTC
This sequence comes from Iris macrosiphon, assembly GCA_036927795.1. Lineage (NCBI taxonomy): Eukaryota > Viridiplantae > Streptophyta > Magnoliopsida > Asparagales > Iridaceae > Iris > Iris macrosiphon. The sequence goes on along the minus strand of JAYESA010000006.1, from coordinate 112,905,514 downwards.
GATGAAAGTGTGAACATTCTCTTTTTTCTTCTGCCTGACTTCGATGAGAAAGGACATAGACATGTCCATACCTCCCTCATAGAATCGCGTGAAGAATAAAGCCTTGAAGTCTTCAAAGGAAGTAATACAGTTGTCTGCCAGGCTGCGGTACCACTGGTAAGCTACTCCCGAGAGACAGCCCTTGAACACCTGAGTGAGGAGGGCGTCGTTCCCTTGTAACAATACTATCATCATGCTGAAGTAGTTCATGTATTGACTCGGTGATATTTTTTCCTCGAATAAAGCCATAGTCTGTGGTTTGTATCTAGGAGGAAAAGGGACCTCTTCCCAGATAGCTGGGTAAGGTTGGTTGATTCCCAATTTCTTGAGCTGATCTTTGTACTTCAGGGCATCAAATTAGGATTTCAACTCCCATACTACCTGCATCGGATCTTCAGCCGGTAGCGGGACCACGGAGTGATGAGGAATCGATGGCATCACGACTCCGACGGGAGGTAATACGTTCTCCGAGTGAGGAAGCGGAGGAACTACTGACTCTTGATCTAGAGCAGGCTCTTGCATCGTGTTGGATGGTGGTAAGTCTACCCCCACGCATATCTGAGTTGGAGGGGCCGATGCTTGAGCCATGGCAGCTGCGTGTTGAGTTAGCATCATCTGGTGTATGTTCTCCATCATGGATTGTATTTTCTTCAGAGACGTCTCCAGTATAGTGATGCGTTGCTCAGCGCTCCCGGACGGGGAAGCTTCCTCGTGTTCATCTCCAATGGCATAAACTTCCATCTCCCTGGGTGTCATTGAAAGATTAGTATAGGTCTCTGTAGAAGTTGACTATATACTTTCGGTATCTGATTCGGGAGACTGGCGACCCCCAGCATCAGAATCAGAAGAGTACGAAGCCGGTGGTTGCAACCTCGAACGAGTGTTTTGGAACATCTCAGCTTCGGTGTTCCCAAGGAGCATGTTGAATCTCCTTCAGCTCAGAGTTCTAGAGGGATGACATCTTGAGCCCGACCCTCCTCTAGGTATGTGTGAAGCCATGTTCACAGATGCATGCGTGGGCTCTTCTTCCTGGAAAGATGGAGAGTAGCTCAACCGGTCGAAAACCGACCGTTTTGCTTCAGAACAGCAACAATTAATTACAATCCTATGACTATTACAACAGTGCTCGCTCGGAGGCATAGTAGACATGCTGGAAGATCCCCTCTCCTTGCATTTCTGGATCAGATAATTGCGCAGGTCAGGAGGAGTTGTAGAAGAAGAAGATGATGGCTTGTTCCTTATGTTCACATTAGTGGGCATGCGGATATTGGGAACCATAGTTTTCCCTGTGCCACCTATATACAACAGGTTGGCCATCTGGGTGGCGGATAATTCCCGAGGAGGGTGTCTTCCCGCAGATTGAGCCTTCTTTACGCTGAGGGGCTTCTCCTGGCGTAATTTGGAGCTCTGTTCTGGTTGGCGTAAAGCCGAGGATGTCCTCAGTCGGCCGTCAGCTTCTCGCATAATCCGGAGGGCGGGCATATTGTTCCCTTACTGGCGTAAAGGTCGAGAAGTTGAGTAGTCCGCCGCTTGCTTTCCCTTGCGTAGATTGCAGGGATCATCTGCTTTTCTGCGGAAGACAGATGCATCTTTACGCGCGGAGCGTATTTGTGATTCCTGATTTGGTGTTGAGGCATCATCAGAAATTTTGTCTATTCCGCCAGGGACGGGAGACTGAATTTTACGCGCAGAGCGCGGATTAGGCTTCTGGACTAGCGCTGAGGCATCGTCCGAAGTTTCGTCTTTTTTGCCAGGGACGGGAGACTGCATTTTATGCGCAGAGCACAGATTATACTTCTGGGTTAGCGCTGAGGCATTGCCAGAAGTTTTGTCGGCCCTGTCAGAGACAGACGACTGAATTTTACGCGCAAGGCACGGAGTATACTTCTGGGTTAGCTCTGAGGCATTGCCAGAAGTTTTGTCGGCCCTGCCAAAGACAGGTGACTGAATTTTACGCGCAAGGCACGGAGTATACTTCTGGGTTAGCGCTGAGGCATTGCCAAAAGTTTTGTCGGCCCTGCCAGAGACAGGCGACTGAATTTTACGCACAAGGCACGGAGGGAGCAGTGCTACAACCTTATTGGTAGGAGAGATCAGAAAGATCGGAGAGTCCATAGAAATGGCAGAGGATGTCTTGGGCATCTAGACCTTACGCAGCTTCCTGTTGTTTTGGACGGAGAGAGAGTGAGAGCTACCCCCTGTTCGAAGCATGTCTTCGTAGGCAGACTGGTCGAACTGGACGACCAGTGTCTTCTTCACGGATCCCATGGATATCGCATCGTGTTGAGCAATAGCTTCCTCATCAAAAGAGAAAGGCATCCCCAGCAGAGTCGCCATCTTGTTTCGGATAATAAATGGAAAAGATGATCTGTGGAAAATGAGGTCTTATACGAAAACCTGTCCTTCTTTTATGTTTACAAACAAGATTGTACAATTTAATCCTATACGAGGATGACCAAGTACAATTTATTTAATCTGGGTAAATATTGCTATAGGTGTCTGATCTGCAGTCGATCACTTTACCCCTTGGACCACACGATGTTGAAGAAGTGCCGTGCAAGACAGAAAGCAGCTTCGAAGGTTGCTAAAGAGGGTGGATACTTCGATGTCGAAGTCGTCGATCCCTTCTCTTTGCCTGAGCTCCGGATTCTTCTCTCTCTCTTGACCATTTGACCTTCGATCTTTGCGACCGTTGGATCTGATACTGGGTTTCTTGATCAATTTTTTTGACCCTTTTCCTCTATTGATAGAGGTCTCTATTTATAGAGTTTTTAGTGATAGTGACCACACAGTCGACGTAGAAACCGAGTAGTGGAAAGTACAACACCCTTTTATACGACGGTTTAAAATAACCAATGCCTGTGTATAGATGACCTTTTGAGTGAGCATGTGACGCATGTCCAACTGAGGGACAAACGCGTATATCTGCTGCGAAGATTACGGCGTAGAAGCCACGTAGGTAGTTATCCCTTGTGTAGAAGAGGTTGGCGTAGAAGCCAATGACTGTCACCATGGCGTAGAAGCCAAATAGGCATAGAAGCCAAGTAGGCGTAGAAACTGAGTGGTCATAGAGGCCGAGTGGGCATAGAAGCCGAGTGGGCATAGAAGTCGAACAGGCGTAGAAGCCGAGTGGGCATAGAAGCCGAACAGGCGTAGAAGCCGAGTGATATGGACGTTTTATCCGGAATTATGACTCTTGGAGATAAAATCAAATCCCTTGCATTAAATGCAGAGATCTGCCCCCATCCTGCATATTAAATGCAGAGGCTTGTCTTTAAGATTTGTCATCATTCTGTGCATTAAATGCAGATACACGCCTCAAATTCTGTACGAAGAGTGACTGTTGACGTGGCGGTCTGTTTGCCTTCTGTGGAGCGTAAGAAGCTCATGTTTGCCTGTGTAAAACTGGGCAGCGTATTCCCTTATATACGTAAGAGTAGTTTGCGCAAAGGGGATGTCACTAAACGATGGTTCGGTAACATTTAATCAAATCTTCTGTATTAAATGCGGAGATCCGCCATTATCCTGCTCATTAAATGAGGAGGCATGTTTTGAAGGTCTGCCACCCTTATGTGCATCAGGTGCAGAGACGTGCCTTGGGTATCTGTCAGTATTCAGCGCTTTAAATGCAGAGACGTGCCTCGAGAAACTGTCACCGCTCTGCGCATTAAATGCAGAGACGTGTCTCGAGCCCTGTACGAAGTGCAGCTTTTGACGTGGCATGCTGTTTGTCTTCTGCGGAGCGTAAACAGCTCACATCTGTCTGTGTAAAACTAGGCAGCATATTCCTTCATATGTGTAAAAGTGGTTTACGCAAAGGAAATGGCAGTAAATGACAGCCAGGATTGCAGTGCCGCGCCATCATTATACCCGTCGCCTGGGTAGTCGTTCAGTACTCTTTGTCAGGAGTCCAGACGTCAGGTTTATTGCATGATTTGACAGGTTCATTTTGAAGAATACGAAGCGTTCCTCGTACACTTCAATGCTGCATTGAAAGCGGATGGGTTTTACGCCATAAATGCGATAAAGCACCCTGTTTACGCTGAAGCAGCCTGGACATACTGTATTACGCGGATGGTCCTTGAGCCGATATTTTTATGCTGTGCTCAGCGGAAAAGCTTTGTTGCACGTTTGACGGCTCTGAGGTCCTTTGTTTACGCTGCCCTTCATCAATATGCTATGTATAGCTATCCAGCGTATTTTTTATGCTTCTACAATATATTGAAAAGGAGAATCCAGGAGTTGATCGACACCAAAGTCATCACTTTCTATTTATAAAGAGAAGACGGTGTCTCCCCAGGACTATCCCCACTCAAAAAATCACTTCCCAGTGAATTTTTCGGACATGAGTTCACGTCCATATTACCTCTGAACTGTTGTCCAAACTTCTTTTCCCCCAGCTGAGTTTGTCATGTCCAAGTGACCTCTGAACAAACCTCTCGGGTTATTACTATCGATTATCACGTACTTATTACCTCTGATATCGGTTGTCATCTCAACTTAACACCCGTACTTAACTCTAAGTACGCCAATGGTGTTGGGTCCACAAAAGTTTGTCATGTCCATATTACCTCTGAACAAACCTTCCTTATCCGGCTATCGATTATCATGTCCATATTACCTCTGATATCGGTTGTCATCTCAACTTAACACCCGTACTTAACTCTAAGTACGTCAATGGTGTTAGGTCCACAAAAGTTTGTCATGTCCATATTACCTCTGAACAAACCTTCCTGATTCGGCTATCGATTATCATGTCCATATTACCTCTGATATCGGTTGTCATCTCAACTTAACACCCATACTTAACTCTAAGTACGTCAATGGTGTTAGGTCCACAAAAGTTTGTCATGTCCATATTACCTCTGAACAAACTTTCCTGATCCGGCTATCGATTATCATGTCCATATTACCTCTGATATCGGTTGTCATCTCAACTTAACACCCGTACTTAACTCTAAGTACGCCAATGGTGTTGGGTCCACCAAAGTTTGTCATGTCCATATTACCTCTGATATCGGTTGTCATCTCAACTTAACACCCGTACTTAACTCTAAGTACGCCAATGGTGTTAGGTCCACAAAAGTTTCTCATGTCCATATTACCTCTGAATAAACCTTCTTGATCCGGCTATCGATTATCATGTTCATATTACCTCTGATATCGGTTGTCATCTCAACTTAACACCCGTACCTAACTTTAAGTACGCCAGTGGTGTTAAGTCCACAAAAACTATCACGTCCATATTACATCTGACAGGGCTTATCCCAAACTTATTACTTGTACTCTCGTGCACATGAAGTAATAGGTCCACCAAAAACCTCTCTGTGGAATATCCGCAATGGAAACGAATTGTTCATGTCCATATCACCTCTGAACTATCCTTATTTTCCCCAGAGAGGAAAGAGTCTGTCCATGACCAACCCCCACAGAGTCGTATTTTACCGCGTCTATATTACCTCTGTCAGGATTTGTCTCAAACCTATTACTTGTACTAACGTGCGCAAAAAGTAATGGGTCCACAAAAAATCCCCTAGCAGGATGTCTTTACCAACCACAATAGCTATCACGTCCATACTACTTCTGATAGGGCTTATTTTGAACTTATTATTTGCACTCAACTTGCGCAACAAATAATAGGTCCACCAAAAATCCTCCAGTGGGATGTCCTCAACAAATACGATATCTTACTACGTCCATATTACCTCTGGTACGATGTCCAAAATTTGCGCAAATAATCATAAAGAAAGGGAGGGCCCTTATATGATTGTAAATGGTGCTTACAGATTAGCCAAGCCTAATAGAAATTTGGCAATGGCTCCTATCAACGGCAAATTCCTGAAAAAGTACTTTACTTGATCTCCTTTGCTTAACGGAGTGTGATGAAGATCTTATTCTGACAATACCATGCACAAAGGTTAGCTAGATCATATTCTATCAGATTCGTATGACCTCTTAATGGATATACTTAACTAATTTGTAAACCTATCATGTTCATATTACCTCTGATAGTGTTTAGTATACAAATTTAGTTGGATTATATTCTATCCGGTTCATATTACTTCTAAATAGATTTACATTCAACAAAACCTTAACAAAAGAATGTCATGTTAATGATACCTCTGATATCACTTTCATCTTAGCCTATCATTTATATTCTAAAGTGATGGGTCCACAAAATCAGAAAAGGCATCTTTATTATCTCTGAGAAGTTACAGGAGAAACATAAAAGTACATCATTGGGGAGGAGCAGTCAAATCACGAATCTGCTGCGCCAAAGCGGTCATCCTCTTATTCCTGGAGTCTAAGATGTTAGCGCGAGCCCGTTCCAGTCATGCCTCGTCATCACTCAGTCCTCGAAGAGGCTCTCAGTACAAAAGATGACCTCGCGCGTGCACGTACAACGTGTGCGAAGGATTTTTTTTCCTCCCAAAGTCTTTACCTGTAATGTCCGGAGCACAGCTCGACGGCGGAGCGCTGCGTTCCGATCGAGGCTCGTTCAGCCTAATGGGAGTTACTCGCTCTTGAGCAGTGGAACGGGAAGAGGAAGCGACCTTCTTTCCCTTAGCAGTGGAAGACTGTTTAGGGGCCATGGCAATCCTGAGTTCTCGAGTAAGAGACGAAGAAGAAGGGTTCTTGGAAAGCAAGGGTTTTGTGAAGGCAGATCTCTCCAGCCCTTGGACAATTTATAGAGTTTGGATGACTCTTCGAATCCCTAACCAAATTCGATATTTAATATTCGATTATGATTTGGGACCATGTCAGCCTATCATTTGAAAGAAGAAGACGGACAGTCAGTGGATTCAGAATTTACGCATAGAGCAGATTTATGATTTTACGCTAAGGAGCTTCTACGCTCGAGAGGCTACAAATCTATGATTTTACGCTCAGAGGCTATAAGTCTATGGTTTTATGCCCGGATGCTTTTACGCTCAGTAGCTTTTACGCTCGAGAGGATACAAACGTACGACTTCACGCTCAGAGGCTACAAATCTATGATTTCACGCTCAGAAGCTTTTTACACTCAGAGGCTACAAATCTACGATTCTACGCTCGAAAGCTACAGACGGCCAACTACAAGGGTTTACGCAAAAAATGCTCCTTCTTGGCCATAAAACATTCCAAGTACCCAAAACATACAGAGTTCAGCATTGAAGATGACTCTTCTTCTTGGGTCGATTGGAAGTTTATCCAAAGTCCAGTCAGAATCCTTTCTCAAAAGTTCAAGTATGGCCTGCTTTGATGGCCATTTCTCGCTCTATTTCAAGGGATTTTCGGGAAAACCATTCTTGAAGATGATGATCTGAACAAGAATTCTTCGTATCAGGGAAGTGATAGTTCAGAACTCTACACGACTCCCCGTTCACAACAACATAACAGTTTGGATCTTCAACTTAAATGCTAAGCAGCTTTTTACGCGTCCTCTGCTACGCGTAAAAGATGGGACGAGTTCAGATACTTTTTTATCAGAGTCGGCATAAAATTATTCAGACGTGTCGAAGCTGCACACTATTCAGACTTTATCACAGCAAATATGGCAAATCATCATATGCGTAAAAGAAGACAATGTTACTAATCATGATTACATATGATGGAAATCCAGTCTACAAAGGGTTTTTCATCTTCATGATTACATATGATGGAAATCCTTTTTTTTACAAAGGGTTTTTCATTTAAGATCACGCCAAGAATCTGTTCTGCCAGGTTCTCGTATTGGTGGAGATCTTTTTCGTCTTCTACAGCAGTTAATCGGCTTCCGCGGCCGATTAACAAAAAAAATAATTAATGGCGGAAGGAAACACAACTAGGCCTGTCTAAATTATTCAGAGCCCACCCTCTATACGCCATGGCAGGCATGCCCTAGAATTGTGTTGGGAGTTCAGATCCAACTCAATACTGGAAGACAGGGCCAAACTGCCTAGCCTCGTCCAGCGCCATGATGGAAGAAAATACAGCTTGCAAGCTGTGTTGCCAAATGAGACCATTCCTCTCTCTTGGACGAATCGCCATATGAAATTGCTGATGATCCCGAGCAAAGGAAGCTATGATATCCTTCCATGATCCATCGTTGCAGAGGACATTTGCTAGAAGATGCCTCTTTTTACGGCTCCTTACATGCTGGAAGAACATGATCTTCTTATTCCGCAAGCCAACCCGACGAAGCTCGGCAACCATCTCTCTCTTTGAGGTAAAGGAAGTATGGGAAAAATAGGTTAACCCATTCGCCTTTATATAGGCAGAGAAGAACACACCGAATCCCAACAAACTCCCAAAAATCTGCCGAGAAATCAGCCTCGAGGAACGAGTCAAACTTGACCGTTTCATGCTTCATTCAAAGTGTTTCAAATTAAGAGGAATTTGAAAACTTTGAAGGGGGACTTGTAGAAGCATGAAAAATATGCTGGAGAATCATACGCGTAAAACCCTCAACATGCAGGAAGCCCGCGTAAAACAGAGCTCCAGCATTGGGTAGCATGAAACATGACTCCAGAGCCATCGGCGTACAACAGAGCTTCAACGCTAGTTCAGCGTAAAATATAGCTCCAGAACAGCCCGCTTAATGCAGTATTTCTAGACTACCTCGGCGTAAAAAGGTTGCTACATCGCCACTGTGGCGTAAAATCTACTTGCTTTTAATGCAGCGGGAAGTTGTACGAGGATCTCTTCGTATTTCTCGAATGAACCTGTCAGATCAAGCAATGAACCTGACTCCTGACAAAGAGGACTGAACGACAATCGAGAGGACGACTGTTATGATGATTCTGCACAGAGTCCCAAACTATCATTTAATGACACCAACCTTGACATAAGACATCATTTACGCATTCAAGGAATACGCTGCCTATTTTACATAGGTAGAGGTGAGCTTTTACGCTTTGGATGAGACGAAATCAACTGCCACATCAAAAGCTGTTCTTCGTACAGAACTCGAGGCACGTCTCTGCAGTTAATGCGCGTGATGGGGGCAGATCTCTATATTTAATGCACGAGATTTGGTTATACTTTCAAAAATGGGTGAGCTATAATTAGGGCTAATATGTCCACATCACCATCTCCGCACATTACGCCGACCAAGCTATTTTCAGCTATAGGAGCATGGTGTACGCTATCTCCTTGAAATACGCCGACCTGGCTATTTTCAGTTATAGGAGCATGTTGTACGCTATCTCCTCAGAATACGCCAAATCATGCTATATTTGTAAAGCATCGGGCTTCTATGCCTACTTGGCTTCTATGCCAACTTGACAGCTATCCGACTTCTATGCCTATTTGGCTTCTACGCCATCAGAACTGCTATTTGGCTTTTACGCCAACGAGATAGTTATTTGGCTTTTACGCCAATCATCTCTTTGCGAGGGGTAGTTATCTACGTGGCTTACATGCCGTGATCTTCGACGAGCAGTTATACGCATTACCTCATAATGGGACACGCGTTACACGCCGATTCATAAGATCATTCATACGTGGGTAGCAGTTATTGTAACCGCCGCATAAAAGGTGCAGTTCTCCTGTTCGGTTTCTACGCCGACTGTAGCTGAACTCTATAAATAGAGACCTCCTGCCACGGAGGTCCAAGGTCAGAAAAGTCGAGAAAAAACTAAGGTCAAGAGAGCACATATAGAGAGTTTTGGCAACGAGAGTTCAATCCCTCCGACAGTCTTTGAAGCTTCTTTTTTTTTGTCTTCTACAGCACTTCTTCGTCATCGTGTGGTCCAAGGGACAAAGTGATCGACCGCAGATCAGACTCCTATAGCAATATTTCTCCAGAATCAAATTTTTGTACGTAACATCCTCGTATAGGATTAATTGTACTTCTTTTTCTTGTTTGTAAACCAAAGAAAGGGTTTCGTATAAATCTAGTTTTAATTTCTTTCATTTATTATCAAACAAGGAGCACAAGTGAATGAAGCAAAAACCAATAAATTACATAAAATAGGAAATCTGTGCCATAACTGTATGCATATGACCTTTTATCAGAGCAGTAGGACACCTCTACAACCAAACAAGGACAAGAGGTATCACACTACTTCGAGACAGGGTACGACTCCCTTGTTATGAACACGATAAAGATACAACACATCAAGATAATCTAGGACACACATTCCATAATACAAACTAAGATATAGATATAATGTTCAGCTTCGGTACATGACCTATTGTGACACATTGGCCCAGCCGTACAACCAAACAAGGACGAGGGTTAAAATATCATACCATAATAGTTCATGTCCCTAAAATACCAACACGTACTCTTTTGGATCGGCCAATCAATTATACGGCTTGTTATGTGGTGTCTGAGTTATCTCAGAATAATAATATAATTTTAGAATCCTCATATCATACTGATGGTGTGGCGGGCTGGCCGAGCCAATAAACGCATAGCACATAGTATGTAAGCACTGGTCCCTCGTAAGGCCACTGCGCAAGTAATTATTTAATAATATATAATATAGCCGGATACTGCACTCTACTACTGTAGGTGATATACGGTATCCGTTGGGGACCAATATGATGCCCTAGGACATATGTCATAAAGGTAGCTACCGCGCATGATCTCGAGATTCCATTCTCTCCCAATGCTCTACAAGTTTAGTTACTTAATTAGCCCTATAGTTATTAGAACATCATGTCGTGGTTACATGATCATCCTCCTTAGATGACCCACTACGGCACGTGTATGCTAGGTACGAATCCACATTGTTGTTCGAGAGCCAAATCTGGGTTCCTCCAAGCGTAATATAACAAATCAATCAAACAAACATCCTGGCAACGCTATGGTTGTTGACCTACATACCATGTCCGTGCTGGAGAAATAATATAATAATATCACAGGTCGCATAGTATATGAGGCATTCTCGATATAAAACCCAAAACATGTAATCTTATAGCACATAGCAAGTTATGTTGCACCTCAGTATACATTATAATACATGTACGTAGCACATAAAAATTATATCAGCATGGATACAAGAAATCGGGTCGAATCACTAAACTTATAGTTGGTCATATGAGCCTTATCACATTCGAACACTTGGTCAAAAATATAATATCCTCAAATTAGGTACACAGAGTATCAATCAATTAAAAGCCTAAATTTATGATGTGAAATCCTCGAATTAATAATTTTGCCGTCGAACGTGAGTAAGAAAAAAAGTGTGAACTACTCTAGAGAAGATCCCCAATCCTTAAACCAAACAAGGACATAAATTACAGATCGTCTCCCGAGCAGAATCCCCCCTCACTCTATTCAACGAACAAAAGGATAAGTTAATCTACTTGAGTATACTGTGGGTTGCCATATGGTCTACTATTGTATATGATCATACTATACACATAGTCAGTTCTAACACATATCCAGGTCTAGCACAGTCTGGTTACTAAGTCCACTATTCCTTACAATAATACAAGCAAGAAACCACGATCAACCACATAGGGTACGATAAGAAATATTTTAAATAAAATAATTAAACTCAAGAAATCATGGAATGTGTACATAGATTACTAAGATCGCGTAGGATCACATACCTGCATGAAAAATGCACACATGGATTGCCACATGGGACATGTCGCATGCACTGATCAGGCGTATGAGCAACTGGCCGCATTGACGAGCAGACCGCATGCTGCCCTAGGCAACATATAGCTCCAGGCCGCATACTCTGGACAAAAGTCCACTCTCTTGGAACAAGTGCCAAAGTGACGTGTATTAAATGCGTGTCAGTGAAGTGACTGAAGTGATAGATGAGTCAGAGAGAAAAGACAAAAAAACCATGAAAAGATGTGCCAAACAATCAAAGTCATACGTCCGAAGGAAAGTGGCTGCATACTCTGGTTGCCGCATGGAGGTCGATGTCGAATGGAGGTCTCTTGGACTTATCGACTTTATCATTCGTTTAGCGAGTGAAAATACAAGGGGTTCAAGGATTAGCTCCAAAACACTGGTGTAAAGGTCAGTCATGCATCCAACAAGATGGACGCATGCTGGTTGGCTATGCGGCAAAGAGTCCAGCCGCATAAGGATTATGCCGCATGGAAGATTCAGCCACATATTGCGCTGGCCGCATGAGAACTTCATCTTCTCCAGACAGCAAGTTCAGCCTTGGCAAAAAAACTCCAAAAACTCAAAAATTATTTTATTCATAAAAACTTTACTTTAACTCTGAATCAAGCAAAACAAAAGCCAAAATGCCAGAAATGAAGTGCTCCATCAACCACAAAAACTTTTTTTCTTCTGAAATATCATATTTTAATAGATCAAAACCAAGAAAAACTTTTGGAACCCATGAAAACCCTAACTTTAAAACTCAGATCTACTCAAAACCATTCTTCAAAACCAAAAACTCCAAGAACTAAAACTAATAAGAACATCATGGAGAACATTTTTTATCAAACATATTTTAATTTACTAATCATATAAAAAATAAAAAAAATCTATGGCTTCACCACTTTGAGCAAGATATACTTGCCTTGGTGGACTAACAAACCTCTTCCTAGAACCAAGTCTAGGGATTGGGGTTAGGGTTTCGGTCAAGGGAAGCTCTTGAGGGAAGGGGAAGAAGAAAGAAGAAGGAAAGTGGAAATGAGAAAGAATGAGAAAGGAGAGAGAAAACCAATATATATATATATATATATATATATATATATATATATATATATATATATATATATATATACCAAGTAGAAAAATGAGGTTAGCTCTAAGATTAAGTCATGGCACTCTCCAACCAAATCTCAACCATCCAAAATAGGCTTAGTGGTTCCAAGAGTGAACTGGGTCTGGTATCCATCATGTATACGGGTCCTAGCACGGGTCCATGGCAATTGCCAAGGTGTTCACTACTGGTCTCGGGTAGTCTCCCACAATAAACAGAAATACAATTAAATAAATACAACATATTTAACAGGAACTAATATATAAATACAGTATGAATACATCTACATAAAAAAATTAAATATCACAAATTAAAGAATACCAAATCTGGAAATGGGTGTAACACACAATATATAATGGTACCCGTCAATAATATCTCAACTCCATTTAGAGGACCATATAATGGTTTAATTATAATCGATACTCAATCACAATATAAAGTAAAAGGAAGATAAATGCATGATATGGAATAAAAAAAATTGTCACAAAATCGTAATATAATACATCCAAGACTAATAGTCTAGCTACAACACAATCTCAAATAATAAATACATGTCAATGTCTAAAACTAAAATATAAACTAAATGCTCGTAAGAATCTAAGTCGCCTCAGTTATTGGCACTAATCCTCAGTCGGCTCACCATCTTGTGGCCCGTATAAGGTGGGACACATCTCTTCAACCAATCATCTAAAAAATATATCTTGTCAGGATTGGAGCAAAGTACAACCCAATAGCATTTTTAATTAATTGATAATAACTATAAACAGAAATAAAGAATGTAGTACAAGACAAGAAACAATAAAATAATATATCATAGTATGGTGGAAAGAAATAAGTAAACTAGGGCAATATAGTATAAACTGATCACGATGAAATAGAATATAGACAATGAAATAGAATATGGTAAAAAATTGTAATTATACTAAGTGTTTGAAATACTAGTTAGATATGTGATCGGCTTAGGTTGAACATTGTCTACTTAAACATTGGATAAATATTGTCTAACTTAAAGATTGAACATTGAACATTGAACATTATCTAGGCTTTGATCACATATTTATCTAATACTTTTCCTTTTTCCGACTGGTACAATGGATCCAACCATGACACGTTACACTACCTGGTACTCAAGGCATTATAAAATATTAAACACTAAACATTGAACTTTAAACATTGAATATTGTCTAATATTAATTATTATCTATTAACCATATGAGAACACGAGGAACAATAAAATAATAAATAATATCCCATGACTGAAGATCCATGCGTATACTAGTATGTGTAACAATATGTCAAGAGTCAAGTAAAATATTTCTAAATTCTTGTATTATAGTGATTATCAAGAAATAAAAACTATTAGAGAATGTACTCGCCTTTGGTCCTGAGCAAGTGATGTCACTCGGTGTTTGAGCTGGTGTCACACAATCCTAGATAGAAAATATTATGTCAAAAGGTGTAATGAGTGAGAAATAAGTTAAAAAATGCACTAACATGATTTCTAGGTCATTTCTAGGTCTAAACTAGGTTAACTTGGTGAATACCTTGCTATACTAGATTTTCTAGGTCCATGCTAGTATTTTCTAGTCATTATCTTGCTAATCTAAGGTATAATAGTTAATCCTAGTAATTACTAAGCTAATATTAAGTAATTCTAACTAATACTAGCTAATACGCTATATTTTATATAATCTAATATATGTTTAACTCTAATACAATACTACTCCTAATACCTTAGTCCATAAATCATCCTAACTAATACCCGGCACCACTGCCCACTCATGTACACATATGCTTCACCCCACAAGTCACACACCTATACTCAGGTACTAGTACTTATTTCTGAACTGACCTAAGGACTGATACCCTACATATACCTATTAGTTAAGATACTACCTAGTATTTATTCTATCTAGAATATAAGGTAGACACTTGAGTTTCCCTCACACACATATCACCCTCATATATCTTCCCAGGAACCATAGAACTAAGCATATTGCTCACTACATAGACACACACCTTAAGATACTGATACTCCATTGAAACACCACCTTACTATCTCCAACTCAGGAATTTCCCTAATCTCTAATGCATGTGTATTAATCCTCAAACCTTACTCACAATCCAACTCAACTGATACCTAGAGTATCAGTCATTATCCGATCCTTATACATACTGCAATGCTCAAGGCAGCCTAAAGTTGGCCTACCCGAGATCCTAATATACCCCAATTGATATCTTAGTGTACACTTTCTACAAATCCAAATACCCTGGTTAACCTTTCATTACCTATTCATTTGTACATTTAAAGATCCTTTAATTAACTACAACCTCAACTACCTGAATACCCATCACATCTGTACACTGGCATTACCTCAACTGAACCCTTCTTCCATCTCCTACGTTCAGTTTCTCATCATCTTCTTCACTCTTGCTGCTACTGCAGCTGCTACTTACCTTCACTCCCTCATCCCAAATCGAGAATACCCTCCATACACCCTGATACTGCACTCCCAAAATTGTAACTGCTGCTGCTATACTTCTATGTGTTGTTGTTGTTATGATTTGCTCTAACTTGACACATTCACCCTCACACACCAACAGCTAAAAGATGTTCTATTTTTCTCCCCATGGATACACACACACGTCACAAACACGCACACTAACACTCTAACATTCAAACACACTCTAACTCAACCTACTACTAGCTCACTAAGATACACAAATGCACTTCCCTTACTCCTACTGGTACTCGAGCACTCCAACACCTATAGTATCAGCTACTACACACTAACACTCCCCTCTCTTACTGATACTCCTATTGCTGCCGCATATGGTTTAATAAACCCCCTTCCAATAGCAACTGATACCCTTGTATCAGTGATACACATTACTCATAACACCCCCATCTAATACTTGAGCATCCAAATACACCACCCCACCGGACCTTTACTGACTGTACACAAAATCTGAAGCCAACATACTATTCCACCTACACTCCAAATAGTTGCAACATTGCAGCCTGACTTGCACCAAGTTTCTACCCAGTTACTGCACTTGGACATGTGTAGTTCAAATTCCCTGTTGCCTGAGTACAGTGCTCGAGCATACAAGGGTGATACCCTTCTGATAAGTCAGCAACCTACATACTGCACCATTGTACATCAGTGTACCCATGTTACCACTGATACATCATCTCCCCATCAATAGTTCCCACACTTATTTACCAAGCTACAACTAATACAAGTACAACTCTCCTAAAACTGAATACTAACAGACTTCACAAGCATATGTACATACCGCATATTTGTCCATACTTCAGTCAACATATATACTATACATGTATACCCATACACCTTAACATGTTTATATATATATATATATATATATATATATATATATATATATATATATATATATATATATATATATATATATATATATATATATATATATATATATATATTCATATACACTTATATATATACTCGCACACTCTAACATATAACACACTTCACAAACATAAATGCCATGCACACTAGAAATTGGCAAAATATCAAACACCTAGTGCCCATCCATGTGATAATCTATCAACCAACATGCCAATTTCTCCAATATTCAACCAACACTAATTATATGTATCAAATTAAACTATATATATATATAATATAATTAGTAGCTATAAAAAATAGAAAGAAAGTACACCAATAAACACAAAACCCCCAAAATAAGCTGTCGTATCATAGCGTATCACAAAATGCCATGATACGTCCTATTCGTATCCAATTATGGAGATGTAGATAGTCTCATACAACCAATGCAAATATAAATAGAAATAATTAACCCAATGACAAATACTTGGTGTACAATATCGAATTTCTTCCAAATTGTGAGCAAAACTCACTATATAAGTCATAATAAAGGTCAATTGGGCCTAGATCGCATTCCTATAGGTAGCCCTATGCCATGGAAGGGTTCCTAATGGTAAAATGCATGGTTTAGACCTAAAATAAATAGGAATTCAGATCTATACCTATTGGGAGATAGATTTCCAATGAATTTCTTAATTGAACATAATTCAGACACGACCTTCTTACCAAATGCTTCTTCTCCGAGTGCTCCATGCAAATCCAAGCTCCAATATTGTCACTGTAAACTCCCTCGACAAAAATTCAGGGTTAATTAACTTAGATAGTATAATTAGGGTTAATTGGTTTAAATTAAGATTTATTATACAAAGTATTATATATTTGTGCAGTATTTCGTTACTTAGGACATCTTACCGTTGTCCCGATATTTAGGACACTACCCTAGCTATTACCCTGAAATAAATTCCATACACTTGGCCTAGACAAACCAACCTACCATAATGACCCTTGTGTGACCCCCAGATACTGATTTTTGTGCCTGATTTTAGTCGCACAAAAGTCATTACAAACGTCTGTACGTAAATTAAATTAATTGTATATTTACTTTCGTTGTCCGTTCCAATTGAAATTGAGACCCAACCTCAACCCGTTTTGACCAACCCCGATCATGATATTATTATACTCTAAGCCTACCACACCAAAGACAGTTGTGCCACCCAATTTAGACCTCATGCACTTATTAAATTAATTTAGAGACACCCGGTGCATAAATTATAATTTAATTAGTGTAGTGACCTAACCTCACTCAAATTAGACCCAACCCCAACCCAAACCCGCACACACACCCACAAGCCTCATACAAAACACCATATATTATTTTAGTCCAAAACAAAACACCAAATATTGTGTTTTGTCACATCAAATCCCCAATTCCAGATTTTGTACAATTTCCAAATTGTTCAGGGGTCTTTGTGCAAATTAGCAATGAGGTGCCCCCCTTTCATTGGCCCAACCATATGAAGAAAGAACCCACATTCCTTGATCGGCCCACAATTTATTTCCCCCATTTGTCATGTACTTACATCAATTTTTGGAGGGCACATCATAGCCCTACATTTCAAATGCTTTTAATCTTAGCCCCATGTCCAACATGTGGAGACCCTCACACAACACTAGGCACACTAGTAGCCGGCCCTAATCCCAAGGCAGCCCCTCCTCTCTCTCCTATATATACATCATGTTACATCACATTAAAATGCACACAAACCCAAAATACTCAACACAAAACTCTATTTCCTAAAAACCTCAGCCCACAGCCACCACCCCAACCCGAGCATCCTGCAGCCTCCTTCCGGCCAGCCACCGCCTTCGGCCACCCCCGCGACGACCATACTCCCTCTGGCGACCCTTCCCCGCCTACAACCACCGCCCTCAGCCACCTCGCCGCCCATAGCCACCCCCAGCACCCCTGTCCTAACCCGCAGTACCCCTGCACCACGGCTCGAGCCGACCACCCGAGCCCTCCGTAGGCCACCGCCTTAGCTCGCCCGGCTACCGTGCTTCACCGACGCCACCCCTGGCTTGTCCCCTCCGTTCCCGCCGCGGCTCGCCCCCAGACGATGCCGCAGCCGGCCGCCACGACCCCCGCAGCGCCGTCGAGTGTTAACTGCTGCTGCCGTGAACTTTCTCCCCGCGCGCTGCCGGAGCTCCGCCCGGCCACCCACGCCGTCGACGACCTGTCCGGCGGATCCCCCTCGACCCCTCCTACTCATCGGTATGCATAAATACATATATATACGATATTTTATACGTGTATTAGGGACTGCATTTCCTGTGTACTGTAGAATACGAATATATATATATTCTGTAAACTTGGGTATTATATATACATATAGTATATTATATATATATTTCTTTATAATACAGTATTCTATATATATAAATACTATATTTTGTATGTTTTATTATATATATATATATATATGTATATATATATATATATATATATATATATATATATATATATATATATATATGTATATATATATATATATATATGTATATATATATATATATATGTATATATATATATATGTATATATATATATATATATATGTATTTTGTAAATACATAGTATATACTTGTATAAATCCCTATTGTGTGTATATATATAAATATATAAATATATGTACGTAAATATATACGTAGTGTATTTAGAATATTATATACTTAATACATATTGGGTATATATATATATATATATATATATATATATATATATATATATATATATATATATATATATTATATAAATTAGTATATTGTATGTAGTATATTAATTATTAGTATATTATATATAGTATATAAATTATTGGTATATTACGTATGAGTACTAAATACTTTATACCTATTATTAACATATATGTATATGTGTGTGTGTGTGTGTGTGTATATATATATATATATATATATATATATATATATATATATATATATATATATATATATATTAGTATTTAGTATATTAGAGTATTATATATAAATATATGAATATATACATAAATCTATTTATACTTTGTGTATTAATATAATATATGTTTGTATATATTTTATATGATTTCACTTTCTATTTTGGTACATATATATATATATATATATATATATATATATATATATATATATATATATATATATATTATATATACCTGTTGTATATATGTACTTATATATATAAATGCTTATATAAATATATGTAAATATATTTCTATGTATTAAATTAATATATATGGTATTATGTATTTTAAATTTGTAAATATATTTTATGGAAATATGTATATGTACATATTTATTGGATTATTATTAAGGTATATCTATAAAAGCTATTTTAATGTGAAATATTAAACCTACGTCTTTTTATTATGTTAAATATAAATTAATTTATATATATGTATATATGTTATTTATATAAATATATGTACTACCCCACTAGATGTACAGTCAAGATCTGCGTCAGTGTATTGCTGCAAGTAGTATGCCTTAGACATACTATTGTAAGTGTCTGATGTTGATATTATTATATCATATATAGGATTGCTGGACCGTACAGCCGAGGCTTCAGAAGCAGTACATTGGCATTCGTAGCTACCGGACACAGGCAAGTATACCTTGCTGAATTACTGTTTAAATTAAATAATAAATGTTGCAATATACATAAACTATGCGCGTCCGAGATTGACTCGGGTACAATCGACGAATGCGTCGATGAGTAGTGTACTTGACCTAGCTGCTAGCTAACTCACCTACTACTGTGAGGATATTCTGATATCTTCCTAGACCGTGACACTGTACACGTATCACGGTGGTAAATTTATGATGGGATGCAGGTCCGCGTACCCGACTCGCTATCGGTGCGTACGACATGCATCACGGACTAGCACGTAATCTAGAGTAATATAGTTAGATATGACTTGGCATATAGATACGGGATATTCACGTCGTGTATTCGACTTGTGTATCTACATTGGGCGGGGAGGACAACTGATAAACATATGGGATACACACATCGGACTACGTAGTATCCAAAGGAGCCACGGATCTGATGACTTCCTATATTCAGATACCGCGCTTTTCGGAGTGTTACGGACGTATATACATTACAGATATCTCATTCTTTGGAATGATGGATGTTACATGGACATATACCATGCTCTTCGGAGTATGGACGTTATGCCTACACCTACCTATACGTTCCGAGGTTGTCCTTACATTGTATTCACTTAGATGGTTACCTCACCCCTTTATTTTATTCAGTACTATATCTGGCATATATTTTGTATCTTGTTACGTCCCTCTGAGGACCTGGTTCTCTTCCAGATCTGGACGAGGCATATTACCCCACTGTGTACGGACCAGGAGTGGAGACGAGGTACGCTCTTGAGGAGGAGCTAGAGGTATTACCATCGGAGTTTCCCTGATCATCTTGGTAGGCCTTCCGCCTAGAACTGGAGCTTCTTATCTAGTAAGCAGTTGTTTCAGTCACACTCTTTATTCTGTCTTTAGTACTCTATTTCATCATTTGTAGTGGGTTTGTTCCCACCGGACATATTTTGGTTTGTACTATGACATTCGACTATGTTCTTACTTTCCAGTATTTTATTTCAGTATTTCTTGTTATATTTGTGGATGAGATAGACTCTGCCTGTTGTATGATATTTTTAGACTTGTTAGATTTAGGACAGCGTTGCACGCTTCACTGGGATCCATTAAATTGGAATATCCTCGGAGACGTGTCAGCTGGCCAATGCCACGTGGCCTGGTCCCGTGTATTTTGGGACTGGGGTGTGACATGGTTTTAGTGGTGGCCTATGCAGGTCCTCATCAAATATTTATCGCTTGTGGTATGGTAACGTGTCCAGCGAGCCTGCAATAGGATAGAAATTATTAGGTCTCATCCACTTGATTACGCCTTTGAACCTCTTCCGTATTTTAAAATATCTGTATCCTGTTTGATTGATTCTGTACTCTTTTTTTAATGAAGTTCTCTCTCTTACAGCGAGATAAATCTACGCAGCAGGCGCGAGACAGTAGGTGCCATAGTGCCATCTGTCCCCGCACCGAGGGAGGAGGCATCCCAGGGACCACCTAGAGAGCAGCCTCAGCCACAGGCACCGGTGATCCCCCAGGCCCCGATGATACACTGGCATCAGACCTCTCCCGACGACGGGATGCAGCAGCCAGAAGGCCAGACATCCCAGACTATCCCGATGCAGCACTTCGAGGGACAGACATCGAGGGCTACTCCGATGCCACAGTTCGAGAGGCCGACATCCGAGGAGACGCCGATGAGGCAGCCGAAGGTACCACTACCACCACCTCCACCGTTTCCACCCCAGATGCCACCAGCGGAGGGACAGCCACATATGTTTCAGTTCTTTCAGATGATGATGCAGGCATAGTGGCATCAGACTGAGACCCTGAGACAAGGCCTGATGGCGGTACTAGAGAGGGCACCTGCCCAAGCAGCAACACCAGCACCTGTACCTGTCCAGCCAGTGGGCACTGTACGAGGCTTCCGCCAGATGGGTCCGAGAACCTTCTCGGGCAAGGAGACTGCAGAGGAGATCTCAGACTGGGTCTCCAACACTGAGATGCTATTGGAGGGTTCACAGCTACACCCCGACCTCTGGATGACCGCAGTGAGGGCCCAACTCATGGGCAATGCCCATCACTGGTAGGATTCTATGGAGCGCAGCGTCGGCAGGACGCAGACTTGGAAGGAATTTTTAGAGTACTTCAATGCGAAGTATTTCCCCGCTATGGTAAGGAACGCCCTATACTCCCAGTTCCTGCACCTGGAGCAAGAAAACTTGACCGTGGACGCCTACGACACAGAGTTCAGCCGACTCAGCCAATTCGGTGCAGCCCTGATCCCCAACGACCTGGAGAAGGCTAGAAGATTCCACCACGGCCTTTCCTTCGAGCTGTAGAGGTATACCACTACTCAGGCGAGGATCTCTTATGAAGAGGTCCTATCAGAGGCGAGGATCCAGGAGGCCATAGACGGAGGAGCGAGATGTTCCAGCGTGAACGTACCAGCCAGAGCCCAGCACGGAGCAGGAGGACCGATCCACCGTCTAGGAGCGCAGGCGCAGCAGAGGACAGCACCGTACCAGCAGAAGGAGCTTCCTACTTGTCACCACTGTGGCAAGAGGGGACACATTATTAGAGACTGTCGGAAGAAGCTCAGGCTCAGCATGATCTGTGGAGCGAGCCAGCACCTTTCCAGAGACTGCCCACAGCACAGAGATGCAGCATCGCAGACCGGGCAGAGGCCAGCAGCACCACCCTTGAGGATACTACCCCCAGCAGGAGGTCAGCGTCCACCAGCTACCGGAGGACTTCAGAGAGGACCACCCTTGGTCCCACAGGAGGCACACTTCAACCAGGCCAGACAGCAGGCTGGAGGGCAGAGGCACGGGCAGGCCTTTGCTTTAGCTACTATCGAGGAGGAACCAGAAGGGGAGGCTATTACAGGTACCATTTTAGTTGCATCATTACCTGCAACTGCACTGTTTGATTCTGGAGCTACATTGTCTTTCATATCTAGTAGCTTCGTAGCTATGCATAGAGTAACAACTTTCCCTTTACCTAAGAGTTGGAAGATTCTTACCGGAGGAGGCATCGTACCGGTTACCAGCACTATTAGAACGTGCTCGGTAGTAGTTTGTGGTAGAGAGATGAGAGCGCAATTTTTGGTACTCCCAATGCCAACTTTCGACGTTGTTTTGGGCATGGACTGGTTAAGCCAGTACAATGCCGTACTGGATTGCCGGAAGGGTAGCGTTACTTTTAGACTGCCAGGTCACCCGGAGTTCAAGTACATGCGGGGCACCATCGAGCGATGAGTAGGACAGACAGCTGGAGCTTACATGGCTATGGAGACGGCACCCCCAGAAATTATTGCAGAGTTCGAGGATATTTTTCCAGAGGAGTTGCCAAGCCTACCGCTTGATAGAGAGGTGGATTTCACTATTGAGCTACTACATGGAGCAGCACCGGTATCTTCAAATGTGTACCGGTTGGCGAAGAAGGAGCTTGACGAGCTGAAGCTACAGTTAGAGGAGTTGCAGATCAAGAGATTCGTCCATCCTAGTGCATCACCCTGGGGAGCACCAGTATTGTTTGTACCAAAGAAGGACGGGACATTCCGGATGTGCATTGATTACAAAGCCCTTAATACTTTTTCTATCAAGAACAAGTACCCTCTACCTCGGATCGACGATCTGTTTGACCAGCTGACAGGAGCAGTGGTGTTCACAAAGATCGACTTGAGATCGGGCTATCATCAGGTAAAGGTGCGAAGGGAAGATATTCCAAAGACAGCATTTAGGACTCGTTATAGTCACTACGAGTTCTTAGTGATGCCTTTTGGATTGACAAATGCGCCTGCTGTATTTATGAACCTGATGAACAGAGTCTTTCACCAGTATCTGGACCAGTTCGTGGTAGTCTTCATCGACGACATCTTGGTGTATTCGAAGAGCTACGAGGAGCACGGGGAACACTTGAGGCTAGTGCTAGAGATGCTGAGACGTGAGAGGCTTTATGCCAAGATGAGCAAGTGCGAGTTTCTCCTAGATTGTGTCATATTTCTTGGACACGTTATCTCAGGAGATGTTATTTCGGTAGATCCCGCAAAGATTTCGTTAGTAGAGATGTGGCCGACCCCTACCAACGTCTCGGAGGTAAGGAGTTTCCTAGGACTTGCCGAATATTATCGAAGGTTCGTTGAGAACTTCACAAGGATCACAGAGCCGATGACCCGCTTGACCCGCAAGGAGTAGGAGTTCACCTGGACAGAGGAGTGTCAGACAGCATTCGATGAGCTGAAGAAGCGTCTGACTACAGCACCCATCTTGACCATACCTTCTGGACCCAGAGGATTCGTGATCTATAGCGATACGTCCGGGAAAGGATTAGGATGCGTCTTGATGCAGCATGGGAAGGTTGTGGCCTATGCCTCTAGGCAACTGAGGACCCATGAGAAGAACTACCCTACCCACGACTTGGAGCTTGCCGCAGTGATCTTTGCTTTGAAGCTTTGGAGGCACTACCTGTACGGAGAGCGCGAGAAGATATTCACCGATCACAAGAGCCTGAAGTACGTCTACACCCAGAAGGACCTGAGCCAGAGGCAGAGACGTTGGCTCGAAGTGATGGCGGACTTCGAGATCGAGCTACAGTACCATCCGGGAAAGGCTAATGTGGTAGCCAATGCTTTAAGCAGGAAGCCCATAGCATTTTTCCTGACTACCGAACAACATCTGTTGAGAGATCTAGAATAGTTGGGTATAGAGGTCATTATGCCCGGAGTAGACGGCCAGATGTCGAGTTTCCAGGTGCAATCGACATTGGTGGAGAGGATCAAGGCTGCTTTGCCGACAGACGCCAGATTTCAGAGGCTTCGACAGAGGACAGAGGGTGGAATACAGATGGGACTGCGTATACATGAGGATGGGACTTTGAGATGTGGAGATCGTCTCTATATTCTGAATGGAGAGCTTCGCCAGGAGCTGATGACGGAGGCGCACAGTTCGACCTACTCTATTCATCCAGGAGGCACGAAGATGTACCGAGACCTGAGGCAGTACTATTGGTGGCATGGGATAAAGAGGGAGATAGCCCGCTTTGTAGCTAAGTGTCTGGTGTGTCAGCAAGTCAAGGCTGAACATCATAGGTCTGCCGGATTACTTCAACCTCTCCCGATACCGGAGTGGAAATGGGAGCACATTACCATAGACTTCGTTACGGGTTTCCCGAGAAGTCCTAGTGGTCGCAATGCAGTATGGATAATTATAGATAGACTCACAAAGTCTGCCCACTTTTTACCCTTCAGAGTTGGGCAATCTACGAAAGTCTTGGCAGACATGTATATGAGGGAGATTGTGCGACTGCATGGAGTGCCAGTCAGTATAGTGTCTGATAGGGATACGAGGTTCATATCGTACTTTTGGAGGAGTATGCAAGAGAGTCTTGGTACCCGCCTAAAGTTCAGTACTTCATACCACCCGCAGACAGATGGCCAATCCGAGCGCACCATTCAGACGCTGGAGGACATATTGAGGGCATGCATGCATGCTTGACTTCAGCGATTCATGGGAGGACCATTTGCATTTGGTCAAATTTTCCTACAATAATAGCTATCAGGCGAGCATCCAGATGGCTCCCTATGAGGCATTGTATGGTAGGAAGTGTCGTTCCCCAGTATATTGGAGCGATGTAGGCGAAGGCAGATTCTAGGGCCAGAGTTGGTCGTCCGTACAGTGGAGAAAGTAAAGAAGATCCAAGGGCATCTGCGAGTAGCACAGGACAGGCAGAAGCATTGGGCTAATGTGCATCGACGACCCCTAGAGTTCCAGGTTGGAGATCATGTGTTCCTGAAGATCTCACCTACCAGAGGAACCATCAGATTTGGAGGCAGAGGGAAGCTGAGTCCGAGGTACATCGGACCATTCGATGTGCTAGAGCGCGTCAGAGAAGTTGCTTACAGGTTAGCCTTGCCACAGACATGGAAGGAGTTCATGACGTCTTCCATGTATCTCAGCTGAGGAGGTACATACCGAATTCGAGTCATGTGCTTGACCACTCGGAGATCACCGTCGATCCGAGTTTATTATACCAGGAGGAGCCGGTAGAGATCCTAGACCGAAGCGAGAAGGTACTGCGAGGCCAGACTATCCCTCTAGTTCATGTCGCATGGAGGCATCATGCACCAGGTGAATCAACCTGGGAACGAGAGGACGATATTCAGCAACGCTTTCCCCATCTCTTCGAAGGCCTAGGTATGTGATAGCATTTTATTTAAATCAATAGTTTTTCTATATGTCTGTTTTAATTTCGAGGATGAAATGGTCTAAGAAGGGTATGTTGTAAACCCCCTCGACCAAAATTCAGGGTTAATTAACTTAGATAGTATAATTAGGGTTAATTGGTTTAAATTAAGATTTATTATACAAAGTATTATATATTTGTGTAGTGTTTTGTTACTTAGGACACCTTACCTTTGTCCCGATATTTAGGACACTACCCTAGCTGTTACCTTGAAACAAATTCCATACACTTGGCTCAGACATACCAACCTACCATAATGACCCTTGTGTGACTCCCAGATACTGATTTTTGTGCCTGATTTTAGTCACACAAAAGTCGTTACAAACGTCCGTACGTAAATTAAATTAATTGTATATTTACGTTCGTTGTCTGTTCCAATTGAAATTGAGACCCAACCTCAATCCGTTTTGACCAACCTCGATCATGACATTATTATACTCTAAGCCTACCACACCAAAGATACTTGTGCCACCCAATTTAGACCCCCTGCACTTATTAAATTAATTTAGAGACACCCGGTGCATAAATTATAATTTAATTAGTGTAGTGACCTAACCTCACTCAAATTAGACCCAACTCTAACCCAAATCCACACACACACCCACAAGCCTCATACAAAACACCATACATCATTCTAGTCTAATACAAAATACCAAACATGGTGTTTTGTCACATCAAATCTCCAATTCCAGATTTTATGCAATTTCTAAATTGTTCAGGGGCCTTTGTATAAATTAGCAATGAGGTGCCCCCCTCTCATTGGCCCAACCACATGAAGAAAGAACCCGCATTCCTTGACCGGCCCACAATTTATTTTACCCTATTTTTTATGTACTTACATTAATTTTTGTAGGGCACATCATAGCCCTATATTTCAAATACTTTTAATCCTAGCCCCATGTCCAACATGTGGAGACCCTCACACAACCCTAGGCATACTAGCAGCCGGCCCTAATCCCAAGGTAGCCCCCCCCCTCTCTCTACTACATATACATCATGTTACATCACATTAAAATGCACACAAACCCAAAATACTCAACACAAAACCCTATTTCCTAAAAACCTCAGCCCATAGCCACCACCCCAACTCGAGCATCCCGCAGCCTCCTCCCGGCCAGCCACCGCCTCCGGCCACCCCCGCGATGACCCTACTCCCTCCGGCGACCCTTTCCCCGCCTACAACCACCGCCCTCAGCCACCTCGTCGCCCACAACCACCCCAGCACCCTCGTCCTAACACGCAGTACCCCTGCACCACGGCTCGAGCCGACTACCCGAGCCCTCCGTAGGCCGCCGCCTTAGCTCGCCCGGCCGCTGTGCTTTACCGACGCCACCCCCGGCCTGTCCCCTCCGTTCCCGCCATGGCTCGCCCCAAGATGACGCCGCAGCCGGCCGCCACGACCCCCGCAATGCCGTCGAGTGTTAACTGCTGGTGCTGTCAACTTCCTCCACGCGCACTGCCGGAGCTCCGCCCGGCCACCCACGCCGTCGATAACCTGTTCGGCGGATCCCCCTCGACCCCTCCTACTCGTCGGTATGTATAAATACATATATATACGGTATTTTACACATGTATTAGGGACTGCATTTCCTGTGTACTGTAGAATATGAATATATATATATTCTGTAAACTTGGGTATTATATATATATATACAGTATATTATATATATATTTCTGTATAATACAATATTCTATATATATAAATACTATATTTTGTATGTTTTATTATATACTATATATATATATATATATATATATATATATATATATATATATATATATATATATATATATATATGTATTTTGTAAATACATAGTATATACTTGTATAAATCCCTATTGTGCGTATACATATAAATATATATATATATATATATATGTATGTAAATATATACGTAGTGTATTTAGAATATGATATACTTAATACATATTGTGTATATATATATATTCTGTAAATTAGTATATTGTATGTAGTATATTAATTATTAGTATATTATATATAGTATATAAATTATTGGAATATTACGTATGAATACTAAATACTTTATACCTATTATTAACATATATGTATATGTATATATATATATATATATTGGTATTTAGTATATCAGAGTATTATATATAAATATATGAATATATACATAAATCTATTTATACTTTGTGTATTAATATAATATATGTTAGTATATATTATATATGATTTCACTTTCTATTTTTGTACATATAAATATATATGTATACTATATATATATATACATGTTGTATATATGTACTTATATATATAAATGCTTATATAAATATATGTCTATGTATTAAATTAATATATATGGTATTATGTATTTTAAATATGTAAATATATTTTATGGAAATATGTATATGTACATATTTATTGGATTATTATTAAGGTATATCTATAAAATCTATTTTAATGTGTAATATTAAACCTACGTCTTTTTATTATGTTAAATATATATTAATGTACATATATGTATATATGTTATTTATATAAATATATGTACTACCCCATTAGATGTACAATCAAGATCTGCGTTAGTGTATTGCTGCAAGTAGTATGTCTTAGTCATACTATTGTAAGTGTCTGATATTGATATTATTATATCATATATAGGATTGCTGGACCGTACAGCCGAGGCTTCAAGAGAAGGACATTGGCATTCGCAGCTACCGGACACAGGCAAGTATACCTTGCTGGATTACTGTTTAAATTAAATGATAAATGTTGTAATATACATAAACTGTGCGCGTCCGAGATTGACTCGGGTGCAGTCGACGAATGCGTCGATGAGTAGTGTACTTGACCTAGCTGCTAGCTGACTCACCTACTACTATGAGGATATTCTGATATCTTCCTAGACCGTGACACTGTACACGTATCACGGTGGTAAATTCATGTTGGGTTGCGGGTCTGCGTACCCGATTTGCTATCGGTGCGTACGACATGCATTACGGACTAGCACATAATCTAGAGTAATATAGTTAGATGTCACTTGGCATATAGATACGGGATATTCATGTCGTGTATTCGACTTGTGTATCCACATTGGGCGGGGAGGACAACTGATAAACGTATGTGATATACACATCGTACTCCGTAGTATCCAGAGGAGCCACGGATCCGATAACTTCTATATTCAGATACCGCGCTCTTCGGAGTGTTACGGACGTATATACATTACAGATACCTCATTCTTCGGAATAATGGATGTTATATGGACAGATTCCATGCTGTTCGGAGTATGGACGTTATGCCTACACCTACCTATACGTTCTGAGGTTGTCCTTACATTGCATTCACTTAGATGGTTAGCTCACCCCTTTATTTTATTCAGTACTATATCAGGCATGCATTTTGTATCTTGTTACGTCCCTCTGAGGACCTGGTTCTCTTCCAGATCTGGACGAGGCATATTACCCCATTGTGTACGGACTATGAGTTTCCCTGATCATCTTGGTAGGCCTTCCGCCTGGGACTGGATCTTCTTATCTAGTTAGTAGTTGTTTCAGTCACACTCTTTATTCTATTTTCAGTACTCTATTTCATCATTTGTAGTGGGTTTGTTCCTACCGGACATATTTTGGTTTGTACTATGACATTCGACTATGTTCTTACTTTCTAGTATTTTATTTTAGTATTTCTTGTTGTATTTGTTGATGAGATAGACTCTGCCTGTTGTATGATATTTTTAGACTTGTTAGATTTAGGACAGCGTAGCACGCTTCGCTAGGATCCATTAAATTGGGATATCCTCGGAGACGTGTCAGCTGGCCAATGCCACGTGGCCTGGTCCCGTGTATTTTGGGCCTGGGGCATGACAGTCACTACCACATTTTTAGAGTAGGAGATTTATGGTCATTTACAATATTTATATTATTGTGTTAATAATTGCATGATAGGTAATATACATATTATATTTTATTTATTAATGTCATGGGTTAGTGGACTAGTCTTGATGTGACCATGGACCTTGCATTAGACTAGACATTTAACCCACTAGACTAATCCCTATTCTATTAATTATATTCTAGTTATGTCCCTTACTTAAGATTAAATCTCATTAATTTAATAGATCTTCATGATAAGCCATTGAGGGCAAATGAGACATTGTGCATTCACCAAAAACCCTAAACCTAGCAAGTGGCCGGCCCTATATGTATAGAGGGAGCCTCCCTCAATGTCATTTCATCACTCATGAAGAAACCCTAGAAATAGCTCCCCAAAAATCCTTCTTTCCCTCAAACAAATTTTAGATTTTTAAACCTCAAATCCCCCATTCCTCCCCCATCAAGAGAGGCCTAGAAGCTTGGGCACAAGAAGTCTTGGAGAAGAAGAAGCTACATTGGAAATTCATCTCCCAATAGGTAAAAATCTAGAACCCTCTTTCAAATTCTATTTTAATCATTTGTTTGGCCATTAAGAGCCCACCCATTGGTTTAGGAATGACTATTAAGGGAGAGCATGAGTCTCTATTGGTCTACATGATGATTCCTTCATGGTGTCATATGAATTTGGGGGTTTTTGTGTTCCACTAATGCATTTCCCCTAGTTTTTATAACCCTAATCATATATATGTATAAATGTATATTTATATGGTATATGTAGATGTTAGTGGTATATTTGGGGTTTATACATGAAGGTTTATGGTGTATCATGGAGTATCACATTGGGGCACACTAGGTGTTTATTGAAATCCTAGGTGTTTGTTGAAATATTTAATAGGAAGTATACCTATTCATTTGATATATTGGATATGTATACATAAATATATGTATGTGTATATATATATATGTGTATGTATTGGTGTATATATGTATATATATATGGTGTGGGACTGTCATTGGGCAGTCGGGTTCCTGAGACTTTACGGGTTCACTGTGGTGTGCAACTGAGGGTGGCACTGATACTCAGTGTATCACTCGAGTCAGTGTATCACTCAAGTCAGTGTATCAGTCACTCGAGTCAGTATATCAGTCACTCGAGTCAGGTATTAGTCGAGCAGGGTATCAGTGAGTGAGTGTATTATATATGTATGTGTGAGTATATATATATATATATATATATATATATATATATATATGAGGGTTTGATACATATAGATTAATATTAATAGAGTGTATATATATAGGCACTTGTAGAGTTAAATTTATATAGCGATAGATGTATATGTGTAGGTATGTTATGTATGAGTCAGTGTTTATGAGGTTGTGTGTATGTGAGGGTGAGAGCTACTGCACAGTGGCACAGGATTCAGATGTTCAGTGGTAGCAGGGGGACTAGGAGTAGCAGCCAACTGCAATCAAGACTGTGCAGTCGGGCACAACATGGTGTACATCAGTTCACTATAGAGAAGTATGCACTGACAGCAAGGAGGGGGAGCTAGGTTAGGTATGAGTTAGCGTGCGTCAGTGCCTCGCTCAACGCATTATGAGTTTCCTTTGAGAGGCAAAGTAGCTCGAAGATGGAAAGTTGAGCCGGTGTATTGGCAAGCTGTGCCAATATATCAAAATTATACGGCTTGTCAAGTCCCTGAGATGGATTCTTCTTCAAAGACTTGTCAAAGCAGACTTCCTTTTACTTAGCTTTTTCTGCTACTATAGGCTTCGACGGACCTGCTTCGACAACAGTTAGAGAAGCAGGAGTAGAGGAAACATGAGGAGCATCCTCTTAGGCTGGTTCATATGTTTTTAGATAGGTCTTGCTAGACCTAGTCTCCCCAGTCATGACTTCTTCAGGAACTAGAAAAATAAGAAACATATTGCAAGACTTTCCCTTCTTCGTATTATGGGTCCTCTTAGGTTTAATGGGGAAATTTTGCATACTAGCATTTTTGTATCCCAACCTACTCTGAGTTCTTCCGGGGAAACCAAGAGGCTATAAAGGAATGCACCATCCTTTGTCAAAGTTTAAGCCTTCAACCTTTTGGAAGTAGTATCATATCTTTCACATAAGACGGAATGGATGTTGGCTGTAATAGTAAAATTGGGGCATCTCATGAACATTTTTATCGAGTGCTACTGATGAACCCATTGTTGAGGAAGGATAAGGCATATGCCTAAGAGCAATTGACCCATCTTCTTTCCTTAGTCTTGTACAAAAGATGTATTGTGTCTTGTATAATAGAATACTGTCCATTATACGCCATTGCTGGTGAGTCATACGAGACTTGATTTTTGAGACACGTAGAGTTAGACTCAGATTTTGGAATATAGATTCGAAGAGAGTACTATCCCCAGGTTGATCTTGATCATCATCTAAGCTTTGCTCTACAAAAACTATATTGCATGATCTCTTCTTTCGGCCCTTCTACTTAGCTTTAGAACAGGAAGACGCTACCTCATATTCTATATCCTGCAACAGATCTGGATGGACCCACATAACCTTACCTCACTGAGTGGTGAGAGGTACCAATCCTTCGGCTTGATTGCGGACTAGCGGGAGGTTGACAATCTTCATCGTTGTTTTTGGTATCGGAACGACACCATCTGGAACCTCCTGTGCTGGAAAGTCACCGAACTGAAGAGACACCAAGTTGGCGGTGACCATTTTTACATTATTGTGGAGCATGATAGCCTTGGTATCTATCAATTATTGTATCTTCCTCTTCAATACATAATAAGAATTTATGGGATGATGTACGTATCAATAGTACAAACAATATTTTGGATCGTCTGTACAGTCTGTTTCCTCTGGTCGTCTGATGTCGGATAATTGAAGCTTGTTATTTTTTATCATACAATCGAAGATGCTGATTACATCTTCCTCATCAAAGGAGTATTCTTCTTTAGGCTTTGGATTCTCCGGAGCCTTCTACTTCGGCGGAGAGGTAGCCCTTTTGGATATGTTCACATCAAGGGCTTCTTTTCTTTGGTTGCTGCCATTGTTTGTATTGTTTTTGTTATTGTTGTTGAAGGGGCGCTTGCCTTTATCATCCAAACTAGGTACTTTAATTCCCAAAAAAATTGACCTCCTTTGTATTCTGTTCAGCAATATCGGCATTCGCAATAAATGTCGTCCATTCTTCGAACTGGGTTGTGCCTATACAGAATTTTACTCTCGGTAACAATTTTTTTGCATGTGTCCATAAGTGCGAATTCAGGGATACCAGGAGGCATCTTCAAAGCTGTCTGTCTAAAGTGCTCTATGAAGGCAAGTGTAGGCTCTTTCTCCCCCTGCTTGGTGTCAATAAGGGGTTGACATGGTTAGGTCCACTCTATCATCATAGAATCGAGAAAGAAAAAGGCACCAAAGGTCCTCAAATGACGAGATGCAGTTGTCTGGAAGACTACAAAACTATTCATAAGCTACATCAGTTAGAGCCCCGATGAAGAGCTTGGTGAGCAAAGCATCATCCCGCAAAAAATGTCCCGTCATAGATTTAAAGTAATTCATGAATTGATGGGATAATTTTGTTCCGTTTAATGGAATCAAGGATTTTTTCTTGTACTTTGGTAGAATTACAACATTGTTCCACTCAGGGGGATAATGTTGCCTTATCTCGAGTTTTTGCAGCTTGTCACGGTTGTTCATGGTAATAAACCAGGCTCGCAACTCCCGGATGGCTTCTTGTGTATCGTTAGCTTGAGGTAGTGTAGCTGAATGAAGAGATGTTAGTTGAGCTTGCAGTACCACCGGTATAGTCCCACCCACAATATTAGAAGGGTTAGGAATTGGTTCCGCTGATTCATTGTTGAGACAGCCTCCGGACTTGCATTACACAGAGGTGGTTGTACTGGTGTGGTTGTGGCAATATGCACTGGTACAACTATGGTATTGTGTTGAGCCATTATTTAATACATATTCTGCATCATGGCATGCATGTCTTTGAATGCGGCCTCAAGTGTGTTGAGGCGTTGCTCAGTGCTTCACGATATGGTAGCATCATGCTAATCATTGATGGCATATACAATGACCTCTTTATGATCGACAGAAGGGGTAGTGGATTGGACTGTGTAAATAGAGTCTACACTGTCTGTCTCGGATCTAGGAGGATTTCTACACCCAGGAAGGTCAGCTTCAGATTTTGAAAAGTTATGACTCCTTATCTAAGGGGGTTCTCTCCTTCGGGAACGAGTGTTTCGGTACACCCCTTCAAAGGATTCTACGATATGGTCGAATCTTCTTTGGCTCCCTGATGTTGAGGTGATTCGTCTTGAACGTCTTTCATTGTGGGGAAGCCTTCATGCCATATATATAGGAGCAAATGGTAGATATTTCTCATCATCTTGCTATTCACTTCGTCTCCGAGATTGCTGTCTATTAGGCGAAGTGTAATATAATCAGTCAAACATAGGTCATTCAGTAGAAGTTAATTCAATTGCTTTTAAACAACATCAATTGATTACAATTTTGTGACAGTGACAATAATGCTCGCTTGGAAGCACCACTGCAAGGACATAATTTTATTTTTCTTTACACTTTTGCGGAAGTACAAGGCGTAAATCAGAAGAAGGAAAAGAAAAAGAAGAAGAAGCAGGTGCATTTTGCCTCTATGCGCATAACTTTGTGTGCAAATCTGACACATTGGGCACACTATCAGCAACTTTAGGATAGGATGAGCACAATTTCTTGTCTGCTGTGAGCGTAATTTTGATACGCGAAAAAGGAGTCATCTCTGTTGACTTCTTTTGTGCCCACAGATAGAAGTCAGGGCATGGTATTTTAGGACTCCTCATCTTTAAGTCACGCGGATGATGGAAAGCTCCTTGTCCATGTTTGATGTGGGAGGAAAAAAGTGTGCACGCACTTTTCTTTGCCTGCGAGATGTTCTGGACAGCAAAGTCCATGATTGAATTGTCTTGCACATTATACTGAACATACAGGGGCTTGGTAGCTTGGACATGAGCTACCCCCTTGGCATCATAGTAAATTCTTTCGCCAATGAAAGGTTGGCTCACCCATCGCTTATTGTTGTGAGAGTTTCATGATTTTCTCCCCTTAGTTGGCACACTGGAGTGGCTAAGGGTATTGTCCATCGAGTCACAAACTGGGAGTAGTAAAATAGTGCTATCAACGAGTTGCTCCTTGTTGGTAAAGATCAGCATCTATTTTTCTTTGTTGGAAGCAACATCAGGGTAGGAGGAGCGAGGCTTTGGTAGCCAAGCCTTGATGATCTTCCTTGGCTTGGTTGTTAGTGAGAGGCTTGAACAACCCCCAGAGAGTATTTTTTCGTAGGCTTGTTGGTCTAACTGGATGACCAACGTCTTCTGCGTTGGGCTAAACAATGTTGTGTCAAGTTGAGCCACTATCTTCTTGTCAGAGGAGAAGGTCGTCCCCAGCAGAGTCACCATTTTGTTTTCCATAAACAAAAATTTGAACAAAGTTTTGTATTACAAACTTAAAAAGGTACAAAAATCCTATACAAAAATCTAAGTACAAATTCTGGAGAAGTAGTAGCTATGGGGATCTGATCTGCAGTTGATCACTTTACTCCTTGGACTATAAGACATGAAGGAAAGAAATACAAAGTCTCGATCACTAGAGAACTCGACAGAAAGAAGGCTCTGGTCACAATATGCAAGACTTTTGTCCCTTGGAATGACACTGATCCCAATATTTATAGCCATTCATGTGAGACCCATCTCACTATTTTAGTATTATTTTATTTTATTTGGTATATATGTGTTATAGATGCATAATTGATTCCCGTATAATTTATGGATTTTTTTAGCTGCTTTCATGTAATTTCTAGATTGGTGCTTGGTTACTCTCTCTTACTATATATAGCCTTCCCTTTCTCTCTCCTCCTTATTCTTTTTTCTTTTTTTCTCTTTCTTCATTATTTTCTTTCTCTTCCCTCTCCTCTCCCTAGCCGAGAGCAGCTCGAGGCCGGCCTCCCCATTTCCTTTAGTGGTAGTAGTAGTAGTAGCTTAGTAGTGGGTTTAGGCGAGTACATCTTGTCAATGAGAAAAAACTTGCACTTTTAGCCACTCTTGCACTTTATTAGTCTATATTATACTTTAGGAACTGCTCTTCATATTTACTTCTTGATTTTTCGATTTTGATGCCTTGGTTGGAGTAGATCTAAGTTTCAAGTTTTGAACTTCTATGAATTTACTTGGTTTTGATCTCTTAAAACTTGATGTTTTCAAAAACTAGTAGTTCCACGTTGATGAGCACTTAATTTTCAGTAATTTTAAACTTTACTTTGTTGGATTCGTACTTGAAATGAGGATTTAATAAAGAAAACAAGTTTTCAGACTTGGAGCTTTTCCATAGCTGAAACTTGTTGTTCTGGGACGAAGGAGTTTCATGTGGCCCGCTTGGCATGCAGCCTGGACTTCTCGCTCCAAGTCAGCATGCGACCATCTTGTTGGACGCATAACTGAATATGCACATGCGCCCTTAGGCCAAATGCATGGAACTTGAACGAATAAAATTTCTCTAAGTTCAAAAGATTTCATGCGGCCAAGTGTGTATGCGGCCAAGAAGAGCATACGGCTGAGTCGTCCATGCAGCTCGGAGTTATGCGTCTCTCTTTTCGAACGTATGAATCAGCACCGCCTTGGCACGACTTTCTATAATTTATCTTTTTCTTCTGACTCCCTTTCTTGGCCAATCATATCGGTCACTTCTCTGACACGGCTAGTCACATCAGTTACTTTTCTGACTTTGTACCTATTTTCTGTCACTCACCTTGTCCCGAGGAGTGGACTTTGCATTTTCCATGCGGCCAACTCTTGCATGCGGCCATCTTGTTGCATGCGGCCAACTTACCCCATTCGCCTATGATACTTGTAGTATCTTAACTTCTTTTGATTTGTTCTCTAATGGTTTAACTGTTTCTATTGTTTAGCCTATTTTGTTTAATTGTTATGAATGCAAGCTTTCTCTAAATTGCTTATAATCAAATTTGTGACAACCTGCCAAAATTTGGAATTTTTTGATCATGTATTGCATTGACACTGTTAATCTTGAACTCCCGACACCTGACATGTACTGATATTCCTGATAGTGGATCGATAAAGCGCATCCTGGCATGCTAGAATTGAACATGGATTATATTAACATTGTTAATCTTGAATTCCCGATACTAGACTTGCACGGATATTCCTGATAATAGCTCGTCATATCGAGTTAACCTGACATGTAACGATATTCCTAATAGTGGCTCGATGAAGCGCACTCCTGACATGCTAGAATTTTCTGAATTAAAATGCTTGAACTGATAAGATAAATTCTCGCGGTTGATTTGCTTGCACCTGTCCTGAATGTACTTGTCAAGGTACTGTCATGTCCTATCTGGCATCATGTCTAAGACAAATTTCTGAGCACCAAGGTCAGGAATTCTTAATAACTTGCCCAAGATAACAACTAGAATAATAAATTAGAAGCATCTAGAGAGATTTTTTAGCTACATATAATCCCAGTATCCCAGCGATATCTGATGGATTTGGAGCTCTCCATCGTGAGGGGCACACTTCTAGCACGCCGCCGAGTGTTGCATTTACCTTTAAATTACTATACCTGATATAATCTATTCTATGTATCCTTATGTCTGGATAATCCGGCTAGTCTGCAGGACATATGGCTGTATGGAATTTTAAACCGCATGTGTTAGTAACTAGGACTGTGATAACCCTAGTTAGCTAATTATAGCAAGCCGTAGGGCATGATTGGTCGTAATTGCTTGATTTTCAGTCTAGTCTAGTCCTATCCCAATTTATTTAATAACTGATCCAAAAACTGTAACGTAAGTACTGATTTCAGATATCCTTGTTTAAATACTCTAGAACTGTTTAACTGTTATTTTACCTGCTGCACTTATTTAATTATTTTTAATCCTATTTTTTACGGATTTGTTTGTATGCTTATTTTAATTCCTAAGTTGGCTCCCTTGTGGTACTTGTTGTTTTGGGGTATGACCCCACTGGTTTTATATGGCCAAATTTTGGAGCAGGACCACAGGATCTTCCGTACTTCCGCCTTTATATGGTGAACACCAGGAGCATCCGAGGATATGAGTGGATATTTTCTTCATCACCCATCTGATCTTGTACTTATACTTTTGAGGCGTTTAGCCACCGAGCACGTGTTTAGTTCATATTTTAGAACTTGACATTATAGCCCGCGGGCCTACATGTAAAGCATATTCTAGACTATAGCTAGAGCTGAGCATGTAATATTGTACTCTTGCTAGTTCTTCATTTTGTAACTAGTTTCATGATCATCTATGTATGTATAGTTTGAGACGCCTTACTATTATATGTTTGGTGAGCATACATCTTGTAACTTGTTGCTTGCTTGAGAATGAGACACCTAGGACCCTTGATCCAGGAATAACAGTTGGATTATAAAGTAAACCCTCACATATCTCGACAATCGTGACCATATCTCGGAGTATTGAGTACTCTGGTGTACGTAGTTGGCTTTATCCGCACCCGCTCTCCAGTATTTTATTTCAAGGTTGTGACAGTTCAATACTTGAAATGATTATTAGCATATGTGCGCACAAAATTGTAATCTGCACTGTGTATGCCATTTTGTCTACACACTTTTGGATAACTATTACCCATGATCTGCTCAGTGTGTGCACAATTTACTATCATCTTGACACGAGGCTCCCTTACGAGGAAAGCTTGGGTCGTGGTGACAACTGCTTGCACACGTTCCACGAGAATTACGACATTAAATACATGTAATCTCCTTAAATTTTTAACTGCACATTATCGACTAAAAGTGAATAAGTTCGCATAATCTTCTCCCTCAGTGGAGAGAAATGTAGAAATGTACGCACTATCGTGAAGGAAGCACATGCGTACTCTTATGGACTTTTGTAAAGAAGCAACACTGGCTGGCGTACTTTTGTGGCAGCAGCAACATTGGCGTACTTTGGCAGAAGTAACAACACTGGCGTACTTTGGAAGAAGTAGCAACACTGGTGTACCTTGGTGGAAAGTAGCATGTTGGCGTACTTTGGTGAAAGTGCAAATACTGGCCACAAAATTACAAGCTGGGTCGGCATGCCAAGAGATCTTCAACATTAAATGAATCTGATCTCCTCGGCTATTGAGTCAGCTTGTCAGCTGCCAGTATGGCCCATTAAATGACGAGATGGCAAGGCT
Source organism: Iris macrosiphon (assembly GCA_036927795.1). Classification (NCBI taxonomy): domain Eukaryota; kingdom Viridiplantae; phylum Streptophyta; class Magnoliopsida; order Asparagales; family Iridaceae; genus Iris; species Iris macrosiphon. The sequence goes on along the minus strand of JAYESA010000006.1, from coordinate 112,866,482 downwards.
GAGAAAGTACGCTCCCTTATCCGAGCTAATTTGGTGAAGAAGTGCGTCGCTGAGAGGAAAGTTTGCCTCATCTTCAAAATTTCCAAGGAAAGTTCGCCTCTGGTCTAGATTTTGGGGAAGTGCCCTTCTACTTCTTTAACTGTATGGATTTTGTATGCGTATTTTCTATGCTTATATATATATATATATATATATATATATATATATATATATATATATATATATATATATATATAAAAGTAAAAAAAAAAAACCGCTAGGTACTGAACCATGAGTACTCCTAGGCCTTCTATCTCCGAGGTATCTATCGCCCTCTTCAATATTAAGACAAATCCCAATGGCAGTGTTTTGAGTGCCCTCAAATATTTTTCTATTTCGTTCTCGCCATATGTGCTAGAGTGCCGCCAACAAATAAGTGCAGGCCATTTGGAACCATTGATTTCCTCTTTTTCTCTGAGCATGTATCAGTTGGAGAGTTTCTTCTAGTTTATGTACCTTGGGCTGAGGCAAACCCAGCTTTCTCAGGAGGTTGCACCAAATCGGGGAGTTGAAGCAACATTGGAAAAAAAAGATGGGGACCAGTCTTGTCGATATTATCGCATAGGGGGTATTTGATGCTCTTGCACTGGACACAAACGCAGCTCAACCTGTCCAGAATAAGCAACCTACTGCGGATAACATTGAAGAGGCAGAGGCTGAATTTGGGAGGGGAGTTCTTCATTCAAATTATGTTCGACCATTCGAATTTAGAGAACTTTTTTTCTGTACTTCTCATAGGCATGACTCATACAAAATTTTCCAGACTTAGCGTTCGCCCCCACCCAATGATCGACTTCATGCTCTCTGTTAGTTTGGATTAGTTGGATCACAACATTGAGTCTTCTACCCGCGCGATTCCATGTAAGGTTCCATCGCCCATTCGATAATAGATTACTCGCTCTTTTATTGCGACCCATAGCTGCATATAAGTTCCAACCCAGGATGTCAATACGGCTCTGGTGCGGAAGCCAGAGGTCACACCAGAGGTCAGTGTTCTCTCCATTACATATGACCCATCGAATGCATTCTTTGAGCCAATTGTGTTGCTGAAGGACAATTTTAAGTATGATAGAATAGTTGTTGTTAGAAGGATGTGTCTTGAAGTTAGTGTTACCAATGTCTGTAGGACCATTTAGTCCAAGGAGAGATCCCCTCGATGAATCTCTAGGTGAGATTAAGTGCCACAATTTCCTTAATCATTGACAGAGACCGAAGCCAAATATCTCGCTCGCCTTTAGGGCGACATAGCTTACGCCATGCGATGGCATGCATCCCTCCCCTCCAGAAGAAATTAGCATAAAGTTTTTCGATCTTCTGAATAGTCTTCATAGGAAGCATAATGACCTGGAGACATAATGAAACAACATCGTTGATCATCACCCGAACCAACTCCAGGCGACCGCCAAATGAAAGAAGTTGGGCTTGCTAGCCTTCCTGGACGGGATATTTTGGATCAGATCAGAACAATCAGAGTGCCTCGCATATGAAGTGGCTAACGGGATGCCTAGGTACCAAACATAGGGGTTCTCTTCCTGTATTTGCAGTATTTGGGTCCAGGTAGTATGGGAGGAGCAAGTTCTGTTGAAAAAGACCACACTCTTATCTTTGTTGTGGTGGAGGCCGGATACTCTACCAAATTCATCAAGAGTCTTAAGAAGATAGAGGAAAACCTCCTCATAAGACTTTATGAACACAAGGAGGTCGTCAACATAAATTTTATGGAAAATGAGGGGAGAGTTAGACCTAAACAACAGAATAATCTTTCGCATGTATTCTGCGGTATCCATCAAGCAAGTGAAGTATTCCATGACCATGGTAAACAAATAAGAGAAAAAAGGGTCTCCTACCGAAGTCTTATGTTTCTATGAATGAACCCAACTGGCTGACCTTTAACTAAAATAGGGAAAGTCAGAGTTGATATGGATTTGTAAAATTATGCTCATCCACCATTCGGCGAATCCTATGGCCTTCATCAGGTGACAGACAAAGTTTCTAGTGACGGTGTCATAGGCCTTCCTAAGATCAAGCTTGACACAAGATTTGTTGCTACCAAGTTTATTAAATTTCCAGACCATCCCGTGGGCATGCAGGAGATGCTCCTTCCTTCGATAAAAGCATATTGTTTTATGGAAATGAGACTAGGGAAAATACCTCTTATGTGCTGACACATAATATGAGCGATCAACTTGTAAACAAATTTGTAACAGGCGATGGGCCTGCAATTCAAAACTGAGGATGCAATGCGCCCTCTTTTTAGAATAAGAGTAATGAAAGTGTTATTGAGCTACCAAAGAATTCTACCGGCGCAGAAGAAGTCGTGAATGGCTTCAAGAAGGAGAATCTTCACCTTATCCTAGTGGGTTTTAAAGAATTTGGCAGTAAAGCCATCGATCTAGGTTGGGTGACTTGTTGGGATTAGAAGACTTCACAATGTGTTCGACTTCCTCAAGCTAGATCGGCTTTTGAAGCATGGCGTTCCCCATCTCAGTGACGACCCATTTACAGGTGACAATGGAGAAGTCAGACAGGTGGTCAGATTGGTTATAAAGGTCGGGAAAAAAATGAGTTACTACATTCTGAATATCCAGAGGATCCACAATCCATGTCTTATTAACCATGAACAAGTGGGCGATATGATTACGGAATACGCTTGCCAATGTGCTATAGGCCGGAGAGACCAGAGGTAAGAACACACTTTTGAAATTCCTCCAAGATCGAGAGTCTGGAATACGCTTGCCTCCCCTCTTCTAATAACCGTACATAATCGCTTTGAAGCGGCTTAGCACTGACGGTAGCAATGTCATGCCAAAGTTGTTATCTGAGCTTACGATCATTAAAACCATATGTTGCACCAATAAAGATAATAAGGCCTCCAGAGTTGCTGAGATTCGAACACTAAGAGTTGCTGAGATTCGAAGCAAAGCTTGCCACTCCAACTTTTTTCCTCCCAAAGAATTCATATGCGAGCCATCTCACAGAGGTGCAAATTATGAACAGCTTGCCAATTGTCGGGGACTCTCCAAGCAAGCTTCATTTTAGACTCGAGGATAATGGTAATAGAACTTTAATACCTCTTCATGAGATCATGGATACATCTCCATCTGCCCACCGACTACACGATGACTGACATTAATTACTATACTAGGGGTTCCCTTCATTGATCTCGTACTCGTCTGTAGGGTTACGGATGAGTCTCCTTATTCTGGAAGCGACGTCAACGAGAAGATTCGCCTTGTTAGCTATGTTTTCTTGAGCATTTTCCTCCTCTATTTATTGTTGGCAATACCATGACTGTTAGTGTTGGCGGATATGGGAGTATTCATGCTTCTGCTTGCCGCTATGCTTCTAAATTGGGTGACCCTCCATAGATCACTAGCTGGAAATACCGTGGGCTTTACTATTGTCCTCTTGACCGTGCCTCTTACCTAGAATACTCGGGCTGGATATCTATGTATCTCTGTCAGGAGCGTCTAGATATTGAACGCTAGTGTTATCATCTTTGAGTCTAGATGAATCCTCCACTATCTCCATATTCACAACGTTACTAGATTCATTTGCCAACATAGGGTGGTCTTCATCCGCAAAGATTTCTTATGCAGACAATATTATTTGTATGCATACCTTCATTGCTAGTCTCGTTGGATTTAGTCATTCTCGGGCATGCTTGGTGTCTATGCCCAAATTAGTGACAAGTATTGCACGCTGGAGGAACCCACTCACACTCCACCCGTTGAGTGAAATACTTGTCAGACGTGTTTGTGTTTGTGTTTGTGCTTTAATTTCTATTGACAATCGAGCGTAGTAGAGCCTGGACTTCTGTGTGGCGGCTTCTTTCGCTTTAATAGGCATTCCGAGAAGACCAGCTAATTTTATTATCATTGGATGCTCAAATACTATATGGGAGATTGGGGAATCTAACCCATATGGGAGATGAGTGAAGGATATCATGCTCATATTGTCTGGATGTGTACCATTTTTTTAATATGATCAGTCTACCATCGAAAGTCCACGTGCCTCCGTAGAGAATTCGTGCAACATCTTCATCCAAACCAAAGTGAATGAAGTATAATCCATTTTCACTCCAGAAAAACTCCATGCTTCTCCGAGGATGCCATATACGGTTTGCGTACGCTTCGATATGTCCGTAGAAAGGTTTGTCTCCCAAAACCTATAGAATAAGGTACTCTTCCAATATTCTTCTCTCTCTTCTAGATCTTCCCCTGTGAAATGTTCTATTAGGTAGCCATCGACCTCCCTAGGGTCAATATACTACATTTTGGCTCTTTTATTTGGGAAATTGGGAAGCACAAGTCTGCCAATGACTTGCCAATTTTGCCTGTTTTGTTTTCCTAGTTGTCATGTTGCTCAACTCTGCCGTTGTTTGCTTTCGAGTTAGGGTCAGTTGGCCACCATCAGGTCTCAGTAAGGAGCCTGGGGTTCTGTATCTGGATCAAGATTCTGGTCATCAAAATTTGGCTATGATGCTTTTCATTAGGATTAGCTGCTGACGTACGATGGAAGGCCTTACCGTGTCCAACTTATCTGCCACAACTCCTGGTGGTGCTCTTAGAAGTGTCAGGATGCCAATAGGGATGTATGTCAGTTCCTATCAAGGAAGTATCTCCTCGATAAGGAAAATTAGGGTGTCAGCAATAGGCTACCGTTGTCCACCTGTCCATTATCACTTTCCTGGAGTGCTCGTCTTATTCTCGACTGTCTTTCTCTTCTTCAGGATGGGATCCCGGGTCCCATGTCTTAGACATGGTGTTCGTTCGACAGAAGGCAATCAAAGGCCAAACATTGGCCTATTTTTTAGCATCTTATCTGGTGCCAAAAATGTATGAAGACATTGCAGAAGAAGTTTTAGAATCCAACATAGCATCAGAAGAACTCATTTGGCGAATATTCTTTGACGGTACGTCAAGAACAGGACTCAAAGGCAATATTGTTGCAGGAATAAGACTAGTGCTTGCTTCTCCTGATAATCTTGTTATTGCAGCCATTATAAAAATATAAGTTTGTTTATATATTTTTAAATTACAAAAAAATAGTACAAGAATTTTTTTTACTAAAATTCTAAGTACAAAAGAAAAGATCTGGGGAGTGTGTCATTGTAGATCAAGTCGTTTATGACTTCTTTACTCCGTTGAAGATCCTAAGGCGAAGATTGAAAATAATTTGATAACTCTTGATTCACTGGCAAGAAGGGTAGCAAGTATGCACAAAAGTACCCAATTTTTGATGCTTTGGTAAGCACATATCCCAGCTATTTATAGCCATTTACACTGTAACAGTTGTTGGCGCATAGGCATAGAAAAGTCACTATTTTTACTTCTATGCATAAGATTTTGCCTACCGCATAGTATCCTGCAATAACTGCAGCATATAAAATTGATCTGAACGTATGCGCATAACCCGGTCAGCATGACACGTGGCATGCATTATGATGATTCAAATTCATATTTAATATTGTCCACTATCATTTGTAACGTATATACCATTAATACTTTTAGTGCACATAATCTCTTCATCTTCATAATTCTTACTACCAGTTGTATAATAAAGAAGAAGAATGGTTGCCACATGACAGGATTTGCCGAATAGGTGCTTGTTGCATAAGAGTGAGTCGCATGCATGTATGGCTTCGTACTTCTGTATTCAATCAAATCCTAATGATGATACTTACGTAAGCAATGCCATTTCTGACTTGCATGCCTTACAGAGAAACACGTCTTTTAAGTCTGTGTCAGACCGGAGTATGCGATTGAGTCGTTATGCGTCTAGACCCTTGCCGCAAAACTTAATTCTGATTTCATTATTGCATGCTTCCAGGGTGAATGCCTTTGTCGCATAGACTTATCCATAAAATCACTATCTTTGGCTAAATGCTGCATAGACTTCATGTCGCATAAACTTTGGGGAGTCACTGTCCTTTACTATTTTTAGAGCTCATTGTCCTTGTCGCATAGTACTTGGGTAAGTAGCTTCTGTGCATAGGAAAAAAATTTATGATTCTACAAGACCCCCTTCAAAGTTTTCAAAACTTAAATAAGTTTGAAATACTTTGAAAGAAGCATGGGTAAAGTTTTTAACTCAGCGAATAGCACGTTGGCCATATACTACTGTTTGAAATATCTTTTGAAATCTTAAAGCGTCATCGTCGCATGGGTACAAGAATCGAGGTGTCTGATCGACCTCTTAATTTGTTTATATCACACATATTTAGGCACACTATTAGTATGAATGCGACTATAATTGTTTATACGAACAACCGCTGATGGTGTAGAGGCTATGCCTATAAATAGTATTTCTTAAGAGAGCATTTTTTTTACTTTTCTCAAAAGATTTGAATCTCTGAATTTTTATCCCCTTTTATTTCTTCATTCCTCTATCAAAATGGCTCCAAAATCCTCCTCCTCCGCCGTGAAGAAGACTACCAAGGGCAAGAAAACAATCGTTGTTGCCCCCGCCGTAGAAGACTTACCCTGACGTGCAAGAACCGATCAAGGCTTAGGAGAAAACCCTAGCTCGATGAAGAAGAAGATTGCCTAGCACATAAGCACTTTGAACACAGAGACACAAGTACATTGTCTGTTGCATGGACTGATACTTTAATTAGTAATGGTGCAATGACAGTGTTGTGCACTAATATGTGCACTACATTAGAATATGAGAACTGGTAGAAAGAGGGGAAAAGCAAGACTTGGGGTTCAGATCTCCAGGGAGAAGTTGAATGTACTAGAAGTAACAGCAGTAGGTACTTCACAGTTATATGCAAACCGAGGCACAAGTGTTGGAGGTGCATAGATAATTGGAGGTGCATAGATAATCTCCGATCTGTGGGTTGCAGTTGAGTAGGTGGCAAGGTTAATATCTTGATTGTCAAGTTTATGAGCATAAAATTGTGTATAAATACTTTGTGTTTCAGTAAGTGTCTGTGGAATGTATTGTGTTGGTGGAGTGAGTTTCAGTTGTGGGTGTGCAGTATTTCTATGGAGCTGGAAATTGCTAGTAAGTAACCTGTGTGTGTGTGTATGGGTGTTAGTTTTGGAAGAGTGTAGTGAGTCTATGTGTGAGACTGCAATCATGGTAGTGTGTGTGTGTGTGTGTGTGTGTGTGTGTGAGTGTCATATGACGATATGTGTCAAGTTGCTGTGTACTTGGAGTTGGGATGAGGACTGCAGGCCTTGAAATACAGTAATACCTGAGATATGGGGTGAAGGTACCATAGGATAGTTTGAATTGGAAATTGAAAACTGGGTTCAGATCTCGAGTACGGGCAAGAATGAGGGAGTGAGGCTTGTGTTCTAGTTGTTAAAGACTGGGTGATGTAAGTGTTTGAGTTCAATTAAGGTATAATTGTAATGGGTTGGACTTAGTTAAGTATGAGTGATTAAAATAAAACTAGAGTGTCTAATTGTAGTTGGTGCTAGTTATTGTGGAATGAGGGTGAAGGTTAAGTTGGAGTTTCAAGTCAAGGATGTGGTCAGATAATAAGGTATTAACTTGATACCCAGGTATAAGATGATTGTTAGTGTTGAGATAAGAGTTAAGGTAAGTTCATGTAGTTAAGGTATATACTAAGTAGTAAGTTAGAGTGTGGTACTAGGATACGGACTAAGGTATTACCTAGATATGGGAGTATGAGCTAGGTAATAGTGCTAGTATATATATATATATATATATATATATATATATATATATATATATATGTATATATATATATATATATATATATATGTATATATATATATATATATATATAGTATAAGCCTAGTCCTAACTAGTATTGACCAATAAACCTTGGATTGACATAGAATACCTAGAAGATCCTAATATCAGCTATTATTGACTACTATAACTAGAATAAACCCATTTGAAAGTAATATTAAACTTTAACCTTTGTATTAACCTAGTTTGGACCCCAAAACCTAGAATCGACCTAGAAACCTAATAATAATATAGTTTAACATTTTTATTGTTCCAAATCACTCTTTAACTTTGATATTCCATATATAGGACACTTGGACTCCAGTTCGAGCATAATTTGGTATTCCTTGCCCAAGATCACAAGCGAGTATATTCCTTGGCAGTTTTCGTTATTTTGATGATTACTATAATTCTAGTTTTGTAGTAATATTCTTGATTCCTGACATAGTGGATTCATGGACTAGTATTATTAATACCTGTCATGAGAAGTCATGATTGGATCCATCGTACTAGCCAGGGACGAAAAAATATTAGCAAGTTATGTGATTATATCCTATCTTACATGCAGCATAGCTCATCCCATATCTCACATAGGGTATAGCCTAACCATATTACATGCCTCAAAGCATGTTATATATGATTAGCTTGACTCGTGCTTGCATCATAGATAAGTAGATGATTAGCCTGACCTTACATGTATCATAGATAATCATATATCGCAAGGCTGATCTAGTGCCAACCCAATCACATAATAAACTAAAATTTTAAGGCACTTAGCTGGTATTTCTATTTCTCTATCCAGTTCATACTTGCTAGTATTCATATTTACCTGCTTGCACTGCTTACCATTACCAGTCTACTTATTACTAGTTATTTCTCTATGATATGGTTATATGCTTCTCTATTTCTCTTACATTCTAGTATTTTATTTTTATCATGTATAGTCTTTACTCACTGCTTTATAGTCTTTATCAATATAATTGGAACTGCTGTTAGTGTTTGTATTTTGCTCCTTTCCTGGCTGGATAATATTTTTCAAAGGATCTCGAGAAATTTTGTCCTACCTATTATAGACTTGGAGTAGATGAGGGTTATATCCAGGAGCTTCCAGAAGAGACATTCCCTATTGAGAAGATACCACCCACAGTTGCTTAGTTAGCAGTTAGTTTACTTATGCATTAGATTGTTCCAAACTTTGAGACTATGAGTTGTATTATGTTGAGACTTATATTATGTTGATATAGATAGACTCGTAGATTCTGACTTGTTGAGATATATATTACTTATCTCTTGGTTCCTAATATCTTATCGTGCCATTTATCTTCCTTATAGATATTTTGATTGAGTATATTGTGGGTTGATGATTATATATATTCATTGTCCTTCGTTTGGAGTTGAGATACATTAACAGGTTATGATAACATATATTATGTGAGATTGATAGATAGCTATGTTGACCTAGACAGCGTTCTATCGCCGATGTTGTGGCGTAGGTTGGACGTACCCATGACTCATGTTCAACTTTCGGGTGCGTGTCGTGACACATTTTTATAGTGGTTCATACAGGTCAGGCTTCACAATTAGTGCAATATCGTGGTAGTACAACGGCTTAGTTGTATTACTGCAAGCTTGCGATAGAATATTGTCACGCCCCAGTCCCAAAATACTGAGGGACCGGACGCGTGATAATGGCCAGCAGCATGCACCGATGGACAAATCCAATTTAATGGATCCATCAGGGCGTACTTAAGCTGTAAAACAAAGTCTACGACAACATGGCACAACTAATCTCATCCACACAAGATAAAATATGATCCACAGATATAAGAAATATAAATCATCAAACAGTCTCACAAAGTGATTCGGGGAACAACCCGATAATAATCTGATACAATGGTTCAACAGACCAAAATATAAATGACTGAATAAAATAAATACTGAGCATGAAACATGGATGCTCAGGAAAAGTCCTCAGCTAATACCTCATCTTCGGGTGTCGATACAGCTCCTGTATCTGCTTTTGCTCCTGCTACTGCTGCTGTCCCGTATACCTCGGGATAAATCTCGTCTGCAAATCCTGGGGACATAATCCGGATCCAGGTCCTCAGGGGACATAACAAGGTACAGATAATACAAGCCAAAGTAAATGCAGTACAACAAATAATAAAATAAATAGGGTAAGCTATATAACCATCTATGTGAAAATGCAAGATGAGAGCATCACGAGTACTCAGGCTGAGCCACTACAAGCTCTGTATCGGGGAGCCGGTAGCAGTAATAATGAGTAATGGGCCAAGCTCGGGTTTCAGAGTCTTGTGCCTCACAGTAGTAGGGGATATATATGTAATCAGCATGTAGCCTGTGTGTCTTTCCCCACCCAATATAATCACATGTCTCATGTGCATAACGTCTCATGCACATGGCACACAAGATCATAGCTAATGCAGTAAGTCATAGAGTATCCAAGAGTATAATATCTCTGTCAGAAGTCTGTATCCTATACAGAATCACCATGAATATCTCAGAAAGATCCTGTCATGAATAGTGTCAAGTGTCCTGGGTATAATGTACTTGATAAGACAAGTACGAGAATATAAAGGGGTCACGAATGTCCATCTCTAGATGACATACACAACATCGCGTACGATGTTGGCACCCGACTAATAATCGGACACTAAGTAAGTCACACGGTCCTAGGTTAAGCATGCACAGCAATATAAATAAGCAAGGAAATATGCAAAAGAACTGTAAAGGTGGCAAGGTATACTTGCCCACTGATGTATAACTAAGTCAAGGAAATAAGTAGCAAAGCTGCAGGGTTTAGCAAGGTACACTTGCCTGGGGTTTGAATACCAAAAGCTGCCCCTATATCAGTGGATCCTATAGGTACTCCTCCAAAAGCTGTAATAAACATCACCAACAGTCTCAGAATATATCAAATAGCTAGAAATGCCTATCCTTAGGTCCAATTTGGACACAAGGGCAAAAATGACACTTCCGGGTCAAAGCGGGGTCCACATGTGGGCCACTTTGCACCGAAAAGTGTATCAGGGTCAAAGGTCTCCAAATTTCTCAAACTCAGTGTCAACAAGTCAGGAACGATGATACGAACCCAACGGAACTTCCAGAATTGGATTCCGATGAGCCGATCACAAAATTGCCCGTCAAGTGGAGCGTGTGGGGCCCACGATACGTGATTTTGTCAACGTTCTCAGAATCGAACCAAACTTGGGTCACAGGACCAGCGTATTGCTACGAGTCCGATGGCGTAAGTTTTGTCTCGATCCGACGTATGTACACAAAGTTACAGCGTATTCCAGAATGGACGGATACGCGGCGTTGTCGGTGGATACGCGTTGATTCTGGTGTGCACGCACATCCAAATCAACTTCTGTGAAATTCCACACGTCCGTATCAACGACGCGCATATTTTGATAAAGACCGCGTGTGACCAAGTCATCCCGTTTGGCAAGGTGCACTTAGTTCCGGGGTGAAACAGGGCGTTGGTTTTCATGTTTTTGGATTGCGGTGTGGGATCACCACAGGACGCGATGCACCGAACGAGTTGCACGGGCATAGAGAGGGTTATACAGTCTACACGTTGCAATAGACGGAATCAAAAACAGAATTACGAGGAGAGAGAAAACACTACCTGAACAGGGCTCCGAGAAGTCTGAATTTTACGTGTCCGAGTGTTTGGATCGCGTCCTGGTCCTATGTCCGCTGTGTCTCCTTGACACGAACAGCGTCCGGGTTGGGGGCGATCGTGCCTAGGGCTGTTGGAGGCTGGCCGTTCTGGTCGGTGGAGGGTGGCTCGTCGGGCGGAGGAAGACGAGGCGAGCGGGGTGTTCGGTTGCTGGGCAGGGCGGAGAGGTCGACGGCGAGGGGTTTGCTGGAGAGCGGCGGAGTCGGCTGCGTCGGCGTAGATGAGAGTAGAGGGGGTCGAGGGGCTCGTCGGCGGGGCTGTGGAGTTCGGGGACGGCCGAGGGTGACCGGAGCGGCTCGGGGCTGCTCGCGGAGGGAGAAGGGTGACTCGTCGGGCTGAGCGGGGCTGTGGGAAGAGGAGAAGGGAGGCGTCGAGGGTCGTCGGTGGTCGGGAGGTCAACGGCAAGGTGTTCGGGCGGCGGCGGCGGTGAGGAGATGAGAGAGAGAGGTCTGGCGGCGGTTGGGCACGAACGTCGAGGGGAATTTATAGGCTGCTACAGTGAATCCGGTGGTTAGGGTTTGGTTGGGTTTGGGTTTGGGTCGGGTTTCACGGATCCGAACCGACCGACCCGTTAAGCTGGGTTGGTTCAGTAGAGCGGTTCAGTCAGCGGTTTGGTTCGGTTCAGTCAACGGTTTAATTGGGTTTAGTTCTACAATAGTTTTTAGGGCTTTAAAAATGATTTCAGAGTCCAATAAATTCACCGAAAATTACTCTATGTCCGGTTTTCCATTTTATACCATAAAATATTATTTCCATAATATTTTAACAGCATTTAAAAATCTTTTAATTACCAAACACCTAGGTTTTAATTCCAGAAAATACCAAAAATTGGGGGAAAATTATATTAAAATATTCTAAAAAATCAGGGTGTTTACAAATATAGGATATATAATATTAGGATGAGTGAATGTTCAATCACAAGCTAGGAAAATTTTATTCATATGTGAATCTTGAATACTCCATTCTCTTTTAAACTCTAAGTTCTTATCTCCTTCGAAACTCGTTATCTGCTCATCTATATCTTCAGAAATGACAGCTTTCAACATGATAGAAGAGGATATAGTGTAAGCATGAAGGGTTGCATGGTAGGAACCCTAGACGATATAGTGCATGTATTATGGATCTAACGAGCATAAAATAAGGGGGTTGAACAACGAAGAGAGAGCCCTAGTCATCCAACCCTGGATAGAGGAAAGCGATTAATTTAGAATTTTGATATATCTTTGGATAATTTTTTTAGACATATCGATGAATAAACTGATGATATTATTACACTCTTGAGAGTGAAGAAATAATGACAGTATGGTGTATATATATATATATATATATATATATATATATATATATATATATATATATATATATATATATATATATATATAGTAGATGGGGAATGATAGCATAAATCAATGAATAAGAAATATACTATTTAGACCAGAGGATTACCATTCTTATGACGTAAAGGACTCTTTGAGATATAAATTTTAGGAGGTACATGAGGATAAATTTTAAATACTTTTGAGTTTGAAGTGGATATTTTAAGGATTATGAAGTATTAAGGATAATGACACGAATTAAAATTTAAATATATGAATCGGGAATTATCATGATGATAATATGAAGTTGCAAAATGAAACTAGGGACTTATAAATAAGTGGAACAAGGGATCATTGACTCTTTTGAGTTAAATTTAAATTGGAAATGATAATCGATAACAATATTATGAATTGAGGAGTTTTTGAAATCATAGGATCAATTATTAAATAAAATTGAAAGATTATAAATATTTTGAGATCAAGATTAATATAGGGACATACCTTATTGATAAAAGTTATAAGAAATTGGTAAAAATATTAAACATTGAAGATCTAGAAAATTTTGAAGAAATATAAAAATAATTAGACATTAAATAGAAGAATTGAACATAAATAGAGTATAAATTTTGACTTGAAGGTTATGAATCTAGTTGAAACACAAGGAATTTCAAAAAATTTAAGATTACAGAGTTCGATGATAGATTATAGAACTACATTGATGTATCTTTCAGGGTCAATTAATTTTGAGGAAGAATGAGTAGATACTCTAAGAACGATGTTCTCTACCATATACCCTATCTTTCTATAACTCCATTCTTGTATTGATTTGTACCCATTTTATCATAATGTTTTGCCATACAAGTTTAGCTATGTTATTGTCTATCCTAGTAGTGTTATTCTTATTAGGATATTTGAGTAGTAGTACATATATAAAGCCCTTGGTAGAGACTATAAGGTCTTTAACAAGTAGAGATCATGAATGAGTATAAAAGATAATAGAGAATTATTTGACGATGAAAATATATGCATGAACACTAATGAAGGAACTTCATAGGACAAAAGTATGGAGAATTGGAACTCTGAAGAGAAACTGGATGAGATCACAGGAGTAATTTTATCATAAGAAATGATATATGAGAATTGAAACATCAACGTCAAAAATTAAAGAATTGATAGAGTGAATCTAAGTTTCGAAGTGATAAAAGAGATAAAATAGGAACTTGTGATTAAAGAAAGGAGATGTTGATGTAAAACCCCCTTCCTAGAAAATCGTATATACCCTTTTTATTTATTAATTATTAATTAAATTGTAGTAATTAGGGGCTAAATAGGAGAAATAGATTTTTAATAATTTTTATGTTAGGTGTTCGGGCACTTAGAAGACTTATGGGACCATCAGAAATTTTTCAGAATTTATTTCATGTAGGAGCTCCCTTGAGCTGTTGCTAGCCAAACGATGTGCAATATCCTAATCTATAAATTTTCTTATGAGTATATATATATATATATATATATATATATATATATATATATATATATATATATATATATATATACAAATATATATATATATGTATATATATTTTATAAAGAAAGAAAGGAAAAGAAAAGAAAAGAAAATAAGAAATTAATAAGAATTTACTATTTAATAATAATAATAATAATAATACTAACAAAGCTGTATGCTTCTTTCCTTCAATCAACTCCTTAGCTAAGTAACCCCTTAGCCACCATTCAGCGGCCATTGACCCGTAGTCCAATAGCAACTTAGTTGCTATTTCCTTCAGTGGCTCTCCAAAACCCGCGGACTCTCTCTCTCTCTCTCTCTCTCTCTCTCTCTCCTATTATATATATATATATATATATATATATATATATATATATATATATATATATATATATATATAATAGCTCTCTAAAACCCTAACCTAGAAACTCCAGACCTCATCTTCCCATCTAGAGCCGTCACCGCAGCCAGAGAAGCCTCCCCAAGCCATCCAACCATCCCGTCGACGCCGACATCGCGAACTGCAGTCTCCCACTCGAGGCACCTTCGCTCCGGCGTGATTTTCCGTTGACTCGCTCGACCAAATGCTGTTCTGTTTTCATAGGTATGATCTTCCCTCAACCCTCTCCAATATTTGTTTTATAGTCAACCTCGAAAAACATGTGCCCCTAGGTGTAAAACAGCGCCCAAGTCAGCGCGAGCAGACAGAATTCTGCAATCGCAGAATTCCAGAATGACCACCCATATTGTCGAGTTCGTATCTCCCACCACAGAGATCCGAATTCGATAATTCTTTTTGATACCTGTAGATTACATGATCTAGTTTATTTTCTGTATTATAACCCTGTGCTATTAGTTGCTGTGGACATAATTATATTCGTCACAAAACTGCGCGCACCCACTTTTTCCAGATTTCCAAAAGTTGGAGATCGGAGCACGCCCCGCCAAACGGGACCGCCCCACCGTGTGCCAAGTGTACCGAATGGTGCACGCAGCATAACGGGACACGTGAAAATTTGTGGGGACTGATTCGGACGCGTGTGCGTGCCGGAATCAGACCGTATCCGCGGACACATTTCGTGTCGCCACTTTTGTGGAACTCGCGCGTATTTTGTGCACGCTTGTCAGATTGCGACAAAACTTGCGCCACTGGACTCGTGGTAACGCGCTGGTCCTGTGACCCAAGTTTTACGCATTTCTGAGATGGTTGACCAGATCGCCAATTGGCGGGTCCCACAGTTGACTTTTTGGACCAGATTGTGTTCGGCCCATCGGAATCCACATTTGGACATACCGTTGGGTTCGTATTGACATTTAGAGTTGTTTGACCTATAGTTTGTTCCATTTAGAGACTGTTACCCTTGGCACACTTTTCGGTGCAAAGTGGGCCACATGTGGACCCCACTTTTACTCGAAATTACCGTTTTGCCCCTGTGTCCAAATTGGACGAAAGGAAAGTACTTTTTAGCTATTTTGCTCATTCTAGAAACGTTGGTGATATTTATTTCAGCATCCGGAGACATTTGTTCTGCGACCATAGCTTTTGACCCTGTGCGTTTGACTTCTGGACAGTACACCTTGCAGCTTTCTTACCAGGCAAGATACCTTGCCAAATTTGTTTATAGTACTTTGCATGCTATTTATATATTTTTGTTTATTTATTTCAGTCTGTATAGTTCTTGCATGTGTAGTTTTCTTTCAGTTATTACTATATATTAGATATGTTGACACACACATGGCACTTAGTATCATAGAGGACAATCATTAGGCGTATGGGCTTTTGACCACTCTGGTAAACCGTAGTATATAGTTCGCACTACGGGCGTGTGTGTCCGCTGGTCGCTACCCCCGCGGTATGTCGATTTCTGGAGTCTCGCTGGTCGCTACCCCCGCGGTATGTCAATTTCTGATGTCCATTGACGTGTGTGTGAGTTGTGAGGTAGATCGAGTAGCCTACCCTTGCCCATACGTCAAAAAGTTGTCCTCATTTGCATTCATATAGATGGTCTTGTACAGCATACTTATTTATTTTCAAATTATATGCATGTTTACTGTATTCAAATTGGCTCGTATTTTCTGTATCTTGTTACGTCCCTCTGAGGACCTGGTCCTCTGCCAGGTGTATCTATTCTTGAGTATTTGCAGGAGCACAGATTGGATGGATATATATGTTTCATGGATGTCCTCTCTTCGAGCCCGTGATTGCTAGATGGTGTTCTTATATGGTGTTGTTGTGTTGTACTTACTTTAATATTTGCTTTTTCCCATTTGAGTTGGTAGTGGATTTGTTTCCATCCAACTATCATCTTTAGATACTTCTTATTGAGATTTAGTTTCATAGATACTGGTTATTTATTTCTATATGATTTTGGTGGATGAGATTTAGATTTTACCATGTGACTTGTATTATATTTTATACCACTTGTGGATTTTATATTCATATTACAGCGTACGTATGGATTTGGTTTCCATATATTGGAGTTGCCATATCCATGCGGCTGGCATGCTTACGTGTCCTAGTCCTACGTATTTTTGGGACTGGGACGTGACATGTTTTTGTGGTGGCCCATGCAGGTCGAGAGCATATTGACTCGGTTACGTTACTGTACCGAACAAGCCTGCACCTAGGACTAGAGTATAGGATCTCATCCACAATTGACTATAATTCACCCTCCTTCTCTATGTTCTATTTTGAACAATTGTATCTTGCTTGATTCCTGTACTTCCCTAATAATTCTTTGAGTATAGCCTTCTGCTAGAATATAGGAACCTCTGTTATTAGGATGATAATTAGGGTAGCATACCTATTAAGAATACAACGAGAATATAGACACACCACTAAGTTTAGAATATCTAGTGAACCTAGAATTTATTATCTTTAGATTGTTATACCCTTACCCCTTGATGTATTAAGAGGACTTGAGAGTAGTTAGACACTACTAGAGTTAGTTAGAAGTTTGACCATATTGTTGACCCTAGTATTGAGGAACCAATAGGAAACCAAAACTCAATATTTGGACTGTACTAACCTTCATAGTTAGATAATATTAGAACTATAAACTTATATCATTGTCTTATTATTAGTAGACAACACTTTAGGAAGCCAAGAGCATTGAATATAGTAGTTTCTTGAACATACCGCAAACACAGAGAGTAGCGTAGCATCTCCTCTTAGGAAACCTTGACATTATCTATAGCCTCTCTATTTTATTTCATATATTTATTTCCTTGAAATCCTAGCACTCGCTATTTGGGCGACGACTAATCATGTTCTTCTATTCTTCATCTTTCAACTCGTGCCCTCTGACACTTCTGAGTGTAGGCCAAATGAATTCTTTTATGATATGATATATAGTTTCCTAGAATTATAGTTGTAATCTTGAATTTTGAAATTATGTGCTTAGTAGCAAGAATTTGATAGTTGAGCTGTTCATTTAGATTATAATTTTATGGTTACAACTTAGTTTTAATCACGTAATTGAACCCATATCTCCACATAAGTTATCTCCTCTCCCACTTGAGGGCTAGTAACCTTTCTATCTTTACTATTGACACTTGTTCTATAAGCACTATGACTAAGGGGTAAGATGACCATGACCTGTGTAATAGAAGAGGATACCCCAATAAAGTACCAAGACCCTTCTCGTAAACCTTAACAAGAATTTCTACGGTATCCTTAAGACAATTACAGTACTAGTTTATTGTTATGAGTTGGGTAGTATACCTCACAACATAGTATCACATAGTCTTTTGCCTTATTATTATTGAAGTGTGAATGAATGACATTTAACTATATGCTAGCCTAGGACGACATTGTTTTTTTTCAGACTGTAGGGCTTAGAAGCCATACCCCTGCTTTGTCAAATATCGACCTAGACAAGGAATTAGTATGATAACTGTAGAGATTGTAGAGTCTTTTATTATTATTGCTTATGTTGTTTTTGCTTCTGCGAACTTGAATTAATTTGTACCTTCTTTCATCATAATCCAGCGTAGTTATGTTTGTTGTACTACCTTGATTTATGCTGCTAATATAGCCTAGTTTTTGCAAGCTTATTCTTTCATCGAGCTTGCTCCTGACACATGTATTATTGGGTGCACACAATGATACAAATGCCTAATCAGAATCGGTGTATTAAGGTCTAGCTAACCTTAGTGCGCTTGGTTCGCTCTTCGCATTACTACTTACGTGGATTGAGATATATAGTAGTAGACAGATATACTTGCCCCTAGATATGTCTGACACATCGTATCGGTTACATAACTGTACTGATACGAGCATGTAAATAGGAAATTACCAAAAATAGGATTCAATCCACAACTGTCCTGACAACTCTCTTTTCGATTCTTTAATCTCTTTGAACCTCGTACTTGTATTCTGTTACCTTCACCTTGAGTTCTTTATTATTTCTCTTCGTCTTCCCCTATTTCGGAAAGACGAAACCTCGTGTTGGTATCAGTTGACACTGATAGTATTAGCTATACCCCATAAGGCTAAACACATGACTTAGTGACTCCCTTTTATAATTGGTTAAGGGCATATCATAGGTGATATGTTTAGTGTTAAACCTTTGAGGATTAAAAATCATGATTAAATAATTTGAGCAATTATTTTTTAGATGTATGGCCTTAGGTGGTAGATGAAAAAATTTTAAGTTCGGCAGATTGTGAACCCCTCACCAAAAAAAAAAAAATTTGATCTACTTGGCTGAGTTAGTGAGACTAAGGTTAGCTTGAATCCAGTTAGAAGTAGAACACAGTATTTTAATTAATTTTGCAATAGTAATATCACTTAGCGCCCTTACTGTGCTCCGATAATTGGAGCACTACACTAGCCACTGCCTTCCTACAAATTCTACACCCTTATCCTAGACATGCCCATCATCCAATTCTCATCTTTGTGCAATTTTCCAATTGTGGGACGCTTTTATTCAAAAGAGCATTTATGTGTCCACACCATTGGACATGACACATGAAGAAACCTATTTTTTCGCTCATATGGATTTTTCCATGATTTTTTTTTTAGGATGTGCGACGTGCAACATCGTCCACCCCTTTAAACCTAGCCTTGCATTTTAAACAATGCAAATCTTATACCATCATTGCATTCTATCGTGGCTTAATTTTAATTTCGAGGACGAAATTTTTATAAGTTGGGTAGAATGTAAAACCCCCTTCCTACAAAATCGTATATACCCTTTTTATTTATTAATTATTAATTAAATTGTAGTAATTAGGGGCTAAATATGAGAAATAGATTTTTAATAATTTTTATGTTAGGTGTTCGGGCACTTAGAGGACTTATGGGACCATCAGGAATTTTTTGGAATTTATTTCATGTAGGAGCTCCCTTGAGCTGTTGCTAGCCAAACGATGTGCAATACCCTAATCTATAAATTTTCTTATGAGTATATATATATATATATATATATATATATATATATATATATATATATATATATACAAATATATATATATGTATATATATTTTATAAAGAAAGAAAGGAAAAGAAAAGAAAAGAAAATAAGAAATTAATAAGAATTTACTATTTAATAATAATAATAATAATAATAATACTAACAAAGCTGTATGCTTCTTTCCTTCAATCAACTCCTTAGCTAAGTAACCCCTTAGCCACCATTCAGCGGCCATTGACCCGTAGTCCAATAGCAACTTAGTTGCTATTTCCTTCAGTGGCTCTCCAAAACCCGCGGACTCTCTCTATCTCTCTCCTATTATATATATATATATATATATATATATATATATATATATATAATAGCTCTCTAAAACCCTAACCTAGAAACTCCAGACCTCATCTTCCCATCTAGAGCCATCACCGCAGCCAGAGAAGCCTCCCCAAGCCATCCAACCATCCCGTCGACGCCGACATCGCGAACTACAGTCTCCCACTCGAGGCACCTTCGCTCCGGCGTGATTTCCCGTTGACTCGCTCGACCAAACGCTGTTCTGTTTTCATAGGTATGATCTTCCCTCAACCCTCTACAATATTTGTTTTATAGTCAACCTCGGAAAACGTGTGCCCCTAGGTGTAAAACAGTGCCCAAGTCAGCGCGAGCAGACAGAATTCTGCAATCGCAGAATTCCAGAATGACCACCCATATTGTCGAGTTCGTATCTCCCACCACAGAGATATGAATTCGATGATTCTTTTTGATACCTATAGATTACATGATCTAGTTTATTTTCTGTATTATAATCCTGTGCTATTAGTTGCTGTGGACATAATTATATTCGTCACAAAACTGCGCGCACCCACTTTTTCCAGATTCCAAAAGTTGGAGATCGGAGCTCGCCCCGCCAAACGGGACCGCCCCGCCGTGTGCCAAGTGTACCGAATGGTGCACGCAGCATAACGGGACACGTAAAAATTTGTGGGGACTGATTCGGACGCGTGTGCGCGCCGGAATCAGACCGTATCCGCGGACACATTTCGTGTCGCCACTTTTGTGGAACTCGCGCGTATTTTGTGCACGCTTGTCAGATTACGACGAAACTTGCGCCACTGGACTCGTGGTAACGTGCTGGTCCTGTGACCTAATTTTCACGATTTCTGAGATGGTTGACCAGATCGCCAATTGGCGGGTCCCACAGTTGACTTTTTGGACCAGATTGTGTTCGGCCCATCGGAATCCACATTTGGACATACCGTTGGGTTCATATTGACATTTAGAGTTGTTTGACCTATAGTTTGTCCCATTTAGAGACTGTTACCCTTGGCACGCTTTTTGGTACAAAGTGGGCCACATGTGGACCCCACTTTTACCCAAAATTATCGTTTTGCCCCTGTGTCCAAATTGGACGAAAGGAAAGTGCTTTTTAGCTATTTTGCTCATTCTAGAAACGTTGGTGATATTTATTTCAGCATCCGGAGACATTTGTTCTGCGACCATAGCTTTTGACCCTGTGCGTTTGACTTCTGGACAGTACACCTTGCAGCTTTCTTACCCGGCAAGATACCTTGCCAAATTTGTTTACAGTACTTTGCATGCTATTTATATATTTCTGTTTATTTATTTCAGTCTGTATAGTTCTTGCATGTGTAGTTTTCTTTCAGTTATTACTATGTATTAGATATGTTGACACACACATGGCACTTAGTATCATAGAGGACAATCATTAGGCGTATGGGCTTTTGACCACTCTGGTAAACCGTAGTATATAGTTCGTACTACGGGCGTGTGTGTCCGCTGGTCGCTACCCCCGCAGTATGTCGATTTCTGGAGTCTCGCTGGTCGCTACCCCCACGGTATGTCAATTTCTGATGTCCATTGACGTGTGTGTGAGTTGTGAGGTAGATCGAGTAGCCTACCCTTGCCCATACGTCGAAAAGTTGTCCTCATTTGCATTCATATAGATGGTCTTGTACAGCGTACTTATTTATTTTCAAATTATATGCATGTTTACTGTATTCAAATTGGCTCATATTTTATGTATCTTGTTACGTCCCTCTGAGGACCTGGTCCTCTGCCAGGTGTATCTATTCTTGAGTATTTGCAGGAGCACAGATTGGATGGATATATATATTTCGTGGATGTCCTCTCTTCGAGCCCGTGATTGCTAGATGGTGTTCTTATATGGTGTTGTTGTGTTGTACTTACTTTAATATTTGCTTTTTCCCATTTGAGTTGGTAGTGGATTTGTTTCCATCCAACTATCATCTTTAGATACTTCTTATTGAGATTTAGTTTCATAGATACTGGTTATTTATTTCTATATGATTTTGGTGGATGAGATTTAGATTTTACCATGTGACTTGTATTACATTTTATACCACTTGTGGATTTTATATTCATATTACAGCGAACGTATGGATTTGGTTTTCATATATTGGAGTTGCCATATCCATGCGGCTGGCATGCTTACGTGTCCTAGTCCTACGTATTTTGGGACTGGGGCGTGACAGTTGATCATTGGAGAGGTAAAAATTTTTGACTGATATTGACGACTAATGAGATATTTAAGGAAGATGACCAATCTCGAGAATCTGGTTACTAGCAAATTTGGTGACGAGGGATAATTAGGATATAAAGGATTTAAAATTTTATGGTGACTAAGATCGTGGTGAATCTTGTGTTTGGATAGTTTACAGGTTAAGAAAAAAATCAAAGGATAACTAAGAAAAGTTTGGGGTCAAATGAAAATTGGTAAAACTTTGATAGATTTTTAGTATATGCATATTCAAGCGAGAGAAAAATCATGTTGGGGCCAAAATAGATGGAAAATGAATAGTGAGAGTGTAAAAAGGGGATAAAGGAAACAATAAGTTGAAGTAATAAGAACTGTATAATAAAATAACCTGATTTCAAGGATACGAATTGAGGCAAAACTAAAGGTCAAATTACAAGAGAAGATCATTGGTGGTAAAATAGTTGAATCAGAACAAGAATACCAGATGCCAGAGGATAGTAAATGAATGGCAAATGAAGCGAGGTACGAGATGTTTCGACTAGAGGAACATATATAGTAGATAGAACCTTGAAATTTATACGATAGATTTGGAAACTCGAATGGGAATTGAATTTTAAAAGATAGAATCTTCTATGGACAAGACTAAAAATCTGAGGTAACTACATCTTACAATAGTTTACAATTAATGACAGATTAACTAGAAACGATAAGAGAAATATTGAGGGATAAGGGAAAGTGGATTTAAAAGGAGTTTATGATTTTAATGATTGGATCGATATATTAGAAAGATATAATAGGGGCTAATGTATCAAGAAAAATATAGGGACTTGAACTGGAAGCTTCAAGATCAGTGTAATAAGGAATCGAGATTTTGTAAAAATATGATGATTATGTGATATTCCTAGGAGAGGAGACGTGTGAGCATTACTTATCGTAGAGTCATGGGGTATCCCTTCTTTCTTGATCGTGCTTGTTCTGTTCTAGTGCTAGCTTCTTCGTTAAATTTTGAGGAAAAAATTCTTCTAAGGAGGGTAGGATTGTCACTACCACATTTCTAGAATAGTGATATTTTTTGTTATTTTACAATATTTATATATTGTATTTGTATTTTTATTCAATGTGTATATTATATATATTGTAATTATATTTATTATTAGTGGTTAGTAGATTAGACTATTTATTTTGACCTAACACTAGTGGACCTAACTAGACTTGACATGATACTTGAACCAATAATTGAGACTAGTCATTTTTGGACCCAAATTAGTCATCCCCTTTCATTAATTAGAAGTTAGTTAAACACCTCATTAGGAATAGAAGCTTCTTCCTAATTAATTATTCATCATGAAAATCCAATAGGGGCATTATAGACTTTTTACATAACCCAACCCTAGTGCATGTAGCCGGACCTAAACATGAGGGAGAGATTCTCTCTCCTCATTATTATTTATTTTATTTTCTTTCATTTGGTGTTCTTTCCCAAATTGATTCACTCCTTAACCAAATTCTACCAAACTAATTCTAATCCCTTACATATTCATCATCTAAGAAGCCTAGAAGGTTGGGTTACAAGGAGCATTGGAGAAGAATAACTTTGGATTAGAAGCTTGTGTCCAAATCGTGTCCACTTGGCTTTGTATTGAGAATCCATCTCCCAATAGATATAATAATAAAATTTCTTCCCTAATTAGGTTCTAATTGTTGCATTTGAGCATTAGGAATACACCCATGCATTAGGGCTACCCATAGGATAAAAATTTGGCTTTTAACAATCCCTATTGCGACTTCTACATTAAATATTTTGGCCAAATTAGGAGAAATCAGAATTTAGACCACTAGGTGTTCGTAGGAATGTCTCATAGGTAATTATGGAGTATGATGCATAATTTGAGAGGGTATAAGTGTCCACAATTGGATACGTGTAGGCCGTATCATGATACGTCATGATACAGAGGGGTAGAATTGGGTATTCTATGTTTTGGTGTCCTAGTGGTTACTTTCCTTTATTGCAATGTTATTAGCTATTATATATATATATATATATATATATATATATATATATATATATATATATATATATATATATATATATATATATATATATATATATCATATTTTATATATTACAATATATTACTTATGTTTTGAGAGTTAGTATCATGGTGGTGTGTAGTTTTGAGAGTGTATCATGGTGTGGCACTCGTGTGCACACCATGTGTTTGATCATTGGTTGTGTATTGTGTAACATGTTCTAGTGCACTCTAAGTGCTTGTGAGATTGCAATATTAGTATTATAGGTGGTGGTTAGTCGGTGATAGTAGTATAGGATGTATTTCCTATGTTGCATTAGGGGAGTCTTGGGTTGTGGTGTCAGTCGTAGTTGTGCACACTAACACATGGGGATCGGACTTGGAAGTAGAGTGAAGGGGGAAATGTTAGCTCATATAAGTGACAGTTGTAGCTTGCACTGATAATGCAAGTGAAGGAGGATTCAAGTTTTGTATGGTATAGGAAGTGCACATCCTTGTGCACTACAGGAAGTTGCCTGCAGGGAGTACAAGCATGAGGTGGTCTGTGCATTGGGTTTGAGGGTGTTCAGTTTATGAGTGAAATTGGGCAGCAGTAGAAGTGCAAATCAGTGCACTGTCATACACTATGAACAGGGAACAATAACAGTATTTAGCAGTAGAGCAACAACATCAATGACATTAGGAGTAGCTGCAGTGGCAGCGGGTGCCCAAGTGTGTTAGATATGTCTCAATGGGGGTCAAGTATTAGTATTGTGATTACTGTTGGTTTTAGTCAGATGTAATGAGTAGGGGTGAGATGTATGCAATATTAAAGTGGCATGAAGGTGTGATGCTCGATATGTTTCATTTGAGTGCAAGGTATGTTGGTTTGGGAGTATTTGTTATGCAGTGGCAATATCAGTGCACGCACTGATACTTGAATTAGTCATGGTATAGTGACAGTGTTGTGTGCTAATATGTGCACTGCATTGGAATATGAGAACTGGAAGCAAGGAGGGGGAAAGCAAGACTTGGGGTTCAGATCTCCAGGGAGAAGTTGAATGTACTAGAAGTAACAGCATTAGGTACTTTACAGTTATGTGAAAACTGAGCCACATGTGTTGGAGGTGCACAGACAATGTCAGATGTGTGGGTTGCAGTTGAGTAGGTGGCAAGGTTAGTATCTTGAGTGTCAATTGTTATGAGTATAAAATTATGTATAAATACTTTATGTTTCAGTAAGTGTCTGTGGAATGTGTTGTGTTGGTGGGGTAAGTTTCAGTTGGGGGTGTACAGTATTGCCATGAAGTTAGGAATTGCTAGTTAGTAACCTGTGTGTGTAGGGGGGGTGTTAGTTTTGGAATATTTTAGTAAGTCTGTGTGTGAGACTGTAGTCATGGTAGTGTGTGTGTGAGTGTCATGTGAGGATCTGTGTCGGGTTGCTGTGTACTTGGTATTGGGATAGGAACTGTAGGCCTTGAAATGCAGTAGGACCTGAGACATAGGGTGAAGGTACCATGTGATAGATTTAATTGGAAATTGAAAACTAGGTTCAGATCTTGAGTACAGGCAAGAATGAGGGAGTGAGGCTTGTGTTCTAATTGTTGAAGACTGGGTGATATAGGTGTTTGAGTTCAGTTAAGGTATAATTGTAATGGGTTAGACATAGTTGAGTATGAGTGATACATAAGTGTGTATTAGTATAAAATAAATGTAGAGTGTCTAATTGTAGCTGGTGGTAGTTATTGTGGAATGAGGGTGAAGGTTAAGTTGGAATATCAAGCCAAGGATGTGGTTAGATAATAAGGTATTAACTTGATACCCAGGTAAAGGATGAGTGTTAGTATTGAGATAAGAGTTAAGGTGAGTTCATGTAATTAAGATATATACTAAGTAGTAAGTTAAAGTGTGATACTAGGATACAGACTACGGTATTACCTAGATATTTGAGTATGAGCTAAGTAATTATACTATATATATATATATATATATATATATATATATATATATATATATATATATATATAAGCCTAGTCCTAATTAGTATTGACCAATAAACCTTGGATTGACCTAGAAGACCCTAATATCAGCTAGTATTGACTAATATAACTAGTATAAACCCATTTATAAGTAATATTGAACTTTAACCTTTGTATTGCCCTAGTTTGGACCCCAACACCTAGAATTGACCTAGAAACCTCATAATAATATAGTTTAATATATTTACTATTCTAAATCACTCTTTAACTTTGATATTCCATATATAGGACACTAGGACTCCAGTTCAAGCATAGTTTGGTATTCCTTGCTCAGAACCATAGGCGAGTACATTCTCTGACAGTTTTTATTGTTTTGATGATTACTATGATTCTAGTTTTGTAGTGATATTCTTGATTCTTGACACAGTGGATTCAAGGGCTAGTATTATCGATACCTGTCATAATGAGTCGTAATTGGATCCATCATATGAGCAGAAGACGGATAAATATTAGCAAGTTATGTGATCATACCCACCTTAGATGCATCATAGCTCACCCCACATCTTATGTAGGGTGTAGCCTGACCATATTACATATCTCAAAGCCTGTTATATATGATTAGGCTGACTCTTGCTCGCATCATAGCTAACCAGATGGTTAGCCTGACCTTACATGTATCATAGCTAATCATATATAGCAAGCATGTTCTAGTCCCAAGCGGATCACATAATAAACTAATATTTTAAGGCACATAGCTAATATTTCTATTTCTCTATTCTAGTTCATAGTTGCTAGTATTCACATTTACCTGCTTGCACTGCTTACCATTACCAGTGTACTTATTGCTAGTTATTTCTCTATGATATGGTTATATTCTTCTCTGGTTTCTATTATATTCCAATATTTTATTTTTATCATGTATAGTCATTACTCACTACTTTATAGTCTTTATCAATATAATTGGAACTACTGTTAGTATTTGTACTTTTCTCCTTTTTTGACTGGATAATATTTTTTAAAGGATCTCGAGAAATTTTGTCCTACCTATTATAGACCTGGAGTAGATGAGGGTTATATTCAGGAGCTTTCGGAGGATCCACTCCCTATTGAGGAGATACCACCCATAGTTGCTTAGTTAGCAGTTAGTTTATTTGTGCATTGGATTATTCCAAATCTTGAGACTATGAGTTTTATTATGTTGAGACTTATCTTATGTTGAGATAGCTAGACTTTGACTTGTTGAGATATATAATACTTGTCTCTTGGTTATTTATATCTTATCGTTCTATTTATTTTCTATATAGTTATTGTGATTGAGTATATTGTGAGTTGATGATTATATATATTCATTGTCCTCTATTTGGATTTGAGATACATTGACAGGTTATGATAACATATATTGTGTGAGATTGATACATAGCTATGTTGACCTAGACAGCGTTCTACCGTCGATGCTGCGACGTAGGCTAGTGGTACCCATGACTCATGTCCAACTTTCTGGTGCGGGTCGTGATACTCTAATCCTGACTGAATATATTTTTCAGATGATTGGTTAGAGGAGATGTATCCCACTTATTACAGACCACAGGATGGCAAGCCAGTTGAGATATCACCCGTAGAGCATGTTGAGATAGAGCCAGTTGTTGAGGAGACTTAACTAGTTTGTTTATTATATTGGATATGTCTTAACCCCCTCTGCAGATGCACATGAGGTTGACGTATGTCCTGCCGATAACCCAAGCTCTCCAATAAGGCCTGTACGACCTCACAAGACTCGCAAGATTTGGGTTGTCAAATCCGCTACGCCAAACCCCAAATATGTTCTAAAAGCATTGCCAACCTCAGCCGTAGATGCACATAAGGTTTGTGCGCATCCTATCTCCATCTCCGAAGCTGCTCTTATGAAGAATGGTGCTGAACCTCAAGAGACGTGCCCACAATGTGACCCACGCATAAGAAGATGCACCATGCCAGAACATAGCCGCATAAAGTCCTCTACACGCAAAGCGATCTCCAACAAGGACTTCTATGGTCCTAACCTGGATTCCTTATACTATGCGCCTAAGAGCGTTGGTTTAAGGAAACCCAAACCAACTCGGGCCATGCGCAGTCGAGGAGCTGTGCAACCAGCCCTTTAAAAGCATGTGTCGCTGCTGGTCATGCAAGCTGCTGATAGCAGACTATATATGGCTGACCCAGGAACTCATGTGTCGAAAGTGGGTCAACCCTTAAAGGCTTTCCAAACCCAATTGGATGTCGTAGTTGCACTTGAACCAAGTCGGGAGAGAATACTGTGATGACAGACTCATGCGCCCAATTTAGCTGCATTCATAAAATGGGTCCGTCTCACTTCGAGTCTTTCACTAATGATCTGGTTGCAGTTTCTGCAGAAGAAATGGGTCAGGTAGCAAACCTTCCACTTTTACACCCAAGCACAAGGGTTGCCCGAGCACATAAAATAGGTGTGAAAGTGAAGCTTCCATCGTCTAATTTACGCAATGTGATTAGCCACAAGTATAAGACGAGAGAAGAAACCCTAGCACATGATGTGTTTCCTCATAGAAATACGTGCACTAGCATCATCATAAACTGCTGCTGTACTAAGACGTCAGCTCCTCTAACCAGAAAGTCGGTGTTCCAATGATTGCAACCTGCTATACCAACCTGATGGCATCCTAGGAAACAACTACACGATGAGGATGAATTATTCGTCGCTGGATGTTGCTCAACATGGAGGTCTCCTTCTATGAAGAATATCTCAAAGAAAAGTTCACCTAACCTAAGGGTGTCGATCAACGCATCATGAAGCCATCGGCGGGATAGCAAACAGGCACCTACTTTGGGGTATTCTAGGGCACGCACTCAAAAATAAGAACATGGGGTAGCCATGTCCCTCCCAACTGATATTGCAATTGAAGTTGGGGGTGGTGATCCTCCAGTGTTCCACGTCAGTCTATCCTGCCGAGAGGACGATGAATCTCCGCAAATGGATGACAACTTAATAGGGGTAGCCATACCTTCTAAGATGAGCCCGCGATTGAGATGGGGGGTAGTAACCTTTCAAATAATGAAAGTGACGGAACATTGCCCGCTCTCCCCGAGGACAACGAGACTCAAAAATCTGAGGGGAAAGTTAGGAATCCACCTTTCAATCCACCTCTTCCCACATAATGTCAGTATACATGGCAGGAGATGAGCATGAAACAAGATCCAGTAAACAATAATGCCTTGAGGCACTCGAAACCATGATGCAGACGCTAAGTACCTCGATGCAGACTCTGAATCATACAATATTGGAACTCAAAGAAAACTTCATCCTGACACAACTACAGACCCCAAGGCGAACAAACCTAGACCTGAGAACCAATAAGGAATTCGGCATGCCTGATCCAGCTCATCATGTCGCATGAAGCTAGACCGCACATTGGTTCTCTTCCGCTCTTCTGCCAGACGATATCCAAGAGACTCTTAGGGACTTGCATTCCCACGTCGATGCTCAAGATAATCAAGACAGGGTCCAGAGGCTTGGGATCCGGTAACCCTATCCTCCCAAGTGGGATAATATGGTATACTCTCCCAAATACAAGCCACTATCTCTGACTCTATTTGATGGGAAGACGTCACCCCAAAAATATATGAGATACTTCTATTCCACAATGGGCCACTTACCTCGGGATAATGCTTTACAAAATAACGTGTTCATCGGAGCACTATCAGGGGTCACTTTTGAGTGGTTCTATAGCCTCCCAAATAAGTTTATCTTGTCCTTCGAGGATCTGAAGTCCCTTTTCAACGCCCAATTCTATGAAGGAGGAATGGATATGACTATGTCCTCCCTAATGGATATCACACAAAGGGATAAAAAATTGACATGAGAATATATTGAACGTTTTTGACATACAACATTAAAGTTGCCTCCCGGTATCCTCGAATCCATGATGATGGACACATATCGAAAGAACCTCTTACCATCAGTGAGACTCAGGATGACATCTGGCCCGTTTAGTAACTGGACCACATTTATCATAAGTGTCATTGCTTCAGAGAAGAGTGTGAAAGACGTTCGATTATTGGGATTCCAAGCTCCCAGCATTAAGGACAAAGAAAAATCATCTTTTCAACCCCAACAATAATCATGACAGTAAAGGAAAGCAAGCCCTGACAGTCAATGTATCCAAAAGTCTGACCTCGCCCACCATAGGGACGATGGAGCCATCGAAGTCGAAGGAGACTTATTCCTTTAATGATGATAATGTCATAGAAATCTTCAAAGTATTGATGAAGGGAAACAAGCTTCGACTACCTGACATCAAATGCCCCGATGAAGCAAACAAGGTTGACAATCCCAAGTATTGTCACTACCATCGATATGTCCATCACGCCACGCAAGATTATTATATATTAAAAAGGCACATACAATGGTTAATCGACTCCAAAGCTCTCACTTTGGACTTTGAAGACAAGATGGTCACTGCAAATATGGTGTCCCTCCAATTTGGCACCTTAATAACAGAGGCCCAAGACAGTACCTTTTCCATACCTAAGACAACAATGGAGGTCGTTAACCTCCCTCCAGCCCAAACAGACGGGTTGGTTCCCCTTACTACTCCAAGAGGCAAAGTCATATGGATTTCATCCAGACCTTATATCGGACATGACACAGTTGGCAGTACCTCCTACTTCCAAATCTAAGGAAAAGAAGACCAAGTCATGTCACACAGTCTCCCCATCAATAGGCGAAGCTCTAGTAAGGGTAACCAGGTCGGGCCTAGCTTATCAATGTGACTATAATGCTCCTGATGATATTACACCTCCAGTTGCCACTCCCGCGATATTCACTATATCTGATTCAGGTCCATCCCATCTTCCTGTAGCAGACAGGCAAAAGCAGAAGAAAAGTTGCTATGATAAACCTCTATGAAAGGACACAACTCAAAGGCTGGAGAAGCCTTACAACTTTGATATTTTGGAATAGCTGGCCAACACTCCCACAAAGTTGTCACTCTTCAAGCACCTCTGTCTCTCCAAAAGGACTTATGATGCTCTAAGTGAGGCATTGCAAAATGCCAACTCTTATTTGGCCCAAGTCAAGCCACAGGCGAAGAATCCTGTAGCATGTCCCCACTACAACAGTGTGATGGAGGCGATATCGAACATCACATTTCCTTTGCAGGATATTATGTTAAATAATAATAGGCATGATTGTCCCATATATTAGACAGGATACATCAGAGCCATTAAGGTGGACCGGATGCATATCGACCCTAGATCATCTCTCAGCATTATCCCACGAAGTCTACTATAAACTTTGGGGATCATGATACATCGGCTGGCAGCCACAAATACTACTATCAGCATCTTCAATATCGGGAGAAGCTATCCGCTAGGCAAGATTCGTCTGAAGTGCCAAATCGGTGATCTCCGAAGAGAGGTAACTTGTTATGTCATCGACGTGGATGTGTCCTACAATATCCTGCAGGGCATCCGTAGATATACGAGTATATGATTATTCCATATACTCTCCACCAATGCTTAAAATATGTCAGCAAAGATTGTATGGTCAAAACAGAAATCGTCGACATAGATCCTTTTAAAGGGGTCAAGGCATACTACTCTGAATTGATTCTATACAAGCAAATCCACCAAGACAAAGGAGATAATGATGTTGATGATGAACATGATATTGCTACAACTTCAGGATATACCATAAGAGTCTGTCTCAAAGGATACCTTACCTAAACAATAACTCCTCTCGTGGTCAAGATTTGAAGAAGGGAACCTGAACCCTCGGTAGTCAGACCCCAGAGACAGAGATACTTTCCAGACAAGGATTCCCTTGTTGTGAGAACCCTAGGGCAGTTGGTAGTTAAGATCCATATGAGAACTCCAGCACCATCAGCGTCATTGACATCTACTGAAGAAGATGAATTGGATGAGTCTGTCGCGACGTCTACCGACGCACCATCCTTCGATGATGTAATACCTCTAGAGGAGATACCGTATTTCCTCAATAAGTACTTACCTTGAAATTAAAATATCATTCCTAGTAAGGAGACATGAAAGTGTAATATCCATAACTGATAACTTCCCCAGCAAACTATTTTTGTCTAAAGCACGTGAAAAAATCTTTTATCTGTACTCAGGAGTCCTGGGTGCGCAATGGATAATGGATCCCCGAAACTTGTTATGAGTTCACGTCTATATTAACTTTGAACCATACTCCCAATATTATCAATAAGGTTTGCCATATCCACATTACCTCTAAGTAAATTTTCCTATGTGATTATGAGTTCATGTCCATGTTACCTCTGAACCAAACTCTGAATATTATCAATAAGGCTTATCATGTCCATATTACCTCTGAGCAAACCTTCCTACGTGATTATCGACCGTTACATCCATAATACCTCTGGTGTTGGTTGCCACCTTAACTTAACATTTGTATGTAATCATAAGTATGCCAGAAATGATAAGTCTACAAAACCTATCAAGTCCATATTATCTCTGATAGGATTTTGTCTCAAACTTATTATTCGCACCCAAGTATGCCACAAATAATAAGTCCACTCTTATGTTCCCTGTATCGTACTACGTCCATATTACCTCTAGTACAATATCCATGGTTCACAATAGCAAAAGAAAAGATTATCTTTCTTTGGAAAGAAGAAAAAACTACATCAAGGGGCATAACAAAGCCCTAGCCAAAACAAGATACGAGAGAGATATGACCACTAAGGGTCTTCAGCATTCGTGCATAGCTCGACAATCTGGTGCCTCAGAGAATCCACTTTGAGTCGACCAATATCTGCGGCTCAGTGCTTGACTTCCTGTTGCAGCTTCGCCTTATCTTAAAAGGTAGCCATCCTTTCGTGCTTAGCCTCCAAATCTCTCAACTGAGTCTTCAAGTTCGCAATATACTGAGAATTATCGTTAGCTCGTTCGTTAAGAGTGAGTTCCTCTTTTGCTGTAGGATGAGCATCGAATTCAAGTCTTATCTCCTGTGCTGGAGTTGTCAGATCTACGCCCGCACATCCACCAGGTGTTTGGCTAGTGTCTCTTGGGTCCGGGCGTAAGTCTCTTTAGTGGTAGCAAACTCTAGCTCTTTTGTACCTGCTTGTGCCATCTCACAGTCTAAGATCTCCTTGCCTAGAGGATAAGTTGAAAGGTCTTTGGCGACTGCAGCAATCATTTTACCCTTCTCCCCAACAACTAAGGATGCCAGGCCCATGGTGTCAAACCCCTTCAGCTTGGTGATGCAGTTCTCAAGCTCATCCATATGTATCCTCCAAAGAACCTTCGAGAACTTCGTGGTCTATAAGGAAGACTGACATACATTAGGAGATTTATAGCTAATCTCTCTAGACGATGTCGACCCTTTACTCAGCTTATGAAGAAGGGGGTCTCTTTTGCTTGGACAAAAAAATGCTAGCAAGAGTTCGATGATATTAAGAAGTACCTCATGAAACCCCCGGTATTGGTGGCCCCAATCGTGGAAAATCCATTATTACTCTTTGTTCAGGCAATGGATCATTCTCTCGGCGCTCTTCTTGCCCAAAATAGCGACGAAGGCTATGAGCAAGCTATCTACTATCTTAGCAGAATAATGATCGACACAGAACATAGGTACAATCTGATCGAGAAAGAATGTCTTGCTCTAGTATTCGTTGTCCAAAAGACCCACCATTACTTGATAGGACAAACCATCCATATGATGTCTCGAGTGAATCCCCTCAGAGTCCTCATAACCAAGTCTGGGGCACTTAACTCTTGCCTAGCCACATGGACAATCCTACTGTCGCCCTATAACCTGGTATTCGTCCCATAAAAGGTTTTCAAGGGTCAAGAATTAGCCAAATTTTTGGCCGCCCATCCGGTGCCGGAGACTTCAAAGCTCTACGACAAAATCCCCTACGAGGTGTTAGATTCTAACACCGTCACGATATGAGGATCAGTTTGGCGAATGTTCTTAACCGGTGCTTCTAGAATAGGGCCCAAAGGTAATATCATCGCCGGATTAGGGATAGTGCTAATATCTCCTGACGACCTAGTCATCCATCGAGCATACTCGCTTACGGAGCCATGTTCCAACAATATAGTAGAATACAATAATCTTATCATTGGGCTTCATTTGGCTAAGCAACTAGAAGTTAAAATCCTAGAAGCTTATGGTGACTCCAAATTAATAGTTAGTCAAGCCCATGGCGAGTACAAAGTCCTCCATGAGGATCTACTCCTTTACCACCAAGTAGGCGTCGATATAATTTCCATGTTTACAGAGTTCATCATAGAACATGTACCATGACTAGAAAATATTGAGTCTGGTGCACTCGCTGGCCTCGCTGCCTCTTTAGTAACTCCAATCAAAACCTACATATTGATCATAGTGTTAGTTCAAGAACTGGTTTGCCTAAGAAATAAATTATGCTTAAGTCCAAGCCACTCTGTGGACGCAAATACCAATGTTAAAGATTGGACTCACAATTATGGACTATGCTATTTATATAATCCTTCTGGATGACCCGAAGGAGGCCACGTCTGTTAGAAGATGCTCCATTATGTTCTTCTATGATACAGCTACTAAGATGATGTACCGTCGTACCTATGACGAGATCTTGCTACGATGATCATCAGATGCAGACGCAAAGCAAGCTCTCCGTGAAGCTCACAACAGTGTTTGTGGTGCTCACCAATCTGGACCTAAGCTTCAAGATCGCCTCCAACGCATAGGCTATTATTGGCCAACGATAGTGGTAGATGCTCTCAATTATGCGAAGAAGTGCAAGATGTGTTAAATTCATGCCGACTTTATTTACCAACCCTCGAAGTTCCTACATCCGACTGTTGCGTCTAGGTCATTCGAAGCCGGGGGTATGGACATTGTAGGGCCGATCAGTCCATCTTCGTCTATGGGGCACCGGTTCATCTTGGCTTATCACGCCCCAGTCCCAAAATACGTAGGACTAGGAATACGCAATATGCCAGCCGTATGTATATGATAACTCCAATGTGTTGGAAGATCGTAATACATACGTACGCTATACATGAATATCAAATCCACAAGTGGTAGTATACTGTCAACACAAGTCACACGCAATATATATCTCATCCACAGCATAAATAAAGAAATAAGAAATAAATAAATGAATCTCAAATATGAAGTATCAAAGAATTATAGTCGGATAGAAACAAATCCACTACCAATCGACTATACTAAATGAGAGAAGAGATCAAACTCCAATATAAAATAAATGTCAATAAAGGAAATGGCAACTAAAATATCCATCAGCTGTGATGAATCAGAGGTACTCTGAAGATAAGACCTACTCAGTCTGGTATGAAGCATCAGGTCCGGGTCTGTACTCCTATAGATAATCCTGCCCGTCTATACCTAGAAAGGGACCAGGTCCTCAGAGGGACGTAACAAGATACATAGAAGCATGCCAATAAAGTACTAAAAAATAAACATCCAATGGGTAGCCTAACCATTTATGTGAATGCACTTTGAGAACAACTTTCCAATACGTGGGCTATCTGGCTAAAATAGGATTGGCATAATTCTCTCAAAGATTCAGCGGCCTAAAAAGCATGTCGTCTTTTGAATGCCAGAGGCCGCCTGATAATAATAATATATATAGTGGTCATCATGATGTCGCATCTTCGGCGGAGCGTACGGGTTACACAACGAAAGTGCAAAGGAGCCCAAATGCCTTACCTGTTGTCCTCCCCATTCCATGACACGATGATACCTCTAATAACTGCCAAGTCTTCTAGCATAAAATTTCTATCAGCAGTTATCCCTATTCGTGCACATCCCATACGTACCAGTGGCCAGCCGAGTACGCAAGTTCGTATCCTACATGAGACTCACACTCGTATAACAACTGTGTTATGGCCAATGAAACATAAGAATGCCTCATGATAATGGGGTGGTCTCATAAACTAGGTCAACATGCATATATAATAAAAATAAAATACGATGCCACCGTCGTTGCACCCAAGTTATTATTGGACGTGTATTTTATATAGCAGTTAAAATATATTAACTAAATGACAGAAATAAAATGCATGCACCATATAGAATATAAATTACAGTATAATGGCAAAGTATACTTTCCTGGCAAGCAATCTGCGTAGGGTAAGCGTTCAGACGTTAAGTACACAGGATCGGAAACTATGGCCTCCGAATAAATATCTCCGGATGCTGAAATAAACATCACCAACATTCCAAGAATCAACGAGGTAGCTAAAAAATACTACCCTTTCATCCAATTTGGACATAGGGGCAAAATAGTAATTTTGGGTCAAAGAGGGTCCACATGTGGGCCACTTTGCACTAAAAAGCGTGCCAGAGGTAAAGGTCTCTAAATAAGATAAATTATAGGTCAAACAAATTCTAAACGTCAATACAAACTCAACGGTATATCTAATTTTGGATTCCGGTGAGCCGAACACAAATTCGTCCTTAAAGTCAATCGTAGGGCCCACAAATAGGCGACTTGGTCAACTATCTCAAAATCGCGTAAAACTTGGGTTATAGGACCAGCGTGATACCACAAATCTAATAGCATAAGTTTTTTTGCATTCCGACGAGCGTACACAAAATGGTGTGATATTTTGCAAAAGTTGCGATACAGGAATTTTTTACGGATATGTGTTGATTTTGACGCGAACACCCGACCAAATTAGTTTTTGCGAAAGCTCACACGTTAGGATATACCATACGCACCTTTCGGTGTAATTGGTACACGATGGAGCGGTCCCATTTGGCGGGGCGTGCTCCGTATCGTAATTTTTATTATTTAAAAATAATAATTTTTTATGATTTTTATCCTAATTTATCTCTGATTCTAACGCAAAATAAAATAATCTAATTAACAGAGAATGATCCCGGTTATATAGACTTCACATAGCAAAAAGTAGATTTCAATTTGGAGGTCTATGGTGGAAGATATCAGTCTCTAAACATAGGTTGTTGAACAGTTCATGACAGTTTAAATTATTTGATTTTTCCTCAACTTGGTCTCAATTTCTACCTAATGTTTAACGCTGTTCGATGGAAACTAATCAACAGAGTTGAGAAGGGGATAGGTTATGATCATACCAGTGAAGACGGATCAGAAATTGGTCGAGAGATAGGACAAAAAATAGTGCGTGAAACAGGGGTCGTCGTTGCCAATTCTGCTGCGGACGTTTGCGTGGTCGCGCGGACGGCGTTGACGGAGTCGGCCGGCGCTGGGTTACGGTGGCTGTGTGGTGGGAGGAAGTCGGGGTCGGCGCTGGGGTTGTGGGAGTCGAAGGCTAGGGTTAAGGTTTATATATATATATATATATATATATATATATATATATATATATATATAGGCTGAGGGTGAGGGTTAGTTTGTTCGGGGTCGAGCATACCTGGGCCGCGGGAGGTGTTGTTCCTAGGTTGGGGTGTGCCTGGGCTTACTGATGTAGGAGGTCTTAGGTTACTGTAGGTTAACTTAAGGCTTTAGACTTAAGGAGTTTTATTAAGGGTTTTCTTTTAAATGATTTTCTTTTTCTTTTCTTTTCTTTTCTTTTCTTTTCTTTTTATTTCCATTATTATTATTTCTACTACTATTACTATTATTACCTTTAATAACTATATATTATTTACATATACATACGAGATATAGATAAGAAAATATTTGTATCCAAAAATAATTTCTAAAAAATATCTATCACTCTTCTACAAGATTTTCTAAAATAAAATTAAAATAAAATAATATTTTTGTTCCATAAATTCTAGATGAGTAGTTACCTAGGTAATTAATTCAATTAAATTTTATTTTCTAATTAACTAAGAAATAATATAATTATATTAAATAATTAAATAAATAAATATAATATTTAAATTTATGGAATTTTACATTCTACCCAACTTATAAAAATTTTATCCTTGAAATTAAAACTAAGCCACGATAGAAAATCAAGGATGGTATATGGTAGAAATGAACAAAGTAAATTCATATCTTGATCTATAAACAGATACGGAAAACGTTTGCGCATGTCATCATCGCACTCTCAAGTGGATTCTTCTGGCGCCCAATGCTTCCATGCCACGCGGACCAAGGGAATAGACTGGTTCCTCAACACTTTCTTTCGACAATCAAGGATCTCCACGGGTTACTCTTGGTATGATAAGCTCGGCCCAATGGTGATCTCAGAGTAGTCGAGAACATGACTGCTATCTGCCACATATCGCCTAAGTTGTGACACGTGGAATACATCATGTACCCCCTCGAGTGAAGGTGGTAGTGCAAGTCGATACGCCACTTCTCCCACTCGCTTTAGCATGTCAAATGGTCCAATATACCTTGGGCTCAACTTGCCACGCCCAACGAATCAAATAGTGCCTCTAGTAGGTGATATCCTCAAGAAGACATGATCGCCCTCTTTAAACTCCAAGGGACGACGATGAAGGTCTGTCCACTGCTTCTACCTGTCTTGCGCTGCTCGCAAGTACCCTTGTATCTTCTTCACTGTCTCTATGGTATCGACTACCAACTCTGGTCCCAGAATCTGACGTTCTCCCATGTCACTCCAACACATGGAAGACCTATATTTTCTTCCATACAACGCTTCAAACGAAACCATCTGGATGCTCGTTTGATAGCTATTATTGTAAGAAAACTCCACAAGATGTAGGTGGTCCTCCCATGATCCTCCAAAGTCTAATATACAAGCCCTCAACATATCCTCCAATGTCTAAATAGTACATTTGGACTGCCCATCTGTCTGCGGGTGATACAATGTACTAAACTTCAGACGAGTCCCAAGACTCTCCTGCATGCTTCTCCAAAAGTGAGATATGAAATGTGAATCCCTGTCTGACATAATACTGACCGAAATATCGTGCAATCTCACGATCTGCCTCATGTATAAGTCAGCCAAAGCTTCTGTAGACTGGCGAACTCTAAAAGGCAAGAAATATGCGAACTTGGTGAGTCGATCCACTATTACCCATACATCATCTCTCCTACTTGGACTCTTCGAAAAACCTGTGACGAAGTCCATAGTGATGTGCTCCCACTTCCACTCAGGAATCGTTGTAGTAGCCCTATTGTTCTCTGATGCTCTGCCTTCACCTGCTGACATACTAGACATTTGGCTATAAAGTGAGCTATCTCTCTTTTTATTCCATGCCACCAAAAGTGCAGTCGTAAGTTACGGTACATCTTGGTGCCTACAGGATAAATAAAATATATCAAACTATGAGCTTCTGCCATCAGCTCATTTCGAATCTCTCTATTAGAAATATATAGACGATCACCACATCGTAATATCCCATCGCGATGAATGCATAATCTCGTATGCTCTTCGGTCTCTGTCCTTTCTTTCAATCTCCTGAATCTGACGTCCGTAGGCAAAGCTGCCTTGATCCTCTCTATTAGCGATGACTGTACTTGCAAGTTAGCTAGTGTCCTATCTGCTCCTGGTAGTATCACTTCTATGCCAAGCTCTTGTATGTCCTCTAATAACTCCCTCTGTATTGTCAAGAAGTAAGCTGCTGGCTTCTAGCTTAACGTGTCTGCTACCACGTTAGCCTTGCTTGGGTGATAATGTAGCTCTATCTCAAAGTTCTTCATCAACTCAAGCCGCCGACGTTGCCTCATATTTAGCTCCTTCTGTGTGAAGACATACTTGAGGCTTTTGTGGTCTGTATAGATCTCCACTCACTTCCCATATAGGTAATGTCTCCATAGCATCAGAGCAAAAATAACAGCTGCAAGCTCCAAGTCATGAGTTGGATAATTCTTTTCATATTCTC
This sequence comes from Iris macrosiphon, assembly GCA_036927795.1. NCBI lineage: Eukaryota > Viridiplantae > Streptophyta > Magnoliopsida > Asparagales > Iridaceae > Iris > Iris macrosiphon. The sequence continues at coordinate 112,826,491 of JAYESA010000006.1, read as the reverse complement.
GTAACTGTCTAGATGCATATGCAATCACCTTGCCATGCTGCATCAACAAGCATCCCAAGTATTTCTCCAATGCATCACTGTAAATCACATAACCTCCTGATCCTGATGGAATAGTCAATACTGGCATTGTGGTCAGCCTCTTCTTCAATTCCTCAAAAGTGGCTTGACACTCATCGGTCCATACAAACTCTTGGTCCTTGTATGTTAACCGAGTCATAGGCGCTGCTATCCTTGAAAAGTTCTCCATGAACCGTCGATAATATCCCGCAAGTCCAAGAAAACTCCTCACCTCCGATGCTGATTTAGGAACGGGCCATGTCTTGACTGCCGAGATTTTCTCTGTATCAACAGAAATATCATCTTCCGTAACGACATACCCAAGAAATGAGACTTTGTCCAAGAAAAACTCATATTTACTGAGCTTTACCTATAACTGCTCTCTCCTCAAGGTCTCTAGGATGATCCGCAGGTGTTTCTCGTGCTCCTCGTGGCTCTTTGAATAGACAAGTATGTCATCTATGAAGATGACCATGAACTGGTCCAAATACTGATGGAATACTCGGTTCATTAAATCTATAAAGATAGCTGGAGCATTGGTTAATTCAAATGGCATGACCAGAAACTCATAGTGTCCATATCTTGTCCTGAATACGATCTTCGGGATGTCCTGCTTCCGTACCTTCACCTGGTAATATCCCAATCTCAAGTCTATCTTCGAGAATACCTTGGCTCCACTAAGCTGATCAAATAAGTCATCAATGCATGGCAATGGATATTTATTCTTCACAGTTACTGTATTTAAGGCTCTATAGTCGATGCACATATGCACCGACCCATCCTTCTTTGGTACAAACAATACTGGTGCTCCCTAGGATGATGCACTTGACCGGATGAAACCTTTCTCCTCTAATTCTTTCAATTAAGCCTTCAGCTCATCTATCACCTTCTTTGCCAATATATAAACATGCAATGCTATAGGTGCTGCTTTTGGTGTCAATTCAATCAAGAATTCTACGTCTTTGTCTAGAGGTAGTCCTGGCAACTCCTCTGGAAAGATGTCTTGGAACTCTGAAATAATGGGGTGATAAATAATGTCATCCATTATAATCTGAACACCATCAAGGGCTTCTGTGGATCCCCGTGCAAACTCAAGTTTCGGCTGGCCTGGTATCTTAAAAAGAATGGTTCCTCCAAAACAGTCAAAGAAAGCATGGTACTTGCTTAGCCAGTCCATCCCAAGCATAGGAAGGACTAAGAGTCGGACATTCATCTCTCTTCCATGAATCACTACAGGACAAGATCTACAAATCTGACTAACAGATACAACCCCTCCTTCGGTGAGAATTCTAACACAACTAGGTAAATGTGTAGTGGCAATATTGTGCTTGGCAATAAAATTAGAAGATATGAATGAGTGGGTGGCTCCCGTATCAAATAATGTCACAACAGGAAAAGTAAAAGCAAAAGTAATACCTGCTATAACATCAATCTCCTTTTCCATATTATCCACTTTTAGTGCAAAAGCTTGTCCATTTATTTGTGGTAGTCCATGTCTGGCCCTCGTGAACTGATCCTCCTGAGTAGGTAGTGATGGTCCTCACTGAATCCTCCGGCTGCTGGGGGTCGAGGCGCTCCTGGTCTTGTCATCTGTTGAACCAACTTCGGTGCTGGAAGTACTAGCCTCTATATTGGCGGTAGAAGCGTCAATGCCTGCTGCATTGGACAGTCTCTCGCCATATGCTGTCTGGAACCATACCTCATATATTGTCCAAAGCGAGTCCGACAGTCTCTCAAAATATGTCCGCATTTCCCACAATAACTTCAGTGGAGATTCTCTGAATTCTGGTATGGTTCTTCTCTGTGCTGATGCTGCTGTTGATGTGCCAAAGGACGTTTGATAGGCACTCCTTGCTGTGTCCTTGCTGATCCCTGTTGTTCCTTCAGTTGGCCTCCATTTTCCTTGCTGATGGTCTCTTGTAACCTAGCTTCTGTCAATAATTCAACATAAGAGATCTGGGACTGTGAGCTAGTGTAGTGTTGGAGCTCCTGAGTCAGCCCACGGTGAAACCTTTTAGCCTTCTCTGAGTTATTAGATATCAGGGCAGCACCATATTTACTAAGACGACTAAACTCTGCATCATACTCGTCAACTGTCTTGTTCCCCTGTACTAGATGGAGGAACTGATCGTACAACACATCCCTTATAGTGTCCGGGAAGTACTTTCTCTCAAAGCACTCCAAGAATTGTTCCCAAGTCTGATACGTACCCAACTGGCGCTCCATTGATTCCCACCAGTGATGAGCGTTACCATCTAGCTGGGTACTTACGCCTGTCATCCATAGATCTGTAGGAAGCTGTGATGCTTCTAATAACTTCTGGGTGCGGGTAATCCAGTTTGTGGTCTCCTCTGGCTCTCAGTGCCTTTATACGGCTTGGGACCTATCTGTACAAAGTCCTTGACTAAACCTACTCGAGCTTGCGGTACTGGAACTAGTGCCTGGGCTGGTACAGGTGCCTGTGCAGCCATTATAACCCCCTGATTTTTTAGGATTTTTTTAAAATAGAATTTTCACTTTTTTTTATAATTTTCTGGGATTTTTAACTAATTAAAACTAAGGTATTTATAATTAAATGATTTTTAATTATTTTTAATTAATATTAAAATATTATTAAAATAATATTTTCTGGTGTAAAATGAAAAACTAGACATAGGGTAATTTTTCGAGAATTTATTGGACCCCGGAAATATTTTTAAAGCCCTAAAAACTAATTTATATTTAAACCAAAATAAACCCTGGAATTGAACCCAGTTTATTTTGAAATAAACCAAACCAACCCGAACCGAACCAAGAAGAATCGACCCGAACCGAACCCAGCTCTTAACGGGTTGGGTCGGATCCAAATTGAACCCGACCCCGACCCGTTAACCCGGCCAAAACCCTAATCCTAATCCTAATCCCTTTACTGTTCCGGCGCCTATTAAACCCCTCGATCTCCTCGCTCCGCCGGCCGAAACCCTAATCACCTCACCATCCCCGACCCGCAGTGCCTCGCTCTGACCACCGCCTGTACCCTAACCTCTTCGCCTTCCCTCTCCACCATCTCTCCCGACGAACCCCCACAGCCCTCGACCACCACCACCTGAACCCTAACCTATCCGCCTTCCCTCTCCACCATCTCTCCCGACGAACCCCCACAGCCCTCGACCACCACTCGTCGTCCTCCGCCCGTCCCCGACCTGCAGCGCCCCGCTCGACCCGAACCCCGGCCGCCCAGTCCCGTCTTCCTCCTCCGCCTCAACCGAGCAGCAGCCGCTGCTCTCCCCGCGGTGCCTCCACCTCGCTGTCTTCGCTCCGGTGGCGCTGTCCTCCTCCGGCGAAGCCCTGAGCCGCCACGGCAAAGCTCCGGCGAGTCTCTGCCTGAACTCTGATCCGGACACGGCAGAACCCAGACACAGCAGAACCTGGACACAGTAGCACTGTGCAGTTGTGTCGTGTCGCCTCACGGACACGAAGAAATCTCGTTCTACATAGCCCCGTTCAGGTAACCCGTTCTCTTTCCTCGTTGCTCCATTTTTTGTTCCGTCAGTTGTAACGCGTAGGCTATGTAACCCTCTCGATGGCCGTGCAACCCGCTCGGTGTGTCGCGTCCTGTGGCGATCGCGAACCGCGATCCAAAAATAGGAAAAATAATATCCCATTTTCCCTCAAAACTGAGTGTGTCCCGCCAAACGGGACGACTTGGTCGCGTGTGGTCTTCACCGAAACGTGCGTGCCATTGATACGGACGTGCGGAATTTCGCAGAAGTTGATTTGGATGTGCGTGCACACCGAAATCAACGCGTATCCGCCGACAACGCCCGTATCCGTCTGTTCTGGAACTCGTTGTAACTTTGTGTACACATGTCGGATCGAAACGAAACTTGCACCATCAGATTCGTAGCAATACGCTGGTCCTGTGACCCAAGTTTGGTTTGATTCTGAGAACGTTGACAAAATCGCGTATCGTGGGCCCCACGGCTCCACTTGACGGGCGATTTTGTGACCGGCTCATCGGAATCCAATTCTGGAAGTTCTGTTGGGTTCATATCATTGTTTTGGACTTTTTGACATAAAGTTTGATGAATTTAGAGACCTTTGGTTCTGACACATTTTTCGGTGCAAAGCGGCCCACATGTGGACCCTGCTTTGACCAGAAACTGTCATTTTTGTCTCTGTGTCCAAATTGGACTCAAGGACAGGCATTTCTAGCTATTTAATATTTTCTGAATCTGATGGTGATGTTTATTTCAGCAACCAGAGGAGTACCTGCAAGTTCCACTGAGACCAGAGCTACAGTTGGAGCCAAAATCACAGGCAAGTGTACCTTGCCAACATTGCAGTTCTTGTTACATATTTTCTTGATTTATTTATATCTTGTACATGCTTGACCTAGGACCGTGTGACTTACTTAGCGTCCGATTAATAGTCGGATGCCAACACTGTACGCGGAGTTGTGTAACGTCACCTAGAGATGGATATCGTGACCCTTTACATTCTCGTGCTTGCATTATCAAGTACGATATACCCACGACACCTGACACTAATCAAGAGACAAAATATTTCTGAAATATTCAAGATAATTTTGTATAGGATACAGGTTTCATGACATAGATATTATTTTCTTAGATCTTATTTTGACTGGCTGCATTAGTTTTGATCTTGCGTGACATGGACATGAGATATTATGAAACTGTGACGTGAGATTACATTGGGTGGGGAGAGATTTACCATACAGAAGGCTAATTATATATATATAATACTTTAGTGCCTTAGACTCTGACACAGAGCTTTGGTACCGTACTGGCCCTTCGAGAAAATACTGCTATGGGTTTCTCCGATACCGATCCTATAGTAGTCTCAGCCCGAGTATGACTAAAACTCTCACTTGTATATCACTTAGCTGGTTATATATTTACCCTATTATTTCCTTTATTGCTGCACTAATTTTATTTTGGCATGAGTTATTTTGTACCTTGCTATTTCCCCTGAGGACCTGGATTCCGGATTATGTCCCCAGGATTAGCTGACGAGATCTATCCCGAGGTATACGGGACCGGAGCATTAGCAGAAGCAGGAACAGGTGCATACATTAGAGCAGTACCAGAACCCGAGGACGAGATCGTGCCAGAGGACTTCTCCTGAGTATTGGCTTTATATACTCAATTATTTCTATTTCTAGTTACTTTATTTCCTGTCTATTGCATCGATGTATTAGACTTATTCTCGGGTTGTTCCCCGAGACACTTTTATTGAGATATGTTAGTTTATATTTATTTATTCTGGCATTTGATCTATGATTATCTATTGTGGATGATATTAGAATAGACTGTGACTTGTATCATTGGACCTATTTATTGTTGTACTACAGCTTAAGTACGCCCTAATGGATCCATTAAATTGGGTTTGTCCATCGGTGTGTGCTGCTGGCCTTGCCACGTGTCTAGTCCATCGGTATTTTGGGACTAGGGCGTGACATGATTTTTGGGGTGTCCCATGCAGGTCAACGACTAAATTGCTTCGGTTTCAACTTAGGGACCGAGCAATCCTACAATAAGAATAGGATAAGTTTTTAGGATCTCATCCACTTGCTTGAATCGTTCTTGACATCTATATCGGACTCGAATTTATTTCTTGACTTGCATCCTGCCTTGATTCATGTGCGCCTCTTATTATTTATTTTGGTTGCAGAGTTATGGATTCACGATCAAACAACGAGACTCCTGCAAGATCACCACGGGATATTTTGGTAACCAATGAAGAGAAAGTAACACCAGTAGAAGAACGTCAATCCGCTCAACGACGTAGTCAAGCAAGTCAGCATGTCTCGAGAATCCAGCAAGATGACGTTCCACCATCGACGCAGTCTGCTCCATCGATGCCTAGCGTTCCATAAGGGCAGGTTATGGATGAACAACAAATATTTTGAATGTTCTATGCGATGATGCAAGCCCATCAGAAGGTTCATCAAGAAGCTCAGCAAAACCAAGAGGAGAAGTTCATCGACAGATTTAGCTCTGAGCTACGGAAGTTAATCAGCTCCGTTGCACCTACATCTTACTCGGACGTCCTTGCTGCAGTCCGATGCATGGAGCGCATCACCAGGAGAGAGACCAGTCTGAAGCGGCCTTCCACATCAGCACCAGCCTGAGCACCGCATGGAGAAGCTGCAAAGAAACCTCATCTGCATCAAGCATCACAGGAAGCTGTATCCAAATCCCTAACTCTTCCTACTTGTCACTACTGCGGCAAGATAGGCCATATTGAGAAGGAGTGTAGACGTAAATTCGGACTATGCTTAGGTTGCGGATCCAGACAGCATGCAGTGAGGGACTGCCCTGAGCGTAGAGAAGGAACACCAAAGGCAAACAACAAGCTCTACCAGCACCAGGAGGATATCAACCAAGGCCACCTTTGGCACCTCGAGCAGCACTCTTCCAGCAGGCCCAACAACAGCAGAGGGCACCACCTCAAGGACGCGGACAAACTTTCGCGATGACTTTGGAGGACGCGCAGACTCTTGGAGTAGCTAATGCGCGTAAGTTTTTGTAGTTTTTTATTTTTAGTATTGCTTTAGTTCGTACATGTTGGTTCGTGACCTTAGCCTTAACCTGATAGTTTTAACTTGCTAATAATTGATAACCTAGCATGATAAGTGATAACCTAGTTTTTTCTAAAAAAAACTGTAGTTTTCTAGATTTTCTTTCTTCTGGAAACTTCATAACTTCAATTGCCTAGGGAAATAATTTTTCCTATGTGTTTTTAAACCCTCAACCTTAAAATCTTCTTGATCGTAATGTGCTTCGAACAATATTTACAACCGTGTCATCTCTATTGACCGATTATTCTTTGATTGCGAGGACGCAATCCTCTTAAGGGGGGTAGATTGTAAACCCCCTAATTTTTTAGTAATTTTTTTAAATAGATTTTTCATAATTTTCTGGGATTTTTAACTAATTAAAACTAAGGTATTTATAATTAAATAATTTTTAATTATTGTTAATTAATATTAAAATATTATGAAAATAATATTTTCTGGTGTAAAATGAAAAATTAGACATAGGGTAATTTTTTGGGAATTTATTGGACCCCGAAAATATTTTTAAAGCCCTAAAAATTAATTTATATTTAAACCAAAATAAACCCTGGAATTGAACCCGGTTTATTTCGAAATAAACCAAACCAACCCGAACCGAACCAAGGACAACCGAACCGAACCGAACCCAGCTCTTAACGGGTCGGGTCGGATCCGAATTGAACCCGACCCGGACCCGTTAACCCGGCCGAAACCCTAATCCTAATCCTAACCCCTTTACTGTTCCGGCGCCTATTAAACCCCTCGATCTCCTCGCTCCGCCGGCCGAAACCCTAATCCCCTCGCCGTCCCCGACCCGCAGTGCCTCGCTCCGACCACCACCTGCACCCTAACCTCTCCGCCTCCCCTCTCCACCATATCTCCCGACGAACCCCCACAGCCCTCGACCACCACCGTCTGAACCCTAACCTATCCGCCTTCCCTCTCCACCATCTCTCCCGACGAACCCCCACAGCCCTCGACCACCACTCGTCGTCCTCCGCCCGTCCTCGGCCCGCAGCGCCCCGCTCGACCCGAACCTCGGCCGCCGAGTCCCACCTTCCTCTTCTGCCTCGACCGAGCAGCAGTCGTTGCTCTCCCCGCGGCGCCTCTACCTCGCTATCTTCGCTCTGGCGGCGCTGTCCTCCTACGATGAAGCCCTGAGCCGCCACGACGAAGCTCCGACGAGTCTCCGCCTGAACTCTGACCCAGACACGGCAGAACTCGGACACAGCATCACTGTGCAGTTGTGTCGTGTCGCCCCACGGACACGAAGAAACCTCGTTCTACATTGCCCCGTTCAGGTAACCCGTTCTCTCTCCTCGTTGCTCTATTTTTTGTTCCGTCAGTTGTGACGCGTAGTCTGTGTAATCCTCTCGATGCCCATGCAACCCGCTCGGTGCGTCGCGTCCTGTGGCGATCGCGAACCGCGATCCAAAAACAGGAAAAATAATACCCTATTTTCTCCCGGAACTGAGTGCACTCCGCCAAATGGGACGACTTGGTCGTGTGCGGTCTTCACCGAAACATGCGTGTCATTGATACGGACGTGCAAGATTTCGCAGAAGTTGATTTGGATGTGCGTGCACACCAGAATCAATGCGTATCCGCCGACAACGCCCGTATCTGCCTGTTCTGGAACTCGTTGTAACTTTGTGTACACACGTCAGATCGAAACGAAACTTGCGCCATCGGACTCGTAGCAATACGCTGGTCCTGTGACCCAAGTTTGGTTCGATTCTGAGAACGTTGACAAAATTGCATATCGTGGGCCCCACGGCTCCACTTGACGGGCGATTTTGTGACCGGCTCATCGGAATGCAATTCTGGAAATTCTGTTGGGTTCGTATCATCGTTCTGGACTTATTGACATAAAGTTTGACGAATTTAAAGACCTTTGGTTCTGACACAATTTTCGGTGCAAAGCGGCCCACATGTGGACCCCGCTTTGACCAGAAACTGTCATTTTTGCCCCTGTGTCCAAATTGGACTCAAGGATAGGCGTTTCTAGCTATTTGATGTTTTCTGAATCTGATGGTGATATTTATTTCAGCAACTGGAGGAGTACCTGCAAGTTCCACTGAGACCAGAGCTACAGTTGGAACCAGAATCACAGGCAAGTGTACCTTGCCAATATTGCAGTTCTTGTTACATATTTTTTTGATTTATTTATATCTTGTACATGCTTGACCTAGGACCGTGTGACTTACTTAGCATCCGATTAATAGTCGGGTGCCAACACCGTACGCGAAGTTGTGTAACATCACCTAGAGATGGATATCGTGACCCTTTACATTCTCGTGCTTGCATTATCAAGTACGATATACCCAGGACACCTGACACTAATCATGAGACAGAATCTTCTTGAAATATTCAAGATGATTCTGTATAGGATACAGGTTTCATGATATAGACATTATTTTCTTAGATCTTATTTTGACTGGCTGCATTAGTTTTGATCTTGCGTGACATGGATATGAGACATTATGAAACTATGACGTAAGATTACATTGGGTGAGGAGAGATTTACCATACAAAAGACTGATTATATATATATATAATACTTTAATGGAAGTGCCTTAGACTCTGACACAGAGCTTTGGTACCGTACTGGCCCTTCGAGAAAATACTGCTATGGGTTTCTCCGACACCGATCCTATAGTAGTCTCAGCCTGAGTATGACTAAAACTCTCACTTGCATATCACTTAGCTGGTTATATATTTACCCTATTATTTCCTTTATTGCTGCACTAATTTTATTTTGGTATGAGTTATTTTGTACCTTGCTATGTCCCCTGAGGACCTGGATTCCGGATTATGTCCCCAGGATTAGCTGACGAGATCTATCCCGAGGTATACGGGACCGGAGCATTAGCAGAAGTAGGAACAGGTGCATACATTGGAGCAGTACCAGAACCTGAGGACGAGATCGTGCCAGAGGACTTCTCCTGAGTATTGGCTTTATATACTCAGTTATTTCTGTTTCTAGTTACTTTATTTCCTGTCTATTGCATCGATGTATCAGACTTATTCTCGGGTTGTTCCCCGAGACACTTTTATTGAGATATGTTAGTTTATATTTATTTATTCTGGCATTTGATCTGTGATTATCTGTTGTGGATGAGATTTGAATAGACTGTGACTTGTATTATTGGACCTATTTATTGTTGTACTACAGCTTAAGTATGCCCTGATGGATCCATTAAATTGGGTTTGTCTATCGGTGTGTGCTGCTGGCCTTGCCACGTGTCTAGTCCCTCGGTATTTTGGGACTGGGGCGTGACAGCCATTCTCTCAAGTGCTGCCAGAAATTCTCGCCTCTGCTCTGCCGCTTACTGCCTCTGCTCTACAGCCCGCGCGGTCGCCTGCTGTCTCTGTTCCTACATCATCATTTGGAAGAATTGGAACAACTGTGACTGGCTATCCTGTGGTGTCAATGAAGCTGGAAAAGTCCCATTGGGTGGAGCAGAAATATCAGATGGAACTGGATTGTGAGTCTGTCCAACCAGCCCCGAAAATCTAGGAGTCATTTAGTCCTCCCCACGAGTTTGGTCGTTGACTCCTGAAGGTGTGTCACCTCCGGTGGTAGTCCATCCACTACGCAAATCCCTCTCTCTACAAGAGGTGGTCAAAATGATTAGAAGGAGTACAGAAATAAAACAAGATGCAAGCATTTAAATAGGAAGATTGAAAGGGAAGATAAGTTTTAGTCAAGCGTAGATAAGATCCTATAATCTATTCCTATACGTAGACTTGTTCGGTACAGTAACGTAAAGGAGACAATATATTCGCAGACCTACATGGGCCACCACTAAAAATATGTCACGCCCAGTCCCAAAATATATAGGACTAGAAATACGCAACATGCCAGCCGTATGTATACGATAACTCCAATGTGTTGGAAGATCGTAATACATACGTATGCTGTACATGAATATCAAATCCACAAGTGGTAATATATTGTCAACACAAGTCATACGCAATTTATATCTCATCCACAACATAAATAAAGAAATAAGAAATAAATAACTGAATCTCAAATATGAAGTATCAAAGAATGATAGTCGGATGGAAACAAATCAACTGCCAATCGACTATACTAAATACTAAATGAGAGAAGAGATCAAACTCTAATATAAAATAAATATCAATAAAGGAAATGGTAACTAAAATATCCATCAGCTGTGATAAATCAGAGGTACCCTGAAGATAAGACCTCCTCAGTCTGGTATGAAGCGTCAGGTCTGGGTCCGTACTCTTGTGGATAATCCTGTCCGTCTATACCTGGAAAGGGACCAGGTCCTCAGAGGGACGTAACAAGATACATAGAAGCATCCCAATAAATTACTAAAATATAAACATCCAATGGGTCGTCTAACCATCTATGTGAATGTACTTTGAGAATAATTTTTCAACACGTGGGCTATGGCTAAAATGGGATTGGCATAATTCTCTCGGAGATTCAGGGGCCTAAAAAGTATGTCGTCTTTTGAACGCCAGAGGCCGCCTGATAATAATAATATATATAGTGGTCATCATGATCGCGCATCTCCGGCGGAGTGTACGGGTTACACAACGAAAATGCAAAGGAGCCCAAATGCCTTACTTGTTGTCCTTCCCACCCCATGCTCTAAGCATGTCATATCCAAATAACTACCAAGTCTTCTAGCATAAAATTTCTATCAACAGTTATCCCTATCTGTCGCACGTCCCATACGTACCAGTGGTCAGCCGAGTACGCAAGTCCGTGTCCTACATGAGACTCACACTCGTGTAATAACTGTGTCATGGCCAATAAAACATAAGAATGTCTCATGATAATGGGGTGGTCTCATAAACTAGGTCAACATGCATATATATAATAAAAATAAAATACGACGCCACCGCCGTTGTACCCAAGTTATTCTTGGACGCGCAGTTTATATAGCAGTTAAAATATATGAACTAAATGACAGAAATAAAATGCATGCACCATATGGAATATAAATCACAGTACAATGGCAAGGTATACTTGCCTGGTAAGCAATCTGCGTAGTGTAAGCATCCAGACGTCAAGTACACAGGATCAGAAACTATGGCCTCCGAATAAACATCTTCGGATGCTGAAATAAACATCACCAACGTTCCCGAAATTAGCAAGATAGATAGAAAATACTACCCTTTCGTCCAATTTGGATATAGGGCCAAAACGGTAATTTTGAATCAAAGCGGGTCCATATGTGGGCCACTTTGTACCGAAAAGCGTGTCAGAGGTAAATGTCTCTAAATAGGACAAATTATAGGTCAAATAAATTCTAAACGTCAATACGAACTCAACGGTATGTCCAATTTTTGATTTCGGTGAGCCGAACACAAATTTGCCTTAAAAGTCAACCGTAGGGCCCGCAAATAGGTGACTTGGTCAACTGTCTCAGAATTGCGTGAAACTCGGATCACAGGACCAGCGTGATACCACGAATCCAATGGCATAAGTTTCGTCGTATTCCGACGAGCGTACACAAAATAGTGCAGTATTTTATAAAAGTCGCGATATGGAAACTTTTTATGGATACGGGTTCTTCCGACGCGCACACGCGTCCAAATCAGTTTTCGCAAAAGCTCACACGTCAGGACATACCATATGCGCCTTTCAGTGCAATTGGTACGCGACGAGGCAGTCCCGTTTGGCAGGGTACACTCCGTATCGTAATTTTTAATATTTAAAAAAATAAGTTTTTATGATTTTTAACCCAATTTATCTCTACTAACGCAAAATAAAATAATCTAATTAACAGGGAATGATCTCGGTTATATATACTTCACATAGCAAAAAGTAGATTTTAATTTGGAGGTCTATGATAGAAGATATCAGTCTCTAAACATAGGTTGTTGAACAGTTCATAACAGTTTAAATTATGTAATTTTTTCTCAACTTGGCCTCGATTTCTACCTAGTGTTTAACGCTGCTCAATAAAAACTAATTAACAGAGTTGAGAGGGGGATATGTTGTGATCATATCGGTGAAGATGGATCAGAAATCGGTCGAGAGATGGGACTGAAAATAGCGTGTGAAACAGGGGTCGTCACTGTCATTTCTGCTGCGGACGTTTGCGCGGTCGCGCGGACGGCGTTGACGGGGTCGGTCGGCGCTGGGTTACGGTGGCTGCGTGGTGGGAGGAAGTCGGGGTTGGCGCTGGGGTTGTGGGAGTCGAAGGCTAGGGTTAAGGTTTATATATATATATATATATATATATATATATATATATATATATATATAGGCGGAGGGTGAGGGTTAGTTTGTTCGGGGTCGAGCGTACCTGGGCCGCGGGAGGTGCTGCTCCGGGGTTAGGGTGTGCCAGGGCTTACTGATGTGGGCGGGCTTAGGTTACTGTGGGTTAACTTAAGGCTTTAGACTTAAGGAGTTTTGTTAAGGATTTTCTTTTAAATAATTTTTTTTTCTTTTGTTTTTATTTCCATTATTATTATTTACTACTACTATTACTATTATCATTATTATTATTATTATTACATTTAATAACTATATATTATTTACATATACATACGAGGTATAGATAAGAAAATATTTGTATCCAAAAATAATTTCTAAAAAAATTCTATCACTCTTCTACAAGATTTCCTAAAATAAAATAAAAATAAAATAATAGTTTTGTTCCATAAATTCTAGATAAGTAGTTACCTAGATAATTAATTCAATTAAATTTTATTTTCTAATTAACTAAGAAATAATATAATTATATTAAATAATTAATTAAATAAATATAATATTTAAAATTAGGGGGTTTTACATGGCTATCATAGACTACTTCTCCAATTGGGTAGAAGTCGTTCCGCTCGCCCAAGTAAAAACATCCAACATGATCAGTTTCCTTAAAGATCACGTCATCTACCGCTTCGGCTTGCCTCGCAGGATCATTCATGACAACGGTCCACAGTTTATAAGTCACGCTTTGTTCCAATTTTGCGTTAAAAACTGAATCCAAAATATACCTTCAACCGCCTATAATCCAACAACAAATGGATTAGCCGAAGCATTCAACAAGACCATTATCAAGCTCCTCAAAAGTTTATTTCCACCAACAATGTGACTAGATTGAGAAGCTGGATAAATGTCTATGGACCTATCGCACAATGGTCCGAACCCCGACTGGCAGCACGTCGTTCTCCTTGGTCTACCGAAGTGAAGCTGTACTTCTTTAGAGATCCAAACCACTACAAGAAAAATGACCTTTCTTGACGGTCAATTTCTTGACGTATGACCAAACCGGTCAAGGAGAGTAGTTATCTTGATGGTTTTAAACATACGTCAAGAAAACACGTTTTTTCTGTTAAGTTATTAAAATTTGACTATATTTTTTGACTTTTTAAATAAAGCGTCAAGAAAATCTATTACATTACTTGACGGTTTGTTGATAACCGTCAAGTAATGCATGTACAAAAAAATTGCTAGGCACATTTTAATTGGTATTTTCATAAATATTTAAAAAAAATTTTTTACTGTAGGCTCTATGTTGACGACTCCGCGATCAATTTACTCGTTGTTGCTTGAGTTTTTTATTTATTTTATTTCTCTCTTAAGAGCCTCTCCTCTCTCCATTCTCTCTTTATTTTTCTATATGGCTGTTCTCCTCTGCCACCTTCCTCTCCCTCCTACCTAAACTCTCCACTGAAACCGCAGCCTCCATCGACCTCTAATCCCTTGCCGCAAACCCAAGATACCTTGAGGAGACCCCTCTTCCTTCGCTTCTTCATCTTCTTTGCTCGTGGGATTTTGAGCGCTGGCGTCAGACGGCTGACCGTGGGGAGGATGGTGGAGTTCCTCTGGTCATGACAACCGACGACGGAGAGGGGAAGGCCTCGGCTAAATGCGGCTTTGACTCTCAAAACCTTAGATCCCCGCCTCCTCTCCCGTTTCCCCTACTGATCCATCCGCTACCCGGTGGGGGTTGTGATGGTGCAGGTGCAGACATCCCCATCTCCAGCTTCAGCCCCCATCTCCGCTCGAGGTGTGGCCGCCACGCTCAGATCCGTGACGAAGGCGGCCTCCCCGAAGCGGTAGAGAAAGCTCTAGACGAACGGAAGAGGCCCACACCAACGCCCTCTTCTGCGAGTGGTGTTCCACCGCTGTCAGTCATCCCCTCTTCCACATGTTGTATTTTCGGGTACTCGCCCACGTGGAAGAGGAACGACCAGCTGAAGGTGCTCGCCCACGCGTTCGTCCCTCGGCAGGAGGGACTTCGACGAGGCCCTCTTGAGGCACTTCGCTGCCAAGTTCAAGGAGGAATACAACCGTGTCGAGGACCGACAGCTTGATCAATCCATGTCCAAGAGGTCTTCTTTCTTCTTCTCCTTAATTGTCGATCACTTTATTTTATGACCATCACCTGTTTGGTGAAATGCTTACAAGAGAAGTATGAGTCATAGAGCACTCCCTTTAATTTGATGCCGCTGCTTTTGGTGCTTTATTTGATTAAAGTTTTTTTTTTCTATACATACAAACCTATAAATTTTTATTCTTCAGTTTCATGTTATGTGCTTCCATTGTGACCTAGCTGACTGAGGTTGTCCTCTAAATCAGTAGTTGGAGCTGAGTCTGAAATCCGCCATCTCCATTTGTTTTTTCCTGAGCATACTGATATATTTGGAAAAAATCCTCTGTGTCCAATCATGGAAGATTAGAAACATATAAACATAACAAATATACCCAGGAAGTGATCTACGAATCTGTATTTTCTTTTGACTATACTTTCTTAGTGTCAACATTTGATTCACTAACGAGTTTTTTTCTCAATTGATGCTGTTTATGGTTCTGAAAAAAATAAAATAAAATAATTTCATTATGACATGGGAGCCTCAAGTGTCTTTTCATGCCATATTGCACGGACACGAATAAGAACACATTCTGATACATATGAGGAAATGATTAGGATATGGTCATTTTTCGAATAGGTATAATGTGGTCAACTACATTGCACAAATGCGAAGATATGGATCCGACACGGATACTGACACCATTTTCTTGTATTCGTTCAATATAAGTTCTTTATGCTAATTATTAACTTTTCTTATGTTACTGGATGAAGGACAACTGTGGGAATTAATGAGTTCACTGCAAGCTACTCTTTGATTGGTTTATAATCTTGAATTCACTGTAACTTTTCTATCTTATTCCTAAAGCTATCCACTATAACATTTGGTTGGCAACCATGTAGAAGGAGTAATTTTTTTTTTTTTCTAAGAAGTTACTTTTGAGCAATTTGGATATAGTTAAGGCAAGCTTTCCTCATAGCTGTATGGAAGTGAGCTATTATAGTCGCAAAATCCCTTTGAATTCTTAAGAGCCATCTACATAAGTGTTATATATGTTATAAGGCTACTTTCTTTAGGTGCTCATTTTCTTCTTCTGCAACTTTAGGCCATTTCTACAGTGTTATTTTTTGTTTCTATGTCATCCCAAGTCGAAGGAAAAAGAACTGTCATATCTGATGGGCAGTGACATCGAATGCATTTTCAGGTGGAGGTTGATTTACCACTTTCTGCCCATGTAAATGCACGCCATTGGTTAGAAAAAACAAGAGAGTAAACAAGAAAAAACTACTGCATCTCATGACAAGGCTTTAAAAGCAGCTGAAAAGAAGACTCGACTCCAACTAGCTCATGTATTCTTACAAAATAATTGAAGTATTTTCCTGGTTATGAAGAACTCTTCTTGATAAAAATATTTTTCTATGAACACTGCTTCTTAGTTTTAAATCTATACATATGACATTGAGGTGGCATGGAGTATAGAATCTAGGATTTCTTGATGGAAGTATTTAATCACCGGAATAGAACGATGGATCTTGGCTGTAGTGTAGTGATGAAAGCAGGTTCAATTTTTTCCCCCCTAATGCTACTTCTCCCATGTGATTATTTAGTTCATAAAACAAGGGATCCTATGACTCCATTTCACTGCTGTATAGGCAAAAAAAATAGTTGTTGCTGTTCTATTGCTCTATATGGCATCACATGCTCTACTTAATTCTATAAGTTGTATATCTTTTTGTTTAAGATAAATTTATTTGTCTATGTTCCTTTTCTTTCCCTCCCCGTATTTTTTTCTTGCCTTTTTGTTTGTTACTTACTTTATTTTTTTCCTTAGAAAAAAACAAAACCCTTTCTTGCTGATCTTGCATTTAAATTCAAATCTCAGTTTTTCATCTTGTTCTACTCATAAATGATGCTTGAATTTCTTATTCACTTTTTGGTTCTTTCTCGGTATCTGATTTGGTTGGTTGAAGCGTGGTAAATTGGTTGTTGTATGGGAAATTAAGCCAGTAATTGTCTTCTTTGATAATATATGTGAAGAACAAGATAATCTTTGCTCAAAACAAGAACAAGATGACAATTAAGTGTTGTGTACTGTTGGCATTTGTTTTGATTGATGTGTTTCTGATACGTGTCTATACTATAGTGGTAGTTTTAGTAGTTTTATTATTAGTATCTTCAAACTAATTGGAACTTGGTCTGTCCCTTACGTGGTGGTTGGCAATGCAACATGCTTTTGACTTTAGAAGGGTGACAGTTTGATGTTGAAGGTTTTGTTTGATGCCTAGGAGTCTCACTGTAGCTTCATCCTGATAGTTGTGATCATATATTTAAATTTTAGTAAGTATTTTTGAGATGAACATATGCTAGAGAGAGTCATTTCAGAAGCATCTATGGTCCATTTTGTACACTTTTTTAGTTTGAATAGCTATTGTATTTTGTTTATGTTTGATTTTGGTGAAAAGAAATGAAAATGAACAGGAAACTAGGAGTTGTTTTAAGTAGAAGAGACAGGAAGCCCTTGGTAAGGATTTTGTTTGATCATATATTTATGTTTCTTAATTATCATTTGGTAAGTAATGTTATTGTTGAATTTCTTTGTCACTACGTCAAAACTCTTGAGTTGTAAGGGTTGAGGTAAATATTGTTTTATTCAAACATGTCACTCCCTGACGAATTGTCATTTTGAGCCACATTTGTGGTCAAGGATGAGGGTTGAATATAAATATTTACATCAATAGTGATATATTTGATTAATAGTCAAAGAAAGAAGCATAGATTCTCAAACAAATGATTTTGGTTAAAGTTAATTTTACATTTATTGAAGTTAGGATCTGTTTGGTTCACTGAAATATAATTGTAATGGAATCGAGTTTGTAATGTAATGAAATTATAATTACATTATCATGTTTGGTTGGAACATGTAATTAAATTATGTAATGTAATACCAATTGTATTCAAATATTCGGTTTACCATGTAATATAATTGAGTTTTAAAAAATTAAAAATAAACTAAAAAATAATATAATTTTAAAAACAAAAAAAAAAGATAAAAAAAAGATTGAAAAAATGTTTTTAACTTTTTTTAGTTATTTTTATTTTTTTATTGCTTACATGCCCCATTGTTTACATGCTCATGACATATCAACTTACAGTAAGTCTCATTGCTTACATGCCTCATTGTTTGTTAAAATATTCATTTTTCTGGTTATGAAGAGCTCTTCTTGATAAAAATATTTTTCTAACACAAGCATCAAATGAAATTAGCAAGAAAAAGATATAGTTACTAGTTTCTTTGGTTCTCAAGCAACGTGTAAAATATGAAGCAACAAAATGAATGCTTCTCTCACTAACAATCAGTCCCTTGCTTGTGTAGGTAAAAATTGAAACTGTTGTTCTGGGATTTGTTAGGGCTTCATTTATGTTAAATTGGACACAAATACGACACAGCATGCACGAAACATGCACGAAACAGACCGTGAAGGGTATACAACACGTTTTGGCATACCATGAACTCTCTAGAATTCCTAATTATACCCAAAGTACCTCCAACATTAATCCCTATATTTATGTCATTCACTGTGGGACTGATTCTCGGATATCAAGGTGTCCTTATTTGGGATAGATAGTATTTTTCTTGTGTTCTACTTTATATACATGTCTTGTTCCTTTCAACCTTACTATCTCCTTTACTTATATTTCTAAATCGTATTTCCCTGTAATTTGTCTATATGATCAAGCAAAGATTCGTAATTCATTAACCCCACTTTTCAGTTTGAGCTCTGGAACATCTTTATGAGTATCTTTATTAGTTTTAGTTCATTAACCCACTTTTTAGTTTTGTCTCTGCCATATTTTTGCATATAGATAAATCAATTTGGGGCTCCATATGGCAGGTTACTGAACAAATTAAGTCATCTGTAACTGTTGGAGGACAAGTTTAAGTCTAGGTTTTGGTATATCTCAGACATTTTTTAGTTAATATTCGTATGGTTTTGAGATCGTTTGCAGCCTAAGCTAAAACTCGAATTTGATATTATGAAGCATACTGGAATTGTACCATCTCATGCTTCTGATGATTGTTAATCGTATAATGCAGGTAATATTTTTCAGATGTACATGATTTATTATAATAAAGTAGTCAATGATCTCAGCTCGGTAGTGACAATTTGCTCTTTCATGCACTCTCACAGAAGTACATAATTAGTTTATCTAGTTAGTTTAGGTATCAGTTTATTGTTTGTCCTATACTAATTTAGTTTGTCTAAGTTTGGGCATAATCTTATATATTCTTTGTCCTATAGATATTTCCTCTGTTGTATTCTATCAGTGAAGTCTAGAGATGGAGAGGAGAAGGGGAAGTAGGAGAAGAGAGAATATGAGAAAGGAGATTGCAAGGGCCTTAAACCCTAGGTTGCATCTCATGTCTATTTATATTGATATGCAATACACCCACAATTACTATTTATACCCTCATATGAAAAATAACAAAATAAAATAACTCTAACACCCTCCCTCAAGCAGGAGCATATAGATCAGACATGTCCAACTTGCTACATAAATCAGAAAATGGACCACGAGCAAGTGGTTTGGTGAGGATATCACCTAATTGATCCTCTGACCGAACATAAGGAGTGACAATCTGTTTCTTCAGCAACAAATCATGAACAAAATGACAATCCACCTCGATATGCTTCGTGTGCGCTCATGAAACACCGGATTACTTGCGATAAACATTGCCGACTGATTATCACAATACATCTCCATCGGAATAGGAATCATGATTCCCATTTCATGAAGAAGAGACTGCACCCACATCATCTCAGAAGCTGTATGAGCCATCTCACGGTACTCGGCATCTGCACTAGAACGAGCCACAACATTCTGCTTCTTACTACGCCACGTGACAAGATTGCCACCCACAAACGTACAATAGCCAGAAGTAGATCTCCTATCAGTGCGACTGCCTGCCCAATCAGCATCACTGAACCCAGTCACCGTAAGCAACTGAGAAGGTTTGTACAACAAACCCTTTCCAGGTGCACCCTTCAAGTATCGAAGAATGCGAGAGATAGCCTCCCAATGTGGTTGCCGAGGGGCATGCATAAACTGACTAACTATTCCAACTGCATATGTGATGTCTGGTCGAGTAACAGTAAGATATATAAGTTTGCCAATCTATAATATCCAACATCCTCAAATAACTCTCCCCTGTCAGCATCAAGCTTGTCATGATAATCCATAGGAGTCTCAACTGGCCGACACTCCAACATCCCAGTCTCGGAGAGCAAGGCTAGAACATACTTGCGTTGTGACAGATACACACCTTTCTTAGATCGAGCAACCTCGATTCCAAGAAAATATCGAAGAAGACCCAAATCCTTAGTATGAAACTGACGACTAAGGTAGGCCTTCAAGTCCACAATTCCAGCATGATCACTCCCAGATATAATGATATCATTAACATAAACAATCAACACGATAATACCTGCTGAGGAAGAATGGCAAAATACTGAATGATCTGATGTGGTACGCCGAAAGCCATACTGAATGAGAACTAAACTGAACTTGTCAAACCAAGCACGAGGTAACTGTTTCAGTCCATATAATGCTTTCTTCAATCGACATACGAGTCTTTTATTTCCTGCTATAACATATCCCGGTGGTTGATCCATATAAACCTCCTCATGTAAGTCACCATACAAGAAATCATTCTTTATGTCCAGCTGATATATAGGCCATTGGTGATTAACCGCCACAGAAATAAGAATCCGAACTGAATTCAGCCGAGTCATTGGAGAGAAAGTCTCCATATAATCCACGCCATATGTCTGAGTATACCCTTTGGCAACCAACCGTGGCTTGAGGCGCTCAACAGAACCATCAGGGTGATACTTAACAGTGTACACCCATCTACAACCCACTGTTTGTTTTCCAACAGGAAGTGATATAAGCTCCCAAGTCTGATTTTGATGTAAAGCATACATCTCCTCATCCATTGCACTTTTCCAACCAGAAGATGACATAGCCTGCTTGTAAGTTTTGGGAATAAAAGTAGAAGACATTGAAACAACAAATGCATGAAAAGATGATGAAGTACGGTGTAATGAAACATAGTTAGAAATGGGATGTTTATTCTTTGTGGTACAAAGACGTCTTTTTCTGAGAGCAATAGGAAGATCATCTGGATCTGTGGTGATGAGAGCAGAAACCTCAGGCACGGAAGATGATTGGTTGAAGGCTGAATTTTGCAGAACCACTGGCCTGTCCTTGGATCTCTGATAAACTTGTAAATGGGGAATGGAGACAGAAATTGATTCAGGAATGACCGGAAGTGGTATGGAAGATATCAAATATGTTATAAAAGGAATACAACAGTCTACTGAAGGAAAGAAAGGGGTAGACTCAAAGAATGTAACATCCGCACTGACATAATATTTGCGTGACTGTGGACTGTAACAACGATAACCTTTTTGAGTACGGGGATAACCAAGAAAGACACTTCAGAGATCTAGGAGCCAACTTATCTCGATTAGGTTCCAAGTTATGAATAAAAGCGACACACCCAAACACTCGAGGTGATAAGGAAAAGGGTGCGACATTGGTATGTAATATGGTAAATGGAACTTTGTTATTTAATACAGATGATGGCATGCGATTAATAAGATAACATGCAGTAAGAACGACATCTGCCCAATACTGTTTAGGGACATGCATATTGAACATGAGAGTTCGAGCCACATCTAAAATGTGTCGATATTTGCGTTCGGCTATACCATTTTGTTGAGAGGTGTGGACACAACTGGTTTGATGAATCATACCACGATCAACACAGAAACTGTTCACAGAAGATTGCGTATACTCCAAAGCATTATCAGAACGCAGAATTTTGATACGTTTATTAAACTGAATATAGACTTCATTATAAAAGACAGATAACACATTTGGAAACTCAGATCTTTCTTTCATTAAATAACACCAAGTCATTCTGGAATAATCATTAATAAAAATAACAAAATACTGAAATCCTTTCGGACTTTTGACTCTAGACGGACCCCAAATATCATAATGAACAAGATCAAAAGACTCTAATTGACGACTCTCACTACGACGAGGAAAGGAACTACGGTGATGCTTGCCTAACTGACAAGCCTCACATTCAAGACTAGAAACATGACTCAAACTAGGAACAACTTGACGCAACTTAGCTAAAGACGGATGTCCCAAACGATAATGCCACTGCAACGGAGAAGTAGAAACAGAAGTGAAGGCTTTTCCAGGTAGATCTAAGTAGTACAGTCCATCTTTTTCATGTCCCGAACCAATCATCTTCTTCGTCCTGAGGTCCAGAAAAACACACGAATTTGGAAAAAATGTCACAGAACATTGAAGAGATTTGGTTAACTAGCTCACAAATAACAAATTAAATAAAAAATTAGGCACATATAATGAATCAAATAATGATAGTGACTGAGTAGGGTGAATGACACCTTTCCCAAGCACAGGACGAGTAGATCCATCAGCCAAGATAATATTATGTTTCATGGAACTACGATTACGAAAGATAGATGTTATACCAGACATGTGAGAGCTTGCTCCTGAGTCGATGACCCAAGAGGTGGATGGTGACTGGGTTGCCACAAAAGCAGGATTACCTATATCAAGGTTCAAAGTATCGGTATCGGAATCGGTATCGGACCATTCCTATGAGTATCGGGATCGACGATATCGGTAGTATCGGCAGTTTCGGATCGGAGTATCGAATTTTTTGGTATCGGAAAGCAAACAACTATTAGTAAATTATTAATATTTTAGAGAATATATTTTATACATTTATGCATAATTTAAAGTATTTTCAGTATTGTTTCTTAGTATTTTTGATATTGAAAGAAATAGTAGTCATCATTGTCGATTGATTTATATGCGATACATAAGTTTTCCTCTTTTATATGTTTTTACAACCTTACTATGTTTTTACATCCTTTCTAATTGGTCTTTTTAATTCAAATTTTTTTGCCGAATTGACTGGAAAAGAGACCTCTAATGTCGGTATCGGTCAGTATCGGGTATCGGTCGGTATCGGATCGGGACATGCCAAACTGTATCGGTATCGGCCGTATCGGATCGGTATCGGCCGATACTTTAAACTATGACCTATATGTGCCATGGTTGCAGTAGGTTGGGAGGTGGTACTAGCAAGCGCGTTCAACTTCTGGAGGATCTGTTGAAATGGAGATGAGGTATCGGACGTTGAAGTCTGATTGAAACCCGAAGTATCATCTCTGGGAGCAGAAGTGGTGACCTGGGACTGCATATTTTCAGCATGCACTTGATGTGCATATTCTGGTTTGCCCCACTTGTCCCAACAGTAGTCTTCTACATGACCGAGCATTCCACAATAGTTACACTTCCGTGGTTGACCACGGCCACCACCACCACCGCGGCCACCACCATGACCATTGTCTCTACCACTACGTCCTCCTCGACCAAAACTACGACCACCATCTCTACCGCCACGTCCACTACCACGTCCACCACCACGACCAACAACACCAGAAACTAGGGCAGAAGAGTCAGTACTCGGCACCACAGAACTCTGTCCCAGAAAGGAACGATTGAGACGGGAGAAAATATCTGCCACTGTAGGTAACTGCTCTCCAGCAAGGATTTGAGCTTTATAAGGTTGAAGCGCAGGATCCAAGCCGGCTAGGATAAGTGAAACATGAAACTCTTCCTTCTGTCTGCGAGCTTCCTTCAAATCAGTAGTAACAGGATGATATTAAAGCAGTTCCTCCTACAAAGCCTTCTTTGAAGCCAGATATTCATTCACAGGCTTCCCATTTTGCTTTGTATTGAACAATAACTCGTACAACTCATAGATACGGGCAACGTTTCGCTTCTGCGAATATGGTTCTTCCAGAGATGCCCAAATCTGTTTGCTTGATTCACACCACTGAACATTAGCAGCGATATGTGGTTCCATACTATGCCACAATCACGACATAACGTATGCATCTGCACTCATCCAATCTTCATACTCAGCGGAAGTTTCAGGCAGGGGTTCTTCCGTCAAAAATTTTAACTTCTTCTTCGCCCTTAACACCACTTTGATAGACTTGGACCAGGCAAGGTAGTTCGCACCATTGAGTTTCACCGCTGAAATCGACTTTCCCAATTCATCATTATGAATAACAGTAAAAGGAGAACCACCTCCGCTACCACCACCACTATTAATCTCGCTAGAAGATTCGGTCCCCACCATACTTGCAGATGCAACAGAAAGACGGGATCTTTGAAACCCTAGATCTCACAACGAACCTCAACCGACGACGAATAACCAACGACGACGAATAACCAACGAAGATCTGTAGAAACCCTAGATCTCATAAACGAACCACGAACGACCACGAACAACGAACGACGAACGGCGAATCATGAAAAGTAGACGAAAAACGGCCGAAAAAATATATGCTCTGATACCAAGTGAAGTCTAGAGATGGAGAGGAGAAGGGGAAGTAGGAGAAGAGAGAATATGAGAAAGGAGATTGCAAGGACCTTAAACCCTAGGTTGCATCTCATGTCTATTTATATTGATATGTAATACACCCACAATTACTATTATACCCTCATATGAAAAATAACAAAATAAAATAACTCTAATGATGGGTTTGGATTTTTTTACCATATTGTCATTTTTAGTATAGTTTGAGTTTTAATTTTCAGTTCAATTCCTCTTGTTATCTTCCAATGATGGGTTTGGGTTTGAGTTAATATGGAAATAGTTTTAATTTTCTACTTGCTTGGGATATGGTCATCCTGATATGCCCAGGAAGCTCCTTTATTTCAACATTTGACAAAATAGATATATTCTAACTACTCAAAGCATATTTCATATTTTTATATGCCAACTCATATAAACTTAAATTCAAATTTTGTTAAGAGTTAGTGAAGAAGCCCAATAAATAAATAAGTAAATACCACCTTGGAACATGCTGCTTAGATCCTTATTGATGACATGTAGGAACTAAAGTAATTTTTGACATGTAGGAACTAAAGTGTCAACCTTTATTTGAAGAATATTTAGTAGTTTGGTATTAATGGCATTAATATGTATTTTATTTTTTATACAAACTTGATCATTTATTATACCAACTATTTATTTCTGTCATGGATTGTAGTCTCCAATTATTTTGGTATTAATGGCGCATTAATATGTATTTTATTTTTTGTAGGTGTAGTTTCTACTTGCACCCTTATGAAGGCTTTAGCTACACAAGCACTCATACAAGGGAACCTGAGTGCACCTAGGATACTCGGAAACACAAAGTAAGTTTTCCAAATGCATGTTAAGAGCTCATAAATAAAACTTTTTGATGAGAATATTTTTTGTTAGCTTTAAGATACTGCAGATACACAACTGTTTGTTTCCTTATGGGACTCTCCCAATTTGATAAGCATTTTTGCAAGATCACTCGATGTCTAACTCATAATTATTCTTTATTTATTTTAATTTGTATGAAGTTGTCAAGGCTATTTCGATTTGCATTAATACAAATATTGAGATCAAACAGTTCTAGTATATGAATGCTTTTAAAAGAAATTGCATTTTAAGCCATCTTCAAATTTTGAGTTATCTTCAAGTTGTCTCAAATTTGCAGAAAAAGATCTTAGGTTGTGTGGTTGCTAAGATATTGATAAAGTGAAAGGAAACTGAAACTTGATCCTATATAAACTGGATCATTTTTCTACATGAAATATTTTCGCTTTCTTTTTCTTTCCCTTCCCTCATATTCTTAGAAACCAAACACAACAATAGAGTATTTTAGGTTATACAACTTATATAGTTTAGTTTCCTGAAGAATTTTTAAAATGCACCTGACAATGGACATAACACTACTCAAAAAAGTGTTTAGTTATAAGTTTCATATTAAATGAGATGAAGCAAAGTGTAATATTAGCCACATGACAAGAAATTGCATTTTGAGCTATCTTCAAGTTGTCAATAATTCTAAAAATGTCTTCGGATATTTTAGGCAACATCATATATTATATATATACCCTTGTTTCGTGGAGAATTTTCAAAATGCATGTCTAATGGGAAAAACACTATTATGTATTGGCAGATTCATGTTAAAACTCAAAATGAGAAGCAAGGTGTAATATAAGCCACATGAGTACATATTGTATTATGTAAAGCCAAATGGAGCTGGTAAATGAGTGTATACATTATAAACATAACAAATCAAACTTATAATAAATGTACGTATATATGTATATCATTCTAAAAATTATTATTCAGGGCACATGGGTATATTCCTTTATTCTCTGTCCTGTATTTCAAGATTTTATAAAGCCAGATGGAATTCATCAATGAGGGTAGATAGAGAAACAGTATGATAAATATAAATCAATAACATGCAATATAAAAATTATATAAGGGAACTGTGCAATTATATATGTTCCAATCTCAGTCAAGACAAAGTAGGAGACAATTGTGAGGAATCAGTAAAGTGTCGAGAGCAGTGAACAACTAAAAGTATTTTGTTAGATTCACCAAGTATCATATTTTTATTTCATTTATAGTGCATATAGGAATATGCTAAACAATTAAATCTATTTCTCATGTATAAACACACATACTAATTAAATCTGTTCCTCTTGTTCTATCAGGAACTACATGGAAAATGAAGGTGTACTCTGAAGGGAGGGATGTGCTCTGAGTTCATATGTATTTTGGTTTACTTGTACAAATAGATTTTGGATGTTTAAGATGTTGTACAAAAACTATTTACTTTTGTTATTTGGATGTGGTTGGATGTTTGTGGTTTAGTTATTTGGATGTGGTTGGATGTTTGTGGTGTACGAATGTGTATTTGTTAATATAAAAATTGTATATTATAGTTTTTCGATGTTTGCAATGTCCTGGATTATATTATATTATGCGAGTTTGATATATAATATATAATTATAAACAAATAAATTTTGTACAAAAATTAGCTTTTCTTGACGGTTATAAAACGTCAACAAATAACTGAATTCTGCTATAAAATATTATTTCTTGACGATTTTTAATTATCAAGAAAGGTTTTTCTTGACGGTTATTACACGTCATCTAGGTCAGAGTCAAGAAAAGTTTTCATTTACCTTGACGGTTTTTTGTTATGTTTCTTGACGGCTAAAAATCGTCAAGAAAGTTATTATACTTGACGGTTTAAAACCGTCAAGATAGCAAAACCAGAAACTGTCAAGAAAATCAAGGATTTTTTTTGACTCTGGCCTAGATGACTGATCCAGAGCCGTCAAGAAAATCGTTTCTTGATGGAGAAAAATCGTCAAGAAAATCATTTCTCAACGGAAAAAAGCCGTTAAGAAAAGCCATTTTTCTTGTAGTGAATTCTTTCTCTCCGGGGAGCCCTTATGCACCAGCTAATCGTCGACGACAACCATTGTCAACGTCTACAAGAGTTAGAGGCACTTGACGAAAAATGCCTTTTGGTCCAACAACGCATTAAGCTATATTAAGAACGACTCTCCAGGACCTTTAACAAAAAGGTGAAGGAAAGGACGTTCCAAGTCGTCGATCTCGTCCTAACCATGAGAAGACCAATGATCATTCCCACAAAAAGGTGAAAAATTTTCAACCCAAGTGGGAGGGTCCCTTTGTAGTGGAAACGGTCGACTACAGGGGCGCATACAGGCTCGTTAAGCCTTATGGTGACTTGCTCATGATGCCAATCAACGATAAGTTCCTAAAGAAATACTATGCCTAAGTTGGGCATGCAAAAACATGCCATTTCTATCCCTAGCAGAGGGACAGAAAAGTGTCATGTGCACAGTTGATGTCTTCACCAGCAAACTATTTATGTCCGTAGCATGTAGACAAATATGTTATCCGTACTCGGGAGTCCCGAGTGCGCAATGGGTAACATATCCATAAAACTTCTCTATGGCAAATGGTTCACGTCCACATCACCTCTGAATAATAAGTCGTTCTTCCCACCAAAAGAAGACAGTCATGTCCACACTACCTTTGACTCGTCCCTTTTGTTGTTATCTCTACAAATTTTTTACAAAGCAAGTAGTTCACGTCCAAAATACCTCTGAACTATGATCTGCCTATATTCCACAGTAAAAGAAAACAGTCATGTCCATACTACCTCTGACTCGTTTCCTTTTTTCTCCACAAAATACGTGTCACGACCCGCACCCGGAATTGGGGCACGAGTACGTGGGTACGTCCAGCCTACGCCGCAGCATCGGCGGTAGAACGCTGTCAAGGTCTTGATACTATCTAGCCAATCTCACACAAGCATCCAATCTCCATAAGGAGGCACGGATGACACAAATAAAATGAACACATACTCAATCACAGGATTACAGCACGATAAGATATCGAACAAAATTAAATACAACACAAGTCAAAAGTAATAACTTAACTCAACAATATCCAAGTCATCATAAATGCCGGAGACAAATCCGGTACCAAAAAGTCTGCTGAAAGAACTAACTAGAAGATTGGTGATTCCGGCTAGACCTCCCGGAATCACAACTAACTATCAAGCCCAAGTGCAGCTACTCACCATATGGTCCATAAAGTGTTGGCTACCGATCCTCTAAGGCATAGTCTGGAAAAATATTTCCAGTCAGGAAGGAGCAAAGTACAAATCTCAAATAACAGTTCCATTAAATTGATAAGGACTATAAAGCAATAAACATGTGATGCTAGCTACTGAGAAGACAGTGAAATAATGCAATTAAAAAGAGACAGGCAATGTAAAGAGACAGGCAATAGACAATATGATACAGTCAGTGCATGTATGAGAATGAAAAGAACAAGGAACAGTATCATATACGGGTGATGTAGTATATGATTTAAATAGAGAACTGTAATCTATTCTAAGTGTTTGAAATAGTAGTTTCAAAATGTGATCGGCTTGGGAACATGTACGATAGCTACAGGGCCTGGCTAATCATGGGTGAAGAGCATGATTAACACTTACATTGTTCTACACTACAATAAGAGGTTATGATCACATTTCTTACTAACTACTTCCCCGCCCCCAACTAGTAAAGTGGATTCCAACCATGACACGTCACGATACACGAGCAAGTCCAGTCTATCATGTACGATATCTAATATACATGTCGTGTACAATGTCAATACGATAATCAATGTAACATCTCATGATTGCAGATCCAAGCTATACTAGTCCGTGTAGCACAGTGTCAAGGATTCAGATGTAATATTTCATGATTATTGAATTTATAGAAATTATCAAGAAATTGGAAATTATCAGAGAATGTACTTGCCTTGGGTCCTTAGCTGGTAATTATGGATGTCCTGTTCCAGAGTATCCCCTGGGTGAAGCAACAGTCCTAAAAATATATCACAATAACACTTGTATCAGGTGCTACCCTAACACACAGTCTATAAACAGTGGCCTCAGGGCCATGCCAGACAGGGCACTAGTCAACTAGGGTCATCTAGTAGGGATACATTTTTAAATAACATCTCATTATCTAATATATATAATTTCCATCCATTACAATAATAGATATATGTAAAAATATATACTTTAAAATAAATAATACTTGTATATATATATACATAATAAATAATACTTGTATGTATATCTATATAAACATAGTTCATGGAAAGGAATACAATACATATATTTAACTAACATATACATTAATGCTTACAATATATATATATATACACCAAATTTAGTACATATACAATATTTATATGTATCATTTAATTATATGTATAATATATATACAGGTTGAACAATATATTACTATATACATAAATTTTATATATTAAAATATACTAAGTATGTATACAAAATACATGTATATATATATATATATATATATATATATATATATATATATACAAGTTATATATATGAGAATACGTAGTTATATATTAATATGTTGAAAATACATATGCCACGTTACTACAACCAATATTTGTATAAAACGAAAATATATATATATTGAATATCTATATAGATATATATATACCAAATCTTATTATATTTCCCATATACATATATATATATATATATATATATATATATATATATATATATATATATATATATATATATATATACCAATTACCAAAATACGTATTTACATATTTATACATTTATACCAAAATACGTATTTTATTACATATATTCTATATGAAATATACCAAAATAATACATGTATGTATATGCATACATATACACTAAGTATTATTCTAATACACACACCAATATACGTATTTATATACATATATTCTATATCTACACATTAATATATATACAAATACCTATACACATTGCATCATATACTAAATATATACATACTATACATATATGCGTATTAACATTAATTAAATAACTATTATACCTATACATATATTTTATATATACTATACATTATGTGTTAAAATATTAAATAAATAAATGCTATACATATTCATGTATTTAAAACATTAATTAGATAACTATTATACATATACATATAGTATATATATACTCATACGTATATGTACGTATATATATATACATATATATATATACATATATATATATATATATATATATATATATATATATATATATATATATATATATATATATATATATATATATATATATATATATATATATATATATAAAGAGGGAAGGGGAGAAGAGAAGGAAACTTACTGTGAGGGGGGTCGGCCTTGGCTGGAGTATGGCCGGAGTACAGGAAGGAGGAGCTCGGCAGGGAGGAGCAGCGGCTGGACTTGCCGCCGGAGCAGGGAGCAAGGGGAGTAGTGGTGGTCCGGGGATGAGCCAGCGGGAGGAGGAGGGACTCGGCAATGGAGGAGGCGCGGGGATCAGTGGGGTGCCGACGCCGGAGTGCAGAGGTGAGGGGAGTTCGTGAGTTGGGGGTCGCCGGGGTTCAGCCGGAGCGGGTCGGGATGGTTGACGGAGTGCAGGGAGGTGGCTGGTGGTGTAAGTGAAGATGGGGGCCGGCTGAACTGATGGTTGGCCGGCTGTGCGTAGACCAGCGGGAGGGGTCGGCTGAGAAGAGGGCCGCCGGAGGGCCGCCGGGCACAGGGAATGGTCGGCCGTAGGGGATCGACAGTAGGGATAATAGATGATTTTTCCCTCTTTTATTTCTAATTCAAAACTAAAGAAGGAGAAATGAAATGAAGAAGAAGAAGAAGAAAAGAGAAGAAGAAAGGAAAAAGAGAAGAAGAAAAGAATGGAAAAATTTAGAATGAGGCTACGGTTGGAGGCTTGAGGAGGGTGGGGTTACCTAGGTTTTCTAGGGATTAGGGTTGATGGTGACATGATATTAAATAGGGGAGAGAGGGTGTGAAATCAAGGGTGGTGATTGACCCCCTTTAAATGAGTGGTCTAGATGGGTCATGAGGGATTTCATGTGGGGATGAGGGTGAGAAGCTAATTAAATAATTATTAGGCTCCCTCATTGTTTTAAACAAATGAGGTGTTGGCACAAAATGCAAATGTGCAAATTAGCCCCCCTCAAATTGGGTATTTGCACAGACACATAAAATGACGAAAATTTGGCGGGCGATTCGGTGTTCGGTGTTTTGTAGGGTCAGGGGGTGCTGTAAGATCGGTATGGGCTCAATTTGCAGGGCACTAGAATTAAATTTGGATTTTCAGGATCAGTTAAAATAGTATCCTCAATTTAATTAGAAATAAATGCAAGTTGTGTTCTAAAATTAATTAGAAGTACATGGGGCCAAAATCAGGTCAGGTCATCAATACCAATAATGAAGTAGACTCAGAACAGAATATTACCCTAATTTGGGCCGCACGAAAAATAGGTCAAGATTATCTCCAATTTTAATTGGAACGCACAACGATACAAAATAGGGATTTATTAAATAACGTCCGCGATAATTTTTGTGCGGCTAAAAATAATGTACAGAGAGCATAATTATGAGTTGCAAAAATAGCAGAATGGAAGGCGGGCATGTCTAGGACAAGATTGTGAAATTTGTTGGAAGACAAAAGCTATGGTAGCGCTCCAAATATCGAAGCAAAGGCAATGCACAATAGTTAATTAAAATACGGTAATTAATTAAAATCTCCAATAAATAAATTCTAGATAAAATAATTAAATACAGAATTCCACAATTTGGACAGGTGTTCATCTACTGGGCTTCTAGGTCAAGTCTGCTAGCTCAAAACAAATGAACACTGTAATAATTATATGTTTAATTACACATCTCACATATTTATTTAAATTAAATATACTATCATGCAATTACTTAATTGTAACTACCATAATATTAAATATTATAAAAAGTCAAAAATACCCCTGTTTCCGGAATATGGTAGTGACAAGTCTACCCTCCTTAAAAGAATTTTGTCCTCGAAATTCAAAATCCTCATAGTGGTGTTTATTCATACACATTACTATTTCCCTCAAAAATTTAAATTCAACCACGAAATCAGGTAATAATCCACAATGTCTTTTCACAATTTTTCAAAAATTCTGAAATTATTGTATAACCTGAAAAATCCTCGAAATAGAATCAAAGTCCATTTTTATCAAAATTTCCCAAAATTTTAGTTAATAATTCAATACTCGAAATTTAATATCCACTCCTCAAATTTGATTTTTATCAATGAACAAATATAAAAATGTAATCTCGTTCCACAAGTTTGAATTTAAACATTTATTCATCAAAAATTTTATTTCTCGATTTCCTCTTCCTCAAAATATCCACCAATGCGATACTTAAAGATTCTCAAATTGCAACATCTCATATAAAATTCTAAAATTCATAACTCGCAATTAAATAAATATATTGATAAATCTCCCAAAATTTCCAAATTTAATAACCAATTTAAATATGCCATAATCTTCCTGGAATTAATAGATCATAAATTCTGCCATGTTAAATTCTTGGCCCTTTATTTAAATCGATGCTTATCCTCGAATTTTTAATCATCTTGTTAATCATCTTGTCTCTCCTGTCAAGTCATAACTCCTTTCTGAATCTTCGTCATGGTCAAACCCCGATAATCATGGTCTAAGAAAAATCTTTCCTACAATCATACAACATGCAACCTAAGGGGAATATGTACGATCATGGTGTCTTTTGTCATGGTATTGCAGTCTCTATATCAGGGGTACTACTAACTACATTATAACAAGAAAATCATGCATGCAAGCTACGGTACTAAGGTATCAGTCAATCAATCAAATAGATAGGAACAGAGGGAAGGAAGAACAGAACCTGCTAACACATTACCTGTAGTATCGGTCTCCTTGACCGTCATCGCAAATGCCCCGCCCTGCTGGGGTGGTTCCCTTCGCGGGTGCTGAGCAATATACGGTTCCACAGGTAGCCTAACTGGATCTCTATAATCTGAAGCTGCGCGCTGGCCGGGAAGATAAGGGGCTAGAAGACAATTCCTTACTCGATGTCCCGCAGCGCCGCAGTGCAAACAAAGTCCTAGTCTCGTTCTACAGCTCTTCCAAAAGTGACCTGGCTTCTTACAGAAATGACAAGTCTGCTGTGTCTCTCTCGGAGGCTGTTGCTGATTCTGCTGAACACGGACTGGTGCCTGGTACTGTTGTTGATACTGATACGCCCATGGATGTTGCTGGATAGGAACTGGTGCTAGGTACTGCGGTGGATGCTGAAATGTCCATGGTTGTTGCTGAATATGAAATGGTACTTGGTACTGCTGTTGGTGTTGAATACGGGGATGCTTGGCTGGTCCTGTGCTACCATTCGTATCTCCAAAAGTATTGTGACTCCTCTTAGGCCTGAGATCCAGATCCTCTTCTGCAATCTGAGCATCCATCAAGATAGCCTCAAAGGTAGCGGTACGACGACCAGAAGTACGCGACCTAATCTCTCTCGTCAGTCCCTTTCTGAATTTTCGGGCTCGATCTCCTGGGTCCCGAATCATAGACGATGCAAAATGGCTCAATCTACAGAATTCTGCAGCGTACTCGTCGACCGACATGTTTCCTTGAACCAAGTCATGAAACAGACTTTCCAAGGTTCCCAATGCCACGTCGGGAAAGAACTTCTCCTTGAAGGTCTCCCAAGTAAGTCCTTGTGCAGTAATTCTCCGCTCCGTGCGATACCACGTGAGTGCGATATCGAACATCTGACTGCCAGCGGCTTCTATCTGCAAGTTCTCTGGAATCTGGGTCAATCGCAGGCTCCTCTCTATATCCTCTAGCCAGTCATCAGCGTAGAGTATCCCTTCGGTGCCTTTAAACTCTCGAGGCATCATCCTTTTGAAATCCACTATAGTGCCTGATCTCTGCTGCTGGCCAGGAAACTGCTGGTACTGTGCTACTTTCTCCAAAGCTTGGAGAGTCACCTGATGAGCATTCTCCATATTTTCTCTTATCAGCTCGGTTTGTGCCTGGTGCGCTTCTTCTTGCACCCTCTGAGCCTCAGCTTGAACTCGCTGAGCGTCTGCCGTCACTCTCTGGGCATCTACCATGCCCTGGATCAAGGTAAACATCTGCGTCCCGTCAATGGGCAAACCTCCAGGAATCGGAGTCGGTGGAGGAGGAAGGTTGTCCATCACAGCTGCGGCAATCCTCTGAGCAGGTGGGGGAGGAGGATCCCCGAAAAGTGCAGACACTCCTACGTGCATCGGAGATGTAGGAGGAACTACGGCTGTCTATCCCTCAGGTTGAGAGGTGGCAGACCCCTCTAAAGCTGATGTTCCCGCTCTCATAGACCGTGTCTGCGGCGACATCCTGAAGACAGATCCCAAAGAATCAATTTAGGCAAAAATGCGATATCA
Organism: Iris macrosiphon; assembly: GCA_036927795.1. Classification (NCBI taxonomy): domain Eukaryota; kingdom Viridiplantae; phylum Streptophyta; class Magnoliopsida; order Asparagales; family Iridaceae; genus Iris; species Iris macrosiphon. The sequence continues at coordinate 112,791,769 of JAYESA010000006.1, read as the reverse complement.
TCAAGGAAGGACAGTACAGTTCTAAAGAAGCAACATTCAAGATAAAAGATTGGAAATAAATATTCCTAGTTGTGATTGCACAGGTCAAAGATACATCCATGGTCTGATACTTCTATCCCTCTAAGTACCACAGTTCTACCAGAAACATACTCACTGCTAGCTTCCTTACCTACTACAACCGTTGATACTAGTTATCCTTATCACTCAAGTGCATATCAAATACAACACATCATACTAAGTACTGCTCTTGTAACGCCCCGCAACCGCTCGGAGCGTTACGCTGAGTCGGACTGAATGAATCAAATGCTGGTTATATTTGAAATGTCGGATTTCGGGAAGAAGGATTAATCGAGTTGGTTTCAATGTGCAGATGGCTAGTGGGTTCGATGGAAATCAGGTGTTCGTTCCGAACAGTACTGAATAGCTGAATGGAAACGATAATGCCGTCTTCCTTAGTCCGATCGATCGGATGATTTGGAAAGCATGGCCTACTCGCACGGTCATACCAGTTGAGTAGATCGCGCTTGCATCGGACCACGGGTTCAAGGGATTGGCCGTATCGGCAGGACAAGATGCCTAACGGATTCAAACATTGTGAGTGGGCTCTTTCCCTTCTCCTCTACTCCTTCATGCCTAATAATATGGAAAACACGTAAAGGCTTGAACACTTGGGCTGAAACATCGGGAAGCACTACACTGAGGCGTGCATAGAGTGTGCGTCGTTGGCTTGGTAGGATTGTGGCTTGAATGGTTTGCGCGTTGGATAGTTGGATACGATAGCTGGATTATTCATTTGAGGCGATCGGTTGGATTACTTGGGATTATGCTTGGATGGTTGGAAGTATACAGGTTGGAATGATACAATTGAGGCAATGGGAATATCGGGATTCGGGCGAGCGAACGTGCATCCGTGCGCGTGTATCACAAGGATGCTTTGTCTTGCAAAGCAGGCAGTTGTGGTTCGAAACCGAACAACTGTATCGGCGAGGGCGTTGTGTCGTTTGATGGGGCATCGTGCCACGAATGTGACATTGTGCCACTGAAACGGCATTGTGCCATGGGTTTAGCTTTGAGCATAGGTGTTGCACCAATTTGGATTGTGTTGAGAAGAGGCTTCGTGCCTATGAAACACTTGATATTTTGATGCCTCAGGCTATGTTTTGAGGTCGAGATTTGGGTTCTTGGAAGGACATGTTGGAAGAATGGTTATGGATGTGTTGGTTGGATTATTGATGGAACGAGTCTAGGATCGCTTGGTGGGGCAAGAATGTTCGATCCTCTCGTCATACCTACTGTGTCTGCATAGTCACGGACAACCTGGGTGGCACAGGGTTTGGTTTCCTCGAACGGGTGCTCCGGGGCACCGGGACCGTTCGGCCATGGAGGAGACAATTTGGGTAACGCGTCTTGGGCGCGGTGCCAGCGGTTGGATGCGATTCAGGTGGGTTAGCTACTTAGCGCTGTTTCGAATAGAACCGCATTTGATCTGTCCGATCAACGTCCTTTATGGCCTTTGGCCAGTGACTTCATATAAGAATAGATGTTGGCTTGCTTTACTTTGGTTGGTTTGTGCATCGTATAGGCACGGCCACCTTGCCTCGGCAAGAGTGTGCACTCGAGAGTGGGATATATAAACTTTGGTTGAGAATGGATATTGAGGCGAGACTGATGGTTCGATATGTTATCGTGCAAGCGATGACATTGAGTTAGACGGGTCGGCTTTATATAAACTGCTTGTCGTTAGGTTTGAGAATGAATGCTAGCATGCTTAAACTGCTTTACAGCTTTCCTTAACATGTCATCCATATGCCATGAAATGAATCTAGGATTCAACTAGAAAGATCACCATATAACTGTCGCATTCACTATTTTACTTAGTGTCGGCTTAGGCGAGTGGGTTACCCCGCTCACCAGTACGGTTGTGTACTGACCCACGTTTGTGGGCAATATTTCAGGTACACAGGCGTAGTGGCTCTGCTTGGATATACGGGACAAGATGTATGAACTGTAAGTACCTTTGTGGGCTAGAGAAAGAGCAAGAGTTATTTCATCGTCTCCGTGGCATCGCCTTTGTGGCATTGACTCGGGGCATCTCATTTGGACCCTATCGTGAGCTTCGCTGTGTATACTCTGATTGTGTGCTTGGTACACAATACTTGACTTCCGCTGCAACTTGGTTGTTTCAATGATAACATTTGGTGTTTGACAACATCGCCTTGTACGAGCGCAACTCCAGGCTCGTACGGCATCACGTCCCGATGAGAACGATAGTCCTGCGGGAGAGCTGTCAACGTGGTGATTCACGTTCAGTGGGGACTATTGAGCTTGCGGGAGATTGGGGCGTGACAGCTCTCTCTCCAATACAATCCTAGATGAACACCTAAGCCAGTTGGCAGTGAAATCTCAATCATGCTCAAGCCAACATATCCTTACATATGCACCTCATCTACTATATACTAATATATCTCTCCCACTATAAAATCTTATCCTCAAATAAAATTCCTCAAAATAACTCCTCGAATAAATTTTAAAGTAAAAATGCATATACTTTCCTCAAAGTCAATTATCTAAATACTGAAGTAAAATTTTTTTATCAATTAAAAAATCCTTACAGCCTTGTCTATGTTCATTGAATCGAATCTGTATTTCTCAAAATAAATTTTAATAACATAATATCTCAACTTCTCAAAATTCAAAAATGTAATTCGTTTTCAATCTTCAATTAAAGATTTAAACCCACATTCTATAGTCCAATAGCTCTAATGTTAATCATTTTCACTGTCCTCAACGACATGCGTCATCAGATAATACCATAAATCAGTCTGCAAATTCATCTTGATATGAAATCAAACCCTACAATGAACCCAAGATCTTAATTAACTAGTCAACAAGAATCAAATTCAATTTCAGCAAGTGAGAATGGACGGAACAAGGGGAAATGTTTTAAATTAGAATTTAAAATAAGATTCTCTGGGGTTATCCCAGGAATCTCTCAAGGAATTATGATTGAGTATTTGCTCTCGTCCTAGTATCCTATGTCCTAGATCCTATCGCAGATACGCAGTAGTGTAACAAAGATGCCACACTACCACAACATCGCACAACTCGCGAAGTCGACCTGCATGGGCCACCACTAAAAATGTGTCACGACCAACACCCGGAATTGGGGCACGAGTACGTGGGTACGTCCAGCCTACGCCGCAGCATCGGCGGTAGAACGCTGTCAAGGTCTTGATACTATCTAGCCAATCTCACACAAGCATCCAATCTCCATAAGGAGGCACGGATGACACAAATAAAATGAACACATACTCAATCACAGGATTACAGCACGATAAAATATCGAACAAAATTAAATATAACACAAGTCAAAAGTAATAACTTAACTCAACAATATCCAAGTTATCATAAATGCCGGAGACAAATCCGGTACCAAAAAGTCTGCTGAAAGAACTAACTAGAAGATTGGTGATTCCGGCTAGACCTCCCGGAATCACAACTAACTATCAAGCCCAAGTGCAGCTACTCACCATATGGTCCATAAAGTGTTGGCTACCGATCCTCTAAGGCATAGTCTGGAAAAATGTTTCCAGTCAGGAAGGAGCAAAGTACAAATCTCAAATAACAGTTCCATTAAATTGATAAGGACTATAAAGCAATAAACATGTGATGCTAGCTACTGAGAAGACAGTGAAATAATACAATTAAAAAGAGACAGGCAATGTAAAGAGACAGGCAATAGACAATATGATACAGTCAGTGCATGTATGAGAATGAAAAGAACAAGGAACAATATCATATACGGGTGATGTAGTATATGATTTAAATAGAGAACTGTAATCTATTCTAAGTGTTTGAAATAGTAGTTTCAAAATGTGATCGGCTTGGGAACATGTACGATAGCTACAGGGCCTGGCTAATCATGGATGAAGAGCATGATTAACACTTATATTGTTCTACACTACAATAAGAGGTTATGATCACATTTCTTACTAACTACTTCCCCGCCCCCAACTAGTAATGTGGATTCCAACCATGACACGTCACGATACACGAGCAAGTCCAGTCTATCATGTACGATGTCTAATATACATGTCGTGTACAATGTCAATACGATAATCAATGTAACATCTCATGACTGCAGATCCAAGCTATACTAGTCCGTGTAGCACAGTGTCAAGGATTCAGATGTAATATTTTATGATTATTGAATTTATAGAAATTATCAAGGAATTGGAAATTATCAGAGAATGTACTTGCCTTGGGTCCTTAGCTGGTAATTATGGATGTCCTGTTCCAGAGTATCCCCTGGGTGAAGCAACAGTCCTAAAAATATATCACAATAACACTTGTATCAGGTGCTACCCTAACACACAGTCTATAAACAGTGGCCTCAGGGCCATGCCAGACAGGGCACTAGTCAACTAGGGTCATCTAGTAGGGATACATTTTTAAATAACATCTCATTATCTAATATATATAATTTCCATCCATTACAATAATAGATATATGTAAAAATATATACTTTAAAATAAATAATACTTGTATATATATATACATAATAAATAATACTTGTATGTATATCTATATAAACATAGTTCATGGAAAGGAATACAATACATATATTTAACTAACATATACATTAATGCTTACAATATATATATATACACCGAATTTAGTACATATACAATATTTATATGTATCATTTAATTATATGTATAATATATATACAGGTTGAACAATATATTACTATATACATAAATTTTATATATTAAAATATACTAAGTATGTATACAAAATACATGTATATATATATATATATATATATATATACACAAGTTATATATATGAGAATACGTAGTTATATATTAATATGTTGAAAATACATATGCCACGTTACTACAACCAATATTTGTATAAAACGAAAATATATATATATTGAATATCTATATAGATATATATATACCAAATCTTATTATATTTCCCATATACATATATATATATATATATATATATATATATATATATATATATATATATATGCATATATATATACCAATTACCAAAATACGTATTTACATATTTATACATTTATACCAAAATACGTATTTTATTACATATATTCTATATGAAATATACCAAAATAATACATGTATGTATATGCATAGATATACACTAAGTATTATTCTAATACACACACACCAATATACGTATTTATATACATATATTCTATATCTACACATTAATATATATACAAATACCTATACACATTGCATCATATACTAAATATATACATACTATACATATATGCGTATTAACATTAATTAAATAACTATTATACCTATACATATATTTTATATATACTATACATTATGTGTTAAAATATTAAATAAATAAATGCTATACATATTCATGTATTTAAAACATTAACTAGATAACTATTATACATATAGATATAGTATATATATATACTCATACGTATATATATATATATATATATATATATATATATATATATATATATATATATATATATATGTATATATATATATATATATACATATATATATACATATATATATATATATATATATATATATATATATATATATATATATACATATATATATATATATTTACATATATATATATATATATATATATATATATATATATATATATATATATATATATATATATATAAAGAGGGAAGGGGAGAAGAGAAGGAAACTTACTGTGAAGGGGGGTCGGCCTTGGCCGGAGTATGGCCGGAGTACAGGAAGGAGGAGCTCGGCAGGGAGGAGCAGCGGCTGGACTTGCCACCGGAGCAGGGAGCAAGGGGAGTAGTGGTGGTCCGGGGATGAGCCAGCGGGAGGAGGAGGGACTCGGCAATGGAGGAGGCGCGGGGATCAGTGGGGTGCCGACGCCGGAGTGCAGAGGTGAGGGGAGTTCGTGAGTTGGGGGTCGCCGGGGTTCAGCCGGAGCAGGTCGGGATGGTTGGCGGAGTGCAGGGAGGTGGCTGGTGGTGTAAGTGAAGATGGGGGCCGGCTGAACTGATGGTTGGCCGGCTGTGCGCAGGCCAGCGGGAGGGGTCGGCTGAGAAGAGGGCCGCCGGAGGGCCGCCGGGCACAGGGAATGGTCGGCCATAGGGGCTCGACAGTAGGGATAATAGATGATTTCCCCCTCTTTTATTTCTAATTCAAAACTAAAGAAGGAGAAATAAAATGAAGAAGAAGAAGAAAAGAGAAGAAGAAAGGAAAAAGAGAAGAAGAAAAGAATGGAAAAATTTAGAATGAGGCTACGGTTGGAGGCTTGAGGAGGGTGGGGTTACCTAGGTTTTCTAGGGATTAGGGTTGATGGTGACATGATATTAAATAGGAGAGAGAGGGTGTGAAATCAAGGGTGGTGATTGACCCCCTTTAAATGAGTGGTCTAGATGGGTCATGAGGGATTTCATGTGGGGATGAGGGTGAGAAGCTAATTAAATAATTATTAGGCTCCCTCATTGTTTTAAACAAATGAGGTGTTGGCACAAAATGCAAATGTGCAAATTAGCCCCTCTCAAATTGGGTATTTGCACAGACACATAAACTGACAAAAATTTGGCGGGCGATTCGATGTCCGGTGTTTTGTAGGGTCAGGGGGTGCTGTAAGATCGGTATGGGCTCAATTTGCAGGGCACTGGAATTAAATTGGGATTTTCAGGATCAGTTAAAATAGTATCCTCAATTTAATTAGAAATAAATGCAAGTTGTGTTCTAAAATTAATTAGAAGTACATGGGGCCAAAATCAGGTCAGGTCATCAATACCAATAATGAAGTAGACTCAGAACAGAATATTATCCTAATTTGGGCCGCACGAAAAATAGGTCAAGATTGTCTCCAATTTTAATTGGAACGCACAACGATACAAAATAGGGATTTATTAAATAACGTCCACGACGATTTTTGTGCTGCTAGAAATAATGTACAGAGAGCATAATTATGAGTTACAAAAATAACAGAATGGAAGGCGGGCATGTCTAGGGCAAGATTGTGAAATTTGTTGGAAGACAAAAGCTATGGTAGCGCTCCAAATATCGAAGCAAAGGCAATGCGCAATAGTTAATTAAAATACGGTAATTAATTAAAATCTCCAATAAATAAATTCTAGATAAAATAATTAAATACAGAATTCCACAATTTGGACAGGTATTCATCTACTGGGCTTCTAGGTCAAGTCTGCTAGCTCAAAACAAATGAACACTGTAATAATTATATGTTTAATTACACATCTCACATATTTATTTAAATTAAATATACTATCATGCAATTACTTAATTATAACTACCATAATATTAAATATTATAAAAAGTCGAAAATACTCCTGTTTTCGGAATGTGGTAGTGACAATACTTCACCATGGTCGTACTCAGCTACAAGCAAACGTACTTGACCACCGATTTTGTACCACAATATCCCTACCATCGCAGATGATGTCCCCACCGAACTTCCTTAATGGAACTACTCTAACCTATCACGTTCATACTACCTCTGATAGGGCTTTGTGTTATCGCTGTTATGATGTTATGCTACATCCATACTATCTCTAGTATAATACTCACAACCACGATAACCACAACAGTAAGAAAAGTTCTAAATAGGAAGGAAAGCAAAAATTTTATTAATATTCAAGATCATGAGTATATATGGAAGTCCAATACATTTAAGTATTTTTTATTAATATTCAAGATCATAAGTACATTTGAAAAGAAGAAGACCCCTCTGTGTTATTTCTGGTACCAACACATATAAAACCGGTGGCTCAACGCATTATGGGTCATTACTTCCGTAAAACTCCTCAGTGCAAGCCATAGTACATGGAAAAGATTCCATACCGATGGAGAGCAATGGAGCTTGTGTAAACCCCTCAACCAAATTAGGGATTAGGTGTAATCTTAAAAACTGATACTAGGGGCAAACCGAGATAATTGACATTTTGTAAGACGATTTTAAGTACCCTCTGCCCATAGTGCAACCGTAGTTATACAATGGGAATTAACTTCGCCTTGCGCAAATAAGTATTAAATTAATTAATTGATTTATGGCTAATTCACCTCAACTGGACCTGACCGAACCAGATCGTTAGACCCTGGCCGGCCCAAACCTCGAGACCAATCCCAAACCCCATCCCCTATATAAATACATAACTTCCTCCATATAAAACCCTAAACCAACAAAGCCTCACAAAAACCCTAACCCTTGTCGAATAACTCCCCCTCCCTTGCACCAACCATCACCACCACCGCCGCTTACATTGCCGGCGCTGCCCCCATATGCAGCTGACCCGCTGCCCCCGACCGCTGCCCCTTCAGCCGACCAACCCAGCCCCCGTCGCACGACGAGTGGCCGGCGCCAACCCGCCCCCCCGTGCATTGCTGCCGCTGTCGCGCCTGCTACAGTCCCGCCGCCGCTGCTACAGTCTAGCCGGAGTCGCTGCCACCTCGCAGGAGTACGCCTCGACGAGAGCAGATCCTGTCCGAGAAAGCTACGTAGAGGTAACCACATCAAATCCCGCTTCTTCATGTAAATATCGTAGCATCGTATCGACGTGTCAATAATTGTTGATATCAGACACCACCCTAACTATGTGCAAATTGGATTAATGAATAATAAGGTTTAGAATCTATGTATTTACTAGCAAACCCTAAATCATGAGGCATAACGCCAAGGACTTACATCTCCACCCTAACCCTGTACATAGACCACGTGTAATGAACATAGAAACCAAGGAACGTGTTCGCACAGAACATCGATCGTGGTCAGACCGTAACTTGAACTTATTATCTCAAGGGCCGGGATGATCGAGCACAGAACCCGTGTGCACCTTAGCTAAGCGCACATGTGACGTTGTATTCGAACAGAAGAGAACTTGCGATAATATTCAAGCAGCGCGTTGTAGTCATGAACATTTAATGTTAGCGTCTGATATGAGATTGTTATATTATATTTGTGTTTAGGACCTTTGGATCAGCCAGAAGACACTGCAGGAACCAGCTTCTGGCATTCACAGCTTCAGGACCCAGGCAAGATACCTTGCCATATTTATTGTTTAAATTAAATGATGCATATGTTGTATGATATCTTGTTGCTTTATTTTATATGACTGTGCGCATCCGAGATTGACTCGGGTGCAATCGACGGACACGTCGATGATTAGTGTACTTGACCTAGTCATTAGCAGACTCACCCATTGGATGATACCCTGTTATCGTCTGAGACCTGACACCTTACACGTTCACAGAGACATATTTATATTGGGATACGGGTTTGCATACTCGACTAGCTATCGTTACGTGTAACCTACATCACGGTTAGTACGTAGTTCAGTTTTATATTTTATTGATAGAGACTTGGCATATAGATACGGGGTATGCACGTCGAGTAGTCGACTTGCGTATCTACATTGGGCGGGGAGGACATTAGTAGGCGTATGGGATACACCCATTGGATTCCGTTGTATCCAGAGGAACCATGGAACCAATGACTCCCTTTACACTGCTGCCACGTTCTTTGGAACGATATGGACGATATACTGTACTGCTGCCATGTTCTTCGGAGCGATATGGCCGATATACTGCACTGCTGCCACGCTCTTCGGGGTGTTGGATGTTATGCCTACGCCTACCCATACATACCAAAGTTGTCCTCACATTGCATTCACTTAGATGGTTAGCACACCCTTATTGTGTTATTTTATTCAGTATTTATATATGGCATGCTTCTATGTATCTTGTTACGTCCTTCTGAGGACCTGGTACCTTTCCAGATTTGGACGAGGCTTACTACCCCATAGTATACGGCCCAAGACAGAAGACGAGATTCACTACTGCAGAGGAGTTAGAGGTTCTACCTTCAGAGTTTTCATGATTTCTTGGTAGGCCTACTGCCTAGGATTGGGAGCATCATTATCCAGTCAGCCGATGCCCTAGTCATTATCTTTTATCTTTCATTTTAGTACTTTCTTTCTTCATAGTAGTGGGTTTGTTCCCACCAGACATTATCGGTTATACTATGATATCTTGAGATTGGCGTTTATCTTCCAGCAGTTTATTTTTATTCTTGCATTTTACATTATGGATGAGATTAGTTACCTGTTGATCTTTTGTTATGGGACGTGTTAGTATTTTAGGACAGCGTAGCACTCTTCGTTAGGATCCATTAAATTGGGTTATCCTCGGAGACGTGTCAGCTGGCTATTGCCACGTGGCCTAGTTCCAGGTATTTGGGACTGGGGCGTGACATGGTTTTAGTGGTGGCCCATGCAGGTCTGACTTTTTTGCTTGTGGTATGGTAACGTACCCAGCGAGCCTGCAATAGGATAGAAGTTACTAGGTCTCATCCACTTTTCATTCGCCTTTGAACTTCCTTCATACTGCTTCTAAATATCTGCATCCTGTTTATTGTATTCGTACTCTTTTAATGTAGTCATATCTCTTGCAGCAAGATGAATTTGTGCAGTGGACGAGGAGCACCCCATGTCGCGGTGCCAGATAACACCACTCAAGGAGAGGAGGTACCCCAAGGGAAACCCCCGCTACAGACCCCACTGATACATTGGCACGAGACATCGCAGGGCGATCCTACCCAGCAGCCTGAGGGACAGACTTCCCAGACAATCTCCATGCAACATTGTGAGGGCCAGACTTCAGGAGCTACACCGATGTCGCAGACTGAGATGCCGACATATGAGGAGACGCCTACTGCCTAGCCAGAGATTCCACTACCACCACCTCCACCTTATCCACCCAGATGCCACAGCTAGATGGCCAGCCACAGATGCTTCAGTTCTTCCAGACAATGATGCAAGCACAATGGCAGCAGACAGAGACATTGAGACAGAGTCTGATGACGGTACTAGAAAGGACACCTGTCCCAGCACCCGTACCAGCACCTCCACCAGCCCAGGCAGGTGGCACTGTTAGATGGTTCCGACAGATGGGACCAGATACTTTCTTAGGAAGTGAGACTACAGAACAGATCTCCGATTGGGTCGCCAACACAGAGATGTTACTAGAGGCTTCACAACTGCATCCAGACCTTTGGATGACCGCAGTGAGGGCCCAACTAAAAGGCAACGCCCATCACTGGTAGGATTCCATTGAGCACAGTGTAGGCAAGAACCAGACTTGGAAACAATTTCTAGAATACTTCCATGCAAAGTATTTCCCAGCTACAGTCAGAAACGCCCTGTACTCCCAGTTCCTACATCTAGAACAGGAAAATATGACTGTTGACGCCTATGACGCGGAGTTCAGCCGCCTTAGCAGATTTGGTGCCGTCCTGATACCCAATGACCTCGAGAAAGCCCAGAGATTTCATCACGGTCTCAATTTTGAGTTACAGAGGTATACCACTACACAGGCGAGGATTTATTATGAAGAGGTTCTTGCGGAGGCGAGAATCCAAGAGGCCATCGTCAAAAGAGCTAGACGTTCCAGCACGACTACACCAGTCAGAGCACAGCCCGGAGAAGGAGGACCGATTCGACGTCCCGGAGCACAGACACAGCAGAGGACAATGCCATACCAACAAAAGGAGCTTCCGACTTGCTACCACTGTGGTAAGAGAGGACATTACGAGAAGGATTGCAGAAGGAGACTGAGGACATGTCTGATTTGTGGGTCAGACCAGCACCAAGTTCGAGACTGCCCGCAACGTAGAGAGACAGCACCGTCGGCCGGACAGAGGCCAACCGCACCAGTTCCAAGGATACTACCACCACCAGGAGGCCAGCGTCCACCAGCACCTGGAGGATTTCAGAGGGGACCACCCTTGGCCCCACAGGAAGCGTAGTTTGATCGAGCTCGACAGCAGATCGGAGGACAGAGGCACGGACAGGCCTTTGTATTAGCAGCTACCGAATAAGAAACAGAAGGAGAAGCTATCACAGGTACCATCTTAGTTGCATTATTACCTGCAACTGCATTGTTTGATTCTGGAGCTACATTATCATTTATATCTAGTAGATTCGTAGAAATGCATAGAGTAGCGACTTCCCCCTTACCTAAGAGTTGGAAGATTCTTACCGGAGGAGGTATCGTGCCGGTTACTAGCACTATCAGAATATGCTCAGTAATTGTATGTGGTAGAGAGATGAGAGCACAATTCTTGGTATTGCCTATGCCGTACTTTGATGTTGTGTTAGGCATGGACTGGTTAAGCCAGTATAACGCCGTACTGAACTGCCGGAAGGGTAGCGTCACTTTTAGACTGCCAGATCAACCGGAGTTCGAGTACATGCGAGGAACCGTCGAACAAGGAGTAGGACAGATAGCGGGAACTTGCATGGCTATGGAGATTGCACCACCGCCAATAGTTACAGAATTCGAGGATATTTTTCCTGAAGACTTGTCAGGCTTACCGCCAGACAGAGACGTAGAGTTCACCATCAAGCTAGTACCCGGAGCAGCACCGATATCTTCTAATGTATACCGATTGGCAAAGAAGGAGTTAGATGAACTGAAGCTACAATTAGAAGAGTTGCAGAGCAAGGGATTTATTCGTCCTAGTGCATCACCATGGGGAGCACCATTATTGTTTGTGCCTAAGAAGGATGGAACAATACGTATGTGCATTGATTACAGAGCCCTTAATGCTTTGACTATTAAGAACAAGTACCCCCTGCCACAGATTGACGATTTATTTGACCAGTTGACAGGAGCAGTAGTGTTCACAAAGATCGACTTGAGATCAGGCTATCATCAAGTAAAGGTGCGAAGAGAAGACATTCAAAAGACAGCATTCAAGACTCGTTATGGTCACTACGAGTTCTTAGTGACGCCTTTTGGACTGACGAATGCACCTGCTGTATTTATGAACTTGATGAACAGAGTATTCCACCAATACTTAGACCAGTTCATGGTAGTCTTCATTGACGATATTTTGGTGTATTCGAAGAGCCATAAGGAGCACGAAGAGCATCTGAGACTAGTGTTAGAGACGCTGAGGAGAGAGAGGCTTTATGCTAAACTGAGCAAGTGTGAGTTTCTCCTAGATCATGTCGCTTTCCTTGGACACGTCATCTCAGGAGATGGAATCTCAGTAGATCCAGCGAAGATCTCATCTGTCGAGACATGGCCAACCCCTACCAATGTCTCAGAAGTGAGGAGCTTTCTAGGACTTGCCGGATATTAACGAAGGTTCGTAGAGAACTTTGCGAAGATTGCAGAGCCGATGACCCGCTTGACCCGAAAGGAGCAGGAGTTCACTTGGACAGAGGAGTGTCAGAAGACATTCGACGAGTTAAAGAAGCGCTTGACTACAGCACCCATCTTGACCATACCTTCAGGACCCGGAGGATTCGTGATCTATAGCGATGCATCCGGGAAAGGATTAGGATGCGTCTTGATGCAGCACGGAAAGGTTGTAGCTTATGCTTCTAGACAGTTGAGGACACATGAGAAGAACTATCCCACCCACGACTTGGAGCTTGCCGCGGTGATTTTTTGCTTTGAAGCTTTGGAGGCACTATTTATATGGAGAAAGAGTGGAGATATTTACTGATCATAAGAGCCTAAAGTACGTCTACACCCAGAAGGAGCTGAACCAGAGACAGAGACGTTGGCTCGAGGTAATGACAGACTTCGAGATCGAGCTACAGTACCATCCGGGAAAGGCCAACGTAGTGGCTGACGCGTTGAGCAGAAGACCCATGGCATTCTTCATGACCACCCAACAACATCTGTTGAGAGAGCTAGAGCAGATGGGTATAGAGGTCGTTATGCCCGGAATAGATGGACAGTTGTCGAGTTTTCAGTTGCAATCGACAATAGTGGGGAGAATCAAGGCTGCTTTACCGACAGACGCCAGATTTCAGAGGCATAGACAGAGGACGGAGGCTGGATTACAGACATGACTGAGAATACATAAAGACAGAACTTTGAGATGCGGAAATCGTCTCTATGTTTCAAATGGAGAACTTCGTCAGGAGTTGATGACAGAGGCACATAGTTCAACCTATTCTATTCATCCAGGAGGCACGAAGATGTACAGAGACTTGAGACAGTACTACTGGTGGCACGAAATAAAGAGAGAAATAGCACACTTTGTGGCCAAGTGTCTGGTGTGTCAGCAAGTCAAGGCTGAGCATCAGAGATCTGCAGGATTGCTTCAACCACTCCCTATACCAGAGTGAAAATGGGAGCACATCACCATGGACTTTGTTACGGGCTTTCCGAGGAGTCCTAGTGGTCGCAATGCGGTATAGGTAATTGTGGATAGACTCACCAAGTTCGCACACTTTTTACCCTTCAGAGTTGGGCAATCAACCGAGGCCTTAGCAGAGATGTACATGAGGAAGATTGTGCGCCTATATGGAGTGCCAGATAGCATCGTGTCTGACAGGGATACGAGGTTTACGTCTTACTTTTGGCGGAGTATCCAAGAGAGTCTTGGTACTCGCCTAAAATTTAGCATAGCGTATCACCAACAAACTGATGGCCAGTCAGAGCGCACCATTCAGACGTTAGAAGACATGTTGAGAGCGTGCATGCTAGAGTTCGGAGGATCGTAGGAGGATCATTTGTATCTGGTCAAATTTTCCTACAATAACAGCTATCAAGCGAGCATCCAGATGGCTCCTTATGAAGCATTGTACGAAAGGAAATGTCGTTCCCCGGTATGTTGGAGTGATATAGGCGAGCGACAGATTCTCGGACCATAGTTGGTTGTTCGTACAGTAGAGAAGGTGAAGAAGATCCAAGGACACCTGCGAGCAGCACATGACAGGAAGAAGCATTGGGCGAATGCGCATCGACGACCCTTAGAGTTCCAGGTTGGAGATTACGTATTTCTAAAGATCTCGCCTACTCGAGGGACTATCAGATTTGGAGGCAGAGGAAAGCCGAGTCCGAGGTACATCAGACCATTCGATGTGTTAGAACGTGTCGGAGAGGTTGCTTACATATTAGCCTTGCCACAGACTTTGGAAGGAGTCCATGACGTCTTCCACGTATCTCAGCTGAGGAGGTACATACCGGATCCGAGTCATGTACTTGACCATTCAGAGATCACAGTCGGGCCGAGCTTGTCGTACCAAGAGGAGCCTGTTGAGATTCTGGACAGAAGTGAGAAGGTACTACGAGGTCAGACCATTCCCTTAGTCCGCATCGCATGGAGATATCATGCACCAGGCGAATCAACTTGGGAACGCGAGGAGGATATTAGACAACGCTATCCCCACCTTTTTGAAGGACTAGGTACGTATTAGCACCTTATTTATTCAATTAGGAATTCTTGTTATGCGTACGTTTAATTTCGAGAACGAAATGCTCTAAGGAGGGTAGATTGTAAACCCCCTCACCAAATTAGGGATTAGGTGTAATCTTAAAAACTGATACTAGGGGCAAACCGAGATAATTGACATTTTGTAAGACAAGTTTAAGTACCCTCTGCCCATAGTGCAACCGTAGTAACACAATGGGAATTAACTTCGCCTTGCGCAAATAAGTATTAAATTAATTAATTGATTTATGGCTAATTCACCTCAACTGGACCTGACCGAACCAGATCCTTGGACCCTGGCCGGCCCAAACCTCGAGACCAATCCCAAACCCCATCCCCTATATAAATACATAACTTCCTCCATATAAAATCCTAAACCAACAAAGCCTCACCAAAACCCTAACCCTAGCCGAATAACTCCCCCTCCCTTGCACCAAACATCACCACCACCGCCGCTTACATTGTCGGCGCTGCCCCCATACACAGCCGACCCGCTGCCCCCGACCGCTGCCCCTTCAGCCGACCAACCCAGCCCCCGTCGCACGACGAGTGGCCGACGCCAAGCCGACCCCCCGTGCATTGCTGCCACTGCTGCGCCTGCTACAGTCCCGCCGCCGCTGCTACAGTCTCGCCGGAGTCGCTGCCACCTCGCCAAAGTATGTCTCGACGAGAGCAGATCCTGTCCGAGCAAGCCACGTAGAGGTAACCACATCAAACCCCGCTTCTTCATGTAAATATCGTAGCATCGTATCGACGTGTCAATAATTGTTGATATCAGACACCACCCTAACTATGTGCAAATTGGATTAATGAATAATAAGGTTTAGAATCTATGTATTTACTAGCAAACCCTAAATCATGAGGCATAACGCCAAGGACTTACATCTCCACCCTAACCCTGTACATAGACCACGTGTAATGAACATAGAAACCAAGGAACGTGTTCGCACATAACAGCGATCGTGGTCAGACCGTAACTTGAACTTATTATCTCAAGGGCCAGGATGATCGAGCACAGAACCCGTGTGCACCTTAGCTAAGCGCACATGTGACGTTGTATTCAAACAGACGGGAACTTGCGATAATATTCAAGCAGCGCGTTGTAGTCATGAACATTTAATGTTAGCGTCTGATATGAGATTGTTATATTATATTTGTGTTTAGGACCTTTGGATCAGCCAGAAGACACTGCAGGAGCCAGCTTCTGGCATTCACAGCTTCAGGACCCAGGCAAGATACCTTGCCATATTTATTTTTTAAATTAAATGATGCATATGTTGTATGATATCTTGTTGCTTTATTTCATATGACTGTACGCGTCCGAGATTGACTCGGGTGCAGTCGACGGACACGTCGATGATTAGTGTACTTGACCTAGTCATTAGCAGACTCACCCATTGGATGATACCCTGTTATCGTCTGAGACCTGACACCTTACACGTTCACAGAGACATATTCATATTGGGATACGGGTTTGCATACTCGACTAGCTATCGTTACGTGTAACCTACATCACGGTTAGTATGTAGTTCAGTTTTATATTTTATTGATAGAGACTTGGCATATAGATACGGGGTATGCACGTCGAGTAGTCGACTTGCGTATCTACATTGGGCGGGGAGGACATTAGTAGGCGTATGGGATACAACCATTGGATTCTGTTGTATCCAGAGGAACCACGAAACCAATGACTCCCTTTATACTGCTGCCACGTTATTCGAAATGATATGGACGATATACTGTACTGCTGCCACGTTCTTCGGAGCAATATGGCCGATATACTGTACTGCTGCCACACTCTTCGGGGTGTTGGACGTTATGCCTATGTCTACCCATATGTACCAAAGTTGTCCTCATATTGCATTTACTTAGATGGTTAGCACACCCTTATTGTGTTATTTTATTCAGTATTTATATATGGCATGCTTCTATGTATCTTGTTACGTCTCTCTGAGGACCTGGTACCTTTCCAGATTTGGAGGAGGCTTACTACCCCATAGTATACGGCCCAGGACAGGAGACGAGATTCGCTACTGCAGAGGAGTTAGAGGTTCTACCTTCGGAGTTTTCATGATTTCTTGGTAGGCCTACTGCCTAGGATTGAGTGCATCATTATCCAGTCAGCCGATGCCCTAGTCAATATCTTTTATCTTTCATTTCAGTACTTTCTTTCGTCATAGTAGTGGGTTTGTTCCCACCAGACATTATCGGTTGTACTATGATATCTTGAGACTGGCGTTTATCTTTCAGCAGTTTATTTTTATTCTTGCAGTTTACATTGTGGATGAGATTAGTTACCTGTTGATCTTTTGTTATGGGACATGTTAGTATTTTAGGACAGCGTAGCACTCTTCGTTAGGATCCATTAAATTAGGTTATCCTCGAAGACGTGTCAGCTGGCTATTGTCACGTGGCCTAGTTCCAGGTATTTGGGACTGGGGCGTGACAACTTGCAATACAGAGCTGAGCCTACAGACCCAACTCTGTCGTGTGAAAGTATAGGACTAGAAATCCCGGTTGGGATAACTGGCCCCATATCTACCGCACAATATGCCACCGAGATTTAACCTGAGATCCAACCATCACATCCTGTCCGAATACGGGGAATAGCTACAGTGAGATAGGTTGGAAGATCACGGACAATCCTTCGGGTAATGTGTTTGTTCATCATGAACAACGGTAACTATGATATCCTTCCATGCTACATCCGGACTCAAGAAATTCGAGGAAGTCCCTGCAAGACGAGCATAAAAAATTTAGAATATTTGAAGACAAGTATCGAAAATTTCATGCACTACTCGTTGATTCATGGCAAACCAGCCATCCATGCGCTCAGATGCCAGGTCCGGTATATATGCGCATAACTGCCACGGCGCAGAGGCGAATGCACCCATACAATATGGTCGCGCATAGTATCCCAACACATGCCTCAGATGAGTGTTCGGAGACAGCATCACCCATGCTACCGAGAGAGAATTTTGTTGTTCATGCATCTTTACGTCACAGCCTTTGCAAACAACCATGAACATCAAGCCAAGGAGAGTGGCTGCGCATGACCGAAGATTTTTTGCCCATGTAAACTGAAAGTGCCTGTCCGAAGTGACCCAAGAACAGAGAGTCACAAGTTTTGCTCCTTATCTCCACCAAATATAGCTGGATGGTCGACCATCAAAGGAAGGGGATCGACGAATCGCTAAACCGATCTCCCCGCACTCGGCTTATATAGAGACATTAGGTGATAAAGAAAGAGCATTATTCTTTCTCTTCCCCCAGCCCTCTATTTATAAGCGAGATAGCCATTAATGGTTCCCAAGTGGTTAAGCATCAAAACTAAGGAATTAATCCGACAATATGTCAGCAGCTAAGTGACATCCCCATGCGCCAAGCAAAAAAAAAAATGCTTCACACATGCGCTGAAGCAGCCTATGCGCCTAACTCCTTCATACTTCTGTGCAAAGTATTCCAAACTTAAACCTAACAAAATTCAAGTTTAGAAACTTTTAAGGGGGTCTTATAGAAGCATAAAAAATCTTTACCATGTGCCAATAGTAATCAAGAGCTATGCGCAACAGTAATCAAGAGCTATGCGCCGTAGTGATCAAGACCCACGCACTAATGTAATTCGGAGCCATGCGCCATCTACAACATAAGTAGTGTTCCCATATGCCAGTAGTGTCATGCACCACTACTATTCCAGTCCAATGTTCCCATGTGCCAGCATTGCCATGCTCTACTACTATTCCAGTCCAGTATTTTTATGTGCCAACAGTGCCATACGCCACTACTATTCCAGTCCAGTGTTCCCATGTGCTAGCAGTGCCATGCGCCACTACTATCCAATTGAACTCCATGCGTCGGGCTGTCACGCCCCAGTCCCAAAATGTCAGGAACTAGGCCACGTGTCACTGGCCAGCTGACACGTCACTAAGGGCTTAATCCACTTTGATGGACCCAAAGGGACGTGCTACGCTGTCCTAAAATACTACAAGTATAGAACAGGTAAAGCTATCTCATCCACAACAAAATGTCAGAAAACAAATGCTGAAATATATATATATAACTGAGTCTGATACAGTACACAACTGGTGAGATTACAAGCCTACTACAAAAACTGATAATAGCGCAGAAAAATCAAATAGACTAAGCAGTGTCTATCTGATCAAAACATCTCCATCTCTAGGTAGCAGCATCTAGGGTCAAGCCTACTCTGAGGGTGTCTCATCGAGCTCCTCCTCAGTAGCACATCTGGCCTCCTGATCAGGCCCGTACACTGTGGGGTAGAAAGCCTCATCTAGATCTGGCAAGGAACCAGGTCCTCAGTGGGACGTAACAAGATACAGAAAAATGACATGCCATGTAATGTAAAAATACGGAATAAAGAAATAAAATAAATACAGGATACTAACCATACTAAGTGAAAATGCAAGTAAAGATCCAGTAGTACGCATGGGAATGTGTGGCTAGACATACGCTGACGTAATTCACCAATCGTGGCGACTGGCTAGTATAGGTGTCGTATGCCCCCGACTCAGGGAACTCTGCAATCGACCATCATTGGTACGAAGGTATAAAACATTATTGGAGGGGGTGCCCCATACGTCAACTAGTTATCTTTCCCATCCCAATGAATCTAAATGTCAAATCGTACATTTCCTAAGTTATTCTAATCCGTGATGCGGGTCACACGTACTGGTAGCTAACCAAATACGCAGCTCACATCCATATATGTAAATGCAACCATGTTGCGTGTTTCCGTGATAGGGTTTAGGAGAATATATTAGGATATTCTCTCAGCTGTTGGTGAGTCTGTAATATCATGTCAACATAACAGTTGACTGTACCCAAGGCAGTCTCAGGTGGTCATGGTATATGAATTTCAGAAGCAAGAAGCATATAACAATATTTGAGAATTTAAACATTTAACTTGGCAAGGTATACTTGCCTACTCCCTGATAGTGTTGAAACCCTGATTTTACCCTAACCCTTCTATTGTACTGGATAAAATACATATATACTCAGGGTATATCCACTGATTGATATATATATATATATATATAGGCAAATTGAAATGACAGGACAGTAATTAAATACATATATATAATATATGTATTATAGTATATAGTATAGTATATATATAGATAATAAAAGAAATTGACAGTACAAGAATTTAATATGTATATAAATATAAATATAAAATAAAAGACAATGCAGGAATTAAAATACATAAGTATAGGTACTGTATTATCCAGTACAATATTATATATATAGTATAAATAATGACATAGCAGAAATGTAAATTTACATATTTATAATAAGCTGTATTATCCAGCAATATTTAATATATATATAGATCATATATATATATATATATATATATATATATATATATATATATATATATATATATATATAAGTGCAGGAATTTTATTGCAGAAAAATAATAAAAGAAAAATACAAGTATACTAGTAATTATGTAAAATTGTTATATAATTATATATATAATATATATCATATAGTATACATATTATTAATATATATACATATATATATACAATAGAGATATATATAATTACATAATAGCATATAGTAAATATATACATATATATATACATATATGTATATAATGATTATATATTTAATACTAGTATATACAGTATTATTATATTGTATAATAGCTTTATATATTATATTTATATATTATAGAATAATATATAAATATAAATACACATATATACATTTAATTATACATAGATATATACATATATATATATATATACATATATATACATATACATATACATATACATATACTTATGTATTGTAGAATAATTATGTATTTAGTATAGTATAGTATAATATACCTTTACAGGTGGCAAGGGGGGTCCCACGCGGTGCTGCCGGCGGGAGGACGGCGGCGGAGCTGGCCGGAGGCGGCCGGAGGAGCAGCAGCAGTGGCAGTGGCCACTGGCAGCAGCAGCAGCAGTTGCAGCTTGCGGGGGCGCTGGCCGGCGGAGGAGCGGCGGAGGTGGCCGGGCAGGCGGAGGGTTCGGTAGAGGGGAGGACGGCGGTGAGGTTGGCGGTGGTGGCGGGGGTCTACGGTGGTGCTGGTGGCGGCTAGAGGCGTCGGGGAGAGCAGCAGCAGCAGCTAGGGTTAGGGGAGGGTGGCTGCTGCGGGGGCTAGGGCGGCCGGAGGCGGTGACGTGGAGGGCTGAGGTGGTGGTGGTAGGTAGGGGAGGTCGGGGCGAAGGGTTTGGGTAGGGTGGCGGTGGTCGGCGACGGCCGTAGGCGGCGGGGGAAGGTGGTTCGGGTGGAGGTGGTGCTGTGGACAGTGAGGAGAGGAGGGAGTTGCGGGGGCTGTAGCCGGCGGAGCAGGGCGGCGCCGGCGGTGGTGCTTGGCCGGAGGGGAGAGGGGAGGGTGGCGAAGGGCTGGGCCGAGTTTGGCCGGATGCGGTGGTCGGAGGTGGCCGGAGGGAAGGGTTGTAGGAATTTTGAATAGAAGGGTTAGGGTTTATATAGGATTTTGCCTAATGGCAATGTTGTAAATATTTAGAAGTTCAGGGGTATTTTGGTATTTTGATATTTTTAGGATATTTTCCAGCAGAAATTTCTGGATGTTATGGTGGGTCCTACCCACCTATGGTCTAGCCAATAGGATTTGGCCACTTAACATGCAATTTTGCATATAAACCCCTAACTTTTCAATAATTGCATAAATGCATAAAATTGTATTTTGCGTAATTTCGCAATTTACCTGATTTTAAATACTGATTTCCTGAAATTCTAAATTGTACAAAAATGAGGGAATTAGCTGGGGAAAAAATGGTTTGGACAGTGTGGGGTGATTCTGGACAGGTGCAGGGTCTGATATTGCAGGTGATACAGTCATCGTATTTATTATTTAATAAATACTGCGCACGGTGTTCACTAATTATTTAGAGGCTATTAGAGTCATAATTTCTCTACGGTGTCAAAACGATAATTGAAGTATAATTAGAGTAGAATATTATCGTATTTTTGGTTGGGCAATCAGGTGCCTACTGGTCCTCAAATCTCTAAGGGTACAGAGATGAGTAAAGAGCAGAAAATTAAATAGGAAATAAATACATACGTTTGTGACGATATTTGTGCGACTAAAACGAAGCATCAAACGAGGTTTCTGGAAGTTGCACAAAATACAGAAAAAGTAGTCTGACTAGTCTAGAGCAGGAATGTGAAATTTGTTTAGGGTTAACAGCTAGTGTGATGCCCTAGTCAATTGGGTAATGAACAAGTGCACAATCAATATAATAATAAATAAAATTTTAAAAAGTTGCACTAATTCTAATTAGTCAAAATTAATCCTAAATTACTGAAATTTGGTCGAGGGAGTTTACACGGGCGGACATATTTCCAAGGTGCAATCAAAGTTGTTATGACATGTGTCATGAGTATTATGGGCATCAGCAACCCCAGATCTTGAGTGGCCACGTGGCGGCCTATTGTAACATGTGCCACTATACGGCAGCATGAGATGTGCACGTGCATGCGCATAAGGCTTTCTCAAAGCTATAAATAGTGGGCATCTCCCACATATAAAAAGAAAAGAGGGGAGAAGAGACCACGACCAAAAATAGAAAGGAGAGGAGAAAAAGAAAGAAGCGCCGTAAGGGATACCCGTTGAGTCATACACTCCAGCTCCCCCAAAACCTCATCAACCTCCTTGGTCCCTAACCGTTAATGGAATAAAGGAGCCGTTGTAGTGCTCGATCTCCACCGTCACACTTGCCCAGATTCTTATTATATTTAGACTCTACGCTTTAGAGATTCTTTTGTACTATTTTTTAATTCCCAAGCAATAAAAAAGTTCGTTCAACTTTGCCCTTCGAGTATTGATTTGGCTATGTCGATAGTCATTTGCTTTGTCTCCCTCTGGTAAGATACTCTTGGGGCCTGCACAAGCTATGTTGGGCCTCAACTATGATGATATAATTGTCATTTCCAAGGCCCAGATTAATAAGGATGAGTACATCCCTCATCAAAAGATAATATCTTAACAGGAGGAGACCTTCCTTTATTTTTTATGAACTCTGGAAAGATTTCTGTTGGAGGCATTTAGACTTTCAAGAAGACATCCTTCTTGTTCGGAGATGCCTTAACCACCTCAGATCATGAGGTGATGAAGATAAAAGAGAAGTGGTTTTTTACGTCTTATGAGAAGAAAATGTATTTACCCACGATGGAACGTCATCTGCCACTCTTAGCCTTCAAGGTAGTTATGATCCAGAGGAGGATGAATTGGGACTTGACTCCTACCCAATCGGGTGCTCTAATCGGGAGGATCCAGTTTAAGTCCCACAAAAATAAGGAAGTTTTTTTCTGCATCAAGGAATCACCTTCATATACCTTGCAGGGAATGAAGCTAGGCATCATCGCAAATAAATTGGGAACCAACCTTCATGCTTATGGTACATACACTTTTTCCAACCAGCTCCTACAAGAGAAGAAGTCATACACATTTAGATTTCTGCGATTGACTGTCTGGAGTCATCTTGTTGATTCTTGAAGTTACCTGACTACGTGGATATTGACGAAGTATAAGGAATATCTTGAGAATGTCGATTTGTACTACGCCCTCAGAGCTACATTCGATGAGTTAGACGTAAACAATGCTATGTTCCTTGCCCTCATTGAGATCTATAATTGTCGCATTGGGACTTTTTTCACACCTGGCGGCGAGATAGGACTTGCACTGCACGAGATGAGTGCAGTTTCAAAATTACCCTCGGGTAACGAGCCATATAATGAGTACACCCCTGTAATACGGAACTCACAGAGCTAGAAAAGAAGAAACCAATCTTTCTGGACGTATAGAAAGAACTGATGTGCCACCACGGCATTTGTCACACAATTGCTAAGAAAGGCAAGAAATCAGAAGGAGCTTCCCCTCATACTACAACTTGATTAATCTTGCTTGATTCTTTCCTGAAGACAAAGAATCAAGCAAGATTAATTTTTCCATTCGGAAACCTCGGTCCTGAGAGAAGGTTGAAGCCCTGATGATTGAACATCATGTGTGCAGTCACGAGGGGGATGAGGACGAAGAGCCTGCTGAAATCCTTAAATATTTCTACCAAGACATGCATAAGCTGTCCGGCAAGGCAGTATTAGCTGGGTTTTAATAATTTGGTTATGAAATTGCTTGGTCCCGGGAGGCTTTGGATTCATAGAAAGGGTCAGCTGTAACCTCAATTTTTAGGCTGTAAAGTTAGCCTTTGGCCACAAACTTACACTACTTCCGGCGATGGTCTGCTGCAAGCACCGAGGACTTCATAATTTTATTAAAAAGGTGAAAACTCATGATGGATCTGAATATTTTTATTCGATAGAGTTGTCCTACCACTACTTGATGGGTTGGCCACTACTGCACTACCCCACTCTGATGAAGTCTGGATTAGAAGCGGGCATATCAGAAAAGGAAACCTACAAACATCGATATCGTGGAATGAGATGAATGCATCAGAAGGTCCCTGCTTGCAGAAAAACATTAGGCTTTATGGCGGGTTATGGTTTTTTTAAAGCGGTCCTTAGTTTCGTAGGGCATAAAGGTGGTGATACCTTGAAGGATGACGGAGTGAACTCCTATAATCTGTTTGAAGAAGCATACTGCTAAGCTTATTTCACCTGACCTTCCCATTTGGTATACCAGAGTAGGAACTCTGTTTTCCTAGAGCCTTATCGACTAAGCCGGTTCGCCCCCAAGTTTAGATATAGTCAATTATTGTTATTCAATCCTAGTTTCGTACTTGGGTACAATTAAAGCTTGCTTGATTGTGCTAGAGCATGGAGTTACTATACTGTCAGTTACACACAGGCTCGATTTACATTGCCCAAAGAAAATTTTCTGGCCCATATGCTTTTTATTGTTGCCAAATTTTACTGCTTAGTGCATGTTTTGGCGTCCAATTATAACCAAGAAAGAAGCTTCAATGTGGGCACCAAGCTGATGCTAGAGGAAGATACTCGAAAGTCTTCCCGAAAGGGCAAAGAAGCTGATATAGCACTGTCAGTTGGACATGAATCTGTGGTGCATGAGGAAAATACTTCTGATGAACCAGCATCTACAATCGACCTTAAATTGAAGCACAAAGCTTCTCCAGAGAAGATTTCTCGATCTTTGAAGAAGACGAAGGTCATGAACAAGGGGGCTCAAAAGGTTCAAGACACAGGGTTAGGTTACAACCCCACGAAAAGAGCCGCTAAGAAGTCCTCTGCAAGAGAGACTGAAGATGAAGATGTAGGGTCATTTGCACTGGCAGTCTCTGACTCAGACCCTATCTTAGATGCAATGACGATATCCGTAAAGCCTCTAAAAATTATTACTATGAAGTAACTTTATGAAACTTTTTCCACTGGTTTGCCTGCAATTGTGTAGAAACCAGGGGTATTAGCAAGGAGGCATCCCCGAAGAGCGACAACAGCCTTGGTTACCTCTTATGCCGAAGAGGATATGGAGATACTTGAAACATCTCCAGATCTAGAGCCCCAGACCATTGCTGAAGAACCTACAGTCGGTTCTTCAGATGAATATGACCCTGATAGGGTGTTAGCAGAGCCTGATACCCCTCTGGCCACATTTCTGACGGTGACCTAGATGCCATATGAACAACCCTTACTACACTAGGTGAGCCTCATGCCCTGGTGACATCCCCGGGTATGTTATTCTCAAACTTCACAAGAGATAAGATTTTCCTTCTTCAATTATTGATACTCTTCATCAGGTTAACCATAATTCAGCTTGATTTTATAGGTCCTTCCTCTGTGGGAGTGGTCATTTTAGACGAGGAAGAAGAACATGGAGAAGAAGAAGAAGGACTTATTAGGAAGGGATCTAGGTCTAAACCTGGGTCATCTCGAGTTGGAATCGAAGAACTTCCTAAGGAACTACCATCCTCTATCAATGTTGGGAAGGCTACTACTACTGGCTCATTCGGGGTCATGATCGGGGAACTTCCTGAGGGGCCATCACCTGGCACCAACACTGAGGAGACCACTACTGCTGGCTTGTCTGGAGTTAGGACGATTATTACAACTGAGAAACAACTGGTCACCAGTCATACAACCAAAGTGATAGATCAATCCATAGTTGTAGTTCTGCCCCATATATCAACAAGAGTTGCCTTATCGACTCCATCTTCAACCAGGACTTTAGCTGCTCGAACCCCATTAACACCATCCTCCCTTGCAGACGTGGATGAAATGGCAAAGATCCCTATTCAAGGTTTTTATGCCCTTTTGAAGCAAGGGGTTCAAAATGTCTTGAAGAAGAGGAAATCTTTTTCTTGGACGTGAATATCTACCATGTGCCAAATAAATACGCTCAAGGTTCTTCCGGGCTTCGAGCAAATAACTGAATTGCTACTAAAAAAATTAAATAAATTGGAGCAGCGCTTGGATGAGCTTCAACAAATACAAAGAATGGATAAAAGTGCCTTGGTGCTTGAAGAGCACGCCCGCCTGGTTGAAGATGTGACGAAGGAAAAAACCTTTTACGCCAAGAGTAACGAAACTTTGAAGTATGACCTCGACAAATTATCTGCCGAGTACAATTGACTTACTGATATTGTGGTAATTCTTTATAGATGTCCAAGAATTCCAGATTCTTCTTTTTGAACTCCCCTAGTTTGTCGTTGCTTGGGGTATATTCTTCGTATGGCACCTCACCCCAAGGAAGCTTCGATACTGAGTACATCTCATGCAAAGCTAGCCCTATCTCACCTCCAGGCATGAAGGAAGTCCCCGTACAATAGTTATACATCTTCATCAGAGCGATGAAGAGGCAACGATTTATCTCTAGACCGTAACATTTGTCCCTCACAATGAAAAATATACCAGCATCCTTAAGCTCTTGCTCGTAGCGCTTCAGTACCCACTTGGTCAAGCGATAACACGAAAAACAGTAATGGGCCCAACCGAGAGTTCGTAATTGCCCAGGCGGGTACGATCCTTTCTTGGCAACTTAACGGAGAAAAGTATCTACAACATAAACATTGAGGTTTGGCCCCAAGTCACTCCTGATGAAGTCGTGTGCCAGCCCGAAAGAAGAATAAGAGGGCTACTCTTTCTGGAAGAAAAAGCCCCTTGTTTTGGCCGAATCTTGACAGGATCTTTCTAGCGTGATCCCCCCATTATTCAGGCATCAAGTTCCAGTCCATCTTTCTTTGGCCCATTACTATACAAAAATCTGATAGAGGCATATGGCATTCAAGGGTGGGCATGGACATCTCCGTCCCACGGTAACTAAAGTTCCAAATTTTCTTGGACTTCCCCAGGTCAGAAAAGGATGTGGTCAGTGTGCCCCCAAAAAATATAGCTTCTTGAAAGCATAATCATGCCCAACAGAGGCTTTCCCTAAGTTCAGTTGACTTAGGAAATAAAATTTTCTCTAGTCGACGATCATCTTTTGCCTTTCGGACGAAAAACCCCTATCCAGCTAGGTTTGGATGGTGGCAGTTAGGTCCCCGAAGTTCATACTCAAAGGGACCCGCTTAAGGTTGAGAACTACTTCGCCAGAAGGAGTAGTGGGCAAAGTCTATACACTCAATCCTGCTATACTTAAATTCCTACCAATCTCGGCCGCATCAATAAAGGCAGTGTGAATGAAAGTGATTAGAGGAATTGGTTGAAGCGGGCGCTTGCTTGAAGTTGATCGAAAGGGCTTAACAACGCCTATGCCCAAGGCTACCCATGGTAAGCACTCCTGGTAGTCGTTAATCCAATCAGTATGATAGGTGTTGAGGTTAAGCAAGAAGAAGGGATGAGCCTTTCACTAAGGCGCGTAGCGTTGGTCTACGAATACAGTATTTAAATCAATCTCTTGCCCTTAAGCCCATCTCCCACTGAACCCTCAATATATATCGTAGGGACTAACATGGGTCTCCCTCTCTCTTCCCTTCCCATCCTGTATTGTATGGTAAGCAAATTTTGAGCTAAAAATGAAGATGTTGAAACATGTGTTAAGCATGGATTGCAATGCACTCATTTTCGATAGAAGAGGTGCGATTAGAATAACCTAAGAAGCAAACTTTTTAATATACTTTCAAAATATTGCAGTATAGGCTATGTGCATCATCAACAAGAAGACTCTATACAAATGTCACTGCCACATTTTCAGATAAGGGCATTTGTGTAATTTCACTATTTTGAATAATTATGTATTTAATTAATCTGCTGAGTTTATAAACTATTTATATTGTTAGTGATATTGGATTTAGGTCAAACCCTAGAATCTTCCATTAGGACTAACCCTAGAGTGAAACCCTAAGTCATGACCTAGCTTTAGTGAAACCCTAAATTGGAAACCTAATTCTAGGGAAACCCTAGGATTCAAATTTTAGGGTGAACCCTCAAACCCTAGACTGACTAAACCTTAGTTAATTAGGTTATACATGACCTAACCTGGGGGTTTAACCTAAAACTATGCATTAGAAACCCTAACTTGGTTTTAATATAAAAGGGAAGCCTCTCTCAAAGCCATTCTTCATGTAGAAAAAAGAAACCCTAGCCTCCATAAGAAAAACTACTTGTTCTCCACCCCAAATTCGAGATCAAACCCTAGGGATCCCATTTTTCTCCTCCAAAGCAAAGGAAGCAAGGAACTTGGGTCAAGGAACCTTGGGGAAGAAGAACCTCCATTGAAGAAACCATCTCCCTAGGTAAAACCCTATTTTATTCAATTGTTATTCTATTTTTCTTGTTTTTGGCCATTAGGAAACCTACCTTGTAGTATGGATCTCGACCTCTAGGGATCCTACTTAAAGCCCTAGGAGAAATTTGGATTTAGGTGTCCCCAACGGTTGTTATTCCCAATTTTTCGTGAACCCTAATCTTGAAGTATGCATTTATATACGATTACACCCCTACGTGTAGGTTAGATCTTGATTTAGGGTTTTGTTTGGAGATTTCACTGCACAGTAAGATTTGGGGGAAACCGGGTGCAGTCGGGTGAAATTCTGTGCTATGTGTTATTGCAGTGTGTGTCTTGTGTCCCCGTGTCTCGGGGTGTCAGACACTGTGGGGAGTTGTTCTGTGTAGGGTAGAGTTCTGGGTTGTGTTGGTGTTCAGTGTTCAGTAGAAGTAGTTGGAAGAAGGTATTCTGTGAGTAGCAGTGTCTCAGTGTTAAATTCCTGTATGTTCCTTGTAGTATCAGTTAGATTTCTGTGTGCATCAGTGAGGTATCAGCTGTGTGCAATACCTGTGTGTGTAGAGTGTTTTGTTCCAGATTTCTGTGTGGGTGTGCAGATTTCTGTGTTAGATAGCTATGTATAGCTGTGTATTAGTGTATAGATGATGAATGAACCAATGTGTGTGTAGTGGTTTGTATTCAGTGAGAAATCTCCAGGTTCAATGAGAATTCTGTACAGTATAGGTAATTGAAATTCAGTGTGTATCAGCAATTTTGCTCAGTTGATGGTCCCTGCAATATAATCTCATGAACCTCATGAAGCACCAGTTGCATGGGCTAAGGGAGGTTCAGGTTGATTCAGTTAACTACAGTTGTAAGCCCCCTGATTTTCGGAATTTTAATTTGCAATTTCCCGGGATTTTTTCGGTAATTAACCTAGGCTTTGGTAATTCAATGATTTTTAATTACGGTTTATTCATATTAAAATATTATGGAAATAATATTTTACGGTGTAAAATGGAAAACCGGACACAGGGTAATTTTCCGTGAATTTATTGGACTCCGGAAACCCGTTTAAAGCCCTGAAGACCCATGTAGATTTTAAACCGAATTAAAATCCGTGCCAACGCCCGACATCCCATGAGACCCGAGGCCAAGCCCAAGGAGCGCTGACCCAGCCCAAATCCTAGGTCAAACCCGAGCCAATTTCTGTATATATATAAATACTTAATTCCCTAAGTTTTTCTCTACAAAGAAAAGGAAAAAAAAGAAAATTCCTAAATCCCCAAAATCCTAAATCACTAAACCTAATCCCTAATCCCTAACCCTAACCCTAACCCTAACCTAGCCGACCCGCCGCTGTCAGCCCCTAGCCCCACCGTGCTCCTCCCCCGAACCCTAGCTCAGCCAACGACACCCAGGCCGTCGACCTCCTTCCCAGTTCTCCCTCCCCCGCGTCCGTCTCCTCCCCGCCTCGCCGCTGCAACATCCCCCATCTCCGCCGCACCCCACGAACTCGACGACCCCGACTTCCCCCTCAACCTGCTGAACCCGCCTTCCTCCTCGCCATCAGCCCGCTGCCCTCAGCCGACCTCGCTGCCAATCTCTCCTCCGGCTGCCTGAAGCCGAGCCCAGCCGAGCTTTCCCTGTCCGGCGCCATCCCCAGAACGTCCCGCAGCGCCGTGCCTTCGGCCAGTGCTCCCCGCCCGCAACGCTATCACGCCGCCGGAGCCCGACTCCGCTGCTCCCCATCGAACACCCCTCAACCTAGCCGCCTTCCACCGGCGCATCTGACCTCGACTTCGACAGCGCCGAGAGCCCGTGGCCGTCTCCGACGTGTCCGCCTCCAGCAGCACCCTGACTCAACCCAGCCTCGGCAAGCCCACCAGCGAGCGCCCGGCCAGCAGCGACCCTCCGGCAGCTCAAAACCCAAACCCTAGTTTTGGACACGGTTTGGAACAGTATCCAGGACACAGGACACGAGTTGGACTCGAGAATTCGCAGTTTCCCGAAGCCCTGTTCAGGTACTCGCATCTTCCTCATCGTAACTCTGATTTTAAATCCGTTAATTGCATTACGAAGCCTGTATGACCCTCTCGGTGCCCGTGCAACCCGCTCGGTGCATCGCGTCCTGTGGTGATTGCGAGCCGCGATCCAAAACAGGAAAAATAATGCCCTATTTCACCCCGGAACTGAGTTCGCCCCGCCAATCGGGACGACTTGGTCGCACGCGATCTTTACCAAACTGTGCGCGACGTTGATACGGTCGTGTGAGATTTCGCAGAAGTCGATTCGGAGGTGCGTGCACCCCGGAATCAACGCGTATCCGCCGACGACACCCCGTATCCGTCCTTTCTGAAACATGCTGTAACTTCGTGTACACACGTCGGATCGAGACGAAACTTATGCCATCGGATCCGTAGCAATACGCTGGTCCTGTGACCCAAGTTTGGTCCGATTCTGAGAACGTTGACAGAATCGCGTGTCGTGGGTCCCACAGGCCCCACTTGACGGGCGATTTTGTGATCGGCTCATCGAAATCCAATTCTGGAAGTTCCGTTGGGTTCGTATCATCGTTCCTGACTTGTAGACACTGAGTTTGGGGAATTTGGAGACCTTTAATCCTGGCACACTTTTCGGTGCAAAGTGGCCCACATGTGGACCCCGCTTTGGCCCGAAAATGACCTTTTTGCCCCTGTGTCCAAATTGGACGTAAGGACAGGCATTTCCAGCTATTTGACATCTTCTGAGACTGTTGGTGATGTTTATTACAGCTTTTGGAGTAGTCCCTACCGGATCCACCGATACCAGGACGACAGTGATATTCAACCATCAGGCAAGTGTACCTTGCCAAGCTTGCAGTTCTTGTTATTTATTCCTTTGACTATACATATATATTTATGCATGCTTAACCTAGGACCGTGTGACGTACTTAGCGTCCGATTATCAGTCGGGTGCCGACACCGTACACGGTGTTGGGTATTGTCATCTAGAGATGGACATTCGTGACACTTTATTTTCGTACTTATCTTATCAAGTACCATATGACCCAGGACACTTGACACTATTCATGAGACAGGATCTTCCCGAGATATTCGTGGTGATTCTGTATAGGATCCAGGACTTGACAGAGATACTATATTCTTAGATACTTTATGACTTGGTGCATTTAGCTATGATCGCGCTTGACATGGACATGAGACGTTATGGACATGATATGCGTGGTTACATTGGGTGGGGAGAGACACACAGGCTACAGGCTGATATATATATATATAAAACATAGTAAACACATAGTAAAACACATAGTTATTGCTGCTACCGGCTCCCAGACACAGAGCTTGTAGTGGTTTCAGCCTGAGTATTCGTGCTGCTCTCACTTGCATTTACACTTAGATGGTTACATATTTACCCTTTTGCTTCATTTAGTTATATATTTGCTGCACTGCATATTTATTTATTGGCATGATCTCTTTGTACCTTGCTATGTCCCCTGAGGACCTGGATCCGGATTTTTGTCCCCAGATTTTGCAGACGAGGTTTATCCCGAGGTTTACGGGACCGGAGCAGGAGCTGAAACAGGAGCTGTACCCCTATCCCAGGACGAGGTCTTAGCTGAAGACTTCTCTTGAGCATCCATGTTTATGCTCAGCTTTTATTATTTATTTCAGTCTTTTATATTCTGGTCTGCTGAACCATTGTACTAGATATTTATCGGGTTGGTCCCCGGAGTACTTTGTGAGACTAGATGATGATTTACATTCCTTATTTATTCTGTGGATCATATTTTATATCTTGCGTGGATGAGATTAGTTGTGCCTTGATTGTCGTAGACTTGTTTTACAGCTTAAGTATGCCCTGATGGATCCATTATATTGAGTTGGTCCATCGGTGCGTACTGTTGGCCATTGCCACGTGTCTGGTCCCACGGTAGTTTGGGACTGGGGCGTGACATGGTTTTTGTGGTGGCCCATGCAGGTCTACGACAAAATTGTTCGGTTTCTACTTAGGGACCGAGCAAGCCTGCCACTAGGATTAGAGTATAGGATCTCATCCACACTGACTATGACTCATCCTCCTTCCAATTCATTCCATTCGGATAAATTGCATCCTGCTTGATTCATGTGCTTCCCTATTAGTTTCTTGAGTATAGCCTCTCTTAGAATATATAAGTTCATGTTGTTAGATGATAAGTAAGGTAACCTTCCTATTAAGAGTACCACTAGAGTGTTGACACCCCACTAAGTTTAGATTATCTAGTGAACCCTAGAATTCCTTATCCCTAGAATTGGTTTACCATTACCCCCTGATGTATTATGAAGACTTGAGAGTAGTATAGACACTACTAGAGTTAGTTAGAAGTTTTACCAAAATGTTTGACCCTAGTATGGAGGAACCTAACCTTCGTAGTTAGATAAGTATTGGAGAACTATAAATTTATATTCTTGTCTTGAGATAGGCAGACAGTACCTTAGAAAGCTAAGAGCAATGCATAGAATATTTTTCTAATCATACCTCAAACATAGCAACTAACACCCCACTCCCCTTAGAGAACCATGATGCTATCTAGAGCCCTCTATCTTTATTTTATATATTATTTCCCTGCGACCATAGCGCTCACTATTTTGCGACGGCTAATTACGTTTCTTCTCTTCATCTTTCAACTCGTGCCATCTGACACTTCGGATAGTAGGCCAAGTAAATTTATTCTTTGTTAAGGGCTCACAGTTTACTAGGATTATAGTTGTAGCCTTGAGTGTGAAATTTTTTTGCTTGGTAGTTAGAACTTGATAAGTTTAAGTTGTTTTGTAGTTTGTGGCCGATGATTAACCCTTAGTTTTAAATCGTGTAATTTGTACCCTCACGATACAAGTTAGACCCTTCCTCCTTAACGGCCAGTAACTCTTCTATTCTTACTATTGACACTTGCTTATAAGTGCTATGACTAAGACTTAGGATGACCATTACCTACATAAAAAGGATACCCTAATCAATACCAAGATTTTTCCTCATATACCTTAATAAAGAGTTTCTATTTTATTTACATGTGCAAGATTATTGTGTAGGACCCTCTTAAGACTGTCACCGTATTAGTTTAATTCTTATAAGTTGGGTAGTATACCTCACCACCTAGTATCATATAGCCCTTGTGATCCATTGATGAAGTGTAACTGAATGGCATTAATTGTATGCTAACATAAGATGATAGGGTTTATTCAGACTATAGAACTTAGAGGCTCACACCCCTACTTTGTCGACTATCGACTTAGACAAGGAATTAATATGATAACTGTAGAGATTGTAGAGTCTTTTGTTATTGTTGCTTATGTTGTTTTGTTTTTGCAACTTGAATTATTTGTGACTTCTCTCATCATAATCCAGCGTTATATTTTCTGTGCTACCTTGATTTATGCTGCTATTATAGCCTAGTTTTTGCAAGCTTATCCTTTTATCGAGCTTGATCATGACATCTGTATTATTGGACGCGTACACTAATACAGTTGTCTATTCAGAATCAGTGTATTACGGTCTGATCAACCTTAGTGCATTTTGGTTCGCCCTTCGTAATACTACTTTACGTGGATTGGGATATATAGTTGACTAGTATACTAGCCTTCTAGATATGTCTGAGCATATCATATCAGTTATATAACTGTACTAATACGATCATATGAATAGGATTACCAATAGGATTTCAATCCACAACAACTTGACAATTCCCATTTGGAATTCGTTAAAATGCCTTGATCCTGATACTTCTAATCTATTACCTCACCCTTGAACTCCTTATTATTGATCTCCGTCTTCCCTTATTTCGGAAAGACGAAACCTCATGCTCGGTATAAGTTGATATATAGACAGTACTAGATATACCCCACAGGCCGGTCACATTATTGATGACCCTTTTATATATGATTAAGGGAATATCATAGGTGATATGTTTGGTGTTAAAGACTTGAGGATTCAATAACATGATTAAATGAGTTGGGCATAGATTTATTAGATGAATAGTCTTAGATAATAGATAGGTAAATTCTAAGTTGGGTAGAGACCGTAATGCTCACTTGAGAGAAATTCTTAGACTGTAATCAGGTGAGACTTGACAGAGAGAGCCCTACCCTAATTTAATTTCGAGGACGAAATTTTTATAAGTTGGGTAGATTGTAAGCCCCCTGATTTTCGGAATTTTAATTTGCAATTTCCCGGGATTTTTTCGGTAATTAACCTAGGCTTTGGTAATTCAATGATTTTTAATTGCGGTTTATTCATATTAAAATATTATGGAAATAATATTTTACGGTGTAAAATGGAAAACCGGACACAGGGTAATTTTCCGTGAATTTATTGGACTCCGAAAACCCGTTTAAAGCCCTGAAGACCCATGTAGATTTTAAACCGAATTAAAATCCGTGCCAACGCTCGACATCCCATGAGACCCGAGGCCAAGCCCAAGGAGCGCTGACCCAGCCCAAATCCTAGGTCAAACCCGAGCCAATTTCTGTATATATTTAAATACTTAATTCCCTAAGTTTTTCTCTACAAAGAAAAGGAAAAAAAAGAAAATTCCTAAATCCCCAAAATCCTAAATCCCTAAACCTAATCCCTAATCCCTAACCCTAACCCTAACCTAGCCGACCCGCCGCTGTCAGCCCCTAGCCCCACCGTGCTCCTCCCCCGAACCCTAGCTCAGCCAATGACACCCAGGCCGTCGACCTCCTTCCCAGTTCTCCCTCCCCCGCGTCCGTCTCCTCCCCGCCTCGCCGCTGCAACATCCCCCATCTCCGCCGCACCCCACGAACTCGACGACCCCGACTTCCCCCTCAACCCGCTGACCCCGCCTTCCTCCTCGCCATCAGCCCGCTGCCCTCAGCCGACCTCGCTGCCAATCTCTCCTCCGGCTGCCTGAAGCCGAGCCCAGCCGAGCTTTCCCTGTCCGGCGCCATCCCCGGAACGTCCCGCAGCGCCGTGCCTTCGGCCAGTGCTCCCCGCCCGCAACGCCATCACGCCGCCGGAGCCCGACTCCGCTGCTCCCCATCGAACACCCCTCAACCTAGCCGCCTTCCACCGGCGCATCTGACCTCGACTTCGACAGCGCCGAGAGCCCGTGGCCGTCTCCGACGTGTCCGCCTCCAGCAGCACCCTGACTCAACCCAGCCTCGGCAAGCCCACCAGCGAGCGCCCGGCCAGCAGCGGCCCTCCGGCAGCTCAAAACCCAAACCCTAGTTTTGGACACGGTTTGGAACAGTATCCAGGACACAGGACACTAGTTGGACTCGAGAATTCGCAGTTTCCCGAAGCCCTGTTCAGGTACTCGCATCTTCCTCATCGTAACTCTGATTTCAAATCCGTTAATTGCGTTACGAAGCCTGTATGACCCTCGCGGTGCCCGTGCAACCCGCTCGGTGCATCGCGTCCTGTGGTGATCGCGAGCCGCGATCAAAAAACAGGAAAAATAATGCCCTGTTTCACCCCGGAACTGAGTCCGCCCCGCCAATCGGGACGACTTGGTCGCACACGGTCTTTACCGAACTGTGCGCGACGTTGATACGGTCGTGTGAGATTTCGCAGAAGTCGATTCGGAGGTGCGTGCACCCCGGAATCAACGCGTATCCGCCGACGACACCCCGTATCCGTCCTTTCTGGAATATGCTGTAACTTCGTGTACACACGTCGGATCGAGACGAAACTTGCGCCATCGGATCCGTAGAAATACGCTGGTCCTGTGACCCAAGTTTGGTCCAATTCTGAGAACGTTGACAGAATCGCGTGTCGTGGGTCCCACAGGCCCCACTTGACGGGCAATTTTGTGATCGGCTCATCGGAATCCAATTCTGTAAGTTCCGTTGGGTTCGTATCATCGTTCCTGACTTGTAGACACTGAGTTTGCGGAATTTGGAGACCTTTGACCCTGGCACGCTTTTCGGTGCAAGTGGCCCACATGTGGACCCCGCTTTGGCCCAAAAATGACCTTTTTGCCCCTGTGTCCAAATTGGACGTAAGGACAGGCATTTCCAGCTATTTGACATCTTCTGAGACTGTTGGTGATGTTTATTACAGCTTTTGGAGTAGTCCCTACCGGATCCACCGATACCAGGACGACAGTGATATTCAACCATCAAGCAAGTGTACCTTGCCAAGCTTGCAGTTCTTGTTATTTATTCCTTTGACTATACATATATATTTGTGCATGCTTAACCTAGGACCGTGTGACGTACTTAGCGTCCGATTATCAGTCGGGTGCCGACACCGTACACGGTGTTGGGTATTGTCATCTAGAGATGGACATTCGTGACACTTTATTTTCGTACTTGTCTTATCAAGTACCATATGACCCAGGACACTTGACACTATTCATGAGACAGGATCTTCCCGAGATATTCGTGGTGATTCTGTATAGGATCCAGGACTTGACAGAGATACTATATTCTTAGATACTTTATGACTTGGTGCATTTAGCTAT
The DNA here is from genome assembly GCA_036927795.1 of Iris macrosiphon. Classification (NCBI taxonomy): domain Eukaryota; kingdom Viridiplantae; phylum Streptophyta; class Magnoliopsida; order Asparagales; family Iridaceae; genus Iris; species Iris macrosiphon. Next base: position 112,754,384 of record JAYESA010000006.1, on the reverse strand, counting down.
GATCGCGCTTGACATGGACATGAGACGTTATGGACATGATATGCGTGGTTACATTGGGTGGGGAGAGACACACAGGCTACAGGCTGATATATATATATATAAAACATAGTAAACACATAGTAAACACATAGTAAAACACATAGTTATTGCTGCTACCGGCTCCCAGACACAGAGCTTGTAGTGGTTTCAGCCTGAGTATTCGTGCTGCTCTCACTTGCATTTACACTTAGATGGTTACATATTTACCCTTTTGCTTCATTTAGTTATATATTTGCTGCACTGCATATTTATTTATTGGCATGATCTCTTTGTACCTTGCTATGTCCCCTGAGGACCTGGATCCGGATTTTTGTCCCCAGATTTTGCAGACGAGGTTTATCCCGAGGTTTACGGGACCGGAGCAGGAGCTGATCCAGGAGCTGTACCCCTATCCCAGGACGAGGTCTTAGCTGAAGACTTCTCTTGAGCATCCATGTTTATGCTCAGCTTTCATTATTTATTTCAGTCTTTTATATTCTGGTCTGCTGAACCATTGTACTAGATATTTATCGGGTTGGTCCCCGGAGTACTTTGTGAGACTAGATGATGATTTACATTCCTTATTTATTCTGTGGATCATATTTTATATCTTGCGTGGATGAGATTAGTTGTGCCTTGATTGTCGTAGACTTGTTTTACAGCTTAAGTATGCCCTGATGGATCCATTATATTGAGTTGGTCCATCGGTGCGTACTGCTGGCCATTGCCACGTGTCTGGTCCCACGGTATTTTGGGACTGGGGCGTGACAACAGTGGAGAGTAGGGAGGCCTCAGATGTGGCCTTAAGTTGCAGGTAAGGTTTTCATATTGGTTCACATTTGTAGTCGACTGTAATTAGGATTTGGGGCTCGAGTATTGTTGGCTAATAGCAGTAGAAGTTGGTACTAGTTGGGGTATGTTGATACACTTACATATCAAAGAGTGAGGTATATACAGGGAAGGTAAGCTAACAAGCTAGTATTAATGGACGTAATAGTAAGTAAGAAATTATGGGTTTAGATGTTGTATCAGAGAGTTTGCTGCTGTGTTCTTGCATCAGTACATCAGTTAAGGGGAGTGTGTGAGCAGAACATGACAGTTCAGTGAAGTATTTGAGGTAGTAATTGTTTCAGCCAGGTATGTGTTGTACTAGTTGGAGCATCAGTGAATGGTTGAGGATGTTACCTGGAAGATCCTGCCAACAACTATATGCTAGTCCTAGCTATAGCCTGTTGTGTGAGGCTGGATAATTTCAAACTGAGAAAACTGTGTCAGTTCACTGTGCCATTTTATTTCCAGGTTGGGGCAGCAACCTACACAGTTGAATACTGTGGCATTAAGGTCCAAGTGAGGTCTGCAATTTAGGGGATTGGTATTGTGGTAGGATGCAAGGCTTCAAGCTTGTGGGGTGTAGGGTTTTGGATGACTGATGTTAATGTCAGTTAAGGGGGAACCACACAGGTAAGTGCAAGTATAGTGTAGGTGGGTGTATCAGGTATTAGTGATGAATGCTGGTATGGGTAGATTGGTATGGTAAGGTTAGTTAAGGATAAGGTTGGCATGGAGTGGGGAAAAGTCTTAGAGTATCAGCATGAGTTGAGGTTAGAATTTAAGTACTAGTTAAGTAAGAGTTACCTAGTTAAGTGATACCTTAGAAGCTATATAGGAATTATATTTATACTAATAGCCTAAAGTAACAAGTTGACCTAATATTGACCACTAGGTTAGTATGACTAGTATCATCTTGGAGAAACCTACCACATAAGGAATTATGAACCCTAAACCTTAGTATAACCTAGAAACCTCGTATTTAATTAGTTAGTCATGCTCATTCCCTTAATTCATTATTTAACATTGATATCTTATATATAGGTCATTGTGATCCCACTTTGGACATCGATCCTCACACTTTGCTCAGGACCACAGACGAGTACATTCTCTGACAGTTTTCATTGTTGATTATTTCTATAATGCAGTTATATTACATACTTGATTCCGACACTATGGATACACGGGTTAGCACCTAGATCCCCATCATGAGGAGTCGTGATTGGAATCCATCGTGCTAGCTGGGGGATGGGGAACTATTGGTAGATTATGTGATCATATCCAAACTTATCATGCATCATAGCTCACCCTACTTCTCACGTTGGGTGCGGCCTGACCATCTTACATGCATCATAGCTGTTATATATGATTAACCTGACCACTACATGCATCATAGCTAACCATATGGTTAGCCTGACCTACAAGAATCATAGTTAATCATATATAACCAGCCTGATCAAGTCCCAAGCCGATCACATAATAAACTGATAATTCAAACACTTAGCTAGATGTCTATTTTATTCAGATTCACTTGTTCTAGCATTCACTGTCTATTATTCATTGCTAGATGCTCTATTGCCTATTTTCATTTCTCCAGTACTTTACATTTCTAGCATTTATTTCCATCTTGTATTTCTTACACTGTTTATAGTCTTTGTCAATTTAATGAAACTGCTGTTAGTGCTTGTGCTTCGCTCCAATCCTGACTGGATAACATTTTTCAGAGGACCTGGAGGATCTTTGCCTCACTCATTACCGCCCAGGATTAGAGGGAGATTTCACTCCAGAAACCCCAGAGGAGTTGCCTTGCCTAGAGGAGAATTTACCTGGCTGTTCTTAGATTATTTTTCTACAATTATTGTTTTAGACTGAGACTGAGTTATAATTACTATTATGTGATTTTGTGAGGTCATCTAGACCCAAGTTTGAGTTAGACTTATTGTGGTTGGCTTTTAATAGAACTCTTTTTTATTCTCATCGTGCCATTATTTTCTATCAGCTTATGATTGAGTATATCATAGAACTGTGGATTATTTATCATTGTCCTCCGTACGGAGTGGAGACTATTGACAGGATATATTATATGTGGAGACCTAGACAGCGTTCTACCGCCGATGCTGCGGCATAGGCTGGACGTACCCACGACTCATGCCCAAATTCCGGGTGCGGGTCGTGACACGTTTTTAGTGGTGGCCCATGCAGGTCGAGTCCTAGATTCGCCTTGATTCAGGGCATGGTCGATGCCCAAAGGATGTCGGCAGAGGCCCAGAGGGTGCAGGCTGAGGCACATCAGGCTCAGACAGAGATGATGAGGGTGAACATGGAGAATGCTCATCAAGTGGCTCTCCAGGCTGTGGAGAGAGTTACTCAGCAGCAGCAGCGTCCTGATCAGCACCACCAGAGGCCGGGCACCTTTGTGGATTTCAAGAGGATGATGCCTCGGGAGTTCAAGGGGACAGAAGGGATACTCTACGCCGATGATTGGCTAGAGGACATCGAGAGAAACTTGCGCTTGGCACAGCTTCCAGAGGCCCTCCAGATCGAGGCCGCTGGCAGCCAGATGTTCGACATTGCCTTGACGTGATTTCGCACTGAGCCGAGACTCTTGCGTAGGGGACTCACTTGGGAGGATTTCAAGGAGCTCTTCAAGGAGAAGTTCTTTCCTGATGTTGCCCTGGGAGCTTTGGAGAGTCAGTTCCATGACTTAGCCCAGGGGAGCTCGTCCGTCGATGAGTATGCCGCGGAGTTTTCCCGCCTGAGCCGCTTCGCGCCATCGATGATTAGAGATCCGGGGGATAGGGCCCGAAAGTTCAGAAAGGGACTGGCAAGGGAGATCAAGTCTCGCACGTCGGGATGTCGCACAGCTACCTACGAGGGCATATTGATGGATGCCCAGATAGCCGAGGACGATTTGGGCCTCAGGCCCAAGAGGGGACACGATGGTTCCGAAGGAGCAAACAGCAGTGCGGGACCGGACAAGCGTCCACACTTTAAGCAGCAACAGTAGAGACCCTTTCAGCAGCAGCATCAGGCACCAGCCCGAGGGCAGGTCCAACAGCAGCAACAGAGACAGACTCAGCCCACCATCCAGTGTGCGTACTGCGGGAAGATGGAACATACTAGAGATATCTACAGGAAGAGATTGGGCTCATGTCTATCCTGTGGATCGACAACACACCAGCTGAAAGATTGTCCTACCATTCGTCCAGGTCAGGGTGGAGCAGCCGCCCAGAAAGGACCAGACAGGGTACCTACCGTACCAGGAGGCCAATAACAGAGGGCACCACTTCCACCACAACATCAGAGGTTCGCCCAACATCAGTAGCAGAGAGGTGCACCCCAGGGGCGAGCATACGCCATGGCAGTCGAGGAGATCGAGCCAGCAGGAGACTTGATTACAGGTTCGGTTCTTCTCGATTGTATTACCGCATTTACCTTATTTGACTCTGGCGCTTCCCATAGTTTTGTGTCTGTATCTTATGCACTTCGACATCATTTAGACACAGAACCATTAGCTAGGACTTGCAAGATCACGACTGGTGGAGGTATTATCCTAGTCCGTGATCACTGCAAGGACTGGAGAGTGTCAGTAGGAGGCCGAGAGTTGAGCGTGAACTTACTCGTCATGCCACTTCCGGGGTACGATATTGTACTCGGAATGGACTGGTTGAGTAGGCATCATGCTACTATAGATTGTTATAGAGGCAGAGTATTATTTAGACCACCAGGAGAGCCAGAGTTTGAGGTCGTCCGAGGAGCAGCGGAACAGAGCAGCAACACATTTTACGGAGCCAGGGCGGAAGAAGAGGAGTTGCCACATCCTCTGATAGCGGAGTTCCTGGATGTATTTCCAGAGGAGTTGCCAGGCTTGCCACCAGACAGAGATGTTGAATTCTCTATAGACTTGGTTCCAGGAGCGGAGCCCATTTCACAACATGTCTATAGAGTTAACAACAGCGAGCTGGCAGAACTGAAGAAGCAAGTTGAGGAGCTGCAGGACAAAGGCTTCATCAAATCCAGTTTATCACCATGGGGAGCTCCGGTATTATTTGTACCGAAGAAGGACGGTACGGTGCGCATGTGCATTGATTATAGAGCTTTGAACAATATCACTATCAAGAACAAGTACCTGCTGCCAAGGATAGATGATCTTTTCGATCAGTTGAGCGGAGCGAGGGTGTTTTCAAAGATAGATTTGAGGTCAAGCTATCACCAGGTGAAGGTGAAGAGAGAAGACACGCCGAAGACAACTTTTTGGACCAGATACGGCCAGTTTGAGTTCATGGTGATGCCATTTGGTTTAACCAATGCACCGACAGTATTCATGAACCTGATGAACAAGGTGTTCCATCAGTACCTTGACAAGTTTGTAGTGGTGTTCATTGACGATATTCTTGTGTATTCCAAGACCCCGGAGGAGCACGAAGAGTACCTGAGGTTGGTCTTAGAGACTCTCAGGAGGGAGAAGCTGTACGGGAAACTCTCTAAGTGTGAATTCTTCCTTGACAAGGTTGAATTTCTTGGGCATGTGGTATCGGGTGACGGAATCTCGGTTAACCCACAGAAGATCGAGGCAGTGAAGTCGTGGGCTACCCCCAGTTTGGTAGCTGAGATCAGGAGTTTTCTCGGGCTAGCAGGATACTACAGGAGGTTTGTACAAGACTTCTCCAGGATTGCAGCGCCAATGACCAGATTGACTAGCAAGGATATAGATTTTGTCTGGACGGAGGAGTGCCAGGCTGCATTTGATGAGCTGAAGAAGAGGTTGACGACAGCTCTAGTTTTGACGTTGCCAGCAGGGACAGGTGGTTTCACCATCTACAGTGATGCTTCAGGGAAGGGTCTGGGATGTGTTCTTCAGCAGCACGGAAAGGTAATTGCCTATGCTTCCAGGCAGTTACGCCCTCATGAAGAGAACTACCCCACCCACGATTTGGAGTTGGCAGCGATTATCTTCGCTTTAAAGCTGTGGAAACATTACCTGTACGGAGAGCGTGTGGAGATCTTCACAGACCATAAGAGCTTGAAGTACGTATTCACACAGAAGGAGCTGAACATGAGGCAGAGGAGGTGGTTAGAGTTGATGAAGGACTTTGACATCTCATTGCAGTACCACCCAGGGAAGGCCAACGTAGTCGCCGATGCCTTGAGCAGGTATCCGATGGCTATGTACTTGACGACAGATAGACATTTGTTGGCAGATTTAGAAAGCTTGGAGATTGAGGTGTTAGTTCCCGGTACAGAGATTCAGATGTGGGGATTGCAGATACAGTCCGAGCTGATGGACAGGATCAGAGCGGCGCAGTATGATGATGAGGCCTTGAGGAGTATCAGAGCACATATTCGGGCAGGATTGTCGGATGACTTTACTATCGCAGAGGATGGCTCCTTACGACACGGCACGAGGATGTGTGTGCCGAGCGGGGAGTTGCACGAGGAGGTTTTGCAGGAGGTACACCGCTCTCAGTACTCGATGCATCCTGGTGCCAACAAGATGTATCGAGACTTGAGGGAGCACGTATGGTGGTATGGAATGAAGCGCGAGGTAGCACGCTTCGTATCCCGGTGTCTAGTATGCCAGCAGGTAAAGGCAGACCGGCAAAGGCCAGGTGGTTTGCTTCAACCTTTACCGATTCCAGAGTGGAAATGGGAGCACGTGACCATGGATTTCGTTTCAGGGCTTCCACGTTCTCCAGGAGGGAAGGACGCAATTTGGGTCATCGTGGACAGGTTGACCAAATCAGCCCATTTCTTACCTTTCAAGGTGGGCACGTCGACAGAGAGGCTAGCAGAGATGTACGTACGTTAGATCGTTAGGCTTCATGGAGTTCTTGTAAGCATCATCTCGGATCGGGATAGTCGTTTCACTTCCCACTTCTGGAGGAGTCTGCAGGCTAGCTTGGGCACTCAGCTCAAGTTCAGTACCGCATATCACCCCCAGACAGACGGGCAGTCTGAAAGGACTATTCAGACTCTCGAGGATATGCTACGCACTTGCGTTCTAGATCTCGAAGGTTCTTGGAAGGATCATCTGCACCTGGTAGAGTTCGCCTACAACAACAGCTACCAGGCCAGCATCGAGATGTCACCATTTGAGGCTCTTTATGGAAGGAGGTGTCGTACACCGTTATCTTGGGACGACGTTGGAGAGAGAGCCTTGCTAGGACCAGAAATGGTCGTGGATGCAGCAGAAAAGGTAAAACTCATCAGAGACAGACTGCGAGTGGCGCAGGACAGACGGCGGCATTGGGCCGACAGCCACCGTAGACCCCTTGAGTTTCAGGTATAGATTATTATTTTTCTGGTTTGTGTTGTTTGTTTAGACTGCGTGTTGAGACTGTTTTGTTTTAGGTTGGCGATCTAGTATTCCTACGGATTTCTCCGACGCGTGGCACGATTCATTTTGGTCGAGGCAGGAAGCTTAGCCCACGCTACATCGGACCCTTTGGCATTCTTGCGAGGGTAGGTGCAGTGGCGTATAGACTGGACTTGCCGCCTGTATTAGAGGGAGTGCATGATGTGTTCCACGTGTCGCAGCTGAGACGGTACATGGTAGACCCTAGTCACGTACTTGATCACTCGAAGATTGAGGTTGGTCCGACGCTCAGCTACCCTGAGCAGCCCATAGAGATCTTGGACCGCAGAGAGAAGGTATTGCGGAACCAAACTATTCCTTTGGTTCGTGTTGCATGGAGACATCACTCTCCAGGGGAGTCGACCTGGGAGAGAGAGGACAAAATGCGCGAGCAATACCCGTATCTCTTCTAGATTGGAGGTATATCCCTTTCTGAATTATTCCTGATTCTGTTCAGTCCAAATTTTGAGGACGAAATTTCTTTTAGGAGGGTAGACTTGTCACTGCCACATTTCCAGATAAGGGCATTTGTGTAATTTCACTATTTTGAATAATTATGTATTTAATTAATCTGTTGAGTTTATAAACTATTTATATTGTTAGTGATATTGGATTTAGGTCAAACCCTAGAATCTTCCATTAGGACTAACCCTAGAGTGAAACCCTAAGTCATGACCTAGCTTTAGTGAAACCCTAAATTGGAAACCTAATTCTAGGGAAACCCTAGGATTCAAATTTTAGGGTGAACCCTCAAACCCTAGACTGACTAAACCTTAGTTAATTAGGTTATACATGACCTAACCTGGGGGTTTAACCTAAAACTATGCATTAGAAACCCTAACTTGGTTTTAATATAAAAGGGAAGCCTCTCTCAAAGCCATTCTTCATGTAGAAAGAAGAAACCCTAGCCTCCATAAGAAAAACCACTTGTTCTCCACCCCAAATTCGAGATCAAACCCTAGGGATCCCATTTTCCTCCTCCAAAGCAAAGGAAGCAAGGAACTTGGGTCAAGAAACCTTGGGGAAGAAGAACCTCCATTGAAGAAACCATCTCCCTAGGTAAAACCCTATTTTATTCAATTGTTATTCTGTTTTTCTTGTTTTTGGCCATTAGGAAACCTACCTTGTAGTACGGATCTCGACCTCTAGGGATCCTACTTAAAGCCCTAGGAGAAATTTGGATTTAGGTGTCCCCAACGGTTGTTATTCCCAATTTTTTGTGAACCCTAATCTTGAAGTATGCATTTATATACGATTACACCCCTAAGTGTAGGTTAGATCTTGATTTAGGGTTTTGTTTGGGGATTTTACTGCACAGTAAGATTTGGGGGAAACAGGGTACAGTCGGGTGAAATTCTGTGCTATGTGTTATTGCAGTGTGTGTCTTGTGTCCCCGTGTCTCGGGGTATCAGACACTGTGGGGAGTTGTTCTGTGTAGGGTAGAGTTCTGGGTTGTGTTGGTGTTCAGTGTTCAGTAGAAGTAGTTGGAGGAAGGTATTCTGTGAGTAGCAGTGTCTCAGTGTTAAATTCCTGTATGTTCCTTGTAGTATCAGTTAGATTTCTGTGTGCATCAGTGAGGTATCAGCTGTATGCAATACCTGTGTGTGTAGAGTGTTTTGTTCCAGATTTCTATGTGGGTGTGCAGATTTCTTTATTAGATAGCTATGTGTAGCTGTGTATTAGTGTATAGATGATGAATGAACCAATGTGTGTGTAGTGGTTTGTATTCAGTGAGAAATCCCCAGGTTCAATGAGAATTCTGTGCAGTATAGGTAATTGAAATTCAGTGTGTATCAGCAATTTTGCTCAGTTGATGGTCCCTGCAATATAATCTCGTGAACCTCATGAAGCACCAGTTGCATGGGCTAAGGGAGGTTCAGGTTGATTCAGTTAACTATAGTGGAGAGTAGGGAGGCCTCAGATGTGGCCTTAAGTTGCAGGTAAGGTTTTCATATTGGTTCACAGTTGTAGTCGACTGTAATTAGGATTTGGGGCTCGAGTATTGTTGGCTAATAGCAGTAGAAGTTGGTACTAGTTGGGGTATGTTGATACACTTACATATCAAAGGGTGAGGTATATACAGGGAAGGTAAGCTAACAAGCTAGTATTAATGGACGTAATAGTAAGTAAGAAATTATGGGTTTAGATGTTGTATCAGAGAGTTTGCTGCTGTGTTCTTGCATCAGTGCACCAGTTAAGGGGAGTGTGTGGCAGAACATGACAGTTCAGTGAAGTATTTGAGGTAGTAAGTGTTTCAGCCAGGTATGTGTTGTACTAGTTGGAGCATCAGTGAATGGTTGAGGATGTTACCTGGAAGATCCTGCCAACAACTATATGCTAGTCCTAGCTATAGCCTGTTGTGTGAGGCTGGATAATTTTAAACTGAGAAAACTGTGTCAGTTCACTATGCCATTTCATTTCCAGGTTGGGGCAGCAACCTACACAGTTGAATACTGTGGCATTAAGGTCCAAGTGAGGTCTGCAATTTAGGGGATTGGTATTGTGGTAGGATGCAAGGCTTCAAGCTTGTGGGGTGTAGGGTTTTGGATGACTGATGTTAATGTCAGTTAAGGGGGAACCACACAGGTAAGTGCAAGTATAGTGTAGGTGGGTGTATCAGGTATTGGTGATGAATGCTGGTATGGGTAGATTGGTATGGTAAGGTTAGTTAAGGATAAGGTTGGCATGGAGTGGGGAAAAGTCTTAGAGTATCAGTATGAGTTGAGGTTAGAATTTAAGTACTAGTTAAGTAAGAGTTACCTAGTTAAGTGATACCTTAGAAGCTATATAGGAATTATATTTATACTAATAGCCTAAAATAACAAGTTGACCTAATATTGACCACTAGGTTAGTATGACTAGTATCATCTTGGAGAAACCTACCACATAAGGAATTATGAACCCTAAACCTTAGTATGACCTAGAAACCTCGTATTTAATTAGTTAGTCATGCTCATTCCCTTAATTCATTATTTAACATTGATATCTTATATATAGGTCATTATGATCCCACTTTGGACATCGATCCTCACACTTTGCTCAGGACCACAGGCGAGTACATTCTCTGACAGTTTTTATTGTTGATTATTTCTATAATGCAGTTGTATTACATACTTGATTCCGACACTATGGATACACGGATTAGCACCTAGATCCCCATCATGAGGAGTCGTGATTGGAATCCATCGTGCTAGCTGGGGGATGGGGAACTATTGGTAGATTATGTGATCATATCCAAACTTATCATGCATCATAGCTCACCCCACTTCTCACGTTGGGTGCGGCCTGACCATCTTACATGCATCATAGCTGTTATATATGATTAACCTGACCACTACATGCATCATAGCTAACCATATGGTTAGTCTGACCTACAAGAATCATAGTTAATCATATATAACCAGCCTGATCAAGTCCCAAGCCGATCACATAATAAACTGATAATTCAAACACTTAGCTAGATGTCTATTTTATTCAGATTCACTTGTTCTAGCATTCACTGTCTATTGTTCATTGCTAGATGCTCTATTGCCTATTTCCATTTCTCCAGTACTTTACATTTCTAGCATTTATTTCCATCTTGTATTTCTTACACTGTTTATAGTCTTTGTCAATTTAATGAAATTGCTGTTAGTGCTTGTGCTTCGCTCCAATCCTGACTGGATAACATTTTTCAGAGGACATGGAGGATCTTTGCCCCACTCATTACGGCCCAGGATTAGAGGGAGATTTTACTCCAGAAACCCCAGAGGAGTTGCCTAGCCTAGAGGAGAATTTACCTGGCTGTTCTTAGATTATTTTTCTGCAATTATTGTTTTAGACTGAGACTGAGTTGTAATTACTATTATGTGATTTTGTGAGGTCATCTAGAACCAAGTTTGAGTTGGACTTATTGTGGTTGGCTTTTAATAGAACTCTTTTCTATTCTCATCGTGCCATTATTTTCTATCAGCTTGTGATTGAGTATATCATAGAACTGTGGATTATTTATCATTGTCCTCCGTACGGAGTGGAGACTATTGACATGATATATTATATGTGGAGACCTAGACAGCGTTCTACCGCCGATGCTGCGGCGTAGGCTGGACGTACCCACGACTCATGCCCAAATTCCGGGTACGGGTCATGACAACAAATTGTTTATGCGACAAAGTTTGACCTGCACATGGTAGTTTCCAACTCATGCGACAAGTCATGGTCCGCACATATCAGGTCTGCACATGACAGGCCCTCACCCATGCGACAGACGGTATAAAAATTCTGCCCATGTTCTAAATAATTTCTCATCCATGCGACAAGCCTATGTAAAATGTTCGCACATATCTCTTCATCCATGCGACATACCATACAAGTAGTATTTTTCTAGAAATCCTACCCAAAATTGGTTTGTGGACGTCAGAGGGGATCTTAGGGAGGTCGACCACATCGGCGAGGCCCTTCTCCTTGCCCTTTCCCTTGCTCTAGGCAGCCATGGAAGAAGAAGAAGCCTTGGGGACCATGGTGGTCGGGAGAAGAAGATGGAGAAGAAGTCGAGAGACAGAGAAGAAGCAAAAGAGTTTTTCTCTCTCCAGATTGCCCCCTTTTATAGGCGAGCATGCCTCAGTTCCCGCACCATCCACGTGGAGACTGAGGATAAGGGCGATGATTGGATTCTCGATCCGCCGTCATCCTTATTGAACCCTCACCTCAGTAAATGTGTATAAAGGCATCTCAGAATCCCCAAAAAATTACTTAAAGGACGAGCCAAATCTTGTTATTTAATATAGATTTGACAGTTTGGCAGATTCATCCATACGTCAGTAAGCGCATGCGGCAAACAAACCCATTTAGCTGAAAGATCTTTATGCGACAGGTAACCTATGCATTATGAAGATATGTTTCCATGCTTCTTATTCAAAGTATTCCAAACTCATCAAAGTTCAAAAACTTTGAAGGGGGTCTTGTAGAAGCAAAAAAAATCTCGGAGAAACATGCGCTCATAAACAAAGTCGCATACCAAAACAGTTTTGCGCCACAAAATTTATGTGACATAGAAGTTACATGACGCAAGATGACTTGGGAGGATGGCGCCATTTCTGTCAGTCACATCATTTATGACTTCGACAGAAATAATGGTTTTGAATGTCTCAATTTTTATGCTGACAGTGGACGTCAGTGCTTACGCCACTATCATGATTACCTTTGTCCGGATAAATCTGTGCAGTGCCACGTATACACACAAGAAATCTATCTATGCGTCAATTTCCCTATGTGTTAAGATCCCCGTGAGTTAAGCTCCCTATACGTCATGGTCCTTATGTGACTAAACGACCATAAGACCCAATCTATACGAGGCTCAGTCCCTATGCGGTTCAGACTTTATGCGGTCCTGTGATACTACATCTTTCTGTTACAACTGAAGATCTCTACAACTATGTACAGGCTACGTGTAAAGCTGACCAAGTCATGCACACAATATGAGAACAAACCAGATCTTCAGCAACAAAAGATTATAATAAGATGCCACATGGCAGCTCGGCCGTGACATGCGTTTATGGTTACAACCGATCTGTTAAGAACAAACACGTGGCAGCCCCAGAATCTATGTGCGCATAGCTCATCATCATGATAGATATAAATAGTAGGGTTGTATACCCACAACAGAGACACATACACACAGGAGAGAGAAACGTGAAGAAAGTATTCTCATTCCTTCGTCGGACCGTCAACGGAGTAAATGAGTCAGCTGCATACTCGATCTCCATCGTCACACTCTCCAGAATAAAAAATATTGTACTTAGATTTTCTATTTAGGATTTCTCTATACATCTTTCATTTGTTATAAAACAAAGTTTGTTCAACTTTAATCAATGGCAAACATCGGATGAGTGCACGTGTCTACTTTGCTCTCATAAAATCTACAACACGTGGCTGAAAGTATGAAGAAAAAACATGCACAATTAATGCAGTATCCCTTGGAGAATCGTGAAAATTAATGCAATTTTCATGAAAAAAAAGTTGCCATCATAATGAAAAGTCCAGTCAGCATGGCACGCGTGGCACACATATTTTACGCTCCTCCATCAGGGCCAGATCCTCGTTAGTATGGCAAAACTTGCCTCGTCCTAGCATGCAAACAACACAAAGTCCATTCAGCTTGGCTGAAGTTTTCCTCACTCAGGTACGCACGCACAAGACGACATACACTGTGACCATTTTTGCATGCACTGGGGAGCCTCATCACCAGGATATGCTCATTTAATGCTCTACCATCTTGGACAAAGTCTTATCAGCGTGGCATGCTCATTTAATGCTCTGCTATCATGGCTGAAGTCTTGCCAGCATGGTACGCCTATTTAATGCTCGACCATTATAGCCAAAGTCTTGTCAGCACTGCTGAAGTTGACCTCGTTTAGGCACGTGCGCGCAAGGCAAAAAATATAGTTATGAATGTCAGTTTTCAAGGTAGAGACCTACCTAAAACTGATATATATACGAGGGTATCCCCTATGTAAAGGTATCAATTTTTAGGCTCTTTAAAAATACGTCCGATAGTCTAAGGAGCAAAGTCATCTACCATATATCAAACTTCTATAACTGACCCTCCTCAGAACTTATTATGTACTGAGAAATTGCCTAATTTCCTTTGTACATATACAACGTTTCTTCTCAAATAAAGAACGATAAAGAAAGAGGTGGTCCATTCGTGATAAGTTAAAAATGTTTCTCTTCTTAATCCTCGTTACGACCCCTTTTTTACCTCCAAAGATGACGAAAATGAAACAGTCACTTGTTATGTCATCAACTCCGTGGTATCTTACAACTCCTTGCTCGGGCGTCCATGGATACATGAAAACCTAATAGTACCCTCTATACTACATCAATGCTTTAAATATGTAGACAAGCAAGGGGTAGTCAAAACAGAGGTTGTTGACATCGATCCCTTCAAAGGCGTCGAGGTCAACTACTCTGACTCGATCCTTTACACACCAGGGTATCTCGATACGAAAGACTAAAAAGCTGATAAAAAATTTGTATCCACTTCAACCAACAAGGATTTGCCTCAACATCCACGTCAAAAGCCGAATCAACTACAAGAGCACCTAGGATCCTCTTGTAATTGACTACCGTAAGTCATCTAGCGGAAAGGGAACCAAGATTCCATTGTTGACTCACATCGCCAAAGCCGCTAAAAAAATAAAGACTCTCATTATCGATCTATGTAGTAAAGATCTCTCTATCCTAAAATACCAGCCTCTAGTTATAAACTTGGCTAAAGCTACGCCAAGGACCAAGACCAATGTCGATCCTCTTGAAGGGGAAGAAATTTGGTACTGCATGAATGAAAAGGACATACCTTTGCATTATTTCGACGTTGATTACTTTAAAACAGAGTTCTTAGAGGCTCTTAACACCTATGACCCTCTGTCCATACCAGTCTCAGTTCCTTCCCAAGCAGGGATGTCACACATCTTCTACGAAGATGACTACTTCATCGTTCCACCAAGGAGGATTGGAGATAAGCCAATAGTCTTTGGTTAAGCTAGGGACAAAATAGACTCTCATACTAATGAATATGAAGTGACACGGAGAAGATACAACTCCATCATTATAATTAGTCAGTCAAAGACATCATCTGCAAGATGGCCTACGACCTAAAGTCTGACCAGGGCCTCAACTATGGAAAGGGACAACACCTTCCACTCCGCCACTCGGCTCCAAAAGGTAAACTTAAAGACTACTACCAACGAATACGCAGTGGTCTAGGGTATTTTACCCCTCCAACGACTCCCGAAGACACAGAAGACGATGAGAATACCGCATCTGGCTCATCAAACTCTCCAGTTTGGGATTCCGACAAAAGCATCAGTGACATCTTTAAACAAATGTTGCCTATCAATATGGTATCAAAAGATGAAATCAAAAATGAAAACCAATTGTTGGTGATGATGGAGTTACAGTAGGAATCGACATTCGAAAAACGTGAGTCGCCTACCGAAGATTATATTACCCAGGTCAATCTTGGGGATCTGTTGTCTCCCAAACCTATCTTTATCAACAAATTTTTTTCAACGAAGATAAGCAAGCGCTTATACAACTTATAGGAGAATACATTAACGTGTTCACCTGGACTTACAAAGATATGCCTGGTCTGGACCCGCGGATAGACATGCACATACTAAATATTCTTCTAAACGCAAAACTAGTAAAGCAACATCAGCGATGGTTTTGTCCAGATTTTATGGATGACCTTAAGGTTAAATCAAGAAACTAATATCTAGTGACTTCATTCGCGAAGAGCAGCACACTGATTAGGTTGCAAACATTAATCTAGTTTCAAAGAAGATCGAAAAACTCCCAAGTCTACATAGACTACCGTGACCTGAATACGGCATGCCAAAGGATGAGTTTTCTCTCCCAATTACTGACATCATGATCGACAACACATGTGGCTTCAAGCGCATGTCCTTCATGGACGGATTCTCAGGATATAACCAGATCAAGATATCCCCGAAGGATAAAAATATACGTCGTTCCGTCCACCACTAAGGGTATACTATTACATAGTAATGCCCTTCGGCCTTAAAAATGCGATCATAACATACCAGCGAATCATGAGCACAATCTTTTGCGAACATCTTCGTAAAATGGTGGAATACTACACAGACGACATTGTTTTCAAAAGTTGGCTCAAAAGTGATCACCTCCATGATTTGAGAATGGTGATCGAGTTAATGCGTCAATACCAACTCAGAATGAATTCGACCAAGTCCTTCCTGGGAGTTTCCAATGGCAAGTACTTCAGATTTGTTATAACTTGCAAGGGTATCTATCTTGACCCTGACAAAGTCAAAGTTATCCTTGAAATGAGTCCTCCGCTAAATCTCTAGGAACTTTAAGGGATCTAAGGCCGGTTGGCACACATCAGGAGATTCATATCAAATCTCTCAGGACGATGTCAACCATTCACTCAACTCATGAAGAAAGGAATTACTCATTTTTTGAACAAATTATGCCAGCGAGCATTCGACAATATCAAACAATATCTTACAAGCCCTCCAATTCCGGTAGCTCCAGTAATAGGAAAAACCTTTTTAATGTATGTCCGACTAATGAACCACTCTTTTGGAGCCCAACTCACGCAGAAGAGTAGCGAAGGCTATGACCAGGCCATCTACTATCTTAACCATATGCTGATCGAGATTGAACAAAGATATAATTCTATGGAAAAGGAATATCTTGCTTTGGTGTTCGCTATTCAAAAGATGCGTCGTTACGTAATTGGAAGATGATTCACATCATATCAAGAGTCAATCCGCTCTGGTTATTAATGATCAAGCCCAATATACTCAATTCTCGCCTGGCTACCTGGGAAATATTATTATGCCCATATGACATGGTATATGTTTCACAGAAGGCAACTAAAGGCCAAGCACTGGTCGACTTCCTTGCAGCTCACCCAGTTCCTGAAACCTCAAAATTGTATCAAGATATTCCAAACGAAGTGTTAGAGTCTAACACGAAGATGAGAACAGAACCTTGGCGAGTGTTCTTTGACGGTGCATCAAGAATAGGACCCAAGGGCCACATTATCGCAGGAGTAGGGGTGGTACTCGTCTCTCCCAATAAGCTGTTAATACATCGCGCATATTATCTTATGGAACCGTGCTCGAACAATGTAGCAAAATACAAAACTCTACTCATGGCTCTCCAGTTAGCAAAAAAACTGGGGTTAAAGTATCTTAAAGCCTATGGCGACTCTAAGTTAATAGTCAACCAGGTCGGGGGAGGTATAAGGTTCTTCACAAAGACCTCATTCCTATTACCATGCCGCAACTAAGTTGGCCACCACTTTCTCCTATTTCTTCATCAACTACGTGATTCGATTGCAGAACACAAAAGTTGATGCTCTCGTCGGTCTAGCAGCCTCCCTGGTTATTCCGATCAAAAAGCAACACTCGATCAAGTGATTGGTTGAGAGTTAGTCTTTACTAAGAATAACCTACACATCTAGCACAGTCACACAACTAGGGCAAACGTCTACTCTGGTGACTGGAGACCGCAATGATAGACTACGCAATTTATGAGAACCACCCTGATAACCCGAGGAAAACTACCTCTGTTAAGAGATGCTTCCTTCAGTTATACTATGATACCCCCATCGAAATGTTGTTTCGCTGTTCCTACGACGGGCTCCTGTTGCAATATTTATCAGAAGCAGAAGATAAACAAATGTTACGTAAAGCCCATGATGGCACTTGTGGTACACACCAGCCTGGTCCCAAGTTACTAGATCGTCTCTAGTGCATTGGTTACTATTGGCCCATAATGGTAGCATACACCATCGACTATTCTCGCAAATGCAAGGCGTATTAAATCTACGCTGACTTTATACACCAACCTTTGAGTTTTTGCATCCTACGACTGCGTTATGGCCATTTGAAGCATGGGGTATGGATGTCATCGGCCTGATTAGCCCATCTTAATCTAAAGGTCACCGGTTTATCCTGGCAATAACTGGTTACTTCTCGAAATGGGCAGAAGCGATGCCACTTGTGAAGTAAAGACAACCAACGTGATCATCTTTGTCAAGCATCACATTATTTACTGCTCCGGCGTTCCCGGAGGATAATCCATGACAACGGACCATAATTCGCTAGCCATGCATTCTATCAGTTTTGCGACAAAATTTGGATCAAGAACATCTCATCCATGGCATATAACCCTGCAACCAACATTTTAGTAGAAGCTTTCAATAAATTAATAATCAAGCTGCTCAAGAAATTTGTTTCTTCCAATAAACATGATTGGAAGAAGAAGCTTGGTGAGTGTTTATGGGCCTATCGGACAATGGTACGGACCCTAACTGGCAGTACGTCGTACTCTCTAGTTTATAGTTATGAAGCAGTCCTGCCTATGGAGATACAAATACCTTCTCTCAGGATAGCTTTGTACAACAAGCTAACCACTGAAGACAATGATCGCTTACGATTGCAAAAATTGGAAGCACTAGATGAGAAGCGTCTACAAGCTCAACAACGAATTGAACTATACCAAGCACATATCTCTAAAGCCTTTAACAAAAAGGTAAAAAGATGATATTTCAAGTCGGTGAGCTTGTCCTATCCGTTAGAAAATAAATGATTATGACGCACAAAAGTAAAGGGAAATTCTAGACTAAATGGGAAGGTCCATTCATAGTAGAATCAGTGTATTCCAATAGGGCTTACATGCTTGCAAAGCCCAACGAAGATTTATTGATGATGTCGACCAATGGAAAATTCCTTAAAAAATACTACGTCTAAAGCTAGGCTCGTATTTCCCTCTCCCTAGCATAGCATTTCTAGGTGTACAGTGTTTACATTTGCCCTATTATTCCCAGTAATATAAGTACATCGAAACATTTTTACGTTGTAAAAACCATTATCCGTATTCAAGAGTCTTGGATATGTCATGGGTAATAGGTCCACTAAAGCTTCTTTTTCACAGTATATTTAGAGATTGTAATAGCCCTTCTCGTGAGAGTTAGTGAAACTCTTCACTTCAAACTATTATCTGTATTCAAGAGTCTTGAATATGTCATGAATAATAGGCCCTCCAAATTTTCCCTGTGGAATCATCTTCAGATCCTACAAAACATGCTCAATGAGATCATATGTTTTAATCTCCCCCGACAAACAAAACCTATTATGGGGACCCGGTTGCTCTAAGAAGGTCCTATCCTGGCAATAGAAGTAATCCATCCCATGGTGAAGTTGTCTCACTAATGGTTCACTTCCATATCACCTCTGAACCATGCCTCTTTTTACTCCTCCCCAATCGGGTGAGTTCTTCGTAAGAGCCATGTGGCTCTAAGAAATTTTTATGTCTAAATCCCAACTGGTTTAGAGATAACTGGTCTATGAAGATAATCATGTCCATATTACCTTTGGATTATTTTCTACACAAGTGTTAATATACTGCCATGTCCATATTACCTCTGAGTAGATATATTCTATGAACCACCATCGGAGTACTTTACAACCCCGTTTGTCATGTTTATATCATATCTGAACAAACGTGTTCTCGTCTATCTCTGAACTATTGTCGGTTCATTCTTTCCAATAGAGCGAACTTACCCTCAAAAGAAAATGATCATGTTGACATCACATCTGCATTGTTTTCTCATATCCCCGAAGAGTGATATCTTGCCATGTCCATACTACCTATGAGCGAGATATTCCTATTGGGACCCTAAAATCAAATTTGCATATCATATCCATATTACCTCTGATAGCATCGCATTCTTAAACTCATTGTCCGTACTTACTTCAAAGTATACCATGGATAATAAGTCCACAAAAATACTCTCCCAGTGGAGTCACTTTGGTCTATCACGTCCATATTACCTTTGATAGCATCGCATTCTCAAACTTGGTGTATGTACTTAGTTCTAAGTATATCATGGATAACAAGTCCACAAAAATACTCCCCTAGTGGAGTCACTTTGGTCTATCACATCCATATTACCTCTGATAGCATCTATTTTTTCAACTTATCATCCGTACTTACTCCAAGTATGCCATGGATGGTAAGTCCATAACAACTCCCCTAATGGAGTCATCTAGGCCTATCAAATCCATGGTAGCCTGGTCTACTACTCATCCTACATTGTTCAACACATCATCTAGCAATTTGAATCCCTAGCTATTTGAATCCCTAGTGGGATCATAACATCAGATCTATCTATCACTTTAGAGTCCACAAATTACCCAAGAGGAATGGACTTGGAAATGCAACGACATATATTTCATCTATCAGGGTGCTTGCCTTTCGTACCCACAAAAATGTTCTCACACAAAGTATTGACCCAGCAAAAGGAGATTGTCATTAATAATCATGACTACATATAATAAAAATATACTACATATGGATTTTATATTAAAAAATAATGGCTACATATGATGGAAATCTACTCTCAATTTTTTATTAATGTTAATGCAATCTCAACGCATTCTAGGTCATCCCTCTTCCAAGCTCCTCAGGGCAAACCTCAATATAAGGAGGCGACCACACTGATAGATAACAAATAGAAGAGAAGAACATGGCACAAGTCTCCAATCTCGTGCCGCTGACAGAGATTTTACTAGGATTCGACCCGGATCTAGCAATCAACATTATGGCCGCATTTTGTGTGTATGTACGATGCACAGGGGCTGAAGACAACCATGGTCTTTGGGAAATATGCTTGCTCTAGACGAATGAGGAAGCTTATGACATCCTTCCATGATCCATCGAAACCCAAGCAACCCTAGGCAACCTTTGTGTAACACAACTCGCAAAGGTAAACATAGCACGCCCCCAGTGATTCGTACAAGCCGATGCGCATCCCGGGAACATGGCGCCCAGAGCTTCTGGAATGCACATATTGGCTTCTAAGCACCCCCACGCTGCTCCAGCGAGACAGTCATGCTACTACGAAGAATTCTTCCATGCGCGCATATATGTCATAAGGAAAGTCTTTACCTTTGGCGTCCGTCCACGGCGAAGCTCTATAACAGTGGCTATGCACGCCGACAGGGGCTCTTTATCTGCAAGTGGCTCATGGAGAGCCCTTACCACCACGAGGGGCTGGGTTCTAGCTATTGTGATAAAAAATGCACATATACGGAATATCTCTTTACGGCCTAAAAAGGTTTGCCTACGAAGATACTTGGTCTACAACAGCGGAGGGGCAGATGACTGCTTGCTTCGGTCAAGGCCCTCAGCAAGAGAAAAAAAAACTTGGAGGACCATGTAGGAAGAGACCAATTGTGGAAGAAAACTCTCCTTTAACCCTATCATTTATAAATGGTGCAGCACTGATAAAGCTTGTGTGAAAAAGGTACCTCGATGGATGCACGTATTAAAGATCGATGTGGTCTTCAAAACTGGTCATTAACTCTAAATTAAAGCAAGGTCTCGAATCTTGCACCTACTTGCCTAGACATGACTCACGAGAGAAACCTGACGTCCGGACAAAGGGAGCCTGAACATTTGCTGACAATACGTCACTGAAATATGACCAAGGGACTCCACGCGAAGGACCCATGCATAGATAGTAAAATCAGCGCAGAAGGATTCCATAAGACAGATGGTCTACGCTTCTAAGGGGCAAACAACCCCTTACACATACTAGTAGTGAGCCATACCCCATTCTCGCGAATGTAGACGCTACGTACAGGATGGTGTGTGCATTGTGTATGTGCTCCCCTTCAAACCCTACGTAGCCCTCATAGTACAGTGTTTAGTAAGAGCAAGAAGGAATATATTTTACTAAGAAAGGAAGGGGATTACATAGCCCGACCATCAAGGCCCATACAGAAAAAAAATAGGCTTTGCAAAACAAGACACTACTCGGAGGGCAAACAATCAGAGTCATGGAAAACTCTGTCTATGTCCTGTTGTGTTTGATGATAAACGAAAGAAAATATGGAAACAAGATTTTATACGAAAACCTGCCCTTCTTCTGTATTTACAAACAAGATTGTATAATTAATCCTATACGAGGATGTCGAGTACAATTTATTTAATCTAGGTAAATATTGCTATAGGAGTCTGATCTGCAGTCGATCACTTTGTCCCTTGGACCACACGATGATAAAGAAGTGCCGTAGAAGACAGAAAGCATCTTCGAAGGTTGCTAAAGAGAGTGGATGCTCGATGCCAAAGTCGTCGATCACTACTCTTTGCCTGAGCTCTGGATTCTTCTCTTTCGAAATATGCGACCAAATCTCGACCTTTCAATCTTCCGTTTCTCGACCTTGGATCTGATACTGGATTTCTTGACCAATTTTCGACCTTGAATTCTTCGACCTTTTCCTCTATTGATATAGGTCTCTATTTATAGAGTTTTAATGACAGTGACCACTCAGTCGGTGTAGAAACCGAGTAGTGGAAAGTACATCACCCTTTTACACGACGGTTACAATAACCATTGCCTGCGTATAGATGACCTTCTGAATGAGCGTGTGACGCATGTCCAACTAAGGGACAACGCGTATAACTGCTGCAAAGATCACGGTGTAGAAGCCACGTAGGTAGTTATCCTTTGTGTAGAAGAGGTTGGCGTAGAAGCCAGTAACTGTCACCATGACGTAGAAGCCAAGTAGAAATAGAAGCCGAGTAGGCGTAGAAGCCGAGTGGGCGTAGAAGCCGAGTGGGCGTAGAAGCCGAGATGATGTGGACGTTTTAGCCGAAATTACAGCTTTTGGAGATATAATCAAATCTCTTGCATTAAATACAGAGATCTGCCCCCATCCTGCGCATTAAATACAGAGGCGTGTCTTGAAGATTTGCCATCATTCTGCATTAAATGCAGATACGCGCCTCGAATCCTGTACGAAGAGTAACTGCTGACATGGTAGTATGTTTGTCTTCTGCGTAGCGTAAGAAGCTCACGTTTGCCTGTATAAAACTGGGCAGCGTATCCCCTTGTATGCGTAAAAGCAGTTTACGCAAAGGGTATGTCACTAAACGACGGTTCGGTGACATTTAATCAAATCTTCTGCATTAAATGCAGAGATCCGCAATTATTCTGCGCATTAAATGTAGAGGCGTATTTTGAAGGTCTGCTACCCTTCTGCGCATTAAATGCAGAGACGTGCCTCGGGCATCTGTCAGTATCCTGCACATTAAATGCAGAGATGTACCTCGAGAACCTGTCACCCCTCTGCACATTAAATGCAGAGACGTGCCTCGAGCCCTATACGAAGAGCAGCTTTTAACGTGGCAAGCTGTTTGTCTTCTGTGGAGCATAAACAGCTCACATCTGCCTGTGTAAAACTAGGCAACGTATTCCTTTGTATGCATAAAAGCAGTTTACGCCAAGGAAATAGCAGTAAATGACAGCCTGTGTTGTAGTACCGCACCATCATTATAGCCGTCGCCTGGGTAGTCGTGCAGTACTCTTTGTCAGGAGTCCAGACATCAGGTTCATTGCATGATCTGACAGGTTTATTCCGAAGAATACGAAGCGTTCCTCGTACACTTCAATGCTGTATTGAAAGCGGATGAGTTCTACGCCATAAAGGCGATGTAGCACCCTTTTTACGCAGAAACAGCTTGGACATACTGCATTACGCAGATGGTCCTTGAGCCTATATTTTACGCTGTGCTTAGCGAAAAAGCTCTGTTTGCACGTCGATGTCTCTGAGGTCCTCTGTTTACGTTGCCCTACATCGACATGCTGCGTATAGCTATCCAGCGTATTTTTTATGCTTCTACAAGACCCCCTTCAAAGCTTTTAAATTCCTCATAATTTGAAACGCTTTGAATGAAGCATGAAACATTCCTCGTAATTTGAAACGCTCTGAATGGAGCCTGAAAAGGTCAAGTCTGACACGTTCTTTCAAGGCTGACTTTATGGTAGAGTTATTGGGGATCGGTGTGATCTCTTTCGCCTATAAAAGGCTGAGGAGTTAACCTTTTCTTCCCATATTTCCTTCACCACACAGAGCTGATGGCCGGAGTTCGTCGGGTCGACTTGAGGAAGAAGGAGACCATGTTCTTCCAGCATGTAAGGAGCCGAAAAAGATGGCGTCTTCGAGCAAATATCCTCTGCAACGATGGATCATGGAAGGATATCATAGCCTCCTTTGCTCGGGATAATTAGAAACTTTGTATGGCGGTTCTTCCAGAGAGAGGAAGGGTTGTATTTGACCACACAGCTTGCAAGCTTTATCTTCTCCTGATACTTGCGGACGAGAGCAGACAAACTAGCTGCCGTCCGAGATTGAGTTGGGTAAAATATCTCAACTCAATCTGTCATAGCACTGGACGCAGGAAAGCAGATTTACCCTGCTTCCCTGTATTGGAGGATGGGTCTGCATAATTTAAGCAGGCCCAGTTTTGTATCCTCCCGCCATTGATCATATGTCAGTCGGTTTGCGGACACCGACTGACTGCTGGAGAAGATGGATGAAGAATTTCGTCCATGCGAGAACCTGGCAGAACAAATTCTGGGCGAGATCTTCAGACGACGATGAGGAAGTCCTTTGTAGACGGGATTTCCCTCATATGTAATCATGAAAATAAAGAAAAACCCTTGTAGACTAGATTTCCCTTATATGTAATCATGCTTTAATAAAAATTGTCTTTCTTCTGTGTATATGATCATCTTGCCATATATTTTTGCTGTGAAGTCTAAATGTGTGTAGCTTCGACACGTCTGATACTTTATGCCGACTCTGTTTAGAAAGAGTGCTAGGTCCTGTCCTATTTTTTACGCAGAAAGCCGCTTAGCAGTCGAGTGTTCGAACAGTCCTGCTGTTAGGAATGAGGAACCGCGTAGGATTCTGAACTGTTACTTCTGATAAACAGAATCCTTGTTCAGACTATCATCTTCAAGAATGGTTTCTCGAAAATCCCTTGGAACAGGGCGAGAAATGGCTGTAAAAAACTGAGTCGCCATCTTGAACTGTAGACGAAATATTCAGACTGGATTTTGGATGAACTTCGAATCGACCCATGAAGAAGAGTAATTTTCAATGTTGAACTCTGTATGCTTTGGGTACTTGGGATATTTTGAGGTCAAGAAGGAGTATCTTCTGTGTGAACTCTTGTAATTGACCGCCTTGAGAATCGTTCAGATGTACGCGTACTCTGGCCTGCGTATCTTTCAGATATGCGAAAAGTCATAGCATAGAATCATAAGTTCGTAGCCTCTCGAGCGTAAAAGCTGCTGAGCATGAGAGCATCTGGGCGTAGAACTGTAGATTTGTAGCTTCTGAAAAGGAAATCTTCCTAGTGTGAAGTTGTGGATCTGTTGTCTCTGAGCGTAAAAGCCACCGAGCGTGAGATCATAGATTTATAGCTGCTGAGCGTAAAGTCGTAGGTTTGTAGCCTCTCGAGCGTAAAAGCTACCGAGCATAAAAGCATCTGGGCGTAAAATCATAGACTTGTAGCCTATGAGCATAAAACCGTAGATCTGTAGCTGTCGAGCGTAGAAAGCTCCTTAGCATAAAAACCATGAATCTGCTTCGCACGAAAACTTTTCGAATTCGCTGACTGTCCGCCTTCTTTGAGTAATAGGCTGACGTAGTACCCAATCATAACCGAATATTAATTATAAGATTTGGTTCGGGATTCGAGGAGTCCATCTGAACTCTATATATACCCCAAGTTTCTGAGAGAAAAACTTTTCATCCGTCTTCTGCGAAAGAAAGCCTTTGACTGTTCGAGTTCTTCTTCGTTTCTTCTCCGCATCTTCAAAGTTTCCAGTAATGGCCTCGAAACAACTCTCCTCCTCTAAGGGGAAGAAGGTTGATTCTTCTTCTCGCTCTTCTGCACAAGCGAGAGCGTCTTCGGTCGGGCAAGGCGAGCTTTATTCTGAGCGAAGTATCCCGCCGACGAGCAGTGCACCCGGCCTTAAAGGTAGAGCTTTTGGGACAAAAAAGAACGACTGAAAATCCTTCGCACACGTTGTACGTGAACGCGCTAGGTCATCTTTTGTGCTGATAGCCTCTTCGAGGAAGATGATGCACAGAGGCGTTTTATCTTTTACGCCCACATTTCTAATGTGTCAGCGCAAAAACTCCATATTTTTGCAGTCTGGCGTAATAGCTTTGACTGTCGAAAGTTGGCGTATACTATATAATTTGAGTGTTACGCAGGGATGGAAATTCCGGCGTAATAACTCAAATTTTGGTAGTCTGGCGTAAAACACAGACTGTCGAAAGCTTTGCGTATAGTGCCAGCCTTGAACTTTACATTTTTAGGAAATGGATTCCAGTGTAATAATCAAGTTTTTACAGTCTTGGCGTAAAGCACAGACTGTTGATTTTTTGCATATGCTGCAAGATTATAGAAACTGACTTATCTTTCTTGCATTTTGCAGTTAACTTGCACGCGTCTCCATTAGCTGAGGTGATGGGTTCCGCTGCCGGGATGCTGCACTCCAACTACCTGGAGGATTTGTCCCATGTGACATTTCCTATCTCTGGACTCCAGTATCCCGAAGGAAGGGAAATTTTGATATCGGCTCAAGGAGAGCGGACGCTGCTGAACATGATTAACAGAGAGCCCCTGACGTACATAGACGGGGACCAATACATAAAGCCGGCTTTCCTCTTCGGGGACATAATTGACAAGAAGTCCCAGACGAAGCCCAAGAAAGAACTCTGGATTTTCTCTGCCGGGAGCTTGGTTTTGTATCTGCCCAAGATGCTGAGAGACTATCCCATCTCGGCATTCTTCCATGCTACACATCCTAGGAGGATATCGTGGACGCTGACTCCCGATCTTTACGGCAGGTCGGGGAAGATATTTCATCTGAAAGGAGCCGACCAGGGGTCGTTTGTCAGCCGCCCTTCCGGCTCCGTGACGACGTTCAGGGGACTGTACCCGGGCAGTATCCCTAGTGAAGATAGTTTAGTGATCCAGTCGGTCAAATTATCGACTTTTTGCAATGATTTTATGGGGCACGGGGGAGTATACCCTAAGGTTAACCCTCGGACAAGTGGGAGGATCATCCCTACAAATCTTCGATGGGCTCGCTTAGCTGAATGGGCCCTGAAGCATTTTCAGACTGAGCTGGAGGGCATTGGTCTGTATGCAGCTGTGAGTGCCACCAGTGTTGGGTTACCTCTCAACTCCAACCTGTTTCTGGCACTGATGGAGCGATATATCTCGCTCACCGGGACTTTTGCCACTCCACTGGGGGAGTTGGGATTGGCCCTCCACGAGATGGCAGAGATCTCGAGACTGCCGATGGGGGATACTCCATATGAAAAGTATGTTCCCACTAACCGGGAGTTGGGGGATTCAGACCCTCGGGTAGTGGAAGTGTACCAGGAGCTGATGTGCCACTACCTCGCTTGTATCGCTTTTTATGGTGAGCCCTCAGATTTGGCTCATACCAATAAATGGACGTCCTACCTATTCTTTCACCGGTCCAGGACTGTTAAGCCAGAGAAGGTCTTGGAAGGCAAGGATCAGCCTTTGAATCCTCTGAGCGTGCTTAATGCTCAGGTAGTCGACGATCTCATGGAAGACGCTGGGGCTCCGGACTGGATCCTCGACGAAGGGATAGGAAAGTATCCTGTAGGCACTAAGGCCTATAGTTATTTGAGGCGCTGCCGCAGGCCTCTGTCCAGGGAAGCTCAACTGGCTGGCTTCCTCTCCATATGGCTGCACCGACTGGTGGTACCCAGCATCGCATTTACGGACCACATTCACCGCAACACGCTATGGCCTGCAGTGCGTCTGGTGTTCGGGCAAGACTGGGCTTGCTTCCTGCCATGGTGTGCCGCATACAAGCTGGCCTGAGGGCCATGACTGTCGGGCTGCTCGCCGATGAAACTCGGCGTGATAGCTTTCCCAGGGTAGAATTACCATACCTGTATCTGATGGGATGGTTAATTCTTCATAACCCCAGGGTTATGTCTCCCGGCTCTGACAGTAGTTCGAGGGCTAGTTTCTTGTTGAACTACAAGAATTCCTCCTGGAATGTGACCACAATTATAGACTGTCGGCGGGCGCTGAATTTTAGTCACAGCTGGAAGCTCTTCTGCACTTTCTCCCATGTACATCTCAATCAACAGGGGAACAGACTCCAGGACGTAGGCGACGGGAAGACCGTTCTTTCTCGTGAGGCTTTTAATTGGTTGGTCTGTATTAGACCTTCCCATCTACTGTAAAGAAGTGAAGACCATTGCTTCTTCGAGCCCTACTTGCCTAATCGGTTTACAAGGCAATTCGGGTACGACCAGTTGCATGTGGGCAATGCCGTCACCAGCATCAGGTCCAGGGGTGGACTCATTGATGGAGCCAAAGGATGGCGATATTTTATCATGGGTTGCACTGAGGCAACTTTTACCGTGCCAATCATTTCACTCTCCACGGAGCTGCGCATTCTCCATTCGTATGCCCAGTTCTACGTGGCAACCAACACCTTCCATCACGATTTTGATATGCATGGAAGTTTTAGGATGCCCTCTTCCAAGCCTGGGGGAAGAGTCGAAGTCCCCTCGGTTTCTTCTGACGAGGGTGAGGAGTCCGTCAATCCAGATGAGCCTCTGGTGGAGGTACCGAGGGGTGAAGTACCTCCGCCTGCAGGGGCTTTGGTAATCTCTGGTAAGCGAAGGGCTCCTGCTCCGAAGGAGACTTCCCCTCGCAAGAGGAAGAAGAAGACGATTACTCGTCCTCTCCGAATTCCTGGTATTGAGGCTCCTAGAAGTGAGCCTGTATCTCCCCATGTTGGGGATGATTCTTTGATTGGAGGTTCCTCGCATTTTAGAGAGGGACCCTCTAATGTTCCGGCTGGTGGTGCCGAAGAATTCCTTTTGGAGGCTGCTGTTGCTACTACCGCTTCAGGTAGTGGAACGAGATCGCCTTTGGGCTCGAGCCGAATAAGGATATCTTTACCCAGGTCAGCATCGGGAGAAACTCCCGCTGTGTCTGTCAGTGCACCCAGCGAGATTCCAGCCGATGAACCTCGGTTGGAACTTGACGAGGACCTGAAAGAGCATTTGCAAGTGTTCGTTAGCGCACCCCCTTCTCCAGGTATGACAGCTTGCCTAGCATCACTAAGAAATGATTTAGTTGTACTGGCCGTAGACGCGACATATACACCATTGGCCATGGGTAAATGCCGTCTTTTATGCCTCATCTTTAGGAAAATTAATATTATGTTGATATTAACTTCTTTTTGTCTTCTTTTCAGGGGAAGACATCTTCGGGGAGGGCAGTGTAGATACGCCCTTTGGCTCTGTGTCAGGTCCTGGCGGCGACACGGAGGTGCCTAATCTTGAAGAGGAAACATCTTCGGGTGCCGGCTCGCCTATCGAAGAGATTCCGATATCTCAAGAGGAGGACGAGCCTGTCATTGCGACAATGACTCCTTTGAGTACGCCGGTCACTTCGTCCGGTGTTGGCGCTTCTTCTTTTGCCGCACCACCTATTGAGGCGACGGCCGTGGCAACATTGTCTGCGATTGTTCCTGGAGGGGGATTCGCTAATATCGTGGCCACTCCCAGCGTCCATTCGGATCTAGCTGCGCTGACCGAGCAGTACACCAGTATCTTCTACACCACCTTGAAAATGTTAATATCAATGGTGTTGGGGAAGAATTTGAGCTTTGCGTCGCTAAGGAGGTCCTCCCGGTCCGCGATAGTGTCGATCCGAGAATTCAACGATACTGGGGTAGCTGACACGCTGGAGGAGATAGTTAATGGTTTGGAGCAACCCATTAATGAATACTTGCTGCTAGCTCGAGGCAATATTGACGGTCTCGTTCAAGCTAGGTACGACTCCCTGACTGTGCAGCTTGCTGAACAGATGGAGTCTCTGAATAAGTCCATCGCGGCTCAGAAGCAGGAGATGGATCGTGAGCGTATCCAATTGGAGTATGTCGTCCCCGAGTTGACCCGGTGCGAAGCCGAATATGAGGAAGTGGCAGCGAAGGCCCACATATTGAAGGATGAGCTCGTTCAAGTAGAGGCGAAGGCTCTCTCTTTGTCGGCGGCCCAAGATATGCTGAAGGAGCGACGGGCGACTGTTCAGCAGAATCTGATGCGTGTGGGTGCTTTCCACTCAGGTTTTGTGCGGGCTCGGTCTGAGCTAGCTGCTTTGGACAACAATGCGGCAAGGTTGGAACGGGCTCGCACCGACGTCTTGAACTCTCGGGATGAGAGAATGGTTGCTCTGGCGCAGCAGATTCGTGATCTAACCGCTCCCCCCAAATGATGTACTTTTTTTTTGCTTTTTAATGTACTTTCGCTCTTTTTTGGGAATAATAAAGAGACTCTTATCTGACTTTGTGGACCCATCATTTTGGAATATAAATGACAGGTTTGGGTGAAAGTGATATCAGAGGTAATATGGAAGTGATATACTCTCGGTAAGTTTTAGCAGGATATATCTATTCGGAGGTAATATGAACATGATAGAATACGATCCAACTAGTTTCGTTTTGGAAGTAGTTTTGTCAGAATAAGGTCTTCACCGTACTCCATTTGAGCAAAGTAGGTTAAGCATAGTACCTTTTCAGGAATTTGCCATTGATAGGAACCATTAACAGGTCTCCATTAGGCTTGGCTAACCTGTAAGTGCCATTTGAGAACGTCGTCTCGATCATATAAGGGCCTTCCCATTTGGGCTGGAATTTGCCCTTACTCCTGTGAGTAAGAATCATCGGCCTTCTTACGGCTAAAACTAGCTCGTCGACTTTGAACACTCTTTCCTTTACTTTTTGATTAAAAGCTCTGGAAATGCGTGCTTGGTAGAACGCGATGCGCTGTTGAGCTTGGAGGCATTTCTCGTCTAATCCTTCTAGCTCTTGAAGCCTTAACAGGTCATTCTTTTCTTGAGTCAACTCATTAGCCACGGCTATCCTGAGTGACGGAATCTGGATCTCGATGGGGAGAACTGCTTCGCTCCCGTAAACTAATAAGAATGGGGTACAACCTGTCGGTGCTCGTACCGTTGTGCGGTATGTCCAGAGACATTCTCCCAGCTTCTCATTCCAATTACTCTTGTTCGAAGAGATGAACTTTTTCAAGAGCTTGATAATGGTTTTGTTGAAAGCTTCCGCCAAACCATTAGCAGCTGGATTATATGTCGTAGATGCCACATTTTGTATCCGATTTTTATCACAAAATTGATAAAACGCTTGGCTGATAAATTGAGGCCCATTGTCATGAATTATCCTCCGGGGTATCCCGAAACAATAAATGACGTGATGCTTGATGAAACTGATCACATTAGATGCCTTCACCTCAGCAAGAGGGATCGCCTCTGCCCATTTGGAGAAATAATCCATGATGGCCAGTATGAACCGGTGACCTCTGAAAGAAGACGGGTGAATAGGACCAATGATATCCATACCCCATGCTTCGAAAGGCCAGGATGCAACCATAGGATGTAGATGTTCAGGAGGTTGAAGGATAAAGTCTGCATGGACCTGACAGGCTCTGTATTATCTTGCATACTTTATTGCATCTGTGATCATAGTAGGCTAGTAATAGTCCATTCTTCTGATGCGATCCTGTAGCTTAGGACCGGGTTGGTGCGCTCCGCATACGCCGTCGTGAGCTTCACGGATAATCCGATGTGCTTCATCACCAGAGAGACATCGTAATAATAGTCCGTCATAAGACCGACAATATAGACATTGTGAAGATGCGTCGAAATAGAAGCGTAATGATCGTCTTTTGACGGATACTGCTTCTTTAGGGTCCTCTGGCAAGATTCCGTATGCTACAAAATCTATAAAGGGACTTCTCCAGTCTCTCTTGGGAGGATCTGTGTTCACTGCGTAACTGCGTTCTATGTGAAAGTTCTTTTTCACACAGAATAAATCTCTGTTAAGAAGGATAACCAAATTTTGCCTTCTTATAGGGGTAGCTAAATCTGCAGCTAGACTGGCTAGGGCATCAGCTTCCAGATTCTGAGATCGAGGTACATGTTCTAGGAAAAAACCTTTGAATGCCATGGCTATCTCGACCGTTGCTCGATGATAGGGGATAAGATCTGGATTTCAGACTTCATATATTCCTCTGACTTGATTGACGATCAGCAGAGAATTACCGAAAGCTTTCAAAGATTTGACGCCCAATTCTTTAGCGACTTGGAGCCCGATTAGTAGAGCGTTATACTCCGCCACATTATTAGAACAGGGCTCGCTAAAAGAATATGCTCGGTAGATAACGATCTTATCAGGAGTAACCAGGATAATTCCTACTCCCGAAACCACGTTTTCCCTGGGACCAGTCCTGGAGGCACCATCGAAGAACAGTTGCCATGCATCACTTTCCATTACGGAATTACATTCTGCAACTTCGTCGGGAATATCCTCGTACAGTTTGGAGGCCTCCGGGATCGGATGAGCAGCTAGGAAGTCAGCCAACGCTTGGCCTTTGACGGACTTTTGAGGGACGTACACCATGTCATACGGTGTTAATAACATCGCCCAAGTCGCGAGTCGGGAATTAAGAACACTTGGCTTGTTCATCAGTACCCGAAGAGGATTGATCCTGGAGATGATGTGAATGGTTTGGCCTGTGACATAGTGTCGCATTTTCTGGATAGCGAACATCAGAGCCAAGCATTCTTTCTCCACTGGATTGTACTGGTATTCGGCTCCGACCATCATCCTGCTGAGGTAATAGATAGCCTGTTCATGACCCATATCGTTCTTCTGTGTGAGAAGAGCTCCCAGAGAATGATCTATCGCTCGAACATACAGCATGAATGGTCTTCCTATGACGGGAGGCACTAGAACTGGCGGACTAGTGAGGTAGCGTTTGATATCACCGAACGCTTGCTGACAGGCTTCGTCCCATACGAAGGATACACCTTTCTTCATGAGACGAGAAAAGGGCTGACATCTCCTAGAGAGGCTGGATATGAATCTCCGGATATAAGCCAGACGGCCTTGAAATCCCCTGAGTTCCCTCAGAATACGGGGCGATCGTATTTCTAAGATGGCCTTGACTTTATCAGGGTCCACTTGAATGACTTTGGCGGTAATGACAAATCCCAGAAATTTGCCACTAGATACCCCCTGAAAGGACTTTGTAGAATTTATTTTGAGTTAATATTGGCGCATCAATTCAAATACTTTCTTCAAGTCTTGGATGTGATTATCCTTGAAGCGGCTTTTGACAGCTATATCATCCACGTAACACTCTACTGTCTTGCGCAAATGCTCACGGAATATGTTACTCATAGCCCATTGGTACGTAGCCCCGATATTCTTCAATCTGAAGGGCATAACCGTATAGCAATATACCCCAATGGTGTCCGGAAGGCAGTATGCTTCTCGTCCTCAGGATGCATCTTGATTTGATTATATGCTAAAAATCCATCCATGAAAGACATACGTTCAAAACCGCATGTATTGTCAATTATGACGTCAGTGATGGGAAGAGGAAACTTATTCTTGGGGCAGGCTGCATTCAGATCTCGGTAATCAATGCAGACACGTACTTTCCTATTTTTTTTCATGATCGGGACAACATTGGCGACCCAGTCGGGATGTTGTTCTTCACGGATGAAACCGCAGGCTATCAACTTCTTAATTTTAGCTTCAATGGCGTCCATCATATCCGGGCGGAACCGGCGTTGGTGCTGCTTCACAGGCTTCGAATCGGGCAATATATTGAGGTTATGAGTAGCCACCTTTGGATCAAGGCCTGGCATGTCCTCATAATTCTACGCAAAGACGTTGATATATTCTTTTATCAGCTGGATAACTTCTTCCCTTTCTGCTTCGAAAAGGTTGTTACTGATAAATATCGGCTTTGGCGAAAGTTCATCCCCAACGTCAATCTGGATAACTTTATCTTCAGTGGGAGGTTCTCTCTGTTCGAAGCGGAACTCCCATTGTGTATCCATTTGTTGAGCCTAAGCGTCATTCTCAAATAGTTCAGATTCTTGTTCGTCTGCTTCGAAGGAATCCGTCACTACCATATTCACTGATAATGTTTGTTCGAGAGCATGAGATGAGTCGGAGGGTGCTGAGCCGTTTTGAGAAAAGGAAAAGATATCCTCCTTCGACTCAGGAGCTGCAAGGGAGGTGGTATACCCAAACCCAAAATGAGTTCGTTGATAGTAGGGATCGCCGTGCAGCGGCATTCGTCTGCCTTTCCCATAGTTGAGACCTGGTTCAAGTTTCAAGTTATAACCCATACTTTACATGATCTTCAAAGCTTACGGGCTGTATCTGTGAACCTGCATTTTACCAACGTCGTCGTCGGGAGAATCTTCTTGTGCATTCGGTCCATTGCGCATGCGGCCGAAGACTATTGAATGCTGACTGCTGCAAGTAGGCAGGACAATGAAGATAGAATCCTCATGTGGTCCATATGTCGTGGTGACATTGGATGATGATGCTACTTCCCATATATACGGATGATAGGAATCTATAGCTTCCAAGAATTTTTGCGCTATAGGTTCTATATCGTCATGGGGAGAGGATTCCTGGTTCGGAATTTGATCGTCAATATACTGGAAAAGAGGATGTTTATTATCATCTGAAACTTCGTTCCCGGTTGTATTTACATCAATCGGCTGCCTGTTGTGCCGAAGGTTGATGACCAAGGGTGGAGGCTTCTGGTTCAAAGTGATCACTAGAGGATCACCCCCTTTTCCTGACCTAATTTTGTTCAGGTGGATAGCCATAGGCTCTATGGCTTTTGGACGAGTAGTCCGTCCTTTCACCTTGATTGACAAAGGTTGCTTGGCAGAGGGTTCTTCTGGCTCCCGGTGGAATTCCTTCTCTGCTTCGGCTGATACCTCTTCCGTGTAGTCTTGAGAGTACAACACGGCATCAGAGTAGTAGGATTCTACTCCTCTAAACGGGTTCAGGTCAGCAAACTTCGTTTGTACTGTTCCTTGGGCATCTACATATTTAAAGCATTGGTGTAGAGTTGAAGGAACGATGTTGTGGTCGTGGATCCAAGGTCTGCCCAGCAGAATGTTGTAGGACACCTATGAATCAATGATATAACATGTAGCCACCGATCTGAGATTGCCAATCTGGATCCTCAGGCAAATTTTCTCCAACGGCTTACTTTTTCTTGCGTTGAAACCCACGATTGTAGTGGTGGTGTAAGCCAATTCGTTGGTAGGAATCCTCAGCGGTCTGAGCAGACTATGAGGAATGATGCTGATTGATGATCCCGGATCTATGTGAATCCGGTCGACCTCCATGGAACCGACGCACCCAGTGTAATAGAGGGGTCTGTCATGCCTGTTATGTTTTAACAGCATGTTATCTTGAGTAAAAATGATATTCGGGACCACCTCCATCACACTGTGGCATTGAGGACACGCCATGGGTTCTTCATCAGGGGACTTGAGCTGGGTCAAGTATGCATCCGCCTGTATCAATGCTTCACTCAGGGCTTGACGAGTGTCTTGAGAGAGCCTGAGTAGTTCAAAGATGGACAACCTGGCTGGTGTATTAGCCAATTGGGCTAGGATGTCGAAGTTGTAGGGCTTCTCTAAACCTTTGTTTCGAATGTTTTTTACAGGTTTATCGAAACGCACTTCTTTTTGCTTCCCTCTGTCCGCCGAAGTTGGTCTCGAAGGACCGGCCTCTGGTATGACGAATTCCGGTTCTGAAGGCTTGGCAGCTGAAGCGTCTGCCGTTGCATCTTCCTGGCTGGCTCCATAGTCATGGAGGTAAGCTTTCCCTGAATGGGTTCCAGTAGCCAAGACCTCATCTTCTGATGCCGAGTGTACCATAATCATGTGACATGGTTTGTGTTTCGAGTTCTTTTTAGACTTAGCCTTAGCAGCTTGAGTCTCTTTCTCGTTCCCGGACACCAAATCTGGATGAACCCACATAATCTCGCCTCGCTGGGTAGTTAGGGGTACCAGGTCATGATTTTGACCTCTAGCTGGAGGGAGATTAACGATGTTCATCATCGTTCGGGAAATAGGTGTAACACCATCCGAGATTTCTTGGGGAGGCGGATTGCCAAATTGCAGAGAGATTATGTTGGCTGGTACCGTCTTCTCGCTGTTGCACAGAGTGATGGCCTTAGCATCGATCAGCTCCTGGATCTTCCTCTTTAGTACATAACATGCCTTTGTAGGGTGGTATATGTACCTATGGAAGATGCAGTACTTGGGGTTATTGGTACTGCCGGCTTCGTTGGGCCGTCTCACCTCAGGAAGGGTAATCTTGCCGCTTTTGACGAGACATTCGAATATGCTCGGAATATCGTCGTCGTCGAAAGAGTATACTTCAATGGGCCTGGAAGTCCCAGGTTTCGTCTGCATGGTAGCCACGGTCTTTTGCCTGGACGTGTTGATAGCCAGAGCTTCTTTACCCTTGGTACCACGAGGATGGTCGATGTTGGAGGATGACCTCTTGCCTTTATCGGAGGCCGAGATCATAATGCCATTATCGTGCGCCTTCTGACTGTTGTCCTCCGCGGCTACCGCTGAGATGATGAACGAGGGCCAATCATGGAACTGATATGGTCCTGTGAACACCGAGATCACAGGAAGAAGGTTCTTCCTGCAGATGTCCACCAATGCCGAGTCTGGAACTCCTGGAGGCATTTGCAAAGTGGCTTGACAAAAATATTCGATGAAGGTGCGAACATTCTTTTTTTTCTTCTGTTTGACTTTGATGAGAGAGGACATAGACATGTCCATCCCTCCCTCGTAGAATCGCATGAAGAATAAAGCCTTGAAGTCTTCAAAGGAAGTAATGCAGTTGTCCGCCAGACTGCGGTACCACTGGTAAGCCACTCCCGAGAGACAGCCCTTGAACACCCGAGTGAGGAGGACATCATTCCCCTGTAGTAATACCGTCATCATACTGAAGTAGTTCATGTACTGACTCGGTGATGTTTTTTCCTCGAACAAAGCCATAGTCTGTGGTTTGTATCTAAGAGGGAAAGGGACCTCTTCCCAGATAGCCGGGTAAGGCTAGTTGATTTCCAATTTCTTGAGCTGATCTTTGTGCTTCAGGGCATCAAATTGGGCTTTCAACTCCCGTACTGCCTGCATCGGATCTTTAGTCGGTAGCGGGACCACGGAGTGATGAGGAATCGATTGCACCGCGACTCCGACGGGAGGTAATATATTCTCCGAGTGAGGAAGCGGAGGAACTGCTGACTCCTGATCTAGCGCAGGCTCTTGGATCACGTTAGATGGTGGTAAGTCTACCCCCATACGTATCTGAGTTGGAGGGACCGACGCTTGAGCCATAGCAGCTGTGTGTTGAGTGAGCATCATCTGGTGCATGTTCTCCATCATGGATTGCATTTCTTTCAGAGATATCTCCAGTACAGTAATGCGTTGCTCAGCGCTCCCCGATGGGGAAGCTTCCTCGTGTTCATCTCCAATGGCATAAACTCCCATCTCCCTGGGTGTCATTGAAGGATTAGTATAGGTCTCTGTCGAAGTTGACTCTATACTTTCAGTATCTGATTTGGGAGACTGGCGACCCCCAGCATCGGAATTAGAAGAGTACGAAGCCGGTTGTCGTGACCTCGAACGAGTATTTTGGAACACCCCAGCTTAATTGTTCCTAAGAAGCATGTTGAATCTCCTTCGGCTCAGAGTTCTAGAGGGATGACGTCTTGAGCCCGACCTTCCTCTAGGTATGTGTGAAGCCATGTTCACAGATGCATGCGTGGGCTCTTCTTCCTGGAAAGAAGGAGAGTAGCTCAATCGGTCAAAAACTGACCGTTTTGCTTCCGAACAGCAACAATTAATTATAATCCTATGACTATTACAACAGTGCTCGCTAGGAGGCGTAATAGACATGCTGGAAGATCCCCTCTCCTTGCGTTTCTGGATCAGATACTTGCGCAGGTCAGGAGGAGTTACAGAAGAAGAAGAAGATGGTTTGTTCCTTCTGTTCACATCAGTGGGCATGCGGATGTTGGGAACCATAGTTTTCTCTGTGCCACCTATATACAATAGGTTAGCCATCTGGGTAGCGAATAATCCCTGAGGAGGGTGTCTTCCCGCAAATTGAGCCTTCTTTACGCTGAGGGGCTTCTCCTGGCGTAATTTGGAGCTCTGCTCTGGTTGGCGTAAAGCTGAGGATGTCCTCAATCGGCCGTCAGCCTCTCGCGTAATCCGGAGGGCGGGCATATTGTTCTCTTGCTGGCGTAAAGGCCGAGAATTTGAGTAGTCCACCGCTTGCTTTCCCTTGCGTAGATTGCAGGGATCATCTGCTTTTCTGCGGAAGGCAGATACATTTTTACGCGCGGAGCGCGTTTGGAACTTCTAATTTGGTGCTAAGGCATTGTCAGAAATTTTGTCTGTTCCGCCAGGGATGGGAGACTGGTTTCTACGCGCAGAGCGCGACGTAGGCTTCTGGACTAGTGCTGAGGCATTGTTCAAAGTTTCGTCTGTTCTGCCAGGGACAGGAGACTGAAATTTATGCGCAGAGCGCGGAGTATACTTCTGGATTAGCGCTGAGACATTGCCAAAAGTTTTGTCTGCCCAGTCAGAGATAGGCGACTGAATTTTATGCGCAAGGCTCGGAGGGAGCAATGCTACAACCTCGTTGGTCGGAGAAATCGAAGAGATCGGAGAGTCGACAGGAATGGTAGAGGATGTCTTGGGCATCCAGACCTTACGCAGCTTCCTGTTGTCTTGGACAGAGATAGAGTGAGAGCTACCCCCTGTTCGAAGTATGTCTTCGTAGGTAGACTGGTCGAATTGGACGACCAGTATCTTCTTCACGGATCCCACGGATACCACATCGTGTTGAGTAATTGCTTCCTCGTCAGAAGAGAAAGATGTCCCCAGCAGAGTCGTCATCTTGTGTTTGATGATAAATGAAAGAAAATATAGAAACGAGATTTTATACGAAAACTCGCCCTTCTTCGGTGTTTACAAACAAGATTGTACAATTTAATCCTATATGAGGATGTCGAGTACAATTTATTTAATCTGGGTAAATATTGCTATAGGAGTCTGATCTGCAGTCGATCACTTTGTCCCTTGGACCACACGATGATGAAGAAGTGACGTAGAAGACAGAACGCAGCTTCGAAGGTTGCTAAAGAGAGTGGATGCTCGATGCCAAAGTCGTCGATCACTACTCTTTGCCTGAGCTCTGGATTATTCTCTCTCGAAATCTGCGGCCAAATCTCGACCTTTCAATCTTCCGTTTCTCGACCTTGGATCTGATACTGGATTTCTTGACCAATTTTCGACCTTGAATTCTTCGACCTTTTCCTATGTTGATATAGGTATCTATTTATAGAGTTTTAGTGACAGTGATAGTGACCACTCAGTCGGTGTAGAAACCGAGTAGTGGAAAGTACAGCTCCCTTTTATACGACGGTTATAATAACCATTGCCTACGTATAGATGACCTTTTGAATGAGCGTGTGACGCGTGTCCAACTAAGGGACAACACGTATAACTGCTGCGAAGATCACGGCATAGAAGCCACGTAGGTAGTTATCCTTTGTGTAGAAGAGGTTGGCGTAGAAGCCAGTAACTGTCACCATGGCGTAGAAGCCAAGTGGCATAGAAGCCGAGTAGGCGTAGAAGCCGAGTGGGCGTAGAAGCCGAGATGATGTGGATGTTTTAGCCAGAATTACAGCTTTTGGAGATATAATTAAATCTCTTGCATTAAATACATAGATCTGCCCCTATCCCGCACATTAAATGCAGAGGCGTGTCTTGAAGATTTGCCATCATTCTGCGCATTAAATGCAGATACGCGCCTCGAATCCTGTACAAAGAGTAACTGCTGACGTGGTAGTCTGTTTGTCTTCTGCAGAGCGTAAGAAGCTCACGTCTGCCTGTGTAAAACTGGGCAGCGTATCCCCTTGTATGCGTAAAAATAGTTTACGCAAAGGGTATGTCACTAAACGACGATTCAGTGACATCTAATCAAATCTCCTGCATTAAATGCAGAGATCCGCCATTATTCTGCACATTAAATACAGAGGCGTGTTTTAAAAGTCTGTCACCCTTCTGCGCATTAAATGTAGAGACGTGCCTCGAGAACCTGTCACCGCTCTGCGCATTAAATGCAGAGACGTGCCTCGAGCCCTGTACGAAGAGCAACTTTTGACGTGGCAGGCTGTTTGTCTTCTGTGGAGCGTAAACAGCTCATATCTGCCTGTGTAAAACTAGGCAACGTATTCCTTTGTATGCGTAAAAGCGGTTTACGCCAAAGAAATGACAGTAAATGACAACCTGTGTTGCAGTACCGCGCCATCATTATAGCCGTCGCCTGAGTAGTCGTGCAGTACTCTTTGTCAGGAGTCCAGACGTCAGGTTTATTGCATGATCTGACAGGTTCATTCCGAAGAATATAAAGCGTTCCTCGTACACTTCAATGCTGCATTGAAAGCGGATGAGTTCTACGCCATAAAGGCGATGTAGCATCCTTTTTACGCAGAAATAGCTTGGACATACTGCATTACGCGGATGGTCCTTGAGCCTTTATTTTACGTTGTGCTTAGCAAAAAAGCTCTGTTTGCACGTCGATGGCTCTGAGGTCCTCTGTTTACGCTGCCCTGCATCAACATGCTGCGTATAGCTATCCAGCGTATTTTTTATGCTTCTATACCTGTAAGGAGCGTACGCCCGAAGCAAAAAAGGTAGCGACAAATGATGTCCCGTCCTAGCAATGTCTTCCCATCATCCGGGCCCAACGAACCATGGCTTGACGTTGTAGAGGGGAGAGTGGTGATCTCCTCTAATGATAAACCTACTACATTGAGGAAACATCGAGCCATGGCCAGCTTAAGGTCATTTAGTGCTTCTCTCGTAAATATTGAAACACTCGGCAGTAGACAAGACCATAACAATTTGCTCCAGAGTGACAAGACGAGGCTCGACAACCATTGTACTGATGGAATAGGCTGCAATACCCGACCGAGCACTCAGACAGGGAGACCTCCTAGGCGCCATGACCGATGACTTCAGACAACTGTCATGACCGCACATATCCCTCATATATATATATATATATATATATATATATATAGGGGACGGGGATGGCGATTCACCTCCCAAAGGCAGCATGATACACCCCGAGATGGTCCTCGTAGCCCGCGAAATGATAGTTCGTCTCCTCAAAAGTAGATTGGTGGACATAGCAACCCTTTATGAAAGAACCTCGGGAGTCAAAAGCGGATGTAACTGAAGCACCCAAAGAGACCCACCAACCATTATCTACCATGATGGACCAAGGTTTACGGGCCACGTATCTCCCAAGTATGGGGCATAAGGGAACCATTTTCTTCCTTAAAGTCAAAACAAAACCCTCTCGGGAGAACCCTCTATGCTTCTTTCAAAGTATTTTTATATATAAAAAAATAAAAGATTTAAGAAACTTTGAAGGGGGTCTTGTAGAAGCAAAGAAAGTATGCATATAAAATACAAGTATGGCCGAAGTCTTCCATGTAAAAAGTACACACATACAATATGGCAAAACCTATTAGAGTTGGCCTATTTTTCACGCATCCGATAATTACACGCATCTTATTCTCTCTCTTAAATTGACAGTGGCCGTTGAAGAGTACAAGACAAAATAGGCACATTAAATGTCGTATCCCTTGGGGAGACGTAGAGAAAATAATGCCCAATTAATGCTATAATTCTGAAAAGATAGCTGCGTCGTGACAAAGTTCTAGTCAGCATGGCCAAAGTCTGCCACGTATGAAGATACGCGCGTATAAAATGGCAAAACCCAGTCGAGATGGTCCATTTTTGCACGCGTTCGAGGAATGCACGCATCCCTTTTTCTCTCTTAAAATCGACAGCGGACGGTTATGAGTACGAGACAAGGCATGCACATTTAATGCAGTATCCCTTAGGGAATCATTGAGGAGATCACTTACAATTAATGATATGATCTTGAAAAGACAGTTGCAACCTGACAAAGGTCTAGTCAGCATGGCCCAAGTCTACCACATATGATGACACGTGAGTGCAAAATCAAGTCGAGTTGGACCATTTTACACGCATTTGAGGAATACACGCGTCTCTTCCGCTCTCTCTTAAATCGACAGTGGGTGGTTAAGAATACGAGACAAGACATGCACATTTAATGCAATATTCCTTAGAAACGTGGAGGAGATCATGCATAAGTAATGTTGTGATAAAAAATGACAAGCTTTCATTATGACTAAAGTCCAGTCAGCAAGGCCAAAGGCTACCGTATACACAAAGTAACCATCACAGTGAGGATGGTTGATCTTGGAGGCAACTTAGGATGGCTATAAATATTGATCAGTGTTATCAGAAAAAGGGGAGGAACAAAGAGGAATAGGGCCAAGACAAAAGAACTCTTTTGCAAAAGCCTTACTACAACCTAGTTCTCCAGCAATCGAGAGTTAGCATTTATTTCTCGTGTGTCGGGTATCCAAGGAGTAAAGTGGTCGACCGCAGACCAGATCTCTATAGCCATATTTTCCTATAATATTTGTACTTAGATTTTTGTATATGATCTTTTGTACAATTTAAAACACTTTGTAATAAGCAAGATAGCCTTTTTTCAAGAAAAAATGTACACCGTTTCGTTATCATTTCTCTCGACCCTATATATCTTCTTTCACACACAAACAGAAGCCTGATGTCTTTTGGCTCTAGAGCTGACAGAACCCTCTCTACACCTATATCCTCTATGATGCTGGCAGGTTATACGGTACGAGCTTTAAGGATCCAAGTCTTATGAGACTTCTTTGGCTTCACGGTTCAGCGTGAGAGAGTTGATCTATCCCCCGAAAGTATTGCCTCAAAATCTTGTTGGTCGAATTGAATGACCAACATCTTCTGAGTTGTTCCAATCTTCACGATGTCGGATTATGCCAAAACCTACTCGTCAGAGAAGAAGTTCGTCCCTAGCAGAGTCATCATTTTTATAGCCATTACAAAAATATAAGTTTGTTACTTTATATATTTACAAATTATAAAACAATATTAGAGGATTTTTGTTTACTAAAATTCTAAGTACAAAATAAAAGATCTGGGGAGTGTGTCAATGGGGATCAATTCGTGAATGAATTCTTTACTCTGTTGACGATCCTAAGGCGAAGATTAGAAAGGATTTGCTAACACTCGACTCATTGGAAAGAAGGACATCAACTATGCTCAAAAGTACCCAGCTTTTGATGGTTTGGGAAGCACAAATCACAGCTATTTATAGCCATTTACAATGTAACGAATGTTGGCGTATAGGCTTTAAAAAGTCACTATTTTTACTTCTGGGCATAAGACTTTGCCTGCCACATATTATCCTGTAATAACTGCAGTGCATAAAACATATCTAAACGTATGCGCATAACTTGATCACCTTGATACGTGGCATGTGTTACGATGATTCAAAATCCATATTTAATATTGTTCACTATCATTTGTAACATATGCATCATTAATGCTTTTAATGCGCATAGTCTCTTTTTCTTCATAATTGTCACTGCCAGTTGTATAATAAAGAAGAAGAATGGTTGCTGCATGACAGGGCTTACAGTATAAGTGCTTGTCGCATAAGAGTGTGATGTATGCAAATGTGGCATCGTACAACTATATTCAACCAAATCACAATGATGATGCTTACGTAAGCAATGATGTTTCTTATTTGCACACGTTACAGAGCAATACGTCTTTTGAGGTGGTGTCTAAACGGAGTATGCAACTAGGTTGTTATGAGCCTAGGTCGTTATGAGCCTAGGTCGTTATGCGCCTAGACCCTTGCCACATAACTTAAGTCAGATTTCTTTGCTGCATGCTTCTAGTGTTCACTACCTCTGTTGTTAGGCTTATATACTAAAATCATCACTTTGTATTAACTATATTTTCTTATTTTTGAATGAGAATCATATGGATAAATATTTGCATATTATAATTGTTATAAGGTTAATGCAAGTATCTGATATTCTATATTTTGTGTGGTATCACATAGAAGATCATATTATCAGTTTTTTGTTGAATATATAATTAGTTCATAACCTAGATGAATTTGGACAAACCATTGGCAAGGTTGTAGTGTAATATGTTATTAGTCTATCTTGACTATATGTTTGCACTAGTACACTTTGTGTGTATTGAATAGGTAGATTGTTATCTTTGTACTGACTACATAAGAGAACAAACACCTCTGTTATTATGGAATCTTGTGCTCTTAATCCAGAT
The DNA here is from genome assembly GCA_036927795.1 of Iris macrosiphon. Taxonomy (NCBI): domain Eukaryota; kingdom Viridiplantae; phylum Streptophyta; class Magnoliopsida; order Asparagales; family Iridaceae; genus Iris; species Iris macrosiphon. Next base: position 112,710,607 of record JAYESA010000006.1, on the reverse strand, counting down.
ATAATAACAGATATGTATATGCATTGTGCATTACTTTGACTCATAAAAGAGTAAGATTCATTATGGGTCAATAACCTCTATGAATTAGGTAATGACATTGTGTGTATGATGGGCTGTTGATTATAAAAGGAATATATGTCCCGATACATCAAGTTGATTACGTTCCCTTAAGTATCTCATAAGGATTGTTATGTAAACCATGTAGGTGGATTATATTCGATATGACAAATAAAGTGAGTGGTACTATTTATGGATAAAAGATGTCGATCAATATAGTTGTCAGTAACTTAATTTGATCGATGGACATTTGATATCTTGACATAGAGAGACAAAAGGCATATAATAGGAAGGAGCCAATAAAATAATTTGGGATTAGGAAGGTAGTGCAGAAATAGCTCTTTAGTGGACCGAGCTATTGTTAACTGGCTTGTGTTGTGTGTTTGGGCTGAACATGGGATACCCATATCTATTAGAAGATCTAACCATAATTTCTCCTCATGGTCCCTGTTGTAGCCTATATATATCCTCTATTCTCTGGCAGTCATATGTATCCAAGTGAGCAGCTTTCTCAAAATTTATTTTTTACGTAAGGAGAAAAAGAGGGTAAGCCAAGGAGAAGAAAATGTTGGAAGATTATCGCCCACACGACGTCCATTTCGAGGAAGAAATACGACAGAAGATCTTGAGGTCGCTAACTGGTCAAGTTTTCTAGAAAGCGTCATCTACTTCTTATCACTTCAGGTATAGTTCGTGAACCCTAGTTTCCACCATTGAATGGTTAGATCATGTCTTAAACCTATTAATATTTTATCGATCGATATGCACATCAATTTGCGATCCTGGGATCCCCAGTTCCATCATCTGCCGCATAGACTTATCCATAAAATCACTATATTTGGTTAAATGTTGCATGGACTTTATGCTGCATAGACTTTGGGGAGTCACTGCCCTTTACTATTTTCAAAGCTCACTATCCCTGCCGCATAGTACTTGGTAGGTAGCTTCTGCGTATAAGGAATTTTTTCATGATTCTACAGTTATACATCGTGCCTACTCTCTCACGAAATTGTTTTCCAATAATTTAGCAGACTACAATGCTCTGCTCATCGGACTTCAGTTAGCACGACAGCTGGAGGTAGACTACTTAGAAGCTTACGATAAATCTAAGCTAATAGTTAGTTAAGTTCGAGGAGAATATGATGTTCGATACGAAGATCTCATCCCATACCATCAAGCTACACTCGAGTTGGCTGCAACTTTCAATAGATTTTACATCGACCATGTGTCAGGATTGTAGAATACCGAAGCAGATGCTTTAGTCGAACTAGCAGCGTCTATGGCTCTCCCGGTTAAAACACAATATCCAGTCACCATAATGGGCCAAGAATTATTCTGTGCTAAGAATAATTTAGATGTTCACCGAAGCTATGTTGCAGAGATGAATGTTGAACCACACGACTGGAGGTTTTTTTTCATAAACTATGTTGTCTATGAAATTCTTGATGATTCGAAGGAAGCAACTTCTATCAAGAGACGCTCTCTTTGATTCTACTATGATGCAGCAACCAAAATATTATATCGCCATTAGTATGCCGGACTTCTGATATGATGCTTATAAGATGCAGAAGCTAAGGAAGCCCTTCGTGAAGCTCACAACAGTACCTATTGTGCATACCAGCTGGGTCTTAAGATGTAGGACTACCTCAGACGGATGGATTATTATTGGCCTATTATGGTATTAGACACCATAGATAATACCAAGAAATGCAAGGCATGTCAGATCTATGCATATTTCATATACTAACTATCAAAGTTTCTACTTATGACAATCTCGTCATGGATATTCGAAGCATGGGGTATGGACATCATTGGTCCTATCAGCCCTTCTTCATCTAAATGACATCGGTTCATCCTAGCCATAACCGACTATTTTTCTAAACGGGCGAAAGCAATACCACTTGTTAAAATGAAAACGTCTAACATCATCATCTTTGTCAAGCACCATATCATCTATCGCTTTGGTATTTCTTGAAGAATCATCTATGATAATGTAGTGCAGTTTGTAAGTCATGTATTCTATCGATTATGCGACAAGAATCAGATCCAGAACATAACTTTGACAACAAACAACTCGGTTGCAAATGGGTTAGATGAAGCATTCAACAAGACGGTTATCAAGCTCCTCAAAAATTTTATTTCATCTAATAAACACAATTGAAACAAAAAGCTTGAAAAATGTCTATAGGCTTACCGAACAATGGTACAAACTCCAACTGGTACACGCCATACTCCCTATTTTACGAGAGTGAAGTAGTTCTTCCCTTTAAAATTCAGATTCCTTCCCTCAGGATAGCTCTTCTAATAAGTTAACTACTAAGGACAATGACATTCTATGATTGCAAGAACTAGAAGCACTCAATAAGAAGCGTCTGCAGGCTCAACAACGGATTGAGCTATACCAGACTCTCATTTCTAAAGCCTTCAACAAAAAGGTGAAGGAAAGGGCGTTTCAAGTCGGTGATCTAGTCTTAGCAGTAAAAAGACAAATGGGCATGACGTATAAAAGAAAAGAAAGTCCAACCCAAATGTGAAGGCCCTTTCGTCGTGGAATTAGTATATTCCAACAGAGCTTATAGGCTCACAAAATCTAATAGTGACTTGTTGAAGATGCCTATTAATAATGGCAAGTTCCTAAAGAAATATTATGTTTAATCCAAGTTTGAGTTAACATTTGTAGCCTATGACATTTGTAAATCCCTCGCAGAATGTGAGTTATCTTCGAGCTATTATCCGTATTCAAGAGTCTTGGATACGCAAAGGATAATAAAACTATAAAATTTCCCTAATGGAATTGTCCTCAGATTCGACGAAACATTGTCGTCTGAGATTATGAGACGATTCTTCCACAAAAGATCGAAAGCGTGACTTTAGATCCCAGTTGGTCGAAAGACTTCTTTTTGTTGATCCCCAGTTGAGTTAGGAGTAGTCTATTTTTATGACTCCATTGCTGATCTCAAGTTGAATTAGTAATATTTCTAGAGGATAGTCATGTCTATTTTACCTCTGAACTATTTTCAAATACATTTCCCTAACGTAATCCTCTTTGATCTTTCTAGTCATGTTCATATTACCTCTGAACATGAAGATCATCTATTAAATTATAACTATCTTATCCATATTACCTCTGGTAGTCTCCATGTTCACTATCAGTACCAAAGATAGTAAATCCTCTTAAAATTATTCTCCAGCAGAAGTTTCTTTACTATTCGTACCTAGTTATAGATATGCCATACATAGTAAATCCACTTAAATTTTCTTCCAATAAAGAGTTTGTTATATTCTCTTCCTAAAAAGTGTCGTAAACATTAGTCATGTCCACATTAGCTCTGATGAATCCTCGCACTCTTGCAATTAAATACACAAATAAAAACTTGACATGAATGTAAATTTTTATTTCTACAAGTAAGAAGAAATACAAACTTTATCTTTCAGAAGAGTTGGGCAGAGTATCCCCTCTATTTGTGAAGTATTTAAGCAGATAGACGCAAATTTTGAGTTTGTCAGAAACTCAAAAATATGCGTGTATATGGAGGATCTCTCTTTGAACGAGAGAAATAAATTTTTATGTAGGCGTGTTCTTGCTCCTTCTTTCATTTCTTTTATATCAATGGTTATAGTATATACACAGAAAAAAGACAACAAGATAAAAATACAGAGAAAAATATAAAAGAAGAAAAGAAACAACAAAGGAGATGAAGAGCATTGGTGTTCTTCACCATACTTTTTATGGTTGTGTGAGCTTTCTCGTAAGCAGCAATACGTGGGCGATCTGCGATAGGGCGAGGCACTTGTTGCACTTGTTGCACTTTCCTCTTTCCCTTCTTTGGCAGATTAAGATCCTTTGGGCGCCATTGCTGAGTAGCTTGGGGATTAGAAACAAAGGAAATTAGGGCAAAATTTTAAGAGAAAGAAACTTTAAATTCTATAAAATACTTTCTCTCTCATCCACCCTCTATTTATAGAGAGGAGACGACCCTTTGGTGGCTAATGGTGCCTTGAAATTCGTGCAATGAATCTGCCTTGGTCACGCTGATATCGCCTCGGAGATTACATCAAAGTTAATTAATTGATAGACTGGTGGTGCAAAAATTGTGCATAAAATCAAGTGACAACTAAGACATGGCCAGATTTTATGCCAAGGAGTATCTGCGCATAGAAATGGAACAATTTGGTTTTCTATGCTTCTTGGTTCAAAGTGTTTCGAATTCATGTGAAAATTTAAAAACTTTGAAGGAATTCTTGTAGAAGCATAGAAAATATGCACAGAAAAATAATCCTACAGATAGTCTGGAAAAAAACAACCCTCAAGTGCAAATGTGCAGACTTTTTAGTCTCCAGACTAAGACAAATGCGCACAATTTTGTTTTCTCCTCGACAGAAGGAAAAAGTACGCACTAACTAAAGACAGTTGTCATGGAGAAGCATGCCAGTCGTTTGACATTTCTGCAAACGTATATAAGACGAGGACAATCACATCAAATTATGTCAGAGTCATCATGACTTCTGACTCTTTCTTCGAAGAAAATCCATGTGGCAATTCATAGAGGAAAATAGCATAAAAGTGTGCATATGACTTCAATTTTCTCCGAGATAAGAGAAAATATGTGCGTTTTCATTTAGTTATATTTCACGAGTTATCAGTGTACGTTTTGGAATTCGAGGAGATCGTGCTCATTTAATGCGAAGAGGCATTTCAAAGTGATCAAACGATAGTCGTTACCATTAAAGAGGGTTTAATATATATTCCTCATAACTGCGACCATGTGTCATACAGACCAAAATATGTGCGGGCATTCAGATCCGACAAGTGCGTACATTTTTGGTTGTTGATCAAAAAACTGCCAGAAAAGAACAAACATAGTGGATTTTTTTTTCTACACATAATTTTAGAAGTTATTTGTTACAATATTGATGGCTATATATACTTCGGGATTTGTGCTGCTTAGTATGATCGAAAGCTTCGTGTTTGTGACAGAGCCTTCTTATTACCAGATTCTCCAGTGTTCGAGACATAGCAAGTTCCCTTTCTCACTTAAGGTGGTCTAAGGAGTAGAGTGATCATTTGCATATCATATCTCCATAGCTACAACTTTACCAGATTCTTTTTAATTACTTGTACTTATGTATTCTTATTTAAGGATTCTTTGCATTTTGCAAAAGTTTGTAATAAAAGTTAGCAAAGCTTTTGTTCATGGCAAACAAGAGTATATTATATATAAAAGTAATGATGCCCCATAAAATACATATCATATATAATTATGAAGCTAGTAGGGAAAAATGCTACACTAGCAATGTATGAATAATACATGATCATAATATTAGCCTAGGTCTAATATATATAACCATGCCAATCAAAGTAGTAGTAACAGACACCAAACAATTATGACTAACACTTGTCCTAGCTAAATGCCACAAAAGTATTAAGCACTACGAGTGGTACAACAGAAAAACACTCGCGTGTCGGGGCCGTTGATCTAAGTGTGCGTTCCATCTAGTTGAAGGTACGGTAGAACCTTGGGCTCCTTTGGCAATCTGGCCAAACAAAACTAGTGGGGTCAGAACCCCAAACAATAAGTACCATAAAGGAGGCTCGAGTTGAATGACAAAACTCTACAGAACAATCAACAACACAACAACGAATATAAGATAAAAGTAAACAAATGCGAGTCGAGACTTATGCGGTACCAACACATGCATCTAGAAATAGAATAGAGGAAACTAAAATAAAATAATGAACATGAACTAACTATAGAGCAGGATAATACGACGAGCGACAAGAGAGCATGGAACCTCTCTAAAGCCAGACTACAACCCGTAAACTAAATAAGGACTGGGGTTAGAGACCATTTCCTAAGCAGAACTTAGCCTCTAACCACACATTGGCAAATAGAGCTAAAATATGGGTATAAGAAATAATTCACAAAAAAATATCATGGCCCAACATTCCTTACAACTTGATACGAGTTAACTAGCTAGGGTTATCACAAGACTTAATTACTAAGAATGCAAGTCAAGAAATTTTTCTACCACCTGCACTATAAGTACCTGGATCACCAAGGGTTCGAGTACGAGCTTGAAACATATAACAGATCATAAACAAGTTATACGTAAAACATAACACAAGTAGGTGAAATATGACAGGTACATGATCAATATTGTCACAACACGCACACTTGGTAGGTCATGGAGCCTACGCCAATCAGGATTGTCTATACCTCATAGGGACCTTTACGATTGGAGTTGCTAGTAGTACGAATACCCTTCCCTCCCAATGAACTGTATAAATTTAACTAGTCAATTATCCTATAAGGTTTATTCCCAATTTTTAAGTCTTGGGCACTAGAGAAATGTCCTAGAATGACGAGCAATAGGTACGAATTATTCGTGACAAGGCACAAGGGCAACCAAAATTAACATATATAGCTTTGAACTATATAAATTTAACATATATAGCTTTCAACTTGTATATTTTGATATCTTTTTCTCGAGTCAAGGAACACGGGCAACCAAAATTAGCTTTGACTAGGACAACCCAACCTTCCGAATCGACCCTGTATGCCAAGAAAGTATACTATATAAAAATATATGGAGTTTTGTTGTTGTTGTTGTTGTTGTTGTTGTTGTTGAGATGCCCGACGATACGCACGGGACTTTGTGTCACGTCCCGATCTCCCGCAGGCAATCGGCCGTTCCCGCTAGGCGGGAATCACCCTCGCCAGCGCTCCCGCGGAACGATCGCTTAACCCATCCGGACGTGATGCCGCACGAGCGTGATCCACGCCCGTGCAAGGCCATGGTTCATTGGCTGGCGGCAAGAGTTCTAAGCCACAGAGTCGCACAGATTGTCCGAGTGCAGCGGAGTCATGAACGCATAGGCGATCGGTAACAGGTTCACTGAGTCGACAAATATAGCGGAAGCATTGAAACAAGTAAAGTAATCTCTTTATTGATATGAAACATGTATTACAGGCGGCGTATAGCCGAGATTACAAGTCGCTCAAGCCTCTCTCTCTGAAACAGTAAAAGCGTGCCAAGTGGCTACAACTGTGGAATGAATGTACAGGCGATGGTCAGGCGATGTTCACAACTTATGTCTTGTATATGTGCTTCAGTCCCGGACGCACCGTTGCAAGGCTTCAGAGGGAACTCCTGGCCTTAGCACGCACGTTGGAGGCATCCGCACCGAACGAGGTTCTCCCGCACCCTGCAAGCAAACTGGTGGATTATCAGTACATTGAATGCACTGGTGGGGAAGCTACTCGCCCGTTCGACAAATCCAAACAAGTAATATAGGTTCCGTGCACAACTATTAAGTTGTCTTTCTAGTTGCCTTAGGATCAGTTTCATGCAAATATTGAATAGCCTAACGTGTCGGGCAGTGCGCCGTACGATGTTAGAGGAAACACGGCGAGACTTACCAACTTACCATCTCCTTCCCTGTCCAAGGCAAACATTGAGGCAAACATGTTAATTCAAGCAGAGGCATGTATAGACATTCAGGAGGCAAGCATATGCAAACAGGAGGGTCGTTTTAACATGATCGTTCAGGTGTTAAGTCATTCATTAATGCGATGCTGTAACTCGCACGCGGATAGCCGCTAAGCGAGGATGACTTATCTATATGAACACGGTCGCTGGCAAAGCCATTATAGACGTAGCCGGGGACGAGGATAGCTTGCTACAAGAGTACACGATGAGCTGCAAGCTACCCAGTCCCGAACACGAAGACTACACACGAGCTCCATCCGGACCGGATCGGCCCCAGTGCCCCGGTGACCGTCCGTGGAACTTACCTCGGGTCCGAGTTGTCCGCGACATACAAGCATTGGGTCTTTCCAATTATCACGAGATACACGAGAACACGCGTGCACTAGAACAAGAGAACACGAGAACACGAGTGCACGGGAACACGAGTACACGAGTACACGGGATACTTGAATCTTGGTTCTGTACAATAACTTGTCTTGATGCATTCCCCTGGTTCGGGACTGCGTTGATGACCTAACGGTCCCGGATACTTGCAGGTTCGTTCAGGCACGGAACGACTACGTAGTAGTCTTCCGGGGTTTGGATGAAAACACGGTAACTATCAAGCAGACAAGCATGCGTTTCTAGGAACATAAACAGGCACGTTGCTCGGGCCCGAAGGTAGTCCGAGAGATGAAACCGTTAAGGGACTTAGCATGCGAGGGTCTGAATATAAGCTGTATTTCCCTTTCCATGTTCTAGCAAGCAATACAAGTTGGGATTATTCCCTTAGCTAGGTGCGTTGGAATTATTAGCATACAGGGGGTGAATCACCTAGCGACTAGCATAAACATTCCAGATTTTATGTGTGCTGGCTAAGCAAAGACAAGTTCACCGTAGCCACCCACCTTAGCGATGATTCGCCTCGGTAGAGCGATACGTCTGAGCTAGCCTCTGAAAGCCTAAGCAGGATTCCTGTAGGGGCAAGTCTGGATATCCTTTGCTTCTTGATCGAGGCAAAGCAGGTCGGGACAACTGCACGATTGCCGATTGAGACGGCAGTCCGCTTGAGCAGAACAGGGTGTTACATCCTACCCAACTTAGAAAAAGTCTCGTCCTCGAGACTTACTAAGGGCAAGCAGAAATCTAGGGTTGAGGCAATCCTAGACAAGTCGTTTGTACTTGTTCATTTGGATCTTCACTTGCACAAGCTTCGAAATCAGCATATCGCTTAGACTGGATCGTGCGCACTTTCGAAGTGCACTTCTAGCGTGAACACGTCAACCAGCTCAGTGATAGCGAAGTCTTAGCACTCGAGTTTCACCTTTTCTTAAGTCTTGGATGGTGCACTAGTTCAAGGCGTCCCTCGAATAGATACATTCAACCAAACTTAGGGTTAGTGAAAATCGGACAAGCTACTAGCGATACACTCAAGGGTTCGCACAGGTTGGCACAAAGACCACTCACAGCATACAACCAGACAAGCAGGCATAACATTCAAAACGCATTTTGAAAGTATTTAGACTTATTGTTGGAACATCCCATCGAGGCATTGAGAGAGAGCGTGCACATAACCCACGAACGAGCTTTCGAAACAGAGATATCGAATCAAAGTCCAAAGGCGTAGAAGCCAGGCTTTGATACCAACCTGTCATGCCCCGATCTTCCGCAGGCAATCGGCCGTTCCCGCTAGGCGGGAATCACCCTCGCCAGCGCTCCCGCGGAACGATCGCTTAACCCATCCGGGCGTGATGCCGCACGAGCGTGATCCACGCCCGTGCAAGGCCATGGTTCATTGGCTGGCGGCAAGAGTTCTAAGCCACAGAGTCGCACAGATTGTCCGAGTGCAGCGGAGTCATGAACGCATAGGCGATCGGTAACAGGTTCACTGAGTCGACAAATATAGCGGAAGCATTGAAACAAGTAAAGTAATCTCTTTATTGATATGAAACATGTATTACAGGCGGCGTATAGCCGAGATTATAAGTCGCTCAAGCCTCTCTCTCTGAAACAGTAAAAGCGTGCCAAGTGGCTACAACTGTGGAATGAATGTACAGGCGATGGTCAGGCGATGTTCACAACTTATGTCTTGTATATGTGCTTCAGTCCCGGACGCACCGTTGCAAGGCTTCAGAGGGAACTCCTGGCCTTAGCACGCACGTTGGAGGCATCCGCACCGAACGAGGTTCTCCCGCACCCTGCAAGCAAACTGGTGGATTATCAGTACATTGAATGCACTGGTGGGGAAGCTACTCGCCCGCTCGACAAATCCAAACACGTAATACAGGTTCCGTGCACAACTATTAAGTTGTCTTTCTAGTTGCCTTAGGATCAGTTTCATGCAAACATTCAATAGCCTAACGTGTCGGGCAGTGCGCCGTGCGATGTTAGAGGAAACACGGCGAGACTTACCAACTTACCATCTCCTTCCCTGTCCAAGGCAAACATGTTAATTCAAGCAGAGGCATGTATAGACATTCAGGAGGCAAGCATATGCAAACAGGAGGGTCGTTTTAACATGATCGTTCAGGTGTTAAGTCATTCATTAATGCGATGCTGTAACTCGCACGCAGATAGCCGCTAAGCGAGGATGACTTATCTATATGAACACGGTCGCTGGCAAAGCCATTATGGACGTAGCCGGGGACGAGGATAGCTTGCTACAAGAGTACACGATGAGCTGCAAGCTACCCAGTCCCGAACACGAAGACTACACACGAGCTCCATCCGGACCGGATCGGCCCCGGTGCCCCGGTGACCGTCCGTGGAACTTACCTCGGGTCCGAGTTGTCCGCGACATACAAGCATTGGGTCTTTCCAATTATCACGAGATACACGAGAACACGCGTGCACTAGAACAAGAGAACACGAGAACACGAGTGCACGGGAACACGAGTACACGAGTACACGGGATACTTGAATCTTGGTTCTGTACAATAACTTGTCTTGATGCATTCCCCTGGTTCGGGGCTGCGTTGATGACCTAACGGTCCCGGATACTTGCAGGTTCGTTCAGGCACGGAACGACTACGTAGTAGTCTTCCGGGGTTTGGATGAAAACACGGTAACTATCAAGCAGACAAGCATGCGTTTCTAGGAACATAAACAGGCACGTTGCTCGGGCCCGAAGGTAGTCCGAGAGATGAAACCGTTAAGGGACTTAGCATGCGAGGGTCTGAATATAAGCTGTATTTCCCTTTCCATGTTCTAGCAAGCAATACAAGTTGGGATTATTCCCTTAGCTAGGTGCGTTGGAATTATTAGCATGCAGGGGGTGAATCACCTAGCGACTAGCATAAACATTCCAGATTTTATGTGTGCTGGCTAAGCAAAGACAAGTTCACCGTAGCCACCCACCTTAGCGATGATTCGCCTCGGTAGAGCGATACGTCTGAGCGAGCCTCTGAAAGCCTAAGCCGGATTCCTGTAGGGGCAAGTCTGGATATCCTTTGCTTCTTGATCGAGGCAAAGCAAGTCGGGACAGCTGCACGATTGCCGATTGAGACGGCAGTCCGCTTGAGCGGAACAGGGTGTTACACTTTGTGCACGCTGTGTTGCATGCCATTTGGGCCCACTGCTCCCACAACCAAAAATATATGGATTAATGCATTGATTTTGTACAACTTTTTTATACAATGCCTACAACAAAATGCTTACAGACCTTCTTACAACTGCCACGTCGCGGCCACTTGGAGGCCGTCCATCGGAGGAGGGGGGGGGGGGGGGGGGAGGTAGGGTCCGGTGGCTGTCCGGTTGGCCGCCACATGGCAGGAACGTCACGTGGCAGCCGTTCTTTGGGGGAGAGGTGGGGCTGGGTGTGGCCCACATAGCAGGGGACTGAGAGGGTTGTAAGAATATAAGTATTTGGTTGTAAACTTAGCATTATTCATACTTTTGAGCCAAGATCAAGAGTAGGTTTAGAAGTTCTGTGCTCGTCCCACCCATGTGAGAGGCGTTGGAGAGAGAGAGAGAGAGAGAGAGAGAGAGAGAGAGAGTATATATGGTGTTGTGTGGGGAGATCCGATGAGTAACCACCAGCAGCACCAATCATCTCCAGCAGCAGCACCAGCGCTACTCTCTCTAACCATTGACTCGGCGCTTCTTCACATCTCCCACTTCACCGATCTCTCCGCCGTCCCCGACCCCATCCTAGTGGAGCTCTTCTGGGTAACAACTTATTTATTTTCTTTCTCTTCCTCCTCCTCCTCCTCTATTATTTCACCCATTCTTTCTATTTCCAATTCCTCTTCCTACCATAATTTATTGATTGATCTAGGGAACTTCATCAAAAGTGAGTCTTTGCTTCTCTCCTTTTTTTTTCCTGCATCGATCAATTTATTAATTATTAGGATTTCTTTCTTGGCTATTTTGTTGACACAATTTGGGAGAAGAAAATATCAGTATCCAGAATACGAAGGAAGGAAACAAAAAAAGGGTATGCATGTGGTGTGGTCGATTCATAACTGGAATTTGTGTTGGAGATTTTCTAGCTCTATTTGTCCTAAGCTAGCCAAAATCAATTATGATGTGTTTAGGGTTTAATGGAGTTTTATAATTTGGGTGAACTCCAATTCCAAGTGTTATAGTCCAACTCCAAAATTGTATCTTATCTCTCCTGTGGAACCCTTTTTCCTTTTTCTTTTTTCCCAAAAAAACAAAATATATACGGAATTGGTTTAAGATTTTGGTATTAACTATTTAGTTGTGGATTATGTGAAGTTAAAAAAAGAAGTAAACATAATTATGTACAAGAAAATAGAAATAATAAAATTTGAAAAATTCTACTTTTGAGTAAAAAAATTCAGAACAATGGTTTTAAGGATTCCAAGATTTAGGCTATCCATCCAAATCACTCAATTTAAAAGAGTGAAATTTCTTCAAAAATTGGTCGCAATATGTGTGTGCATCCAGATGTGGCATAAAGCATAATCTTGTTCACTTGATTGGTTGTTTTATGCATTACTTGAAATGTTGAAGATTAAAAATAAGGGAACGCCATTCCTTTTCATTCATTGGTTTAATGCGCCATAGAGATTAATGCAATTCCATGTTACAAATTATATCATCTTACCTCTTCGTCTAAACTCTTTCTAGTTCCATAGAACTTTGGAGGGTGCTCCTTAGTTGCATGACCTTAAAATGGGTAACCAAAATTTACTTCTAGCTGGAATTTAACTAGCGGTCTAGGTTTTATGGCATGACCCTCTAATGCTCATACTAACTACCTTAGTAAAAGTAGGCGCCAACATAGAGGGTCGACAGTCGGTGACATCCACTCATAAAGACTTCATCACTACACAAAAAACATATGCTCCATAGCTGAAACTATTCTCATGGGAGAAGGTTTCTATAAGGATGGTAATAATGTCAAATAGTCAATAGATGTCTTTTTTAGCTGATTCGTATCTCTGTTTTATAACCAATGAAGTTCTAGGTTATGAGTAAACTGGGACAACCAATTGACTTCTTTATGGTGTACCATCATATGGCTGTTCCATCCAACACCTGAAGTACTCAAAGTATGACAGTATAGAGCATTCATCTGTATGGTTCTGATGGTGCATAATACACGGCTATCCTAATGAGTATTTGTAAGTCATGAGCGATCAGCAGAGTAAGGCAAGTTTGTAGAAGCAGTACCATCAAATTATATAACATAGTTTACTTCAAATGCACGAGTTTTGCTTGTTCAAGTGTTAAAATCTTGGAACTTTTGCTAGAACCATAGTGCTATAGTCTTTTGGGTTGTTTTCTGAATGAGATGACACGTTCTTTTCTTTAACTAGAGTAATAATTACTAGACTGGTTCTTCTTGTGAAATAAAACAGATGCTAACTCTAGAAGAAATACATCTTAACTCATAGTTCTCAATTAATTGCTATTTTCCTTCATTTGTTTTATTTTTAAATCCTGAACTATTTCTTATTTAGATAATAAATCAATAATTGAACCTAACTTCGACAGGATCTTGTTCCATGTTTTTTTACCATGTTAAGAAAACACTATCTGGTTATGTTTGGAATAGGCTAATCAATATTCTAAGGCAAATGGTGAGAGACGGTTCCATCATTGCTTAACAATATATAGTTTGGGAGGCTGAGCGCCCAGAATAGGCTAATCAACTTCTTTCCTTACTTTATGGATAGGTAGACATTATGTGAAAATTGGATTAACCCGCATTCTGGGGCATCAAAAATAAAATGATAGTGGATGATTGGTTTTTTGAAAAAAGATTCTGCCAACTTTTCCCTTACCCTCGGCAATGTGGTATTATATTATATGCCTCGCTTCTGAGACACTCCTTCCTGGATCTAAGAATTATGTCTGCTTATAAAGAGTTTGTATACAATTTATGAACAAATGTAGGTTCACTAGCTAATCCTGTTTTGTTGGAGGTCCATATTGGTTGTGTCACCTTGGTTTTTCAAGCCGTTTTGCCTTATTTGCATTGTATCCTGGATGCATATTTTGAACTAGTAGAATCATGATTGTAACTTCTTTTAAGATTGTATAAATTAATATAAGCTGGCCTTCCTATATCCTAACTATTGTGATATTGAAGAATATGGAATAAAAGTAAGTACATTTGGATAAGCTAAAAGAATTTTTAAGGCAGATATATTGGCTTGAGTCACTCTAGTTGATCTTTGAAATTGTTTCCCCTTTCATGCATATGCTTTGCTCCTCGGGAATGTTTCAAACTCGTAGGCAACAAGATCCATAAGAATTTTTTCTGTTATGTAATTCTGACCAGTGACCTACTATAATAATTAGACATGCAATACGAGGCCATATTGACTACTCTTAAGAGGTGCAAAAATTAATAAATGATGCCTTTCTAATTGTTCTGACACTAAAGAATATGGAGTAAAATTAAGTATATATAGACTTGTAGATATATGGTAAAAGAATTTACAGCCGCATGTGAGAAAAAAATAGGATAGATGAAGTCTGATCCCTTACAGATGGTTAAAGGCTTATTGATGGCTATGGGTGTTGAGTAAAATGCTGCATATTTTATTAGCTCATTAAATAGTGACATGGACATATTATCTAACTGACAAGTTGAAAACCATATTTTCCTCAAATTAATTGCTATATCTATATCATATTTTCCTCAAATTAAGTACATGTAGACTTGTAGATATATGGTAAAAGAATTTACAGCCGCATGTGAGAAAAAAATAGGATAGATGAAGTCTGATCCCTTACAGATGGTTAAAGGCTTATTGATGGCTATGGGTGTTGAGTAAAATGCTGCATATTTTATTAGCTCATTAAATAGTGACATGGACATATTATCTAACTGACAAGTTGAAAACCATATTTTCCTCAAATTAATTGCTATATCTATATCATGGTGATCTTACCTTGAGAAAATTGCGTATGTTGCAAATGTAAATATTGCGCCTTTTTTTTTTTTGATAAAAGAAAAAAAATGTCCGATGAGAGCATTAATACAAAATAAACAAGCTAGAGCATTAATACAAAAGAGGATATTGCTAAAGTCCCATACTAAGAAGCAGTAGAAAGGAAGCTCTAGGCAGCAAAAAAAGTTTTTCTGGCTAAACAAAATAAGAACCAAACCCTAGCCCTAATAGGAACATGAGCCATCATCAGACCTACAACTTTGTCAAAACTTGGTGAATGTTAAAGACCCTTCCACTTCACCGAAGCTTTTAGAGTTATACTGAGGATTGAGGGTTATATATTTTTATTATCTAACATGCACTTGAGGTCAAAGGCCAATTTAGGCAGAAAACTATATTCAAACTGCGGTATAATTTCTTTTTAATTGTTTTAAAAGAATGACTCTGAAATTCATGGGTTGCTATGATACCATATTAAAATTACCCTACCCTGCCACGGTTGTAAATGTTAATAATAGAGCAAACGAAGACAACCAACACATTATATACACACTCTCTCTACACAATAGTAAATGAGGAATAGGAGAAAGTTGGCTAACATACACCACCAGTGTTCAGTCTATAAGAAATAAAGTTGGAGCAAGAAGAGGAAGATACAAGAAAAGGAAAACAAAAAAGGAGGATAAACAATGGACAAAGAGGAATATGAGAGAAATAAGGTGTTTGTGAAGAGGAGGAAAGAAAAGGAAGAGAAGTGAAATGGGATGACAATTGACCACAAAGATGACTGAGGCCAGCCTGGCCTGATTAAAGATGGATCAGGTCGAATGACTAGCATGTTTTTACCTAGAATATAGGACGTTATGGAAAGGGGAACGAAAACGGAAACATGGTAAGCCACTTGTATGGAACGAGGTGGGGGAGTGGTGGAGTGGTAGGTACGTTATCCGATAACACTTAGGTGGAACTATAAGTGCAACTAGGATTAATTTTTCTAGCTTTATAGTGGGTTAGGCCTGTTGTTTGCTGCAAATCAAGTGCACGATTTTCCTCCACTAATGGTGTTGAATCATGGCCCTTCTCTAATCAAATACAATACAAATCATCTTGGTTGGGGGAAGAAGGGGTGGGGTGGGGTGGAGGTGATTTACGATAAATCTTTTTTTAACCAAGCTCACGTTTTACTCTTTTGTGTGTGTGTGTGTGGGGGGGGGGGGGGGTGGGGGGGGTGGGGGGGGGGGGGGAGGTGGGGAGATGGGCAACTAGGAGCTTTATAGTGGGTTAGGCCTCTTGATTACTGCAAAGTAAGTGCACGATTTTCCTCTACTAATGGTGTTGTATCATAACCCTTTTCTAATCAAAATAATTTGAAGTAGGTGACTAGGAATAAGTTCATTTGGCTCGAGTGGGAACTTTTGATCGCCACATTTGGCGTTCTGGAATGGGAACATGCACGATTTGGAAGAAAGTTCCGGAACGCAAATCGTTGGGGGTTTAGAGATTTATGGTGACTCTGTTTTGGACCAGACCCGTGCTTTCCTCCCTTTTTTTATGTTTGGGGAGGAGGGGGAGGGGGAGGGGGAGGGGTGAGGAGGTTTTTCAGAATGCTTAGGTGGAACGAGAAATGCAATTAGGAGTCATTTTTCTAGCTTTATAGTGGATTAGGCCTCTTGATTGCTGCAAATCAAGTGCACGAAGAATACGTCAAATATAATAGAAAAAAAAAAATCTATCTTTCTAATATTTATTTGACCTTCCATCATTGTGTTGCCTTTGAGTACTTGCATACCTGGAGCATTTAATTGACATTGACTGCTGCTGATTTATATTACCTTATGAAAATAGTACCACTAGCTACTAAGGGAGTTGAAGACTGACTCGTTTGTTGTCTTCAGCATATATCCGAAGGGTATGTAATTTTAAATATTTGTAAGAGAAATATGACTCGTGGCAAAGTTGTGTACAAGAGAATAATAAGCAACTGCCAAGAATTACTAAAGATTCTCCCAGCAATATTTGGTTCTGATGTACCTTAATTGATAATTCTGTATTATTCTTGGTCAGGAGCTGTGAAATGTCTGTAAGTGTCAAGTGACTTGTAAAATGTTTGTAACTGATAAACATTTTCAGTGTGAATGCAATATAGTTGGGTGAATGTAAATTGTTCCGCATGCTTCTTTTGCCTTGTTGAAACCTCCCATGCAATTCTAACAAAGCATCCTTTTTGTTGCTTCATATGAGCAGAAAACCTTGCAAGCAGGAAAGCTGACAGAGAAGGTTCTCAAATTATTCATGGTGACAGGCAACGAAGAAATCCTCCGCACTATTCAGTCCCTTAATATCAAACAAATCCTCTCGCCAATTCTTCCCACCAGTAAGTGAACCTTAACCATTTGATACATGTAAAACTTCATAAATTTCATATTCTCTTATTTGTTTTTTCCAGGGTGTTCCGAGAAATTTTAAAGTTTCTCCATCTGGAATCAGTATATTTCTAAACTAAGCCAAAGAGTCTCTTTAAAGGCCGGCTGTCAGTTGGATTCCTGCAAAATGTCTGTCCAGATTGAGGACAATTAGGTAGATATTGTTATCGGGGCACTCAGGCCAAATCTTACGTCTTTCTTGGAGGCATGGCAAGCTTTCTTCTCGCGTTTCCACCTTATAATTGTCAAAGACCCTGACATGGCAGAGGACCTTCAGATCCGGTCTTTCAGAATGCTGCAGATGCTATGGTGGAGTGTGTCAGGCTATGGAAAGCTGTTGGGTCCCGAGGAGCTTGAGGCACTTTCTTTGTTCTTTGTGGTAAGAGCTACGGTAGGGAAACTTTCCATGGTTCTTTGATACTATAAGAGGTCTTCTTACCATGACTGCAGGTTTTTCTCCAAATAATGGAGAACTTTTTTCGTGCTATTGTTTAAAGTTGGTAGGATTATCGAAGACACATTCTCTGTTTCTGCTTGCCAATTATATTCCAATTAGCGCTTGTAATGACATTTGATACCTGGTTTTAATATCCAATTAATTTTGATATGAACATGTCGCCATTGGTTTTTTTTACTTGTTATTGCGGGCTGCTCACTTGATGATAGTTGGGCATGGCAACTAGTCATATGAGGTTGAAGACCCGGTTATTTCTCATCATGTTCAATATACTCTTGAAATAACCGGTTATAATGGCGCATTTGAATATACTTGTGAAGGTTTCCAATGACACAATTGAAGAAATTTACATCGACTCGGCATTACATTTTCTGGAGTTGAGCGTATTTGATGGTATCTGCGTGTGGTGTGGTATGGTGCGCTGTTATATTATTCTGTTGCATACATGCAAGAGCATCTTATGTAGTGCGCTGTTATATTATTCTGTTGCATAAATGCAAAAGCATCTTATGCATGCATATTTGGTAGGGAAGCGGCGGTCGCTTATAGAAGGAAGAGTGCTCAAACTAAATGATTTGAGTTTGATGCGTTTTATATTCTTCGAATGCTCAGAGTCTCGTTTGTACATTGGGAATTGGGTCAAATGAAAATGCATATTTGGCTAAATCTGCAGGTTCTGTGGCTGGCGATTCAATTGGGCTATATCTCTTCCTCCTCATTCCTTAAATGTTGAGGTTAATTGTAGTAACCCCTGAACTGAACTGAACTGAACTTTACTTTACTTTGATGTTGGAGCATATGGTCGATCTCCATTG
Source organism: Iris macrosiphon (assembly GCA_036927795.1). Taxonomy (NCBI): domain Eukaryota; kingdom Viridiplantae; phylum Streptophyta; class Magnoliopsida; order Asparagales; family Iridaceae; genus Iris; species Iris macrosiphon. The sequence continues at coordinate 112,692,015 of JAYESA010000006.1, read as the reverse complement.
TGACATTTTTAAACCGTTGCCAGTTGAATAGTACATATATCAACTTGCCCTACAAAAAGAACTCATGTACTATTGCCAGGTAGGTATATATATGTACACAAGTTTGCCGGAAAAGAAGGGTAAGATGTTATCGTGACAAGGGTTGATAAGTATTAGTTGTGTGCACACGTCTTGTATCTAATCCTAGCAATTAGGATGTTGTGCAATCATCTCATAAATTCAAAACATATATAACTCTTGACAGCTCATCTTGAACTTGCTATAATCATTTAAGTTTAGCATAGAAACATGCATGGGGTCTCTTCCGGTGTGGCCATATATTTGAATTGCTACTGATTTTGCAAGTTAGGTGCCCGATTGGGCAAGAGGACATGACCAGGGTAGAGGATTTCCAAAGAGAAGGTGAACCAGTTTGGTGGTTAATCATTAGGATCAAATAATGCCATTAATGGCAATGACACCATAAATAATTATACCATACTCACTTGCATCACTTTTTTTATAGGGGATGTTTGGTTCGCAGATTTGGAACACGAAATTAATAAAAATTCGAATTTGGTATCACTTTACGTGTTTAGTTGTAGGATTTGTAGATAAGAATTACTGTGATTTGACATGAACAGAAAATTTTGTCTACCACAAAATTGGAGTTTTGACATCGGAGGTTTTTTTCTCCGAAGTGGAGTGCGGAAGTGGTAAATTCTCATTCTCGTTTCGTGCGTTTGGTTCGAGGATCACTTACTATCTGCTTTAATAAAAAAAAAAAATACTATTAATGTCACTTTAACAAAAAGTATATTTTTTTACTCACTTTAACAACTAACCAAACATCAAACTTTAGTGTTTTTTCACTTATAACCTCAATTTCTTTAAAGTACCCAAACAATTTTTTTTTTTTTTTTTACTTCGTTCCACTTCATTGCAATACGTATGCAAAATATCAATTTTCGGATTTTTTTACTTCGCCGAACCAAACAGCCCCAAGGAAGACACAATTACGAGCGGTTAACCAAACTACGACTGCAATTTCTGATCGTTTCGCTATTTTTTTTTTACCAACATTCGCAGGGATGCTATCTTCGTCATCTGAACATTCTTCCACCAGAATAGGGTCGGCAACCATTTGCAGAGTACCAAATGCAAATTGATATCCACATTGCTTTCATTTTCCTTCGTTAATGGAAACTCACTAATTATTAGTCTTGCCTTGTGAATAAAGATCATTATCTTGGTTGAGTAGGTACAGACAGTAATATTGTAACCTCTCACTTCTGCTTGGCTTGCACAAAGCACGACCTTTATTTTTTATTATTTAGGGGGGGATTCAAACTCAAAACTTCTCATTTAATTTGAAGACAAGTCTTTACCTGGATTTTTATCAGCTGAACTCAAACTATGTAGCCAATGTGTGTCAGTCATATATGCAAGTGATATCCGTGGTGGCAGAAAATTGACTGCTGAGGCTATTGATCAACTTGTTTATTTTTAGTGCAGATACACTGAGATGATTGGGAAGTAAAGTGCCATCATCCAGCATAACTTGCTTTCTTTTTCTTCTTGCAGTAGTTGGCATATATGGATTTGGTGAGCTTCTCTGATCAATGCCGAGAGCATTGTCATGATTTTAGGCCTTTTGCGCAGATGTTGGGAAGGTGGAAAGGGGGAGAGTTTGATTAGAGGGACACAATGTGGTTGCCAACTTATTTTCCCATCGAAGCGGTTGTTAACATTTCATGTCAGCTTGGCCTTATGTGAGGATACTGCAGTAGGGAAGAAAATGACTCCACTTGAAAGAAGAGAAGCCCCTATGCCTTAGAAAGATCAATCTGTACCAGAGATCAGGACCACAAAGGCTTTGATTTCATCACCTATGTTGTTCATTCTTATCTCCTCTCTCCCTCTTCTCTTCAAGAGGTCCAACATTTCTGACATAATTCAATTGTTTCAGCACAGGTAACTCTATAATTATAGGAGGACCACACATTATTTTTACGAATGTGATCGAGAAATATATTCTCCAAGTAAAAACAGTAGTTCTTGAACATAATACAAAAATAAGGTAGTTTCAAAGTTGCACATTTTGAAAACACTATTTTTACTGGAGAAAACATATTCTGAAAACATGATTTATGTCAAAATTAAGTGAAGTCACGTTCTATTGAATCGCATTTGGTAACTACCATATTTCACTAATATTTTTCAAAACTATTGTTTTAATTTTAATTTATTTTAAAGAGAACACTGTTTTACTTAAAAAAAAAAAAATCTGGACCAAGCTGAATATGGAGTGGTTGATTAAGATAAGATCAGAGCTGAATGTTGACATAAGCCGAGCAATTGGACTGCTGTATAGCCAACTAGGCCAAAAACAACAGCTAAGGACCAACTCAAGTTTTATAGTCAGTCCATATACAATCACAGAACATGCAAGCTGATCCCCTCACATGCATGCTTGATTCCTGACAAAATACAGCTGATCTTGTACTGTAAATACCTTGTTTAAGCATAGAATGTTCAGGCTGTTGGTTGGTTTGTGGAGAAAGCAGGACAAGAAAGTAGTGGGATTCTTTAGTTTTGTCCTTGACAATCTCCCAAATAAATGACTTTCTAATTACCTAGGAAATGTAGATCAGCTCAACCTTATTCTGGTCTGCATCTAACATATCATAGTCCTTATCCCTTTTTATTTGCCCCCCTTTCCCTTCAGGACCATCAGCAAACAATATATCTCCTCTCTGTGACTGGAAATATATAAACAGACTCGACTCGGGCTTGATAAAACTCCGACACATGGATGTGGGACTATTCTCTAGATTTCAAATACCAAACCCCAACAATATAGCCCGTGCAGCAGCGAACTCAGAAGGACATTTTATAGCTTCTCATCGAAAAGTCATCTTATTTGAACCTTAATAGACATGAACATAACACAGTTAAGATATCCTTCCTCTGTTAATAACAGCTCTGGAATGAACAAGAAACTCTCAAATCTCCTGTAGAAAACCTTAAAATACAGAGACTCTGGACTAATGGATTACTCAAGCAAGCATAACTGCCAGGCCATTACTTTGATTCACAAACATTAGCCTAATATTCATGAAATAATATATACCACTGCTCATCATCAATCATTTAAACAGTTACTCTTAACTGAATTATGAATAACATTCTCTGTAAGACTTCCTTCCCAGAACCTGCCATTACCATTTAGGCAACAATACCATATATGCATTATTGCTCCACACGTACATACAAATATCATTCCAAATTCCAAGAAACCTAATGATGCAAGAAGACAGAAACATATAGTCCTATAATCTACCTAATAAACGCCAATGTATCTAAATAACTAACTACATACCCAACAAATAAGAAAAATTAAAAATAAATTATGTAGCCCCAGTAGCAACGGTCTCCATCTATGTTCCTTCTGTTCTAGCTAGATTGGCAGCTATTAATTAACAACAACAACAACAACAACAACAACAAAATGCTAAAAGTTACACTGATGAAACATTCCATGCTTCCTAGATCCAGGGTGATGAGATAGTAATAATTGTGAAATAAGAACATTTAATGGAATCGAAGAAAAAAATAAGGATGATATGATCATATTACTAAATTTTACCTCCTCCCCGCAGATCCAACACTTGATTACATTATACAGAGATTACAGAGGATCCTCTCTAGTCGTGTGCCGCAGTTTTACAGACTCGCTCACCGAAACTTAATGATCGATCGATCGATCGATCGATCAATCAAAATCCCTCTTTCTTGCGAGCGCCCAGTCAAAACTGTTCCATCATCTTTGCAACCAAACAAACAAACAAACAAACAAACCCCCCACAGCTTCAGAGCGCATACCTCTCTGGCGCGTCTCGACTCTGCAACCAAACGATTAACTCAAGATTAATTCAGTTGATGAGTTGAAACAAAAAATAAATATATTTACTAATTACTTGGATGATATGATCATCTGCGGTGTGAGCGGTGGTAATGTGACATTCCGGAGGAGTGTCGAAGAGGGAGAGGGAGAACTGCTTGTAGATGACGCCGACGTCGAAGTAGATGAGGCCCGAGCTGGGTATGTCGACGCGGATCTCCTTGACCGGGAACCAGAGGAAGAGCTCGTGGGCGGTGACCCCGGAGAGCGAGGCTATGTGCCCGTAGCTGATGGTGCCGGTCACGTTGCGCTCGTACCTGACCTCGTTCTCGAACTTGGCGGTGCAGGGCTCGTCCAGCCGCACCTCGAAGCGCCCCGACGAGGCCTCCAGGTCGAACTCGGCAATGCCCTTCGGGAGGAGTCCAATGGGGAGACCGTGGGCGCGGAGGGCCTCGTAGGCCGTCATGCTAGCCGCCACCGATACGCTACTGCCAATGGCAATGGCAATGGCAATGATGAGGACATGTATCAGTGATGAAAGTGTGATCAAGAATCTAGACATGGCTGGGATTGGTTTCAAGAGAGTGGGATGAATGAATTGGAGGAGAGGGGGGATATGGAGAGAGAGAGAGAGAGAGAGAGAGAGAGGGCTGGTGACAGCGAATGAAGAGGGAGAGGCAATTATTGAAGGGAGGATGGTTCCGTTCCGGTAAGGACCCACCAACCACAGCCCCTCTCTCCTACTTCCAACTCTCATTCTCCTTTTTTATGTACTTGCTCGTTAGTTTTTCGTTTACGTTCTTTTTTGAGGTAATAAAACTGCGTCAGGCTGGATCAGTTGGAAAGGAATGAATGGATGGATATATTTGGGGAGGGAGACGGTTTTTACGGGGGAAGAAGAGAGAGAGAGAGAGAGAATTACTAATTTAAACGGCTCTTAGGAGAAAGGGAAGAGGGAATTGTACCAACTAATTTAAACACTTGTTAGGAGACAGAATGATTGCAAGATGCTAATTACTCAGCTAACGCAAGCACCAACACCAATCAATGTATCATTTGCCGAACAGTTCCATGCATCAACAACATGCATGGGTGTGTGTTCTTCTCTGTCCGTCATTGCTGGATTAGGGATTAACATTATGATATTGGAACTGAGCTGCTTGGTTTCTTATGCTTCATTCAATGTTCAGGGGAGCTGCCCAAAGACGTAGTAGGTGGCAGGCTTACTGCCACGTCCCGTCACAAAATATGTGAGACCAGCCACGTGTTATAGTGTCAAACTAATACATTTTGCTGCAGGATCCAACTCCATTGATCCCACCGAGACAAATTTGCTGTAAAACATGAACTCCACTCAACAATACTAAACCACACTATGTATACTATTCTCGTCCACAGATATAGAAGCACACAAAGTAATATAAGTTGTACTAATGCGTCGAAATAAAGACACTAATAAAATATGGCATAATACAGTCCTCACAGAGTCTCACAGAGTCTCACGGAAACAAACCAGCTAATACAAGAAATAAATGAAAATAAAGTACAAGAAAATAACAAAATTTGAATATCAGGCACTAACTAGGTAATGATACTCCGATCCCAAGGTGAAGACCTACTACTGATCAAGGGTACTCATCTAAAAGAATCTCGACATTCTTGGGTAGAACGACTCCTGCGTATACTCCAGGCTCGTACACCTCCGGACAGCTCTTATCGCCTACGCCTTCATGGAATAATACAACTCTACTCGAAATGTCAAAGTAAATAGTAATAATACAACTCTACTCGAAATGAGGTACATCTAAAATAATAAGTGATATACAATTTGAGGACAATGTTCGCATGCATGACTGTCACGATGCACTCCAAAGCTCTGGTGGGAGACTCTGGTAAGTATGATATCAATCTCCACAACTCCTAAAAGGAGGCCGTGGTAACTATGAAAACTCCGCAGCTCTGATAGAAAGACAGCGGTAACAATATGAAAAAAGTAGCTTAAGCGCATAATGATTGTTCCATCATCCCAATGCGACCGTATGAGTCATATCCAAGATGCGCTTGATCATATCCTCTAACTATAATAAACAAGTTTGCAAGTAATCTCCAGTATGTATCCAACTAAGAAGTCTAGAACTATCACACGTTCTGATCGCTCTGATGACATGTCAAATATAATAAATCATGTTGTCACGACTTGCACCCGGATATTCGAGCATGAGTACATAGGTACGTCCAGTCTACACCGCAGTATCAGCGGTAGAACATTGTCTAAACCTCCAACATATATATCGTTCCATAATCCAATCAATATAACATCCAATGTAATCTCAATATTGCAAGTAAAGATATGAATCAAATATATACTCTCAACCACAAGATTCTATGGAAAGATAATGCCAGAAGGAAATATATAAATCCCAAAGATCATCACAAAATCAAAATCCAAGTTTAGAAAATCTCAACATCCAAGGGCAATCTAAATCCTAAATATAGATAACATCTCAAATAAATTTTTCGAAGACAAATTTGGTCAAATACTAAAGTAGGTAATCTAAGATAAAACAGGTTGGAACTCTGCTGGGATCACCATCTGATCCTCCTGAGTATCCGAACCAAACGCTACTAAAGTATCCTCCCGAGGTCCGTAATAGGCCGGGCAAAAGTCCTCAAACTCATCTCGTGTTATAGAAACTATTAGGTAATAAAATCAATAAGTGTAAGTACTTGCATGTGGTCCTTAACTGATAGTACGGGTCAAGTACATAAAATATGAATTTACTAGATTAATAGATGAGATTTGGAAAACAAAATAAATTCTACCTATTCTTATATTTCTAGTTTTTGACTTGGTCTAGGTTGGCTCCTCTCTCTCTCTCTCTCTCTCTCTATATATATATATATATATATATATATATATATATATATATATATTGGAAAAATCTAATTCCATAAAGACTAAATCAAAGTCAGAGGTTATCCCCCCAATCCACATCCCCTTTACATCATTTTCTACATTATGCAGTAAAGGATCTAAGGCAACTAGGGGGGGGGGGGTGTTGAATATAGTTCGTGTCACTAATTACCAAATAAAAGTAGAAATGTGACTAAGTTAATTATCAACTACTAATTATGGAAGGAATAAACTAAGTATGCGAAAAAATTAATAGAACTTGCAAGTAAGTAGAGAAAATAAGATCAACCAGATGACACCAAGAATTTTATACTGGTTTTCCTCTGAGAGGACTAGTCCAGTCCCGAAAACTCTTGCTCGGAGTTGAATCCACTATCAAGTGAAATACAAGCTTTGATCCGAAGACTTGCATCTTCTTACAACTCGTGCTTTGATCCAAAGAGCACGCTGACTTCACACTTCTTGAAAGGAAGGCGATCTTGGAATTTTTCAAGCTTTGTACAACTCGAACAACTTCGAGCCGACTCGAACTTGGCACTTAGAAAACTCAGAAGTTGTTGCTTTGGAGATGAAGAAGATGATTGCTCAGATAGAGATATGAAAGTGAATGAATTGATTGATAAAAATGGAGAGAAGTGGAGCTCTATTTATAGGGTGCTAGAAAAACCGAGAGTTCGGGTAGAGTTCGGTCCCCAACGTTCATAAATTTGAATGTGAAGCTCCTGGTTAGGTGGAAGACCAAGTTTTTAGGGATGACCAAATCAGGCTACCCGAGTTCGGCCCGAATTCGGTTTGGCCTTGTCCAGAATATTGTGGTAAATTTGTGGGTTGTTTGGACTTTGTTCATATGAGTATGGATTTGGGTTTTGGGCTGTTTAAAGTGGACTGAGTTATGTAGAAATGGTTGTCTCTATTTTCCAAGTGCGACTTGATGTACATCATTTTCTAGACCCAATAAAATAAAAAAATACAGACTCAAAATAACTGTCTTGAGTCCAAGTAGTTGTTTGACTTCAGCGATGTAAGAGTGATATAACGACATTCAGTTTGTGTGTCGTATTGAGTCATACCAGATAACTGTTTAGTCGATTATTAAAATTTGGTTGGATGTGATCAGTTTGGGCCAACAATATCCTCTATTTTGATAATTGACAAACGGTGATCGATACGCCAATTTTCATTCCTTGGCGCAGTTGAAATTTGAATGAAGGCTCCCCCGCAACACGATATTGTGCGGTAATGTGAAGTATCATCATTTCTTCCCCTTTGTCATTTGCTCAAAATAACAAGCTCCCCCGTAAAAGCATAGGGTAGCATCATTGATACAAGGGTGAAAATATTCAATAGCACAAGTAAATGAAATATTGCAATGTAAAAAGACGATAGAACCATAAAGTTGAAGTCTTCACAAGAATAAAAATATGAAAATTAACTACATAACCATAAACTAAAGAGTACATCATAGAGTCATAAAGTGCATAACGAAAATAAATAAGCTAGAACATCAACCCTAAACAAACTAAACTAAAACTAATCCGAGATAGGATCATCTCCAGAAGAGGGGTCATCAGCTGGACGGGAAGGATCATAGTAGACTGCTGCAGGGTCGACGTATCGCTGAAGAGCAATATCGTCAACATGATATCCAGCATGATCAGGATGACGAACCATGGATATAGGACCACCACCAGAAGGAGCAAGTCCCATACTCCACTAAATGTCAGACAATGTGTTCCCAATAGCATGGGCATGCAGGGTGGTGTGATAGTCAATCTCACTGAAGCGAGCATCCTCCATATGCCGACGATCGTCATCTATACGAAAATGATCTCGAAGCATGGCCTGAATAGAGTCCAAAGTGGCCGATGGATCACCAGGAGGTTGTGGATCATCTGCTGGAACATGAGGTGGATGTGGAGGTGCAGTCCGACGGGCTTTGGATAGGAAAGAAGGGGCATCTATGAAGTGACAATCTGCTAGAGGAATGCCGAAGGCAGTAAAAATAAAAGGCAAGTACATCGGATACACAAGATTACATCATTTCTTCTTTGCACGAATCATACTGTCCATCATCGTACGTAGAAAACTGAACGGAAAATGTAATGAAGGTGATAGAGAGCATTGATTTCCAAGTACTACGCCAAAACATGCATTTTTTTGACAGACCAAAACCATCGTAAATAACGTTAAACGACAGTTTTGATCCGTCGGAGCATCCGTCGTTAATAGCGCGTCCCAAAATATAAACGAAAGTTTTGGACTGTCTTTTTTAGCTGAATAAAATGATAGTTATTATCTGTCAAATAAAAATGACGGTCTAAAACCCTCAAATAACTTGTGAATTGGTCGCCACGATTTTTTCTTTTTCAACAGTTAAAGTCTGTCATTTTTTTGGAAACAAAATTCAGAAAAATCTCAATTCATTCGTATCAAATCTATTTAAACCTGCTCATCCTTATACAAAACTGAAATACATATAAAAATGGAAGGTCGTATAAATAATCAACAATGAAAGAAACTCAATCAAAATTGTATTAACTAATAAATGTATCGAGTTTACATAATAATATTCTATCAAAAAACAAAAAGTAATCCCAATGTTGCTAGCTCACAATGACTTAGTTCTCATGATAGAAGAAAAAAAAAGAATGTTATTACTAGCTTACAATCTCAATTACAGTACAAGAAAGATAAATTTCAAAACCTCACAAACTAAACTGAATATTTTGGTCAATTAATCATTTTTTCAACAGTAATATCATCAATTTTTTCGTCTCCGTTGAACATCTCATTGCTGTCAAAAATTTCATCAACAATGATATTATAAGCTTCATCATTCGACGGTGCATCTGTATTCACATGTCCAATAGCAACGACTTTCTTTCTAACATTCTTCAAAAGATGAGCCTTTATGGGAAAGTGAAATAACATGTATGGATCACAAGAATGGAACCAGTAAAACAAAATGTTGGCACATAGTAAAATTATGATTGAGGGTAACAATATGTTGAATTTCATGATTCACATTTAAATTCCTATGACGATCTTTTCATTCTTACACAGTATTTCACTTCACTTATCATGTTTACTTTTAAAACTAGATTTAAATTGTACAGAACTATAGATATAAACAGATATTTGTAGCGCTTCATATGCAAAGGAGATAAATTTTACAATTCAAATCAGTATTCATGTACCGATGAGATGCTCCGTCACTCTCCATGTCTCCTTCCAATATTCCGAGAACCTGCAACAAAATAGTCCTCACCACCTATAGCTTCTTGGCAAAGAAGTTCTGACGAAATCTTGAACTCCGTTAGATTTTACCATATTTTTGCTAATGTCATGTGAAAGAACATAATGGCCTAAAAAGGCAATATTTTCCATGTCTTAAATTTAGTCTTTTTTGTTAGGTTTTTTGTTTTAAGGAACAGAAAAAAGAAGGAATTATGAAGGGCTATTGAGAGATTAGCATTACTATCAACGTGACACAGATCATCTAATCTTCATACCTTTGATATGCGAGGTCTGGTCTCTGGTTCAGGTGAAACACACAAACTGGCAACATGCATCATGTACTCGGCTTCATGCTTTATCAAACCTTCCCTTCAACTGTGGGTCGACAAGTTTTTGTACATTCATATTCTCGATCAATGGAGTCGTCTGTAATATTTATGTACAAAAACCATTAGAAACAATTACATACAGTTTTTTTTTTGCTAATATGAATAGAAATAGATATATCTAGCAATGTCATATGCTCTTCATGAATTATCATCTGCTTCATGTTCTTTAAAGGATTTACATGTTTGGTTGATCATCATATAAGAAAAAGATTGAAATAGAATTTTTTTTCTTTACTAAGAGTATGCATCAAATTAACCTTACCCAATGTCGGAGATGCATTCCTCGTCTTATTAAGTCGATAGCTTTCACATCAGTTATGAGCTCCATCATCAGCACCCCGAATGCATAAACATCAGCTTTCTTTGTAATTTGGCATGTTTGAGTATCCTCTGGGGCCAAGTACCTGAGTAGAAGTTGATCACACGTAAGAGAAATAATACTAAAAGGATAGGAACAACTGAACTTGTTAGTGAAACAAAAGTGGTAAAAAAATCGAAACAGATGATCAATCAATAAATAAAGTTTTTTTTAGGGAATTAGTTGTTCAAACCGTCCTGGTCTTTTTGGATCAATAACTAAATTTTTTTTTTATAGAATTAGCTGTTCAAAAGTTCTGAATAAGTGGACTTCCAATTTCTCCAGTACATTATCAACCTCTAGTTTCCCTTAATAACGTTGCTATCTATAGCTGGACTCATTTAAAAAAGGAAATATTAACAACAAGAAGCATGTGAAAAAATTCTTTTGTAAGGCAGAGGGGCATAATAGAGGGAGGAACATGTGATGTTAATTATATCATCACAACCTATGTTATGTATACTTATTATTAAAAGTATGAAAAAAATACTTCTCACAAATGTTTGTTGGATCTGGAAAAAGCAATGACTTGCAATTTTTCCAGGCATACAACAACATACGAGTTCCTGGTAGAACCCCTACATGTAAGAAACTGACATGCATCAACCTGACATGCAAAGATATGCAAGAAAACTTGACATGCTAAGTCTGGAACTTGTTCTATTTTTTGAAAATTTCAGACACATCATTGTAAGAAATATTATTGATTTTTGTAGACGAAAAAGCCATAGAAATGCAAGTCATAACCAATTTTTTTTTTTGTACGTCCATGAAAGGGGGTTCTTCAAAAAAAAAAGTCACAGACATGTAAGATCCACTAATTCTTTCTATTTCCTTACTTATTGCCATCCAAATCCTTCAAAAAAATAGTACTATATTCTAAATACGTAGTAGATCTGAGTAGAACTGAGTAAGAAGCACAAAAGAGCCACATAAATGCATTTTCCACCATTTAGTTTTCATTTCAATAGATATTTAGTAGAATACTTGGCTTGTTTATTATTAATGTGAAGCTACATATATATAGAAAAGGCTAATCCCTCTTTCTACTACTCTACTCCATGTGAGACTAAAACCCTTTAATACTCTCAACACTCTCTCTCAAGATGGACGATAGATATCAATCATCCTCATCTTGTCACATAGTTTAGAAATACTCAATGAATTAAGACCCTTAGTAAGACAATCTGCGAATTTCTCTTATGAGCGAACATGATCGAGCTTTAATATCCCTTTCTCTAGCTTCTCTTTGATGAAGAACCGATCGATCTCAATGTGCTGTGTTTTGTCATGCTGAACTGGATTGTTAGCTATACTTAGTGCAGCTTGACTGTCACTCAGAAGGCGCAATGGTGTTCCCTGGTCCAGCTTCGACTCTGTCAGCAGTGCTTTTACCCACAACAACTCTGACATTCCTAGAGCCATAGCTCTATATTCTGCTTCACCGGTCGATCGTGCTACTACAGACTGTTTCTTGCTTCTCCATGAGACTAGGTTACCCCCCACAAAGATACATTAATCTGAGGTAGACCTTCTGTCGTCTATGCAGCTTGTCCAATCTACATCGCAGTACTCCTCAACACACATGTGTCCGTTGTTCTTGAACCATGGCTCTCTTCCAGGAGCCCCTTCAAATATCTCATAATATATAAAATTTCATCCATGTGACTCTTCCTTGGATCATGCAAATAGCGACTCACTACACTCACAACAAATGAGATATCAATGTGAGTGTGGCCTAGATAAATCAATCTGCCTACAAGTCTCTGATATCTCTCACGATCAACCGGCTCTCCTGCCTCTGCCCCCAACTTATCTTTCCGATCGATTGGAGTGAATGCTGATCGACATCCCAGCATAATAGTTTTTGTAAGCAGATATAGTACATAATTCCTTTAAGAGAGGACGATCACATCTCTTCCTCAAGCCACCTCGATCCCGAGAAAATACCTCATCATTCCCAAGTCCTTTACTTCAAATTCCTTGGCAAGCCTTGACTTCAGCTGGGTAATCTCCTTCTCCTCATCACCTGTGATCATTATATCATCTACATATACTGGAAGTATGGTAACGTTGCCTCTCGCATGTCGAAAAAAGACCTTGTGATCTGCATTGGTCTAGCTGTACCCCATGCCTGTGACAGCCTTCCTGAATCTTTCAAACCAGGCCCGAGGAGATTGTTTGAGTCCATACATTAATTTTTTCAGCTTACACACATTTTATGTTGACTGCTTCGTGCAAAAATCCGGGAGCGTCTCCATGTATAATTTCTCTTGTAGATTTTCCTGAAAAAAAATATTCTTCACATCCAATTGATGAAGTTGTCACCCATGGTTTGCTGCAAAAGAAACCAGGGTTCTTACAGTGCTCATCTTTGCTATTGGAGAAAATGTCTCATCATAGTTGATGCCATAGGACTGAGTGAATCCCTTTTCAACCAATCTTAACTTGTATTGCTCCACCTTTCCTCTTGACATCTCCTTTATTGTGAAGACCCATTTTCATCCAACTGCTCTCTTTCCTTTCGGTAATGGAACAAGTTTCCAAGTCCCATTTCTTTCAAGTGTCCCCAGTTCCTCCAACATTGCAGCTTTCTACCACGGATCTTCCTTCGCTTCCTGCCAACACTTAGGCAAATAGGTGATATCTAATGATGCAATGAATGCTCCATAAGTAGGAGATAGATTAGAGTAGAAAAAAAGGCGATGTCATGTTCATAACTATAACGATTAGGGAATCTTCTCGCATTACTGCAAGAAGATATCCTTAAGGGAATATGAGAAGGACAAGGAGGAGAGATCATACCATCCGAATCAGAGGGATCCGGTGGGGAGGTGAATCTCCAGGAGTTAGGGCAGGAATAGGCGGGGGACATGGCACATTAGGGATAATAAGCACAGTAGTGGACTACTACTTTCTCCTTCTGTAGACTTGTAGCTCTGTAGATTTTCATGTAGTCTGTTTCTCCCATATACTGCAGTATCACTTTCTTCCTCCTTATTGTGAGCTTCCTCATCACTTTTCTCCCCCTTGCTATCCCCCCTTGTTCCCTTAGACCAACTTCAATCATTGGACATGGAACTGACTCGATAATCACGCTTTGGTCCATATCTCCCTCACTCCTAACACCTCATGTGTTAGGTGTGTCACCAAATGCGGAGCCTTCACCTGAAACATTGTGGTAGTATGGTTCTATCTCTCTGAATGTAACGTTCATGCTCACAAAGAGCCTTCACTCCACAGGATCCAGTAAGAGTATCCCTTCTGAGTCTCTGAGTAGCAACAAAGATGCACTTCACTGTCCAAGGGTCCAACTTTTCTACCGTAGGCCTATTATCCTTCACAAAGCAGACATATCCAAATATCTTTGGGGGAACAATGTACTTGTTCTCACCTGTAAGCAGCTCAAACGGTGTATTCCATCCTAACACCTGAGAGGGCATCCTGTTGATGAGATATGCAATCGTCAACACGGTATGTCCCCACAAGTGTTTAGGAACATTCATAGCAAACATCATTGATCGTGCCACTTCTAACATGTAATTGTTCTTCCGCTTTGCCACACCATTCTGAGCTAGTATATAGGCACATGAAGTCTGATGTTGTATCCCATGGGCTAATAAGTATTCTTCAATAGCCTTGTTGGTATATTTTGTCCTATTTCAAACCTCAAATTTTTTACCTTAGAACCGTATTGTGTTGTAACCTTGCGATAAAAATCTTAAAAATATGCGATTACATCACTCTTACTCTTTATTAGATATACCCAGGTGATACGAGTGTAGCAGTCAATAAAGGTGACAAATTACTTAAAACCATTAACAGTAGTTGTAGGACAAGGTCCCCACACATCAGAATATATCATATCAAAAGTAGCTAAACTTCTATTTCTAGAACTTACATACGAGCTTCTGGTATGTTTTCTAAGTTCACAAGCATCATGTCACGACCCGCACCCAGAATTTGGGCACGAGTACGTGGGTACGTCCAGCCTACGCCGCAACATCGATGGTAGAATGCTGTCTAGGTCACAATAATAGCTAATCAATCTCACATGAATATCCAACTCCATAAGTAGACACAGATATCACAATATAATATGGAAATACTCAACCAGAAACTAATAGATAGTGAACTACAAGATTAACATAATAGATAGTGAACTACAAGATGTGAATTTTGAGCATTGGATTATTAAATTTAAATTTTGAGAAAATTAAGAAGATTAACATAATAGATAGTGAACTACAAGATGTGAATTCAAATTATATTTTGAAGGTTGGAATTAAATTCAAGTTTAAGAATTTGAGGACTTGGGATCTTATGGATTTAATTTTGAGGTTTTTAAAGAAATTTGAATGAGTAGAATAATAATAAATTTTAAATGTGAGAATTGAATTTAATTTAAATTTGAGGAGTTTAAATCTTGATGTGGTTAAATTTTAAAGATTTAATTTTAAAATTTAATTAGAAGTTTGAGATAAAATTTAAAAAAATTAAGGATAAAGTTGAGAATTTTGAGTGTTAGGAGTTCAATATAATATTGTGAATTGATTTATGGGTTGGATTATACCAAAGGAATAGCAATATAAAGATTGACTTTATCACTTATAGAATTGACTTTTAAGGACGTGATTTGAATTCAAAATTTGAAGATTTTTTTTTCGAGAGATATTATTGATGGAGTAGATTTCAAATTCAAAATTTCATGATGAGACTTTGAATTTTTAAATTTATTCATGAGATATGCATTAATAGGATTTAAATTGAGGATTGTTTTTAACTTTTAAATTTTTAGGATTCACTCATTAATTGATGTTTGAGGATGACCAATAATTTAAACACCGAAAATTCTTATATACGTAATGGCAGTGAGGACAAGACAAATTATGGCTATAAGGACAAATCAAATTATTAGAAAATTTTGAGAAATGACTACAATATGAGATACAAATTTTCAAGCATAGAATTAATTAATTTTTTTTTAATTTCATGATTTGATTTGATATTTTAAGTTTGGATATGGAATTAAATTTGAAGGATTGAATTATTAAATTTTTGAAAACTGTTATAAATGAGATTTAAATTTTGAGAAAATAATATAAGATTGTATTTAAGAGCTGTGACTTGAGAATTTGATTTAAAAAGAAAATTTTATTGGATTTTAAAATTTTGAAGATAAATTCGAATTTCAAAGATTTACTTTAAAATTTTAAGTTTTGAGGATGAAGTAAATTTTGAGGACTTTGTTAATTAACAAAAATGATTTGACTTCATGATTATATTTCTTGAATTTTGATGGAAAAAAAATTGTTATTGAAGATCTTAAATTTCGATGACGAAATTCTTTTAAGGTGAGTAGATTGTAAGCCCCCTCATTTTGGAATGGGGGTAATTTGATAAATTTCAATTATTTTGTTTAATTAGATAGATTTAAAGAATTAATTTCCAATTTTTTTAATATATATGACACTTTGTCATGGCTTAGATATTTTGAGCAATACACGATATTTTCTCTTCCAACCGAATTCACATTATTGACCTTGACTGTACCTAGTATATTTGGGACATGAGTGTTGCATTAATTTGATCTCTCTCATGCTCCAAAAATATTGACAAATATCTACAACCATTGACATTGTAAAACTACCCTTATTTAGCTAGTTGAACCCAACCGAGCCCAAATACCCTACTCGGGCTCTCAAACCAAATCCCATGAGACATGTACACTACCCCACACTCATCTCCCATTATATATATATATATATTTTTTTTTTTTTTTTTTTTTACACTTAAACTCTCACACATGCACAACAACCCAATAACGCAACAAACGACTTAATTAAAGTACCGTTAGTGAACCTTCTTGTGTACTTGCACTCAAACTAAATTAATATCCACACAACTAGACCCACCCAAAACCTTAATAAGGGCTAAACCAAATCTCTTAGGTCTGAACCAAAGGTTAAAGTCCATCAAAACTCCACCATGGGCCCAACAAACATCTATATAAGGCCTCATCCTCACAAACCCTAACCCTAACATCGACTTCCCTCTTTGTGGTCGCCCCTATAGCCTCCCTCCTCTCTTCTATGACCACTTCAGCCTCTCCTTCTCCGCTTTCTTTTCACTCCTTCCCAACCTCCACTTCACCACCCACAAGCTGACAAGCCCTGGAGCAAGAGATTAGCCAACCCTAGATGCTGACTACTTGCTGCTTATGAAGCTGTTGTCCTCCCCCTCATAATCCTCAAAACCATCTCCAAACTAAATATTTACCTACTATGTGAATCCCCCAAGCAGTCCCTCAAGTTTCGTGGAGTTTGGAGTCTGTTTGGTTCTCAGAAGGGTCTGTGTCGCAAGAAATGACCATGCCGTAATCACATACGGGTAAGTCTTCCAACTTAGATTATTTTTCCTATTCTCCATGAACCAAAGATTGTGTAAACTTATGATAATATTAGATGATGAGTAGGAATAACTCCATGCATGAGAAACCCGTATTTCTATGTAGAAACCCTTCAAAGAAAATCGAACAATAATGACACGGACACGACGCACCAATGGTAGATAATGTTCAATGAGTATTGCCATGATAAATATATATAAAATAATTTCAAAAATTTATATGTTATTAATTCAGAATATAAATATTATAATTATATAATTAATCATATTTTATGCCGACGGTAAGATTGGATGCAAAGACTACTTGGTCAAGTTGTAAGGACAGCTAGATAGCGTAGTTGAGATGGTTGCATGAATAATGTGATATAATTATTTATATATAATTATTATTAAATTCCATAATATTAAAAATATTTTATTACTCAAGTTGGTAATGTTGCATGTACAATACAGCATCAAGTTGTCAGAATACCTAGTCAACGCGGAACATGACTTTGTGATGCGATTCTTGGAGGGTTTGATCCTAATTTCTAAAACTGAATTTATATGTGTTTTAATTCTGGAAATAAAGTATTTAAATTTTATATTTATGGTATTTCAATGTCAAAACTGAACACTAAAAATATGGGCCCTTAGACTAGGTTCTTGGATGAATTTATGGCATATTTTGTCTCATAACAAGGGGCTAATTTTGGTGTTAAAAAGGGATATTATTTTCTTAATTTTAATCAGACTTTAATGTGAATTATTATGGTTTTTCATCAATCTAGGTCATATCTATGGATTGGTGACATTCCAGACAAGTTCCGGACAAGACTAGTAGACCTATTATGATCATAACCATGAAATATGCTTAAAATCCAAAATCTGAAATTCAGAGGTTAAAAATAGTATAAATCATGTTTAAATTATAATTATATGATTTTTAAATAATTTATATTCATGTTCTTTAATTGGGGACTTAACCGTGAATTTTGGAAGTTGGAAACAATAAAACTAGGTCCTGATACCTCGTAAAAACATGTGAGTTGTTGTGTCAAGAATTCACATGTTATGATGATGTTCAACTTGGTTATAAATGGTTTATAATAATTTAGACATTAAATTTGTGGGTACAAGATTCTTGAATAGAAACTTAAAGTAGTAAATTGATTGTTTAGGTCAATTGGATTCCAGAGGAGTGGACGTGGGACTATCTTTGCAACTACATACTGCAGACCCAGGCAAGTGTACCCTGCCAAGATGTTCACAGTTCTTATTTATTTTTTATGCTTTAGTTATTATATGTATATGCATTCTTGATATATCTGCTTATCCTAGACCCGGTTTACGGTACTTTGTGTCCGAACGAGATTCGGGTACCGACATCCTCCGCGGAGTCGAGTATCGTAGTAACACACAATCTCGATATTATTTTCTGAGTTTTAATCAGACTTTAATGTGAATTGTTATGGGTTTTCATCAATCTAGGTCATATCTATTGATTGGTGACAATTCGGACAAGTTTCGGACAAGACTAAAAGACCTATTATGGCCATAACCATAAAATATGCTTAAAATTTTAAATCTGGAATTTTGAGGTTAAAAACAGTATAAATCATGTTTAAATTATGATTATATAATTTTTAAATAATTTATATTCATGTCCTTTAATCGGGGACTTCACCGTGAATTTTGGAAGTCGAAAAGCATAAAACTAGATTCCGATATCTCGAAAAAATATGTTAGTTGTTGTGTCAAGAATTTACATGCTATGATGATATTCAAATAATTTAGAAAGTGTGGGTAAGAAAGAACAAAATAGTATTTTTGCAATTTTAGATGCCATAAATATACATCGTATGGTAGAGATAGCAATGGATAGGGTCGGGTTGATCAATATCTAAACCCGGTACGTTCTAAAATATTTCAGAAAATTTACTGTAGCGAAATAAATTTATATTAAATTTATCAAAATGAAACAAGTTTGAAATAATTGAAAAAAAGTCAGGGTCCGCCAACAGTGTTGGCGGAAAACACAACCGGTGTACACGTAGCAGCCAAAAAAATAAAAAATAAAAAAATGTGGGCCCTACGGCCAATTTCCGCCAACAGAGTTGGCTGAAATTGGGGGGGGCCAATTTCAGCCAACTCAGTTGGCGGAAATTGGCCCGTGGGGCCCACTTTTTTTTTTTGGTTTTGTTTGGTTTGGTTTTTTTACTTTCTTTGGTTTGGTTTTTTCTGGTTTATTGTAATTAGTTATATTTTTGTTTTATTTATTTAGTTGAGTTTAGTTTTGTAATTAGAGTTAAGTAAATTTATTTTAACGAAATAAAATTAAAATAAATTAATTGGAAAGAAATATTTAGAAATATTATTTTCGAAAATTTGTTTCCAAAGCATAAAAATTTGTATAAATTCCATCTAAAGCATAAGTTTAAAAAATTACGAAAAAAATATCAATATGAATTGGACGTTTATATTTAAAAATATTATATTTTATCGTAAATTTTTTCGTCGTTAACAGACGTTAAAAAATAATAATATTAAAAATTTGCCGTAAGACTATTACGTCTGCCGTCGAGCAGACTTCGAGCGGCCATAAGTACTTATTTTTAAATCGTTTTTTGTTAAATAATAAGTCGATTTGTATGTTTTCGACGAGTGTAACACAAATCATGTAGAAAAAAAATTTATCCGAAATAAGACGCATATGTTACAGGCAAAAATATAAATTTGAAAACTTTAAAGTATCATAACTTTTGACTGGGAGATCGAAACAAGGCCCAGTTTGTGCCAAAATGATCGTATGGAAAAGTACTATAGGATGAACAGTTTCACCGTTTAACGGACTTCAAAAAATTTTAGAATCGTCAAAAAATGATGTTTCGACCTCCAAATTTGACTTTCGGTAATATTATTTTTGAATATTTAAAATTTACTGTAGTGAATAAATTTATATTGGATGTGGGGGCCCACGGATTTAAAATGATGTTTCGATCTCCAAAAAAATTTAAGAAACATTTAAATTAATTATTTTATGTCTATTATGAAAAAAGAACTAATAAAACAAAAACAAAAAATCAAACCAAACCAACTAAACCAACCAAAACAAACCAACCCAAACCATTCAAAAAATCCGTGGGCCCCACACCAAAATTCAGCCAATATAGTTGGCGGATTTTGGGTGTGGGTCCACGGTTTTTTTGGGGTGGTTTGGGTTGGTTTGTTTTGGATTATTTTGGTTGGATTTTTTTAGTTGGTTTGTTTTAATTAGTTTTGTTTTATTATTTGGTTTAGTTTTTTTATTTAGTTTTTTTAGCCAACCAGCCAACATTTTTTTATTTAGTTTTTTTATTTACTTTAGTTTTGGATTTTAATTTATTTAGTTTTGTTTTGAATTATGGATTGATGTTGGTTTTTTTATTTACTTTTATTTACTTTTTTGCTTTGGTTTTTTTATTTATGGATTGATGTTGGTTCAGGAATTGGTTCACGTGGAAGGGGATCTCGGTTTGGTTTAACAAGGAGACAATAATGACTACTGAGAGACAAGAGTTAACAGGAAAAAAAGAAGAAAAGACTTGAGTGGGGAAAAAGAAGAAGAGACGTGAGTGGGGAAAAAGAAGAAGGGACGTGAGTGGGGAAAAAGAAGAAGAGACGTGAGGGAAAAAAGAAAGAAAGAAGGGACATGTCTCGTGGGGGGGGGGGAGGAGAGAGAGGAGTACAACAGAGAAGAACTTGGTGCGAGGTGGGAGCTATAAGAAGAGAAGGAGGAAGCAGAACAGAATGCAAGGAGGAAGAAGAAGAAGAAGAGAGTGCACTACGATCATTTACAGCATTCCTTGTGAGCACATAGCAGCAATTTGAGCAGCCTTAATTTTTTCTCATTTGTAAGTGGACACAGCAGTCTTTGTGAGCACAACAATCCTTATTGTTGAAGGTCTTTATTCTATTCTTCTTCATTTATACTTTTATTTGTATATGCAATATTTGATGTTAGTTTTTATTTTTTAAATATAAGTTATGTAATGTGCAAAATTACGGGCAGCCAAAATTTATTTTTTGACAACCATAATTGTACAGATGGACAGCCAAAATGACGGACGTATTCCTGGAGGCCCTACTACGGATTTAATAATCCAGCAACGTGCAAAACATATATCTACTTTGGTATTTTATGGGAAGGTACAATAAAATATAATTGTGTAAACAAATATGAATGATATTTTGTACATGTCTACTAATAACATCGTCTATGTTTTTCATATATAGCAATACGATTATACTAATAATGAACGGTGCCGGGAGCATGCCTCGTGCGTCACGATAACAGACTTGGGTATTGAAGGTTGATTGACCACCAAGTGGCACTGTTAAAAATATTTGGCTTTTATTATGTTGACAAGATACATTTTATGCAACACGATAGAGACTTAATCTTCAGTTTAGTTGAGCGTTGGTGGCCCGAACGAAATACCTTTCAGCTACCATTCGGAGAGATGAGTATTATTCTAGCAGATGTGGCAAATATTTTAGGTTTACCTATTACGGGTGAACCTATAATATTTGATAAATCAATTTCCGCCGACACTATGATTACAAAGTACCTAGGTGTGGAGGTACCGCGTAATAAACGTGGTAAAAATCTTGTGACGTTTACGTGGCTCCGTCATAACTTTTTGCACCTAGATCGTATTGGTGATCAAGTTATCTCAGTTGATGAGGATCGGGTAAGTATAGTTTTTTTTGCAACTTATGTTATTATTTATGTAGTATATTTTTAATTGAATTTAACACATATAATGTTTTTATCATTTGTTCAGGTCACTGCTTGCACCAGAGCCTACTTGCTAGATTTATTAAGCGGAATGTTGTTTCCAGACTCATCCAATTTAGTTGATTTACGTTTTTTACCTTTTTTGGTAGACCTGACCGCACCTACGCGCCACGCTTGGGGAGCGTCAGTGTTGGCATATTTATATAGTTCCATGACAGATTTTGTACAGTTTGAAGACATGAATGCAACGAAGGTAAATCTAAGTGGTTGTGCGACATTAATACAGGTATGAAAATATGTGCACTTATATCATATGAAAAGTTTTACTTAATTTCATTTACATTGAAAATATATGCACTTATATCATATGGTCATATTTTCTAGGTTTGGTCCTACGACCACTTTCACATTGGTAGGCCAGTCCCCCGCATTAATACCGACGTTGGTGTCTTTCCGTCAGCTTTACGGTGGACTACGGATGCAGCAGATCCAGTACACTATGAACATGCGGCTATCTCTTTATACCGAGTCGAATTTGACACACTGAAGTATAACGAGGTAAAATATCTGTATTATTATTTTATAAAGTCATTATAACCATTTTCTTATAATTTTTTGTCATAAAATAGGTGACATACTGTCCGTACCGGCTTGAGCAAAATCCTACTGAAATCCAAACAACAGCCTATGACCTTAGTGTCCATAGTTGTTTCCTGATATTCGACGGTGAAATCATGTATCATCCAGCTGATCGCGTTATGCGACAGTTCTGGGTGAAACAAAAGATTCCCGATGAGCCACCATGTTTAAATTGTAGTAAAGGGAGTGCAACTAAAAGGGCAAGCAAAATGATTCTACAGTGAAATTCTAGGTTGGAGACACAGCCCGTGGTACAGATGTCTCAACTAATGGACTCTATAGATGAGGGTAAGTTATTTAAAAAGTTGAACAAAATTATTTTTTTTAAATTATATAAAATTAAACGCTCATATTTGTTTAAATGGTGTAGCATTAGGTGATATAGCCTATAGATCTTGGTGGGGAGCTCCTCTTATCAGTAACCGATCCTACCAATATGAGGAGTTGCGATTCCAACATCGGACCGTTGATGATGCTAGTTATCGTGAATGGTATCAAAATGTAATGGAGAAGGTACGTATTTTATTGATAACAAATTTTATTTCCATAGTTTTTTTATTATGAATTAATTGGATTCTACTTAATATTTCAGCTTCCAAATTTGATTGTAGCATGTGAAAATCATCCAGTGAGAGACTCGTTAAGCACAGCAGTAAGATCATTTTTGGATGATGTGCAAGTATTTCCGACTCCACCCAACCCTCCATTAAATATTCCACCAGATTATCCTCAAGGCTTAGTTAGCCGACGGCAACCACGTCCGCCTAGAAACTATCCTCATGTTTGGCATATGGATAGCCCGCCTCAACAAGATGACGAGGTCCCTGAGCAGGACATTTTCCAACAGGCTGACCAGGGCACTTTCCAACAGGCTGACCAGGGCACTTCCCAGTGGTCTGGCCATGACACTTCTCAGTAGGCGGGCCAAGGCACTTATCAGTGGGCGGGCGAGGGAACGTCACAAGCACGTACCCCACAGATGGACCGAGAGGCGGACGAGGGGACTTCACAGCCTGGTGTTGACTATTGGGATTATTACATGCAGATGTCCAATTCTATATTTGATGCACCCCGGTTTGATACAGCTACTCAGTTATCTGTGACTCCAACAGCGCCGGTGCAGACACAAGAGGCTGATGAATTTGACCCATGGGCACCATTGCCAGGGGAGAGAGTTGAGGATACAGTAGCAAGAAGAAATAGACTCGGTCTTAGGCCAAGGCCTCGTAGGAATTATGACAGGATGGCAAGAGGCAGAGAATAAAATTCTTGTACTGCTAGGTTATATGAGAAATTTATGTATTAGAAATTAAATTACATCAATGAAGATAACTTTTCTAAGAAAATCTATGCCAATGCATTTATTCTCTTGGTTAGTTAGTACATCTTCTTCGATTGTGTCCTAAACCATTACAGTTGCTACATCGGAGATCTCTTGATGGTTGATCCTTCGCCATGATGCGATTCTTCTTTGGTCTTCCCGCTTTCCGTCGTACATCTGGTACTCTAGTGTCACCTATAACTAATGTACTTTGAATGTTGTAAGGGACTGGAATTGGCTCCAGGTGCGGCTTATATACGCTTCTTAATGCTTCTTTGGAAAAAATACCTGGATAAAAACTCTCGATGCTAATATTTTTAGAATTACAAGCATAACATACATGTACACATGGCAGACAAGTATGATACCATTTAAAACATGTACAATATTTTTCATCTAAGTTCACAACATATGTTCTATTTGTTTCACGATCTAGTATTTCAAACAAATAACCAACTATACTCAATATTTGCAGCTGGTGTCTTTTTCTTGTGATACTGGCCATAGTATTTAACATCTTCGGACAATAATCAGTTGCAAGATTATCAGTTTTTTGTCGATTTTTGTCCTGAAGTGTTATGATTTTGGCTCGAATACCATCAAGTAGTGTTGTTATTGGTTTATCGCGTAAGTTTTTAACCCAGTTATTGAAGCATTCAGCAAGGTTCGACGTGTTAATATCTAATCTAGGACAAGGAGAATAAGCTGTTATCCAGTGTGATAAAATACGAGTTTTATCATTTACTCCAACAAGCCATTTGTAAACATCGATATTTTCAGCCTTAATTGTTTCAAAGCAAATATTCGCATCTGTCTCATTATAACATCTTGCAAGGTAGTCTAATTTACGTTGAAAATAAGGCAGTCTACATACTAGTTTTAAATTTTGTTTAAAATATTGAATACAATAAAAATGAGGTGATTCCGGAAAAGTAGCACGCATGGCATTTATTAATCCTTTCTGTTTATCTGATATAAAAGAAATTGTATCCCACGTATTAAAACTACCTTCAAAAGATGTTTTCAAACCGTTTAAAAACTAAGTCCAAGAATCCGTGTTTTGCTCTCAGCAACAGCATAAGCAATTGGATATAATTGATAGTTAGGATCATGAGCACACGCAATAAATAAAATACCTTGAAATTTAGAGGAAAGAAATGTAGCATCAGTACTAATCACAAGTAAACATCCCCTTAAAAAACCATCAATGCATGCCTTGAAACAAATAAAAATTCTTTGAAACTTATTATTTTCTGTAGTCTTTATATAACATCTGCTACCTGGATTTGTCTCAATGATTGTAAAAGCATACTCTTCAAGACAACTATATGCATCAATATAACTACCATTTATTTCTGATAGAGCAATTTCTCTAGCTTTCCAAGCTTTACAATATTTAATATGTATTCGGTGTTCCCTATAGATATCATTTATAACATGCGATGGACTATACGACTGATTATCACGAATTTTATCAATAATCTTATTCTTAACCCATATAGTTGTCGCTAATGGATGATTTTCCGTTATAAGTCCACCTAAACAAGAATGTACATTTTCTAGCGTACTAATGACGAATGTTTAGCCGTTGCCAATGGCTTTAGCGTACACTCTCCAATTACAACTAGAAACATTACATTTATATACAATTCCACTGGCATTGTTTCTAGTAGCCCTGCAACAAATTTTTTTTGCAATTGCTATATCACTAATAAAACTTCTAAATGCATGACGATTTATAAATTCTCTTCCAATGAATAAATTATTTAAACTATCAACATTATCATCAAGTACATCATCTATATTTTCTATTAAATCATCACTATTTTCATCGTCGGTATTACCATCATCTACTCTATGTTCTTCTTCAGTAAATGAAATAACTTGGTGAGAAGAACTAGGACCACTACTAATTCTTGGTGGTGGTGGTGGTGGAGTCACAAAAATATTAATATATGTTGATTGTATATTAACTTCAAGAATAAATTTTCATGCCTCCTCACTAAATAAATTTATGCAATTAGATAGATAAATATGTACCAATAAAAATTCACAGTCAATAGAAATTTTTTCAAATATTAGATTACGTAAATTATCAAACGAAATATTTCGATCAATTAAAAGAACTTCAACTAAACCTCCTTCATAAGCTAACCCATTTAGTACACCACCAAGTGAGCATAGTATTGTTATACTTCGATCCATGGCAACAAGAAAATGGGCTTCAAAGATTGTATATTGAACTGAGCTTCTCCTGTGTCGAAAGAAAGAAATTTCGTATGAAAAGAAATAAAATTTTTGATTGCAATGTTTGATATGCTGATATCAAACAAATACTACGTTTATATAGGTAACTTCGAACCGATCGTTAGACGAACGTTGGATATGAACGTTAAAAAAATAAGAGCCGTTGAAAGAGCCGTTGTAAAATAGTCGTTGTACATGAACCAACTACTAAACCAACCCATAGACCCAACCCAATTTCAAACCAAAATCAAAACCAAATCATTCCCCGATATTTGTCTTTCTTCTTTACTTTGTCTTTTTTTTCATATAAATAAAAAACTAAACCATTAAAATAAACAAAAAAATTAGAGGACACAAATAAATACTAGTTAAAATAATTTATTTTCTTCTTTAGAGGACACAAAAATTAGAGGACACAAATAAATTAGAGGACACAAATAAAAAATTAGAGGACACAAATAAATTAGAGGACAAAATTTTTTTTCTTCTTCTTTATTTACTTTTTTTTTATTTTCCGAAAATAATATTTCTAAATATTTCTTTCCAATTAATTTATTTTAATTTTATTTCGTTAAAATAAATTTACTTAAATCTAATTATAAAACTAAACTAAACTAAATAAATAAAACAAAAATATAACTAATTACAATAAACCAACGAAAAAACCAAACCAAAGAAAGTAAAAAAACCAAACCAAACCAAACAAAACAAAACAAAAAATAAGTGGCCCAACTCTGTTGGCGGAAATTAGCCGTGGGGCCCACGTTTTTTCTTTTAATTTTTTTGCCTGCTTACGTGTACACCGGTTGTGTTTTCCGCCAACACTGTTGGCGGACCCTGACTTTTTTTCCAAATTTTTCAAACTTGTTTCGTTTAGATTAATTTAATATAAATTTATTTTGCTACAGTAAATTTTCTGATAATATTTCGAACCAATCCAACGAAGCTCTAGCAAGGCTTACAAAACCTTTGTCCTAACCTAGTTGTTCGGGCTCCAGGCTTGAATTATATATTTTTTCTTATATCTAATTAAATCATATAATATAATAGAAAAATGTCAATAGAAATTCACGCTTGGTCCAAATGGGGGAGAGAATTTTAATTTTAGATATAGGTGGGTAGTTGTAACATTTTTTTTATTCCAAGCGAACTAATAATCTTTTACATACTTTGTTAATGGATCTACACAAGTCATTTGAGACAAACACGTTTTATTGAAAACTGGTCCAAAAATATTTTGAGTCAAAAAAAGCTTTGGCATGGCTTAGATTTAAATATGGTAATTATATGCTATGATTAGTGGAGTTAGATGGGTATTAGATATGAATCTGATAATATATAAATTGTTAATGATATCTCAACTTCAAAATAAAGAACAATATAATTAAGGCAATACAATATTAATCACATATCTAAAGCTAAAATAAGATATCAAATAAGTATAACATAACTAGGAAGTCTAAACATCAACAACATCCAATAACAACAACAATATCCAAGTCTTAAAATATAAGCCGAAAACAAATCTGGTATCAGAATGCTAATGAAAACTAACTAGGATAATTAGCATCTAACCGACCGATGGGGGAGGAGGTTTTCAACCGAGATCGAGACACGTGGCACATCTCCTTCGTCGTGAGTGGAGTCCACGTCAGCAGGAGGGGGGGGGGGGGGATAGGAGGAGACCACGTCAGCCCCGGTACGGACTGCCATTTTTCTCTCGATCCGTGAGAATTTTTTAGCAAAAAAACAACTCCAATCAAACTCGTTAATCCAGTTAGGACTGGATCGAACTATTCTTCTGGCCGAACCTAGTCCATTATCACCCCACCCCTTATATATACGAGACTCTTATTTCAATTGTGGAGTTACGAGACGTGTAATAAATTTTCAAGTATAAATAGTATGCACTGTAGAACTCTAGTACTGTAAAATTGGACTAAAATTAAAATATAGTTTTAGAATCTTTCTCATTAATGGATGCTCTCACGACAGACTGAATGAAAAATGAGAATAGAGGAAGAAATAGTCTTGTGTAGAATTTGTGTGGTCTTTTGTCGAACCATCCGCCGCCACATGGTTATAATTGCGGGAGACAAACGGTTCTTCAATAGCCAACCATGTGGTATGTACAGGAAGCCCCATTTGTTGATTCCCACTCCTGATCCCCAACACTCCACATGTTTCTCTCCTGGTACTGTCCCACATCACAATATATGACCACATACCTACCTAGCAACAATTAATTTATGTACCAAAAGAGCTGTCGAAACAGCTGGAGGCGGCTAAAGTATTTTGGATTAATACAATATAATCGAAATAGTTGAATCGAATAAATCAAAATTGTAAAAATTTAAAATAAAATATATCCGAAAATAATCGATATTGTAACCGAATCGAACCAAAATAGCCAAACCAAAATCGAACTGAACCGAATAATCAATTCTATTTATTCGATTTAATTGGATTTTTAATAGGTCGGATCCAAAGTTGAGATCGAAATTTAATTGTATTAAAATTCATAATTTTTATAAATGCATTTGTTGTACTTCAAAGTTGTGCCTAAAATTGTACTAGTTAAGTTTGTTGAAGATAAAGTCAATACTTAGTCTTACTATTATCTTTTAGTTTTTTGTAACAATATTCTAGCTGTTAATATCTTTAGTTAGGATATATCTCTCTTTGTTATTCTACCTTATCTTATCTCTTGTATACAGTTAGACTAAGTTTGCTAGGCTAAGATTATCTTTTAGCTTTACTTGTATTATATATATTTGTACTAATCATTAATGAAAACTTAACTTTTTCCTAAACCTTCACATGGTATCAGAGTAAATTTGATCCTCATCAATTTTTTTTTCAAGGCATACAAATCGCCTACCATGTCTCCCCCCCCCCAATTCCTAACGACGTCGATACCAAATGCCCACTCGTCGTCGTTACGCTCTCCAATATCCTCAAGCTTACCTCAACAAATTATCTCTCGCGGAAGCTTCAAATTGAGGCCACCCTTGTCAGGTATGGTCTCTTCAAATTCTTGGATGGAACCTATCCTGCGCTTCCTACAACCATCACCAAGAAAATGGCCTCCGAACCCATTCCGGCTTACCTCAAATGGGTTCGCCAGGACAAACTCCGCTTTGGCTCCATTATTGATACCTTAGAACCTACTATTGTTCCTCTCATCTCTCGATCTCGCACCACTCAAGAGGTCTGGGTTACCCTTGCTCACACCTTTGCTCGTCCCACCCGTGGCCATATCAAACAGTTGAAAGCCCCCTTTAAGGCTCTCACAAAAGGTCCTCAATCCATTACCGAGTATATGCACTCAATTAAAGCCTGTACTAACAAATTGGCCCTCCTTGGTAACCCCATAGATCCCGAGGACATCACTGACAAGGTCCTCGAATCCCTCGACTCCACATTCCAAGGAGTCGTTGACGCTGTTCATACTTGCGGTATGCCCATATCATTCGATGAGCTTCATGAGAAGCTCCTCAACCGTGAACTTGCAGACATGTCACAACTCATTCTTCCTACCTTACCCGCTTCCACACACGCCACCAACACCTGCCCTAACTACAACAACCAACCTGCTCCTACCAACAACTTCTGCCCCAACTTTAACCATAAGACCACCTGCTCCAACTCGAAACGTCCCAACCAAACTGGATATCGTGGCTACCAAGGCAAATGCCAATAGTGCCACACAACCAGGCATTCACTCTATTTATGCCCCATCATCCAGGAGAAATACCCGGCCATCCGCCTACCACCCCGCCCCGCCTACAACCAATCACAACCCCAAGCGCATGTAGCCACCGCATCTGTCACGCCCCAAACTCCCGCAAGATCAATAGTCCCTGCTGAACGTGAATCACCACGTTGCAGCTCTCCCGCGGGACAATCGTTCTCTTCGGGACGTGATGTCGTACGAGCCTGGAGTTGCGCTCGTACAAGGCGATGTTGTTAAACACCAAAGTTATCATCGAAATAACCAAGTTACAGCGGAAGTCGTTTTGTGTACCAAGCACACATCAGAGTATACGCAGCGAAGTTCTCGATAGGGTCCAAATGAAATGCCCCGAAGGCAATGCCATAAAGGCGATGCCACAAAGGCGATGAAATAACTCTTGCTCTTTTCTCTAGCCCACAAAGGTACTTACAGTTCATACATCTTGTCCCGTACATCCAAGCAGCGCCACTACGCCTGCGTACCTGAAATATTGCCCACAAACGTGTGTCAGTACACAGCCGTACTGGTGAGCGGGGTAACCCACTCGTCTAAGCCGACACTAAGTAAAATAGTGAATACAAACAGTTATATGGTGATCTTTCTAGTTGAATTCTAGATTCGTTTCATGGCATATGAATGACATATTAAGGAAAGCTGTAAAGCAGTTTAAGCATGCAAGCATTCAACTCAAACCAAACGACAAGCAATATATAAGCAACTCGAGGGACTCTAGCATGCAACCCGTCCTACTCAAGCTATCATTTGTACGATAACATATCGAACCAATCTCAAGCCTCAAACATCCATCCTCAACCAAAGTTTATATCCCAATCTCGAGTGCACACTCTTGCCGAGGCAAGGTGGTCGCGCCTACACGAAAGCCAAACCAACAAAAAAAAACAAGCAAACTCTTATCTATATGAAGTTACTGGCTAAGCCATACAGAACATATCTCAAGCATTACGATGCGCCCTATCAGCCCGGGAATCAAGCCCCACTGAAGGTCCCGTAATGCATCGTGACTAGCAGGAATCAAATATTTCCCTCCGGATCGATACGGTTCCAGTGCCCCAAAAAGCCGTTTCGAGGAAATGCCAAGACTTGTGCACAAGTCGTCCGTGACATGCAGACACAAGTAGGTATGACGAGAGGATCGAACATTCTCGCCCCACCAAGCGATCCTAGACTCGTTCAACCGATATCCAACGAAATATCTATAACCATTCTTCCAACATATCCAACCAAGGATTCCAAAACCAAACCTCAACTTATAGCCCAAGGCACCAAAATATCAAGTATTTCCATAAGCAAATGCCTCTGCTCAACACAGTGTTTTATATTGGATGCAACACCCCAACTCGAGACAAACCCATGGCACAATGCCCCAACCGTGGCATAACACCCTCGCCGGTGCATTTGTTCGGTTTCGAACCACAATTGCTCGCTTTACAAGACAAAGCGACCAAGTGATACTCGTGCACGGATGCCCGCTCGCTAGCCCAAATTCCCGATATTCCCAACGCCTCAATGTATCATTCCAACTTATTCAAGCATAATCCCAATTATCCAACCGACTGCCTCAAATGTAATAATCCAACTCTAGCTCCAACTATCCAACGCGTAAATTATTTCAAGCCACAATCCTATCCAAGCCAACGACGTACACTCTATGCACGCCTCAGTGTAGAGATTCCCGATGTTTCAGCCCAAGTGTTCAAGCCTTTACGTG
This sequence comes from Iris macrosiphon, assembly GCA_036927795.1. Lineage (NCBI taxonomy): Eukaryota > Viridiplantae > Streptophyta > Magnoliopsida > Asparagales > Iridaceae > Iris > Iris macrosiphon. The sequence continues at coordinate 112,660,395 of JAYESA010000006.1, read as the reverse complement.
TTTTCCATATTATTAGGCATGAAGGAGTAGAGGAGAAGGGAAAGAGCCCACTCACAATGTTTGATCCCGTTAGGCATCATGTCCTGCCGATACGGCCAATCTCTTGAACCCGGGGTCCGATACATGCGCGATCTACTCAATTGGTATGACCGTGCGAGCAGGCCGTGCTCTCCGAATCATCCGACCGATCGGACTAAGGAAGACGGCATTATCGCTCCCATCCAGCTATCTCAGTACTGTTCTGAACGAACACCTGATTCCCATCGAACTCGCTAGCCATCTGCACATGAAACCAACTAAATCAATCCTTCTTCCCAAAATCCAACAATTCAAATGTGACCAGCATTTGTTTTATTCAATCCGACTCAGCGTAACGTACCGAGCGATTGCGGGGCGTTACATAATATACCACTTAAAATCAGGTTCGTCCACGAACCGTGCTGGTACTCATTCCTTACTAGTATGCCACAATCCAATTCCATAACTCTACTCTATGCGACTCTCATATTCACGATTTCTGACTCAGCATCTCGTTCTGCTGAACGCTCATACAAATTTTATGAATTCCCACATCCTCCTTGCAGCTCAATACGAATTCCTCGTATCGCTTAGTTTTGGATCGTACACATATTTAAGGCGTCCCTAAAATACATGCATTTCAGCCGAGCCTTGCGATAGCAAATTTGAACAAGTTACAAGGGTATCTTTATGTCCGAGGCATCCATTTGCTTTACTCCCAATTGAACCAAATCACTAATTTCCATTCCAACATATTCGCTTGAGCACTAGTCTCAAATATGATGATTTCCCTCCGACTAAATCAGTTCGTGTTCCAACTCAATTCATCCAACTATTTCTGAAATCAGTACTAGCAACATCTCAAAATATATCTTATTCACCGAACGATCATCACGATTGATACTACCCCAGCTATACGACTTACCTAAATATCAAACTTTTGCTTAGATCAGCTCAGTCCAACACCTTTCCTGCCATCTCAATATCTCACTGGGTGAACATCTATATCGAGGTTCGTGTGATCCACGAAGATCTCGCCGCCACGCCAAAGGGATAATGTCGCTACGATTTTAACGTGGACACACTCGCCATAATTCCTAGGTTGCGCATGGAATAGTTCTTCGTGCTGCTTCCACTGCCTCGAAGCATAGGATATCACCTTTGCCTTCTGAACGAGCACGCTTCCCAGACTAAGTTTTTGAGACATCTTGTAAATCTGAGACACGTCTGTCCCTTCCAGTATTCGCAAGGATTTGATCTGAACGAGCCGCTGCTTTAACTTCGCGAGCTAATTTCACAGTCATACAATTCATATGAATGCTATTCCCTTCCAAGGCACGATGAGTCAGAGGCGATGCCATCGATAAAAATCTGCGACTCTGAATCTCATCAGTTAACTAGGCTACTTCCACCATCGCTCCGATCTTTCGGCTGCATCTTCAGCTGAAGACTATCCCAAGGGTCTCTCAAATCCAACACTCAGTCAATAAGCCAAATCTCATTGCTCACATATGCCCTCGACGCATTCCTAAATATGCTGCCTCAAGGGTCGTTCTATGGGTTTACCATATTCATATCCGATTCAGCGGACAAGTCGCTAGGGTCAGTTGTCCCGAAGCTACGCTCGATAATTGTAAGTCATCACGATGGACAGTTACTATGAACCATGTTATATCTCATCTGCAAATCCGAATTAAAATTCCAACCATCCATCCGAGCGAACTTTCGAATCCGAGAAATTCATGCACTACCTTTGATGATCTGTCAACCAATGCCGCTTAACTACTTAGAGTTTTTGCTATTTATCCGAGCCACAGTTCGAGAACTGCGCTCGATAAAACTGTCTTCCATCAATCCGTTGTTCTGCCCTGAATCCATCAAATTTCCAAATTGCTATGTTCACCTACTCGCACTATCGATTTCAATGATTCTGGAAACTCAAGACTTGCTCAAATTCTTATCCGTTTGCCGCATCCCACAATGTACGTCCAACTTACTCGAGCAGCACGGTGATTTGTTCCGACGTTGCTCCCACATTTAGCTATCTTTAAAGGTCAGTCTTCCATAATCTTTTGCCTTCCGTTGTTGCCACAATCCGTCTACATCTTCCGGAGAATCCGTCTACCATTGTTGCACCATTTTGCCCACAACCAGAAAAAGTCAAATTAGCGACGTCTAAAAACGTCGCTAAATAACCAAAAATCGTCGCTAATTAGGTTTAGCGACGTAATTAGCGACGTTTTAAAGCAGTCGGAAAACACCTAGTCGCTAAAACAAAAAACGTCGCTAAACGTCGCTATGTCGACGTTTTTAGCGACTTTAATGTGTCGCTAAATTTAGCGACGTTTTGCGACGCCAAGTCACTAAATAGCGACGTTTAGAAAAGTCGCTAAACGTCGCTGATTAGCGACATCTATCGCGACGTTACACCGACGTCTTTAATGACCTGGCTATACTGCCATGTCAGCAATTGGCGACGTTTAGCGACGTCATTAGCGACGTCATTAGAGACATTTTACAGCGTCGCTAAGTAGCGACGTAATTAGCGACGTAAATTAACATCGCTAAACGTCGCTAAACGTCGCTAGTAACGTCGCTAATTTTTTAAAAAAAATAAAAAAAATAATGTGCAAAAGCAAACATTGGTGATTCCCTGCAGTTTTACATCATCTTCATCATACACACCAACATGATTCAATCTAGTTAACTATATAATCCAATTAAATTAAAGACCACAAGAAGTATCAATCCAATTAAATGTGGATAACTATATAATCCAATTAAATTAACTAAAAAATTAAAGACCACAAGAAGCATCATACATCATGTCTATTGTTGAAGTATCAATAATTCATAAATAATAATAAAAATAACTATACTACTACGGATCTGCAGGAGGCTGACCAGCGGCGCGCTTGAAGGATAACAACTCCTCATACTCGTCCCGTGGAATCGACACCGATGTCGATGGAGAAGGCAGTGACGTCGGTGGAGGCCATGCCCGCTCCAAGTCTGCGAGTCGCTGGTTGTAAGAATCCAGGGTAGATAACAGCCTCGTACTGCTATCACCCATTGAATCCTGCATCCTCGTCAGGTTCTCGCCCATCGATAGCTGTGACGCCTGCATCCTCGTCAGCTTCTCGCCCATCGATAGCTGTGACGCCTGCAGCTCCATGATGTTACGATCATTGGTGGCTCTAATATCATTTGTCAATTCTCGTAGCTCCGTCATGCTGCGGTCGAGCATATCCAATCGTGCGATGAGCATCGGATCATCCGCCTGCGGCTGGGACCGGGACTGGTCCTCCATACTTCGCAGCAAGTCGTCACGGAGAGACGCAATCTGACGGTCAACGGCCTCCTGGACGGCCTCCTGGACTCTGGCCGACGACTGCGAGGGCTGGGACTGCGAGGGGTGTGTGGAATGCACAGCTGTCGGGGAGGCCCTAGATGACTGCGTCACAACCAGGGCGCCATAGGAGCCCGTACCGTAGTACGTACCCTTCTGGAGACCACCAGCTGCGGTCACCCACAGGTCGTCCGCCGACGGAGATGGACCGGGCTGCGACGAAGCACCAGCCTCTCCAGGTGTAGGTGCACTAGCAGTCGCCCGCTCACGAAGCCTAAGATACTCGGCCTAGAAAAGGTTTGAAAACTCAATAATTGCCTAAGTTATATTAAAATAAACACAAAGTAAAGTAATACTTACATAGGTCTGTGAGGCCCTCTCATCAATGAGATTTTCGTCCTTGCGATGGGTGGCCAAGAAGACGGTCACCATGTTTGCATCCTCACCCCTCTGTACCTGTTAAAAATATATTTTTTATTACTAAACTTAAATATTTTTTCCAAGTACCATTTTATGGTACTTATATTAAAATAATATATTTTAAAAGAAAAAACATACCAAACGACGGAAATATTTCGTCATCGGAATCGAGCCACCACACCACTTGGCAGCATTCTGCCTAGCCGCCTTGGCCTTCTTAGACCTTTCCTTGTAGCTCGGATCGTCGAATTTAGCCCTCATCGCAGTCCACTGCTCAAGCATGATCCAACCTTGGATCGGTTTTCCAGCATGATCACGAGCCTTCTGGTCATCCAGAGCATCTCGGATAAGCTTGGCGGCAACGATAGGAAAGAGCCGCTCGATCAACTCGGCCCGGTGCGGAGGATAAAAATACGTTTGCTACAATAAATAATTTATTAAGTTAGCATCACGAATATGCATAAATTAGAGGATTTATTTAATATACTTTTACCTGGAAGTGCGCAAACCAGAACGCCTTCCTCTCCTCCGGAGCCTCAGAGTAGTTGATCCAAGGGCCACCGTAGTTGTTCCTCAGAAATTGGCCCAGGCGTCTCTGAACCGACGATGGACGATATCTATACAGAAATAATAATTTAGATTACTGAAAAAGTCAATATACGATGAATAAAGAGAAACACAAATATATACTAAACCATCTAATTGACTTACTTTGTACCGTCGGCCCAAATCTCTGTCCTCGTCTCCTCCGGTGGTGCGCATGGAGGATCTTGCTGATGCTGGGACAACGTCGGCACGACCTCCTCTACATGCTCATCTGTCTCCATGGTTCCGTCAGCAGGAGGAACGCTGGATGAGGGAGTACTATCACGCCTGGAACTACTCGTCCCAGGAGTGATGCCATGCAACGTTGTCGCAGTCGGAGATGTGACTGATCGATATACTGGAGTACTGGGTGACGATGATCCGGAACCAACAGTAGGCAGTACCGGAGTGGCACTCTGTCTACCTCGGGACCTGCCGAATCCTCCGCGTCGTCCTGTCATATCTGATAACAACATATGATGAATATAGAGAAACACAAATATATACTACATTCTACAGTCGAAATGTGATACATATCTCAAAGCATTATACAGTCAAAATATAATACATATATTCGTTAATGTCAACATCTACTTCTACATGCAATATTTACAGTCCAAATATAGTTCAATCATCTTCAGAAAATTCATCTTGTTCGCCTTCCTCGTCCTGCTCTTCCTCTTCCTCGTCTTCACTTTCATCTACTTCGTCGTCCTCTTCGGATAATTCTACATCTTCTACATTATTACTCGTGTAATGAGTAACTTTCGTTGAGTCCACATCTACAATATTTGTTACAAGAGGTAGATCATCCTCCTGATAAGCTATTTCGTCAATGTCAAAGGTATTTCTAGCTTTAGTCTTGCATACTGCCCACCAATCCGACCTCGCTGTCCCCCGTCTAGGATAAGTTGTGAAGTACACGAGCTGAGCCTGACTTGATAGAACAAATGGTTCGTAGCCTTGATATCTACGCTTGTAGTTTATATCCACAAGGCCATGCTTGTCAATTTTTCAACCTTAATCTTGAATCGGATCAAACCATTCATACCTGAATAGCACGATATTAGCAGGTTCTGGGCCATAATTATATGTCAACTCCACAATCTCTCGTAAGATGCCAAAAAAATCATTGCCCGGATTGACGTCTTTGTAGTTTGTAGATTTGATACACAAACCACTGTTTTTCGTGGAATCAAGATCCAGAAAGCTGTCTCTGATAGGAGCATTTGTTGACTTGAACCTGAACCCATTCACACAGAAACTTGGCCATATTTTTACGGCAGTAATTGGTCCCTTGGCTAGAGTCCTAATAGATTCAGTCTCGGGTGATATTAGACGATCGACCTAAATACCAAAGTAGCGATAGTAAGTTATTTGTTTTGCAAGTGCAGAAATAAAAAGTAATTACCAAGCATCTTACATATGCGCTCAACCAAGAAGAAAAATGGCATCTCATATCTTGTTCTACTTCTTCGTCTGTTATGTAGGGTCTAACCGACCTCAACTCATCATTATATGTGCTGAAAAACAATGAAGCAACTGCTGATTAGTAGCATAATAGTATCTTATACTATTACATTGAGATGATGTAAACGTGGACGTATTAATTACTTACCCCTCTAGCTTCTCCACTTCATCCTCGTCGCAATTGAGTAATATATACAATTGAGCAGCCCTTAGCTCATCGTCATTCAAATATCTCTTCTTTATTTTTCCCGAGGGCTTTCCGGATGCATTCAATACTTTGAGTATTGCATCATTAGATTCCTGATATGCGTCATCGTTTCTGGGAGCTTTCGTCCTATTAGTAGCAACATGCGGTTTGAAATACGTCGAGCAAAAGTTTGTAATCTCCTCGAGAACATAAGCTTCACAAATAGAGCCTTCAACCCGTGCCCTATTTTTCACCTTTCTTTTTAGGTGATTCAGATGGCGCTCGAAGGGGTACATCCACCGATAACCGACAGGACCACCAATACGTGCCTCATAGGAAAGATGAATTGGCAAATGCTCCATAGAGTCGAAGAATCCAGAAGGAAACACCTTCTCGAGCTTACATAGTGTTACCGCAATGTCCCTCTCTTGCTTTTCTAGACGATCGACGAGCAACTTAGTACAACAAAGATCTCTGAAGAATATGCTCAGCTCTGTCAATGGGTCCCAAACAACCTGCGGTAAGAATTCTCGAAATACAATCGGAATTAACCTCTCCATGAATACGTGACAATCGTGGCTCTTCATACCTACTAGTTTGTTCTCCTTGAGGTCGACGCATCTTTTCAAGTTCGACACGTACCCGTCTGGAAACTTTAGACCCTGAATCCACCTACAAAGTCTACCTTTATCCTCTTTATCCAGTGAGAAAACTGACTTAGGTTGCTTTAACTTTCCATTCCCCTCCTCTATCAAATGCAATGCAGGACGTCTACATATGTCTTCTAAGTCCAACCTCGCCTTCGGATTATCTTTTGTCTTCCCCTTTACATCTATTACAGTATTAATTATGTTATCAAACACATTTTTCTCGATATGCATGACATCAAGGTTATGTCTGATCAGATTGGTGCTCCAATATGGCAGATCCCAGAATATACTCCTCTTCGTACAGTTATGGGTGCGACCAAATCCGTCACACTTGTACCCCTTAGCAGGCTCTTGGATAACACTTGGTAAATCTTTTACCTCTTCCCATATCGTGCATCCGGGCCACCTTGGCGGTGGATTGGCCTTCTCCACAACTCCCGCACGAAAAGCATTCCGATTCCTCCGGTACGGATGATCCTTCGGCAAAAATTGTCGATGACAATCGAAGAAGCACGGTTTGCCTCCGTGTTTCAAACGGAAAGCCTGAGAACGGTCCATGCAATACGGACATGAGAGACGACCATGGGTGCTCCATCCCGATAACATTCCATAGGCCGAAAAGTCGTTGATGGTCCACATAAGTGCTGCCCTCATCTGAAAATTCTGCTTTCTAGAAGCATCGTACGTGTTGGCACCGACTTTCCACAGCTGATTCAACTCATCTATCAAAGGCTGTAAATACACATCGATGTTCCTTTTCGGATTGTTCGGACCCGGGATAATAACGGTTAGGAACATATACGGAGTCTTCATGCACATCCAAGGCGGTAGATTGTACGGAGTGACGATCACAGGCCAACACGAATATTGGGAGCCCGAAAGTTCGAATGGGGTAAAACCGTCAGAGCAGAGCCCCAATCTGACATTACGTGCTTCCTCGGCAAAATATGGATACTCTCGATCAAAGTGCTTCCATGCTTCTCCATCGGATGGATGATCCAATACTCCTTCGATCTGTTTTCGCCTGTGCCAACTCATGTTTTCTGCAGTCTCCTTAACCATAAACAACCGCTGCAACCGCGGCGTCAAAGGCAAGTAGTGCATCGAATCGGTAGGCTTTCTTGCACCGACAGACTTTCCTCTAACAGTGGCCTTGTAGCGATCAGCACCACAGAATCTGCACGCATCTTCATCCTTGTCGTCTTTGTAGTACAACATGCACCCGTTGCGATATGCATCGATTTTCTCGTATCCCATCCAAAGCGATCTCACCATCCTCTTAGATCGATAGAAGTCTTTAGGCAACTTTGCACCTTCGGGCAAGATCTCTATAATCAAATCGAGCAGTCGATTATAGCATTCTTGCGACATGTTAAAATCGGACTTGATGCTCAATAATCTTGTAACCACCACCAACGGTGAATGATCCTCACAACCAGGATATAGTGGAGTCCTTGCATTCTCAAGCAACTCCATAAACTTTGCAGCATCGGCATTTGGTGCCTCCTCAGCTGCATCATAATTGTCCGGATTGAAACTAGGTCCCGCCGCATCATAATTGTCAGGATTGAAACTAGGCCCCGCCGCATCATAAACCATGTTCACCAACCCGTCGTCATAAGCATCGTGGTCTTGGACATCCATATACGGCTCCACATAGGGCTCCGACTCTGATGCTAGAGATACAAGTTCTCCGTGCGTGGTCCACTGATAGTAATTCGGCGTAAATCCCTTCGAGTATAAATGATATGTAACTTCCACTTCAGGATAATATTTCCTGTTGCGACATCTCACACACGGACACTTAATTTTGGTACCGTCCATGTATTGAGGGAACGCCTTTGCGAACTGCAGGAACTGCTGTACACCCTCAATGAATTTATCCCGCACACCGCATATGTTATCAGGATGACGTTTGTACATCTACGAACGATAACGCAGATAGTAATTCATATCCATTTCTAGAAACTTCTGCAAAATTGACAGTATGTATCATATAAATCATTACATACAAAATTAACCGTACTATAAAAATCATAACTGATATAATACATATTTTCATTTATCAAAACTGCAGCTGCCCCCAACCTCATAGTACTATGAACTGCACTATAAGTGTGCAGTCAACACTACAAATAGTGTGTCATACTATAGAACTGCAGCTGCCCCCAACCACACTCCTAGGTCAGTGTCCGTTATGGGAAAAGCAGTCATGGCATTGCACTAAGGCACCTGGTGCTTGAACAATTTTTGCATCAAAAGTTTCCCAAGTACACGGGCTATTGCTCTATAAAATGGATAACCCCATGCATTGTGGCTGTACTCACTCACATTTACCGACAGATTACTGCACTCCCTTTAGTAAAAAAACCTAACCCCCCAAACTGGCACACTGATACACACATACACTCTTAAGAATTCTGTAATCAAAACTCACCTGGTACCAACAACACCTATTAAGTACTCTAAATTCTATACTTCATATAAACACTCTATCTATACTCATATAAATACTCCATCTATACTCCCAGATCTGGGATACACCTATATGAATGCTCAACCTTCACACCTATTACTTATTCTCTTCAACACATATATTCACTCAAACACCTGACTAATACACCTCTTTAAATCAGTCACCCACTGCTACTGCTTACCTTCTTCCTTAATATTTGATTACCCCTTATCCCTAGCCACACACTCATGTGTGCACTATAGTATCACTATGAATACCCAATCTTCTCTCAGATGTTGGTGTTATATCTGACACTTGCCCTCATGTCCTTCAAATCATACGAGTTCAAACCCCATCTCAAACACATCCAAATCCTGCCTTGCACTAGTTGCTGACTGGCTCAGTAAGTTGCTGCACAAGGATGCAGTGTTTACACTGTATTAGGACCCCCTCACACCTGCCTGCAGAAGCTAACAACCAACTACAATGCACCTAAACCTTAATGCACACTATGTTCAGCTGTGCAGTGCCTCCCCAAGTTGACTGTTGCACATTGGGCTGATGTGCCTCAAGTCTCCCCCTGCTCACTGCTAGTAAGCAGTGCTCACTGCTGTTGTTACCTCTCTCGTTGACTTGGGCCAGTCGGCCCTAACCCTAACCCTAACTGTCACTACCACATTCTGAAAACAGGGGTATTTTCGAATTTTTACAATATTTAATATTATGTTATTTATAATTAATTACTGTATTTTATTTAATATTTTGCGCTTTGCCTTTGCTTCGATATTTGGAGCACTATCCAGACTTTTGTCTTCCAACAAATTTTACAATCTTGCTCTAGACATGCCCACCTTCATTTCTGCTATTTTTGCAACTCATAATTTTGCTTCTTGTGCATTGTTTCTGGCCGCACAAAAGTCATCGCGGACGTTATTTTTAATTTCCTATTTTTTGTATCGTTGTGCGTTCCAATCGAAAATTGGAGGCCATCTTGACCTATTTTTCGTGCGGCCCAAATTAGGGTAATATTCTGTTCTGAGTCTTCTTCAATATTGGTATTGATGACTTGATCTGATTTTGACCCCAAGTACTCCAAATTAATTGTTGAACACAACTTGCATTTATTTCTATTTAAATTGAGGATACCATTTTATCTGATTTTAAAATCCTAATTTAATTCCAGTGCCCTACAAATTCAGCCCGTACCAGTCTTACAGCACCCCCTGATCCTACAAAACATCGGACCCCGTATCGCCCGCCCAATTTTCGTCATTTTATGTGTTTGTGCAATTTCCCGAATTTAAGGGGGCTAAGTTGCAATTATTCAATTGTAGGTGCCAACACCTAATTATTTTAATCAATGAGGGAATCCAATATTTTTTAATTAAACTCTCACCCTCAAATCCCCCATGAATTATTTTCTCTTGACAAATCTGGACCACCCATTTAATTGGGTGCATCCTCACCATTGGATTCATAAACCCTCATCCTATTTAATGTATTGTCCCATCCTAAGCCCTAATCCCTAGGCAACCTAGGTTTTCCCCCACCTCTCTCTCTCCTCCATCCCCAACACCAAACCGTAGGATTCCTTTCTTCTCTTTTCTTCTTCTTCTTTTTCCTTCTCTTTCCTTCTCCTTCTTCTTTGATTTCTTTCCTTTTAAAAAAAAAAATTCAAATAACTTAGACAGGGGGGGAACTTGAAGTTACTGTTCCCGACCCCCTGTTCATCCCGACTCCGGCCGACGGCTCAGTGAACTCCCCGGCGGCTCAGGCTCTCCACGGCGGGCTCCCCTCTCCGGCGACTGAGGCCGACCCGGCCGGCCGCTGCCCGTGCGTCTGGCGGCTGCTCCAGGCCAAGCCTCCAGCCCGGCGGCGGTCCCTGTCACCCCGACTCCGGTCCGGCCTCCTCCACTGTGCAGATCCGGCGGCTCCCCTCCGGACCGGCGGCCTGCTCCGGCCGACCCCCCCTTCAGTAAGCCTCTCCCCCTCTCCCCTTCCCTCTTTATATATATATATCTATATATATATATATATATATATATATGTATATATATATATATCAAATGTATATGTATATATATATATTTGTTATATATTTTAATTAATGAGAAAACTAGTAAATATATATATAACCAAGGTATATTGTAGATATATTAATAAATGTGTATAGTATTAAATTAAATTAATGTTTAAAATATATTAGTATGGTATATATATATATTTTGTATATAATTAGTATATATACTTTGTATATACTAGTATATGTATTTGAGTATATATTGATAATGTATATATATATATAAATGTTTGTTTTTATATTTAAAATTAGTGTGAAGTTAGTATATGCTTTTAATTAAATTTGTATGTATAATTAATGTAAAGTATTTATATTTAATTAATGTGGTAATTAGTATATGTATTTAATTTAAATTGTATATGTATAAGTATATATTAAATTGTATATGTATAGTATATATAATGTAAGTATTTAAAATATAAATATGTATAGTAATTATTTTATTTAATTGTATAAATAATTAGTATATGTATTTCATGTAATTTGTATATAAAATGTAAAGTATTATATTTAATTAATGTATTTTTGGCATATATATGAGTATACACTAGTATAAATTAAATATGTAATTTTAAAAGGTATATATATATATTGTAAATGTATTTAAATTTGGTGCATGTATAAAATATTGTAAGTATAAATTATTATGTTTATATATACATACAAGAATCATCATTTTAAAGTATATATATATTTTACTTATATCTATTATTGTAATTAAGGGATATTAAGATATAGTTGGCCTATCTAGTAGATGACCCCTACCGTACCTGGCATAGCCCTAAGGCCAGTGTATTTCTATTTTGTGTTAGTATAGCCCCTGATACACATGTTATATTGTAATGTGTTTATAGGACTGTTGGTTACCAGGGGATACTCTGGAACAGGACATCCATAAATACCAGCTAAGGACCCGAGGCAAGTACATTCTCTGAAAATTTCCAATTCTTGATAATAGCTATAAGTTCAATGATCTTGAAATATTACAACTGAATCTTTGACACTGTGCTACACGGACTAGTATAGCTTGGATCTGCAGTCATGAGATGTTACCTTGATTTTCGTATCGACATTATACACGACATTTACATTGACATTGACATTTACATTAGACATTGATATTAGACATTGTAAATAATTTATTAGACATTGTACTTAATATATTAGACAATGTTGTGTATTCGTGATGTGTCATGATTGGATCCACAGTACTAGTTGGGGGCGGGGAAATGGCTAGTGAGAAATGTGATCAAATACCCATTGCATAATTAAATATTATTGGTGTCAATCATACCCCCACGTATGATTAGCCAGACTGTAGCTACTGTACATGTCCCAAGCCGATCACATTTTGAAACTACTATTTCAAACACTTAGAATAGTTACAGTTCTCTATTTTAGATCATATACTACATCACCCGTATATGATACTGTTCCTTGTTCTTTTTATTTCCATACATGCACTGACTATATCATATTGCCTGTCTCTCTTAAAAATTACTATTTCATTTATTTCACTGCCTTCTCAGTAGCTAGCATGACATGTTTTATTGTATTATAGACATTATCAATTAATGGAACTGTTATTTGAGATTGTGCTTTGCTCCTTCCTGACTGGAAATATTTTTCCAGACTATGCCTTAGTGGACCGCTGTCCGACACTTTATGGACCTTATGCTGAGTAGCTGCAGACTTGGTAGTAGTTGTGATTCCAGGAGGTCTAGCTGGAAATTATTATTTCTTGTTAGTTCTTTTAGTAGACTATTTGGTACCGGATTTGTCTCCGACATTTTGATGATTCTTGGATATTGTTAAATTAAGTTTTTCTTGTGGACTTGTGTTGTGTTTAATTTTAATTTCTGTTTCGAAATCTTATCGTGCTGTTATCCTGTGATTGAGTATATGTTCATCTATTTGTGTCATCCGTGCCTCCTAATGGAGATTGGATATTTGCGTGATATTAGTTAGATAGTATCAATACCTAGACAACGTTCTACCGCCGATGCTGCGGCGTAGGCTGGACGTACCCACGCACTCGTGCCCCTAAACCGGGTGCGGGTCGTGACACGTTTTTAGTGGTGGCCCATGCAGGTCAAGACTTCGCGAGTTGTGCGATGTCGTAGTAGTATGACATCCTTGTTATACTACTGCGTGCCTGCTATAGGACATAGGACATAGGATACTAGGACGAGAGCAAATACTCAATCACAATTTCTTGAGAGATTCCTGGGATGACCCCTGAGAATCTTGTTGAAACTTCCAATTTAAATTTATTCCCTTGTTCTGTCCATTCTCACTTATTGATATTGAATTTGATCATTGTTGATTTGTTATTAAATTAGGATTTTGGTTTCACTTGATTTGATTGTTGTTAATTAGGTATTTAAGTTAGGATTTTGGGTTTCATTGTAGGGTTGATTTTATATTAAAAAGAATTTGCAGACTGAATTATGATATTATCTGATAACACATGTCGATGAGGACAGTGAAAATGATTAACATTAGGGCTATTGGACTACGAAGGGTGGATTTTAATTTTAATTTTGAGGATTGAAAATAAATTTCAAATTTTAAAAATTTAGAGAGGTTGAGATATTATGTTAATAAAATCTTATTTTGAAGATTTCAATGAATTACAAAATTTTGAAATTGAAGAGTTGAAATATGGTTATTAAAATTTTATTTTTGAGGATTCAGATTCGATTCATTAAACCTAGACAAGTCTGTAAGGATTTTGTGTGATTAAGTTTTCATTTCAGTATTTAAATAATTGACCTTGAGGAAAGTGTATACATTTACTTTAATTTTTATTCGAGGAGTTATTTTGAGGAATATTTATTTGAGGATAAGATTTTATAATGGGAGAGATATGATAAGTAGGTAAGATGCATGTGTAAGGATATGTTGGCTTGAGCATGATTGATATTCACTGCAAACTGACTTGGGTGATCATCAAGGGTTGTACTAGAAAGTGCAGTACTTAGTATAGTGTATTGAAATTGATATGCATTGAGTGATAAGATTAACTAGTATTAGCGATTGCAGTAGGTAAGGAAGCTAGCAGTGAGAGTGCTTGTGATAGAACTGTGGTACCTATAAGGATAGAGGTATCAACCATGGATGCATCTTTGATCTGTGCAATCAACTAAGGTTTATTTCCAATCTATTTATCTTGAATGTTGCTTCTTTAGAACTGTACTGTCCTCCCTTGATGATATCGCATTTTGCCTAAATTGATTCGTTGGGATCTGTCTTCAGGATGTTGCCGAAGACACTATCTACGAGAGCGGGAACACCAGCTTTAGAAGGGTCTGCCACCTCTCCACCTGAGGGACAGACAGCAGTAATTCCTCCTACATCTCCGATGCACGTAGGTGATCTTCTTTCTCCACCTGTTCAGAAGATAGCCACAGCTGTGACGGACGACCTTCCTCCTCCACCGACTCTGATTTCCGGAGGTTTGCCCTTTGACGGAGCACAGATGTTCACCTTGATCCAAGGCATGGTAGAGGCCCAGAAAATGGCGGCAGATGCTCAGCGAGTTCAAGCTGAGGCTCAGAGGGTGCAAGCAGAAGCGCACCAGGCACAAACCGAGCTGATGAGAGAGAGCATGGAGAACGCTCACCAGATGGCACTACAGACAGTTGAGAGAGTTGCCCAGCAGTATCCTGGCCAGTGGCAGCCGAGGGCATTTCAGTATCAACAGCAGTACCAGGCACCAGTTCCAATTCGGCGACAACCGAGGGCATTTCAGTATCAACAGCAGTACCCGACACCAGTTCCTGTACAGCAGGATCAACGAACTTGTCACTTCTGTAAGAAGCCAGGTCACCTTTGGGAGAGCTGTAGAACGAGGCTAGGACTTTGTTTGCTTTGCGGCACTGTGGGACATCGAGTAAGGGATTGTCTTCGAGCCTCTT
Source organism: Iris macrosiphon (assembly GCA_036927795.1). Taxonomy (NCBI): domain Eukaryota; kingdom Viridiplantae; phylum Streptophyta; class Magnoliopsida; order Asparagales; family Iridaceae; genus Iris; species Iris macrosiphon. Next base: position 112,645,261 of record JAYESA010000006.1, on the reverse strand, counting down.
ATCTTCCCGGCCAGCGCACAACTTCAGATTATAGAGATCCAGTTAGGCTACCTGTGGAACCGTACATTGCTCAGCACCTGCAAAGGGAACCACCCCAGCAGGACAGGCATTTGCGATGACGGTCGGGGAGACCGATACTGCAGGTAATGTGTTAGCAAGTTCTGTTCTTTCCTTCATTCTGTTCCTATCTACTTGATTAATTGATTGATTCCTTGGTACAATAATTGTATGCATGATTTCTTGTTATAATGTAGTTAGTGGTACCCCTGATACAGAGACTGTAATACCCTGGCAAAAGACACCATGATCATACATAATCCCTTTAGGTTGCATGTTGTATGGGTGTAGGTAGAATTCTCTTAGACTTTGATTGTTGAGGATTTAACTGTAATAAAGATTAACAAAGAGGTTATGACTTGACAAAGAGAGACAAGGTGCCAAAATTTTGAGGAAAAATATTAAATTAAATAAAGAGTTGGAATTTTGATATGGCGTAATTGAAGTTTTGTTAAATCATTGATTTTTAGAAAATTATGAAATGATTGAATTTATCATTGAATTTGAGAAATTTAAGAAGGCCATCGATATATTTGTTGGACTGCAAGTTGAGAACTTATATTTTGAATATTGTATTGGAGGTTCCATAAGTATTACATCGTTGCATATTATGAGAAAAAAAAAAAAATCGAGGGATAAGAACACCAATGGATTAGTGTTAAATTCAAATTTGGGACGAGATTCAATTTTTTGAAATATGCATTGAATAGAGTTCAATTAGAGGATTGAATATTAAATTCTTGTATTTCGTTATAAACTTAAAATTTTAGAGAATATTGTGATAAGAATGTGATTTGATTTATTTTTGAAGATTTTTAGGGATATGCTATTTATAGAATCTTTGAAGAATTTATTGTGAAATAACAATATGGAGTAGTTCATGATTATATGATATAAGGAATTTAAATTTGATGGGAATAAATACATAAATAAAACCATCGAGGATTTAAAAATTCGAGGATAAACATTGATTTAAATAAAGGGTCAAGAATTTAACATGACAGAAATTATGATGTATTAATTCCAGGAAGGATTATGACATGTTTAAGTTGGTTATTAATTTGGAAATTTGGGAGATTTATCAATGTATTTATTTATTTGCAAGTTATGAATTTTAGAATTTTACATGGGATGTGACATTTGGAGAATCCTTAAATATCATATTGTTGAGTTTTTGAGGAGTGGATATTAAATTCTGAGTATCGAATTAGTAGCTAAAAACTTTCAAGGAAATTTTTGATGGACTTTGATTTTACTTGAAGATTTTTCAGGTTATACAACAATTTTAGATTTTTGAAATTTTGAAAAGACCTTGTGGATTATTCGTGGATGATAAATTTAAATTCTGAGGGAAATAGTAATGTGTATGATTAAATGCTAATATGAGGATTTTAAATTTCGAGGACGAAATTCTTTTAAGGTGGGTAGACTTGTCACTACCACATTCTGAAAACAGGGGTATTTTCGAATTTTTACAATATTTAATATTATGTTATTTATAATTAATTACTGTATTTTATTTAATATTTTGCGCTTTGCCTTTGCTTCGATATTTGGAGCACTATCCAGACTTTTGTCTTCCAACAAATTTTACAATCTTGCTCTAGACATGCCCACCTTCATTTCTGCTATTTTTGCAACTCATAATTTTGCTCCTTGTGCATTGTTTCTGGCCGCACAAAAGTCGTCGCGGACGTTATTTTTAATTTCCTATTTTTTGTATCGTTGTGCGTTCCAATCGAAAATTGGAGGCCATCTTGACCTATTTTTCGTGCGGCCCAAATTAGGGTAATATTCTGTTCTGAGTCTTCTTCAATATTGGTATTGATGACTTGATCTGATTTTGACCCCAAGTACTCCAAATTAATTGTTGAACACAACTTGCATTTATTTCTATTTAAATTGAGGATACCATTTTATCTGATTTTAAAATCCTAATTTAATTCCAGTGCCCTACAAATTCAGCCCGTACCAGTCTTACAGCACCCCCTGACCCTACAAAACATCGGACCCCGTATCGCCCGCCCAATTTTCGTCATTTTATGTGTTTGTGCAATTTCCCGAATTTAAGGGGGCTAAGTTGCAATTATTCAATTGTAGGTGCCAACACCTAATTATTTTAATCAATGAGGGAATCCAATATTTTTTAATTAAACTCTCACCCTCAAATCCCCCATGAATTATTTTCTCTTGACAAATCTGGACCACCCATTTAATTGGGTGCATCCTCACCATTGGATTCATAAACCCTCATCCTATTTAATGTATTGTCCCATCCTAAGCCCTAATCCCTAGGCAACCTAGGTTTTCCCCCACCTCTCTCTCTCCTCCATCCCCAACACCAAACCGTAGGATTCCTTTCTTCTCTTTTCTTCTTCTTCTTTTTCCTTCTCTTTCCTTCTCCTTCTTCTTTGATTTCTTTCCTTTTAAAAAAAAAAATTCAAATAACTTAGACAGGGGGGGAACTTGAAGTTACTGTTCCCGACCCCCTGTTCATCCCGACTCCGGCCGACGGCTCAGTGAACTCCCCGGCGGCTCAGGCTCTCCACGGCGGGCTCCCCTCTCCGGCGACTGAGGCCGACCCGGCCGGCCGCTGCCCGTGCGTCTGGCGGCTGCTCCAGGCCAAGCCTCCAGCCCGGCGGCGGTCCCTGTCACCCCGACTCCGGTCCGGCCTCCTCCACTGTGCAGATCCGGCGGCTCCCCTCCGGACCGGCGGCCTGCTCCGGCCGACCCCCCCCTTCAGTAAGCCTCTCCCCCTCTCCCCTTCCCTCTTTATATATATATATATATATATATATATATATATATATATATATATATATATATATATATATATATATGTATATATATATATATCAAATGTATATGTATATATATATATTTGTTATATATTTTAATTAATGAGAAAACTAGTAAATATATATATAACCAAGGTATATTGTAGATATATTAATAAATGTGTATAGTATTAAATTAAATTAATGTTTAAAATATATTAGTATGGTATATATATATATATTTTGTATATAATTAGTATATATACTTTGTATATACTAGTATATGTATTTGAGTATATATTGATAATGTATATATATATATAAATGTTTGTTTTTATATTTAAAATTAGTGTGAAGTTAGTATATGCTTTTAATTAAATTTGTATGTATAATTAATGTAAAGTATTTATATTTAATTAATGTGGTAATTAGTATATGTATTTAATTTAAATTGTATATGTATAAGTATATATTAAATTGTATATGTATAGTATATATAATGTAAGTATTTAAAATATAAATATGTATAGTAATTATTTTATTTAATTGTATAAATAATTAGTATATGTATTTCATGTAATTTGTATATAAAATGTAAAGTATTTATATTTAATTAATGTATTTTTGGCATATATATGAGTATACACTAGTATAAATTAAATATGTAATTTTAAAAGGTATATATATATATTGTAAATGTATTTAAATTTGGTGCATGTATAAAATATTGTAAGTATAAATTATTATGTTTATATATACATACAAGAATCATCATTTTAAAGTATATATATATTTTACTTATATCTATTATTGTAATTAAGGGATATTAAGATATAGTTGGCCTATCTAGTAGATGACCCCTACCGTACCTGGCATAGCCCTAAGGCCAGTGTATTTCTATTTTGTGTTAGTATAGCCCCTGATACACATGTTATATTGTAATGTGTTTATAGGACTGTTGGTTACCAGGGGATACTCTGGAACAGGACATCCATAAATACCAGCTAAGGACCCGAGGCAAGTACATTCTCTGAAAATTTCCAATTCTTGATAATAGCTATAAGTTCAATGATCTTGAAATGTTACAACTGAATCTTTGACACTGTGCTACACGGACTAGTATAGCTTGGATCTGCAGTCATGAGATGTTACCTTGATTTTCGTATCGACATTATACACGACATTTACATTGACATTGACATTTACATTAGACATTGATATTAGACATTGTAAATAATTTATTAGACATTGTACTTAATATATTAGACAATGTTGTGTATTCATGACGTGTCATGATTGGATCCATAGTACTAGTTGGGGGCGGGGAAATGGCTAGTGAGAAATGTGATCAAATACCCATTGCATAATTAAATATTATTGGTGTCAATCATACCCCCACGTATGATTAGCCAGACTGTAGCTACTGTACATGTCCCAAGCCGATCACATTTTGAAACTACTATTTCAAACACTTAGAATAGTTACAGTTCTCTATTTTAGATCATATACTACATCACCCGTATATGATACTGTTCCTTGTTCTTTTTATTTCCATACATGCACTGACTATATCATATTGCCTGTCTCTCTTAAAAATTGCCATTTCATTTATTTCACTGCCTTTTCAGTAGCTAGCATGACATGTTTTATTGTATTATAGACATTATCAATTAATGGAACTGTTATTTGAGATTGTGCTTTGCTCCTTCCTGACTGGAAATATTTTTCCAGACTATGCCTTAGTGGACCGCTGTCCGACACTTTATGGACCTTATGCTGAGTAGCTGCAGACTTGGTAGTAGTTGTGATTCCAGGAGGTCTAGCTGGAAATTATTATTTCTTGTTAGTTCTTTTAGTAGACTATTTGGTACCGGATTTGTCTCCGGCATTTTGATGATTCTTGGATATTGTTAAGTTAAGTTTTTCTTGTGGACTTGTGTTGTGTTTAATTTTAATTTCTGTTTCGAAATCTTATCGTGCTGTTATCCTGTGATTGAGTATATGTTCATCTATTTGTGTCATCCGTGCCTCCTAATGGAGATTGGATATTTGCGTGACATTAGTTAGATAGTATCAATACCTAGACAACGTTCTACCGCCGATGCTGCGGCGTAGGCTGGACGTACCCACGCACTCGTGCCCCTAAACCGGGTGCGGGTCGTGACACTAACCCTAACCCCATGTCAACAAACCTAACCCTAACCCTAACCCTAGGTCCCGATCAGTGTCTGTGTCAGTGAGTGTGTGTGCCGTGTCTGTGTCTGTGTCTGTGTCTGTGTGTGTGTCGTGTTTATGTCAATGTCACATGTGTCCTGTGAGAGAGAGAGAGAGAGAGAGAGAGAGAGAGAGAGAGAGAGAGTAGGGTTTACCGGAGTAGTCGCGGTGGAGAGCGGGTCGACGGAGCGCGGGGGGGGGGGGATTTTTTTTTTTTCAAAATTTCAGCAGATGGGGAAAAATAAAACCGATCCCTAATTAACCAAATTTTAGCGACGTTTAGCGACGTCTAATAAAAACGTCGCTAATTTAAATTTTAGCGACGTCAATGCGTCGCTAAACACGTTGCTAAATATTTTTAATATTAAGGTCGCTATATACGTCGCTAAATTAGACATATTAGCGACGTTTAGCGACCTAAACTGAACTTATAGCGACTTATCTTTTAAAATCTTAATAAAAGTCGCTAAACGTCGCTAAATATCGCCATTTAGCGACGTCTAGCGACGTTTTAATAAGGAGTCGCTAATTTATATATTATTAGCGACGTTTCTTTTGACGTCGCTAAAATACGTCGCTAAGACCGCTTTTTCTAGTAGTGGCCCAAAATTTCATTTCCGCTAAACCTGAGTCAACTTCTCGAGCAACAATATCCAAAATCTTCTAAGTTTGTGTGAATCCATCGCATTGTCCCTCCAAACCAAATCATGTTTCATTGCTCAACCATCAGCTCAAATATGTTGCCCAAAATCATAGTCCGTGCTCGCTATCCTCCGATTAATCCCATCGCTTCGCTCAAGTGTAACCCAACTGTTCGTTCCGATCCCGTCCATCTTTTAAGCCCAACGATACTTCCATTTGTACGAGTCCGTTCAGGCAATTTCCATTGATGTCTAGCCAAAATATTCCAATCCTTGCTTACTATGTGGTATCTCATATACCACTCCGAATCAAGTCGCTACTCGTATTACGATTTCTTGCACGAATCCAAGAATCTGTTCGAATCGCCCCTTATGTGTGATCCTGCCATTCACAACTCAAGTCTGACACAAAAACTCAAGCAATGCCTGAATTATCCAAATATTTCCATCAATCTCGTGATGCAACTCGTGCTATATCCCGTTCTCAATACTTCCAACTATTCCCAAACCGTCTGATACTTTTGCAACACGAACAATCCCGTGCATCGAGCTCTCTTCCTATTAGTCCAACCCAATATCCAAAATTTCCACACATTTAGTTATACGAGTAACTCGTTCCAACTTATTCTGATATTCCCCAGCCAAACTCAAACATGTCCAACCGATGCGCCACAGCCAAAATTCCAACTTCTATCCAACACAATCGCTAGACGAGCAACTCGTGCAACGATCCATTCCTATCGAATGTTTCTACTCACAATATGCCGCATAGCCAAATCTTGTTAGCCAACCAACTGATCCATTGAGGCAATCAGAAACTCCCCGAATGATAAGCCAACCCAACAAAAACTCTCAACTTGTTGCACAAATGCAACAACGCCACCCAACTTGTTACACGAATGCAATAACGCCTAACGAGGCTAAGCGATCTAACAAAAACCAACCAAGGCAATGCAACCAAGAATAACATGCAGCCACAACCAGCAATATATAGACTTATTGCATGAAACATCCGATGCGGCACCGAGTAGAGCCAAGAGCTAAACGACACGCGGAAGCTATTTAGAGTTTGTGATGAAGCGAATGACCAAGTCCGAAGAAATGAACCAGGCGCTCTGATACCAATTTATCATGCCCCAAACTCCTGTAAGCTCAATAGTCCCTTCTGAACGTGAATCACCACGTTGCAGCTCTCCTGCGGGACAATCGTTCTCTTCGGGACGTGATGCCGTACGAGCCTGGAGTTGCGCTCGTACAAGGAGATATTGTTAAACACCAAAGTTTTTATCGAAACAACTAAGTTACAGTAGAAGTCGTTTTATGTACCAAGCACACATCAGAGTATACACAGCAAAGCTCTCAATAGGGTCCAAATGAAATGCCCCGAAGGCAATGCCATAAAGACGATGCCATAAAGGCGATGAAATAACTCTTGCTCTTTTCTCTAGCCCACAAAGGTACTTACAGTTCATACATCTTGTCCCGTACATCCAAGCAGTGCCACTACGCCTGCGTACCTGAAATATTGCCCACAAACGTGTGTCAGTACACAGCCGTACTGGTGAGCGGGGTAACCCACTCGTCTAAGCCGACACTAAGTAAAATAGTGAATACAAACAGTTATATGGTGATCTTTCTAGTTGAATCCTAGATTCGTTTCATGGCATATGAATGACATATTAAGGAAAGCTATAAAGCAGTTTAAGCATGCAAGTATTCAACTCAAACCAAACAACAAGCAATATATAAGCAACTCGAGGGACTCTAGCATGCAACCCGTCCTACTCAAGCTATCATTTGCACGATAACATATCGAACCAATCTCAAGCCTCAAACATCCATCCTCAACCCAAGTTTATATCCCAATCTCGAGTGCACACTCTTGCCGAGGCAAGGTGGCCGAGTCTACACGAAAGCCAAACCAACAAAAGAAAAGCAAGCCAACTCTTATCTATATGAAGTCACTGGCTAAGCCATACAGGACATATCTCAAGCATTACGGCGTGCCCTATCAGCCAGAGAATCAAGCCCCGTTAAAGGTCTCGCAATGCATCGTGACTAGCACGAATCAAATATTTCCCTCCGGATCGATACGGTTCCAGTGCCCTGGAAAGCCGTTTCGAGGAAATGCCAAGACTTGTGCACAAGTCGTCCGTGACATGCAGACACAAGTAGGTATGACGAGAGGATCGAACATTCTCGCCCCACCAAGCGATCCTAGACTCGTTCAACCGATATCCAACCGAAATATCCATAACCATTCTTCCAACATATCCAACCAAGGATTCCAAAACCAAACCTCAACTTATAGCCCAAGGCACCAAAATTTTAAGTGTTTTCATAAGCAAATGCCTCTGCTCAACACAGTATTTTATATTGGATGCAACACCCCAACTCGAGACAAACCCATGGCACAATGCCCCAACCGTGGCATAACACCCTCGCCGATGCAGTTGTTCGATTTTGAACCGCAACTGCTCACTTTGTAAGACAAGCGACCAAGTGATACTCGTGCACGGATGCATGCTCGCTAGCCCGAATTCCCGATATTCCCAACGCCTCAATGTATCATTCCAACTTATTCAAGCATAATCCCAATTATCCAACCGACTGCCTCAAATATAATAATCCAACTCTAGCTCCAACTATCCAATGCGTAAATCATTTCAAGCTACAATCCTATCCAAGCCAACGACGTACACTCTATGCACGCCTCAGTGTAGAGATTCTCGATATTTCAGCCCAAGTGTTCAAGCCTTTACGTGTTTTCCATATTATTAGGCATGAAGGAGTAGAGGAGAAGGGAAAGAGCCCACTCACAATATTTGATCCCGTTAGGCATCATATCCTGCCGATCCGGCCAATCTCTTAAACCCGTAGTCCGATGCAAGCGCGATCTACTCAACTGGTATGACCGTGCGAGCAGGCCATGCTCTCCGAATCATCCGACCGATCGGACTAAGGAAGACGGCATTATCGCTCCCATCCAGCAATCTCGGTACTGTTCTAAACGAACACCTGATTCACATCGAACTCGCTACCCATCTGCACATGAAACCAACCAAATCAATCCTTCTTCCCAAAATCTAACAATTCAAATGTGACCAGCATTTGTTTTATTCAATCTGACTCAGCGTAACGCACCGAGCGGTTGTGGGGCGTTACAGCATCAGCCTTCTCCCAAACCTCCCCTTGGCTCCTAGACACCGGCGTATCACACCATGTTACTCATGACCTAGCAAACTTATCCCTCCATCACCCTTACGATGGCACTGAAGAGATTGTCATTGAAGATGACCCAGGTGTCCCTATCACTCATACTGGTTCACTCTTCTTTCCTACTTCCTCTTCTAAATCTTTGTCCTTGTATAATGTTTTATGTGTACCCACTATGACACGAAATATCACTACAAAAAATAAGACTTGTTATAGGAGATTTTTTTATAGCCTTCGGGTCTGAACGCTATAGAAGACTATTAGTAATAGTGTAATTTTCTGGAATGCTATTAGAAATATAGAACAAAAATTATAGATTCGGTGCTATAGCATTTTATGAATGTTGTAGTTTATAGCGTTCTTGTATTTCTATTTGCTTGAGAAAAGTCTGTAAAAATAGCTCTCTTGTTCGAATCCTAGTAGAATCAATTTAGTGATTTTTGTTTACTTTCTACTTGATATCAAAGGACTGTAATCCCGATCCGTGATTTTTCAGACACTCATTCTCATCTTACCTATATGAAATCTAATTGCCTCCTTTCTCCAACCAAAATGAATTCCAATATCGCGCGTGCCTCCCTTTGTTCCAAAAATAAACCCCCCCCTCATGGCCCACTCTCTATTTTCGTTCTGCTCAAAATTTTTCCACCCCCACTCAAAATTCCCCCTCGTTCTCTTTTCTTCTAATCTTCATCTCCCTCATGCCCCCCCCTCTCTCTCTCTCTCTCTCTCTCTCTCTCTCTTCTTCTTCTTCTTCTTCTTCTTCTTCTTCTTCTTCTTTTCATCCTACAGACAGAGAATCCCAAATCTCTCCTCCTTCTCTTTCCGAATCCCAAATCCTAACACATCTTCTTCTCCTCGACATTATCTCCCGCAGACAAGAGAGCCCAAAATCCCTCCTCCTCCTCCTCATTCCAAATCCCAAACCCTAACCTTCATATACTTCTCCTCATCCTCATCTTCTTAGAATACCCAAATCCATGTCCTCCTTCCAAATACCAAATCCTAACCCTCTTCAAACCCTAACCCTATAAGCCACCCCCTCCTCATAAACTTCCTCGAGACAGAGACAGGTGGCCACCGTGGGAAGAAGGACTTCTCCACTGCACTCTATGCCATCTGTAGCAACTATGAGGTCGAAGGAAGGTCCTCCGATCATCGACGACAAGCCTTCAGAACTCGGTAAGTCATCTATACATCTTATTTGGAGTCTCTCATCTCATTTCTTTGAATTTTTGTATCATCATAGATCAAGAATGAAACTTCTTCTTTATTTGTGAGCACCATATGTTTTATAATATGTCTCAGAGGAAGACATATAGTTCGAATTGAACACCATATGTTTGATAATATGTCTTAGAGGGAGACACATTCAAAACCCAAAGAACAAAGGACTATTTTTTGTTTAGTTCAAGCAATCTCTCTCTCTCTCTCTCTCTCTCTCTCTCTTCTTCTTCTTCTTCTTCTTCTTCTTCTTCTTCTTCTTATTCTTCTCATCCTACAGATAGAGAATCCCAAACCTCTCGTCATTCTCCTTCCGAATCCCAAATACTAACCCATCTTCTTCTTCTCAATATCATCCCCCGCAGACGAGGGAGCCCAAAATCCCTCTCCTCCTCCATCCAAATCCCAAACCCTAACCTTCATATTCTTCTCCTCATCCTCATCTTATGAGAATACCCAAATCCCTATCCTCCTTCCAAATCTCAAATCCTAACCTTCTTCAAACCCTAACCCTATAAGCCACCCCCTCCTCAACAACTTCCTCGAGAACGGCGGCTACCGTGGGAAGACGGACGCCTCCAATACACTCTATGCCATCTGCAGCAACTACGAGGCCGAAGGAAGGTCCTCCAATCATTGACGACAAGCCTTTAGAACTCGGTAAGTCATCTATACATCTTCTTTGGAGTCTCTCATCTCTTTTCTTTGAATTTTTGTATCATCAGAGATCAAGAATGAAACTTCTTCTCTATTTGTGAACACCATATGTTTTATAATATATGTCAGAGGGATACATATAGTTCGAATTAAACACCATATGTTTGATAATATGTCTCAGAGGGAGACACATTCAAAACCCAAAGAACAAAGGCCTATTTTTTTGTTTAGTACAAGCAATCTCTCTCTCTCTTCTTCTTTTTCTTCTCATCCTACAGATAAAGAATCCCAAATCTCTCCTCCTTCTCCTTCCTATTCCCAAACCCTAACCTATCTTCTTCTCCTCAACATCATCTCCCGCAAATGGGAGAGCCAAAAATCCCTCCCCCACCTCCTTCCAAATCACAAACCCTAACCTTCATATTCTTCTCCTCATCCTCATCTTCTGAGAACACCCAAATCCCTGTCCTCCTTCCAAATTCCAAATCCTAACCCTCTTCAAACCCTAACCCTATAAGCCATCCCCCTCCTCATCAACTTCCTCGAGACCGGCGGCCACCGTGGGAAGAAGGACGCCTCCACTGCACTCTATGTTATCTGTAACAACTACGAGGTCGAAGGAAGGTCCTCCGATCATCGACGATAAGCCTTCAGAACTCGGTAAGTCATCTATACATCTTCTTTGGAGTCTGTCATCTCTTTTCTTTGAATTTTTGTATCATTAGAGATCAAGAATGAAATTTCTTCTCTATTTGTGACCACCATATGTTTTATAATATGTCTCAGAGGGAGACATATAGTTTGAATTAAACACCACATGTTTGATAATATGTCTAAGAGGGAAACACATTCAAAACCTAAAGAATAAAGGCCTATTTTTTGTTTAGTTCAAGCAAATAAGAAGGTAATGGAGTTGCTGTCTATTGAGTCACACATGTATATGTTTCGACACTTGATTGCAATATGTGCATATATGACTCGGTTCCTGTTTTTGTCCCTAGTCCTTTGGCTTGCAAACCATGAATTCACATGTTGGTTGCTGTTAGATACTCGAGGTACATAAGAATTAAAATATTAGATTTTTTTTAATCTTTGGATGTACAAGCTCAAAATTTTTAAGATATTTTATTATATATTTACTTAATAATTTTCAACAGTAGGAGGAGCAGAGCAGCGATATAATCTGGAAACGGACATCGAGGTTCTCGACCTGCTTGACACCACTTCCATGCTCAAGAAGGTTTAATAGTAATTTCTATTATATTTGTTTATTTATTAATTAATACATTATGTGTATACATTCAATTTAATATTAATTTATAACGGTATGCATTCGATTGAAGTAATGGTATGAAGTAATGGTATCAGTGATTATACAAATGTATAGAGCGCTATTTGTTATTTGTTCTTTTTGCAGGCTATTGAGTGGCAACTAACTTTCTGGTTCCTTACCTGACGCGATTGGACTTCTTATCAACTTAAATATACTCCAAATTGACCAAAATCAGATAACAGGACCAATACTCACATTATTTGCAAATTTGAACTATATAGTGCATCTGTAAGTTTACGTTCTAGGTATCTTTTTTCAATGATTCTGGTCTTACAACTAATCCGTGATTCTCTTTCTGCAGTCACATGAACAATAACTCAATAAGTGGGCAACTGCCACTTGAGTTGTCTAGACTATTAAGGCTCCTTCACCTGTATGTTCTTCATTGCTTAAGTTTCTGCTTTGTGGTCATTTTTTCTTACAATAGTAAGGGCTGCCTTTTATTACAATTAAGTGAGTTAAGTTTTGCAGCCTAGTGGACAACAATAACTTATCTGGATATCTTCCTCCAGAATATTCTGGGATGCCAAATCTGAAGATTATGTATGTACTTTTCTTGAATCCATCTAAAATAATTTAGCTTGAAAACATACACATTTTATGGGTGCTTACTCATTTGTTGAACTAGACACTATTTATTTGTTTCCACCCCTAATTATTTTTTTGTAGAAGACTTTGTTATGGTCTTTCACTAAATCCAACTTTTCTCTGGTCAGCATATTACATTATTATTGTAGTTCCCTTTTGATAATATCTTTTAGCAAAGTAGAAAAAATGCATTTCTTTTTCTACATTTCTTGTTAACAATGTTATACTCCTTTCGGTGCATTCTTCATTGTGCACAATTATTTTGGCAAACTGCGTAAATGTTGGTTAATCGCTTGTCAAAGTTTCTATACGGCTATACAAATGAACCTCATCATACCAATCCCAATTTAGAGCATCTTTTCATATCTTAGTTAAAATCATACTTTTTTTTCCATGTTCCCCTTACATATATTAATGTATATCATTTTATCAGTACCTTTTTTGTTAGATACAGTGCTTACATGCACTTTATTTTCCTTTTCTATCTGCTTTGCAGTCAACTCGATAATAATAATTTCGATCGCGCTCCGATTCTAGCTTCTTATTGCAACATGACTACACTTTGAAACTGTAAGTCTTGATCCTTTCATTTTGTCTGTTTGCTTTAGAATATTTCATATTGAAATGATTAACTTAATACCACAGTGGTTTATTGGCATCTCATATAGAAATTCTTAATGAGTAAACAAATCCATAACGTTATTCAATATCATTGCTACATGCTTAAGGTGCTTGTTTCGATGGGAGGATTTGATTCGAGGGAATTGGGAATCAATGAACACCTCACATTGATACATGTTTACGGTGCTTGTATCGATGGGTGGATTCAATTCGAGGGAATTGGAAACCAATTTATGCCTCCATTAATGGTTCCCTTCAAACATAGCTTTACTAACAAAGCCAAATCTTTTCGATAATATTCTCTTATAATTTTCTTTAACCGAGAGCTTCGATTCTTGCATGTCAATCTGAACATGTCAGAACTTGTTGGGTTTGTGAATGGCCAACCTGAACTCAACATGTCAATCAAATATCTGAAAAGGTTATTTATATATTTTCTTCATTCTTTTTATGTTCCTTTTGATGTTTTCTTGGATTTAGAGGATGTACTCATGAAGTATTTAGATACGTGCTGTATGATTGCACTTCGTATGTGAACCTGGTGCCTTTTTTCTTGAATGATTTTTGAGTTAGTGTGTTTTTGAACAACTTATCCAATTTTTTAATTTAACTCAAATGATTAAGTGACAAACATTTTGTACGTCACAGGTTTATCCTATGTACAAGGCATTTATTGAACAAGATCTACAAACTGCTCATATAAAATTATTAACAAATTCAATCCATTCTCATGCTTCCGGAATTCTGCTTACATTCTAAAGGTTAGTGTTCTTCTTTCTGTTATATGAGATGAACCATATGTCTTGAGCTTTAACAAAAATGCTAATATGAGATTAAGTTATATTATCTGTTTCAGTTCCTTCTTTTTGTTATATTATTCTCATCTGTCTTATTTTGTTATAGGTGGAGAAAAATGAGCTTCGAGATAAGAATTTAAATTGAAGACATATAAGGAGAGACTAGAGCAACGTGTCAAGGCCATGAGTGTCCTATAACTAGGGTTCATGCCTCATCCAATGGCTTTTCATCCTGAAGTTACTCCTACTGCTGCATTTTCTACTCATATATAAGTTACATCCAAGAAAGGAATGCTTGGTTTCCCTGCATACCCAGGTATGGACAACTGGCAATAGCAATCTCCTGCGGTCTTATAACATGGATATAAAGGAAATATTTTAAAATTAATGTTTTTCTAAATACATAATGCATAAATTGTATCATGTAGGTTATAACCTTTATTATTTCTTATTAGGTGTTTGCTGCTTTTATTGTTCCCCTTAGTGTCAACAGTCCTTTTCTTGTATTTAATATGGTCATAAGATGTGATATGTAAAATTTAGACTGAGATTGTTATTTGCAGAAAGTCTCTTACTACACAGCCACTGGCCCCTTCATTGTTGCTTCCCCAAGTAAGTAAACTATAGTAACATGATACAAATGACTAGGTTTGCTTCGCCTTTGAATTTAGCATAAAAATTAGTTCTAATATAAACCTTTACTAATTTGGCAAGAGGAGCAATCAAAGTTGAGGATTTGCATAATCATTGTAGTAGGATAGCGGTTTGCTTAATTGAGCTGAGCTGAGATAAGTTTTGAGGACGTGACAAACATGGAATGGCCAAAGTGATAGTAGCCGCAACGAGAAGGGAGGATTGATTTTGGTGATTTTTTTTGATTCATTAGACCATTTACAAATTGTTTACTTTTGGAAATGCATTTAGGTTGACTGAATTCTACATGTATTATTTTGTTAAATCTCAGTAAGTACTTGCATTTTGGTATTTGTGTATATAAGAATAACATTGTCATGATATAAATACATATTTTACAAAAAATATGGCTTTCTAGTCAAATTGAATTCTATGTATATCGTGATTGTTTCGTTGAAATGTAAAAAAATATGGATTGTTTACAATATTCAAACAGGGTTCCATTGCAACAAAAAATGCTATAAAACGTTTAAAATTGTGATGCTCACGGTAGGGCTATAACGTTCTGTAATGCTAATGCTTAATAGCGTTCACAAATATCACTCATAAATACTATGGGTTAATAGCGTTCCTAAGTTCTATAATGCTATAGTGTTCTCTATCTACAACGTTCCTGTACGCTATAGATTAAAAGCGTTTCATTATACACCAAGGCGACATCATTCATAAATGCTATATTGTTATAGCATTTTGATACTATAGCAGGGGCAATTATAGCGTACAAAATACGCTATAGTAAGGATCCTATAGCATTTTAGGCATGCTATTATAGGCCCTATTTGTTGTAGTGTATTATTTTCATTTAACAACTTTGCTCAAAAAACAATCTCATCATTGAATTCACTTCTAATTATTTTTTTTGTGAAAGATCATCTCACGGGGGCACAACTCATCCAGGGTCCAACTAGGCACGACATTTATGAGTGACCATCTCCTGCATCTATTCTAGCTTTCTCTAGTGTCAAAGCGTCGGCTATAGATTGACATCATCATCTTAGTCATCCCTCTTCATCCTTCTTTAAAAGCATAGTTTTAAATTTTAGGCTTGATATTTCTAGTCATTTCTCTTTTAATTGTAATTCATGCCAATATAATAAGAGCCATAAGCTCCCATTTAGTCAATCAACTTTGATATCCAATGCTCCCCTTGAACTTATTTACATTGATTTATGGACTTCATTATACTCTATTGATGGTAGAAATATTATGTTATTTTTGTTAACCACTTCACAAAGTATATTTAGTTCTATCATCTCAAAAACAAATATGATAAAAAAGCAGTGTTTATTAGGTTCAAAGCTTTAGTGGAAAAATATTTTGGGAAAATATCAAAGCCATATATTCCGACAATGGGGGAAAATATCAAGCCTTAACAACTTTTCTAACCATTTATGGTGTTTCCCATCTCACTTCTCCACCTTATACTCCTGAACGTAATGGATATGCCGAAAGAAGACATTGCCACATCGTTGAAATGGGCTTATCTCTCCTTGCCCACGCTCAACTTCCTCTTGAGTTTTGGTCTCAGGCCTTTACCGCAACCGCCTATCTTATCAATAGGCTTCCTACACCCACTCTCTCAAAATTATCTCCCTATCATCGTCTCTTTGGTACTCCTCATAACTACCTCAAGTTATGGAGCTTTGGTTGTTTGTGTTATCCTTGGTTACGACCTTATGCCACACACAAATTGGATCCCAAGTCTATTCCTTGTATCTTCATTAGGTATTCTAAGACTCAAAGTGCTTATTATTGTTTATATCCCACTACCCACAAAGACTATACATTTAGGCACGTTCGGTTTATAGAAGTCAAATTTTCTTATGCTCGTATTAGCACCCACACTCATGCTATTCCCATACTCAATCCGGTCCATTGGTGGCCCTTGTCACTGTCCATAATTCAGCCAGTACCCATCCAAAATCCCCCGAACAATAATAATGGTCTAGCCACTATCATAGGGCCAAACACCCCCTCGGCCAAGCTAACCCCAACTGCTGTCCAGCCTAACTCACCACAGCCAGACCCGCAGTCCTCCTCAGACTCCCCCGTGGTCCAATCTAGCCCATCCACATCTTCTATAGAGCAGCAACTCACTATCCAGCCGACCATTACACCCCAGCCTAGCAGTCCATCTCATATGTCACTCTGCCACCCTCTCCACCTCTCATCCACCTCCCGGCATTGTCACCCGCTCCAAAATAACATCCACAAGCCCAGCCCCAAGTACAAAGATCATACCACTCTACAATCTAAACCAATCGAACCTACTACCGTAGCCCAAGCTCTTAAAGATCCTCTTTGGCGGCAAGCAATGATTGAAGAGCTCACGGCAATACATAAGCTTGGTACTTGGGACTTGATATCTCCCAAAAATAGCCGTAACCTTGTCCAATGCAAATGGGTATTCTATATCAAATACAAACCTAATGGGAGTGTAGAATGTTATCGTGCTCGTCTTATTGCAAAAGGATTCCAAAAATGCCCCTGTTTCGATTATAAAAAAACCTTCAGTCCTGTTTTAAAATTGGCCACCATCCGTACTCTTCATAGCCTTGCAGTTACAAATAATTACATATTCGGCAACTTGACATTAATAACTCATTTCTTTACGACACACTTTATGAGGAGATATATATGTCACAACCCCCCAGTTTTGTGGATGCTTCCTTTCCTACTCATGTCTGCAAATTATGCAAGACAATTTACGGGCTAAAAAAGGCACCTCGAGCATAGTACACAGAGCTAGCCAACTTTCTTCTTGGTTCGGGTTTCAAACGACCGGTTGCTGATGCTTCATTATTTATCATGCATCATTCCACTTCACCTATTTATCTCATTGTGTATGTGGATGACATTATATTAACTGGTCCTAATGTTACTACCTAAATACTTTTATTAAAACTTTGGCTATCCGGTTCTCCTTGAAAAACCTTGGTGCACTCTCTTACTTCTTGGGATTAGAAGTCATGCATACCTCTCATGGTCTCTTCCTTAGTCAAAAAAGTATATTTTTGATATACTTGAGTGCATGCATATGCTCAATACTAAACCAGTTTTGACTCCCATGGTAGTCAAAAATGCTTTAACTCTCACTTCTGGCGAACTACTTAACACTCCTACAGTGTCATGACCCGCACCAGGTATAAGGGCATGAGTACGTGGGTACGTCTAGCCTACACCGCAGCATCGACGGTAGAACGCTGTCTAGGTTAACAATATTATCTACACATCTCACACAATATATATAAGGTACATGTCATGCTATCTCAACTCCAAATGGAGGACAATATGATAATATGGTAATGATAATCGATACTCAATCACAATATCAAACTAGAGGATGATAAGGCACGATATGGAATAGAAGGAAAGAAAATAAGTCACAAATACATCACAAGTCCAAGTCGAATCTCAACACAGGACATCAATAATAATATAATGCCAAAGTCTAAATAATATATACAATCTCATGAATAAACTAACTATGCCTCATCTACTGCTGGTGCTAACTCAACAGGCTCTACGGGTGATAACTCGACTGGCTCGCCATCCTGTGGTCCATAGTGCATAGGACACCAGTCCTATAATGAATCATCTAAAAAATATATCCAATCCAAATTGTAACAAAGTACAACCCAAATAGCAGTTCCAATAATTGACATAAACTATGAAACAGTAAAAGCAATAAACATAAATAATAGAATAACTAAACTAGCTTATATCACAAGAAAGATTATCACGATAAATAAAGACAAGAACTGAGAACAATATGGTGAGAATAATAGTGTAATGAACTGGAGTAGAGGAATCAATTTAAATAAAAGTGCCTTAAAATATTAGTAAGATGATATGATCGGCTTGGACCTAACACGGGTTATACATAAAAGGTGAGCTAGCATGATCACCCGTGTGTGACATGATCTGCTAACTATCACGAGCTATACTAAATCATGGGCTATAAGGTATGATCACATATCCACTAATACTTTTCCAACCTCCGACTAGTACACGGATCCAAATCACGACATATTATAACACGTATATCACACTGCACCGTCTATAATATCATGTACTATGATCACGGTCTATATAATCTCTAAGATATCACGGTAATCACTAAGTAATCATGAAACACAACACGATGATCACTGAGTAACCACGACAATAACATCTCATGACCAAAATCCACGTATACCAATATGTGAAACCATCATATCAATAATCAAATATATCAATACTAAATACATGAAACATTGATGCTATCAAATAATAAAACTATCAGAGAATATACTCGCCTGTGGTCCCGAGAAAATGGTACATCATGATATTCGAATGGGTGTCTGTAAACCCCCTTATTTATTTCTATAGATAGTCTGGTATAGGATGGAAAATTTTGGTTTAGCAGCAGATGTTTGAGGTTTAGAGTAAGGTTGCAGATGTCTGATTATTTTAATTAAACCCTCGGCGCGTACTACCATTGTTGAAATATTAGGAGCCCAACATCAGCCCATAAATTCCAACAGATTATTGTACTTTTGACTTGACACGCCAATTTAGGCGCTGGACTTTTCCGTCACTCAAAATCATATTTCCTTGTGCTCTAAATTAATTGCACAATTTTTCGTAACCGAAATCCATTATTTAATCCCGTGTCGCGCATCTGTGTCGTTGCCATAAATTTTGAGACACCAACTCAACCCGTTGAGCCGGGCCAATTAAAGTGTCCAAGACTGACACCAAGCCTACACCATTTATGACCTTTGTGTCACTCCCAATTGAGATCCCATATGCCCCCATTTAATTTAAGAGCACATGCCAATTTATTCTAATTAAATTGGGGATACCAACTTTGACTAATCCTATTTTTAATCCTAATTTAATTCTAATGCCCATTTAATTAAGTCTATGCAAAACACACAACACCCCCTCACCCTACAAACTACCAAACACCAATTCTCCTACCATTTTTTCATTATTTTATATGTTTGTGCAAATTTCCAAATTTAAGGGACTTATTCGCAAATGTTGCCTTAGGTGTCATCCCCTCATTGGCCCAAGACAATGAAGAAGGCTCACCCTCACCCTTGACCGATTCAACCCAACCCCACTCTCCCCTTGGAATGAACAAAATTTTCTTCATGAGAAATCTGAGCCACTCATTTGAAATGGGCTCATCCACACCATCCATTCTACCCACACTTCTCTATTTAATGTCTCTTTCTCCCCTCTCCCTAATGAAGGCCCTAATCCCCATGCCTAGAGAAACCCCCACCCCCTCTCACTCTTCTCCCTCCTCAAAACCTCAGCCGACCTCCTATTCTCTTCTTCTTCTTCTTCTTCCTTTCTTCTTCTCCTTATTCCTTCCTTCTTCTCCCTTGGAGAAGCAACCTCCGGCCGAGACCCCCGTTCCACCACCGGCGCTGTACCGAGCTCCGGACACAGGCAGCCATCCCCATCCGCCTTTGCCTTAGCCAACCGACTGTTGCACCGCGTCCTCCGGCCGAGATCTCCCTCCGGCCACCCGATGAGCCGCCCCTCGAGATGCTGCCACTAACCACGATTTCTCCCCGCAGCTTCGATAGTGCCATGAGCTCCGACGGCCAGTCATTCCCGTCGACTTCACTGTCAAGCCACCGCCGCACCTGCCATTACCTCCAGATTCACGACCACCTCCACACACCAACGCCACCACCGCCATCACCACCCTCCAGCATTGCTCCGGCCTCCCTCAACCATCATCTCCATCCGCTGTCGGCTACTCCGGCCAAGCAGCTACCTCCACCACGACCATCTTCACCTCCAGCACTTCCTCCACCACCATCACACCAACGCCACCACCATAGTCGGCCTTGCCACCCCTGTCGGCGGAGGGGTCAGCTCCCTCAACATGCAGCTCAGAAAGGAGCTCGACCTCTACGCGTCGCTCGTCCATTGCTTCAACCTGGAGGTGCTCCGGACGAGGCACGAGAGCGTGGACATTGTCGTGATCCGGGAGAACACCGAGGGGGAGTACTCGGGGCTCGAGCACGAGGTCAACCCCGGCATCGTCGAGAGCCTCAAGGTGATAACAAAGTTTTGTTCACAGCAGATTATAAAATATGCTTTTGAATA
Source organism: Iris macrosiphon (assembly GCA_036927795.1). Classification (NCBI taxonomy): domain Eukaryota; kingdom Viridiplantae; phylum Streptophyta; class Magnoliopsida; order Asparagales; family Iridaceae; genus Iris; species Iris macrosiphon. The sequence continues at coordinate 112,624,329 of JAYESA010000006.1, read as the reverse complement.
TGCCATGTTGAGTTTAAGGTTTGAATGCATCAAGATTTAGGGTTTTATTACATCGTTTTATATGCATATTAATTATTACCGATGAGCAGGTGATTTATGGTGAAGGGGTGGTGATATCATTAAGTTGTTAATTATTTCGAGGATTTGATTACTAGTGACAAATTCAGTTGAGGAATACAATTATATATTTGTGAAACTATACAGATGTGAGATTATAGGATTTATTTCGTAAGTTTAATGGGAAATTTATGGTTAAATGTTAAGTAAAGATTTTAGGGTTATTATATGAAATTGAGGGTAAGTGAATGCAATGAATTTTATAGTTTGATGGGACAAAATATCTGCTTGATGGTTAAAATGATAAATATAACGAGTTTAGGGTAAAATGTCATACGATACTTTGGGAGTTAATTATTTATTTTATGCAATTGGTATCGTTGATGAGTGGATTTAATTGTTATCGAATGGTGCTGAGGATATTAAAACATTGTATAATAAGGATGAGCAAAGTTAAGTATTGTAGAATGTTGTCGCGATATCAAAGTATTGGGTAATATTGGGAGCTATTTTTATGATGAATATGATTGAGGAGTGGCTTTTGGAAAACGATGTTCAAATAATTTACGGACTATAATTTTAAATCGAGGGATTAGATAATTATTAATTATTTGTTTCGAGGATGATATTTAAACATGTATGTTAGCGTCTATGAACACTGGGATGAAGTCTAAGGTTTGATCATGGCTTGAACTGCTGATAAACACCGTGATGAATAGTGAGATCAAGGATTTGTCTGATGATGTTATACAAGTGATTAATTGGATTAGATGTAACATACCCTTAGTCAACCTTGGTCAACCCTCTAGCCTCGTATCCAAGTGAGTTGTAGCTGGGTTTGAGCATATGATTAGACCTGTGTCACATCTTATTTTAGTCTCGTGATAGTTATTGATTGAGCTTGTACCCCTTCTCTAGGTACTACGGGACCTGCGGACTTGGACGTGGTACCGGATCCCCATCTTCAGCAGCCGGACGCAGGCAAGTGTACCTTGCCACCCTGTATTTCAGTTACAGATTTTTTATTGTTTCATTATGTACATTGTGCGCGTGTTTGATTACGATCGATACTTCACGTCCGGATCACAACTGGGTGTAGACGTTCGTCGTAACATCTTGTAACGAATGTTAGATGTTCGTAACACCTCAATGTACGTACCTGAGTATATCGTCACCCCAGGACACATTTATATACTGTTATCGTGCCAGATTTCCTGTATCCTGATACTGACATCATGACCGGAGACTGGGACGACCTTAGGGTCGCGTCTGTTGAGTTATTTCTATGTGACGAGACTGTTAGATAGAGGTTTAGGTTCAACACACAATCATCGACCGCTTGGGATGGGGAAGACAGTTACTAGACGTTTGGGCTCCACTGCACGCGTTTATATATGTATATATACTGTTTCTGTAGTGATCCTGTATCTAGTGTAGTTGTATCACCCGTGCGACTCTTTGCCCGGAGCTGCGGTATGTCCCGTGTGTTTCCGTATCCGGAGCTACGGTTTTATTTTGGATAGCCCACACGTCGAACATTATCTTCAAACTGTGTCTCACTTAGTTGGTTATGCTAGACTATCCGTCGTTGCACTTGTACTTTCTGTTGTACTTTGGCATGCTTTATTTTTGTACCTTGTTACATCCCTCTGAGGACCTGGTCCCCTGCCAGTTTTGCAGCATAGACGATTACGGAGCATTTGGAGTTGCTGATGGAGTTGCATGTCTTGTGGGCATTGTAGCAGGTACTCATATCATTTCTACCGGCATTATGGTTACTTTATTCATATTGATTATTCATCTGCTGTCGTAGCCTAGTTTTTATAGACTCATATTTCTTCTCGAGTCTATTCGAGTTTGTGTGTTATTGGGCGGCCGACTTTAGCATATGTAGCTTTTTCTTGTATATTTCTGTTCATTGCGGATTAAGACATAGATGTTTACATTTACGGGATTTTTAGATAGTGCCCTTTATTTTATAACTTATACGTATTCGAGTCAGACCAGAGTCTGGTCGAATGCATAGCTGGCGTGTCGCGTATTCCTGGTCCTATGTATTTTGGGACTAGGGCGTGACATATTTTTATGGTGGCCCATGCAGGTCCTTTTTAAATCGTCTTGGTCACTTGACTGTGCCAAGCGAGCCTGCAAATTAGGAATAGATATTATGATTTATTGTTGTATAGGATCTCAATCCACAATCGATTTTTAAAACTCATTTTGTATATGATTATCGTCCTTGGACTTCCAATATGTATTCGTTCAATTTTTGTCAATATCGTTATCATTGTTTCTCATCCCCTATTATTCGGGAAGACGAATGTTGGTGCGTGATGATTCCCTCCAGAAGATGATCGTAGTTTAGACGACATAAGACATAATTTGTGCAATAAATCTCTGAGAGGATTTTTACCCTCAGTAGGATAGGCTGATAGGTTCTTTTAGATGCTAGAACTAGTATGGAAGGTTAGCAAGAGAATTGGATCCAATAGTACCCTACCCGTGCTTGAGATGGCAGTGATCCTGGAAGTACTGGGAGCTGGAAAGATTATGATCATAATCCTTTAGAAAAATGTATGGAAATGCATATCCAGATGCCTGGAAGTAGTTGTAGCCCATGATGGCGATACCCGGAACGATATTATGGACTAGAGGAGATAAAATTTTAGGCTCTCACCAGGAAGATGTTGATCTGATGCCAGAAATTCTAGCATGTACTTGGGTGATACCATTATTTTAAATTGTACTATGTGACCCGGAGCAATAAATAACGGAAGGAAGAGATTTGAGGAATAAAAATTTAGGTAAAATTTTGAGGAGGAGACAAATTATACATTAGGCAAGGAAGAAATTTTCTTTTGGAGGATTGGTGTTGAAGATACAACGGGAGAATTTATTATGAGGTTAAGTCTAGACTATGACATTGACCTAGGAATAGATTGGTTGAGCCAATACCACACGATGCTAGATTGTTGACGTGGTTGTACTATATTTAGACCACCAGATTACCCTGAGTTAGAGTTTCTTCGGGAAGCCTGAGAGCATGGTGTCCAATCTACCTTAGGGGCACACAATGCAAAGGGTGAACCAGTGTACCCCCGTATTATATCAGAGATTGAGGATGTGTTTCTAGAGAATCTTCCAGGCCTGCCACTTGACAGAGAGATAGAGTTTGCTATAGAGTTGACTCCAAGAGCCGAGCCAGTTATTTTTCGTCCACAGACTAGCACCGATAGAGTTGGTTGAGTTGAAAGTCCATAGTAGAGGATCTCTTAGACAAGGGTTTCAATCGGGCTAGTGTTTCTCCATGGGGAGTACCCATCTTATTGTGCTGAAGAAGGATAAGACGGTACATTTGCGTATTGATTTCAGGGACGGTATGTTTGTGTATCGATTATAGGCGTTTAATGCTGTAACGATGAAGAACAAGTACCCATTGCCGCGCATCGATTATTTATTTGAATCAACTAAGTGGCGTATATGTATTCTCGAAGATCAAACTCAGATCAAGCTATCATCAGATCAAGGTACGGAGAGAGGATATTCCGAAGACGACTTTCCAAATGAAGTATGGACACTATGAGTTTCTAGTCATACCATTTGATTTAACCAACGCGCCAGCAGTATTTATGAGCTTGATGAACAGTATTTTCCACCATTACTTAGATAAGTTCATGGTGGTATTTATTGGTATTTATTGACGACATCTTGGTGTAATCCAAGAGCCAGGAGGAGCATAAAAGACATCTCAGGATTGTGTTGGAGACGCTGAGACAGGAGAGGCTGTATGCCAAGCTCAGCAAATATGAGTTATGTTTAGATAGAATAGATAGCCTACGCATCGAGACAGCTGAGAGTTCATGAGGAGAACTAGGTGACGCACGACCTGGAGCTAGCTGCAGTGATATTTATACTAAAGCTATGGCGACACTACCTTTATGGAAAGCATGTTGAGATTTATATAGAACACAAAAAGTCTGAAGTATGTCTACACGCAGAAGGAGCTCAACATGAGACAGAGGCACTAGCTAGAGTTAATGACATATTGGGATATCGAGTTGCAGTACCACCCTGACGAGGCGAATATAGTAGCAGATGCCTTAAGTAGGAAGATTCATCCCGGGGGTACGAAGATGTACCAAGATTTGAGGCAACATTACTAGTAGCATGGGATGAAGAGAGAGATTGCAAGATTCATGGCGAGATACTTGGTATGTCAGCAAGTCAAGGCTGAATATAAGAGAACTGCAGAACTATTGCAGTCACTTCCCATTCCCGAGTAGAAGTGGGAACGCATTACCAAGGACTTTGACTCAGGATTCCTGTGAAGCCCTAGCGGGAAGGATGCACTTTGGGTTATCGTAGACAGACTCACCAAGTCTGCACATTTCTTGCCCTTCAGAGTTGGGCAGTCCACATATATGTTAGCTGACATGTATATGAGGCAGATAGTATGACTACATGGAGTGCCTGTCAGCATTGTATCAAATCGTGATTCCAGAATCACGTTATATTTTTGGCGGAGTATGCAGGAGAGTCTAGGAACTCATCTCAAGTTTAGCACTACATATCATCCACAGACTGATGGCAAGTCAGAGCGTACGATACAGATACTAGAAGATATGTTGAGAGCGTGCATGATCAATTTTGGAGGATCTTGGGAGGACCATCTACACTTGGTGTAATTCTCCTACAATAATAGCTACCAGGCTAGCATTCAGATGGCACCTTATGAGGCACTGTACGACAGGAAGTGTAGGTCACCAGTACGTTGGAGTGACCTGGGAGAGCGTCAGATACTTGGTCTAGAGTTGGAGACACAGACAGTAGAGAAAGTCAAGCAGATTCAGAGCCACCTGCGTGGAGCACAGGACAGACAGAAACCTTAGGAAGATGCGTACCGCAGACCTTTGGAGTTCAAGGAAGGTGACCATGTATTTTTGATGATAACGCTTACTCATGGTACCATCAGATTCGGAGGCAGAGGCAAGCTGAGTCCGAGGTACATCGGACCTTTTGACATCTTGGAACGAGTTGGCGAAGTGGCTTATCGTCTCGTATTGCCTCCATCATTAGAAGGAGTGCATGACGTATTTCACGTATCACAGTTGAGGAGATACGTGGCAGACCCTATCTACGTGCTTGATCATTCGGAGATTACAGTCGGGCCCAGTTTATCTTACGTAGAGCAACAAGTGGAGATACTCGATCGCAATAAGAAGAATTTGAGAGGTCAGACTATTCGACTGGTCAGAGTTGCATGGAAGCATCATTCGCCAGGCGAGTCTACCTAGGAGCGCGAGGATTCTATTCGACAATGTTTTTCGTATTTATTTGAGGACCAAGGTACGAATTTACGTACCGCATTTGATTACTAGTTTGCTTTTAAATTCTCTTAGCTATTATTGTGCTTTACTTTTAATTTCGGGGACAAATTTTTTCTAAGTTGGGAAGGATGTAAACCCCCTCATTTATTTCTATAGATAGTCTGGTATGGGATAGAAAATTTATGTTTAGCAGCAGATGTTTGAGGTTTAGAGTAAGGTTGCAGATGTCTGATTATTTTAATTAAACCCTCAGCGCACACTACCATTGTTAAAATATTCGTATCCCAACATCAGCCCATAAATTCCAACAGATTGTTGCACTTTTGACTTGACACGCCAATTTAGGCGCTGGACTTTTCCGTCACTCAAAATCATATTTTCTTGTGCTCTAAATTAATTGCACAATTTTCTGTAACCGAAATCCATTATTTAATCCCGTGTCGTGTACCTGTGTCGTTGTCATTAATTTTGAGACACCAACTCAACCCGTTGAGCCGGGCCAATTAAAGGGTCCAATACTGACACCAAGCCTACACCCTTCATGACCTTTGTGTCACTCCCAATTGAGATCCCATGTGCCCCCATTTAATTTAAGAGCACATAACAATTTATTCTAATTAAATTAGGGATACCAACTTTGACTAATTCCATTTTTAATCCTAATTTAATTCCAATGTCCATTTAATTAAGCCCATGCAAAACACACAATACCCCCTCACCCTACAAACCACCAAACACCAATTCTCCCACCATTTTTCTATCATTTCATGTGTTTGTGCAAATTCCCAAATTTAAGGGATTTATTCACAAATTTTGCATTAGGTGTCATCCCCTCATTGGCCCAAGCCAATGAAGAAGGCTCACCCTCACCCTTGACCGATTCAACCCAACCCCACTCTCCCCTTGGAATGAACAAAATTTTCTTCATGAGAAATCTGAGCCACTCATTTGAAATAGGCTCATCCTCACCATCCATTCTACCCACACTTCTCTATTTAATGTCTCTTTCTTCCCTCTCCCCAATGCAGGCCCTAATCCCCATGCCTAGAGAAACCCCCACCCCCTCTCTCTCTCCTCCCTCCTTAAACCCCAGCCGACCTCCTATTCTTTTCTTCTTCTTCTTCTTCTTCCTTTATTCTTCTCCTTATTCCTTCCTTCTTCTCCCTTGGAGAAGCGACCTCCGGCCGAGACCCCCGTTCCACCACCGGCGCTGCCCCGAGCTCCAGACGCAGGCAGCCATGCCCATCCGCCTTTGCCGTAGCCAACTGACTGCTGCACCGCATCCTCCGGCCGAGATCTCCCTCCGGCCACCCGCTGAACCGCCCCTCGAGCTGCTGTCACTAACCACGATTTCTCCCTGCAGCTTCGACAGTGCCACGAGCTCCGGCAGTCAGTCATTCCAGTCGACTTCACTGTTAAGCCACCGCCGCACCTGCCATCACCTCCAGATTCACGACCACCTTCACACACCAACGCCACCACCGCCATCACCACCCTCCAGCATTGCTCCGGACTCCCTTAACCATCATCTCCATCCGCTGTCGGCTACTTCGGCCAAGCAGCTACCTCTACTACGACCATCTTCACCTCCAGTACTTCCTCCACCACCATCACACCAACACCACCACCACAGTCGGCCTTGCCACCCCCGTCGGCGGAGGGGTCAGCTCCCTCAATATGCAGCTCAGAAAGGAGCTCGACCTCTACGCGTCGCTCGTCCATTACTTCAACTTGGAGGGGCTACGAACGAGGCACGAGAGCGTGGACATCGTCGTGATCCGTGAGAACACCGAGGGGGAGTACTCGGGGCTCGAGCACGAGGTCGTCCCCGGCATCGTCGAGAGCCTCAAGGTGATAACAAAGTTTTGTTCACAGCGGATTACAAAATATGCTTTTGAATATGCCATATTGAGTTTAAGGTTTGAATGCATCGAGATTTAGGGTTTTATTTGTCACGCCCCAGTCCCAAAATACGTAGGACCAGGAATACGTGACACGCCAGCTACGCATTCGACCAGACTCTGGTCTGACTCGAATACGTATAAGCTGTAAAATATAAAGGACACTAACTAGATATCCCATAAATATAAACCTCTATGTCTCAATCCACAATGTACAGCAGTATACAAGAATGAGCTATATGTGCTAGAGTCAGCCGCCCAATAACATACTAACTAAAATAGACTCGAGAAGAAGTATGAGTCTATAAAAACTAGGCTACAACAGCAGATGAATAATCAATGTAAAGTAACCATAATGCCGGTAGATAAGATGTGAGTACCTGGTACAGTGCCTGCAAGACATGCCACTTCCTCAGTATCTCCAAGTGCTCCGTAATCATGTATGCTGCAAAACTGGAAGGAAACCAGATCCTCAGAGGGACGTAATAAGGTACAAAATACAGCATGCCAAGAAAACAGAAAATACAAGTGCACGACAGGGTACTCTATCATATCCAACTAGTATGACACAGTTTAAAGACAATGTTCGACGCGTGGGCTGTCCAAAATAAAACCGTAGCTCCGGACACGGAAATACATGGCACGTACCGCAGCTCCGGGCAAAGAGTCACACGGGTGATACCACTATACTAGATACTTGATCAATCACAGAAATAGTATATGTACATATATAAGCGCGTACAGAGGAGCCAAAGCGTCTAGTAATTATCTTCCCCTTCCCAAGCGGTCAAAGATGGTGCGCTGAACCTGAACCTCTATCTAACAGTCTCGACACACAGAAGTAATCTCAATAGACGCGACCCTAAGGTCGTCCCAGTCTCTGGTCATGATGTCAGTATCAGGATACAGGAATCTGGAACGATCATAGTGTATGAGTGTGTCCTGGGGTGTCGATATACTCAGGTACGCATATCAGGATGCTATGAAACTAGCAACAATCTTTCTAAGACGTTACGACGTACGTCTTCACCCGGTTGTGATCCGGACGTAAAGTATCGAACGTTAACATAAATACGTGTACAATGTATATAACGAAACAATAAATATCTGTAGACTGAAGTACAGGGTGGCAAGGTACACTTGCCTGCGTCCGGCTGCTGAAGATGGGAATCCGGTACTGCGTCCAAGCCCTCAAGTCCTGCAGTACCTAGAGATGAGATACAAACCAGAATCAATAGTCTATTCTACGACATACCGGGATGCTACACACATCTACAACTAAACTCAGTCTCAGCTACGACTCACAGGGACAAGTCACTAGGGGGTTGACCACAGTTGACTATCGGTACGATACGTCAAATCACCTAGTCATTTGTACCACATCATCAAACCATCCTCAACACACAGTTTATGATTTTAAGTTGCTCGTTTAATATCGTTGTTACCAATCACCATATACCTCCCTAAATCAATCACCTTAAATTTCCAGTTTCTTAATTATCGATCACACTAGTCCTCCATCAGACATTCACCTACTACCCTTACTAATTATACATTTAAATTGAGCATTTTATACTACATACTTCAAAGACAAGTTTCCTCTACATAACATCCACTGTCCACTGGATCATAAAATTATACCATTCCTTAATGGTGAATTCAATTACAACCCATACTAACAATTCTATATATGTTGTATAAGTAATGCTTCTCTTCCCAATTAAACACCCAAGTATAAATCATCAATCCGTGTTCCTAAACCCTAACTACTGCACACAACCATAAGTATCAAGGATCCTCATTCTTATATATATAATGTGTTAAAAAGAAAGAACCCTAACAAACCACATATAATAACCCTAATCAACATACCTATACATATAGCTCAAAGAAACACTACACTACACTACATAAACTATAAAACATATTAAACCTCATTAAACACAACCTCAATCCATATTCACATTAATCATCATTAACCTCAACCTATATATACCTCAATCACATATTTCAAGTACCATATTACACTAGCCATACATATCCACATATATAACCCAAAAACCTAGCTAGCATTTCACATATATAAACATCATCCTATTTAAAACCATAACAAATCTGGAAATTAAATAAAGATAGGGGGAGAGTCGACCTTGACGACTATAATGCCGGGTACGGCCGGAGAAGGTGGCCGGGGGTGGTGGTGAAGAGGTAAGGGTGGTGGTGATGATGGTGGTAGTGGTGGTGATGGTGGTGGTAGTGTAAGCTGGAGGTGGTGGAGGTGGAAACTGGAAGAGGGGAGATGGCCGGGAGAGGTTGGACAAGGAGGAGGTCGGAGCGGGGGACGGCTCAGTCCAGCGCGGGGGACGCACAGCCGGTGGAGGAAGCTGCTGCGGACCGGTCGACTGCTGAGCCACGGCCGGAGGGAACGCACAGCGGGGTCGGGGGGACTGCGCCGGTCGGGTGCGGTCGGGAGAGCACAGCGGTCGGCTGTGCAGTCCGGCGGGAAGGTCGGCGGGCTGAAGCTGGAGTTGCCGTGGAGGTCGGCTGGCCGGAGCCGAGGCGGCTGCACCGGAGTCGGGCCGGAGTCGACCGTCGGTCGGAGGTCAGGTCACTCCTTAGTGAGAAAGAGGGAGAAGAAATAAAGGAAGAAGAAGAAGAATGGAGGAAGGAGAAGCTTGCATGGAGAAATAAATGGAGGAGGAGAGAGAGAGGGGGGGTAGGGTTTTCTATGCATTGGGATTAGGGCCGGCTTGGGAGGAGTGAAGGGTGATGTGATGGTTTTATAGGGAGTGGTGAAAGGATGGAGGGTGGAGATGATGCCATTCAAAATAGAGGGCCAAGATTACTCATGAGAAGAATTATTTCTTCATGAGAAAAGAAGGGGTGAGTCTAATTCGGTCACCACACATGTAACCTCAACATTTGGTTTTGGCCAATGGGGTGAGGGCACCTAAAATCTCTAAATTGCAACTTAGCCCCCCTAAATTTGGAAAATTATATGAACACATAAAATGACGCAAAATTTGTGGAGAAAATTGTGTTTAGTAATTTTCATGGTGAGAGGGTGTTGTGCGTTAGGTACGGGTTTAATTTAAAGGGCATTGGGATTAATTAAGGATTAAAAATAGGATTAGGGAAAATGGGTATCCCCGATTTAAATAGAAATAAAGTGTCCCACAATTTTAAATTAAATGGGGGCACTTGGGGTCAAACTTCGAAAATGGCACAAAGGCCAAAATTGGTGGAGGCTTGGAGTCAGTCTTGGACCCTTTAGTTGGTCTAGCTCAACGGGATAAGTTGGTATCTCAAAATTGAGGGTAACGACACAGGTGTCCGATACGGAATTAAATATGGATTACGATTTCGAAAAATTGTGCAATTAATTTAGAGCACAACAAAAATTTGATTTTGAATGACGAAAAAGTCCAGTGCCTAATTTGGTGTGTCAAGTCAGAGGTACAATAATCCGATAGAATTTATGGGCTGATATTGGGCTCCGAATGATTAAGCAATGATAGGGCGCGCCAAGGGTTTTAATTAAAAGAAATAAAATACCAGACAACTTAACTTCACTCTAAACCTCAACATCTGCTGCTAAATTCAAAATTTTCCAAATCCAAAATTGACTATCTATAGAATAAATCGAGGGGGTTTACATTCTTCCCAACTTAGAAAAATTTTGTCCCCGAAATTAAAAGTAAGGCACGATAATAGCTAAAAGAATTTAAAAAAACAACTAGTATTAAAATGCCGTACGTAAATCCGTACCTTAGTCCTCAAATAAGTACGGAAATCGCTGTCGAATAGAATCCTTGCGCTCCCATGTAGACTCGCCTGGCGAATGGTGCTTCCATGCCACTCTGACCAGTCGAATCGTCTTCCCTCTCAAAGTCTTCTTGCTATGATCGAGGATCTCAACTGGCTGCTCTACGTAAGACAGACTGGGCCCGACTGTAATATCCGAATGATCAAGCACATGGCTAGGGTCTGCGACATATCTTCTCAGCTGCGATACGTGAAATACGTTATGTACTCCCTCTAATGATGGAGGTAATGCAAAAACGGTAAGCCACTTTTCCAACTCGTTCCAAAATGTCAAAAGGCCCGATGTACCTCGGACTCAGCTTGCCTATGCCTCCGAATCTGATGGTACCACGAGTGGGCGATATGCTCAAAAACACATGGTCACCCTCCTTGAACTCCAATAGTCTGCGGTACGCATCTACCCAGTATTTCTGTCTGTCCTGTGCTGCACGCAGGTGGCTCTGAATCTGCTTGACCTTCTCCACTGTCTGTGTCACCAACTCTGGACTTAGTATCTGACACTCTCCCACGTTACTCCAACAAACTGGCGACCTATATTTCCTGCCGTACAGTGCCTCATAAGGTGCCATCTGTATGCTAGCCTGGTAGCTGTTATTGTAGAAGAATTCCACCAAGTGTAGGTGGTCCTCCCAAGATCCTCCAAAATCAATCATGCACGCTCTCAACATATCCTCTAATATCTGTATCGTGCGCTCTGACTGACCATCAGTCTGTGGATGATGTGCAGTGCTGAACTTGAGACGAGTTCCTAGGCTCTCCTGTATACTCCGCCAAAAATGTGACGTGAATCTGGAATCACGATTCGATACGATGCTGACAGGCACTCCATGTAATCGCACTATCTGCCTCATATAGATGTCAGCTAGTATCTCTGTGGATTGTCCAACTCTGAAGGGCAAGAAAAATGTGCAGACTTGGTGAGTCTGTCTACGATAACCCAAACTGTATCCTTCCTGCTAGGGCTTCGCAGAATTTCTGTGACAAAGTCCATGGTAATGTGTTCCCACTTTCACTCGGGAATGGGAAGCAGCTGCAATAGTCCTGCAGTCCTCTGATGTTCAGCCTTGACTTGCTGACAAACTAAATATTTTGCCACAAATCTTGCAATCTCTCTCTTCATCACATACCATCAGAAATGCTGCCTATAGTCTCGGTACAACTTCGTACCCCCGGGATGAATAGAATAAGTCGAGCTATGAGCCTCGGTCATCAATTCTTGGTATAGCTTGACACTCAAAACGTATAGGCGATCTCCATACCTTAATGTTTCGTCTCCATGAATCCTGAGTCCTGTTTGCATGTCGACCTCTATCCTCTCTCGTAGACGTCGAAATCTCGCATCTGTAGGCAGGGCTGTCCTGATCCTCTCAATCAGTGTAGATTGTACCTCGAGACTGGTCATCTGTCCATCCATGCCTGGCAATACAATCTCAATCCCAAGCTCCTGGAGATCCTCTAACAATTGCTGCTGAGTCGTCAGAAAGTATGCCATGGGCTTCCTGCTTAAGGCATCTGCTACGACATTCGCCTTGCCTGGGTGGTACTGCAACTAAATGTCATAATCTGTCATCAACTCTAGTCAGCGTCTCTGCCTCATGTTTCCTTCTGCGTATAGACGTACTTCAGGCTTTTGTGATCTGTGTAAATCGCTACACGCTCACCATAAAGGTAATGTCTCCACAGCTTTAGTGCAAATATCACTGCAGCTAGCTCCAAGTCGTGCGTCGGATAGTTCTTCTCATGAACTCTCAGCTGTCTGGATGCGTAGGCTATCACCTTGTCGTATTGCATCAATACACATCCCAATCCGCTCCCTGACGCATCACTATACACTACAAATCCTCCTGATCCTGAAGGTAGTGTCAAGATCGGGGCTGATGTCAAACGCTTCTTCAGCTCATCGAAAGCCGCCTGACACTTGTCGGTCCAGATAAACTCTTCGCCCTTACGCGTCAGCCGCGTCATAGGCGCGGCTATCCTCGAGAAGTTTTCTACGAACCTCCGATAATATCCGGCAGGTCTGAGGAAACTCCTAACCTCTGTAACTGATGTAGGGGTAGCCCACGTCTCAACTGCAGCTATCTTCTCCGAGTCAACTGCTAGTCCATCTCCGGTGATTACGTGTCCCAAAAATGGTACTCGATCCAGGAAGAACTCATATTTGCTGAGCTTGGCGTACAGCCTCTCATGTCTAAACGTCTCCATCACGATCCTGCGATGCCTCTCATGCTCCTCCTGGCTCTTGGAATATACCAAGATGTCGTCGATAAATACCACCATGAACTTGTCTATGTACTGGTGGAAGACGTTGTTCATCAAATACATAAATACAACTGGCACGTTGGTTAAACCAAACGGCATAACTAGAAACTCATAGTGGCCATACTTCGTCCGAAAGGCCGTCTTCTGGATGTCCTCTCTCCGTACCTTGATATGATGATAACCGGATCTGAGATCGATCTTCGAGAATACACATGCACCGCTAAGCTGATCAAACAAATCATCGATGAGGCAGTGGATACTTGTTCTTTATTGTTACAGCATTAAACCCTGTAATCGATACACAATCATACCGTCCTTGAAGTTAATACACAGACGTACCGTCTCGTCCTTCTTCGGTACCATACGGTGGGTACTCCTCATGGAGAAACACTAGCCTGACTGAAACCCTTGTCTAAGAGATCCTCTACTATGGACCTTCTACTCAGCCAACTCTATCGGTGCTAGTCTGAAGATGGGAAAATAACTGGCTCCGCTCTTGGAGTCAACTCTGTAACAACTCTTTCTGTCAGGTGGCAGGCCCGAAAGATTCTCTAGAAACACATCCTCAAACCCTGATATAATACGGGGGTACACTGGTTCATCTTCTGCAGTGTGTGTCTCTAAGGTAGATGGGCACTATGTTCCCGGGCTCCCTGATGTAACTCAAACTCAGGGTAATCTGGTGGTTATAAATAATGTAATCACGTCGACAATCTCGCGTCGTGAGGTATTGGCTCAACGAATCCATGTCTAGGATAAGGTCATAGTGTAGACTAAACCTAAAAAATAATTTCTCCCGTTCTGTTTCCAACATCAATCCTCAAAAGAACAATGTTCCTTGCCTATTGTATAATTCTCTTCTCCTCAAAGTTTTCCCTAAAATTCTATTCCTCAAATTCCTTTTTTTCGTTATTTATCTGTCCAAGTCACATAGTGCAATTATAATAATGATGTCACCCAAGCACATACTAAAATTTCTGGTATTAGATCATCATCTTCCAAGTAAGAGCTTGAAATTTTTATCTCCTCTAGTCTATAATATCATTCCTGGTATTGCTATCATATACAATCACTAGTTTCCATCATCAGGCTTTGCATTCCCATAAATTATTCTAGGTCATGATCAACAATCCTTCTAGCTCTCTGTACTTCCAAGATCACTGTTACCTCAAGCACGGGTAGGGTACTACTGGGTCCAACTCTCTTGCCAACCTTCCACACTAGCTTTAGAATCCAAAGAACCCATTGTTTGTGGTGGAAAATGAAAGAATGAAAATGTATTCAAGATGGGGTTTACACGAAACCCGCCTTCTTTGGTTTACAAACAAACTTGTACAATTTGATCCTATACGAGGATGTGGGAGTACAATTTATTTAATCTGGGTAAATATTGCTATAGGTGTCTGATCTGCAGTCGATCAATTTAGCCCTTGGACCACACGATGATGAAGAAGTGCCGTGGAAGACAGGAAGCAGCTTCGAAGGTTACAAAAGAGGGTGGATGCACGATGCCAAAGTCGTCGATCCCTACTCTTTGCCTGAGCTCCGGATTCTTCTCTCTCTCTCTCTCTTGACCTCTGGTTCGATCTTTCTTGGAAGTTCGACCTTCGATTTCTTCGACCTTGGATCTGATATTAGTTTTCTTGACCAATTTCCCACCTTGTTCCTCATTGTTAGAGATCATGTCTTCCAGCGTGTAAGAAGTCGAAAAAGACGGCATCTTCGAGCAAGTGTCCACTGCAATGATGGATCATGGAAGGATATCTTAGCCTCCCTTGCTCTGGATAATCAACAACTTTATATGGCGGTTCTTCTAGGAGAAGGGAAGGGTCGTATTAGACCATATAGCTTGCAGGCTGTATATTTCCTACTGAGACCTCCGCGGACAAGAGCAGACAAACTGTAACTGCTGTCCTCGATCGAGTTGGGCTTTAAAGAAGCCTCAACTGGATCGGTCATGGCGTACGGAGCATGGGATCTGCATAATTTATGCAAGCCCCAACTCTGTATTCTCCCGCCTCTGATCATTGCCATGTCAGCCAGTTTGCTGGAACTGACTGACTGCTGGAGAAGATGGATGAAGAATTGTGCCCATGCGAGAACCTGCCAGAACAGCTTCTGGGCGATCTTCAGACGACGATGGGGAAATCCTTTGTAGACGGAGTTTCCCTCATATGTAATCATGACTTTAATCTTAATAAAATCGTCTTTCTTTTCTGCATATGATCGTTTTGCCATACGTTGCTGTCAAGTCTGAATATGTGTAGCCTCGACACGTCTGATTCTTTACGCCGACTCTGATAGAAAGAGTATTTAGGCCCTGTCCTTTACGCATAGCGAATAGTCCATAGAACGCTGTTGAGCATTTTGAATATTTTAGAATTGTCCTGCTGCTAGGACTGAGGGACCGCATAGAGTTTTTACTTCTGATGAACATAATTTTTGTTCAGACTTCGTCTTCAAGAATGACTTCTCAAAAATCCCTTGGATCAGGGTCGAGGAATGGCTGTCAAACTGAGTTGCCATCTTGATAGATGAAATATTCGGACTTGAGTCTGGATGAACCTCCAATTGACCCGAGAAGAGTAATTTCTCAATGTTTGAACTCTGTATGTTTTGGGTACTTGGGATATTTTGAGGTCAAGAAGGAGTATCTTCTGTGTGAATCTCCTGTAATCGACCGCCTTGAGAACTGTTCGGATATGCGGAAAGTCAGAGATCCGTAGTGTAGATGAGCTAAAAATCCTGAGTTCGTAGCCTATTGAGTGTAGAAATCCACCGAGCATGAAATCGTAGATTCGTAGCTGTTGAGCATGAAGTCGTAGGTTTGTAGCCTCTCGAGCATAAAAGCTACTGAGCACAAAGGCATCCGGGCATAAAACCATAGACTGATAGCTTGCGAGCATAAAATCGTAGATCTGTAGCTGTCGAGCGTAGAAAGCTCCTTAGCGTAGAACCGTAGATTTGTAGCCTGTGAAAAAGAAGTCTTCCGAGCGTAAGGTTATGGATCTGTTGCCTCCGAGCGTAAACTAAACGCCATCGAGCGTGAGATCGTCGATTTGGTATCTGCTGAGCGTAAAGTCGTAGGTTTGTAGCCTCTCGAGCATAAAAGCTACCGAGCACAAAGGCATCCGGGCGTAAAACCATAGACTTACAGCTTGCGAGCGTAAAATCGTAGATCTGTTGCTGTCGAGCGTAGAAAGCTCCTTAGCATAGGAACCGCTGACCTGTTTTTGCACGAAAAACTCTTCGAATTTGCTGACTGTCCGCCTTTCGAGAGTAGTGGGCTGATATAGTACCCAATCATAACCAAATATTAATTGTGAGATTTTGTTGGGGTTTCGAGGAGCCCGTCCGAGGATTCGAGGAGTCAACCCGAACTCTATATATATCCCAAGCTTTTGAGAGAAAAACTTTTCATCCGTCTTCTGTGAAAGAGAACCTTCGACTGTTTGAGTTTTTCTCCTCGTTCTTTCTCTGAGCATTCCGAGTTTTCAGAAATGGTGCCGAAACAGATCCCCTCCACTAAGGGAAAGAACATAGGTTCTTCTTCTCGTTCTTCTGCCCTAGCGAGAGAGTCTTCGGTCGGACAAGGCAAACTTTCATCTGAGCGAAGCATCCTGCCGACGGGTAGCGCACCCGGCCTTAGAGGTAGAGCCTTTAGGATGACAAAAAATCCTTCGCACATGTTGAACGTGACTGCGCTACGTCGTCTTCTGTGCTGATAGCCTCTTTGAGGAAGATGACGTACGGGGACGTTTTCATCTTTTACGCCCATATTTCTAATGTGCCAGCATAAAAATGCCATATTTTTGTAGTTTTGAGCGTAAAAGCTCTGACTGCCGAAAACTTGGTGTATACTATAAAATTTTAGTTTTACGCTTGTGGATGGGACCTCCGACGTAATAACTAGAATTTTGGCAGTCTGGCGTAAAGCACGGACTGTATACCACCAATTACGCTTCTGGATGTGACTTCCGGCGTAAAATGACCAAAATTTGTACAGTCTTGGCGTAAAGCACAGACTGTCGTTTCTTGGTCTTTATGTTGCAAGATTTTTAATAACGTGTTTTCCTTGCACTTTTGCAGTTAACTTGCATGAGTCCCCACTGGCCGAGGTGATGGGTTCCGCTGTCGGGATGCTGCACTCAAACTATCTGGAGGATCTGTCTCACGTGACATTTTCTATCTCGGGACCCCAGTATCCTGAAGGAAGGGAGATCTTGATATCGGCTCAGGGTGAGCGGACGTTGCTGAACATGATTAACGGAGAACCCCTGACGTACATAGACGGGGACCAGTACATCAAGCCAACTTTTCTCTTTGGGGACATGATTGACAAACAGTCCCAGACGAAGCCCAAGAGAGAACCCTGGGTTTTCCTTGCTGAGAGTGTGGTCTTGTATCTGCCAACGATGCCGAGAGATTATCCCATCTCGGCCTTCTCCCATGCTACACATCCCAGGAGGATGTCGTGGACGCTGAATCCCGATCTTCACGGCAAGCCGGGGAAGATCTTTCATTTGAAAGGAGCTGACCAGGGGTCATTTGTCAGCCGCCCTTCCAGCGTTGTGACGGTGTTCAGGGGACTATGCCCGGGCAGCGTCCCGAGTGAAGACAGTTCAGTGATCCAGCCGGTCCAATTGTCGACTTTCTGCAATGACTTCATGGTGCGAGGGGGGTATACCCCAAGGAGAATCCTTGGTGCAATGGGTGGATCACCCCAATAAACCTCCGATGGGCTTGCCTAGTTGACTGGGCCTTGAAGCATTTTCGGAGAGAGTTGGAGGTCATTGGGCTGTATGCTGCTGTGAGTGCGACGAGTGTTGGGTTGCCTCCCAACCCTAACCTGTTTCTGGCACAGATGGAGCGATACATTTAGCTCACCGGGACCTTCGCCACTCCACTGGGGGAGTTGGGGTTGGCCCTCCATGAGATGGCAGTGATCTCGAGACTGCCGATGGGGGATACCCCATATGAAGAGTATGTTCCCACCAACCGGGAGTTGGAGGACTCGGATCCTCGGGTTGTGGAGGTGTATCAGGAGATGATGTGCCACTACTTCGCGTGCACTGCTTTTTATGATGAGCCTTCTGATTTGGCTCACACCACTAAGTGGATGTCCTACCTTTTCTTCCACCGGGCCAGGGCCGCTAAGTCGGAGAAAGTCTCGGATGGCAAGAATGAGCCTGTGAATTATTTGGGCGTGCTCTGTGCCCAGGTCGTCGAGGATCTTATGGAGGATGCTAAAGCTCCAGATCAGATTCTCAATGACGGGGTAGAAAAGTATCCTGAAGGCACTAAGGCCTACAGTTACTTGAGGCGCTGCCGCAGGCCTCTGTCTAAGGAAGCTCGGTTGGCTGGTTTCCTCTCCATATGGCTGCGTCGAGTAGTGGTGCCCGGTATCGCATCCGCGGACCGCATTCACCGAAACATCCTGTGGCCTACCGTGCGTCTGGTGTTTGGGACAAGACTGGGCTTGCTCCCTGCCATGGTGTGCCGTATACAGGCTGGCCTGAGAGCCATGACTGATGGACTGCTCGTCGATGAAGCTCGGCGTGATAGCTTTCCCCAGGTAGAGTTACCATACCTGTACTTGATGGGATGGTTAATTCTCCACAACCCCCGGGTGATGTCTCCCGGCCCTGGTAGTAGCACGGGAGGTAGTTTCTTGCTGAACTACAAGGACTCTCTCTGGAACGTGAACACAGTCTTAGACTGTCGGATGGTGCTGAGTCTCAGTCACGGCTGTAAGCTTCTCTGCACTGTCCCCTCTATACATCGTAATCAGTCGGGGATTAGACTTGAGGATTTAGGTAGAGAGAAGACCAATCTTTCTCCGGAAGCTTTTAATTGGTTGGTCTGCATCAGACCCTCCCATTTGCTGTACAAAAGCGAAGATCATTGCTTCTTCGAGCCCTACTTGCCCAGTCGGTTCGCCAGGCAGTTTGGGTATGATCAGCTGCACGTGGGCAATGCCGTCACCAGCTTCAGGTCCAGGGGCGGACTCATTGATGGAGCCAGAGGATGGCGGTATTTTATCATGGGTTGCACGGGAGCAATCTTTATCGTGCCGGTCGTCACACTCTCCACGGAGCTGCGCATCCTCCATTTGTATGCTCAGTTCTACGTGGCGATCAACACCTTCCATCATGATTTTGACATGCGTGGAAGCTTTAGGGTGCCTTCTCCCAAGCTTGGAGGAAGAGTCGAAGTCCCCTCGGTTTCATCTGACAAGGGTGAGGAGTCCGTCACTCCGGATGAGCCTCTGGTGTCGGTTCCGAGGTGTGAAGTGCCTCCGCCTGCGGGGGCTTTGGCAGTCTCTGGGAAGCGAAGGGCTCCTGCTTCGATGCAGACTTCCCCTCGCAAGAGGAAGAAGAAGACGGTTAATCATTCTCTCCGGATTCCTGGTATTGAGGCTCCTAGAGAGGAACCTGCTGTCTCCCCTGTTGGGGATGTCTCTTTGATTGGAGGTTCCTCGCCTTTCGGAGAGGGACCCTCAGTTTCGGCTGGCGGTGCCGGAGAACTCCTTCTTGAGGCTGTCGTTGCTGCCACCAGTGGAACAAAATCGCCTGCGTGGCCGAGGCAAATGGGAGAATCTTTTCCTAGACCAGCAACGGATGAAACTCCTGCCGTGTTCGTGAGCATGCCTAGCGAGATTCCAGTTGACGAACCTCGACTGCGTCTTGGCAAAGGCTCGGTAGAGCACTGGCGATGTCGGTTGGCCCACCCCCTTCTCCAGGTATGACAGTTTGCATTGCGTCATTAAGGCGTGATTTAGCTACATCGGCTGTAGATGCGGCATATATACCGTTGGCTACGGGTAAATGTCATCTTTATGTATCCTCTTAGAAATATTACCATCATATTGATATCAACTTTCTTGTCCTCTTCTCAGGGGATGGCGTCCACGGGGAGTATAACGTTGAAGCACCTTCTGGCTCTGCTCGGGCTCCTGGCGATGATATTTAGGGGCCCGACTTTGAGGAGGAAATACCTTTGGGGGCCAGCTCGCCCGGAGTAGTTTCGTCATCTCAAGAGGAGGACAAAGCCGTTATCGTGACCTCGTATCTCGCGAGTACGCCGATGACTTCGACCGTCGTTGTCGCACCTTCTTCGGTCGTACCACCCGTCGAGGCGGCGGCTGTGGCCACCTCGTCTGCAATCATTCCTGGAGGGGGACTCGCCAATATCGTGGCCACTCCTGGCGTCCAATCGGATCTAGTTGCTCTGACTGAGCAATACACCAGCCTCTTTTACACCAGTTTAAAAATGCTGATATCAATGGTATTGGCGAAGAATCTAGACTTTGAGCGTCTGAAGAAGGCTTCTCAGTTTTCGATCAGGGCGATCAGGGAGTTCGGCGATTCTGGGGCAGCTGACGCCCTGGAGGCGATGGTTAATGGGTTGGAGCAACCTATTAACGAATACTTGCAGCTGGCTCGGGGCAGCTTTGAAGCTGAGGTCCAGGCCAGATACGACCTCATGACTACGCGACTTACCAAGCAGCTGGAGAGCCTAGATAACTCCATCGAAGCACATAAGCTGGAGATGGATGAAAGAAAAGCTGTCGTGGAGGAGGTTCTTGCTCTTCAGTCGAAGTTCCAATCCGAGCATGAAGGGAACGTAGCGAGGGCCCGCAAATTGAAGGAAAAACTCGCTCTGGCAGAGGAGTGGGCTTCTCAGTCGTTGGCAGGTCTAGATGTAGCGACTGGTCGAATGAGCACAGCACGACAGGATCTGGAGCGTGCAGAAGCTGCCCGTGCTGGCTCTCTTCGGGCAAGGGCCAAGCTGTCCTTTGTGAACAATCCCGAGGCATGGCTGGAGCTGGCCCGCGCTGATGCCTTGGTTTCCAGGGATGAGAGGATAGCTGTACTGGTACAGCTGATTCGCGATCTGACCGCTCCCCCACAATGATGTACCCTTTCTTCTTTTTGCTTCCCAGATGTTACTCTGCTCTTTTTGGGAATAAATAAAGCGAATCTTTTCTAACTTTGTGGACCCATCATTTTGGAATATAAATGATAGGTTTGGGCGAGAGTGATATCAGAGGTAGTATGGACGTGATAGACTCTCGATAAACTTTTAGCAGGACATATCTATTCAGAGGTCATACGGACATGATAGAATATGCTTTGGTAGGATATATCTATTCATAGGTCATACGGACATGATAGAATATGCTTTGACTAAAGTTGGTAGACAAGACGCTATCAGAGGTAATATGAACGTGATTGGTATCGCATTTCCAAATTAGTCGAACATATCTATTTAGAGGTTATATGGACATGATAGAATATGACCCGACTAGTTTTGTTTTAGAAGTAGTTTTGTCAGAATTGAGATTCTCGCTATATTCGACTTGAGCAGGGGAGGTTTAAGCATAGTACCTCTTCAGAAATTTACCGTTGATAGGAGCCATTAACAGGTCTCCATTAGGCTGGGCTAACCTGTAAGCGCCGTTTGAGAACGTTGTCTCGATCACATAAGGGCCTTCCCACTTGGGCTGGAATTTGCCTTTACTCCTGTGAGTAAGAATCATCGGCCTTCTTACGGCTAAAACTAGCTCGCCGATTTTGAACACTCTTTCCTTTACTTTATGATTGAAAGCTCTGGAAATGCGTGCTTGGTAGAGCGCGATGCGCTGTTGAGCTTGGAGGCGTTTCTCGTCTAATCCTTCTAGCTCTTGAAGCCTTAACAGGTCATTCTTCTCTTGAGTCAGCTCGTTAGTCACTGCTATCCTGAGTGACGGGATCTGGATTTAAATGGAGAGAACTGCTTCGCTCCCGTAGACCAGTAAAAATAGGGTACAACCTGTCGGTGTTCGTACCGTTGTACGGTATGCCCAGAGACATTCGCCCAGCTTCTCATCCCAATCTCTCTTGTTTGAAGAGACGAACTTCTTCAAGAGTTTGATAATGGTTTTGTTGAAAGCTTCCGCCAAACCATTAGCAGCTGGATAATATGCCGTAGAGGCAATATTATGTATCCGATTTTTATCGCAAAATCGATGAAACGCTTGGCTGATAAACTGAGGCCCATTGTCATGAATTATCCTCCGGGGTACCCCGAAGCGATAAATGACGTGATGCTTAATGAAGCTGATTACATTAGACGCCTTTACCTCAGCAAGAGGGATCGCCTCTGCCCATTTGGAGAAGTAATCCGTGATGGCCAGTATGAACCGGTGACCTCTGGAAGAAGACGGGTGAATAGGACCAATGATATCCAAACCCCATGCTTCGAAAGGCCAGGATGCAACCGTAGGATGTAGATATTCAGACGGTTGATGTATAAAGTCTGCATGAACCTGACAGGCTCTGCATTGTCTTGCATAGTTGATTGCGTCTGCGATCATAGTGGGCCAGTAATAGCCTATTCTCCTGATACGATCCTGTAACTTAGGACCGGGCTGATGTGCTCCGCATACGCCGTCGTGAGCTTCCTGGATAATCTGTTGTGCTTCGTCGTCAGGAAGACATCTCAATAGCAATCTTTCGTAGGTCTGGCGATATAGTCATTGTGAAGATGCATCGAAGTAGAAGCGTAGTCTTTTGACGGATACTGCTTCTTTGGGGCCCTCCGACAAGATTCCGTATGCGACAAAATCTATGAAAGGACTTCTCCAGTCTCTTCTAGGGGGATCTGTGTTCACAGCGTAGCTGCGCTCTATGTGAAAGTTGTTCTTTACACAGAATAAATCTCTGTTAAGAAGTATTACCGAATCCTGCCTTCTTATAGGAGTGGCTAAATCCGCAGCTAGACTGGCTAGGGCATCAGCTTCCAGATTCTGAGATTGAGGTATATGCTCTAGGAAGAACCCTTTGAATGTTATGGCTATCTCGACCGTTGCTTGGTGATAGGGGATGAGGTCTGGATTTCAGACTTCATATATTCCCCTGACTTGATTGACGATAAGCGGAGAATCACCAAAAGCTTCCAGGGACTCGACCCGCAGCTCTTTGGCAGCTTGGAGCCCGATTAGCAGAGCATTGTACTCTGTCACATTGTTGGAGCATGGCTCGCTAAGAGAATATGCTCGGTAGATGACGAGTTTATCAGGAGTGACCAGGACGATCCCTACCCCTGAAACCACGTTTCCTTTGGGACCAGTCCTGGAGGCGCCGTCGAAGAACAGTTGCCACGCGTCACTTTCCATTGCGGAATTACATTCTGCAACTTCATCGGGAATGTCCTCGTATAATTTGGAGGCCTCCGGGATTGGATGAGCAGCTAGGAAGTCGGCCAGCGCTTGGCCTTTGATGGACTTCTGCGGGACGTATACCATGTCATATGGTGTTAACAGCATCGCCCAAGTCGCGAGTCGGGAATTAAGAGCACTTGCCTTGCTCATCAGTACTCGAAGAGGGTTGATCCTGGAGATGATTTGAATAGTCTAGCCGGTGACATAGTGCCGCATCTTCTGGATAGCGAACATCAGAGCCAAGCATTCTTTCTCCACTGGGTTGTACCGGTGTTCGGCTTCGACCATCATCCTGCTGAGGTAGTAGATAGCCTGTTCATGACCCATATCGTTCTTCTATGCGAGAAAAGCTCCTAGCGAATGATCCATCGCTCGAACGTACAGCAAGAATGGTCTCCCCATGACGGGAGGTACCAGAATTGGCGAACTGGTGAGATAGCGCTTGATATCTTCGAACGCTTGCTGACAGGTTTCGTCCCATACGAAGGATACACCTTTCTTCATGAGATGCGAAAAGGGATGACATCTTCCCGAGAGGTTGGATATGAATCTCCGGATATAAGCCAGACGGCCTTGAAATCCCCGGAGTTCCCTTAGATTACGGGGCAGTCGCATTTCTACGATGGCCTGGACTTTGTCAGGGTCCACTTGGATGCCTTTGGCGGTAATGACAAATCCCAGGAATTTGCCACTAGATACACCCAGAAAGGACTTCGTAGGGTTCATCTTGAGTTGATGTTGGCGCATTAACTCGAATACCGTCCTCAAGTCTTGAATGTGATCATCTTTGAGGCAGCTCTTGACGGCTATGTCATCCACGTAATATTCTACTATTTTGCGTAAATGCTCATGGAATATGTTACTCATAGCCCGTTGGTATGTAGCCCCGGTGTTCTTCAATCTGAAGGGTATGACCATATAGCAATATACCCCCAACGGGGTCCGGAAGGCAGTGTGCTTCTCGTCTTCAGGATGCATCTTTATCTGATTGTATCTTGAGAATCCGTCCATGAAAGACATGCGTTCAAAACCGTAGGTGTTGTCGATCATGATGTCCGTGATGGGAAGAGGGAACTCATCCTTGGGGCAGGCTGCATTCAGATCTCGGTAATCGATGCAGATACGTATTTTACCATTTTTCTTCATGACTGGGACGACGTTGGCGACCCAGTCGGGATATTGTTCTTCCCGGATGAAACCGTAGGCTATCAACTTCTTGACTTCAGCTTCGATGGCGTCCATCATATCCGGGCAGAACCGGCGTTGGTGCTGCTTCACAGGCTTTGAATCGGTCAATATGTGGAGTTTGTGAGTAGCCACCTTTGGATCAAGGCCCGGCATGTCCTCATAATTCTATGCAACGACGTCGATATATTCTTTTATCAGCTGGATAACTTCTTCCCTTTCAGTTGGGGAAAGATTGTTACTGATAAATATCGGCTTTGGCGAAAGTTCACCCCCAACATCAACCTGGATAACTTCGTCTTTGGTGGGAGGTTCCCTTTGCTCGAAGCGGAATTCCCACTGCATATCCATTTGTTGGGCCCAAGAATCATTCTCAAACAGTTCAGATTCTTGTTCGTCTGATTCGAAGGAATCTGTCACTACCATATTCACTGATAATGTTTGTTCGAGAGCATCAGGCAAGTCGGAGGGCGACGAGCCATTCTGAGAAGAGGAGAAGATATCTTCGTCCGACTTAGAGAAGGTGGCATATCCTAACCCGAAATGAGTTCGTTGATAGTAGGGGTCGCCGCGCAGCGACGTTCTTCTGCCTCTTCCGTAGTTGAGGCCTGGCTTCCGCTCCAAGTCGTAGCCCATGTTTTGCATAATCCTCAACGCTTGCGGGCTGTATCGGTGAACTTACATTTTTCCAGCATCGTCATTGAAAGAATCTTCCTGGATAGCCGGTTGATTGCGCATGCGGCCGAAGACTATTGAACGTTGGCTGCTGCAGGTAGGCGGGACAATGAAGATAGAATCCTCATGTGGTCCATACATCGTGATAACGTTGGATGATGATGCTACTTCCCAGACATACGGACGGTAGGTGTTCATAACTTCCAAGAATTTTTGTGCTATGGGTTCTACCTCGTCACGGGGAGTGGATTCCTGATTTGGATTTTGAGCGTCAATGTACTGGAAAAGAGGATGTTTATTATCATCTGGAACTCCGTTCCTGGTTGCATTTACATCGGTCGGCTGTCCGTTGCGTCGAAGGTTGATGACCAAGGGTGGAGGCTTCTGGTTCAAAGTGACCACTAGAGGATCACTCCCCTTTCCTGACCTGGTCTTGTTCAGGTGAATAGCCATAGGCTCCATGGCTTTTGGACGAGTGGTTTGTCCTTTCACTCTGATTGACATCGGTAGTGCGGCAGCGGGTTCTTCTGGCTCCCGGTGGGATTCCTTCTCTGCCTCGCCTGACACTTCTTCCGTGTGGTCTTGAGAGTACAATACGACATCGAAATAGTAGGATTCTACTCCTTTAAACGGGTTTAGGTCAGCAACCTCCGTTTGTATTGTTCCTTGGGGGTCTACATATTTAAGACATTGATATAGAGTTGAAGGAACGATGTTGTGGTCGTGGATCCACGGTCTTCCCAGCAAAATGTTGTAGGACACCTCTGAATCGATGACGTAACATGTGGCCACCGATCTAAGGTTGCCAATCTGGATCCTCAGGCAAATTTTCTCCAAGGTTTACTTCTTCCGGCGTTGAAACCCACGATTATAGTGGAGGTGTAAGCCAATTCGCTGGTAGGAATCCTCAGCGGTCTGAGCAGACTGTGAGGGATGATGCTGATCGACGATCCCGGATCTATGTAAATCCGATCGACTGACATGGAACCGACGTACCCGGTGTAATAGAGGGGCCTGTCATGCCTGTTATGTTTTAACAGCATGTCGTCTTGAGTGAAAGTGATATTTGGGACCACTTCCATTACACTGTGGCATTGAGGACACGCCACTGGTTCTTCGTCGGGGGACTTGAGCTGGGTCAAGCATGCCTCCGCCTGCATCAGTGCTTCACTCAGGGCTAGACGAGTATCTTGGGAGAGCCTGAGTAGCTCGAAGATGGACAGCCTAGCTAGTGTATTAGCCAGTTGGGCCAGTATGTCGAAGTTGTATCCTTCTCTAAACCTTTGTTTGGAATATTTTTCACAGGTTTATCAAAGCGCACTTCTCTTTGCTTCCCTTTGTCCGCCGGAGTTGGTTTTGAAGGACCGGCATCTGGTACGACGGGGCCTGGTCCTGAAGGTTCGGCAGCTGAAGCGTCCGCCGGTGCATCTTCCTGACTTGCTCCGTAGTCGTTGAGGTAGGCCTTTCCTGAACGGGTTGCAGCAAATACCTCGTCTTCGTCTGATGGCGAAGAAGTTGCGACCATATGGCATGGTTAGCATTTGGAGCTCTTTCTAGACGTAGACTTAGTAGCTTTAGTCTCCTCCTCGAGCTCTGACACCAAATCCGGATGAACCCACATGATCTCGCCCTGTCGGGTGGTTAGGGGTACCAGGTCATGATTTTGACCCCTCGTTGGAGGGAGATTGACGATGTTCATCATGGTCCGGGAAATGGGTGCGACACCGTCCGAGACTTCTTGGGAAGGCAGATTGCCAAACCGCAGAGAGATCATGTTGGCCGTGACCGTCTTCTCGGTGTTGTGCAGAGTGATGGCCTTAGCATCGATTAACCCCTGGATCTTCCTTTTCAGTATGTAACACGCCTTTGTCGGGTGGTGCACGTATCTGTGAAAGATGTAGTATTTGGGATCGTTAGTACTGCCGACTTCTTGGGGCCGCCTTAGCTCCGGAAGGGTGATCTTGCCACTTTTAACGAGATACTCAAATATACTTGGGATATCGTCGTCGTCGAAAGAGTAGACTTCGACGGGCCTGGAGGTCCCGGGTCTCGCTTGTGCGGTTGCCACAGTCTTTTGCCTGGCCATATTGATCGCCAGAGCTTCTTTTTCTTTGGAGCTGCGAGGATGGTCGCTGCTGGGAGATGACCTTTTGCCTCTGTCAGAGGCGGAGATCATGATGCCATTATCGCGCGCCTTGCGACTATTGTCTTCGGCGGCTACTGCCGAGATGATGAACGAGGGCCAATCATGGAACTGATATGGTCCTGTAAACACCGAGACTACGGGAAGGAGGTTCTTCCTGCAAATGTCTACTAACGCAGAGTCTGGAACTCCTGGAGGCATCTGTAAGGTGGCCTGACGAAAATGTTCGACGAAGGTGCGAACATCCTCCTTTTCCCTCTGCTTGACTTCGATGAGAGAGGACATAGACATGTCCATTCCTCCCTCGTAGAATCGCGTGAAGAATAAAGCTTTGAAGTCCTCGAAGGAAGTAATACAGTTGTCCACCAAGCTACGGTACCACTGATAGGCTACTCCTGAGAGGCAGCCTTTGAACACCCGAGTGAGGAGGGCGTCGTTCCCTTGTAGCAACACCGTCATCATACTGAAATAGTTCATGTACTGACTTGGTGATGTTTTTCCCTCGAACAGAGCCATAGTCTGAGGTTTGTATCTCGGAGGGAAAGGGACCTCTTCCCAGATAGCTGGGTAAGGCTGGTTGATTCCCAATTTTTTGAGCTGATCTTTATGCTTCAAGGCGTCAAACTGGGCTTTCAAATCCCGTACTGCCTGCATCGAATTTTCAGTTGGAAGCGGGACTACGGTGTAGTACGGAGTTGGTTGTATCGTGACTCCAACGGGAGGTAATATATTCCCCGAGTGAGGAAGCGGAGGAACTGCTGACTCTTGATCTAGAGCAGGCTCTTGGCTCAGGTTGGATGGTGGTAAGTCCACCCCCACACGTATCTGAGTTGGTGGGACCGATGTTTGAGCCATGGCATTTGCGTGCTGAGTTAGCAACATCGGTGCATGTTCTCCATTATGGATTGTATTTGTTTCAGAGATGTCTCCAGTATAGTGATGCGTTGTTCCGTGTTTCCTGACGGCGAAGCTTCCTCGCGTTCATCTTTGACGGCATAAACCCCTATTTCCCTGGGCGTCATTAAAGGATTAGTATAGGTTGCTGCAGAAGTCGACTCTATACTCTCAGCATCTGATCCAGGAGACTGGCGACCCCCAGCGTCGGAATCAGACGAGTACGAAGCTGGTTGTTGTGACCTTGCACGGGTGTTTTGGAATACCCCAACTTCAGTGTTCCTGAGGAGGTCTCCGAATCTCCTTTGGCTCGAAGGCCTAGAGGGATGACGTCTTGAGCTCGACCCTCCTCTAGGTATGTGTGAAGCCATGTTCACGGAGGCATGTGCGGGCTCTTCTTCCTGGAAAGACAGAGAGTAGCTCAACCGGTCGAAAACTGACCGTTTTGCTTTAGAACAGCAGCAGTCAATCACAATCTTATGACTATTACAACATTGCTCGCTAGGGGGCATAATAGACATGTTGGAAGGTTCCCTCTCCTTACGCTTCTGGATTAGGTATTTGCGCAAGTCAGGAGGAGTAGAAGAAGAAGACGACGGCTTGTTCCTTTTGTTCCCATCAGTGGGCATGCGGAGATTGGGCACCATGGTTTTCCCTGTGCCACCTGTGTACAACAGGTTGGCCATCTGGGTGGCGGATAATCCCCGAGGAGGGTGTCTTTCCGCAACCTGAGCTTGCTTTACGCCGTGGGACTTCGCCCGACGTAATTTGGAGATTTGCTCAGACTGGCGTAAAGCTGAAGAGGTCCTCAGTCGGCCATCGTCTTCCCGCGTAATCCGGAGGGTAGGCAGATTGCTCCCTCGCTGGCATAAAGGCCGAGAAGTTGAGTACTCTGCCGCTTGCTTTCCCTTGCGGAGATCACAGCGCTCATCTGGTTCCCCGTAGAGGTCAGATGTTGTCTTGCGCACGGAGCGTGATTTGTACTTTCGATTTGGCGCTGAGGCATCATCAGAAGTTTTGTCTGTACCGTACGTAGCGGGAGACTAGTTTCTACGTGTAGAGCGCACTGGATACTTCTGGGTTAGCGCTGAGGCTTTGCCCGAAGTTTTGTCTGTACCGCGCGTAGCGGGAGACTGGTTTCTACGCGTAGAGCACAATGGATACTTCTGGGTTAGCGCTGAGGCTTTGCCCGAAGTTTCGTCTGTACCGCGCGAAGCGGGAGACCGAATTTTACGTGCGGGGCACGGAGGGAGCAATGCTACAACCTCATTAGTCGGAGAGATCGAAGAGTCCACAGGAATGGTAGAGGAGGTCCTGGGCATCCAGACCTTGCGCAGCTTCCTGTTGTCTTAGACGGAGAGAGGATGAGAGCTACTCCCGGTTCGAAGCATGTCATCGTAGGCAGACTGGTCGAATTGGACGACCAGTGTCTTCTTCCCGGTTCCTATAGATACCGCATCGTATTGAGCAATTACTTCCTCATCAGAAGAAAAAGATGTCCCCATCAGAGTCGCCATCTTGTTTGTGGTGGAAAACGAAAGAATGAAAATGTATTCAAGATGGGGTTTACACGAAATCCGCCTTCTTTGGTTTACAAACAAACTTGTACAATTTGATCCTATACAAGGATATGGGAGTACAATTTATTTAATCTGGGAATATTGCTATAGGTGTCTGATCTGCAGTCGATCACTTTAGCCCTTGGACCACACGATGATGAAGAAGTACCGTGGAAGACAGGAAGCAGCTTCGAAGGTTGCAAAAGAGGGTGGATGCACGATGCCAAAGTTGTCGATCCCTACTCTTTGCCTGAGCTCCGGATTCTTCTCTCTCTCTTTCTCTCTTGACCTCTGGTTCGATCTTTCTTGGAAGTTCGACCTTCGATTTCTTCGACCTTGGATCTGATATTGGTTTTCTTGACCAATTTTTGACCTTGTTCCTCATTGATAGAGGTCTCTATTTATAGAGTTTTAGTGACAGTGACCACTCCGTCGGTGTAGAAACCGAGGAGTGAAAAGTACAACACCCTTTTACACAATGGTTAAAATAACCAATGCCTGCGTATAGATGATCCTTTGAATGAGCGTGTGACGCGGGTCCAACTAAGGGACAAAAC
Source organism: Iris macrosiphon (assembly GCA_036927795.1). Taxonomy (NCBI): domain Eukaryota; kingdom Viridiplantae; phylum Streptophyta; class Magnoliopsida; order Asparagales; family Iridaceae; genus Iris; species Iris macrosiphon. Next base: position 112,593,740 of record JAYESA010000006.1, on the reverse strand, counting down.
GCGTATAATCGCTACGAAGATCACGGCATAGAAGCCACGTAGGTAGGTATCCCCTGTGTAGAAGAGGTGGGCGAAGAAGCCAATGTTTGTCATCATGGCGTAGAAGCCAAGCAGACATAGAAGCCGAAATAGGCGTAGAAGCCGAGTGGTCATAGAGGCCGAGTGGGCGTTGAAGCCGAATGGGCATAGAAGCCGAGTGGGTGTTGAAGCCGAATGGGCATAGAAGTCGAGTGAGCACAGGAGCTGAATGGGCGTAGAAGCCGCTGCGTACCGTGCCAGAGTGCTGATGTGGACGTCTTAGCCGGAATTACGGCTTTTGAAGATATAATCAAATCTCTTGCATTAAATGTCGAGATTTGCCACCATCCCGTGCATTAAATACGGAGGCATGTTTTTGAAGGTCTGCAGCCCTTCTGCGCATCATTCATAGAGATGTGCCTTGGGAAACTGTCACCGCTCTGTGCATTAGACATAGAGACGTGCCTCGAGAAACTGTCACCGCTCTGCGCATTAGTCGTAGAGACGTACCTCGAGCCCCGTACGAAGTACAGCTTTTGATGTGGCAGGCGGTTTGTCTACTGTGGAGCGTAAACAGCTCATGTCTGCCTGTGTAAAACAAGGCAACGTATCCCTTCGTGCACGTAAAAGCAGTTTACGCAAAGGAGATGGCGGTAAATGACAGCCTGGGTCGCAGTGCTGTGCCATCATTATAGCCGTCGTCTGGGTAGTCGAGCCGTATCCCTTTGTCAGAAGTCCAGACGTCAGGTTCATTGCAGGATCTGACAGGTTCATTTGCAGGATCTGACAGGTTCACTTCGGAGAATACGAAGTGTCTCTCGTACACCTCCATGCTTCGTTGAAAGAGGATGGGTTTTACGCCCAGTAGTCGATGAAGCACCCTGTTTACGCTGAAGCGGCTTGGACGTACTGCCTTACCCGGATGGTCCTTTGAGCTTATATTTCACGCTGTGTTTAGCGGAAAAAGCTCTGTTGCACGCTTGATGGCTCTGAAGGCCTCTGTTTACACTGTTCTGCATCAATATGCTGCGTATAGCCATCCGGCATATTTTTCATGCTTCTACACCCATCAATCTATCCTGATAAGGTAACAATCTTCTTAGAGAAAGGTATATGAATTCTATCTTCTGCCGTCTGGTCTTCGATCTTCTTCTGGAGGGAAATCATCAGTCACAAGCATTCGTCTCCCCGAACAATAGGGGACGAGAAACAAGGATAGCGATATCGACGAAGATTGAACGAATGCAAATTGGAAGTCCAAGGGCGATAATCACATACAAAGAGTTTTTAAAATCGATTATGGATTGAGATCCTTTTCAACAAACATAATACCTATTCCTAATTTGCAGGCTCGCTTGGCACAGTCAGGTGACCAAGACGATTTAAATCGGACCTGCATGGGCCACCACAAAAACATGTCACGCCCCAGTCCCAAAATACGTAGGACCAGGAATACGTGACACGCCAGCTACGCATTCGACCAGACTCTGGTCTGACTCGAATACGTATAAGCTATAAAATATAAAGGGCACTAACTAGATATCCCATAAATATAAACCTCTATGTCTCAATCCACAATGTACAACAGTATACAAGAATGAGCTATATGTGCTAGAGTCGGCCGCCCAATAACACACTAACTCGAATAGACTCGAGAAGAAGTATGAGTCTATAAAAACTAGGCTACAACAGCAGATGAATAATCAATGTAAAGTAACCATAATGCCGGTAGATAAGATGTGAGTACCTGGTACAGTGCCTGCAAGACATGCCACTCCCTTAGTATCTCCAAGTGCTCCGTAATCATCTATGCTGCAAAACTGGCAGGGAACCAGGTTCTTAGAGGGACGTAACAAGGTACAAAATATAGCATGCCAAGAAAATAGAAAATACAAGTGCACGATAGGGTACTCTATCATATCCAACTAGTGTGACACAGTTTAAAGACAATGTTCGACGCGTGGGCTGTCCAAAATAAAACTGTAGCTCTGGACACGGAAATACACGGCACGTGCCGCAGCTCCGGGCAAAGAGTCATACGGGTGATACCACTACACTAGATACAGGATCAATCACAGAAATAGTATATGTACATATATAAGCGCGTGCAGAGGAGCCCAAGCATCTAGTAACTGTCTTCTACTTCCCAAGCGGTCAACGATGGTGCGCTGAACCTGAACCTCTATCTAACGGTCTCGACACACAGAAGTATTCTCAACAGACGCGACCCTAAGGTCGTCCCAGTCTCTGGTCATGATGTCAGTATCAGGATACAAGAATTTGGCACGATCACAGTGTATGAGTGTGTCCTGGGGTATCGATATACTCAGGTACGCATATCGGGATGCTATAAAACTACAACAATCTTTCTAAGACGTTACGACGTACGTCTTCATCCGGTTGTGATCCAGACGCAAAGAATTGAACGTCAACATAAATACGTGCACAATGTACATAACGAAACAATAAATATCTGTAGACTGAAGTACAGGGTGGCAAGGTACACTTGCCTGCGTCCTGCTGCTGAAGATGGGAATCCAGTACCGCGTCCAAGCCCTCAAGTCCCGTAGTACCTAGAGATGATATACAAACCAGAATCAATAGTCTATTCTACGACAGACCGGGATGCTACACACATGTACAACTAAACTCAGTCTCAGCTACGACTCACAGGGATAAGTCACTAGGGGGTTGACCACAGTTGACTATCGGTATGATACGTCAAATCACCTAGTCATTTGTACCACATCATCAAACCATCCTCAACACACAGTTTATGATTTTATGTTCCTCGTTTAATATCGTTGTTACCAATCACCATATACCTCCCTAAATCAATCACCTTAAATTTCCATTTTCTTAATTATCGATCACACTAGTCCTCCATCAAACATTAACCTACTACCCTTACTAATTATACATTTAAATTGAGCATTTTATACTACATACTTCAAAGACAAGTTTCCTCTACATAACATCCACTGTCCACTGGATCACAAAATCATACCATTCCTTAATGGTGAATTCAATCACAACCCATACTAACAATTCCATATATGCTGTATAAGTAATGCTTCTCTTCCCAATTAAACACACAAGTATAAATCATCAACCCGTGCTCCTAAACCCTAACTACTGCACACAACCATAAGTATCAAGGATCCTTATTATTACATATATAATGTGTTAAAAAGAAAGAACCCTAACAAACCACATATAATAACCCTAATCAACATACCTACACATATAGCTCAAAGAAACACTACACTACATAAACTCTAAAACATATTAAACCTCATTAAACACAACCTCAATCCATATTCACATTAATCATCATTAACCTCAACCTATATATACCTCAATCACATATTTCAAGTACCACATTACACTAGACATACATATCCACATATATAACCCAAAACCCTAGCTAGTATTTCACATATATAAACATCATCCTATTTAAAACCATAACAAATCTGGAAATTAAATAAAGATAGGGGGAGAGTCGACCTTGACGACGATAATGCCAGGTACGGCCGGAGAAGGTGGCCGGGGGTGGTGGTGATGATGGTGGTAGTGGTGGTGGTAGTATAAGCTGGTGGTGGTGGAGGTGGAAACTGGAAGAGGTGAGATGGTCGGGAGAGGTCGGACAGAGAGGAGGCCGGAGCGGGGTACGGCTCAGTCCAGCGCGGGGGTCGCACAGCCGGCGGAGGAAGCTATTGCGGACCGGTCGACTGTTGCGCCGCGGCCGGAAGGAACGCACAGCGGGGTCGGGGGGACTGCGCCGGTCGGGTGCGGTCGGGAGAGCACAACGGTCGGCTGTGCAGTCCGGCGGGAAGGTCGGCGGGCTGAAGCTGGAGTTGCCGCGGAGGTCGGCTGGCCGAGCCGAGGCGGCTGCACCGGAGTCGGGCCGGAGTCGATCGTCGGCCGGAGGTCGGGTCACTCCTTAGTGAGAAGGAGAGAGAAGAAATAAAGGAAGAAGAAGAAGAATGGAGGCAGGAGAAGCTTGCATGGAGAAATAAATAGAGGAGGAGAGAGAGAGGGGGTAGGGTTTTCTATGCATTGGGATTAGGGCCGGCTTGGGAGGAGTGAAGGGTGATGTGATGGTTTTATAGGGAGTGGTGAAAGGATGGAGGGTGGAGATGATGCCATTCAAAATAGAGGGCCAAGATTACTCATGAGAAGAATTATTTCTTTATGAGAAAAGAAGGGGGTGAGTCTAATTCGGTCACCACACATGTAACCTCAACATTTGGTTTTGGCCAATGGAGTGAAGGCACTTAAAATCTCTAAATTGCAACTTAGCCCCCCTAAATTTGGGAAATTGCATGAACACATAAAATGACACAAAATTTGTAGAGAAAATTGTGTTTAGTAATTTTTATGGTGAGAGGGTGTTGTGCGTTAGGCACAGGTTTAAATTAAAGGGCATTGGGATTAATTAAGGATTAAAAATAGGATTAAGGAAAATGGGTATCCCCGATTTAAATAGAAATAAAGTGTCCCGCGATTTTAAATTAAATAGGGGCACTTGGGGTCAAAATTCGAAAATGACACAAAGACCTAAAATGGTGGGGGCTTGGAGTCAGTCTTGGACCCTTTAGTTGGTCCGGCTCAACGGGATAAGTTGGTATCTCAAAATTAAGGGTAACGACACAGGTGTCCGACACGGAATTAAATATAGATTACAGTTTCGAAAAATTGTGCAATTAATTTAGAGCACAAAAAAATTCAGTACCTAATTTGGCGGGTCAAGTCAGAGGTACAATAATCCTATGGAATTTACGGGCTGATATTGGGCTCCGAATGATTAAGCAATGATAGGGCGCGCCAAGGGTTTTAATTAAAAGAATTAAAATACCAGACAACTTAACTCCACTCTAAACCTCAACATCTGTTGCTAAATTCAAAATTTTCAAATCCAAACCCGACTATCTATAGAATAAATCGAGGGGGTTTACATTATTATATCATTTTATATGCATATTAATTATTACTGATGAGCAGGTTATTTATGGTGAAGGGGTGGTGATATCATTAAGTTGTTAATTATTTCGAGGATTTGATTACTAGTGACAAAGTCAGTTGAGGAATACAAATATATATTTGTGAAACTATACAGATGTGAGATTATAGGATTTATTTCGTAAGTTTAATGGGAAATTTATAGTTAAATGTTAAGTAAAGATTTTAGGGTTATTACATAAAATTGAGGGAAAGTAAATGCAATGAATTTTATAGTTTGATGGGACGGAATATCTGCTTAATGGTTAAAATGATAAATATAACGAGTTTAGGGTAAAATGTCATACGAGACTTTGGGAGTTAATTATTTATTTTATGCAATTGGTATCGTTGATGAGTGGATTTAATTATTATAGAATGGTGTTGAGGATATTAAAATATTGTATAATAAGGATGAGCAAAGTTAAGTATCATAGAATGTTGTCGCGATATCAAAGTATTGGGTAATATTGAGAGCTATTTTTATGATGAATGTGATTGAGGAGTGGCTTTTGGAAAACGGTGTTCAAATAATTTACAGAATATAATTATAAATCGAGGGATTAGATAATTATTAATTATTTGTTTCGAGGATGATATTTAAACATGCATGTTAGCGTCTGTGAACACCGGGATGAAGTCTGAGGTTTGATCATGGCTTGAACTGCTGATAAACACCGTGATGAATTGTGAGATCGAGGATTTGTTTGATGATGTTATATAAGTGATTAATTGGATTAGATGTAACATACCCTTAGTCAACCTTGGTCAACCCTCTAGCGTCGTGTCCAAGTGAGTTGTAGCTGGGTTTGAGCATATGATTAGACCTGTGTCACATCTTATTTTAGTCTCGTGATAGTTATTGATTGAGCTTGTACCTATTCTCTAGGTACTACGGGACCTGCGGACTTAGACGTGGTACCGGATCCCCATCTTCAGCAGCCGGACGCAGGCAAGTGTACCTTGCCACCCTGTATTTTAGTTATAGATATTTTATTATTTTATTATGTACATTATGCGCGTGTTTGATTACGATCGATACTTCACGTTCGGATCACAACCGGATGCAGACGTTCGTCGTTATGTCTTGTAACAAATATTAGATGTTCGTAACACCTCGATGTGCGTACCTAAGTATATCATCACCCTAAGACACATTCATACACTGTTATTATGCCAGATTTCCTGTATCCTAATACTGACATCATGATCAGAGACTGGGACGACCTTAGGGTCGTATATGTTGTGTTATTTCTGTGTGAGGAGACTGTTAGATAGAAGTTCAGGTTCAACGCACAATCGTTGACCGCTTGGGATGGGGAAGATAGTTACTAGACGTTTGGGCTCCTCTACACGCGCTTATATATGTATATGTACTATTTCTGTAGTGATCCTGTATCTAGTGTAGTTGTATCACCTGTGTGACTCTTTGACCGGAGCTGCAGTACATCCCGTATGTTTTCGTGTCCGGAGCTACGGTTTTATTTTGGACAACCCATGCGTCGAACATTGTCTTCAAACTCTGTCTCACTTAGTTGGTTATGCTAGACTACCCATCGTTACACTTGTACTTTCTGTTGTACTTTGGCATGCTGTATTTTTGTACCTTGTTACGTCCCTCTGAGGACCTGGTCCCCTGCCAGTTTTGTAGCATAGACGATTACGGAGCATTTGGAGTTGCTGATGGAGTTGCATGTCTTGCGGGCATTGTACCAGGTACTCATATCATTTCTACCGGCATTATGGTTACTTTATTCATATTAATAATTCATCTGCTGTCGTAGCCTAGTTTTTATAGACTCATATTTCTTCTTGAGTCTATTCGAATTTGTGTGTTATTGGGCGGCCGACTTTAGCACATGTAGCTCTTTCTTGTATATTTCTATTAATTGTGGATTGAGACATAGATGTTTACATTTACGAGATTTTTAGATAGTGCCCTTTATTTTATAACTTATACGTATTCGAGTCAGACCAGAGTCTTGTCGAATGCGTAGCTGGCATGTCGCGTATTCCTGATCCTATGTATTTTTGGACTGGGGCGTGACAGTGTCACACACACCTAGATATATATATCAAGTTAATTAGTATAATAAAGTAAGAAATGAGCTAAAATGCCTTAAATATGAGGTTCTAGGCCATTTCTAGGTCATTACCTTAGTGTATGAGTGATAACTTAGCTAATACCTATACTGACTAGTTATAACTAATACCTTATACTTATATACACTCATGAGAGAACTAACTTAACTAATAACTTTAGTTAACATACACTACATCAACACTGTGTTGAACCCAGTGCTCTTACCCTCACATCACCAACTTTTCTATACTCTCAGTTACCCTTAACTGACACTATTATGTATCAGATAACTCCCATCGGTGTTCACCCTGATACATCCTTCAGTGTATCCCTCACTACTACCTTAACATTACTAACTATATCTAACATACACTAACTGATGCACTAGTATACTAACACTCACTCTATCACCAGCTTCAACTTCTGACCCACTTACCTATTAATTATTGCTCTCTAGAGCAGTTAACTGCTGCTACTTAGCCTCCAATGCTGCAACTCAAGTGTTCCCTTCTACCTGGCAATGCACTGCAGTGCTTATAACACTGTAGCTGCTCCTTCACTTTACGGTAACTCAATTTGCTGTGTACTGATACTAATTTATTGGCCAAAACCCGATTCCCCTTACCTTGTTGTTACTACTGTTGCTTATCCTTCATACTTTAGCTTCTCCTTCACTTCACGACAACTCAATTTTATGTGTACAGATAATACTTTATTGGCTTAAACCCGATTCCCCTCACGTTGTTGTTACTGCTGCTGCTGGTTATCCTTACTACAACTGCTGCTTCTCTTAAGTGAAGCCCAAACCCTCATACCTTGACCATTGTCTAATGAACCAAACACTCAACTATACCCGAGATCCACTTGTATTTACTGATGCTAATCCAACCATCCCCAGGTCTGAAACAGACCTGACATTGCTCCCAACTACTCAACACTTATACCATCACAACCAATACACACAAAACACACAAGACAACCACTGAGCATAGCAAATTCCCTCATTATTTGGTTGTACACAGGTGCTCAATTATGTATCCCACCTCCACACACTCACAAACAACACACACAGTCCAGTGTAAAATACTATGATGCGCTCTACTCGTGCCCAATTGTGGACACGTACCTAGTCCTACAATCCCGATCTAAGTCTAATTAGATCTAATTGGTCTCATAACACATACTTGATGTGTCAATCTCGTAATTCTCTCCAATTGGACACAAATTACCATGTAACTTTCATAATATAAGTCATATGGACCTAATTCTTGATCCTATGTGTAGCCCTATACCAAAGGATGATTCCTAATAGTTAAATACATGAATTAGAATCTAATTTAAGGGATAGATTCAGATTTATCTATTGGAAGATGGATTCCTAATAAAATACTCAATGGACATAATTAGGACACGATCTCCTTGCCAATTCCTCTTCCTTTAAATGCTCTTTGTAATCCAAGCTCCAATGCTTCTTTGATAATAAAATTGAGAGAGAATATGTGTGAATTAGGTTAAAATTTGTGGAGGGATGATTCAATTTGGGGAAGAACACAATTGGGGATCTAATTGGAATGAACTAACAAATAGGAGAGAGAACTGAGAGCTTTATATGGCTGATCCACTCTTTTCCCTTCTCCAAGCAACAATAACTGTCTAATGTACCCCTCTCTATCTAATTATAAGGAATAATTAAGAAGGGATATTTTGGAAAGGCTCTAAACTAATAAAAATTAGACTAAACTCCTTAATTAACTAATAAAGATGGTCTAATAGGTTTGGTCTCATGTAGGGCTCAAATATTGTCATGACTAACTAATGGTTCCACTAGGACAATTCTAATAACATAGGCTAGCCCACTTACAAATAATTAAATAGCACTAACATAATTAATAATTAGCACAATATAAAAAAATATTAATTACTAAATAATAATTATACTAAATGACCAAAATACTCTCATCTAGAAATGTGGTAGTGACATACAGATTATAAAGCAACAGTTGGGGGTTTCCAATACCTTACGCTCACTCGGTCTGATATTGCATTTATGGTAAATAAGCTATCTTAGTTTATATACAAGCCAAGAAGAGCTCATTGGGATGCTCTCAAACTGCTCCTTCGCTACTCGTGTTGCACTCTCGACAAAGGCTTCACAATCTTTAGCCACTCACCACTCAATCTTCATGATTTCTCATATGCAGATTGGGTTGGAAACAAGAATGACTACACTTCTACAATGGATCAAATATTCTTTCTTGGTCGCACCATGATTACTTGGAGCTCCAAGAAGCAAAAGTCCCTAGCACCGTTATCAACAGAAGTCATGTAAAAGACTGTTGTTGTAGTGTCCCACTCCTCGTTGGCACTATGTATAAGAGATACCTCTTTGTAGGCTCGAGCAGAAGTATTCTCTAAGAGTTTCCCGATCGAAACAAAATAGGATTGATCTAGGTGAGTGGGTAAAACTTTATTCTCTGATTCTTACACGCCTTAATAATGAATCTGAGGTTTATAATGCTTATTTCTATGTAGATAATGTTCGTATAAAAATGATAGAACGAGAACATGTATTGCTTAACTAGAGAACTTGTAATACTTGTTATTGAAAAGACCCTTAATATGTTAAGTAAAAGTATATACTATTGCATATTAGGTTACACTGATACGGTTATCGAACGAACCTTGCCATGCAAATACGAAGATTAAAAGAATGATTGAATATGTCAATATATGTTATGCTAAACAAGAGTAGAACTGCATGCTTTGCTAGAAGAGATAGAAAAACTGTGCCATGCTTGCTTAATTAAAGATCCTTTATATATTTGCTTATCATTTATGCAAAAGATAGAACTGTATGAATAACTCGTAATATGCTAAAGATGCTTGATATGAATGAGAAGAGACTAATAGTGCACCCTGAGGTACGGTCCTTATGATTTAGTGGGGTGTGCTATTAGTTATGTAAAGAAATGTTTGAACCTATCGCTCGATTGATAAGAAAAAGAGATAGAAGTTTGCTTAATCATTATTTTCTTGTATTATCGAATTATCTGCTAGATGTTTCATGTCATCCATTGGTCTCAGACAACTTATACACAAGGTATTAGTCTCTCGAACGGTTCCTGGGGCACTGAGAATCGGTCGGTCCGGAAGAGATTTTTGAGAGCACCAGTACTGCCCTTGTGATCTAGTGGGGTATTGTGTCTATTAGTGAAGAGCAGAACCATGATATCACAGCTGCTAGTATTTGTGTGTATTGGTTCAGAGCTGAACCTTGAGTCACAGCTGTTGACATACGCGCGTACTAGTACATAGCCGAACCTTGAGTCACCGCTGCTAATCATGGGGCAACCCATGGACCATTATGTAGTTAGGCAGCATGCTAGGTTAGCCTTCTTGCATACCTAACTATTTGACACAGAGACGAACATGGAATAGAACCTTTATGATTATGCAAATTGTTGCTAACTTGTGTGTTTGTTGCAGGGATAACCGTTCGACTGTTGGTAAGGATTACTAAATAAATTATCATTCGTATTCCTTTTTTTCCTTATCATAAATGCTAATAAGATGTATCTGTTTTACTTGAATATGCTGTTGTCCATGGAATTGAATTGAATAAGTCCACTAGATGTACCTTGTCTTAAACTGAGATGAACAGTCCACCAGAGATAGCTTATTTTCCTAAAGAGTTAGTAAATATGGTGCTCGGTATATGCTGCACACTTTACGATAGAACAATGTCCCTATTGTATGCTTGAATTTATTAAATATGCAAATTATTTTTTAAAATATGTTTTCGAAAGAAGTAATCTAATTGTAATCCTGTGATGCATGAAATGAACTTAGATAAAAAGTAGCAAGATCACTAGTAATGTAATATTTTATCACATGCTTACTTAGTGTTGGTTTTAGAGAGTGTTGCTTCTGTTCGTTACTTTTATACTCACCAGTACTTTTCCCAAAGTGATGACCCCCACCAGTTATGTTTGCAGGTACTGCATTATTAGAAGAAGCGATAGCCGAGCCTCATCCTCAGGAGCCAAAAATCTGGAGTCGATGCCTTGTGATGTATCGAGATATTTTGAGCTGTTTTGTATAAAGGGATATAATATATGGAACAACATCATTTTAATTGATAGAGAGCTTGAGCGATTTGTAATATCGAAAAGTGCCGCTTGTAACACTTCTTGAATTTCAATAAAGAGCTTATTTTCTTATGTCATTGTGTTCTTTACTTCTCTGCGATGCTGTGCCACTGTTTCTTACTCTGAATAACTTATTTTGTCATAGTTTAAGCCCTGGCCTTGTGCAAGCGCAACTTGTCACGACCCACACCCGGAATAAGGGCACAAGTTGTGAACAACACCCAGCCTACGCTGCAGCATCAGCGGTAGAACGTTGTCTGGGTCAACATAACTATCTACACATCTCACACAATATATATAAGGTACCTGTCATGTCATCTCAACTCTAATTAGATGAACAATATAATGTATAATAAATAATAATCAATACTCAATCATAATATCAATTTAGAGAAAGAATGTCACGATATGGATTAGAAGAGAAGAAGTATAAGAGTCTTAATACAAGTCCAATCTCAACATAAGTTTCAAAATAATACCAGCCATAAAGTCTACTAAAATTAAATACAACTCAAAATAAAAAGTCTAAGTCTCTCCAGCTGGTGGTACTATCTCAAGAGGCTCTACGGGTACTGGCTCAACTGCCTCACCATCCTGCGACCCATAATACGTAGGACACCAGTCATCTAATGAATCATTTAAAAAATATATTCAGTCAGGATTGGAGCAAAGTACAACCCAATAGCAGTTCCAATAATTGACAAATACTAAAAAACATCAATAGTAATGAAAATACATGATGGAAGTACTGAACTAGACAAAATCACAGAAAGAGAATCATGGTAAGCAATGGAAATAACTGAGAATAATATGATATAGAACATCACTGTAATGAACTGGAAATAAGAAAATAAAATAATAGCTGGTGCCTTGAAATATTGGCAAAATATGTGATCAGCTTGAGCCTAACACAGGTTATATAAATAAATGGGAGTTAGCGTGACCACACGTGAATTATATGATCTGCTAGCTATCACGTGCTACACTATATCAAGGGCTATAAGATATGATAACATATTTAATAATACTTCTCCATTCCCCGACTACTACACAGATCCATATCATGACACGTTATAACAGGTATACATAATGCCTGATCTATAATATCATGCACTATAATCACGGTCTATATAATCACGAAGACATCACGGTAATCACTGAGTAATCACGAAGCACTATACGATGATCACTGAGTTATCACAACAATAACATCTAATGACAAGGATCTACGTATACCAATTCGTGTGACTATCTTATCAAGGATCAAATATCTCAATACTAAATACATGAAATATAGAGGCTATCAAATAAGAAAACTATCAGAGAATTTACTCACCTCTGTCCGGAGCAAATAATGTCACTTGGTGTCCGAGCTGGTGTCACACACACCTATTTAGGAAATATCATGTTAAATGGTGTAATTTAGGAAATATCACGTTAAATAGTGTAATAAAGGAGAAAAGAGTTAAATAATGCACTAATATGCTTCTAGGTCAATTTCTAAGTCATTCTAGCTCAACTAAGTCATATTAGGTCCAAACTAAACTAATTAGCCTATTTTAGTCACTAACTTGCTTGTACTAGCTACACTAGGTTATTACCTTAGATTATTACTAATACTTTAGTTATTACTAACTAAATCTAATATACACCGACTACGTATATGTATATATACTACTGACATCCCAACTAACACTATATTAACTTCTAAGCTGCGAACTGACTTAAACTGATATCAACTAACTATCATAAATACATATACCTATCAAATGTTAACTAATTGATAACACTAACTGCTAGCTAGTGCTAACCTATCTACTAACTCTAGTAATCTAACTGATATCTCAATCTTAAACTAACATCTAACATATGTGTATCTATAAACCCAGATCACCCTATCATTCCTCCATTGCACAGTTAAAGAACCTACAACTGCTGATATATACTCATTATTAGTCGACTGATACTTGCTTCTTAAACCTGATACACATACCCCTTACCTGCAAATCCAACTGTGATACTCATCACAGTTACTAAGCAATAACTGATACTCCAAGTACACAGGCAACTGAGCCTGATGCACCCTCACAGTTTCCCCCATATATGCATACAAGAACTTGGGTTAATATCTCCTTCCCATAATCCACTAGAAATACACTCTACTGCCAGTTCACTATTCATTGAACACATCAACAACAATATGTCACCCACATTGCCTATTTTTTTTGCCCTGAGCTCTGATAGATGCTGTTAGCATCAGTCTCCAAACCTGTTACTCACAGCACTGCACATCCAACTGCCACAGCAGCATTCGACCATAAAGTCACACAACCAGTCACTGCAACATACACACACACACACACAGACACACACCTAATGGCTAATAATTACCTGGGACTGGCCTTCACTCGAGCATACGTGTGTGTCTCAATTCACTCACACCTGAATACAGTGAATCCCCCTTCTCCTCACTCCCATACCAATACAACATACACTCACAGTGCATATCTTCTAACATACAGGTATCACCCATACCTGACACTAATACTCTACAAACCTACTGATACATTAAGTTTACTGATACTCTACTGCTACTGCAGTTGGTGTCTCAATGCTCAAGTATTAGTGCTAGTTCACAGTCTTGATACAACCACTTTTATACCTACATGTTTCATCCAACACACAATCCATATAGTGTAAACACTGTCAAAACCACCATGTTACTAATTGACAACTCCTTCCCTTGAATACAACTTGAGCACCACAAGCTCCCTCACACAGACATAGTAAACTGAACTCAACACACACATATATAATAATATATATATACATACATATAGAGCATTGGTGGGAAGAACAATGAGTAAGCGTATGTGACTCCTTTCCTTATTTGGCTATGAGCTCTACTGGAGACGCGAGTCGTGATGATGCCTTATATATACTGCAGGCCTATGACGATCGAAAGACGTTATGCCCGAGGTTCCTGGACCTCTGAGAGATCTATACCCATCCCATTATTTTAGCCAGATAGTCCATACGCAGGAAAGTTGTACTTAAATTGCATATCATATAGACTGGTTAGGCGACCATGTTGGATGATTACTTTCAGTACATTATTGGCATGCTTCTATGTATCTTGTTACGTCCCTCTGAGGACCTGGTCCCTTTTCAGGTATAGAGGAGTATCCAGAGGAGTACAAACCCGGGCCTGACACATCATTTACTATTGAGGAGGTCTTACCTTCGGAGTACCAGTGATTACTTCATTGCTGATGGATATCTTAGTCGTAGTTTCTTTTATCTGATATTATTTTATATTGGGGTTCTAATCTCCTCTATAATTTTAGTTTTGATATAGTCGATGGGCAGTGGATTTTTCTCCACCCGACTATTATACTTTTGATACTTCGTACTTGAGACTTCTTCAGTTATTTATTTTGATATTCTTTATTTGTGTTTGTGGATGAGATATAGATGTCCGTGACTTGTGTTGACAATATATATACCACTTGTGAATTGTTATTCATAATACAACGTATATATGTATTATGGTTTTCATATATTGGAGTTTCCATATACATACGGCTGGCATGCTTACGTATTTCTAGTCCTACGTATTTTGGGATTAGGGCGTGACATATTTTTGTGGTGGCCCATGTAGGTCAAGAGTATATTACGTTACTGTATCGAGCAAGCCTGCAAATATGATTAGAGTATAGGATCTCATCCACTTATTAAATTACCTCCTTTGAATTTCAATTTTGTACTCTCTTTGACTGTTTGATTTTCATCTACCTTGAATCTGTTCCAATGATCTCTTCCCCACGTGAGACGTGTTGCTACCCTCGCCATAACTACAGACGACTCTACAAATCAGGAGGAGTTGTACCTGTTAGTCGTGTTTGTAGATCTTATTCTGTAGTGATTTATGGCATGGAGATGCAGGCTCGACTCTTAGTCTTTCCCATGCCAAACTTTGAGGTTGTTCTTGGGATTGACTGGCTAAGCAAGTACCATGCTTTCTTAGACTGCTACGGAGGAAGCATTCTCTTTAGAGTACCAGGCCAGCCAGAGCTCGAATTTGTATGAGGATCCATGGAGATGCAGGATGGTGCTCAGATGGCATTGGATGACGTCATTTATCATCCTATCATTTTTGAGTTCCAAAATATCTTTTCAGAAGATTTGTGTCACGACCCGCACCCAGAATAAGGATACGAGTAGTGAGCAATGCCTAGCCTGTCACGACCCGTACCCAAAATTTGGGCATGAGTCGTGGGTACGTATAGCCTACGCTGCAGCATTGGCGGTAGAATGTTGTCTAGGTCTCAATAATATTAAACATAATTCACAACTGTCAATGATATCAACTCCATAAGGAGGACAATAAAATAAATATCTCTCAACAGCTCAAAAAGTATAATCAATCATAATAACTATAAAAAATAAATGGCATGATAAAAGATAAGAATTACTGACATAAGTCAAGCACAACGACTCAAATAGAGATAAACTACAGTCTAACTGTCCAACATAAATAGTCTCAACATAAACTCAACATAACCTCAACATAAGTCGCAAATAAGTCTCAATATAAACTCAATGCATAAAATAATAACTGTCTAAATAGCTGCAGGCAGTGTCTCCTCTAATGGAATGGAATCTTCTAAGCTCTCTGGTATGTAGTCACCCTCAACACCTGGTCCATAATGTGTAGGACAGAAGTCCTCAAGATCCTCTGGAAAAATATATCCAGTCAGGATTGGAGCAAAGTGCAAGCACTAACAACAGTTCCATGTATATTGACAAAAACTATAATACAGTGTAAAGAAATACAAGATGGATATAATACTGAAAATAAGAATACTGGAAATAAAGGAATACTGGAATAAGGAAATGCTGGATAATATATCATCATCAATGGTACAATTAGTAATGAACAAGAATATAAGTGAATGCTAGAACAATGAACTGGAAATACATGAATAGAGTATCTAGCTAAGTGTGTGAAACGTCAGTCTATCATGCGATCGGCTTGGTACAGATCATGCTTGTTACATATGATTAGCTATGATTCATGTAAGGTCAGGCTAACCATCCGGCTAACTATGATGCGAGCAATAGTCAGGCTAATCATATATAACAGACTATGAGACATGTAATGGTCAGGCTGCACCCGTCGTGAGGTGTGGGGTGATCTATGATTCATGTAGGGTAGGGTATGATCACATAATCTACTAATATTTCTCCGTCCCCAGCTAGCACGATGCATTCCAATCACGACTCCTCGTGACAGGTCTCGATGATGCTAACCCATGTATACATAGTATAAGAATTATGCATGCTATACAACTAGCATCAAAGAGATGATCAATATAATGAAAACTGTCAGAGAATGTACTCGCCTGTGTTCCTTAGCTGGTATGAATCAGAGTCCAAATAGCCTATGTATTATAATTTTACCATGTCAAAAGATAATTTATTTTAATTTATTTAATTCTTGAATAATTACTCTAAAATCCTATTTTAATCTTATTATTCTGATTTTTTGGTTAATTCCTAAATTTGGTCCAAAGAAACTAAATTTTACCAATTTG
Organism: Iris macrosiphon; assembly: GCA_036927795.1. Taxonomy (NCBI): domain Eukaryota; kingdom Viridiplantae; phylum Streptophyta; class Magnoliopsida; order Asparagales; family Iridaceae; genus Iris; species Iris macrosiphon. Next base: position 112,576,890 of record JAYESA010000006.1, on the reverse strand, counting down.
AGACTCATGGCACGCAAATCGAGACGATCTGTTGACCAAAAAGTCAACCGATACAAACTCGACTTTCATGCACGATTTCTTGTAAATTTTAGCATCAAAAACATGCTGGAATTTACGGCTCATCCGAATTCAAATTCGTTTGAAAATTATTGCACAAACCTAAAATCGTATTGTGCAACCGTGGTTGATTGTTAACCTAGAAGTTCTATAGAATTAACAGCACAGAAATAGTTTGTATTAAATTCTGGGAAAAATATTTGCAATTATCTCGACATTAGCTTTCTGAAACTTCAAAAGGCTAGTGATTCTGATTCTTGGTTCTCCCGAAATAGCGAAAACACCAAGACACGTCTATTTTTGGACATGCTGTGCCCGACGAATTTTCCAAAATTTAATATTCAGAATTTCGTGAAAAAATTTACATATTCTAAAAACTAACCTCAATACAGTTCTAACAAAAAATTGGACCACATTTGGAGTACGGAGCTATGAGTAATGGCTTCTGGAAAGTGAAGGAAACCCTTGATGACAATTCCCCTCAAATCTCTCTCTCTAAAATAATGGGATAATTAAGGTTATTATAACATATATATATAGATGTTGGCTGCGACTGAATAAAAATAATAGGCTGACATGTGTCAGAATATGGTTGGATGGTTTTGTTTGTATTATTTATTTTTGATTTGCCTTTATCAAAACATTATTTAAGTCATTTTAAATCTAAATAACTCAAAATAAACATTTAAAATAATCATAAAAATATGGAAAAATTACAAAAAATATATTTTGAACCCAAAAACCCTAGAAAAATACTTTGAATAGTTTTATATTCATAGGTTTTCTACCATAATTACTAGAAGCTCTAAAAATTAGTTTTACCTATTTAACTAAAAATAAATATTAAAAATATTCCAAAAATTCTGAAATAATTTTAGAAAACATATAATATTATTATAAACACTAGAAAATTATGTGGGTCCATTCTATATTCCTCGTAATGTACAATAAATTCTAGAATTCCTAAAAAAATTAGTTATTAGCCTAAATAACTCCCAATAAATACTAAAAATACACAGAAAATTCCCAGAATAAAAGTTTGGGACATTTTTAATTATGTTTGACACTAAAATAAATTCTTAAAAGTCCTAAAAAATTACTGTTACTAGTTTTTAATTAATCAAAAAATTTGAAAAAATTCCAATAGCCTCAAATTAACCTAATAACAACATTTAAGCAAGAATTTTAGGATACGAAGGTTACAAGTCTACCCACCTTAAAAAAAATTTATCCTCAAAATTTAAAATCCTTAATAGTTTTTTACCATCAAAATTTTAATTCATCAAACCATATAATCATGAAGTAAATCCATATTATTATTTCACAAAATTTTCAAAATTCTATAAATATTATATTCCTGAAAATCTTAAAAATTAAAATTAAATTCCATTCTTATCACAATCTCCTCCAAAATTTTAACTTAATAACTAAATACAAAAATTTAATATCCAATCCTCTAATTTTAAATCCAATCAATGCAAATTTATAAAATTTGAAATCTCATCCTAAAAATTTGAATTCAAACACTAATCCATTTTTGATCTTATTCCTCGATTCTTTTTCCACACAATTTAATGACAAATTCAATCATATCGTAATCTTCATAAAAATTAATGATTTTAACAAAATAGTCAATTCTTCCATATTAAATTCTCAACTCTTTATTTAAATTAATATTTATCCTCGAAATTTAAGGCACCTTATCTCTCTCTGTCCAGTCATAACCTCTTCATTAATCTTCACTACGGTCAAACCCCCCTAACAATCAAGGTGTAAGAAAATCCTACCTACAGTCATACAACATGTTATCTAGGTAAAACATACACGGTTATGGTCTCTTTTGTCATGGTATTATAGTCTCTGTCAGGGTGTACTACTAAATATATTCTAACACAAAAATTACTGATATAAGCTACGGTGTTAAGAAATCAATCAATCAATCAAACAAATGAAAAATGAACAGAAGGAAAAGAACAGAGCCAGCTAAACCATCACCTGGACATATTCATCCTCTAATATACACTTAACTCTAGCACATTCACTCACTAATTCCTATCCCTATAAACTGATACCCACATCAACTAATCATTAGTCCACAAGATATCCATGGATACATCCATATTACACACACCTGTCTATTGATACCAAAATCTGATACCAAAAACCTCTAACACAACCATAGGTCAAATAATGCATCCAAAGTTTGATACCCCTATCCCTTTGGTACCACTGTTTCTACTATAAGCACACCCACTGCTGGCTCTCTTACCAACTGCAATTATTTATACTAGTTGTTCTTATCACTCAAGTGCACACCAAGTACAACACAGTACACTAAGTACTTATCCCTCTAATACAACTCTAGATGGACACCCAAGTCAGTTTGTAGTGCCATCTTAAGCATGCTCAAGCCAACAGATCCTTACACATGCACATCATCGACTCATATACTAATACACATTTCTTACCCACATCTATCTAAGTATACCTATATATACTCACAGTCTCTAATACTCAAGGTACACACAAATATACCAATTGTCTATACCCCTTAACCGTGTACTAAAATTTGTACTGCCTAGATTACTTGCACTATTACTTCCAATAATTTTCTATCCATATTAACTGATACACCAATCTAATATTATCACACGAAGTACTTACTGTTACTAGCATAATTCTCAACTAATCCTTGATATAGAAATACTAGCACTATTGGTATAGTAACACTAGCTTCATTATTAGATTACCTTATCACACTCACTAGAACTCATGATCACTTGCACTAGTTATTAACTTCTATAATGTGCACTAGTTATTAACTTCTATAATGCACATGCTTCACTTTACTTCCAAAGGCAGACATATGGTTCCATATCTCTATTGATGTATAAGTATCTCCCCTTAACCTTTTACATACTGATACACTAATTAGTGATATACTTCATACCTTCCATGACCAATCTTTATATTTCTCAATCCATGACATACTATTGGAATTTTATAATACTCACGCTTCCACTTTCATGAACTCCCACACTGACACTCATCATCCACTGTGCATCCTGCACATAATTTCTAGACACTCTTCCATCTATTGCTTCCAACCTATCACTGGCCTCAATATCAGGTGATACGTCCATCGTTAGTCATATACCGATACACTCATATCTAATCACATCAAGGCCCTACTTTTATCTGTAACACAAGTCTTACTACTTAGCACAATGTATTCTTATTCCCTCATACTCTCATATCCACTTATGGGTACCCTCCTACTATGGCACACTCATTAATACCCTTTACATACATACATTTCTTTACTCTTGACACATCCAAGTATCAACCACCAAATTGAATATCATGCTCCATTAATTTTTGATATAATTTCCTTGATACTTAATTGTTTACATGGATCACTCAACTACATGAATTCATGACTATCTAGGACTGGCATGCTGACTTTGATACTAACTCCTGGAACTATCACTGATATTCTTTACTTTCCCCTTCTACCTATAGTACCAATACTAACTATAATGACACCTATAATAGAACTATTGCTACAAGCTACTATACTACGGGTTATCTCTAGATTGATGCCTATTGCTCACATGTCCAACCAAAAAATACTTACAGACTCACAAGCCATACTCAGTCAACACTGATACAAGACACATGCCTAATTGCAAGTCACCAATTATCACACTAACAAGGAATCCTAATAGAACGAAGCTCTATAAGGAACTGGACTTAGGACTGAAGGTATCTCTACTGCTAACAAAAAAATGATGGAACAAAGTCCTATAATAACAGAAGTAGATAAGTATTGAGATGATACTTTAAGAACCAATTTTAGATACAATCTGATAATCATACACGTCTGTCCAAAATCATGACACTCAAAATCCTCGCCGTGCCAGTGAGCATAGCTGCGATAAACGATAGGTTCCATAACTAAGGTATGCAACTCTATAATCAGGTCATCTAGAATCCTCACCATGCTAACCGGTTATGGACGCGAGAAACTCTAAATTTCATAACTAAGATATGTACATCCCAAGTCAGGTTCCTACGTTTCCACCATGACAGCTAATGGGGCTGCGATAAACTCTAGGGTCCATAACCAAAGTAGACGTTAACCTTTCTCACTGTCCTCATCAACATATGTTATCAGATGATACCGTAATTTTAGTCCGTAAAATTCATCTCGATATGAAATCAAACTCAACAATGACACCAATAATTAAATTTAACAACCGATCAATAAGAATCAAATTCAATAACAACAAGTGAGAACGGACGAAAATAAGGGAAAGATTTGAATTGGAACTTATAATAAGATTCTCAAGGGTCGTCCCAAGAATATCTCAAGAAATTTGTAATTGTGTATCCTCTATCATCCTAGTATCCTATGTCCTATATCCTATTGTAGGTACGCAGCAGTACAACTAAATTTTGGACATGAGTTATCACGACCCGCACCCGGAATTTGGGCACGAGTATGTGGGTACGTCCAGCCTACGTCGCAGCATCGACGGTAGAACGCTGTCTAGGTCATGATACTATCTAAACAATATCACACAAGCATCCAACTCCATAAGGAGACACGGATAATCACAATATAATATGAACAACATACTCAATCACATAACTACAATACGATAATATATTGAAGAAAAAATAAACCAAAATGCAACACAAGTCTAAATAGAAATAATCTAACTCAACAATAAAATCCAAGTCTCAACAAAGTATGCCGGTGACAAATCCGGTACCAAATAATCTGCTAAAAGAAACTAACTAGATAACTAGTGATTCCGGCTAGACCTCCCAGAATCATAACTGAACTACAAAATCCAAGTCTGTAGCTACTCTCCATGTGGTCCATAAAATATTGGATACCTGTCCTCTAAGGCATAGTCTAGAAAAATATTTCAAGTCAAGAAGGAGCAAAGTACATCTCAAATAATAATTCTAATTAATTGATAAGGACTATAAAACAATAAACAAATGATGCTATATACTGAGAGAAGACAATGAATAAATGCAATAGCAAAATAAAAGACAGACAATATAGGCAATATGATACAGTCAGTGCATAAATTAAATGAAGAGAACGAGATATAATATCATATACGGGTGATGTAGTATATGATCTAAAATAGAGGACTGTAACTATTCTAAGTGTTTGAAATAGTAGCTTCGATATGTGATCGGCTTGGGAACATGTACGAGAGCTATATGGCCTGGCTAATCATACGTGAGGTGTATGATTAACACTAACATTATTCTATACTTGTACAATATGGATTTGATCACATTTCTCACTAACTACTTCCCCGCCCCCAACTAGTACAGTGGATCCAACCATGACACGTCACGATACATGAGCAATATCCAATATATCATGTAAAAGGTCTAAATATCAATATCGTATACAATGTCAATACGATAATCAATGTAACATCTCTTGACTGCAGATCCAATCTATATACTAGTCGTATAGCACAGTGTCAAGAATCAGATGTAATATTTCTAGATACTGAAATTATAGAAATTATCAAATAATTAGAAATTATAAGAGAATGTACTCGCCTTGGGTCCTTAGCTGGTAATACCAATGTCCTGTTCTAGAGTATCGTCTGAATGATCCAACAGTCCTATAGACATATCATAAAATATAATATTTGCATCAGACGTTACACTAATACAATCATAAATACATTGAACTCAGGGGCTACACTAGGTATGACACTGGTCAACTAGGGTCAAGTGCGCTTCTAATTGCGCGGGTGTTGCGTCCGTATTGCTGTGCAAGACAGACAGACACACAGTAATAATATGGGTCTTGCCAATATGCGAGTGTACATATGGCAGTCAACTAACATTTACATGGTCACAGGTCAATGTAACTACGGGGTATCCGTTGGTTACACTTAGGTCACCTAGTACCTATATATATATTATACATATTACTAACTAACATATACATTTATATTCATTAATTACAAATTTAATAGATATATGTATATATACTTAATAAAATTAATACTATATGTACAAATATAAAATATATACTAGAAAATACCTTATACAACACATATACATATGAATATATGCTAATTTAGGATTATACTATATATACATATACCAAAATACATTTAACCTATACTAATACATGTACCATACATACTAACATATACTATGTATGTATATATATACTAATTTGAGAATATACTATATATATATATATATATATATATATATATATATATATATGTATATGGTATATGTATTAAAATTGGTATATATATATAAATATAGTATATGCATATATATATATATATATATATATATATATATATATATATATATATATATATATACATATATATATATATATACTAACATATACCACACATACCAATATACATACACCCACCAAAAATGTACACGCGTACGTTTACGCAAGGGAAGAGCGCGAACCTGTGTACGTGCACGAGATCGGCGATGGAGACGGTGACGATGACGAAGATGACGACGAAGGCGACAATGCTGGTGGAGGAGGCCGGTGGTACGGTGGCACTGGCATTATAGGGTGGTGAAAGACAGCGGGTCACTGGTCAGCCGGAGGGGAAAGATGGGATGCGGGGAAGAGGAAACGGTGGTGCGGGCTCGCTAGGTGGCCGCTCGTGGAGGAGAAGGAGTGGCCGGATAGGAGGTTTGGCTGTATTAATGGTGATGGTGGTGGCTCGGGGTAACTGCAGGTGTGGTGGTGTAATGGAGGGGAGTTGGCCGGTGGGGGAGGAAGCTGCGAGCTCGGGTGGTTGCAATAGTGGTGGAGGTATTTGCAGTAGGGTGGTTCAGTGGGAACTCAGGCGAGTATGGCGGAGGAGAGTGCTGTGTAGGGGTGGTCGTGTCTCCGATGGGGTCGACTGGAGACTGGAGGAGGTCGGGGGGAAACTCTGCTGGAGGTTGGCCGGTTCAAGGTGGATCCGACGGTGGATGGTGGAGCTGATGATGGTGGTGCAGGAGTTGCAGCGAGGTGCTCGTGGACAGGGGAGCTTCAGGCAGGGAAGGTTCTCGGCCGTGGTGGAGAGGTCGGCGGGTCTGGATCGAGGCGAGGCCGGGGAGAGGTTGTGGATGGGAGTGATGGTGGGAGGAGCTTGACCAGGTGGTGACCAAAGTTAAGGGGCTGGCCGGGCTGGTTTAAACCAACCAAAAATAAAGAGGTGAAGAAGAAGAAGAAGAAGAAGAAGAAGAAGAAAGAAGAAGAGGAAAAGAGAAGAAGAAAGGAAGAAATGGAAAAGAAAGAAGAAGCTACGGTTGGGTTTGTGAGGAGGGAGGAGAGAGAAGGTGGGTGATGTTTTTTAGGTTTGGGGATTAGGGCATGCTTGGGAAATAGTGCATTGAAGAGACATTTTATAGGGAATGGTGAGTGGGAATGTGTGGTGATGATGCTCCCTTTTTGAATGGGTGGCTCAAATTTGACATGAGGAAATCATTCATACAAAGGAGAGGGTTGGGTTGACTAGTCAAAGAATTAGGGCTTCTCCATTTGGTTTGAACCAATGGAGTGTTGACACCTAATACAACATTTGCAAATAAGCCCCCTTTAAATTTGGATATTTGCACAGACACATGAAATGATGAAAAATTGGTGGGCGATTTGGTGTTTGGTGTTTTGTAGGATAAGGGGGTGTTGTATGTTTTGCATGGGCTTAATTAATAGGGTATTTGGATTAAATTAGGATTAAAATTGGATTAGTCAAAGTTGGTATCCCCAATTTAATTAGAAATAAATGTAAGTGGTGTTCTAAAATAAATTGAAGGTACATGGGCTAAAATTAAGTGGGACAGAAGTTTCATTAGTGAAGAAGACTCAGAAGATAATATTACCCTAATTTGGGTTGCTCAAAATGGATCGAGATTGTGTCTCCAATTTCGATTGGAACGCACAACGATACAAGGTTGAATTTTATTTAGAAATTAAATAAACGTCTGTGACGAATATTGTGCGGCTAAAATGAAGCAAAATGGAGCATAATTGTGAGTTACATAAAGGTCATGAAAGGTGTAGGCCTGATGTCAGTCTTGGACCCTTTAATTGGTCCGGCTAAACGGGTTGAGTTGGTGTCTCAAAATTGATGGCAACGACACAGGTGCACGACACAGGATTAAATAATAGATTTCGGATACGGAAAGTTGTGCAATTAAATTAGAGCACAAGGGATTATGATTTTGAGTGATGGAAAAATCCAACGCTTAAGTTGGCGTGTCAAGTCTAGAATGCAACAACTTGTTGGAAATTATGGGCTAAAGTTGGGCTCTGAATATTGCAACAATGGTAGGGTGTAACAATCACGGTAATAAATTACAACCTCAATAAATTAAATCCTGAATAATACAAATTAAATTCATAATCCTATCATTCGGTCATGGGTCCATCTAGTGGGCTTCTAAGTCAAGTCTAATAGCTCAAACATTAATGAACACTGTATATAATATAATTTAAATACACATATCATGCAATTATTTAAATTAAATACACACAATACTTATAATAAACAAAAAGTCAAAAATATCCCTATTTTCGGAACGTGGTAGTGACACGAGTCATGGGTACGTCCAACCTACGCCACAGCATCGGTGGTAGAACACTATCTAGGTCTCAATAATACTAAACATAACTCACAACCTGTCAATGATATCAACTCTATAAGGAAGACAATAAAATAAACATCTCTCAATAGCTCATAATGTATACTCAATCACAATAACTATAACAAATAAATGGCACGATAAAAGATAAGAAGTACTGACATAAGTCAAGCACAATGACTCAAATAGAGATAAACTACAGTCTAGATGTCCAACATAAATAGTCTCAACAAATTCTCAACATAACCTCAACATAAGTCTCAAAATAAGTCTCAACGTAAACTCAATGCATAAAATAATAACTGTCTAAATAGCTGCAGGCAGTGTCTCCTCTAAAGGAATGGACTCTTCTAAGCTCTCTGGTATGTAGTCACCCTCTACACCTGGTCCATAATGTGTAGGGAAAAAGTTCTCAAGATTCTCTGAAAAAATATATCCAGTCAGGATTAGAGCGAAATACAAGCACTAACAGCAGTTCCATGTATATTGATAAAAACTATAATATAGTGTAAAGGAATACAAGATGGATATAATACTGGAAATAAGAATACTGGAAATAATGGAATACTGGAATGAGGAAATGCTAGAGAATATATCATCATCAATGGTACAACTAGCATTGAACATGAATATAAGTGAATGCTAGAACAATGAACTGGAAATACATGAATAAAGTATCTAGCTAAGTGTGTGAAACATCAGTCTATCATGTGATCGGCTTGCGACAGATCGGGCTTATTACATATGATTAGCTATGATTCATGTAAGGTCAGGCTAACCATCCGGCTAGCTATGATGCAAGAAATAGTCAGGCTAATTATATATAACAGGCTATGAGGCATATAATGGTCAGGCTGCACCCGACATGAGGTGTGGGGTGAGCTATGATGTATGTAGAGTGGGTATGATCACATAATCTACTAATATTTCTCCGTCCCCAGCTAGCACGATGAATTCCAATCACGACTCCTCGTGACAGGTCTCGATGATGCTAACCCGTGTATACATAGTATCAGAATCATATATGCTATACAACTAGAATCATAGAGATGATCAATATAATAAAAACTGTCAGAGAATGTACTCGTCTGTGGTCCTTAGCTGGTATGAATCAGAGTCCAAGTCACAGTCCAAATAGCCTATGTATTACAATTTTACCATGTCAAAAGATAATTACTTTTAATTTATTTAATTATGGAATAATTACTTTAAAATCCTATTTTAATCTTATTATTCTTATTTTTAGGTTAATTCCTAAATTTTGTCCAAAGAAACTGAATTTTACCATTTCGAGACTAACGCAAATCGAGCCGATCTGTTGACCAAAAAGTCAACCGATGCAAACTCGACTTTCATGCATGGTTTCCTGTAGATTTTAGCATAAAAAATATGCTAGAATTTATGGCTCATCTGAATTCAAATTTGTTTGGAAATTATTGCACATACCTAAAATCGTATTGTGTAACGGTGGTTGATTGTTTACCTAGAAGTTCTATAGAATTAACATCACAAAAATATTTTTTATAAAATCCTGGGAAAATATATGTCAATTATCTCGACATTAGCTTTCCGAAACTTCAAACGGCTAGTGATTCTGATTCTTGGTTCTCCCAGAATTATGAAAACACCGAGACGCGTCTATTTTCGAACATGCTGTGCCCTACAAATTTTCAGAATTTAATATTCATAATTTCATAAAAAAATTTACATATTCAGAAAACTAACCTCAATACGGTTCTAATATAAGAAAATAGGCCGCGTTTGGAGTTCGGAGCTATGATTAATAGCTTTTGGAAGATGAAGGAAATCCTAGATGACAATTCCCCTCAAATCTCTCTCTCTCTCAAGGATATTGCGATTGACGTACCTTATGTACGAATGTGAAGGATTTAACAAATTATGCCTTATTTTAATTTCGAGGACAAAATTTTTACAAGTTGGGTAGAATGTAAAATCCCCTTCCTAGAAAATCGAATATATCCTTTATTTATTAATTATTAATTAAATTGTAGTAATTAGGTCTAAATAGGAGAAATAGATTTTTAATAATTTTTATGTTAGGTGTTCGGGCACTTAGATGACTTATGGGACCATCAGGATTTTTTTTAGGAATTTATTCCATGTAGGAGACCCCTTGAGCTGTTGCTAGCCTAACGATGTGCAATACCCTAAGCTATAAATTTTCTTATGTGTGAATATATATATATATATAAACAAATATATATATGTATATATATATATTTAAAGAAAGAAAGCAAAAGTATTAATAGAAATTAAACTAACTAAGTATAATAATAATAATAATATAATAATAATATAATAACAATTAGTATATTAATGATACTAACTACTTAGAACTTGCAGAAACTTTGCTAAGCCTTCAGCCCCCTGTAGCAAATGTATCCCAGGGACGACCCGCCCCTTGGAGCCTTCAGCGTCCAAAGCCCGACCCCTTTGCCCTTCCAACCCGTCCGCTTCACCCTCTATCTCCCCTTAATATATAATATATATATATATATATTAACTCTCAAAAACCCTAACCTAGAATTCCAGACCTCCTCTTCCCATCTAAGAGCCGTCACCACAGCCAGAGAAGCCCCGCCAAGCCATCCAACCATCCCGTCGACTCCGACCTCGCGAACTGCAGTTTCCCACTCGAGGCACCTTCGCTCCGGCGTGATTTTCCGTCGACTCGCTCGACCAAACGCTGTTCCGTCTTCATAGGTATGATCACCCCTTAACCCTCTCCAATATTCATTTTATAGCCAATCTCGTAAAACGTGTGCCCCTAGGTGAAAAATAGCGTCCAAAGTGGACGGACAGACCCAATTCTAGAATCGCAGAATTCCATAATGACCACCCGTATTGCCGAGTTCGTATCTCCCATCACAGAGATCCGAATTCTGTGATTCTTTTTGATACCTGTAGAATACCTGACCTAGTTTATTTTCTGTTAAATAACCCTATGCTATTAGTCGCTGTGGACATAGTTAAATTCGTTACAAAACTGCGCGCACCCACTTTTTCCGGTTTTCCAAAAGTTGGAAAACGGAGCGCACCCCGCCAAACGAGACCGCCCCACCTGTACCATGTGTACCGCATGGTGCACACAGCGTAATCGGACACGTAAAAATTCGTGGAGACTGATTCGGACGCGTGTGCGCGCCGAAATCAAGCCGTATCTGCAGATACATTTCGTATCGCAACTTTTGTGGAACTCGCATGTATTTGGTGCACGCTTGTCAGATTGCGACGAAACTTGCGCCACTGGACTCGTGGTAACGCGCTGGTCCTGTGACCCAAATTTCACGCGATTCTGAGACGGTTGACCAAATCGCTAATTGGCGGGCCCACAGTTGACTTTTTGGACATAATTCTGTTCGGCCCATCGGAATCCACATTTGGACATACCGTTGGGTTCGTATTGACATCTAGAGTTATTTGACCTATAGTTTGTCCCATTTAGAGACTGTTACCCTTGACATGTTTTTCGGTGCAAAGTGGGCCACACGTGGACCCCACTTTTACCCGAAATTACCGTTTTGCCCCTGTGTCCAAATTGGACGAAAGGGATGTGCTTTTTAGCTATTTTGCTTATTCCGGAAACGTTGGTGATGTTTATTTCAGCATCCGGAGACGTTTGTTCGGAGTCCTTAGTTCCAGGTTAAGTGTCCTTGACATTTGGGCGCGTACACTTTACAGATTTCTTGCCAGGCAAGTATACCTTGCCATTGTACTGTTTTTACATTCCATATGAGGCATGCATGTTTATTTTCTGTTTATTTAGTTCATTTATTTTAAACTGCTATATAAACTGCGCTTCCAAGGAAACTTGGGTGCAACGACGGTGTCGTCGTACTATTTTATTTATGTATATGCATTGGACCTACTTTATGAGACTACCCATTTTTATGAGGCATTTATGTTTCATTGGCCATGACACTATTCATACACGAGTGTGAGTCACATGTAGGATACGGACTTGCGTATTCGGCTGGCCACTGGTACGTATAGGTCGTGCGACGGATAGGGATAACTGCCAATAGAAACTTTGCATGCTAGTAGACCTGGCAGTTATTAGAGGTATTATCGTGTCATGGACATGACATGCTTAGAGCATTGGGTGGGGAGAACAACAAGTACCGTATTTGGGCTCCTTTGCACTTTCCTTGTGTAACCCGTACGCTCCGCCGGAGATATGCGGTCATGATGACCCCTATATATTATCATGGCGGGCCTCCGACGTTCGAAAGTCGTCGTGCCTTTGTAGGCCCCTGGATCTCCAAGAGAACTATGCCAATCCTATTTATGGCCAGATAGCCCACTTGTTAGAAAGTTGTTCTCAAACTGCATTCACATAGATGGTTAGGCGACCCCAATGGATGTATATTTTCAGTACTTTATTGGCATGTGTTTAAGTATCTTGTTATGTCCCTCTGAGGACCTGGTCCGCTGCCAGGTGTATCTGTTCTCGAGTATTTGCAGGAGCGCAAATTTGGATGGTTGTATATGCTTTGTGGACGTCTTCTCTTCTAGCCGTGACCGATAGCTGGTATACTTATATTGGGCTTGATTGTGTTGTACTTATATTGTATTTACTTTTCCATTTGAGTTGGTAGTGGATTTGTTTCCATCCAACTATCATCCTTAGATACTTCTTATTGAGATCTAGTTTCATAGACATTGGTTATTTTATTCAGATATAATTTTGGTGGATGAGATTTAGATTATACCCTGTGACTTGTGACATATGTTTTATACCACTTGTGGATTTGATATTCATATTACAGCGTACGTGTGGATTTGGTTTCCATATATATATTGGAGTTGCCATATCCATGCGGCTGGCATGCTTACGTGTCCTAGTCCTACGTATTTTTGGGACTGGGGCGTGACATGTTTTTGTGGTGGCCCATGCAGGTCCAGAGCATATTGTCTCGGTTACGTTATTGTACCGAACAAGCCTGCACCTAGGACTAGAATATAGGATCTCATCCACAATTGACTATGATTCATCTTTCTCCTATATGTTCTATTTTGAAGAATTGTATCCTGCTTGATTCCTGTACCTCCATAATCATTCTTTGAGTATAGACTCCTGCTAGAATATAGGAACCCCTGTTATTTGGATGATAATTAGGGTAATACACCTATTAAGAATACAACGAGAATATAGATACACCACTAAGTTTAGAATATTTAGTGAACCCTAGAACTTCTTATCTCGAGAATTAGTTTACCATTATCCCCTGATGTATTATGAAGACTTGAGAGTAGTATAGACACTACTAGAGTTAGTTAGAAGTTTACCATAATGCTTGACCCATAATGTTTGACCCTAGTATTGAGGAACCAATAGAAAACCAAAAATTTGAATATCAGGACTGAACCTAATCTTCATAGTTAGAAAGTATTGGAGAACTGTAAACTTATATCATTGTCTTGTTATTAGTAGACAACACCCTAGGAAGCCTAGAGGAATGTAATCAACACTTCTCCCTTGATCATACCCCGAACATAGCAACTAACACCCCACTCCCCTTAGAGAACCATGATGCTATCTAGAGCCCTCTATCTTTATTTTATATATTGTTTCCCTGCGACCATAGCGCTCGCTATTTTGCGATGGCTAATTACGTTTCTTCTCTTCGTCTTTCAACTCGTGCCATCTGACACTTCGGATAGTAGGCCAAGTAATTTTATTCTTTGTTAAGGGCTCATAGTTTGCTAGGATTATAGTTGTAGCCTTGATTGTGAAAATTTTTATGCTTGGTAGTTAGAACTTGATAAGTTTAAGTTGTTTTGTAGATTATGATCGATGATTAACCCTTAGTTTTTAAATCGTATAATTTGTACCCTCACCTCGATACAAGCGAGATCCCTTTTCCCCTTAAACGGCCAGTAACTCTTCTATCCTTACCATTTGCACTTGCTTGTAAGTGCTATGACTAAGACTTAGGATGACCATTACCTACATAAAAGGGATACCCAAATCAATACCTAGATATTTCCTCATATACCCTAATAAAGAGTTCTGTTTTATTTACATGTGCAAGATTATTTTGTAGGACCCTCTTAAGACTGTCACCGTATTAGTTTAATTCTTTTGAGTTGGGTAGTATGCCTCACAACTTAGTATCACATAGTTCACTTGACCCATCGAGGTAGTATAACCAAATGACACCGACTTTAGACTTTCATAAGAAGATAACATTAATGGTATGACAGCATAAAGATCATAGTGTTTATTCAAGCAATAGAATTTAGAGGTCCTTGCCCCCATTTGGTCGACTAGCGACTTAAACAAGGAGGTTGTATGCTAACTGTAGAGATTGTAGAGTCTTTTGTTATTATTGCTTATGTTGTTTTTTTTGTTTTTGCAAACTTGAGTTATTTGTAACTTCTCTCATCATAATCCAGCGTTATATTTTCTGTACTACCTCGAATTATGCTGCTATTATAGCCTAGTTTTTGCAAGCTTATTCTTTATCAAGCTTGTTCATGATATATGTATTAATGGATGCATACATTAATACATTTCAGAATCAATGTATTAAGGTCTAGCTAACCTTAGTGCGCTTGGTTCGCCCTTCGCATAACTACTTTACGTGGATTGAGATATGTAATGATTAGTAGACGAATATACTTGCCCTAGACATGTCTAAGCGTATCGTATCGGCTACATAATTGTACTGATACGAGCATGTGAATATGAACTAACAAAATAGGATTTCAATCCACAACTGCTTTGACAATTCTCATTTGAATTCTTTAAACGCTTTGATTCCCATACTTCCATTCTATTACCCCTCCTTGAACTCTTTTCTGTTGCTTTCCGTCTTCCCTTGTTTCGGAAAGACGAAATCTCGTGCTTGGATATAAGTGATACACAGATAGTACAAGATATACCCCATAGGCCAATCACATTATTTGGTGACTATCTTTCATAATTGATTAAGGGCATATCACATATGATATAGTTGGTGTTAAAGTTTTGAGGATTGAATGACATGAAAAAATAAATTGAGGAATATTTTTCTTAAGTGTAAGAGCCTTATGTAACAGATGGGTAAATTCTAAGTTGGGTAGCAGTGCATTGTCAACTCGGGAGAAATTTCTTTTAGATTATGATCGAGTAAGATTAGATTGGGAGAGGTTCAAGCCATTTTAATTTTGAGAAATTTAGAAGAATGACTAAGATGATGGAGATTAATGAATTGATATTGAGGACCCAATATTTATACCTTAGGTACATGATTTAAATTTTGAATAATGAAAGTAAAATTATCAATTGGAGTTTAGAGGATAAAAATATAGAATTTCAGACTTGAACATTGGTGGACTGCATTTAAATTATTTTTCAATTTGATGATTTAAATTAAGAAATAAAAACTTGATGTTGGACTACCTATTTGAAATATTAAGGATGTGAATGGAATTTAAGAAGTTGAAGCATACAAAAATTTATAAGTGAAAATAGGAATACTAATGGACTCGAATTACTTCTAGAGGAGATTATGATAATTGGAGATCGTGAGGTAAAATTGATATGCGTATTTAAATCTTGAAGATGATATATGGATTTAATTTAAATTTAGATATGGATAATTTGAAAAAGCAAGAAGAGATAACCATAGGTTGAATTTGATTGGATCAGTGGTCATCTTAACCTAGAAGTGATTGCAATGGATATGATTAGGATTTTAATTATCGCAAGGATATTGCGATTGACGTACCTTATGTACGAATGTGAAGGAATTAACAAATTATGCCTTATTTTAATTTCGAGGACGAAATTTTTACAAGTTGGGTAGAATGTAAAACCCCCTTCCTAGAAAATCGAATATATCCTTTATTTATTAATTATTAATTAAATTATAGTAATTAGGTCTAAATAGGAGAAATAGATTTTTAATAATTTTTATGTTAGGTGTTCGGGCACTTAGATGACTTATGGGACCATCAGGAGTTTTTTTAGGAATTTATTCCATGTAGGAGACCCCTAGAGATATTGCTAGCCTAACGATGTGCAATACCCTAAGCTATAAATTTTCTTATGTGTGAATATATATATATATATAAACAAATATATATATGTATATATATATATTTAAAGAAAGAAAGCAAAAGTATTAATAGAAATTAAACTAACTAAGTATAATAATAATAATAATAATATAATAATATAATAACAATTAGTATATTAATGATACTAACTACTTAGAACTTGCAGAAACTTTGCTAAGCCTTCAGCCCCCTGTAGCAAATGTATCCCAGGGACGACCCGCCCCTTGGAGCCTTCAGCGTCCAAAGCCCGACCCCTTTGCCCTTCCAACCCGTCCGCTTCACCCTCTCTCTCCCCTTAATATATAATATATATAT
Source organism: Iris macrosiphon (assembly GCA_036927795.1). Taxonomy (NCBI): domain Eukaryota; kingdom Viridiplantae; phylum Streptophyta; class Magnoliopsida; order Asparagales; family Iridaceae; genus Iris; species Iris macrosiphon. The sequence continues at coordinate 112,559,787 of JAYESA010000006.1, read as the reverse complement.
ATATATATATATATATATATATATATATATATATATATATATATTAACTCTCAAAAACTCTAACCTAGAATTCCAGACCTCCTCTTCACATCTAAGAGTCGTCACCGCAGCCAGAGAAGCCCCGCCAAGCCATCCAACCATCCCGTCGACTCCGACCTCGCGAACTGCAGTTTCCCACTCGAGGCACCTTCGCTCCGGCGTGATTTTCTGTCGACTCGCTCGACCAAACGCTGTTCCGTCTTCATAGGTATGATCACCCCTTAACCCTCTCCAATATTCGTTTTATAGCCAATCTCGGAAAATGTGTGCCCCTAGGTGAAAAACAGCGTCCAAAGTGGACGGACAGACCCAATTCTGAAATCGCAGAATTCCATAATGACCACCCGTATTGCCGAGTTCGTATCTCCCACCACAGAGATCCGAATTTGGTGATTCTTTTTGATACCTGTAGAATACCTGACCTAGTTTATTTTCTGTTAAATAACCCTATGCTATTAGTCGCTGTGGACATAGTTAAATTCGCCACAAAACTGCGCGCATCCACTTTTTCCGGTTTTCCAAAAGTTAGAAAACGGAGCGCGCCCCGCCAAACGGGACTGCCCCACCGTGTACCAAGTGTACCGCATGGTGCACACAGCGTAATCGGACACGTGAAAATTAGTGGAGGCTGATTCGGACGCGTGTGCGCGCCGAAATCAAGCCGTATCTGCAGACACATTTCGTGTCGTAACTTTTGTGAAACTCGTACATATTTGGTGCACGCTTGTCAGATTGCGACAAAACTTGCGCCACTGGACTCGTGGTAACGCGCTGGTCCTGTGACCAAAATTTCATGCGATTCTGAGACGGTTGACCAAATCGCCAATTGGTGGGCCCATAGTTGACTTTTTGGACATAATTCTGCTCGGCCCATCGGAATCCACATTTGGACATACCGTTGGGTTCGTATTGACATCTAGAGTTATTTGACCTATAGTTTGTCCCATTTAGAGACTGTTACCCTTGACACATTTTTCGGTGCAAAGTGGGCCACACGTGGACCCCACTTTTACCTGAAATTACCGTTTTGCCCCTGTGTCCAAATTGGACGAAAGGGATGTGCTTTTTAGCTATTTTGCTCATTCTAGAAACGTTGGTGATGTTTATTTCAGCATCCGGAGACGTTTGTTCGGAGTCCTTAGTTCCAGGTTCAGTGTCCTTGACATTTGGGCGCGTACACTTTACAGATTTCTTGCCAGGCAAGTATACCTTGCCATTGTACTGTTTTTATATTCCATATGAGGCATGCATGTTTATTTTCTGTTTATTTAGTTCATTTATTTCAAACTGCTATATAAACTGCGCTTCCAAGGAAACTTGGGTGCAACGACGGTGTCGTCGTACTATTTTATTTATGTATATGCATTGGACCTACTTTATGAGACTACCCATTTTCATGAGGCATTTATGTTTCATTGGCCATGACACTATTCATACACGAGTGTGAGTCACATGTAGGACACGGACTTGCGTATTCGGCTGGCCACTGGTACGTATAGGTCGTGCGACGGATCGGGATAACTGCCAATAGAAACTTTGCATGCTAGTAGACCTGGCAGTTATTAGAGGTATTATCGTATCATGGACATGACATGCTTAGAGCATTGGGTGGAGAGAACAACAAGTACCGCATTTGGGCTCCTTTGCACTTTCCTTGTGTAACCCGTACGCTCCGCCGGAGATACGCGGTCATGATGACCCCTATGTATTATCATGGCAGGCCTCCGACGTTCGAAAGTCGTCGTGCCTTTGTAGGCCCCTGGATCTCCAAGAGAACTATGCCAATCCTATTTATGGCCAGATAGCCCACTTGTTAGAAAGTTGTTCTCAAACTGCATTCACATAGATGGTTAGGCGACCACAATGGATGTTTATTTTCAGTACTTTATTGGCATGTGTTTAAGTATCTTGTTATGTCCCTCTGAGGACCTGGTCCGCTGCCAGGTGTATCTGTTCTCGAGTATTTGCAGGAGCGCAAATTTGGATGGTTGTATATGATTTGTGGACGTCTTCTCTTCGAGCCGTGACCGATAGCTGGTATACTTATATTGGGCTTGATTGTGTTGTACTTATATTGTATTTACTTTTCCATTTGAGTTGGTAGTGGATTTGTTTCCATCCAACTATCATCCTTAGATACTTCTTATTGAGATCTAGTTTCATAGACATTGGTTATTTTATTCAGATATGATTTTCGTGGATGAGATTTAGATTATACCCTGTGACTTGTGACATATGTTTTATACCACTTGTGAATTTGATATTCATATTACAGCGTACGTGTGGATTTGGTTTCCATATATATATTGGAGTTGCCATATCCATGCGGCTGGCATGCTTACGTGTCCTAGTCCTACGTATTTTTGGGACTGAGGCGTGACATAAGTACTTTTCCCTCTAATACAATTCTAGATGGACACCCAAGTTAGTTTGCAGTGCCATCTCAAGCATGATCAAGCCAACAGATCCTTATATATGCACATCATCCACTCATATACTAATATACATTTCTTACCCACATCTATCTAAGTATACCTATATATACTCACAGTCTCTAATACTCAAGGTATACACAAATACACCAATTGTCTACACCCATCAACTATGTACTAAAATTTGTACTGCCTGGATTACTTGCACTATTACTTCCAATAATTTTCTATCCATATTAACTGATACACCAATCTAATATTATCACACGAAGTACTTACTGTTACTAGCACAATTCTCAACTAATCCTTGATATAGAAACACTAGCACTATTGGTATAGTAACACTAGTTTCATCATTAGATTACCTCATCACACTCACAAGAACTCATGATCACTTGTACTAGTTATTAACTTTAATAATGCACATGCTTCACTTCACTCCCAAAGGCAGACATATGGTTCCATATCTCTATTGATGTATAAGTATCTCCCCTTAACCTTTTACAGATTGATACACTAATCAGTGATATACTTCATACCTTTCATAACCAATCTTGATATTTCTCAACCCATGACACACTATTGGAAATTTCTAATACTCATGCTTCCACTTTCATGGACTCCCACACTGACGCTCATCATCCACTGTGCATCTTGCACATAATTTCTAGACACTCTTCCATCTATTGCTTCCAACCCATCACTGGCCTCAATATCAGGTGATACATCCATCGTTAGTCATATACCGGTACACTCATATCTAATTACATCAAGGCCCTACTTTTATCTGTAACACAAGTCTTACTACTTAGCACAATGTATTCTTATTCCCTCACACTCTCCTATCCACTTATGGGTACCCTCCTACTATGGCACACTCATTAATACCCTTTATGCATATACATTTCTTTACTCTTGATTTACCCAAGTATCAACCACCAAATTGAATATCATGCTACATTAATTTTTGACATAAATTAATTGATACTTAATTGTTTACATGGATCACCCAAGTACATGAATTCATGACTATCCAGGACTAGCATGCTGACTTTGATACTAACTCCTGGAACCATCATTGATACTCTTTACTTTCCCCTTCTACCTATAGTACCAATACTAACTATAATGATACCTATAATAGAACTATTTCTACAAGCTACTATGCTACGGGTTATCTCTAGATTGATGCCTATTGCTCACATGTCTAACCAAGAAACACTTACAGACTCACTAGCCATACTTAGTCAACACTGATATAAGACACAGACCTAATTACAAGTCACCGATTATCACACTAACAAGAAATCCTAATGGAATGAAGCTCTATAAGAAACTGGACTAAGGACTGAAGGTATCTCTACTGCTAGCAAAAAAAGGATGGAACAAAGTCCTATAATAACAGAAGTAGATAAGTATTGAGATGATACTTTAAGAACCAATTTAAGATACAATCTGATAATCATACACGTTTGTCTAAAATCATGATACTCATAATCCTTGCCACGCCAGTGAGCATAGCTGCGATAAATGATAGGTTCCAAAACTAAGGTATGCAACTCTATAATCACGTCATCTAGAATCCTCACCACGCCAACCGATTTTGGCTACGAGAAACTCTAAATTTTATAACTAAGATAGGTACATCCCAAGTCAGGTTCCTACGTTTCTGCCATGACAGCTAATGTGGCTGCGATAAACTCTAGGCTCCATAACCAAAGTAGACATTTCACCTTTCTCACTATCCTCATCAACATATGTTATCAGATGATACCGTAATTTTAGTCCGTAAAATTCATCTCGATATGAAATCAAACTCAACAATGACACCAAGAATTAAATTTAACAACCGATCAACAAGAATCAAATTCAATAACAACAAGTGAGAACGAACAAAAATAAGAAAAATATTTGAATTGGAACTTATAAGATTCTCAAGGGTCGTCCCAGGAATCTCTCAAGAAATTTGTGATTGAGTATCCTCTCTCATCCTAGTATCCCATGTCCTATATCCTATCACAGGCACACAGTAGTACAACTAAGACGTCGCACTACCACGATATCGTACTACTTGCGAAGCCTGACCTGCATAGGCCACCACTAAAAATGTGTCATGACCCGCACCAGAAATTTGGGCATGAGTCATGGGTACGTCCAGCCTACGCCGCAGCATCGACGGTAGAACGCTGTCTAGGTCTCAATAATACTAAACATAACTCACAACCTGTCAATGATATCAACTCCATAAGGAGGACAATAAAATAAACATCTTTCAACAACTCATAATATATACTCAATCACAATAACAATAAGAAATAAATGGTACGATAAAAGATAAGAAGTACTGATATAAGTCAAGCACAATGACTCAAATAGAGATAAACTACAGTCTAGCTGTCCAACATAAATAATCTTGACAAAGTCACAACATAAACTCAACATAACCTCAACATGAGTCTCAACATAAACTCAATGCATAAAATAATAACTGTCTAAATAGCTGCAGGCAGTGTCTCCTCTAAAGAAATGGACTCTTCTAAGTTCTCTGGTATGTAGTCACCCTCTACACCTAGTCCATAATGTGTAGGACAGAAGTCCTCAAGATCCTCTTAAAAAATATATTCACTCATGATTGGAGTGAAGTACAAGCACTAACAGCAGTTCCATGTATATTGACAAAAACTATAATACAGTATAAAGAAATACAAGATGGATATAATACTATAAATAAGAATACTAGAAATAATGGAATACTGGAATAAGGAAATGCTGGAGAATATATCATCATCATTAGTACAACTAGCAATGAACATGAATATAAGTGAATACTAGAATAATGAACTGGAAATATATGAATAGAGTATCTAGCTAAGTATGTGAAACATTAGTCTATCATGTGATCGGCTTGGGACAGATCAGGCTTGTTGCATATGATTAGCTATGATTCATGTAAGGTCAGGCTAACCATCCGGCTAGCTATGATGCAAGCAATAGTCAGGCTAATCATATATAACATGCTATGAGGCATATAATGGTCAGACTACACCCGGCGTGAGGTGTGGGGTGCGCTATGATCCATGTAGAGTGGGGTATGATCACATAATCTACTAATATATTCTCGTCCCCAGCTAGCACGATGGATTCCAATCACGACTCCTCGTGACAGGTCTCGATGATGCTAACCCGTGTATACATAGTATCAGAATCATGTACACTATACAACTAGGATCATAGAGATGATCAACATAATAAAAACTGTCAAAGAATGCACTCACCTGTGGTCCTTAGCTGGTATGAATCAGAGTCCAAGTCACAGTCCAAATGGCCTATGAATTACAATTTTACTATGTCAAAAGATAATTTATATTAATTTATTTAATTATGGAATAATGACTCAAAAATCCTCTTTTAATCTTATTATTCTGATTTTTAGGTTAATTTCTAAATTTTGCCAAAGAAACTAAATTTTACCAATTCGAGACTCATGGCACGCAAATCAAGGTGATCTGTTGACCAAAAAGTCAACCGATGCAAACTCGACTTTCAAGCATGATTTCCTGTAGATTTCAGCAGCAAAAATATTTTGGAATTTATGGCTCATCCGAATTCAAATTCGTTTAAAAATTATTGCACATACCTAAAATCGTATTGTGCAACAGTAGTTGATTGTTAACCTAGAAGTTCTATAGAATTAAAAGAACAGAAATATTTTTTATTAAATCCTGGGAAAAATATATGTCAATTATCTCGACATTAGCTTCCCAAAACTTTTAACGGCTAGTGATTTTGATTCCTGGTTCTCCCGAAATCGCAAAAACACCGAGATGCATCTATTTTCGGACATGCTGTGCCCTACGAATTTTTCAGAGTTTAATATTCAAAATTTCGTGAAAAAATTTACATATTCAAAAAACTAACCTCAATACAGTTCTAATACAAGAAATTGGGCCATGTTTGGAGTCCGAAACTATGAGTAATGACTTCTAGAAGATGAAGGAAACCCTAGATGACAATTCCCCTCAAATCTCTCTCTCTCTAAAATAATGGGATAATTAAGGTTATTATAATATATATATATATATATATATATATATATATATATATATATATATATATAGAGAGAGAGAGAGAGAGAGAGAGAGAGAGAGAGATGTTGGCTGTGGTTGAATGAAAAGTAATAGGCTGACACATGTCAGAATCTGGTTGGATGGTTTTGTTTGTATTATTTATTTTTGATTTGCCTTTATCAAAACATTATTTAAGTCGTTTTAAATCTAAATAACTCAAAATAAAAATTAAAAATAATCATAAAAATATTGAAAAATTATAAAAAATATATTTTGAAACCAAAAACCCTTAAAAATACTTGGGATAGTTTATGTTCATAGGTTTCCTACAATAATTAGTGGAAGCTCTAAAAATTAATTTTATCTATTTAACTAAAAATAAATATTAAAAATATTCCAAAAATTTTGAAATAATTTCAGAAAATATATAAAATTATTATAAATACTAGAAAATTACGTGAGTCCATTCTATATTCCTCTACTTGCACAATAAATTCTAGAAGTCTCAAAAAAAATTAGTTATTAGCCTAAATAACTCCCAATAAATACTAAATATACTTAGAAACTCAAAAAATTCTAGAAAATATATTTGATTATTTAGAATCTAAAATAAAAGTTTGGGATATTTTTAATTATGTTTGACACTAAAATAAATTCTTGAAATTCCTAAAAAATTATTGTTACTAGTTTTAATTTAACCAAAAATTGTGAAAAAATTCTAATATCCCCAAATTAACCTAATAACAACATTTAAGCAAGAATTTCAGGATACGGAGGTTACATAGCCTATGCCGTAGCATCCGTGGTAGAACACTGTCTGGAACATGCAAACAATCTAACATCTCACACAATATGTATAAGATACCTGTCAATGTCATCTCAACTCTAAACGGAGGAACAATATGGTATATGATAATGGTAAGCAATACTCAATCACAAAATAAAACTAAAGGAAGATAAGCATGAGATGGAATACGAAGGAAAAGTGACAAAAAATATCCACAAGTCTGAAATAATATATATACATGCCAATAACCTCAATAGAGTAATACAAGTCCAAACAATAAGTCTAAACCTCCTCGGCCTCTGGTACTAGATCCTCCTGCTCTAAAGGAGCATCCTCTAATGGTACGCCATTATGCGGCCTGGGACACTGGTCCACAAGCCAATCATCTGAAAATATATCCAGTCAGGAATGGAGCGAAGTACATACCTTTGAAAGCAGTTCCAAATACATAATCGAGCATATATAACAGATAATAGAAAAGAATACAAGATAACTAATCATAAGAAATGGAATGACTAGAGTGAACATGTAATATACTGGAATGAAGAACAGGCGATATGAACAACTATAATTTAACTGGAAATAGATAAACTAACTACTGTGTAATAGATTACAAGTTCATTATGTGATCTGTTTGGGTTGAACACGAATAAAATATGGTAACTCGATGACACTTGTGATATGTAATCAACATGTATACGAATATACTTGGCTTGATCACATAACCAACTCCTACTCTCCCATCCCCAACTAATACCAATGGATCTAATCACGACATATTACGAACACAAATAGGGGCACACTGAATACGAGCAGTATGTGAACACAAAGTACACAAAAATTAATACTCCTACTCCCCCATCCCCAACTAATACCAATAGATTTAATCACGACACATTACGAACACAAATAGGGGTACACTGAATATGAGCAGTGTGTGAACACAAAGTACACTAAAATTAATATCCGATACATTCGATAAAATACATGTGAAGGAGTACCCACTAAATACGGTAAGGGATAACATCTTCTGACATGATCCATATAGCACCAGTCCGTGTAATCACTATATCAGAATCAAGTATACACGGGATATATACACTATCCTAGAACATGCGATATATACACTATCCTATAGGTACTATATGGATCAAGCCAAGTATAGAACTCACATGCACACAAATTACCACATAGAACTCACAAAAATAACCAAATAGTCTAGAACTTGTTTCTATAGGTAGCCCTATGCCATCGGATCATTTCTAATGGTCAAATGCATGATTAAGAAGCCACAAGGAAGGGGAAATTCAGGAATTATCAATTGGGAGATGGATTCCCAATGAAAATGAAATTGGACAGGTTCCGAACACGATCTCGAGCTCCAAAGCTCCTTCTTCTTGTACTCCTTGCTTCTCTAAGCTCCAAAGCTCTAAGAGTTATAAATTTGAGAAAGAAATGGTGGTAAATTGAATATGAATTCAATGGAGGAATGATAAAAAAATTGGGGATCTAATTTCTAGATCTAAATAAATGCAAATTAGAGGATAAAGAGATGATAGCCCCCTATAATAGTGGCCGGCCCCCTTCCCCCTTTTCCAAGTTATGTGCATGGTCCAAATTGTCCTTCTTAATTCAATTATGAATAGGATTATGGAAGGGCTATTTTGGAAAGCTTCTAACTAATTCTAATTAAGCTAATCCCCCTAACTAATTAATGAGGATGGGTCTAAAGAGTTTGGATCCAAGCTAGGCTCACTAGTTGTCATGACAAGTCTAATTATTTGACTATCCTCTAACAAATAATTAATACAAGTTACATATAATCTATAACTCACTAATAATTAAATAATTAATATAATCATTAAATAATTTCTATAACATATAAATTAAATATTTATTCCTAAAAATTATTTACATATGCCAATTTACCAAACTATCCCTAACTGAAAAAGTAAGGGTGACAATTTGCCAGGGTTACCTCCGAATAGAGAGGTAGAATTCTTGATTGATTTGACCCCAGGAGCAGCACCTATAACGTCACATGTTTATTGACTAGAGAAGAAGGAGATGGATGAGATGAAGGCACAATTGAAGGAGTTAGAGGATAAAGGCTTCATTCGATCGAGTGCATCACCTTTGGGAGCTCCAGTGTTGTTTATACCAAAGGAGGATGGGTTAGTGCGCATGTGCATTGACTACAGAGCCTTGAATGCTATGACTGTGAAGAATAAGTACCCCCTACCGCGCATTGATGACTTATTTTATCAACTTAGCGGATCCAAATTATTTTCGAAGATAGATTTGAGATCGAGATATCACCAAGTGAAGGTGCGAAAGCAGGACATTTCGAAGACCGCATTCAGGATGAGATATGGACATTATGATTTTTTGATCATGCCATTTGGATTGACCAATGCTCCAACTGTCTTTATGGACTTGATGAATCGAGTCTTCCATCAGTATCTGGACCAGTTCATGGTAGTCCTCATAGATGACATCCTTGTCTATTCGAAGAGCCACGAGGAGCATGAAAAGCACTTACAGATTGTCTTAGAGACCTTGAGGAGAGAGTGGCTGTATGCGAAGCTTAGCAAATATGAGTTTTTCTTGGATAAGGTCTCTTTTCTTGGGCATTCCGAAGACCGTATTTTGGGACTAGGGCGTGACACCCGGGCTCAAGGGGTCAGCTAAGCCGAGTACGAGTCAGACATAACTGAGCCAACTGCGAGCCACAATCTATGTCCACCATCGATCTAGGCAGGATTAGCCTAAATTATGCTATGTGGCATGCTCCAAGCCGTGGCTGCCTTCTCTTCTCTATATATATATAGATATAATATTAGGGTTTTTATTCAGCAAATATTTAGAGGAAAGAGAGAGAGAGAGAGAGAGAGAGAGAGGGGGAGAGAGAGAGAGAGACTTTGAGGGATTTGATTTTAGGGCTCCCCTAACTTCGCGAGTGTAGCACCAACTTCCTGAATATAATAATAATAATAATAATAATAATAATAATAATAATAATAATAATAATAATAATAATAATAATAATATGTTAAATAATAATATGTACACCTTTAGAATTTATATACCAATAAGAAAATATTTTATCTTTAGTACTCACTGAAACTCATTCTAGAGTTTGGAACCATGGTTAGACCATTAGGAATTTTCTGTAAATTTTATTACTTAAAATCTATTTTTCCAAAGACTTATAAAAAAATTTGTAGCACACATAGAGGTCAAATTTGACCCCAAATAATTTTCTAGGGTTTAGTATTTTGTTTTATACTTACTGGAATTTTTCCAGATTTTTTTTGAATAATTTTGATTTTGATTTTGATTTAAATAAGTAAAAATAATTAAATAAACTATTTTTAGGAAATAAAAATCTAAGAGAATTACCCAGTCAGCCAAAACTACATGTCAACTACTAAAGATGGGAAGCGGGCCCCGATGTCAGTTGGAAGCCCACGCAGGGGCAGCCCAATTTGGGTCCCCGAGCTCAAGCCGACCCCAAGTCGGAGTCAGACTCGGCTCAGTCGAGCCGCTCAAATCCAAAGCCATTGGATTGTTGGCGTGATCGGCTCGGATGCGTGCCATGTGGCATTTCCCAGAGCCGTGACGCATCCCCTTTTCCTATATATATGTGTGATTATATAGTTTTAAGGTTTTATTTTATAGCCGATTATTGGAGGAGAAAGAGCGGAGGTTCTCATCTAGGGTCCGTTCGACTTCGTATAGCCATTACTCCTAGATCAAAACTCCAAAAACATTTATGTTTCTTGCGTTGGAATCATCTCGAGGTTAGCTTCCAGAATATGTATTTTTTTCATAAATTTTAAACCCAATTTTTTGAAAAATTCGTTGAGTTCCAGTCGTCTAAATTTTGACACGTTTAGTGTTTTTGAGGTCTGGGAGATCCTGAACTCGAAATCATGAACCATTTGAAGTTTCAAAAATATGACATGATAAACCACAAAATATATTTTTCTCAAAATTAAATATGCTAATTTACTATTCTGTAAAATTTGTGCAATCTAGATTTAGTCAGGGAACCGACGAAACTATCATCTGAGTGCCATATTGGCCATTACTTTTGCCAACTTGTGAGTTTATGAATCCGTCGATTACAGCATTCAAGTACCGCTAAAATCTATGAGAATCTAGATAAAAATCTAGATTTTATGTCGGTTGAATTTTTGGTCAACAAGAGTTCTCGATTTGTGTGCCACGAGTTTTAAGTTAGTAAATTCGGTTTCTTTGGACAAAAAATAAGTTTTAATAAAAAATTCATAATAATAGGATTATAATAGAATTTTAGAGTAATTATTTCATAATTAAAAAGATTCAGGTAAATTATATCTTGACAAGAGAATTCATCATACGTAGGATTTGGACTATGATTTGGGACCTGATCGTAACACAGCTAAGGACCACATACGAGTGCATTTCCGTGATTGCTTTCAGTACTTGATAGTCTCTATAATGCATGCTTAGTATTGATTATTTGATTCTTGACACTCGTTACACGGATTAGTAATTGGTGGATTCTTGTATAAGATAAGTATCTTTCTGGACTATTGTTATTTTATCGTGTTTAGTTCAGAATCCATGTTGTACTAGTCGGGAGGAGAAATACTTAGTGGATGTGTGAACTATCATTTCCATCCCATGGTCTTCCTAGAATAATAGAAGCCATGCACGACAAGTCTCGTTTGTCAAATTTTTCCTTAGTCGTTTACATGTCGACAAGGCATTTTAAATCACGTAGATTAGTTTATTCTTATTTGTTTCTCCCATACTTGCAGTTATTTTCTATAATCATTTGTGGTTACTGTACATCATTGCCATGATAGGACTTCAGCATTTAGTTATTATGGTTGCCTTATTGTGATTTTAGTTTTATTGCCATCATGTATTCTATACTATTTATTGTCGTATAGCTTATACCATGTGTTGGAACTGTTTTTACTGTGATGTATCCATTCCAATCTTGACTGGATAACAATATTTTAGGTGACTACGATGATGATGAGATCTCTCCACATTATGGACCGTATGTTGGCGACGTAGATGTAAGCCCCCTCATTTTTGTATAGGGTTATTTTGGTATTTGTTATTTTTTTATTTTTTTTATTTAATAGATTAGAGTAGTAATTTCTAAAACCTTCTTTTAGATATATGACCCTTTGCCATGGCTTTGATATTTTGGGCAATGCACGACCTTTTTCCTTCGAACAAAATTTATAATTTTAATTTTGATTTGGTCTAATATAGTTGGAATATTGATTTTGTAATTATTTGATCTCCCCCATGCTCCAAAAATATTGACGAACGTCTAGAATTACGGTTACCGTAAAATTATCTCCTTTTGACTAGAACTTGACCCAAACCCAATCCAAATACATGTAGGCATGTAGTGCACCAAAATATCCCCATGCAAATATATATTATATATAGATATTATATTTAAATTAATTTATTTCTTTTTATAGGAGTTATATCTATAGAAAGTGGTACATGTGGCATGCTAGTTGGCAAATAACTACCTAACCAATTCCCTAACCAACCCAACAACCAAACCTTATCCAATCCTAATCATAACAAACCAACCCTCCTCTCATTTTCGGCCAAGAGCAGCCCCCCATTGTGGCCGAACCCTAGTAGTACTAGGAAACCCCCTCCTATATTTAAATCTATTTAAAAAGCTCATATATATATCAACTTATCACCAAACCCTAAACCTAACAAATCTCTTACCCCCTCTTGTGTTCGGCCCCTCCCCTCTCTCTAATATATAAGAGCAGCCCCCCTTGCCATCTCTCCCTCACAATATCATCTCCTTCACCAAACCCCCCCTCATATATTCCAAAAGCTCCACTTTTCAACATCCTTCCACCATCTCTCCGTCCAAACACCATTAAACCTCCAAGAAGAACCCCATCTTCCCCATAAATATATCAAAAAACCCATTTTCATCATCAACAACCCATTATAAAGGGATTAGCGAGCCAAGCACAAGTTAGAAAGAGTACTTCTTGGATACGAAGAAGCACCATCATCCAATCCTCCAAAGTTTTCAGTAAATCTTAAATCTTTCTTTCTCAAATCTCATGACATAATCTTTTTAGGTTATGTAAAATTATTGATTTAGAACTCATACTTTGCCATCTTGTTCTTATATTAGAAAATATAAAATTTTCATGATAGTTTGGTGATAATTCGCTTGTCAGTAGAACTAGTTTGAGACTTTTAATGCGATTACTTGAAGGAATCATTATTAATTATTAAAACTGAATTAATATTTATTTAATTGATGAAATTAATTATTTTAAAATTTATGTTATATTATTTTAATGACAAATATGAACCCTATAATTAAGGGCCACTAGCCTAGGTTTTTGGGTGATTTTGTGACATTGTTTGCTAGTAAATAGATGATATTTTGGATGGAATAAAGAGGTGAATATTTTCTAAGATTAAATAAGAATATAATATAATATAAAATATTTTTTATTAATATAAAATATATTAATGGACTAGCAATATATCGAACAAGTTTCGGACGAAACTAGTCAACCTAAAGTAGCCATAATCTTAAAATATTTTTTTTTGTCAAATCTTAAATTTATTGATAAAAATTCATATAAATCATGTTTAGATATAGATTATATGATTTATTATAATTTATGTTCATGTCCTTTAATTGAGGATTTAAACTTAAATTTTGGAAGTCAAAAACCAAGAAACTAGGTTCCGATATTCTGTAAAAGTAAGCAAAGTGGTTAGAAATAATATTGGACTTGGTTGTACATGGAAAAAAATAAATTATATAATTAAGTTATAATTTCAAGAATTCATGGTTGGACCCTTAAGCGTATTAATTTTTTTATAGGTCAATTGAATCCCGAATGAGTAGACACGGGATTATCTTTACCACCACTGTTTGTAGAACCGACAAGTGTACCTTGCCAAGATGTTTATAATTCTAAATTATTTATTTGATATTATTTATGCATTAGATATTATATTTGTGTGTCTTGGTTAATGTACTTGTTGAGCCTAGAGCCTTCATACGATACTTTGTGTCTGAATAAGATTCGGGTACCGATATCCCCTGCGGAGTTGAGTAGCATAGTTAGAGAGTCATCTTTACGAACCCATGTTAGTGCAAACATTATTTGCACATCCACCCATAGGACACTAGACACGATATTCATGTGGCAGAGTCTTTCTCGACTTGTTCGAGGTACTTTGATTATGGATAGGACTACAGGATGCATGATAGGGATGAGTATAGTAATACATAGTGAATAAGACTTGTGCTGATAGTTATAGGTTATGAGCTGTCACGACCCGCATCCGGTATAGGGGCACGAGAGCGTGGATACGTCCAGCCTACGCCGCAGCATCGGCGGTAGAACGCTATCTAGGTCACAGTAACTCTATATAGATAAACACCTGTCAATGATATCCATCTCCATAAGGAGGTCAATATACATCTCACAATAATCTCATAATGTAACTCAATCACAACAACTATAAGGCACGATAAAGATAAAAGGAAATGACATAGTTAAACACCATGTCTCAAACATAAAGATAACTCACAGTCTAACTGTCCAACACAAGTCTCCAATTAAACTTAACATAAGTCTAAACATAAAATGAATTAACCTCCATAAGTCTCAAGCATAAATAAATACTATCTAGATAGCTGTAGGCAATGTCTCATCTAGAAGCATAGTCTCCTCTAGGACCTCTGGTACATAGTCTGCATCTATACCTGGTCCGTAGTGCATGGTACAAAAATCCTCAAGGTTCTCTGGAAAAATATCTAGTCAGGATTGGAACGAAAATACACCTCTAACAGCAGTTCCACATATATTGACAAAAACTATAACACAGTGTAAAGAAATACAAGACAGATATGAAATACTGGCAATAAGAAATACTGGAATAAAGTACTGGAACATCATCATCAATATGCATCTGACAAGGAATAGAACTACAAGTGTACGCAAGTACAAAGAACTAGTATGTAAGTGTGTATAAGAATAATAACTAGAATATGTAGAGATGCTAGATCAATGTACTAGAAATGCATGTCAAGAATATCTAACTAAGTGTGTGAAACATCAGTATATCATGTGATCGGCTTGGGACTATATGACTCATTACATGGATTAGCGATCATCCCCAACAGGTCAGGCTAACCAGATGTAACAGCGATGAGACATGTAAGGGTAAGGCTGCACCGACGTGAAATATGGGTGAGCTGATGCTGCATGTAAAGTTGGGTATGATCACATAAACTACTCATATTTCCCCGTTTCCCCAGCTAGCACGATGGATTCCAATCACGACTCCTCGTGACAGGTCTCAATGATGCTAACTCGTGTAAATAACAGTGTCAGAGTCATGTACGCTATACAACAAGAATTATAGAGATAATCAACATAATAGAAACTGTCAGAGAATATACTCGCCTGTGGTCCTTAGCTGGCAATACCACTGTCTGGGTTCCAAGGTGTCGTCTGAATGATCCAACAGTCCTATAGACATAACATATAATACAATACTTTATCAGACAATACTCTAGCTCACAATCAACATAATGATCAAAGACTATACTAGGGGTCACGTCTATAGTTGCTGTGCACAACAGACAGTCAATGGTACGGTCCTGCCAGTACGTCAGTGTACATATGGCAGTCTACTATCATGCTACATGGTCACAGGTAGATGTATCTATGGGGTATCCGTGGTCACAATCAAGACATCTCGGGCATATGATACATAGGACTTAATATGAACTAATCTCTCATAAGACTAATTAATTACACTTATAATAGATACGTATATATGTATTAAACTAATTGAGCATTATACGGTTCATAGGCATCTGTGTTAATATTCATTAATTATGATTATAATACACGTATTTATATACTAGGGAATACCTATACACTACTTATACGTATGTATATAGATACTAGCTGGGAACATATAATATATATACCAATATACCAATACGCATGCAAATACGTATATACATACGTCCTTATAGTTATATATATATATATCACAGGAAATAACGGGAACGTGGACAGGAGCGAACCTGCACGTGGCACGATGATGAGGACGATGATGTCAATGATCAGGGGGGTGGTCGGTCGATTGAAGTGGTGTTGACGAGCGGCGGGGTACTCGGCGTCGACAGCAGCAGGTCGCGACGGCTCCAGGCGAACGCAGTCGGGCTTGGTTCAGCGTTCAGCGGGTTCGACGCAGCATTCAGGCGGGCTCGACGCAGCGTTCAGGCGGGTTCGACGCGGCATTCAGGCGGGGCAGCGGGTCCTGCGCTCGGGGTCAGCGGACTGTTCGGCGCTCGGGGGTCAGCGGGCTGTTCGGCGCTCGGGGGTCCGACGAGGAACAGTAAAGTCGAGGGGGTCTGAGATGGTCGGCTGGTGTATTAGGTTTTGATTGAGAAGGAAATAGGGAAGAAATACTTATGTATATATATGTAATCATAGTAGACTTTGGGTTGACCTAGAATTAGGTCTGGTCAAGGCCTTCTTGGGATTGGGCTTTCTCATGGGTATTACAATGGTTGGAATTTCAATTAATAAAGAAATTGCTAGAATGCTTTGGTTAGATGGTCTGAGGCCATGGTTCAGGGAAATTGATGTTGTATTACACACTTCCAAGAATTTATGGAATTTACACCTAAAAGAGAATTCGGGTTTATTTACGTATCGTCCAACGGAATGGATACCTCAATGTACTCTTGCACCAAGGTGTCTAAACAATAAAAAGTTGTACAAGTTCGACTTATGAATCAATTTAATAAAAGTGAATGCAAGTGGAGTTTTGAAATTCAAAATGACAGTAAGGTGCAACAAAATAAAGTCACAAAAATTGAGAATAATCAATTATCATGCAGTCATTTACTCATTAATTACGAAAAGACGAAAATATCCCTAATCCAAAAAGTGGGGGTGACATGAGCTTACGTGTCTTGATTGAGACGTGAGATTATATTGGGTAAGGTGAGTCTTCATCGTGCTCTGGGCATATTTTACTTATTACTATTTATTGTGTATTTGGCTTTAGGTTCCCTATGCGGAATATAAGGTATTATATATATGTACAACTTCCTCCTGGTTCCCCCATACGAAGCCTTAAGTGTACTATTAGATTACGGAAGTGTCCCTTGAGATCTTCCATGAGTACCAGCCCGGGGTACGATACCATACTCTCATTTGTATATCACATAGTTGGTTGTTGTAGCCTTCCCCATTTTTAAAACATTATACTGTTTACTTTTGGCTTGAGTGTTTATTGTTCCTTGCTATGTCCCTTAAGGACCTGGTTATGTATTATGTCCCCAGGTATTGACGATGAGGTTTATCCTGAGGTTTACGGGTCAGGAGCAAATATCGGAGCAGTACCAACAACCAAGGACGAGGTGTGTAGAGAACCGTTCTCCCGGTACGGAGATCGCGGCTAAGAAACACAAGACGGTATCGTTCGATCAGGATAGATTGAATTAAGAACTCGTCCTCGTTATGGATTTGTTTCTTCGGAATCGATTCCCATATTCAGTGGACCGTGCCCCAAGGATCGGCTTAGCGGCAGAGTCAGGAGGGACCTCTCCGCTGCTATCTTTTATTGCCTCGGTTTTTGATGTCGCTTGTTGCTTTCGTGCTTTGAGTTGGTTTTGGGATTGCTTGTTTTCCTTGAACGGTTTCGATGGTTTTCATTGTTTTCGTTTATTGAACTGCACTTCAATTCCGAGATTGGAAAGAGAGGAAGAAGTATTGATCAAGCTGTTCGTGTACAGGTGAACGAGCAGTAGGCGGCTTGCGGGCGGAGTCGTGAAGTGCCTCTTTCATTCTACCTTCCAATAATCTAAGTGAGTGGCTACCAACCCGATTAGCTAGCCCTGCTTCCATTCTTCACATCTAATAAATCTACATTCTTCTTTGCCCCGATGAAATGATACCAAGTAATAATAAAAGAAACCAAGATAAAAGAGAATGGACTTGGTATATTATGCTTGTCAATAACTTCACGAACGGATACTTAATTGCGTGCTTGTTCATTTGGGAATAAATCATAAATTGCTTGTCTTGTACAATTGCTTGTCTTGTACTCTTGTTGCCTCAAAAGCATGAACTGTTAACTAAGTAAACATATTGTTCAATTACGGACAACTTGTGCACAAGGTCATTGGTTCCTGCGGACGGTCGCTGGGGCACTGGCACCGATCCGGTCCGGACAGAACTCTATTGTATAGTCCATTATGCTGGACGGGGTGGCATGTAGCGCTCCTTGTTCATTTGCTGCATACCATTCCCGCCAGTGACTATTGTCCATTGTGGCATCACGCTAGTGATCTCTTGTATATTTAAACCTGTTACATACTAACTTGTGTCTTCGTGGCAGGAAAGGCATGGTAAGTATTGTGCAGGTAATTCAGACGGGCAGGTAAAATCTACCGAACGGTGGCACGTTCATTTCAGTAAATTCTATATGCTGCTTACTTGTAAATGAACTAAGGCAAGATAGAAACCCACAAATATGCATGCTTCATTAAAACAACGTGTTGATTGGTATAGTTCGGTTAGCTCGCCTTCACCAGTATGTTTCGACATGCTGACCCTCTTTGAAACAGGTTCTCCGCACCAAGGCGAACCGAGCGAGGAGCCGAAGTCATCTTCCCGATCCAGTCCAGCTGTTGGCGCATCTTCATCGTGCCCCTTTGAAGCATTTTGAAGACAGGAGCTTGCAACTCTTCATACACCAATGCAACTCCGAGGCAAAGCTATCCTCCAGCCTGGAGGTCTATATCTTTTGAAGTTTAGTAAAGGGATATAATGTACAGGACTGCTATCTTATTTTGAGTCAACTCTTTTGTAAGCCCGTACGGCATATTAGCTAACTCGTTCAAGAGTTTGTAATAGATGTTCATTATCAATAAAGAGAACTTTTCTATGTTTCAAATATGTGTTTTAATTTATCTGCGTACTCTGAATATGTGCTTGCTATACAAAATACTTTAGCCTTGTACGGGCGCAACCCCAGGCCCGTACGACATCACGATTCGGGGGACGCCCCAACGATTCTAAGGAATCGGGTCGTGACATAATGGTATCAGAGCACAGATTCAAGTTCCTTAGACTTCGTGCTGGAAAAGTTCCTTTAACGATCAAATTCCTGTGCGAACTCTTGAACTCGCTAGGCCAAAATGAGATACGTTCATGCAATAAGTCCATAATACATTATGATCCTAATATAATTTACCTTCTTTTGGAGGAGTGGCTCCAGCGCAATCTGCAGCGCAAACACCGAACGAAATGCAAGGCCAAGGAAGTAGTTCGGGCACTTCGGGAAGTTCAGAGAGCCAGCGAGCCGTGCCAAGCATCGATCCCATCCAACAAATGTTGCAGATATTGGAGGCAAACCAACAAAGGGACGAGGCTCGCTATGAACGGGCCGAGAAGCGGGCGAAAGAGAGTCAGCTCAAGTTTCAAGACAATATAGAAGCACGATTCTCAGTCCAACAGAAGCAGGTGGATGCCCTGCAACAGATCGTTCAGACTTTGGCTTCCAACCATTCCACGGCAAGAGCGCCGACTCAGGTGGAACAGCCCGTGCTTGAAGTAGAGACGCCGCAAATTCCAAGGACGAGGGACGTGACTACCTTCGACTTTGGCCACTTCAAGAAAGTCTGCAACACCCCATTCAACGGGACTGAGGACCCAGTCGTAGCTCTAGATTGGTTGGCCGAACTTGAAGATCACTTCGCTCTGCTAGAGGTCCCCGAAGAAAAGTGCGTCGCCTGCGCGCAACTACAGCTCCGCCTCAACGCGCATGATTGGTGGGACGTGCATCGACGATCTCTTCAATTTGATCACGGAGAGGAGGCGATCTCATGGACGACTTTTCGTGCCGCGTTCGAAGAGGAGTTTGTACCCCCTCCAGCACAACGTCAAATGGAGAACGAGTTCGTGCAACTGAGGCAAAGCGGCACGACAGTTAAAGAGTACTCCGCCGAATTCAACCGACTCTCCAAATTCGCTAGGGCCTATTTACGTGATATAGCGAGTCGAGCTAGAAGGTTTGAAGGTGGACTATGCCCTGTCATCCATTCGCATGTAGCCGTTCATCAGTATCGTACAATGCGTGAAGTCATGAATCACGTCCTATCGCTTGAACCACACTATCCTCACGTTCCTGCCGGTGCTGTGCATACATCCAGTCACAAACGCCAAAGCGACGAGAGAGGAAACAACGCTGCAAAGCGCCAAAACAACGGTGGTCCACAAAGAGGGAAACCAGGGCAGTTATGTTATTTCTGTAACAAGTCGGGGCATACGAAGGATAATTGTCATCTAAAACTTGGTTTATGCCTAGCCTGTGGCGGATCAGACCATTCTGTTCGTGATTGTTCCTTGAGTCATGATCGCCGTCCTGAACGCAATAACCCCTAACGGTAGGTACCATTCTTAAGTTTTGGGACGAAACATCCAATTAGTTGGGTAGGATGTAGCGCCCCGTTCTCCCGGTGCGGAGATCGCGGCTAAGAAACACAAGACGGTATCGTTCGATCGGGATAGATTGAATTAAGAACTCGTCCTCGTTATGGATTTGTTTCTTCGGAATCGATTCCCATATTCAGTGGACCGTGCCCCAAGGATCGGCTTAGCGGCAGAGTCAGGAGGGACCTCTCCGTTGCTATCTTTTATTGCCTCAATTTTCGATGTCGCTTGTTGCTTTCTTGCTTTGAGTTGGTTTTGGGATTTGCTTGTTTTCCTTGAACGGTTTCGATGATTTTTATTATTTTCGTTCATTGAAATGCAGTTCAATTTCGAGATTGGAAAGAGAGGAAGAAGTATTAATCAAGCTGTTCATGTGCAGGTGAATGAGCCGTAGGTGGCTTGCGAGCGGAGTCCTGAAGCGCCTCTTTCATTCTCCCTTCCAATAATCTAAGTGAGTGGCTACCAACCCGATTAGCTAGCCCTGCTTCCAGTCTTCACATCAAACGATACCAAGTAATAATAAAAGAAACCAAGATAAAAGAGAATGGACTTGGTATATTATGCTTGTCAATAACTTCACGAACGGATACTTAATTACATGCTTGTTCGTTTGGGAATAAATCATGAATTGCTTGTCTTGTACAATTGCTTGTCTTGTATAATTGCTTGTCTTGTACTCTTGTTGCCTCAAAAGCATGAACTGTTAACTAAGTAAACATATTGTTCGATCACGGACAACTTGTGCACAAGGTCATTGGTTCCTGCGGACGGTCGCTGGGGCACTGGCATCGATCCGGTCTGGATGGAACTCTATTGTATAGTCTATTATGTTGGATGGGGTGGCATGTAGCGCTACTTGTTCATTCGCTGCATACCATTCCCGCCAGTGACTATTGTCCATTGTGGCATCACGCTAGTGATCTCTTGTATATTTAAACATGTTGCATACTAACTTGTGTCTTCGTGGCAGGGAAGGTATGGTAAGTATTGTGCAGGTAATTCAGACGGGCAGGTAAAATCCACCGAATGGTGGCACGTTCATTTCAGTAAATTCTATATACTGCTTACTTGTAAATGAACTAAGACAAGATAGAAACCCACAAATATGCATACTTCATTAAAACAATGTGTTGATTGGTATAGTTCGGTTAGCTCGCCTTCACCAGTATATTTCGACATGCTGACCCTCGTTGAAACAGGTTCTCCGCACCAAGGCGAACTGAGCGAGTAGCCGAAGTCGTCTTCCCGATCCAGTCCAGCTGTTGGCGCATCTTTACCGTGCCCCTTTGAAGCATTTTGAAGACATGAGCTTGCAACTCTTCATACACCAATGCAACTCCGAGGCAAAGCTATCCTCCAGCCTGGAGGTCTATATCTTTTGAAGTTTAGTAAAGGGATATAATGTACAGGACTGCTATCTCATTTTGAGTCAACTCTTTTGTAAGTCCGTGCGGCATATTAGCTAACTCATTCAAGAGTTTGTAATAGATGTTCATTATCAATAAAGAGAACTTTTTTATATTTCAAATCTGTGTTTCAATTTATCTGCATACACCGAATATGTGCTTGCTATGCAAAATACTTTAGCCTTGTGCGGGCGCAACCCCAGGCCCGTACGGCATCACGATTCGGTGGACGCCCCAACGATTCTAAGGAATCAGGTTGTGACAAGGTGGTACCAGAGGACTTCTCTTTAGTTCTTAGATTATCTTTATATATGATGTCTTATGATTCTTAGTTATGGATTTGGATATTTTCTCTCTTATTATTTTGATACGGGTTGTTCCCCGTAATAATTATTTATTATATTATGATGGAAAGTTTTATTTTTGGTATTAAAGGTTGAGACTGGTTTATCATCTTGCCTCAAGTTTATTAATTGGTGGATGAGATTAGATACATAGACTATGACACATATTATAGATTGTTTTAGTTGTATTACAGCTTAAGTGCATTCTAAAGGGTCCATTAAATTGGGTTTGTCCATTAGAGTTATGCTGCTGACCATTACCACGAGGCTAGTCCCTTGGTATTTTGGGACTGGGGTATGACATGGTTTTTGTGGTGGCCCATGCATGTCCTACGAATATATTGCTTCGATTTCAACTAAGGGACCGGACAAGCTTGCAATTCGAATATGATAGACTTATAGGATCTCATCCACAAGTTGGCACATTCTTGACCTCTATATCGAATTTGAATTTAATTGCTTGACTTGCATCATGCTTTGATTCGTCTGTGTGGTCCTCATAATTACATGTGTGTAGAGTAATGGATCCATAAGCCAGCGACGAGACTCCTGCGGATACACCACCAGGTGCTGTGGTTACTTACAACGATGGGGTAATACCAAGGGGTGGAGATCAATCCACTCTACGAAGCAAACCTGCAGATCAGCCCGCCTTGAGGTTTCGGAGAGACGACATTCCACCACCACCGTAATTCACTCCCACCATACCATCACTACCAGCTTTCCTGCCAGGGCAGACTATGGACAAACATCAATTTTTCCTGGTATTCTATGCAATGATGCAAGCCCAACAGTAGGTTAAGCAAGAGGCCCAGTAATGCCAGACAGAGAACTTAAGGGAGAGTATAGTGACAACACTAGAGCAGGCAACCCCACCAGTTAGACAACCATCGATGGGATCCATCTCAGACTTCTGCCAACTGAAGCTACGTACCTTTTCGGGCAAGGAGGAGCCCACTGAAGTTCATGACTGGCTAACTAACATCCAACACCAATTGGAAGCAGCTGAGCTTCCGAGGGAGCGCTGGATGACTGCCGTCAGGATGAAGCTAACGGATAACGCACATCACTGGTGGCTCTCTGAAGAGAAACAACTTAGGCCAGACCGAGTTACTTGGGAGGAGTTCTCTAGACTCTTCCAGGAGATGTATATTCCATCTATTGCTCGAGTAGAACTTCAAAAAAAGTTTAATCACCTCATAAAGGATAATATAGTGGAAGAGTATAATGTGGAGTTTATACGGTTGAGCCACTTCGCCCCTACGCTAATCCCGACAGAAGAAGAAAAGGTGGAGAAATTCTTTGACGGACTGAGGTTTGAGTTACAGAGACAGATTGGCTCTATTGTACCCACTTCTTATACGGACGTCTTTGCTGTAGCTCGACGCATGGAAATCATCCACAGGAGAGTGTCCATCCTGAAGCGCCCATATATAGCCCCAGCTCGAGTATCATAGGGAGGTCTAGTGAAGCGACCTTAGATGCCTCAAACACAGCGAGTAGCCCCAACCAGCGCCAAATACCCCTACTTGTAATTACTGTAGCAGGGCAGGACATCTTGTAAGAGATTGTCGACGCAAGTTGGGACTATGTCTAGTTTGCGGATCCAGCCAGCATACAGCCAGAGATTGCCAAGCGCGTCAAAGAGGAGCGCTAATGGTACACCAACCCACTTTACCAATACCGAGGTCGATCCAGCAGTCACAGAGACCATCTTATCTAGCACCAGGAGCACCACAGGCGGGAGTTGGAGGATCCAAACCACCAATTCTGGGAGGATATGAGCCGAGGATATCCTTGGCACCACAGACAATACTTTTTTAGTAGGTACAGCAGCAGAGAGCACCAGCTCAGGGATGAGGTCAGGCATCCGCCATGACTATGGAGGAGGCAGAGACTGCAAGAGAGGTTATCGCAGGTACTATATTAGTAGCTTCGTAACCTACAGCAACATTGTTTGATTCAGGAGCATCTCATTCATTCATAGCTGCTAGTTTCGTAGCCACACATAGAGTAGCTACCTCACCCCTCCCGAAGACTATGAGAACTCTTACTGGGGGCAGTATCATCCCCGTTAGTGACACTTATAGATATTTTTTGGTATTAGTTTGTGGTCATGAGATGCGAGCTCAATTCTTGATTTTCTCCGTGCCGGATTATAACGTTGTACTTGGTATGGACTGGTTGAGTCAGTACCATGCAACTTTAGACTGTCGGCATGGATGTGTTATCTTTAGACCTCCAAGACATCCGGAGTTTGAGTTTCTTTGGGGAGCCAGAGAGCAGGGTGCCCAGCCTACATTTAAGGCACTCACTGCGGAAGGGGAGCCAGAATACCCGAAGGTTATATCAGAATTTGTGGATGTATTTTTCGACGATCTTTCAGGCTTACCACCTGACCGGGAAATCGAATTCACCATAGAATTGACTCCAGGAGCAGAGCCCATTGCTTTATCTGCGTACCAGTTAGCACCAAAGGAATTAGTAGAACTGAAGATACAGGTTGATGATCTTTTAGAGAAGGGCTTTATTCGAGCTAGTGTTTCACCTTGGAGTGCGCCTATCCTATTTATACCAAAGAAGGATGTGACGGTACGCTTGTGCATTGATTACAGAGAATTGGATGCTATAATAATCAAGAACATGCATCCTTTATCATACATTGATGATCTATTCGATCAATTAAATAGTGCTTGTGTATTCTCAAAAATTGATCTTAGATCCGGCTATCATCCGATTAAGGTGTGGAAGGAAGATATACCAAATATAACCTTCAGGACCAAGTACGACCATTATGAGTTCTTAGTTATGCTGTTTGGTTTAACCATCACGCCAGCTGTATTTATGAGCTTAATGAATAAGGTCTTCCACCAGTACTTGGATAAGTTCGTAGTCGTATTTATAGATGACATCTTAATATACTCCAAAAATTATGAAGAACACGAGGATTATCTTAGAATCGTGTTGGAGACGCTAAGGCAGGAGAGGCTGTACGCCAAGCTCAGCAAATGTGAGTTCTGCTTTGACAGAGTACCTTTTCTTGGACACATAATTTTAGGGGAAGGACTTTCGGTTAATTCGGAGAAGGTTGTTGTAATTGAGACATGGCCTACACCTAGATCAGTTACAGAGGTTAGAAGTTTTTATGGACTTGCCAGATATTATCGAAGGTTCATGCAGAACTTCTCGAGGATTACAGAGACTATGACGTGATTAACGCGTAAGGACCAGGAGTTTGTATGGGAAGAGGAGTGTCAGAAGGCCTTTGAAGAGTTGAAGAAGCGGTAAACCACTACACCAGTCTTGACCCTTCCTTCAGGATCGGAAGGATTTGTATTATATAGTGATGCGTCTGATAGTGGATTAGGATATGTTTTGATGCAACATGGCAAAGGTATCGCTTATGCATCGAGACAGTTGAAGGTACATGCGAAGAATTACCCGACGCACGATCTTTAGCTACCTGCGGTGATTTTTGCATTGAAGATATGTAGGCACTATCTTTATGGAGAGCGAGTGGAGATTTTTACTGATCATAAGAGACTAAAGTATGTCTACACACAGAAGGAGCTTAATTTAAGGCAGAGACGATGGTTAGAGTTGATGGTTGATTACGATATAGATTTGTAGTACCATCCAGGCAAGACAAACATTGTCACAGATGCACTCAGCAGGAAGCCCACGGCTTATTTCTTGATGATACATCCCTAGATATTAAAGGACCTTCAGGAGATTGGGATTGAGGTTATTCTTCTAGGACAGGGTGGACAGTTGGCTAACCTTGAGGTTCAGTCTTCACTAGTTGAGAGGATCAAGGCAACTTTGCTGACATATTCTAGATTTTAGAGACTTAGAGAGAGGACTAAAACTGGTATGCAGACGGGACTTCAGATCCATGAGGATGGAACACTAAGGTATGAAAATTGCCTATATGTTTCGAATGGAGAGTTGAGACATGATTTGAGAAAGGAGTCACATAGATCTATATACTCTATTCACCCGGAAGGTACGAAGATGTACCAAGATTTGAGGCAGTATTACTGGTGGCATAGAATAAAAAGAGAGATTGCGTAGTTCATGGCAAAATATTTACTCTATCAGCAATTTAAGGCCGAGCATCAGAGGACCGCGGGTATGTTACAGCCACTTCCTATCCCCGAGTGGAAGTGGAAATATATCACCATAGATTTCATTACAGGATTTTCGAGAAGCCCCAGTGGGAAGGACGCAGTTTGGGTTATTGTGGATCGACTCACCAAGTCGGCACATTTTTTGCCGTTCCGAGTTGGGCAGTCCATAGAGATTCTCACCGATATGTATATGCGACAGATTATGAGGTTGCATGGAGTGCCAGTTAGTATTATATCAGATCGTGATTCTAGATTCGCATCCCACTTTTGGCAGAGTATGCAGGAGAGTCTAGGCACTCGACTCAAGTTTAGCACTTCTTACCATCCACAGACAGATGGCCAGTCAGAGCGCACGATCCAGATCCTAGAGGATATGTTACGATCTTGCATTTTAGACTTCGGATGGTCTTGGGAAGACCACTTGCATCTGGTGGAGTTCTCCTACAATAATAGTTATTAGGCGAGCATCCCGATGGCACCTTTTGAGGCATTGTACGGTAGAAAGTGCATGACTCCTATATGTTGGAGTGATGTATGTGAATGACAAATACTCGGTCCAGAGTTGGTGACACAGACAATTGAGAAGATAAAATAAATCCAGAGCCATCTTCGTGCAGCTCAGGACAGACAGAAGCATTAGGAAGATATGCACCGCTGACCTTTGGAGTTCAAAGAAGGCGAGCACGTATTCCTGAGGTTCTTACCTACTCGAAGCACCATTAGATTCAAAAATAGAGGCAAGCTGAGTCCAAGGTACATTGGACCTTTTGAGGGAGTGCATGATATATTTTATGTCTCACGGATGAGGAGGTACGTGACCGACCCAAGTCACGTAGTTGATCATTCCGAGATTGCGGTAGGTCCGAGTTTAAGATATGAGGAGCAGCCCGTGGGGATACTGGATACTAGTGAGAAGATGCTACGGGGTCAGACAATCAGACTGGTTCACATAGCATAGAAATATCACTCTCCAGGTGAATCCACTTGGGAGCGAAAGGATGTCGTACGACATCGTTATCCTCACTTATTCGAGGATGCAAGTATGGACTCAGAACTGCCTTAGTTATTATATCATTATAGCATCATAGAGTAGCTTTATTCTTAATTGTGAGGACACAATTCTTTTAACGTGAGTAGACTGTAAGCCCCCTCATTATTTATTAGGGTTATTTTGGTATTTTTTAATTTATTTTAATTAATTTATTTTATTTAATAGATTAGAGTAGTAATTTCTAAAAACTTCTTTTAGATATATGACCATTTGTCATGGATTTGATATTTTGGGCAATGCACGACCTTTTTTCTTCCAATAAAATTTATAATATTAATCTTGATTGGTTCTAATATAGTTGGAATATGAATATTGCAATTATTTGATCTCCCCGTGCTCCAAAAATATTGACGAACGTCTAGAATTATGGTTATCGTAAAATTGTCTCATTTTTACTAGAAGTTGACCCAAATCCAACCCAAACACATGTAGTCATGTAGTGCACCCAAATATCCCCATGTAAATATATATTATATATATATTACATTTAAATTAATTTAGTTCTATTTATAGGAGTTCTATCTATAGAAAGTGGTATATGTGGCATCCTAGTTGGCAAATAACTACCTAACCAATTCCCTAACCGACCCAACAACCAAATCTTATCAAATCCTAACCATAACAACCAACACCCCCTCTCATTTTTGGCCAAGAGCACCCCCCCCTTTGTGGTCGAACCCTAGTAGCACTAGAAAATCTCCTCCTATATTTAAATCTATTTAAAAAGCTCATATATATTTCAACTTATCACCAAACCCTAACCCTAACAATAAAAAATCTCTTTCCCCTCTTGTGGCCGACCCCTCCCATCTCTCCAACATGTAAGAGCAGCCCCCCTTGCCATTTTTCCCTCAGAACATCATCTTCTTCACAAAACCACCCTCATCTCCTCCAAAAGCTCCACTTTTCATCATCCTTCCACCATCTCTCCGTCTAAATATCATTAAACCTCCAAGAAGAACCCCATATTCCCCATAAATATGTCAAGAATCTATTTTCATTATCAATAACCGATCTCATAGGGAGTAGCAAGCCAAACATAAGCAAGAAGGAGTATTTCTTGGACACGAAGAAGCACCATCATCCAATCCTCCAAAGTTTTCAGTAAATCTTAAATCTTTCTTTCTCAAATCCCATGACATGATCCTTTTAGGTTATGTAAAATTATTGTTTTAGAACCCATACTTTTCTATCTTGTTCTCATATTAGAAAATATAAAAAAATTACGATAATTTGGTGATAATTTGCTTGTCGGTAGAACTAGTTTGAGACTTTTAATGTGATTACTTGAGGGAATCGTTATTAATTATTAAAAATAAATTAATATGTGTTTAATTTCTGGATATTAATTATTTTAAAATTTATTTTCTGTTATTTTAATGACAAATCTGAACCCTATAATTAAGGGCCACTTGCTTAGGTTTTCAGGTAATTTTGTGGCATTGTTTGCTAGTAAATAGATAATATTTTGGATGGAATAAAGAGTTGAATATTTTCTGAGATTAAATCAGAATATAATATAATATAATATATTTTTTCATAAATATAAACCAAACTAATGGACTGGCAATGTCTTGAACAAGTTTCGGACAAAACTAGTCAACCTAAAGTGGTCATAATCTTAAAATATGTTTATTTTATCAAATCTGGAATTTATTGATAAAAATTCATGTAAATTATGTTTAAATCTGGATTATATGATTTATTATGATTTATGTTCATGTCCTTTAATTGGGGACTTAAACTTAAAATTTGGAAGTCAAAAACTAAGAAACTAGATTCTGATACCCTGTAAAGTAAGCAAAGTTGTTAAAAATAATATTGGACTTGGTTGTACATGACAAAGAATAAATTAGATAATTAAGTTATAATTACAAGAATTAGTGATTGGATACTTAAGCGTATTAATTGATTTATAGGTCAATTAAATCCCGAAGGAGTGGACGCGGGATCATCTTTACCACCACTGACTGCAGAACCAGGCAAGTGTACCTTGCCAAGATATTTACAGTTCTAAATTATTTATTTGATATTATTTATTCATTAGAAATTATATTTTTGTGGCTGGGTTGATGTACTTATTGAGCCTAGGGCCGTCATACGATAATTTGTGTCCAAAAAAAATTTGGGTACCGATATCCCCTGCGGAGTCGATTAGCGTAGTCAGAGAGTCATATTTACGAACCCGTGTTGGTACAAATATTATTTGCACATCCACCCATAGGATACTAGACACGATATTCATGTGGCAGAGTCTTTCTTGACTTGTTCGAGGTACTTTGATTCTGGATAGGACTATATGATGCATGATATAGGGATGATTATAGTGATACATACTGACTAATACTTGTGCTGATAGTTAGAGGTCATGATTTTGCATGGCTTGATTGAGACATGAGGTTACATTGGGTAGGGAGAGTCTTCATTGTGCTCTAGGTATATTTTACTTAATACTATTTATTGTGTATTAGGCTTTAATTTCCTATGCGAAATCTAAGGTATTATATAAATATGTACATCTTCCTCCTGGTTCCCCCACACAGAGCCTTGAGTGTACTATTTGATTACGGAAGTGTCCCTTAAGATCTTCCGTGAGTACCAGCCCGGGGTACAATACCATACTCTCATTTGCATATCATATAGTTGGTTGTTGTAGCTTCCCCATTTTCAAAATATTATATTGTTTACTTCTGGCTTGAGTGTTTATTGTACCTTGTTATGTCCCCTAAGGACCTGGATATGGATTATGTCCCCAGGTATTGACGAGGAGGTTTATCCTGAGGTTTACGGGTATCGGAGCAGTACCAGCAGCCGAGGACGAGGTGGTACCGGAGGACTTCTCTTGAGTTCTCAAAATTATCTTTATGTATGATGCCTTATGATTCTTAGTTTTGGATTTGGATATTTTCTCTCATTATTTTGATACGGGTATGTCCCCGTAATAATTATTTATTATTTTGTGATAGACAGTTTTATTTATGGTATTAAAGGTTGAGACTGGTTTATCATCTTGCCTCTTGTTTATGAATTGGTGGATGAGATTAGATACATAGACTATGACATATATTATAGATCATTTTAGTTGTATTACAGCTTAAGTGCACTATAAAGGGTCCATTAAATTGGGTTTGCCTATTAGAGTTGTGCTGCTGGCTATTGCCACGAGGCTAGTCCCTTGGTATTTTTGGACTGGGGCGTGACAGTAGATGAGCCTGATCATGCCCATCAAGAGGATCATGGAGACTTAGCAGCTCAGACCCCGACTGCGATTGCGTAGTTTATTGAAGTAGTTGTTTTTATTAGCTGGTTTTGACCGAATTTTTCTCTGGGTTTTCTAGTTACATTTTGGATATTACTGTAACACCCCGTTCCGCTCAAGTGGACTGCCGTCTCAATCGGTAAAAGTGCAACTGTCCCGGCCCGTTTTGCCTCAAAGGAGAAGCAAAGGATATCCAAACTTGTCCCTACAGGAATCTGGCTTGGACTTTCAGATGCTCGCTCGGCGTATCGCTCTACCGAGGCGAATCATCGCTAAGGTGGGTGGCTACGGTGAACTTGTCTTTGCTTAGCCAGCACACATAAAATCTGGAATATTCATGCTAGTCGCTAGGTGATTCACCCCCTGCATGCTAATAAATCCAACGCACCTAGCTAAGGGAATAATCCCAACTTGTATTGCTTATGCTAGAATATGGAAATGGAAATACTGCTTATATTCAGACCCTCGCATGCCAAGTCCCCTAATGATCTAAATCTCGGTTTACCTTCGGGCACGAGCAAACGTGCGAATTATGTTCCTTAGAAATGCATGCTTGTCTGCTTGTAATGTTGCCATATTTTCATCCAAACCCCGGGAGACTATTACGTAGTCGTTCCGTACCTGAATGAACCTGCAAGTATCCGGGACCGTTAGGTCACCCAAAGCAGCCCCGAACCCGGGGAATGCATCAAGGCAAAGTCACTCACTGAACGTAAAATCATGGTTCAATAAATCGTGTAATCGTGTTGCCTGAGATTGGTCAAATAAATCGTGTAATCGTGTTGCCTGAAATTGGTCAAATAAATCGTGTAATCGTGTTGCCTGAAATTGGCCAAATAAATCGTGTAATCGTGTTGCCTGCGATTGGTCAAATAAATCACGTACTCGTGTTGCCTGAAATTGGATTAACCCTGACTTGCATGTCGCGGGCAACTCGAAAATGAGGCATAGTTCCACGGACTGTCACTGGGGCACTGGGGCCGCTCCGATCCGGATGGAACTTCAAGTGTGGTCCATCGTGTGCAGGCGAGTGGTTTGCAACATATCGTGTACTTGGTTGCATTTCACTTGGCCTAGGACCACATCATATGTAGTCTATCGTGTTTTGGCGAGATGGTTTGCAGCATATCGTGTACTTGGTTGCATTCCATCTTGGCCTTGGACTACATGTGCAATCCATCGTGTACGGGCGAAATGGTTCATAGCGCATCGTGTGCTCTCATTGCGTTCCATTCTCGTCCGGGATTAGTCCTTTATGGCTATGCCAGCGACTTATGTTCATATAGATAAGTCATCCTCGCTTAGCGGCTATCCGCGTGCGAGTCATTGCATCGAATCAAAGAACAACTGAGCGCACCAAATATTGTCCCGTTCAATGACTCTCGTGTTTGTATGTTGCATATGCTATGCTCCTGAATGCTTATACTTGCCTGTTCTTAAATTAACAATGTTTACCTTGGACAGGGAAGGCCAAAGGGTAAGTCTCGTCGTGTTTCCTCTCATGTTGCACGGCGTACTACCCGACACGTTAGGCTATTCAATATTTGCATGAAACTGATCCTAAGGCAACTAGAAAGACAACTTAATAGTTGTGCACGGAACCTGTATTACATGTTTAGATTTTTTGAGCGGGCGAGTAGCTTCCCCACCAGTGCATTCAATGTACTGATAATCCACCAGTTTGTATGCAGGGTACGGGAGAACCTCGTTCGGTGCGTATGCCTCCTTCGTGCGTGCTAAGGCATGGACATCACTCCGAAGCAACGGTGTGTCCGGAACAGAAGCACATATACAAGATATAATGTTGGAACATAGCCTGAACATCGCCTGAACATCGCCTGAACAATCATTCCACAAATGTAGCCACTTGGTACGCTTTTACTGTTCAAAGAGAGAGGCTTGAGAGACTTGTAATCTCGGCTATACGCCGCCTGTAACACTTGTTCATATCAATAAAAGAGTTGCTTTACTTCAAACTTGTGTTTTACTGCTTCCGCTATATTGTCGACTCAGTGAACCTGTTACCGATCGCCTATGCGTTCATGACTCCGCTGCACTCGAAAAATCTGTGCGACTCTGTGGCTTATAACTCTTATCGCCAGCCAATGAACCATGGCTTTGCACGGGCGTGTCTCACGCTCGTGCGGCATCACGCCCGGATGGGTCAAGCGATCGTTCCGCGGGAGCACTGGCGAGGGTGATTCCCGCCTAGCGGGAACGGCCGATTTCCTGCGGGAGATCGGAGCGTGACATGTTGGTATCAGAGCCTGGCTTCTACGCCTTTGGACTTCATTTCAAATATTTCTGTTTCGAAAGCTCGTTCGTGGGTTATATGCACGCTCTCTCTCAATGCCTCGATGGGATGTTCCAACAATAAGTCTAAATACTTTCAAAATGCGTTATGGATGATATGATTGCTTGTCTGGTTGTATGCTGCGAGTGGCCTTTGTGCCAACCTGTGCGAACCCTTGAGAGTATCGCTAGTAACTTGTCCGATTTCACTAACTCTAAGTTTGGTTGAATGCATCTATTCGAGGGACGCCTTGAACTAGTGTACCATCCAAGACTTAAGAAAAGGTGAAACTCGAGTGCTAAGACTTCGCTATCACTAAGCTGATTGACGTGTTCACGCTAGAAGTGCACTTCGAAAGTGCGCACAATCCAGACTAAGCGATATACTGATTTTGAAGCTTGTGCAAGTGAATATCCAAATGAACAAGTACAACGACTTGTCTAGGATTGCCTCAACCCTAGATTACTACTTGTCCTCAGTAAGTCTCGAGGACGAGACTTTTTATGAGTTGGGTAGGATGTAACACCCCGTTCCGCTCAAGCGGACTGCCGTCTCAATCGGCAAAAGTGTAACTGTTCCAACCCGCTTTGCTCAAAGGAGAAGCAAAGGATATCCAGACTTGTCTCTACAGGAATCCGGCTTGGACTTTCAGATGCTCGCTCGGCGTATCGCTCTACCGAGGCGAATCATCGCTAAGGTGGGTGGCTACGGTGAACTTGTCTTTGCTTAGCCAGCACACATAAAATCTGGAATATTCATGCTAGTCGCTAGGTGATTCACCCCCTGCATGCTAATAAATCTAACGCACCTAGCTAAGGGAATAATCCTAACTTGTATTGCTTATGCTAGAATATGAAAATGAAAATACTGCTTATATTCAGACCCTCGCATGCCAAGTCCCCTAATGATCTAAATCTCGGTTTACCTTCGGGCCCGAGCAAACGTGCTGATTATGTTCCTTAGAAATGCATGCTTGTCTTCTTGTAATGTTGCCATGTGTCACGACCCGCACCCGGTGTAGGGGCACGAGAGCGTGGGTACGCCCAGCCTACGCCACAGCATCAGCGGTAGAACGCTGTCTGGGTCACAGTAACACTAACTAACTAAACACCTGTC
This sequence comes from Iris macrosiphon, assembly GCA_036927795.1. Classification (NCBI taxonomy): domain Eukaryota; kingdom Viridiplantae; phylum Streptophyta; class Magnoliopsida; order Asparagales; family Iridaceae; genus Iris; species Iris macrosiphon. The sequence continues at coordinate 112,525,319 of JAYESA010000006.1, read as the reverse complement.
AATGATATACATCTCCAAAATCTCTCAATATACTCAATCACCACAACTATATGGCACGATAAAAGATAAAGATATAACATAGTTAAACACCATGTCTCAAACATAAAGATAACTCACAGTCTAGCTGTCCAATACAAGTCTCCAATTAAACTTAACATAAGTCTAACATAAACTGAAATATCCTTCATAAGTCTCAAGCATAAAATAAATACTATCTAGGTAGCTGTAGGCAATGTCTCATCTAGAAGCATGGTCTCCTCTAGGATCTCTGGTATATAGTCTGTGTCTATACCTGGTCCGTAGTGCGTGGTAAAGAAATCCTCAAGATTCTCTAGAAAAAATATCCAGTCAGGATTGAACGAAAATACACTTCTAACAGCAGTTCCACATGTATTGACAAAAACTATAACACGATGTAAAGAAATACAAGACAGATATGAATAACTGGAAATAAGATACTGAAATAAGAAATGCTGGAATAATACTGGAACATCATCATCAATATGCACCTGACAAGAAATAGAACTACATGTGTACGCAAGTACGAGGAACTGATATGTAAGTGTGTATAAGACAACAACTAGAACATGTGGAAATACAGGATCAGTCTATCAAGATACATGTCAAGAATCATCTATCTAAGTGTGTGAAACATTAGTATATCATGTGATCGGCTTGGGTTATATGACTCATTACATGGATTAGCGATTATCCCCAACAGGTCAGGCTAACCGGAATGTAACAGCGATGAGGCATGTAAGGGTAAGGCTGCACCAACGTGAGATGTGGGTGAGCTAATGCTGCATGTAAGGGTATGATCACATAAGCAACTAATATTTCCCTATTTGTCCCCAGCTAGCACGATAGATCCTACTCACGACTCGTCGTGGCAGGTCTCAATGATGCCAACTCGTGTAAAGAACAGTGTCAGAGTCATGTATGATATACAACAAGAATTATAGAGATAATCAATATAATGGAAACTGTCAGAGAATGTACTCGCCTGTGGTCCTTAGCTGGCAATACCAAAGTTTGGGTTCCAAGGTACCGTCTGAGTGATCCAACAGTCCTATAGATATATCATAAACACAATACTGCATCAGACATCACACTAATACACGATCAACAGAATGATCAAGGATCATACTAGGGGTCGCGTCTGTAATTGCTGTGCATAACATACAGTCAATGATACGGTCTTGCCAGTACGTCAGTGTACATATGGCGGTCTACTATCATGCTACATGGTCACAGATCAACGTAACTACGGTATCCGTGGTTACACTTGGTTATCTAGTACATATATATATAATACAGATTACAATCATACTAATTAATTACACTTATAATAGATATATGTATATACATAATATAATTTATACTATGCATATATTAATTATATATATTAGGGATCCATGCACGATACATATACGTAGGTATATATATATACTTAATTTGAGAATTATACTACGTATATACTTATATATTAATCGGGCTCAATACATCTAGATATATGCTATGTACATGCGATCATACCAATATCCCGTCATATACTAAGTACCATGTCTAAATACGTATACAATATTATGGTAAAGTACGCGGGTGCGCATACGTGTACATGCACGCGAGGGGGAAAAGTCGAACCTGGGTACGTGGGACGAGTCGTGTGCGTTGCGGTTGTTGCGTAGTATTCGGTTGGTCTGGTCGAAGTCAGTGATCTGGACAACAGGTCACGGTGAAAGCAGCGTCGTTCCCGGCGGTCCGGAGGGTGCGGGATGGCGAGTTTTGGTGAGTCGGCGGCTTCGGGTGCAGCGGGGTGGTCGACTCCGGGGTCTGAGTCGAGGTGAGGCGAGTTCAGGCATCGCGCTCCGGCGTTCAGCGTTGTGCAGCGGTTTCGTCGACGTTGGTCTGGCCAAGTCGGGGTCGGCTCGCGGAGAGAACGGCGAGGTCCGGGCTGTGCAACGGCTATGGGGTTAGACGGCGTTCAGGTCCCGGTCGAGGAGGTCGTCCTTGGCGGTTGGAAGCCGGCGGGTGCTGCTCGGGGAAGGAGATCCGATCGAAGGTTGAAGGATGGGGATAATGGGAATAGGGTCGGCTAATGGCTTGGTTGGGTTTGAGGGAAATTAAAGAAAGGAAAAGTAAGAAGAGTATTTATACATAAAAGGGGTTTGGTTTGACCTAAAGGGTTGACTTGGTAAATTCCTTGGACAAAAGTCTTCTCATGGATACTTCAATGGCTAGGATTTGAATATATTAAAATGAATGGCCATGATGCGTCGGTTTAAGGGTTTGGAGGCCATGGTTTCAAGGGATTGATGTTAAATTACGCATTCCTGAAAATTATGGAAAAATAATCATGAAAGGGAACAATGGGTTTATTTGCGTATCGTGTCCAAGGGACGGGCACCTTAGTGCACTTTTGCACAAAAGTGCCGATAATTAAAAAATTGCACAAACTTGCATCTATTATTTTTAATTAATGCAAAAAGGTGTTCTACAATTAAATAGAAGTACAGGGGTCTGATTTTTGGTGGAACACAAACATAAATCAACGGTCTGGCACGTTTAGGCCAAGGTGTGAATCTGTTGGAAGTCAAGGGCTAGCGTAGCGTCCTAATTATCGAAGCTACGATAAATTACAACAATCAGACTATATCAAAATTATTTAGATATAAGTTATTATCATGCAATTCATTTACACATTAATTACGAAAAGACAAAAATACCCCTAATCCAAAAAGTGAGGGTGACAAGTCTACCCTCCTTAAAGAATTTCGTCCTCGAAATTTAAAATAAACTATCTTAAGAACAAGCAATCAATTAATGAACTATACCTCAAGTCTCGAAGAGATATGGATACCGCTCGCGCATTTCCTCCTCTCTCTCCCAAGTCGATTCTCCTGGAGAGTGATTTCTCCATGCAACCCGAACCAAGGGAATAGTCTGGTTCCGCAATATCTTCTCTCTACGATCCAAGATCTCCACCAGTTGTTCAGGATAGCTGAGTGTCGGTCCAACTTCGATCTTCGAGTGATCTAATACGTGACTAGGATCTGCCACGTACCGTCTCAGCTGCGACACGTGGAACACGTTATACACTCCATCTAGAGTAGGCGGCAAGTCTAGTCTATAGGCCACTGCACCGACCCTTGCAAGAACATTGAAGGGCCCGATATATCATGGACTAAGCTTTCCTCCTCTGCCGAAACGAATCGTGCCCCGTGTCGGAGAAATCCGTAGGAACACCAAATTGCCAACCTAGAACAACGATCTTAACATGCAACCTAAACAAAGCAATCACAAACCTAACAAAACAAATTAAAACAATACCTGAAACTCTAGGGGTCTACGGTGACTATCTGCCCAATGCCGCTGTTTGTCCTGCGCCACTCGCAGTCTGTCTCTGATAAGTTTTACCTTTTCTGCTGCATCTACGACCATTTCTGGTCCTAATAAGGCTCTTTCTCCAACATCCTCCCAAGATAAAGGGGTACGGCACCTCCTTCCATATAAAGCCTCGAATGGTGATATCTCAATGCTGGCCTGGTAGCTGTTGTTGTAAGCAAACTATACCAAGTGTAGATGATCCTCCCAAGAACCTCCGAGATCCAATACGCAAGTGCGTAACATATCTTTTAGAGTCTGAATAGTCCTTTCAGACTGCCCATCTGTCTGAGGGTGATATGCGGTACTGAACTTGAGCTGAGTGCCCAAGCTAGACTGCAGGCTCCTCCAGAAATGGGAAGTGAAACGACTATCCCGATCTGAGACAATACTCACAGGAACTCTATGTAATCTGACAATCTGCTGTACGTACATCTCTGCTAGCTTCTTCATCGAAGTACCCACTTTAAAAGGTAAGAAGTGGGCTGATTTGGTCAACCTATCCACGATGACCCAAATTGTGTCCTTTCCTCCTGGAGAACGAGGAAGTCCTGAAACGAAGTCCATAGTCACGTGCTCCCACTTCCATTCTGGAATGGGTAAAGGTTGAAGCAATCCCCCTGGCCTATGTCGATCTGCTTTCACCTGTTGGCACACTAAATATCGGGATACGAAGCGTGCTACTTTGTGCTTCATACCATACCACCATACATGCTTTCTCAAATCTCGATACATCTTGTTGGCTCCGGGATGCATCGAGTACTGAGAGCGGTGTGCCTCCTGTAAAACTTTTTCGCGCAGCTCTCCACTTAGCACACACATCCTCGTGCCATGTCGTAAGGATCCATCATCCGCAATAGTGAAATCGTCAATCAATCCTGCCTGAACTTGTGCTCTAATATTCCTTAGAGTCTCATCATCGTACTGCGCAGCTCTAATTTTGTCTATCATCTCTGATTGAATCTGCAGTCCCCACATCTGAATCTCAGCTCCTGGAACTAATACCTCAATTTCCAAGTTCTCAAGATCAGCTAATAAGTGTCGATCCGAAGTCAAACACATAGCCATTGGGTACTTGCTCAAGGCATCCGCGACTATATTGGCTTTCCCTGGATGATACTGTAATGAGATATCAAAGTCTTTCATCAATTTTAACCACCTTCTCTGTCTCATATTCAGCTCTTTCTGTGTGAACACGTACTTTAAGCTTTTATGGTCTGTGAAGATCTCCACACGCTCTCCGTACAGATAGTGCTTCTACAGCTTTAGGGCAAAGATAACTGCTGCTAACTCCAGATCATGAGTGGAGTAGTTCTTTTCATGAGGGCATAATTGTCTTGAAGCATAGGCAATTACTCTCCCGTGTTGTTGAAGAACGCATCCCAACCCTTTTCCTGAAGCATCACTATAGATAGTGAATCTACCTATCCCTGATGGCAACGTCAAAACTGGCGCTATTGTCAGTCTCCTCTTCAGCTCATCGAATGCGGCTTGACATTCTTCGGTCCAGACAAATTCTACATCCTTCTTGGTCAGCCTAGTCATTGGCTCTGCAATCTTGGAGAAGTCTTGTACAAATCTTCTGTAGTATCCTGCTAGTCCGAGAAAGCTCCTGATTTCCGCTACTGTACTGGGGGTAGTCCATGACTTCACTGCCTCTATCTTCTTTGGGTTAACTGAAATTCCGTCACCCGTTACCATGTGTCCAAGAAATTCAACCTTTTCAAGAAAGAACTCACACTTTGAAAGCTTTTCGTATAGTTTCTCTCTCCTGAGTGTTTCTAAGACTATTCTCAAGTGCTCTTCATGCTCTTCTGGGGTTTTTGAATATACTAGAATGTCGTCAATAAATACCACGACGAACTTGTCAAGGTACTGGTGGAACACCTTGTTCATCAAGTTCATAAATACTGCTGGTGCATTGGTTAAACCAAACGGCATTACTGTAAATTCAAACTGGCCATATCTGGTTCGAAAGGCAGTCTTCGGTATGTCTTCTTTCTTCACTTTCACCTGGTGATAGCCTGACCTCAAGTCTATTTTTAAAAATACCTTCGCTCCGCTCAATTGATCGAAAAGATCATCTATCCTCGGCAGCGGATATTTGTTTTTAATAGTGAGGTTATTCAAAGCTCTATAATCGATACACATACGTACCGTGCCATCCTTCTTTGGTACAAATAATACCGGTGCTCCCCATGGCGATAAACTGGATCTAATAAAACCTTTGTCTTGTAGCTCCTCAACTTGTTTCTTTAGTTCTACCAATTCGTTGTTGTTAACTCTATAGACATATTGTGAAATAGGCTCTGCTCCTGGTATTAGGTCTATAGAAAACTCAACGTCTCTGTCTAGTGGCAAACCTGGCAACTCCTCTGGAAATACATCCAGGAACTCCGCTATAAGTGGTTGCGGTAACTCTTCTTCTTCCGCCCTGGCTCCGCAAAAAGTGCCTCTGCTCCGCTCCTCTGTTCCTTTGACAATCTCAAATTCTGGCTCTCCTGGTGGTCGAAATACTACTCTACCTCCGCGATAATCTATGGAAGCATGGTGTTTACTCAGCCAGTCTATTCCGAGTACAATATCGTATTCCGGAAGTGGCATAACGAGTAAACTCACGCTCAACTCTCGGCCTTCCAATGACACTCTCTGATCCTTGCAATAATCACGGACTAGGATAATACCTCCTCCTGTCGTGATCTTGCAAGTCCTATCTAATGGTCCCATTTCTAAATGATGCTTAAGGGCATAAGATACAGATACGAAACTATGGGAAGCGCCAGAATCAAATAATGCAAGTGCTGGAATAGAATCGAGTAAAACTGAACCTGAAATCACGTCTCCAGCTGGCTCGGCCTCCTCAGTGGTCATGGCGTAAGCTCGTCCTTGTGGTGCTCCTCTCTGTTGCTGTTGCTGCTGCTGTTGCTGCTGCTGCTGCTGCGCAAACCTCTCCTGTTGTGATGGAAGTGGAGGTCCTCTCTGCTGGCCTCCTGGTACGATAGGTGCTCTGGCTGGTCCTCTCTGAGCAGCTCCTCCTCCTTGGCGATTCTGAATGGTCGGGCAGTCCCTCAGCTGATGTGCTGCTGATCCACATGATAAGCAAGTGCCCAACCTTTTTCTGCAGATGTCTCTTGTATGTCCCATCTTCCCGCAATACGAACATGGGGTAGCGGGTTGATTATGCCTCTGTGGTTGCTGTTGTTGAGCATGTCCTCGAACTGGTGCCTGTTGCTGATGTTGCTGCTGGTGTTGTTGCTGGTGTTGCTGCTGGTACGGCCTATGTTGTTGTTGAAAGTGTGGGCGCTTGGCTGGTCCTGTGTTACCTCCTGTTGCTCCAGAAATATCGCGTCCTCTCTTGGGCCTGAGGTCCAAGTCGTCTTTGGCAATCTGGGCATCCATCAGAATACCCTCAAATGTAGCAGTACGTCATCCCGAAGTACGAGACTTGATCTCCCGGTTTAGTCCCTTCCAGAATTTCCGAGCTGTCTCCTGGGTCTCGAATCATCGATAGCGCAAATCGACTCAATCGACAAAATTCTGCAGCATATTCGTCGACTGACATGCCTCCTTGGACTAAGTCATGGAACTGACTTTCTAAAGCTCCCAAGGCTACGTCAGGAAAGAATTTCTCTTTGAAGAGTTCTTTAAAGTCCTCCCAAGTAAGTCCTTCAGCGGCGAGTCTCAGCTCTGTACGATACCACGTCAGTACGATATCAAACATCTGGCTACCAGCGGCCTCTATCTGAAGAATTTCCGAAATCTGTGATAAGCGCAAATTCCTCTCTATGTCTTCTAACCATTCGTCAGCATATAGTATTTCTTCTGTGCCTTTGAACTCTCGAGGCATCATTCTCTTAAAGTCCACTATGGTATCGGGCCTCTGTTGTTGTTGACCTTGATGTTGCGGTTGCCGTGCTACTCTCTCCACAGCCTGGAGTGTCATCTGATGGGCATTCTCCATGCTCTCTCTCATCAGTTCGGTCTGTGCCTGGTGTGCTTCTGCTTGCATTCTCTGAGCCTCAGCTTGAACACGTTGAGCCTCTACTGTTACTCTCTGGGCCTCTAGCATGCCCTGCATCAGTGCGAACATCTGTGCCCCGTCAGCGGGCACTCCTCCGGGAATCGGTGTCGGTGGTGGTGGAAAGTTGTCTGTCATAGCTGGGGCAATCCTCTGTATAGGTGGAGGAGGAATCCCGTTAGTTGCAGACACTCCCACACGAACAGGAGATATAGGAGAATCTCCAGGTATCTGTTTGTCAGGTTGAGAGGGGGCAGTCCTCTCTGAATTGGCTGCTCCCATTCTCATGGATCTAGTATTTGGCGACATCCTGAATCACAGATCAAATAATCAATTAAGGTGATAGATGTGATATTATCAAGGAAGGACACTAAAGTGCTAAAGGAAGCAATCTATTAGAATAGCAATAAGAAGTTCAGAATTTCCTAGTGTGATTGAGCATACTCTCATCCTAGATCCTATTCCTATATCCTAGCACAGGCTCGTAGTAGTACAACTAAGTTGGTGCACTACCACGATATCGTATAACTTGCGAAACCGGACCTGCATGGGCCACCACTAAAAACGTGTCACGACCCGCACCCGGTGTAGGGGCATGAGAGCGTGGGTACGCCCAGCCTATGCCACAGCATCGGCGGTAGAACGCTGTCTGGGTCACACTAACACTAACTAACTAAACACCTGTCAATGATATACATCTCCAAAATTTCTCAATATACTCAATCACCACAACTATAAGGCACGATAAAAGATAAAGATATAACATAGTTAAACACCATGTCTCAAACATAAAGATAACTCACAGTCTAGCTGTCCAACACAAGTCTCCAATTAAACTTAACATAAGTCTAACATAAACTGAAATATCCTTCATAAGTCTCAAGCATAAAATAAATACTATCTAGGTAGCTGTAGGCAATGTCTCATCTAGAAGCATGGTCTCCTCTAGGATCTCTAGTACATAGTCTGTGTCTATACCTGGTCCGTAGTGCGTGGTAAAGAAATCCTCAAGATTCTCTGGAAAAAATATTCAGTCAGGATTGAACGAAAATACACTTCTAACAGTAGTTCCACATATATTGACAAAAACTATAACACGGTGTAAAGAAATACAAGACAGATATGAATAACTGGAAATAAGATACTGAAATAAGAAATGCTAGAATAATACTGGAACATCATCATCAATATGCACCTGACAAGAAATAGAACTACATGTGTACGCAAGTACGAAGAACAGATATGTAAGTGTGTATAAGACAACAACTAGAACATGTGGAAATACAAGATCAGTCTATCAAGATACATGTCAAGAATCATCTATCTAAGTGTGTGAAACATTAGTATATCATGTGATCGGCTTGGGTTATATGACTCATTACATGGATTAGCGATCATCCCCAACAGGTCAGGCTAACCGGAATGTAACAGAGATAAGGCATGTAAGGGTAAGGCTGCACCGACGTGAGATGTGGGTGAGCTAATGCTGCATGTAAGGGTATGATCACATAAGCTACTAATATTTCCCCATTTGTCCCCAGCTAGCACGATAGATCCTACTCACGACTCCTTGTGGAAGGTCTCAATGATGCCAACTCGTGTAAAGAACAGTGTCAGAGTCATGTACGCTATACAACAAGAATTATAGAGATAATCAATATAATGGAAACTGTCAGAGAATGTACTCGCCTGTGGTCCGTAGCTGGCAATACCAAAGTCCGGGTTCCAAGGTACCGTCTGAGTGATCCAACAGTCCTATAGATATATCATAAACATAATACTGCTTCAGACATCACACTAATACACGATCAACAGAATGATCAAGGATCATACTAGGGGTCGCGTCTGTAATTGTTGTGCATAATAGACAGTCAATAGTACGGTCTTGCTAGTACGTCAGTGTATATATGGCAGTCTACTATCATGCTACATGGTCACAGATCAACGTAACTACGGTATCCGTGGTTACACTTGGTTATCTAGTACATATATATATAATACAGATTACAATCATACTAATTAATTACACTTATAATAGATATATGTATATACATAATAGAATTTATACTATGTATATATTAATTATATATATTAGGGATCCATGCACGATACATATACGTAGGTATATATATATACTTAATTTGAGAATTATACTACGTATATACTTATATATTAATCGGGCTCAATACATCTAGATATATGCTATGTACATGCGATCATACCAATATCCCATCTCATACCAATATCCCATCATATACTAAGTACCATGTCTAAATACATATGCAATATGATGGTAAAGTACGCGGGTGCGCATACGTGTACATACACGTGAGGGGGGAAAGTCGAACCTAGGTACGTGGGACGAGTCGTGTGCGTTGCGGTTGTCGCATAGTATTCGGTTGGTCTGGTCTAAGTCAGTGATCTGGACAGCAGGTCACGGTGAGTGCAGCGTCGTTCCCGGCGGTCCGGAGGGTGCGGGATGGCGAGTTCTGGCGAGTCGGCGGCTTCGGGTGCAGCGGGGTGGTCGACTCCGGGGTCTGAGTCGAGGTGAGGCGAGTTCAGGCGTCATGCTCCGGCGTTCAGCGCTGTGCAGCAGTTTCGTCGACGTGGCTCTGGCCAAGTCGGGGTCGGCTCGCGGAGAGAACGGCGAGGTCCGGGCTGTGCAACGGCTATGGGGTTAGACGACGTTCAGGTCCCGGTCGAGGAGGTCGTCCTTGGTGGTTGGAAGCTGGCGGGTGCTGCTCGGGGAAGGAGATCCGGTCGAAGGTTGAAGGATGGGGATAATGGGAATAGGGTCGGCTGATGGCTTGGTTGGGTTTGAGGGAAATTAAAGAAAGGAAAAGTAAGAAGAGTATTTATACATAAAAGGGGTTTGGTTTGACCTAAAGGGTTGACTTGGTAAATTCCTTGGACAAAAGTCTTCTCATGGATACTTCAATGGCTAGGATTTGAATACATTAAAATGAATGGCCATGATGCGTCGGTTTAAGGGTCTGGAGGCCATGGTTTCAAGGGGTTAATGTTAAATTACGCATTCCTGAAAATTATGGAAAAATAATCATGAAAGGGAACAATGGGTTTATTTGCGTATCATGTCCAAGGGACGGGCACCTTAGTGCACTTTTGCACAAAAGTGCCGATAATTAGAAAATTGCACAAACTTGCATCTATTGTTTTTAATTAATGCAAAAAGGTGTTCTACAATTAAATAGAAGTACAGGGGGGCTGATTTTCGGTGGAACACAAACATAAATCAACGGTCTGGCACATTTAGGCCAAGGTGTGAATCTGTTGGAAGTCAAGGGCTAGCGTAGCGTCCTAATTATCGAAGCTACGATAAATTACAACAATCATACTATATCACAATTATTTAGATATAAGTTATTATCATGCAATTCATTTACACATTAATTATAAAAAGACGAAAATACCCCTAATCCAAAAAGTGGGGGTGACACCATATTTTTATCCTAACCCCGGGAGACTATTACGTAGTCGTTCCGTACCTGAATGAACCTGCAAGTATCCGGGACCGTTAGGTCACCCAAAGTAGCCCTAAACCAGGAGAATGCATCAAGGCAAAGTCACTCACTGAACGTAAAATCATGGTTCAATAAATCGTGTAATCGTGTTGCCTAAGATTGGTCGAATAAATCGTCTAATCGTGTTGCCTGAAATTGGTCAAATAAATCGTGTAATTGTGTTGCCTGAGATTGGTCAAATAAATCACGTACTCGTGTTGCCTGAAATTGGATTGACCCTGACTTGCATGTCGCGGACAACTCGGAAACGAGGCATAGTTCCACGGACGGTCACCGGGGCACTAGGGCCGCTCCGATCCGGATGGAACTTCAAGTGTGGTCCATCGTGTGCAGGTGAGCGGTTTGCAACATATCGTGTACTTGGTTGCATTCCACTTGGCCTAGGACCACATCATGTGTAGTCTATCGTGTGCTGGCGAGATGGTTTGCAGCATATCATGTACTTGGTTGCATTCCATCTTGGCCTTGGAATACATGTACAATCCATCGTGTACGGGCAAAATGGTTCGTAGCGCATCGTGTGCTCTTGTTGCGTTCCATTCTCGTCTGGGATTAGTCCTTTATGGCTATGCCAGTGACTCATGTTCATATAGATAAGTCATCCTCGCTTAGCGGCTATCCGCGTGCGAGTTATTGCATCGAATCAAAGAATAACTGAGCACACCAAATATTGTCCCGTTCAATGACTCTCGTGTTTGCATGTTGCATATGCTATGTTCCTGAATGCTTATACTTGCCCGTGCTTAAATTAACAATGTTTGCCTTGGACAGGGAAGGCCAAAGGGTTAGTCTCGCCGTGTTTCCTCTCATGTTGCACGGCGTACTACCCGACACGTTAGGCTATTCAATATTTGCATGAAACTGATCCTAAGGCAACTAGAAAGACAACTTAATAGTTGTGCACGGAACCTGTATTACGTGTTTGGATTTGTCGAACGGGCGAGTAGCTTCCCCACTAGTGCATTCAATGTACTGATAATCCACCAGTTTGTATGCAGGGTGCGGGAGAACCTCGTTCGGTGCGGATGCCTCCTTCGTGCGTTCTAAGGCGTGGACATCACTCCAAAGCAACGGTGCATCCAGAACAGAAGAACATATACAAGACATAATGTTGGAACGTAGCCCGAACTCGCCTGAACATCGCCTGAACAATCATTCCACAAATATAGCCACTTGGCACGCTTTTACTGTTCAAAGAGAGAGGCTTGAGCGACTTGTAATCTCGGCTATACACCGCCTGTAACACTTGTTCATATCAATAAAAGAGTTGCTTTACTTCAAACTTGTGTTTTAATGCTTCCGTTATATTGTCGACTCAGTGAACCTGTTATCGATCGCCTATGCGTTCATGACTCCGCTGCACTCGGACAATCTGTGCGACTCTGTGGCTTAGAACTCTTATCGCCAGCCAATAAACCATGGCCTTGCACGGGCGTGGCTCACGCTAGTGCGGCATCACGCCCGGATGGGTCAAGCGATCGTTCCGCGGGAGCGCTGGCGAGGGTGATTCCCGCCTAGCGGTAACGGCCGATTGCCTGCGGGAGATCGGGGCGTGACAATTACTATTTGGTACTTTAGTATTATTTGGGTGACTATTTTGGACCCATAATTTTGAGACTATTATTTGATTATCTCCTTATGATTTTATTGTCTCAGTGTTTGTGATTGAATTTAGTATGGATGTATATATGTTATGAGTTATAGATTATACTTGTAGCTTATGGTACAATATTCTACCGTCGACACTGCGGCATAGGCTGGACGTGCCATGACTCATGCCCAAATTTATGGTGCAGGTCGTGACACATTTTTATGGTGGCCCGTACAGGTCAAATTTTATATAAGGTTGCGAACTCGTGGTGGTACGTAAGTTTGTTTTACTACTATGAGCCTACCATATGATATAAGGTATTAGGAATAGGAAAATACACAATCAAAACAAGGATTCTGCTAGGGTTAATTGCTAACCCTTATTCTTCTCTGAGTTATCGGACGTCCCTCATGATTGTTGTTCTTCTAGAATACTGCTTTATTCGATTCTGGTGCATCACATAGTTTAATATTTGTATCCTTTGTGCTTAAGCATAGTTTAGTAATAGAACCCTTGGGTAGAAATTGCAAGATCACGACTGGTGGAGGCATTATCCTAGTCAGTGATACATGGAAGGAGCGTCGTGTTACCTTGGAAGGCCGTGATTTTGATGCTAATTTAATCGTAATGCCACTTTTGAGTTTTGACGTTATCCTCGAAATGGATTGGTTAAGTAGGCACCATGCTAGCATAGACTGTCGTGGAGGACGTGTGCTATTCGGCCCTCCAGGAGAGCAAGAATTTAAGTTTGTTAGAGGAGCAGTAGAACAAGGTGATAGAATTATTTGTGGAGCCATGGTAGAGGAGATGGGCTTGCCATATTCTATTATTGCAGAGTTCCTAGATGTGTTTCTCGAGGAGTTTTCAGGATTGCCACCAGATAGAGATATAAAATTCTCTATTAATTTAGTACCAGAGGTAGAGGCGGTGTCGTAGCAGGTCTACCGAATCAACAATAGCGAGATAGCAGAGCTGAAGAAGCTGGTTGATAAATTGCTAGACAAGGGCTTTACTAGATCAAGTTCCTCACCTTGGGGAGCCCCGGTCTTATTTGTACCAAAGAAGGATGGGTCAGTACGAATGTGCATCGACTACATGGCCCTGAATAACCTCACCATCAAGAACAAATATCTGCTACCGAGGATAGATGATCTTTTCGACCAGTTGAGTGGTGGGAGAGTATTTTTGAAGATTGCCTTGAGGTCTGGCTATCATCAGCTAAAGGTGAAGAAGGAAGATATTCTGAAAACTGTATTTTAGATAAGATACGACCAATATGAGTTTATGGTGATGCTGTTTGGGTTGACTAATGCCCTGACAGTCTTTATGAACTTTGATGAACAAGGTATTCCATCAATAATTTGACAAATTCGTAGTGGTGTTCATAGATGACATTCTCGTTGATCTATTTAAAGGCGCCAGAGGAGCACGAGGAGCATCTGAGGATTGTGCTGGAGACCCTTAGAAAGGAGAAGCACTATGGAAAGCTCTCAAAATATGAGTTTTTTCTGGATAACGTAGAGTTCTTTGGGCATGTGGTAACTAGAGATGGGATATCGGTGGATTCGAATAAGATTGCTGCTGGAGAGTCTTGGACCACTCCGAGTTCTGTTGCAGAGATCAGAAGTTTCTTAGGATTTATCGCATATTATAGAAAATTTATGAAGGATTTTTCTCGGATCGCAGAGCCATTGACTGGACTTACTCGGAAGGATGTGGAGTTCGTGTCGACTGAGAAATATCAGGCGGTATTTGATGAGCTAAAGAAAAGGTTAACCATAACACCTGTCTTGAAGTGCCATCAGGAACAAGTGGATTTGTTATCTATAGCGTCGCTTCGAGAAAAGGTTTGGGTTATGTTCTAGAGCAGAACAAGAAGGTGGTGGCGTATGCTTCTAGATAGTTGTGGCCACATGAGACAAAATATTCAACTCATGACTTGGAATTAGCAGAAGTGATCTTCGCTCTGAAGCTATGGAGACATTACCTGTATGGAGAGCATATGAAAGTATTTACTGACCACAAAAACTTGAAGTACGTCTTTACACAGAAAGAGCTGATTTTGAGACAGCACATATGGCTAGAACTGATGAAGGATTTCGATATTTTATTACAGTATAATCCAGGGAAGGCCAACGTAGTTGTTGATACCTTGAGCAGGTATCCATTAGCTATGTACCTGACGACGGATCGCCACTTGCTAGCAGACTTGGATATCTTGGGCATCAAGGTTATTATTCCGGGAGTGGAGACGCAAATGATAGGCATGCAGATTTAATCTGGGTTTATGGACAAGATTCGAGAGACGAAGTATCATGATAAGAGTCTGCGAAGCATCAAAGCTCAGGTGCAGGCAGGATTGTTAGAGGACTTCGCTATTGTAGAGGATAGTTCACTGAGTCACAGGACAAGACTATGTGTGCCTAGTGGTGACCTGCAGGAAGCTCATCCTTCCCAGTATTCTATACATCCGGGAGACAACAAGATGTACAAGGACCTGAGGGAACACGTGTGGTTGTATGGGATAAAGAGAGAGGTGACACGCTTTGTCTCCAGATGTCAAGTATGTTAGTAGGTCAAAGCCGAGAGATTGAGACCAGGAGGGTTGCTCCAACCACTACCGATTCTAGAGTTGAAATGGGAATATTTCACGATGGATTTCATTTTTGGACTTCCCCATACTCCAGGAGGGAAGGATACGATTTGGGTAATCATTGACAGGTTGACCAAATCAGCCAACTTTTTGCCCTTCAAAGTGGGATTGTCCACGGAGAAGCTCGTCGACTTATATATGAGACTAATCGTTAGGCTACATGGAGTTACAGTAAGAATCTTCTTCGATCAGGATAACAGATTCATATCCCACTTTTGGACAAGTATGCAGGCTAGCTTGGGTACCCAACTCAAATTTACCACTGCTTACCACCCTTAGACGGATGGAAAGTCAGAGAGGACTATTTAGATACTCGAGGATATTCTTTGGGCTTGTGTACTAGATTTTGGTGGCTCATAGGAGGACCATCTTCACCTGGTAGAGTTTGCATACAACAATAGCTATCAGGCCAGTATCGAGATATCTCCTTTCGAGGCTCTGTATGGTAGGAGATGTCGGACTCCATTATCTTAGGACGACGTGGGTGAGAGAGCACTTTTGGGACCAGAGATGGTAGTTGATGATGCGGAAATGGTGAAGCATATTAGAGAAAGATTTTGCGTGGTCCAGGACAGACATAAGTAGTGGGCCGATAGCCACCGGAGACCGTTAGAGTTTGAGGTATAGATCTATCTATTTTGAAGTTGTTACGTCCTTAGATTATGTGTTAAGTTTCTATTTTGACATAGGTTGGTAATTTGGTGTTTTTGAGGATTTCTCCAACATGTGGCACGATTCATTTCGGTGGAGGTGGGAAGCTTAGTCCAAGGTTCATCGGACCCTTCAGTATTTTAGAGAGGGTCAATGTTATAGCCTATCGACTTGACTTACCGTCTAAATTGGAAGGATTACACAACGTGTTTCATGTGTTATAGCTGAGGCATTATGTGGCAGATCCTAGCCATGTACTAGACCATTCAGAGCTCGAGGTTGGACCAACTCTCCATTAACCGGAGTAGCCGGTGGAGATCCTAGATCGCAGGAAGAAGGTGTTATATAACCAGACGGTTCCGTTGGTTTGCGTCACTTGGAGGCATCACTCTCCCGGCGAGTCCACTTGGGAGCGGGAAGATGAGATGTGTGAGCATTACCCTTATCTTTTTGCGCCATGGGAAATTTTTTCCTTCTTGTACTCGTCCTACCTTAAGTTTTGAGGACGCAATTTCTTTAAGGAGGGTAGGTTTGTAGCACCCACTTCCCAAATATAATAATAATAATATATTAAATAATAATATGTATACATTTAGGATTTATACACCAATAAGTAAAAAATAGATCTTTAGTACATTTAAGCTCATTCTAGGATTTGGTACAATGGTTAGACCATTAGAAATTTTCTGTAATTTTTATTAATAAAAAACTATTTTTCTTAAGACTTCTATTTTTTTTTGTAGGACACCTAGAGTTCAAATTTGACCCCAAACATTTTTTTATGGTTTAGTATTTTGCTTTATATTTACTGGAATTTTTCAAAATTTTCTGAATAATTTAGATATTTATTTTGATTTAAATAAGTAAAAGTAATTAAGTAAACTATTTTCAGGAAATAAAAACCTAAAAGAATTACCCAGTTAGCCAAACTCTCCATACCGGGCCCGTACGTCATCCACTAAAATTGGGAACGGGCCCCGCTGTCAGTTGGAAGCCCATGCAGGGGCAACTCAATTCTGGTCCCCAAACTCAAGCCGACCCCGAGTCAGAGTCAGACTCGGCTCACCCGAGCCGCTCAAATCCAAGGCCATTGGATTGTTGGCGGGATCGCCTCGGATGCGTACCATATGGCATTTCCCAGAGCTGCGGCTCATCCCCTTTCCCTATATATATGTGTGATTATATAGTATTTAGGTTTTATTTTATAGTCGGTTATTGAAGAGGAGAGAGAGGAGGTTCTCATTTAGGGTTCGTTCGACTTCGCATATCATTACTCCTAGATCCGAACTCCAAACACATCCCTGTTTCTTGGGTTACAACCATATCAAGGTTAGCTTCCAGAATATGTAATTTATTTTCATAAATTCTGAACCTAATTTTCTGAAAAATTCGTTGAGTGTCAGTTATCCAAAATCTGACACGTTATGGTATTTTCAAGATTCAGGGAGATCCCAAACTCAGAATCATGAACCGATTGAATTTTCGAAAATCTAACATGATAAACCAAAATATATATTTTTCTCAGAATTAAATATACCAATTTACTTTCTGTAAAATTCGTGCAACCTAGATGTAGTCTGGGAAATAACAAAACTGTCATCTGAGCGCCATATTGGCCATAACTTTTTACCAACTTGTGAGTTTGTGAATCCGTTGATTCTAGCATTCAAGTATCTCTGAAATCTGCAGGAATCTACATGAAAATCTAGATTTTATATTGATTTCTTTTTGTTCAACAAGATGTCGCGATTTGCGTGCCACGAGTCTCAAGTTAGCAAATTCGAGTTCTTTGGATAAAAATTAAGTTTTAATCTAAAATCTAGAATAATAGGATTAAAATAGGATTTTAGAATAATTATTTCAGATTTAAACAAACTAAGGTAAATTATCTCTTGATATGGTAATTCATCATACGTAGGATTTGGACTCTGATTTGGGAACAAATTGTAACACTGCTAAGGACCACAGACGAGTACATTCCTGTGATTACTTTCAGTAATGGTAGTCTCTATAATGCATGCTTAGTATGGATTATTTTATTCTTGACACTCGTTACACAGATTAGTAAATGGTGCATTCTTGTATGAGATATGTGACTTTCTGGACTATTGTTATTTTATCGTGTTTGGTTGGAATCCATGTTGTACTAGTCGGGAGAGGAAATACTTAGTGGACGTGTGAACTACCCTTTCTATCCCAAGGTCTTATTGGAATAATAATAGCCATGCATGACACATATGGTTTGCCGAATTTTATCCTTATCCGTTCATATGTCGATAAGGTATTTTAAATCAAGTAGATTAGTTTATTCCTATTTGTTTCTTCCAAACTTACAGTTATTTTCTATGATCGCTTGTGGTTACTGTGCATCATTGTCATGACAAGACTTCAGTATTTAGTTATTCTGGTTGCCTTATTATGATTTTTGTTTTCTTGCCATCATATATTCTATACTATTTATTGTCTTATAGCTTCTACCATGTGTTGGAACTATTTTTACTGTGATGTACTCGTTCCAATCCTGACTGGATAATAATATTTTAGGTGACTACGATGAGGATGAGATCCCTACATATTATGTACCGTATGTTGGAGATGTAGATGAGCCTGATCTTGCCCCTCAGGAGGATCATGAAGAGTTAGCAGCTCAGATCCGGCTGCGATTGAGTAGTTTAGTAAAGTAATTATTTTAGTTAGCTAGCTTGGACCGAATTATTCTACAGGATTTCTAGTTATATTTTGTATATTACTATTTAGGACTTTAGTATTATTTGGAAAACTATTTTGGACCCATGATTTTGAGACTATTTTTTTATTATCTCCTTATGATTTTATTGTCTCAGGGTCTGTGATTGAGTTTAGTATAGATGTATATATGTTGTGAGTTATAGATTATACTTGTGTCTTATGGTACAGCGTTCTACCACCGACACTGCGGCGTAGGCTAGGCGTGCCATGACTCATACCCAAATTCAGGGTGCGGATCGTGACAGTGAGGCCATTGCGAGTAGCTCCGGACTCCAAACGTGTCCCTATTTCTTGTGTTGAAACCATATCGAGGTAACATTTCTAGAAATGTAATTTATTTTAATTAATTCTAAACCTAGAATTTTGTAAAATTTGTAGAGTGCTAGTTGCCCAAATTTGACACAATTCGTTGTTTTCGAGATTCCGGGAGATCCCGAACTCGTTTTCCAGAACCGTTTGAAGTTTCGTAAAGTTGTAACTACCACTTTCCACTATAGGGGTGTGTTTGATAATAAACGAAAGAAATAAAATGAGGTTTATATGAAATTCGCTCTTTGGTTTACAAACAAGAAGTACAATTAATCATATACGAGGATGTCAAGTATAATTTTAATCTGGGTAAATATTGCTATAGGAGTTTGATCTGCAGTCGATCACTTTGTCCCTTGGACCACAAGATGATGAAGAAGTGCCATAGTAGACAGAAAGAAGCTTCGAAGGTTGCAAAGAAGAGTGGATGCTCGATGCCGAAGTCGTCGATCACTGCTCTTTGCCTGAGCTCTGGATTCTTCTCTCTAAAAGACTTTTCGATTCTCGATCTTAATTTCTTCTCCCCTTTTTCAACCTTGGACCTCTGTCAATAGAGGTCTCTATTTATAGGGTTTTAGTGACAGTGACCATCAGTCGGCGTAGAAGACGGGTAGTGGAGGGCATGGCACCTTTTACGCGATGGTTACAATAACCGTTACCCACGTATAAGTGATCTTTGGAATAAGCGTATAACGTGTGTCCCATGAAGAGATAATGCGTATAACTGCTGCGAAGATCACGGCATAAAAGCCACGTAGGTAGTTATCCCTCACGTAGAAAAGGTCGGCATAGAAGCCAATAACTGTCACCATGGCGTAGAAGCCAAATAGTTTATCAAACTAGCATAGAGGCCAGGTAGGCGTAGAAGCCGAGTAGGCATAGAAGCCTGATGCTCTTTCCTTGACTGAGGCCCTGAGCAAATTCTGGACCAAATGGCCTTAATACGCACCAATACGAATGTAGCATGAGTTGGCGTATTTTAAGGAGGTGGCGTACAGCGTGCTCCTCATAGCTGAAAATGGCCTGGTGGCGTATTCCAAGGAGATAGCATACAGCGTGCTCCCCTAGCTGAAAATGGCCCGGTGGCATAATGTGTAAAAGCGATGATGTGGACATTTTAGCCAAAATTATGGCTTTTGGAGATATAATCAAATCTCTTGCATTAAATACAGAGATCTGCCCTCATCCTGTCCATTAAATGCAGAGGCGTGCCTCGAAGACCTGTCACCATTCTGCGCATTAAATGAAGAGGCGTGCCTTGAAGATCTGGCACCATCCTGTGCATTAAATGCAGAGACGTGCCTCAAGCTCTGTACGAAGAGCAACTTTTGACGTGGCAGTCTGTTTGTCTTCTGCGGAGCGTAACAAGCTCACATCTGCCTGTATAAAACTAGGCATCGTATTCCCTTGTGTGTGTAAAAGCAGTTTACGCCGAGAAAATGTCACTAAACGACGGCCTGGGTCGCTGTGCCGCGCCATCATAACAACCGTCGTCTGGATAGTCGTGCAGTACTCTTTGTCAGGAGTCAGACGTCAGGTTCACTGCATGATTTGACCGGTTCGTTCGAGGAATACGAAGCGTCCCTCGTATACTTCTATACTGCATTAAAAGCGGATGAGTTTTACGCCATATGGGCGATATAACACCCTTTTTATGCTGAAGCAGCCTGGATATACTGTACTACGCAGATAGTCCTTGAGCTTATGTTTTATGCTGTACTTAGCGGAAAAGCTCTGTTGTACGCCGATGGCTCCGAAGTCATATTTTATGCTTCCCGACACCAAAATGTTGCGTATAACTTTTCAGCGTATTTTTCATGCTTCTACAAGACCCCCTTCAAAGTTTTCAAATTCTTCGTAATTTGAAACACTTTGAATGAAGCATAAAACGGTTAAGTCTGACTCGTTCTTCAAGGCTGATTTCTTGGCAGATTATTGGGAATTTATTGGGATTTGGTGTGTTCTCTTTGGCCTATATAAAGGCTGAGGAGTTAACCTGTTCTTCCCACATTTCCTTCACCACACAGAGATGATTGCCGGAGTTCGTCGGGTCAACTTGAGGAAGAAGAAGACTATGTTCTTCCAGCATGTAAGGAGCCAAAAAAGAAGGCGTCTTCGAGCAAATATCCTCTGCAACGATGGATCATGGAAGGATATCATAGCTTCCTTTGCTAGGGATAATCAGCAACTTCATATGGTGATTTGTCCAGGAGAGAGGAAGGGTCACATTCGACCACACAGCTTGCAAGCTGTATTTTTTCCTGTCATTCGTGGACGAGAGCAGACAAACTAGCTCTATCCTCGAGTATTGAGTTGGGTCTAAAACCTTAACTCAATCTGTCATGACGTGTGGAGGATGGGCTCTGAGCAATTTAGGCAGGCCCAGTTTTGTATCCTCCCGCCATTAATCATTTTTTTGTTAATCGGCCGTGGAAACCGACTAACTGCTGAAGAAGACGGAAGAAGATCTCCACCAATACGAGAACCTGGCAGAACAGATTCTGGGGATGATCTTTCGACGAAGATGAGGAAATCCTTTGTAGAAGGGATTTCCCTCATATGTAATCATGAAAATAAAGAAAAACTCTTTGTAGACTGGATTTCCCTCATATGTAATCATGATTTAATAAAATCGTCTTCTTCTGTGCATATGAATATTTGCCATATATTTTGCTGTGATAAAGTTTGAATATGTGTAGCTTCGACACGTCTGATAACTTTACGCCGACCCTGATAGAAAGAGTATTAGGTCCCGTCATGTCTTTTACGTATAACTAAAGATGCGCAAGAAACCGCTTTAGCATTTAAGTTGAATATTCGAACTGTCCTACTGTTAGGAATGAGGAACTGCGTAGAATTATGTACTGTCACTCTTCTGAGAAAGAGAATTTTTGTTCAGACCATCATCTTCAAGAATGATTTCCCGAAGATCCCTTGAAATAGGGCAAGAAACGGCTGTCAAAACTGAGTCGCCATCTTGAACTATAGCTGAAATATTCAGACTGGAGTCTAGATGAACTTCCAACCGACCCAAGAAGAAGAGTCATTTTCAATGTTGAACTCTGTATGCTTTGGGTACTTGGGATATTTTGAGGCCAAGAAGGAGTATCTTCTGCGTAAACCCTTGCAATTGACCACCTTGAGATTTGTTCATATATACGCATGCTCTGGCCTGCGTATTTTTAGATATACGGAGAGTCATAGATCTGTGAATATGGATGAGCGGAAAATCATAAGTTCGTAGCCTCTCGAGCGTAAAAGCTGCTGAGCATAAAAGCATCCGGGTGTAGAACTGTAGATTTGTAGCCTCTGAAAAGAAAATATTCAGAGCGTGAAGTTGTGGATTTGTTGCCTCTGAGCGTAAAAGCCACCGAGCTTGAAATAATAGATTTATAGCTTCTGAGAGAAAAGTCATAGGTTTGTAGCCTCTCGAGCGTAAAAGCTACCGAGCATAAAAGCATCCTGGCGTAAAATCATAGACTTATAGCCTGTGAGCGTAAAACCATAGATTTGTAGCTGCCGAGCGTAGAAAGCTCCTTGACGTAAAACTACGAATCTGCTTTGCACGAAAACCTTTTGAATTCGCTGACTGTCTGCCTTCCCTGAGTAATAGGCTGACGTGGTCCCCAATCATAACCGAATATTAAATATCGGATTTGGTTAGGGATTCAAGGAGTCCATCCGAACTCTATATATATCCCAAGGCTTTCAGAGAGAAGACTCTTCACCCGTCTTTTGCAAAAGAAAGCTTTCGTCTCTTCGAGTTCCCTCTTTTGTTTCCTCTGAGCAACCTGAGTCTTCAGCAATGGCACAAAAACCAATCTCCTCCTCTAAGGGAAAGAAGGCTGACTCTTCTTCTCGCTCCTCTGCCCAAGCAAGGGCGACTTCCGTCGGGCAAGGCGAACCTCGCTCTGAACGAAGTATCCTGCCAACGAGCTGTGAGCCGGGCGTTATAGGTAAAGTTTTTGGGACGATAAGAACGAAAAAAACCCTTCTCACATGTTGTACGTGATCGCGCTAAGTCGTCTTCTGTGCTGATAGCCTCTTCGAGGAAGATGATGCACAGAGATGTTTCATCTTTTACGCCCACATTTCTAATGTGTCAGCGTAAAAACTCCATATTTTCACAGTCTGGCGTAAAAGCTTTGACTGTCGAAACTTGGCATATACTATAAACTTCGAGTGTTACGTTTTTGGATAAAAATTCCTGCGTAATAACTCGAACCTCGGCAGTCTAGCGTAAAGCACAGACTGTCAAGTTTTTTGCGTATACTGCCAGTCTTGAATTTTACGCCTTGGAAAAAGATTCTAGCGTAAAAGGTCAAGTTTTTACAGTCTTGGCGTAAAGCACAGACTGTTGATTTTCGGTATATACTGCAAGATTGTGAGGTCTAGTATAGAAACTGACGTATTTTTCTTGCACTTTGTAGTCAACTTGCATATGTCTCCACTGGCTGAGGTGATGGGTTCAGCTGCCGGGATGCTGCATTCCAACTACCAGGAGGATCTGTCCCACGTGACATTTCTTATCTCTGGACCCCAGTATCCTGAAGGAAGGGGAATCCTGATATCGTCCCAGGGCGAGCGAATGCTGTTGAGCATGATCAACGGAGAGCCCCTGACGTACATAGATGGGGCCCAATATATAAAGCCGACTTTTCTCTTCGGGGACATGATTGACAAGCAGTCCCAGACAAAGCCCAAGAAAGAACTCTAGGTTTTCCCTGCCGGGGGCTTGGTCATGTACCTGTCCAAGATGCTGAGAGACTACCCTATCTCGGCATTCTTCCATGCCACACATCCCAGGAGGATATTGTGGACGCTGAATCCCAATCTTTACGGACAGCCGGGGAAGATATTCTACCAGAAAGGATCTGACCAAGGGCCATTCGTCAGCCGCCCTTCCGGCTCTGTGATACCGTTCAGGGGATTGTATCCGGGCAGTGTCCCGAGTGAGGATACTTTACTGCTCCAACTGGTCCAATCCTCGGACTAACGGGTGGGTCACCCCTACAAATCTTTGATGGGCTCGTTTGGCTGACTGGGCCCTGAAGCATTTTCAGACTGAGCTGGAGAGCATTGGTCTGTACGCAGCCGTGAGTGCTACCAGTGTTGGGTTACCTCTCAACCCTAGCCTGTTTTTGGCTTTGATGGAGCGATATATCTCGCTCACCGGAACTTTTGCCACTCTACTAGGGGAGTTGGGATTGGCCCTTCACGAAATGGCAGAGATTTCGAGACTGCCAATAGGGGATACTCCTTATAAAGAGTATGTTCCCACAAATCGGGAGCTGGGGGATTCAGACCCTCGGGTGGTGGCAGTGTACCAGGAGCTGATGTGCCACTACCTTGCTTGCACCGTCTTTTATAATGAGCCCTCAGATTTAACTCATACCAATAAATGGGCGTCCTACCTCTTCTTTCACCGGGTCGGGGCTACTAAGCCAGAGAAAGTCTTGAATAGCAAGGATCAGCCTCTGAGTTGTCTGAGCGTGCTTAGTGCTCAGGTAGTCGATGATCTTATGGAAGACGCTGGGGCTCCAGATCAGATTCTCGATGAAGGGATAGGGAAATATCCTACAGGCACTAAGGCCTACAGTTATCTGAGGCATTTCCGCAGGCCTCTGTCCAAGGAAGCTCAAGTGGCTGGCTTCCTCTCCATATGGCTGCGCCGACTGGTAGTACCCGGCATTGCATCTGCGGATCGCATTTACTGCAACACCTTATGGCCTGCAGTACGTCTGGTGTTCGGGACAAGACTGGGTTTGCTCCCTGCCATGGTATGCCGTATACAAGCTGGCCTGAGGGCCATTACTGATGGGCTGCTTGCCGATGAAACTCGGCGTGATAGCTTTCCCACGGTAGAATTACCGTACCTGTATTTAATGGGATGGTTAATTCTCCATAGCCCCAGGGTGATGTCTCCCGGCTCTGGCAGTAGTTCGGGGAGCAATTTCTTGCTGAATTACAACAATTCTCCCTGGAATGTGACCACAGTTTTAGACTGTCGGCGGGCACTCAATTTTAGTCACAGCTGGAAGCTCTTCTGCACTCTCCCCTCTGTACATCTCAATCAACAGGGGCGCAGACTTCAGGACATAGGCGACGGAAACACCGTTCTTTCTCCTGAAGCTTTTAATTGGTTGGTCTGCATCAGACCTTCCCATTTACTGTACAGGAGTGAAGACCAATGCTTCTTGGAACCCTACCTGCCTAGTCGGTTTGCCAGGCAGTTTGGATATGACTAAGTGCATATGGGCAATGCCGTCACCAGCTTCAAGTCTAGGGGTGGACTTATTGACGGAGCGAGAGGGTGGCGATACTTCATTATGGGTTGCACTGAAGCAACTTTTACTGTGCCCGCGACTTCACTCTCCATGGAGCTGCGCATCCTCCACTCGTATGCCCAGTTTTATGTGGCAACCAACACCTTCCATCGTGATTTTGATATACGTGGAAGTTTTAGGATGCCCTCCTCCAAGTCCGCGGGAAGAGATGATGTCCCATAAGTCTCCTCTGACGAGGGTGAAGATTCCGTCAATCCAGATGAACCTTTGTTGGCAGTACCGAAGGGTGAAATACCTCCGCCTGCAGGGCCTCTGGTCATCTATGGTAAGCGAAGGGCTCCTGTTCTGAAGGAGACTTCTCCTCGCAAGAAGAAGAAGAAGACGGTTGTTCATCCTGTCAGGACTCCCCACTCTGAGGGTTCCTAGAAGTGAACCTGTTGTTGCCCCCGTTGGGGACGATTCTTTGATTGGAGGTTCCTCGCCTTTTAGAGAGGGAACCTCTACAGTTCCGGCTGGCAGTGCCAGAGAATCCCTGTTTGAGGCTGCTGTCGCTGCTACCGCTTCAGATAGGTGTACGAGATCGCCTTCGAGGCCGAGCAGAATAAGGATATCTTTATCCAAATCAGCATCGGGAGAGACCCCTGCCGTGTCTGTAAGTGTACCCAGCGAGATTCCACCTGATGAACCTCGATTGGATCTGGGTGAAGACTCGGAAGAATACCTGCCGATGTCAGTTAGCACACCCCCTTCTCCAGGTATGACAGCTTGCTTAGCATCATTAAGAAATGATTTAGCTGTACTGGCTGCAGACGCGACATATATACCATCGACCATGGGTAAATGTCGTCTTTACGCCTCTTTTTAGAAAAACTAACATCACGTTGATATTAACTTTCTTCTATCTTCTTTTCAGGGGAAGATATCTACGGGGAGCGCAGTATTGACGCGACTTTTGGCACTGTTTCAGCTCCTGGCGATGACATGGAGGTGTCCGACTTCGAAGAGGAAACATTTTCGGGTGCCGGTTCGCCCGAAATGATTCCGATACCTCAAGAGGAGGATGAGCCTGTCATTACGACAATGCCTCCTTTGAGTATGCCGGTTACCTCATCCGTTGTTGGCGCATCTTCTTTTGTCGCACCATCTGTAGAGGCGACGGCTGTGGCAACATCGTCTGCAGTCATTCCTTGAGGGAGATTCGCTAATATTACAGCCACTCCCAGTGTCCATTCGGACCTTGCCATGCTGACTGAGCAGTATACTGGTATCTTCTATACCACCTTGAAAACGCTAATATCAATGGTGCTGGAGAAGAATCTAGGCTTCAAGGCGCTGAGGAGGTCCTCTCAGTTTGCGATAGTGCCGATCAGGGACTTCAACGACACTGGGAGGGCTGACACGCTGGAGCAGATAGTTAATGGTTTGGAGCAACATATTAACAAATACCTACAGCTATCTCGAGGCAACGTCGACGGTCTGATTTAATCTAGGTATGACTCCCTGACTGCAGAGCTTGCTGGGCAACTGGAAGCTCTGGACAAATCCGTCCAGGAACAGCAGCAGGAGATGGATCAGGAGCGTGCCACACTGGAGTACGTCATTCCTCAGCTGAATCAGTGCGAAGTCGAATATGAGGAAGAGACAGCGAGGGTCTACAGATTGAGAGATGAACTCGCTCAAGCGGAGAAGAAGGCTCTCTCTTTGTCTGCATCTCGAGACGTGCTGAAGAATCAAATGGAGACCGCTCAACAGAACCTGACGCATGCGGGTGTCATCCACGCAGGTTTTATACATGCTTGGTCTGAGTTATCCGCCTCGAACAATTAGGCGGCAAGGTTGGAGCGAGCTCACGCTGATGTCTTAAACTCCAGGGACGAGAGAATAGCCACGCTGGCACAGCAGATTCGTGACTTAACTGCTCCCCCCAAATGATGTACCCTTTTGCTTTTCAATATAATTTTGCTCTTTTTGGGAATAATAAAGAGGCTTTCATCTGACTTTATGGACCCATCATTTTGGAATATAAATGACAGGTTTGGGTGAAAGTGATATCAGAGGTAATATGGACGTGATATACTCTCGGAAAGCTTCAGTTGGACATATCTATTCAGAGGTTATATGGACATGATAGAAGATGCTCCAACTAAAATTGTACACAAAATACTATCAAAGGTAATATGGACGTGATAGGTCTTGAAGTTCCAAATCAATTAGACATATCTATTCAGAGGTTATATAGACATGATAGGATATGATCCAACTAGAATTATTTTAGAAGTAGTATTATCAGAATGAGATCTTTGCCATATTCCATTTGAACAAAGGAGGTTAAGCATAGTACCTCTTAAGGAATTTGTCGTTGATAGGAGCGATTAACAAATCTCCATTAGGCTTGGCTAACCTGTAAGCGTCGTTTGAGAACGTCGTCTCGATCACATAAGGGCCTTCCCATTTGGGATAGAATTTACCCTTACTCTTGTGAGTAATGATCATTGGCCTTCTCACAGTTAAAACTAGCTCGCCAACTTTGAACACTCTTTCCTTTACTTTTTGATTAAAAGATCTGGAAATGCGTGCCTAGTAGAGCGCGATGCGCTGTTGAGCTTGGAGGCATTTCTCGTCTAATCCTTCTAGCTCTTGAGGCCTTAATAGGTCATTGTTTTCTTGAGTCAACTTATTAGCCACCGCTATCCTGAGTGACAAAATTTGGATTTCGATGGTCAGAACTGCTTCCCTCCCGTAGACCAATGAGAATGGGGTACAACCTGTCAGCGTTCGTACCGTTGTGCGGTATGCCCAGAGACATTCTCCTAGCTTCTCATTCCAATCTCTCTTGTTCGAAGAGACGAACTTTTTCAAGAGTTTGATAATGGTTTTGTTGAAAGCTTCCGCCAAACCATTAGCAGCAGGATTATATGCCGTAGAGGCCATATTTTGTATCCGATTTTTATCGCAAAATCGATGAAACGCTTGGCTAATTAACTGAGGCCCATTGTCATGAATTATCCTTCGGGGTATCTCAAAGCGATAAATGATATGATGCTTGATGAAGCTGATCACGTTAGATGTCTTCACCTCAGCAAGAGGGATCGCCTCTGCCCATTTGGAGAAATAATCCGTGATGGTCAGTATGAACCGGTGACCTCTGGAAGAAGACGGGTGAATAGGACCAATGATATCCATACCCCATGCTTCGAAAGGCCAGGATACAACCGTAGGATATAAATGTTCAGAAGGTTGATGTATAAAGTCTGCATGCACCTGATAGGCTTTGCATTGTCTTGCGTAATTTATTGCATCTGTGATCATAGTAGGCCAGTAATAGCCCATCCTCCTGATACGATCCTGTAGCTTAGGACCGGGTTGATGCGCTCCGCATACGCCATCGTGAGCTTCACGGATAATCCACTATGCTTCGTCATCTGAGAGACATCTCAATAGCAGTCTGTCGTAGGTCCGGCGATATAGACATTGTGAAGAAGCTTCATGATAGAAGCGTAATGATCATCTTTTGACGGATACTACTTCTTTAGGGTCCTCTGGTAAGATTCTGTATGTCACAAAATCTATAAAAGGACTTCTCCAGTCTCTCTTGGGAGGAACTGTATTCATAGCATAGTTGCGTTCTATGTGAAAGTTATTTTTTACATAGAATAAATCTCTGTTAAGAAGGATCACCGAATTATGCCTTCTTATAGGTATAGCTAGATCTGCAGCTAGACTAGCTAGGGCATCAGCTTTCAGATTCTGAGATCGAGGTACATGCTCTAGGAAGGACCCTTTGAACGTCATGGCTATCTCGACCGTTGCTTGGTGATAAGGGATGAGGTCTGGATTCCGGACTTCATATATTCCTCTGACTTGATTGACGATCAGCAGAGAATCACCGAAAGCTTCCAGAGATTCAACGTCCAATTCTTTAGTGACTTGGAGCCCGATTAGTAGAGCATTATACTATGCCACATTATTAGAACAGGGCTCGCTAAGAGAATATGCCCGATAGATGACAAGTTTATCAGGAGTGACCAGGATAATTCCTACTCCTGAAACCGCGTTTCCCCTGGGACCAGTCCTGGAGGCGCCATCGAAGAATAGTTGCCATGTATTACTTTCCACTACGGAAATACATTCTGCAACTTCGTCGGGGATGTCCTCGTATAGTTTGGAGGTCTCCGAAATCGGGTGAGCAGCTAGGAAGTCAGCCAATGCTTGGCCTTTGCTGGACTTCTGGGGAACATACACCATGTCATATGGTGTTAATAATATCGCCCAAGTCGCGAGTCGGGAATTAAGAACACTTGGATTGTTCATCATTACCCGAAGAGGATTAATCCTGGAGATGATATGAATAGTTTGGCATGTGACATAGTATCGCGTTTTCTGAATAGCGAACATCAGAGCCAAGCACTCTTTCTCCACTGGATTGTACCAATGTTCGGCTCCGACCATCATCCTGCTTAGGTAGTAGATAGCCTGTTCATGACCCACATCGTTCTTCTGTGCGAGAAGAGCTCCCAGAGAATGATCCATTGCTCGAACATACAGCAAGAATGGTTTTCTCTGACGGGAGGCACCAGAACTGGCGGATTAGTGAGGTAGCGTTTGATATCATTAAACGCTTGCTGGCAGGCTTCGTCCCATACGAAGGATACACCTTTCTTCATGAGACGAGAAAAAGGCTGTCATTTCCCAGAGAGGTTGGATATGAATCTTCGGATATAAGCCAGACGACCGTGGAATCCCCTAAGTTCCCTCAGATTACGTGGTGGTCGCATTTGTAAGATGGCCTTGACCTTATCAGGGTCTACTTGAATGCCTTCAGCGGTAATGACAAATCCCAGGAACTTGCCACTGGATACACCAAGAAAGGACTTAGTAGAATTTATTTTGAGTTGATGTCGGCGCATCAACTAAAACACTGTCTTCAAGTCTTGGATGTGATCATCTTTGAAGCGGCTTTTTACAGCTATATCATCCACGTAACATTCTACTGTTTTGCGTAAATGCTCGTGGAATATGTTACTCATAGCCCGTTGGTACGTAGCCCCGACATTCTTCAATCTGAAGGGCATAACCGTATAGCAATATACCCCCAATGGTGTCCGAAAGGCAGTATATTTCTCGTCTTCAGGATGCATCTTGATTTGATTGTTTCCTGAAAATCTGTCCATGAAAGACATGCATTCAAAACCGCATGTATTGGCGATCATGACGTCCGTAATGGGAAGAGGAAACTCATCCTTGGGCAGGCTGCGTTCAGATCTCAGTAATCGATGCAGACACGTACTTTCCCATTTTTCTTCATGACTGGGACAATGTTGGCGACCCAGTCAGGATGTTGTTCTTCCCGGATGAAGCCGCAGGCTATCAACTCCTTGACTTTAGCTTCAATGGCGTCCATCATATCCGGGCGAAACTGACGCTGGTGCTGCTTTACAGGCTTCGAATCGGGCAATATGTTGAGCTTATGAGTAGCCACTTTTGGATCAAGACCTGGCATATCCTCATAATTCCATGTATAGTCGTCGCTATATTCTTTTATCAGCAGGATTATTTCTTCTTTGGAAAGATTATTACTGATAAATATCGGCTTTGGCGAAAGTTCATCCCCGACGACATCAGTCCGGATGACTTCATCTTCAGTGGAAGGTTCTCTCTGCTCTAACCGGAGTTCCCATTGTGTATCCATTTGTTGATCCCAAGAGTCATTCTCAAACGGTTCAGATTCTTATTCGTCTGCTTCGAAGGAATCTGTCATTACCGTATTTACTGATAATGTCCGTTCGAGAGCATCAGATGAGTCGGAGGGCGATGAGCCATTTCGAGAAGAGGAAAAGATATCCTCATTTGACTCAAAAGTTGCAATAAGGTGGTGTACCCCAACCCAAAATGAGTTCGTTGACAGTAGGGATCACCGTGCAGTGGCATTCATCTGCCTTTCTCGTAGTTAAGGCCTGGTTCCAACTTCAAGTCATAACCCATACTTTGCATTATCTTTAAAGCTTATGGGCTGTATCTGTGAACCTGTATTTTACCAACATCATCATCGGAAGAATTTTCTTGTACAGTCGGTCCATTGCGCATGCGGCCGAAGACTATTGAACGTTGACTGCTGCAAGTAGGCGGGACAATGAAGATAGAATCCTCATGCGGTCTATATGTCGTGATGACATTGGATGATGATGCTATTTCCCATATATACGGATGATAGAAATCTATAGCTTCCAAGAATTTTGTGCTATAGGTTCTATTCTGTCATGGGGAAAGGATTCCTACTTTGGGAATTGAACGCCAATGTACTGGAAAAGAGGATCTTTATTATCATCAGAAACCAAGTTCCCAGATGTATTTACATCAATCGGCTGCTTGCTGCACCGAAGGTTGATGACCAAGGGTGGAGGCTTCTGGTTCAAAGTGATCACTAGAGGATTACCTCCTTTTCCTGACCTGGTTTTGTTCAGGTGGATAGCCATAGGCTCCGTGGCTTTTGGACGAGTAGTTCGCCCTTTCACCTTGATTGACAGAGGTTATTTGGCAGAGGATTCTTCTGGCTTCCAGTAGGATTCCTTCTCTGCTTCGCCTGACACCTCCTCCATGTAGTCTTGAGTGTACAATATGGCATCAGAGTAGTAGGATTCTACTCCTTTAAACGGGTTCAGGTCAGCAAACTCTGTTTGTACTGTTCCTTGGGCATCTACATATTTAAAGCATTGATGTAGAGTCGAAGGAACAATATTGTGGTCGTGGATCCAAGGCTACCCAGCAGAATATTGTAGGATACCTCTGAATCAATGATATAACATGTAGCCCCTGATTTGAGGTCGCCAATATGGATCCTTAGGCGAATTTTCCCTAACGGCTTACTTTTCCTGGCGTTGAAACCCACGATTGTGGTGGTGGTGTAAGCCAATTCGCTAGTAGGAATCCTCAGCGGTCTGAGCAGACTATGAGGAATGATGCTGATCGATGATCCCGGATCTATGTGAATCCGGTCAACCTCCATGGAACCGAAGAGGGGTCTGTCATGTCTATTATATTTTAACAACATGTCCCCTTGAGTGAAAGTGATATTCGAGACCACCTCCATCACACTGTGGCATTGAGGACATGCCACGGGCTCTTCGTCAGGGAACTTGAGCTGGGTCAAGTATGCATCCGCCTGCAGTAACGCTTCGCTCAGGGCTTGACGAGTATCTTGAGAGGGCCTGAGTAGTTCAAAGATGGACAACCTGGCTAGTGTATTAGCCAATTGGGCCAGGATATCGAAGTTGTAAGGCTTCTCTAAACCTTTGTTTTGAATGTTTTTCAAAGTTTTGTCGAAGCACACTTCCTTTTGCTTCCCCTTGTCCGCCGAAGTTGGTCTCGAAGGACCGGTCTCTAGTATAGCGTGTTCCAGTTCTGAAGGCTTGGCAGCTGAAGCGTCTGTCGGTGCATCTTCCTGACTTGCTCCATAGTCTTTGAGGTAGGCTTTCCCTGAGCGGGTTCCAGTAGCCAAAACCTCGTCTTCTGATGCCGAGTGTGCCGTAACCATGTGACATGGTTTACGCTTCAAGTTCTCCTTGGACTTAGCCTTAGCAGCTTGAGTCTCTTCCTCGATTTCTGAAACCAGATCTGGATGAACCCACATAATCTCGCCTCACAGGGTAGTTAAGGGCACCAGGTCATGATTCTGACCCCTAGCTGGAGGGAGATTAACGATGTTCATCATTGTCCGAGAAATAGGTATAACACCATCCGGGACTTCTTGGGGAGGTAGATCGCCGAATTACAAAGAGATCATGTTGCCTGTGACCGTCTTCTCGCTGTTGCGCAGAGTGATAGCCTTAGCATCGATCAGCTCCTGGATCTTCCTCTTTAGTACATAACACGCCTTTGTAGGATGGTGTATCTATGGAAGATGCAGTACTTAGGGTTGTTAGTACTGCCGACTTTATTAAGCCGCTTCACCTCAGGGAGGGTAATCTTGCCGCTGTTGACGAGACACTCGAATATGCTCGGAATATCGTCATCGTCGAAAGAGTACACTTCGATGGGCCTGGAAGTCCCAGGTTTCGTCTGTGTGGTTGCCGATGTCTTTTGCCTGGACGTATTGATTGCGAGAGCTTCTTTTTATTTGGCACCACGAGGATGGTCGCTGTTGGAGGATGACCTCTTGCCTCTATCAGAGGCAGAGATCATAATGCCATTATCGTGCGCCTTCTGACTGTTGTCCTCAACGGCTACCTATGAGATGATGAAGGAGGGCCAATCATGGAACTGATATGGTCCTGTGAACACCGAGATCACGGAAAGAAGGTTCTTCCTGCAGATATCCACCAATGCCGAGTATGGAACTCCGGGAGGCATTTGCAAAGTGGCTTGACGAAAGCGTTCGATGAAAGTGCGAACGCTATCTTTTTCCTTCTGCTTCACTTCGATGAGAGAGGACATAGACATGTCCATTCCTCCTTCATTGAATCGCGCAAAGAACAAAGTCTTAAAATCTTCAAATAAAGCAATACAGTTGTCCGCCAGACTACGGTACCACTGATAAGCCACCCCCGAGAGATAGCCTTTGAACATTCGAGTGAGAAGGGCGTCGTTCCCTTCAATAACACCGTCATCATACTGAAGTAGTTCATGTACTGACTCGGTGATGTTTTTCCCTCAAACAAAGCCATACTCTGTGGTTTGTATTTAGGAGGGAAAGGGACCTCATCCCAGATAGCGGGGTAAGGCTGGTTGATTCCTAATTTCTTGAGCTGATCTTTATGCTTCAAGGCGTCAAATTGGGCTTTCAACTCTCGTACTGTCTGCATCGGATCTTCAGCCAGTAGCGGGACTGCGGAGTGATGAGGGATCGATTGTACTGCAACTCCAACGGGAGGTAATACATTCTCCGAGTGGGGATGTGGGGGAGCTGCTGACTCTTGATCTAGAGCAGGTTCCTGATTTGCGTTGGATGGTGGTAAGTCCACCCCCACACGTATCTGAGTCGGAGGGACCGATGCTTGAGCCATAGCAGCTGTGTATTGAGTCAGCATCATCTGGTGCATGTTCTCCATCATGGACTGTATCTCTTTCA
This sequence comes from Iris macrosiphon, assembly GCA_036927795.1. Lineage (NCBI taxonomy): Eukaryota > Viridiplantae > Streptophyta > Magnoliopsida > Asparagales > Iridaceae > Iris > Iris macrosiphon. Next base: position 112,491,072 of record JAYESA010000006.1, on the reverse strand, counting down.
GAGACGTCTCCAGTACAGCAATGCGTTGCTCAGTGCTTCCTGATGGGGAAGCTTCCTCGCGTTCATCTCCCATGGCATAGACCCCTATCTCCTTGGGTGTCATTGAAGGATAAGTATAGGTCTCTGTAGAAGTTGACTCTACACTTTCAGCATCTGACCCAGGAAACTGGCAACCCCTAGTATCAGAATCAGAAGAGTACGAAGCCGGTTGTCGCTACTTCGAACGGGTATTTCGGAACACCCCAACTTCAGCGTTCTTAAGGAGCTTGTCGAATCTCCTTTGGCTTGGACGTCTTAAGTTCGACCTTCCTCTAGGAATATATGATGCCATGTTCACTGATGCATGTGCGGGATCTTCTTCCTGGAAAGACAGAGAGTAGTTCAACCGGTCGAAAACCGACCGTTTTGCTTTAAAACAGCAATAATTGACTACCATCCTATGACTATTACAATAGTGCTCCCCAGGAGGCGTAATAGATATGCTAGAGGATCCCCTATCCTTGCGTTTATGGATCAGATACTCATGCAGGTCGGGAGGATTTACAGAGGAAGAAGAAGATGGCTTGTTTCTCTTTTTCATATCAGTCGACATACGGATGTTGGGAACCATAGTTCTCCCTGTGCCACCCGTGTACAACAGGTTGGCCATCTGGGTAGCGAATGATCCCTGGGGAGTGCGTCTTTCCATGAACTGGGCCTTCTTTATACAGAGGGGCTTCACCTGGCGTAATGTGGAGTTGTGCTCAGGCTGGCGTAAAGCTAAGGAGGTCCTCAGTCGGCAATCAGCTTCTTGTGTAATGCGGAGGGTGGGCAGATTCTTCCCTTGTTGGTGTAAAGGCTGAGAAGTTGAGTAGTCTGCCACTTGCTTTCCCTTGCGTAGATTGCAGGGATCATCTACTTTTCCGCGGACGGCAGATGCATCTTTACGCACAGAGCGCGTTTGAAATTCCTGTCTTGGCGCTAAGACATTGCCAGAAATTCTGTCTGCCACGTCACCGACGGGAGACTAAAATTTACGCACAGAGCGCGGAATAGACTTCTGGACTAGCGCTGAGGCATTGTCCGAAGTTTTATCTGCGACGTCACGGACAGGAGACAGAGTTTTACGTGCGGAGCACGAAGTAGACTTCTGGACTAGCGTTGAGGTATTGTCCGAAGTTTTGTCTGCCACGTCACGGACGAAAGACAGAGTTTTACGAGTGGAGCGCGAAGTAGACTTCTGGACTAGCGCTGAGGCATTGTCCAAAGTTTTGTCTGCCACGTCACGGACGGGAGACAGAGTTTTACGAGCGGAGCGCGAAGGTTGTGCAGCTACAACCTGGCTGGTCGGAGAGATCGGAGAGTCGGCAGGAATGGTAGGGGATGTCTTGGGCATCCAGACCTTACGCAACTTCCTGTTGTCTTGGACAGAGAGAGAGTGAGAGCTACCCCCTGCTCGAAGCATATCTTCGTAGGAAGACTGGTCGAACTGACGACCAGGGTCTTCTTCACGGATCCTACGGATACCGCATCGTGTTGAGCAATAGCTTTCTCGTCAGAAGAGAAAGATGTCCCCAGCAGAGTCGCCATCTTATGTTTGATAATAAACGAAAGAAATAAAATAAGGTTTATACGAAACCCGCTCTTTGGTTTACAAACAAGAAGTACAATTAATCCTATACGAGAATATCAAGTACAATTTTAATCTGGATAAATATTGCTATAGGAGTCTGATCTACAGTCGATCACTTTGTCCCTTGGACCACACTATGATGAAGAAGTGTCATAGAAGACAGAAAGAAGCTTCAAAGGTTGCAAAGGAGAGTGGATGCTCGATGCCGAAGTCGTCGATCACTACTCTTTGCCTGAGCTCTGTATTCTTCTCTCTCAAAGACTTTTCGATTCTCGATCTTAATTTCTTCTCCCCTTTTTCGACCTTGGACCTCTGTCAATAGAGGTCTCTATTTATAGGGTTTTAGTGACAGTGACCATCAGTCGGCGTAGAAGCCGGGTAGTGTAGGGCATGGCACCTTTTACGCGACGGTTACAATAACCGTTACCCACGTATAAGTGATCTTTGGAATGAGCGTGTGACGCGTGTCCCATGAAGAGATAATGCGTATAACTACTGCGAAGATCACGGCATAAAAGCCATGTAGGTAGTTATCCCTCGCGTAGAAAAGGTCGACGTAGAAGCCAATAACTGTCACCATGGCGTAGAAGCCAAATAGTTTATCAAACTGGCGTAGATGCCAGGTAGGCGTAGAAGCCGAGTAGGCATAGAAGCATGATGCTCTTTCCTTGACTGAGGCCCTGAGCGAATTCTGGACCAAATGGCCTTAATACGCACCAATGTGAATGTAGCCTGAGTTGGCGTATTTTAAGGAGGTGGCGTACAGCGTGCTCCTCATAGCTGAAAATGGCCTGGTGACGTATTCCAAGGAGATAGCGTACAGCGTGCTCCCCTAGCTGAAAAAGGCCCGGTGGCATAATGTGCAAAAGCAACGATGTGGACATTTTAGCCGAAATTATGGCTTTTGGAGATATAATCAAATCTCTTGCATTAAATGCAGAGATCTGCCCCATCCTGTGCATTAAATGCAGAAGCGTGCCTCGAAGACCTGTCACCATTCTGCACATTAAATGCAGAGGCGTACCTTGAAGATATGCCACCATCCTGCGTATTAAATGCAGAGACGTGCCTCAAGATCTGTACGAAGAGCAGCTTTTGACGTGGCAGTCTGTTTGTCTTCTGCGGAGCGTAACAAGCTCACATCTGCCTGTATAAAACTAGGCATCGTATTCCCTTGTGTGTGTAAAAGCAGTTTACGCCGAGAAAATGTCACTAAACGACGGCCTAGGTCGCTGTGCCGTGCCATCATTACAACCGTCGTCTGGATAGTCGTGCAGTACTCTTTGTCAGGAGTCAGACGTCAGGTTCACTGCATGATTTGATCGGTTCATTCGAGGAATACGAAGCGTCCCTCGTACACTTCTATGCTGCATTAAAAGCGGATGAGTTTTACGCCATAAGGGCGATATAACACCCTTTTTACGTTGAAGTAGCCTGGACATACTGCACTACGTGGATAGTCCTTGAGCTTATGTTTTACGCTGTACTTAGCGGAAAAGCTCTGTTGTACGCCGATGGCTCCGAAGTCATATTTTAAGCTTCCCAGCACCAAAATACTGCGTATAACTCTTCAGCGTATTTTTCATTCTTCTACAAGGGCTATTTTGGTAATTTTTATGTTATTAAATTTTTTATATTATTTTATATTAGTGATTGCCTAGAATTATATTAGTGTTTGTTAGTGGCTAGCCAAATTAGAATTTGCAAGTGTTAGTTAGTGCTAATTATAATTAGTCATGAGTTTAGTATTTAGAATTAATTAAATTTAGTTATCATGAAGAGAATATTTCTCTTAGTTGTAGAGATTTCTTCCTTTAGTTAATTAGATTCTATTCATGACAAATGGAGAGGGGCAAACTTGATATTTTGGCAAGACCAAACCTTACTACAAGAGATAAATTTAATTTATGGCTCATCCATTCATTTTATTTCACTCATTGGCCTTATTTTGCCTAAATCTTCTTTCATTACAAGCAAACCAAAATTCCTACCAAATTTACTCAATCCACTTCCAATTCTACTCATTCTCAACATCTTGATGGCCTAGAGCATTGGAGAGCACAAGAAGATCTATAGGAGAGGAGCTTGCTAGGAGATTGTGTCTGACTCATCTTTTTCGTGTCCAAATTTGGAATTCTCCAAAGAGGCTGCCAAAATACTAGGTAATTCTCTAAATTTCATCAAATTCATTGCTAGAAACACCCCTTGGTTATGTAAGAACCTTTTCATAGTTAGATTTGACTGTTCAATGGTAGATCTAAGCACTAGGAGCCCTCAATTTGGTAGATCTGAGTTGGTATCATGATTTTGGGACTCAATTTAGGGAAAAACATAATTGTGTCTATTGAGTGTATGTATTGTGTCCTAATGAGGACCATTGATGTTTATTTGATGGTGTGAAAGAGTTATTGTGTCCAAAATTGGACACGTAGAATCCGTATCATGATATGCCATGATACATATAGGTGAATTTGGTAAATTGGGTGTATACATGTGTTCTTTTGTCCAAAATAGCCCAAATTTGTCATAGTATTCAGTCGTACTTTTAGCATCCATAGAAACTTAGAAATACCATAACTCCTAACTCATGACTCCGATTAATCTTCCTTTTTGTAAAAGAACCGTATTGAAGTTAACTTTCTAAATATATAAATTAATAGGCTAAATTCATTCTGGAACTTGTTATAAAACCGTTTGAGTGTCAGGTGTCCGAAAGACGAACACGTTTTGTTGTTTTTACGATTTCGAGAGCTTTCGGACACAAAAGTATGATCTGTTTGAAATTTTAGAAAGTTGATACAAAGGGCTACGACATGATTTAACCCTAGAATTTATTGATTAGGTCTAATAAGTGCAGTATTGGTTATAAATAGAGAATTGACTATACAATATAGACATTTTGGTATCCTATGAGCCTAGGTAGTATGGATATCAAGTGAGTGTAGGTTTCATAGGTTGTCAAGTATATATATATATATATATATATATATATATATATATATATATATATATATATATATATATATATATATATGAGGAGGGACCCACATTCCCCTATTTTTGTATCCCCCAAGCACCCCCTCTTTCACAGTCGTTGGATCTTGTTTAAGTCGTCTAATCTTAACTATTTAATTTTTAATGGTTAAGATTATATGACTTAAACAAGATCCAATGGTTGTTATCATGGGGATGCTTGGGGGATAAAAATATAGTGGGATGTGGATCCCTCCTATATATATTTATATATATATATATATATATATATATATATATATATATATGTGTGTGTGTGTGTGTGTGTGTGTGTGTGTGTGTGTGTGTGTGTGTGTTAGGTAATAGATGTTAGTTAGTGTGTGTGTTAGCGTTGATACAAGTGGTTATCAAGGGAGCCATGTATAGGTAAATTATGTGTCAAGGTATTAGAGTTTGGGGCAAGGTACTAGTGTGATACTTGGTACCATGAGGATATTGGTATTTTGACATTCAAGTATCATGAGTGAGGGTAATTAAGTATTGGAGCTTGAGTAAGGTATCATATTTGGTATCAAGTATTAGTATTAAAGTTAGTTGGGTAAGTATCTATAAGGATAAGGTATTGGTCAAGATACTAAGATATTTGATATTAGAACTAGGTAATGGGTAAATATCAAGATGTCAAGTTCCAAGAGTAGGGTGAGTATCTTGGATGTAAGGAATGTGTAGGTTATGGTCTATCTTGGGGGTTGGTATCATATGATACTTAATGTGGTACCATGGTACCATGTACAAATAAGTGGGATATGTGTGGGATAAATTAGAGTATGGTATCCTATGATGTATCATGGTATTTAGAATACCAAGATACCAAAATATTAGAAATAGTATGAGGTAATAATAGGATACTAATGTAAGGTTATGATATTAAGTATTAAATTAAGATACCATAGTAAGAGTAGTGTCTGTAGAAGCATAAAAAAAATGCTGGGAATTGTCTGCGTATTTTACAGCCAAAACCCCCAACATACATGAAGTCCCTCCCTGCGTAAAACAGAGCTTCAGAGCTGCCTGCATAAAATATGGCTTCGGAGCTGTACGCGTAAAAGTTTACGCTTCAAGGCTGTGTGGCATAAAATATGGCTTCGGAGCTGTTGGCATAAAACAGAGCTTCAGAGCTGTACGCGTAAAAGTTTACGCTTCAAGGCTGTTTGGCATAAAATATAGCTTCAGAGCTGTTCTGCATAAAAGGTTGCTATACCTACCTGCGTAAAGTTTAATGCAGCGTAAAGTAGAGCTTCAGAGCTGTCCACGTAAAGCAGGGCTTCAGAGCTGTTCTGTGAAAAAGGTTATTATACCTTCCTGCGTAAAGTTTAATGCAGCGTAAAGTTGTACGAAGAACTCTTCGTATTCCTCGAATGAATTTGTCATACAAATCAGTAAACTTGACATCTGACAAAAGTACTGCACGATGATCGAGAGGACGGCTATGATGATGATTTTGCACAGAGACCCAGGTTGTTATTTAGTGACATATTCTTGATACAAGTCATTTTTATGCATTCAAAGAATACGCTACCTATTCTACATTGACAGAAATGAGTTTTTACGCTCAAGATAAGACAAAATCAAATGCCACGTCAAAAGCTATTTTCTGTACAGAGCTCGAGGCATATCTCTACATTTAATGCACGCGATGGAGGCATATCTCTGCATTTAATGCACGAGATTTTGTTCTACTTTTAAAATTTGTCAGGACTGGAAAAGCTAAAATTGTGACTAATACGCTCACATCACCATCCTTGCATTTTACGCCAACCAGGCTATTTTCAACTATAGGAGTACTCCATATGCTATCTCCTCAAAATACGCCAACTCGGCTATATTTGAAAAGGTACGTGATAAGGCTATTTAGCCCAGAATACGCTCAAGACCTCAGTCGTAATGGATAATTGGCTATTTTATGCTCACATCACCATCCTTGTATTTTATGCCAACCAGGCTATTTTTAACTATAGGAGTACGCCGTATACTATCTCCTCGAAATACGCCAACTAGGCTATATTTGTAAAGGTACGTGATAAGGCTATTTAGCCCAGAATACGCTCAAAATCTCAGTCATGAAGGATAATTGGCTATTTTACGCTGTTTATCAATTATTCATGAATCATCAAGTTTTACGCAGAGTTTGGCCTTTTACGCCACAAGACAGTCACTTGGCTTTTACGCCAACCATCTTTACGCAGGGGCAGTTGCCTACGTGGCTTGCATGCCATGATCTTCTAGAAGCGGTTATACGCATTACCTTATAAAGGGATACATGTCATACGCAGATTCAGAAGACCATGGGAACGTGGGTAGCAGTTATCATAACCACAGCATAAAAGAAGTCTTCTTCACAGTTTGGCCTTTTACGCCAACAAAATAATTATTTGGCTTTTACGCTAATAAGACAGTTACTTGGCTTTTACGCCAACCATCTTTACGCAAGGGGCAGTTACCTACATGGCTTGCATGCCATAATCGTCGAAAAGAAGTTATACGTATTACCTTATAAAGGAATACGTGTCACACGCATATTCGGAAGATTATTTGAATGTGGGTAGCAGTTGTCATAACTACAGCGTAAAGGAGGCAATCTTCTTCACAGTTTGGCCTTTTACGCCAACAAGACAATTATTTGGCTTTTACGCCAACCAGGCAGTTACTTGATTGATCTCTATAAATAGAGATCCCTGGTCACAGGATGACAGACAATCATATCGGCAGGGACAGAAGGGAGGACAAAAAAGGAGAGAGTTAGTTGAATCTTATTCTATCATGTTCATATTACCTCTAAATAGATATGTTTAACTAATTTGAAAACTAAAGAGGACGAAGGACCGAGAAGAGGAGAGAAATCATATTCTATCATGTTCATATTACCTCTGAATAGATATGTTTTCAATCCTACTTGCAACTTTCCTTTGACTAGTTTTTGTCTTCAGTTCAGAGAAAGTTTGAAGCTTCTTCGACAACACTTCTTCATCATCGTGTGGTCCAAAGAATAAAGTGATCGACCGCAGATCAGACTTCTATAGCAATACTTCCCCAGAATCATTTAATTGTACTTAATATCCTTGTATAGGATTACTTGTAATTTTCTCTTTTCTCGTTTGTAAGCAAAAAGGTTTCGTACAAACCTCTCATTTGTTTATCCAAACAAAATGGCGATTTTACTGGGGATGACTTTCTCTTCTGTCGAGAAAGCAATTGCTCAACACGATGTTGTATCCATCGGATCGACGAAGAAGATGTTGGTCGTCCTGTTCGACCAATCTGCCTATAAAGACATGCTTCATGCAGGGGGTAGTTCTTATTCCTCCTCTATCCATAATAACAGGAAGCTGCGTAAAGTGTGGATGCCTAAGACGTCCTCTACCCTTCCTGCAAATAAAACTTCTAGCAATGCCTCAGTGTCAATCCAGAAGTTTCAAACATGCCCTGCGCGTAAAATTTTGTCTTCCGTCAGTGACGTGGTAGACAAAACTTCTGGCAATGCTTCAGTACCATTCGAGAAATCTCAAACACGCCCTGCAAGTAAAAATTTGTCTCCCGTCTGTGACATAGTAGACAAAACTTCTGGCAATGCCTCAGTACCAATCCAGAAATCTCAAATACGCCCTGCGCATAAACCTTCGTCTCCCGCATATGACGTGGTAGACAAAACTTCTGGCAATGCCTCAGTGCCAATCCAGAAGTCTCCAACGCGCCGTGTGCGTAAAACTTTATCTCCCGTCTATGACGTGGTAGAAAAAACTTCTGGCAATACCTCAGTGCCAATCCATAAGTCTCAAATACTCCCTGCGCGTAAACCTTCGTCTCCCGTCTGTGACATGGTAGACAAAACTTCTGGCAATGTCTCAGTGCCAATCCAGAAATCTCAAACACGCCCTGCACGTAAAATTATATCTCTCGTCTATGATGAGGCAGATGTACCCTTTGATCACATCAAAGGAACAGACAATGACAGGCTGAGGGAGAGTCATCCTCGAATAGTTAGAGCATCATCTAAAGATGAGAGTAGCAACTCCTTTGAGTCTGAAGATGATGCAACTGTGACCGTCTACCCTGAGGACAGTGCGGCTCAAGAACCCAAGGCGGAAGAGCTCAGCGATCTCCAACGACTCAATAATTTTGAGGTAATGATGCACACCATGAGTGCCAGAATACAAACTCTAACCCTCAAGGCAAACATGGTCCTGCTGACCTCAGGGCACGCAGTAACTCTGCAAGCCGGGAGTATCAATCATCTGGTGATCCACACCAACCCGTCATGCCGTGAGGACGGTGATTCGCAAGAACTAGACAATGACATGTCTAGGGGTAGTCTCTCTAGACAAAATAGAGCAGCATCCAAAGCTAGGGGTAGAATTCCCTCTGAGTTCGAAGATGATGCAACTATAACCGTCTTCCCTGAGGACCGTACGACTCAAGTATCAGAAGCCCGAAATCCAAAGGGGACTTTTTCCTTTAATGAGGATGACATCATTGAAATCTTCAATATATTGATGAAGGAAAACAAACTTCGATTACCCAACATCAGATGCCCTGAAACGGCTGACAAGGTCGATGACCCAAAATATTGTCTCTTTTATCGGTACATTCATCACCCCACAAAGGCATGCTATGTACTGAAAAGGAAAATCCAGGAGTTGATCGACGCCAAAGTCATCACTTTGCATATATGATCTCACTTCAATTTGGCAATTTCCCTCCTCAAGAAGGACCGGATGATGAGTCCCCAAAGTCTCCCCAATGAGTTTTTTGGACATGGGTTCACGTCCATATTACCTCTGAACTGTTGTCCAAATATTTTTTTTCTGGCATAGTTTTCCATGTCCAAGTAACCTCTTAGCAAACCTCCCAGGTTTCGGCTATCGATTATCATGTCCATATTACCTCTTACATCGGTGGTCATCTCAACTTAGTACCTGTACTTAATTCTAAGTACGCCAGTGGTATTAAGTTCACAAAAGTTTGCCATGTCCATATTACCTCTGAGCAAACCTTCCGGGTTCGGCTATCGATTATCATGTCCATATTACCTCTGATATCGGTGGTCATCTCAACTTAGCACCCGTACTTAATTCTAAGTACGCTAGTGGTGTTAAGTTCACAAAAGTTTGCCATGTCCATATTACCTCTGAAAAAACCTTCCGGGTTCGGCTATCGATTATCATGTCCATATTACCTCTGATATCGGTGGTCATCTCAACTTAGCACCCGTACTTAATTCTAAGTACGCCAGTGGTGTTAAGTTTACAAAAGTTTGTCATGTCCATATTACCTCTGAGCAAACCTTTCGGGTTCGGCTATCGATTATCATGTCCATATTACCTCTGATATCGGTGGTCATCTTTGTCACGCCCCAGTCCCATGATACGTAGGACTAGGAATACGTAACACGCCCATCCGTATGTATACGAACTCCAATATATGGAAACCATATACACATGTACGCTGTACATGAATATCCAATCCACCAGTAGTAAATATACTGTCACAACAAGTCACACACAATCTATATCTCATCTACAGTACAAATAATAAGTAGGAATAAAGAGCTGAATAATAACTGAATATCAAAGATGAGTATCAAGTCTGATAGTCGGGTGAAAACAAATCCACTAAAAAACAACTAAACTGAAGTAGCAACAAGGATCTCTAAACATCGGTAATAGAATCACAGATACTCCGAGGGTAAGACCTCCTCAGTCTGGTAAGTAGTGTCATACGTAGGTCCGTACTCCTGCGGATACTCCTGCTTGTCCATATCTGGAAAGGGACCATGTCCTCAGAGGGACGTAACAAGATACATAATAATATGCCAATAAGTACTGAAATATAAACATCCAATGGGTCGCCTAACCGTCTAACTGAATGCAGTTTGAGAACAACTTTCTACCAAGTGGGCTATCTGGCCATATAGTAGGATTGGCATGATTCTCTCGGAGAATCAGGGGCCTACAAAGCATGTCATCTTTTAAACGGCAGAGGCCGCCAAGTAGTATAGGGGTCATCACGACCGCGTATCTCCGGTAGAGCGTACGGGTTACATAAAAAGGAAAGTGCAAATGAGCCCAAATATCTTACTTGTTGTTCTCCCTATCCTATGCTCTAAGCATGCCACATCCATGACACGATAATCCTCTAAATAACTGCCAGGTCTACTAGCATACAAAGTTTCTATCAGCAGTCATCCCTAACGCACAGCCCATCCGTACAGGAGGCCAGACCTGTCACGCAGTCCGTGAACTATATGAGACTCACAACTCGTGTAACAACTGTGTCACGGCCAATGAACCTAATAATGCTCCATAATAATGGGGTGGTCTCATAAATTAGGTCCAAATAAATAAAACATGATACGACGACATCAACGTTGCACCCGAGTTTCCTTGGACGCACAATTTATATAGCAATAAATGAACTAAATAAGCAGAAATAAATTATGCAGGCATCATGTGGAATGTAAATAATCGTACGATGGCAAGGTATACTTGTCGAGCAAGAGTTCTGTATAGTGCAAGCGTCCAATATGGTTTTAAGTTTGGTGTAAGAAGTGGGATTAGGTTTTTGGAGAGTTTGTAATATAATATAGAGATAAAGAGGCAGTGGGGTAATTTAGTGGTTTCAAAAACTACTACTGCTGTTGTTTCTTTTTTTTTCTTTGTTTGGTTTCGGTTGATGAGAGTTTAGTAATAATAGATATAAGAGGCGGTGGAATGAGAGGGCTCACACGCGCGGAGAAGGGAAAGAAAAGTTGGTTTTTGCTGCTGCTGCTGTTGATATTTTTCTCTCCTAACGAGTCTGGGTAGGGCTAAACAGGTAGTGGGTTCAAGCGGGTAGGGTAGAGGCTAAGGGGTTTGGGTTAGATCCAATAGAAATTATATTTGTGCATACCATTAAGCTAGCAACAGTCCAAAGGGTCTCCTATATGGAATAAATTAGAAAAAATTTATAATGGCTCCATAAATCCCTTAGATGCACAAACACCTCAAATAAAATTAAATAAAAAATATATTCCCTCTATTTAGCTCATAACTACTAAATAAATAATTAATAAAAATATTAATACGGTTTTCAAAATTAGGGATTTTATATTCTACCCAACTTATAAAAATTTTGTCCTCGAAATTAAAACTAAGCCATGGTAGAAAGTCAAGAATGGTAGGAGATATAAATTAACAAGTAAATTTACACCTTGGTCTGCGAATAGGTTCGGAAAACGTTGGCACATGTCATCCTCGTGCTCCCAAGTAGATTCTCCTGGCGTGCCATGCTTCCATGCCACGCGGACTAAGGGAATAGACTGGTTCCTCAATACTTTCTCTCGACGAACGAGGATTTCCACGGGTTGCTCTTGATAGGACAAGCTCGGCCCAATGGTGATCTCCGAATGGTCGAGAACATGACTGTTGTCTGCCACATATCGCCTGAGCTGCGACACATAGAATATGTCATGTACTCCCTCAAGTGAAGGTGGTAGCGTAAGTCGATATGCCACTTCTCCCACTCTCTCTAGCACGTCAAATGGTCCAATATACCTTGGACTCAACTTGCCGCACCCTCCGAATTGAATGGTGCCTCTGGTAGGTGATATCCTTAAGAAGACATGATCGCCATCTTTAAACTCCAAGGAACGACGATGAAGGTCTGTCCATTGTTTCTGCCTGTCTTGTGCTGCTCGCAAGTGTCTCAATGGTATTGACCACTAATTTTGGTCCCAGAATATGACGTTCTCCCACATCACTCCAATACGCAGGAGACCTACACTTCCTTCCATATAATATTTCAAACGGAGCCATCTTGATGCTTGCCTGATAGCTATTGTTGTAAGAAAACTCCACAAGATGTAGGTGGTCCTTCCATTATCCTCCAAAGTTTAACATACAAGCCCTCAACATATCTTTCAATGTCTGAATAGTACGCTCTGACTGCCCATCTGTCTGCGGGTGATAAGATGTACTGAACTTCAGACGAGTTCCAAGACTCTCTTGCATGCTCCTCCAAAAGTGCGATATAAAGCACGAATCCCTGTCTGATACAATGCTGACTGGTACACCGTACAATCTCACGATCTGCCTCATATATAAGTCAGCCAAAGCTTTTATAGATTGGCCAACTCTAAAAGGCAAGAAATGGGCTGACTTGTTGAGTCTATCTACTATTACCCATACTGCATCTTTACCACTTGGACTCTTGGAAAAACCTGTGACGAAGTCCATAGTGATGTGCTCCCACTTCCATTTTAGAATCGGAAGTGGTTGCAATAATCCTGCTGTTCTCTGGTGCTTCGCCTTTACTTGCTGACATACCAAACATTTAGCTACAAAGCGAGCTATCTCTCTTTTTATTCCATGCCACCAAAAGTGCTGTCGTAAATCACGATACATCTTGGTGCCTCCAGGATGAATAGAATATATCAAACTATGAGCTTCTGTCATCAGCTCATGTCGAATCTCTCTATTGGGAACATATAGACGATCACCACATCGTAATGTCCCGTCATTATGAATGCGTAGTCCTGTCTGCTCTCCGACCTCTGTCCTTTCCTTTAATCTTCTGAATCTGGCGTCGGTAGGCAATGCTGCCTTGATTCTTTCTACTAGTGATAATTGTATTTGCAAGTTGGCTCGTATCCCATTTGCTCCGGGTAATATCATTTTAATGCCAAGATCTTGCAAGTCCTTCAATACTTCCTTCTGTGTTGTCAAGAAGTAAGCTACTGGTTTCCGGCTTAACGCGTCTGCTACAACGTTAGCCTTGCCTGGGTGATAATGTAGCTCTATCTTGAAATCTTTCATTAATTCGAGCCATCGATATTGCCTCATATTTAACTCCTTTTGCATGAAGACATACTTGAGGCTTTTGTGGTCTGTATAGATTTCCACTCGTTCTCCCATATAAGTAATGTCTCCATAGCTTTAGAGCAAATACAACGGCTGCAAGTTCCAAGTCATGATTTGGATAATTCTTCTCATGAACTCGTAATTGTCTAAATGCATATGCAATTACCTTGCCATGTTGTATTAATACGCATCCCAAACCTTTTCCTGATGCGTCACTGAAGATCACATAGCCTCCTAATCCTGATGGAATAGTCAATACTGGTGCTGAAGTCAGTCGCTTCTTCAATTCATTAAAAGCGGCTTGACACTCGTTGTTGCATATGAACTCTTGATCGTTGCAAGTTAACTGAGTCATAGGTGTTGTTATCCTTGAGAAGTTTTCCATGAACCGTCGGTAATATCCCGCAAGTCCAAGAAAACTTTTCACCTCTGCTACTGATTTAGGAACAGGCCATGTCTCGACTGCCGAGATCTTTTCTGGATCAACAAAAATACCATCTCATGTAACAACATGTCCAAGAAATGAGACTTTGTCCAAGAAGAACTCACATTTACTGAGCTTTGAATATAACTGCTCTCTCCTCAAGGTCTCCAGAATAATTCGCAGGTGCTTCTCGTGCTCCTCGTAGCTCTTTGAATAGACAAGTATATCATCTATGAAGACGACCACGAACTGGTCCAAATATTGGTGGAAGACTCGATTCATTAAGTCCATAAAGATAGCTGGAGCATTGGTCAATCCAAATGGCATGACCAGAAACTCATAGTGCCCATATCTTATCCGAAATGCGGTCTTCGGGATATCTTCCTTCCGTACTTTCACCTAGTGATATCCTGATCTCAAATCTATCTTTGAGAACATCTTGGCTCCACTAAGCTGATCAAATAGGTCATCAATACGTGGCAATGGATATTTATTCTTCAATATCACTGCATTCAAGGCTCTATAGTCAATGCACATACGCACTGACCCATCCTTCTTTGGTATAAACAACACTGGTGCTTCCCAGGGTGATGCACTTGGTCGGATGAAACCTTTCTCTTCTAGTTCTTTCAACTGTGTCTTCAGTTCATCCATCTCCTTCTTCACTAGTCTATAAACATGTGATGCGATGGGTGATGCTCCCGGTGTCAATTTAATTAAAAACTCTACGTCTCTATCTGGGGGTAGTCCTGGCAATTCCTCTGGAAAAATGTCTTGGAATTCTGAAATAATGGGATGATAGATAACATCGTCCATTACGAGCTGTATACTATCAAGGATTTCTGTGGATCCTCGTGCAAACTCAAGTTCAGGTTGGCCTGGTACCTTAAAAATAATGCTTCCTCCAAAGCAATCGAAGAAAGCATGGTACTTGCTCAGCCAGTCCATTCCAAGCACAATATCAAAAGTTGGCATAGGAAGGACTAAGAGTCGGCCATTCATCTATCTGCCACGTATCACTATAGGACACGATCTACAAATTCTACTAATAGGTACAACTCCTCCTCCAGTAAGAATTCTAATACAACTAGGTAAAGATGTAGAGGCAATGTTATGTTTGGCAATAAATCTAGATGATATGAATGAGTGGGTGGCTCCCGTATCAAACAATGTCACAATAGGAAAAGTAAAAGCAAGAGTGATACCTGCTATGACATCAATCTCCTGATTCATGTCATCTACTTCCATTGCAAAAGCTTGTCCGTTCCTCTGTGGTTGTCCCTGTCTGGCCCTCGTGAATTGATCCTCCTGTGTAGGTAGCGGTGGTCCTCGCTGAAATCCTCCTGCTGCTGGAGGTCAAGGTGCTCCCGGTCTCATCATTTGCTGAGCTGGCTTTGGTGCTGGGAGCGCTAGCCTCTGTACTGGCGGTGGAAGTGTCAATGCTTGTTGCATAGGACAGTCTTTCATTATATGCTGTCCGGAACCACACCTCATATATTTTCCTAAGCGAGTTCGACAATCCCTCATAATATGTCCACGTTTCCCACAATAATGGCAGTGGGGCTTCTCTGGGATCTAGTACGGTCCTGCTCTGTGCTGCTGTTACTGAGCTAAAGGACGTCTGATAGGTCATCTTTGTTGTGTTCTTGCTGGTCCTTGCTGCGTTCTCAGCTGACCTCCTTTTCCTCTACTGATGGTTTCTTGCAATCTGGCTTCTGTCAGTAACTCGGCATAAGAGACCCAGGATTGTGAGCTTGTGTAATGTTGGAGCTCCTGAGTCAGTCTGCGATGAAACCTCTTAGCCTTGGCCAAGTCATCTGGTATCAGAGCAGCACTATATTTACTGAGGTGACTAAACTCGGCATCATACTCGTCCACTGTTCTGTTCCCCTACTCCAGGTGGAGAAACTGATCGTACAATGCATCTCTGACGGTGTCCGAGAAGTACTTCCTTTCAAAGCACTCTAAGAACTGCTCCCAAGTCTGGTATGTACCCAACTGGCGCTCCATGGATTCCCACCAGTGATGAGCATTACCCTATAGAAGCGTCCTTACACCCGTTATCCACAGCTCTGTAGGTAGCTGCGATTCTTCTAATAACTTCCGAGTGTGAGTGATCTAGTTGGTAGTTTCCTCTGGGCTCTCAATGCCTTTGTATGGCCTCAGACCCATCTGTACAAAGTCCTTTACTGAACCAACTCTAGCTCGAGGTACTGGAGCTAGTGCTTGGGCTGGTAGAGTAGTCTTTGCAGCCATCCTTTCAAGTGCTGTTAGGAACTTTTGTCTCTGTTCTGCTGCTTGCTGCCTCTGCTCTGCAGCTAGTGTGACAGCCTGTTGTCGCTGTTCCTGCATTATTATCTGGAAAAATTAGAATATTTGTGTCTGGCCATCCTGCGGTGTCGATGATACGGGAAGGTTCCCATTAGGTGGAACGGGAGGATCAGATGGAACTAGATTGTGAATCTGTCCATCGGGTCCCGGAAGTATAGGAGTGGTTGAGGTCCCTCCTTGAGTCTGACTATTGACTCCAGAAGTTGTGTCGCCATCGGCGACAGTACATCCATCCTGTATATGCATAACTCTGTAGGTGATGTACGCAACGATTAAAAGAAGTACAGGAATCAAACAGGATGCAGGTATTAAATAGAATGTAGAAGCATGAAATATGTTAGGAAATTGTCCGCGTATTTTACAGTCAAAAACCCCCAACATACATGAAGTCCCTTCCTGCGTAAAACAGGTTGCTAGGTTATCCGTGTAAAGTAGAGCTTCAAAGCTGTTGGCGTAAAACATGGCTTCAGATCTGTCTACGTAAAGTAGAGATTCAAGAAAGTTTGGCGTAAAGTAGGGCTTCAAAGTTGTCTGTATAAAATAGAGATTCAAGACTGTCAGTATAAAGTAGGGTTTCAAAGATGTCTGGGTAAAAGTCTGCGTAAAAATTTCCTACATAAAGTCTACCTGCGTAAAGTCCGCGTAAAAATTTACACGTAAAAGGTTGTTATTATTCCGGCGTAAAGTCTGCGTAAAAAGTTACCGCACGTAAAGAGATCTGCGCATAAAGTCTGAAATACGTTGTAGCGTAAAGTTTGTACGAGGAACTCTTCGTATTCCTCGGATAAATTTGTCAGACAAATCAGTGAACCTGACATCTGACAAAAGTACTGCACGATGATCGAGAGGACGGCTGTGATGATGATTTTGCACAGAGACCCAGGTTGTCGTTTAGTGATATATTGGATACAAGTCATTTTTACGTATTCAAAAGGAAAAATAGAGTCTTCTGAATACGCTGCATATTCTATATTGACAGAAATGAGTTTTTACGCTCAAGATAAGATAGAATCAGCCGCCATGTCAAAAGTTGTTTCTGTACAGAAGTCGAGGCATATCTCTGCATTTAATGCACGAGATTTGTTCTAATTGATCATGACTGGGAAAGCTAAGACTGTGACAAATACGCTCACATCACCATGCTTATATTTTATGCCTAATTAGGGTACTCTACGTTGGTTATCTATTATTCATGAATCATCAATTTTATGCAGGGGCAATTACCTACGTGGCTTACAAGCCATGATCTTATAAAGGGATACGTGTCATACGCAGATTTAGAAGGCTATTTAAACGTGGGTAGCAGTTGTCATAACCGCAGCGTAAAGGAGGCAATCTTCTTCATAGTTTGGCCTTTACGCCAATAAGACAGTCATTTGGCTTTTTACGCCAACCAGGCTGGCATTTGGCTTTTATGCCAACAAGAGTCATTTGGCTTTTACGCCAACAAGGGTAAAAGGGTCTGGTCACAGGGTAAAGGGTTTTGGCGTAAAACTTTGTTTATCCAAATATAAGATGGTTGAAAGGAAGAATGAGGTTTTAGTCAAGCGTGGATGAGATCCTTATACTCTATTCCTATACGCAGGCTTGTTTGGTATAGTTACGTAACCAAGACAATATATTCTGGACATGCATGGGCCACCACCAAAAATATGTCACGCCCCAGTCCCAAGATACGTAGGACTAGGAATACGTAACACGCCCAGCCGTATGTATACGAACTCCAATATATGGAAACCAAATACATACGTACGTTGTACATGAATATCCAATCCACCAGTGGTAAATATACTGTCACAACAAGTCACACACAATCTATATCTCATCCGCAGTACAAATAATAAGTAGGAATAAAGATCCGAATAATAACTGAATATCAAAGATGAGTATCAAGTCTGATAGTCGGGTGGAAACAAATCCACTACAAAACGACTATATTAAAGTAGCAACAAGGATCTCTAAACATCGGTAATAGAATCACAGATACTCCGAGGGTAAGACCTCCTCAGTCTGGTAAGTAGTGTCATACGTAGGTCCGTACTCCTGCGGATACTCCTGCTCGTCCATATCTGGAAAGGGACCATGTCCTCAGAAGGACGTAACAAGATACATAATAACATGCCAATAAGTACTGAAATATAAACATCCAATGGGTCGCCTAACCGTCTAAGTGAATGTAGTTTGAGAACAACTTTCCACCAAGTGGGCTATCTGGCCATTTAATGGGATTGGCATGATTCTCTCGGAGAATCAGGGGCCTACAAAGCATATCGTCGTTTGAACGGCAGAGGCCGCCAAGTAGTATAGGAGTCATCACGACCGCGTATCTCCGGTGGAGCGTACAGGTTACATAAAAGGAAAGGGCAAAGGAGCCTAAATGTCTTAATTGTTATTCTCCCCATCCCATGCTCTAAGCATGCCACATCCATGACACGATAAACCTCTAAATAACTGCCAGGTCTACTAGCATACAAAGTTTCTATCAGCAGTCATCCCTAACGCACAGCCCATGCGTACAGGAGGCCAGACCTGTCACGCAGTCTGTGAACTATATGAGACTCACAACTCGTGTAACAACTATGTTACGGCCAATGAACCTAATGATGCTCTATAACAATGGGGTGGTCTCATAAAGTAGGTCCAAATAAATAAAATATGATACGACGACATCGTCGTTGCACCCGAGTTTCCTTGGACGCATAATTTATATAGCAATAAATAAACTAAATAAGCAAAAATAAATTATGCAGGCATCATGTAGAATGTAAATAATAGTAAGATGGTAAGGTATACTTGCCGAGCAAGAGTTCTGTATAGTGCAAACGTCTAATATGGTGTTAAGTTTGGTGTAAGAAGTGGGATTACGGTTTTGGAGAGTTTGTAATATATATAAAGAGATAAAGAGGCGGTGGGGTAATTTAGTGGTTTAAAAAACTACTGCTGCTGCTGTTTCTTTTTTTCTTTCTTTGTTTGGTTTTGGTTGAGGAGATTTTAGTAATAATAGATATAAGAGGCGGTGGAATGAGAGGGCTCACACGCGCGGAGAAGGGAAAGAAAAGTTGGTTTTTGCTGCTGCTGCTGTTAATATTTTGCTCTCCTAACGGGTCCGGGTAGGGCTAAACGGGTAGTGGGTTCAAGCGGGTAGGGTAGAGGCTAAGGGGTCTGGGTTAGATCCAATAGGAATTATAATTGTGCATACCATTAAGCTAGCAACAGTCCAAAGGGTCTCCTACATGGAATAAATTAGAAAAAATTTATAATGGCTCCATAAATCCCCTAAATGCACAAACACCTCAAATAAAATTAAATAAAAAATCTATTTCATCTATTTAGCTCATAACTACTAAATAAATAATTAATAAAAAGATTAATACGGTTTTTAGAATTAGGGATTTTACAATCTCAACTTAGCACCCGTACTTAATTCTAAGTACACCAGTGGTGTTAAGTTCACAAAACATTGCCATGTCTATATTACCACTAAGCAAACCTTCCGGGTTCGGCTATAGATTATCATGTCCATATTACCTCTTATATCGGTGGTCATCTTAACTTAGCACCCGTACTTAATTCTAAGTACGCCAGTGGTATTAAGTTCACAAAAGTTTGCCATGTCCATATTACCTCTGAGCAAACCTTCCGGGTTCGGCTATCGATTATTATGTCCATATTACCTCTGATATCGGTTGTCATCTCAACTTAGCACCCGTACTTAATTTTAAGTATGCCAATGGTGTTAAGTCCACCAAACTTGCCACCTCTGGCAAGACATATTTCAAATTTATTACTTTCACTCTCGCGCGCAAGAAGTATTAAATCCACCAAAAATCCTCCAGTGGGATATCCTCATGATCGTACCTAACCTCTCGGTATGGCTATTGATCAGCTCATGTCAACATTATCTCTGTGCTTTCATACTCCCCCGAGAGTTTGCCATGTCCAAGTGACCTCTGAGCAAACCTCTCCCTACGACTATCATCAGTCGTCATCTAAACTTATCACCTGTACTTAAATTTAAGTGCACCAATGGTGTTGAGTCCACCAAACTTGCTACCTCTGGCAAGACCTATTTCAAACTTATTACTTACACTCTCGTGTGCAAGAAGTAGTAAGTCCACCAAAGATCCTCCAACAGGATGTCCTCAATCCAAAAGAAAATAACCACGTTCATATTACCTCTGGCTCGTTTTCTTTTCCTTCCACCAAAAATAGAGGGATATTACATCTGAACTATATGTCTCAAACTTTCCCCAGCAGAGTGAATCTATCACTACAAGAAAACTGTCATGTCCACATTACCTCTGTCCTATTTTTCTTTATCCCCATAAATTCATATCTTTTGATGTCCATATTACCTCTGAGTAAGATATTTCTAGAACTTTTCCATGTCCATATTACCTCTGAGTAAAGTTCTGCTCTTTGACTTTATACTATCACGTTCGCATAACCCCTGATAATGCTAGTCGTTTCAGCGTATTATCCGTACTTAAGGTACGCCATGGGTAATAAGTCCATAACTCAGGAGTTTGCCATGTCCATATTACCTCTGAGCAAACATTCTTGTCCATCGACTTTCTACCACCATGTCCATAATACCTCTGATGGTGTCAGTCGTTCCAACTTATTATCCGTACCCAGTCTTAGGTACGTAATGGATAATAAGTCTACCAAAATATCCCCAGCGGAGCATTCCTCAAGTCCACTTGCACACTCTCGCAGTGACCACTAAAACCAATCTCGTTAGATGCTAGCCATGTTCACATTACCTCTGAGCTATTGTCCTACCAATCTCCCCAGCGAATCAACCCTCAGGTATATCTTCATTCTCGGATAAACAACTCCCCAGTGAGTTTCCCAGATATTAGTTCATGTCCATATTACCTCGGAACTATCGTCCTAATATTTCTTCCCAACTGAGTTTGCCACGTCCATGTTACTTCTGAGCAACCCCCTCGGGTCTTGGCTATCGATAATCATGTCCATATTACCTATGATATCGGTTGTCATCTTCACTTATCACTCGTACTTAGCAAGATATGACAACGGTATTAAGTTCACAAAATCTGCCATGTCCATATTACCTCTGTCAGGGCTTGTCTTAAACCCGTTACTTGCACTCAAATATGCAAGAAGTAACTGGTCCACAAAATCCACCACGTCCGTATTACCTCTGGCTGGGCTTGTTTTTATTACTTGCAATCCAATGCGCAAAAGGTAATAGGTCCGCAAAAGATCCCCTAGCGGGATATCCTAAAAAAACTATGATATCTTATCACATCCACATTACCTCTGAGTAAAATATTTTCAGAAGTTTTCCATGTCCATATTAACTCTAAGTAAAGTTCTTCTCTTCGACTTTCTACTATCATGTTTGTATAAACCCTGATAGTGTCAGTCATTTCAACTTATTATCTGTACCTAGTCTTAGGTACGCCTTGGATAATAAGTCTAATAAAATTCTCCAAGAGAATGGAATGTACTACCCCGTACATATCACCTCTAGCAAGATATTCATTCCCATGTCAAAACTCTCTTTCGTGCATCTTTTTTCAAAGTATTTCAAAACTTGTTCAGGTTTTAAAAACTTGGAAGGGGGTCCTGTAGAAGCATGAAAAAAAATGCTGGGAATTGTCTACATATTTTACAGCCAAAACCCCCAGCATACATGAAGTCCCTCCCTGCGTAAAATAGAGCTTCAGAGCTGCCTGCGTAAAATATGGTTTCAGAGCGGTACGCGTAAAAGTTTACACTTCAAGGCTGTGTGGCGTAAAATATGGCTTCAGAGCTGTTAGCGTAAAACAGAGCTTCAGAGCTGTACGCGTAAAAGTTTACGCTTCAAGGCTGTTTGGTATAAAATATGGCTTTAGAGCTGTTCTGCGTAAAAGGTTGCTATACCCTCCTGCGTAAAGTTTAATGTAGCGTAAAGCAAAGCTTCAGAACTATCCGCGTAAAGCAGGGCTTCAGAGCTGTTCTGCGTAAAAGGTTGTTATACCTTCCTGCGTAAAGTTTAATGCAGCGTAAAGTTGTACGAAGAACTCTTTGTATTCCTCGGATGAATTTGTCAAACAAATCAGTAAAACTGACATCTGACAAAAGTACTACACGATGATCGAGAGAACGGCTGTGATAATAATTTTGCACAGAGACCCAGATTGTCATTTAGTGACATATTCTTGATATAAGCCATTTTTACGCATTCAAAGAATACGCTACCTATTCTACATTGACAGAAATGAGTTTTTACGTTCAAGATAAGACAAAATTAGACGCCACGTCAAAATCTATTTTTTGCACAGAGCTCGAGGCATATCTCTGCATTTAATGCACGAGATGGACGCATATCTCTGCATTTAATGCACGAGATTTTATTCTATTTTTAAAATTTGTCAGGACTGGGAAAGCTAAAACTGTGACTAATACGCTCACATCACCATCCTTGCATTTTATGCCAACCAGGCTATTTTCAACTATAGGAGTACGCTATATGATATCTCCTCGAAATACGTTAACTCGGCTATATTTGCAAAGGTACGTGATAAGGCTATTTAGCCCAGAATACGCTCAAGACCTCAGTCGTGATGGATAATTGGCTATTTTACGCTCACATCACCATCCTTGCATTTTACGACAACCAGGCTATTTTCAACTATAGGAGTATGCCGTATGCTATCTCCTTGAAATACGCCAACTCGGCTATATTTGCAAAGGTAGGTGATAAGGCTATTTAACCCAGAATACACTCAAAACCTCAGTCGTGAAGGATAATTGGCTATTTTACGCTGGTTATCAATTATTCATGAATCATCAAGTTTTACGCAGAGTTTGGCCTTTTACGCCAATAAGACAGTCACTTGGCTTTTACGCTAACCATTTTTACGCAGGGGCAGTTGCCTACGTGGCTTGCATGCCATGATCTTCGAGAAGCGGTTATACGCGTTAGCTTATAAAGGGATGTGTGTCATACGCAGATTAAGAAGACTATGGGAATGTGGGTAGCAGTTATCATAACCGCAGTGTAAAAGAAGTCTTCTTCTTCATAGTTTGGCCTTTTACGCTAACAAAACAGTTATTTGGCTTTTACGCCAATAAGACAGTTACTTGGCTTTTACGCCAACCATCTTTACGCAGGGGGCAGTTACCTACGTAGCTTGTATGCCATGATCTTCGAGAAGCAGTTATACGCGTTACCTTATAAAGGAATATGTGTCACACGCAGATTCAGAAGATTATTTGAACGTGGGTAGCAGTTGTCATAACCGCAGAGTAAAGGAGGCAATCTTCTTCACAGTTTGGTATTTTACGCTAACAAGACAGTTATTTGGCTTTTACACCAACCAGGCAGTTACTTGATTGATCTCTATAAATAGAGACCCCTGGTCACAGGGTGACAGACAATCAGATCGGCAGGGACAGAAGGGAAGATAAAAAAGGAGAGAGTTAGTTAAATCGTATTCTATCATGTTCATATTAACTCTGAATAGATATGTTTAACTATTTGAAAACTAAAAAGGACGGAAGACAAAGAAGAGAAGAGAAATCATATTCTATCATGTTCATATTACCTCTAAATAGATATGTTTTCAATCCTACTTGCAACTTTCCTTTGACTGGTTTTTGTCTTCAGTTCAGAGAAAGTTTGAAGCTTCTTCTACATTACTTCTTCATTATCGTGTGGTCCAAGGAACAAAGTGATCGACCACAGATCAGACTTTTATAGCAATACTTTCCCAGATTCATTTGATTGTACTTAATATCCTCGTATATGATTACTTCTACTTTTCTCTTTTATCATTTGTAAGCAAAAAGGTTTCGTATAAACCTCTCTTTTGTTTATCCAAACAAAATTCTTGTAGAAGCATAAAAAATGTTGGGAATTGTCTGCGTATTTTACAGTCAAAACCCCTAACATATATGAAGTCCGCGTAACAGTTTACGCTTCAAGACTATTTGGCATAAAACAGAGCTTTAGAGCTGCCTGCGTAAAATATGGCTTCATAGCTGTACGCGTAAAAGTTTACACTTCAAGGTTGTGTATCATAAAATATGGCTTCAAAGTTGTTGGCGTAAAATAGAGCTTCAGAGCTGTATGCGTAAAAGTTTACGCTTCAAGGCTGTTTGGCATAAAATATGGCTTCAGAGTTGTTCTGCGTAAAAGGTTGCTATACCTTCCTGCGAAAAGTTTAATGCAGCGTAAAGCAGAGCTTCAGAGTTGTCCGCGTAAAGCAGGGCTTCAGAGCTGTTCTGCGTAAAAGGTTGCTATACCTTCCTGCGTAAAGTTTAATGCAGCATAAAGTTGTACGAAGAACTCTTCGTATTCCTCGGATGAATTTGTCAAACAAATCAGTAAACCTGACATGACAAAAGTACTGCACGATGATCGAGAGGACGGCTGTGATGATAATTTTGCACAGAGACCCAGGTTGTCATTTAGTGACATATTCTTGATACAAGTCATTTTTACACATTCAAAGAATACGCTACCTATTCTACATTGACAGAAATAAGTTTTTACGCTCAAGATAAGACAAAATTAGATGCCACGTCAAAAGCTATTTTCTGCACAGAGCTCGAGGCATATCTCTGCATTTAATGCACGAGATTTTGTTCTATTTTTAAAATTTGTCAGGACTGGTGTTTGTGGTTTTAAACGAAAGAACGAAATATATATAATACGAGGTTTGCACGAAACCCGCTTTCTTTGGTTTATAAACATACTTGTACAATTTGATCCTATACGAGGATGTAGGAGTACAATTTATTTAATCTGGGTAGATGATTGCTATAGGTGTCTGATCTGCAGTCGATCACTTTAGCCCTTCGACTACACGATGGTGAAGAAGTGCCGTGGAAGACGGAAAGCAGCTTCGTAGGTGGCGGAAGAGGATGGATGCACGATGCCAATGTCATTGATCGCTACTCTTTGCCTGAGCTCTGGATGCTCCTCTCTCTCTCTCTCAAAGACTCTCCGATCTTTAAAATCTCGACCTTGTTCGATTCTCTCAACCTTGTTCGATTTTCTCGACCTTGTTCGATTTTCTCGCCTGTTCCTCTGTTGATAGAGGTCTCTATTTATAGAGTTTTAGTGACAGTAACCACTCAATCGGTATGGAAACCGAGTAGTGGAAAGTACAGCACCCTTTTACACAACGGTTAAAATAACCTAAAGCCTGCATATAGATGACCTTCTGAATGAGCGTGTGACACGGGTCCAACTAAGGAACAAAACGCGTATAATCGCTACGAAGATCACGGCGTAGAACCCACGTAGGTAGGTATCCCCTGTGTAGAAGAGGTTGGAGTAGAAGCCAATGTCTGTCACCATGGCGTAGAAGCCAAGTAGGCATAGAAGCCGAGTAGGCGTAGAAGCCTGATTGCATAGAAGCCGAATAGGCACAGAAGGCCGAATGAGCATAGAAGCTGAATAGGCGTAGAAGCCGCTGCGTAACATGCCAGAGTGGTCGTAGAGGCCGAGCAGTCACAAAAGCTGAATGGGCGAAGAAGCCGAGGTGATGTGGATGTCTTTAGCCGAAATCACGGCTCTTGGAGATATAATAAAATCTCTCGCATTAAATGCAGAGATCCGCCATCATCATTAATTGCAAAGAAGTATCCAGAAGGCCTGCCACCGTTCTGAGCATTCGTTTGCAGAGACGTGCCTCGAGCCCTGTACGAAGAGCAACTTTTAACGTGGCAGTCTGTTTGTCTTCCACGGAGCGTAAACAGTTCGCGTCTGCCTGTGTAAAACAAGGCGGCGTATCTTCTTGTACGCGTAAAAGCAGTCTCCGCTGAGGGGATGTCAGTAAACGATGGTTCGGTGATATTTAACCAAATCCCCTGTATTAAATGCAGAGATCCGCCATCATACTGTGGGGCGCATCCCGAGTGGTCTGCCATCTTTCCAGCCGTCGTCTGGGTAGCCGTACAGCACTTTTTGACAGGAGTCAAATGTCAGGTTCACTGCGTGACTTGACAGGTTCATTTTGGGAAGACGAAGCGTTCCTCGTACGCTTTAACGCTGCTTTGAAAGCGGATGAGTTTTACGCCATGGAGGCGATAAAGTACCCCGTCTACGCTGAAGCGGCCTGGACATACTGCATTTTATGCGAATGGTCCCATTATATTTTACGCCGTGCTCAGTGGAAAAGCTCCGTTGCACTCCTGATGGCCTTGAGGTCCCCTGCTTACGCTGCCCTACATCACTATGTTGCGTAGAGCTGTCCAGCGTATTTTTCTTGCTTCTACAAGACCCCCTTCAAAGCTTTCAAATTTCTTCGGAATTTGGAACGCTTTGAATGAAGCATGAACCGCTCCTCGTAACTCGAAACGTTTCTGAATGGAGCATTGAAACGGTCGATGCTGACTTTATGGCAGATTTATTGGGGACCGGTGTGACCTCTCTCGCCTATAAAAGGCCGAGGAGTTTAACCTGTTCTTCCCGCATTCCTTTCGCCACACAAGGATAATTGCCGGAGTCCGTCGGGTCGATCTGAGGAAGAAGAAGACCATGTTCTTCCAGCATGTAAGGAGCCGAAAAAGACGGCGTCTTCGAGCAAGTCTCATCTGCAACGATGGATCATGGAAGGATATCATAGCCTCCCTTGCTCGGGATAATCAGCAACTTTGTGTGGTGGTTCTTCGGGAGAGAGAAAGAATTATACTTCACCATGCTGCTTGCAAGTGGCACCTTCTCCCGTTACCTCCGGGGAGCAGAGCAACAACTAGCTCTGACCTCGGGCATTGAGTTGGGTGAAATACCTCAACTCAATCTATCACGGTGCATGGAGCATGGGATCTGCATAATTTAGGCAGGCCCAGTTCCGTATTCTCCTTCCTTTTACCATTTTAGTCGATTGCGGAAACCGACCAACTGCTGGAGGAGAGATGAAGAATTGGCGCCCGTGCAAGAACCTGTCAGAACAGATTCCGGGCGCGATCTTCAACCGACGATGGGGAAGTCTTTGGCAAACGGCAGTTCCCTCATATGTAATCATGAAAATGAAGAAAAACCCTTGTAGATTGGATTTCCCTCATATGTAATCATGATTCTTTCTTTTTAATAAAATCGTCTTTCTTCCGTGCATATGATCATCTTGCCATACGTTGCTGTGAAGTCTGAATATGTATAGCGTCGACACGTCTGATTCTTTACGCCGACTCTATTTAGAAAGAGTTCTTGGTCCTGTCCTGTCTTTTACGCATAACTAGAGACGCGTAAAAAGCCGCTGTAGCATTCGAGTGTTCGAACCGTCCTGCTATTTTAGGAGTGAGGAACCGCGTAGAATTCTGAATTGCTGCTTCTGATGAACAGAATTTCTTTGTTCAGACATCATCTTCAAGAATGATTTCTCAAAAATCCCTTGGAACAGGGTCGAGAAATGGCTGTCAAAACTGAGTTGCCCTCTTGATTGATAAAATATTCAGACTGGAGTCTGGATGAACTTCGAATCGACCCATGAAGAAGAGTAGATTTTCAATGTTGAACTCTGTATGCTTCGGGTACTTGGGATATCTTGAGGTCAAGAACGAGTATCCTCTGTGTGAACTCTTTGCAATTGACCGCTTTTGAGGACCGTTCGGATGTACGCGTGATCTGGCCGGTGTATCCTTCAGATGTGCGGGAAGTCATGGAGCATGAAATCATTAGTCTGCAGCTTCTGAGCATAAACTAAACACCATCGAGCGTAAAACCATAGACTTGTAGTTCCTGAGCATGAAGTCGTAGGTTTGTAGCCTCTCGAGCATAAAAGCTACTGAGCACAAAGGCATCTGGGCGTAAAACCCGACTTGTAGCCGTCGAACATAAAGCCGTAGATTCGTAGCTGTCGAGCGTAGAAAGCTCCTTAGCGTAGAACTGTAGATTTGTAGCTTCTGAAAAGAAAAATTTTTCCGAGCGTGAAGTCGCGGAACTTTTGCTTCTGAGCGTAAACTAAGCGCCACCGAGCGTGAGATCATCGATTTGTTATCTGCTGGCATGAAGTCGTAGGATTATGGCCTCTCGAGCATTAAAGCTACCGAGCACAAAGGCATCCGGGCGTAAAACCATAGACTTATAGCTTACGAGCGTGAAACCGTAGATCTGTTGCTGTCGAGCGTAGAAAGCTCCTTAGCGTAAGAACTGCTGACCTACTTTGCGCGAAAAAACTTTTCGAATTCGCTGACTGTCCATCTTCTCTGAACAATATGCTGACGTAGAACCCAATCATAACCGAATATTTAATTAGGAGATTTGGTTCGGGGTCCGAGGAGTCCATCTGAACTCTATATATATCCCAAGTTTTCTGAGAGAAAAACTTTTCATCCGTCTTCTGCGAAAGAAAGCCTCCGACTGTTCGAGCTCTTCTCCGAGTTTTCTCTGAGTCTTCAAAGTTTTCAGTAATAGCCTCTAAGCAATCCACCTCCTCTAAGGGAAAGAAGATTGATTCTTCTTCTCGTTCTACTGCCCAAGCAGGAGTGCCTCCGGTTGGACAGGGCGAACCCCATTCTGAGTCGAGCATCCCGCCGACGAGCAGTGCACCCGGGCTGATAGGTAGAGCTTTTAGGACGAATGAGAACAACTAAAAAATCCTTCGCACACGTTGAACGTGACCGCGCTAGGTCATCTTCTGTGCTGATAGCCTCTTTGAGGAAAATGATGCACGAAGACGTTTTATCTTTTTACGCCCACATTCCTAATGTGTCAGCGTAAAAACTCCATTTTTCGCAGTTGAGCGTAAAAGCTTTGACCGCCAAAAACTTGGTATATACTGTATAATTTTGAACTTTTACGCTTGTGGATGAAAATTTTGGCGTAATAGCTCGAACCTTGGTAGTCTGGCATAAAGCACAGATAGTATACTGCCGACTTGACGCTTCTGGATGACAATCCGGCGTAAACGGTCAAGTTTGTACAGTCTTGGCATAGAGCTCAGACCGTTGCCTCTTGGCATGTGCTGCGATATTTGTAACGTCTAGTATAAAACTGACGCATTTTTCTCGCACCCTTGCAGTTAACTTGGGCGAGTCTCCGCTAGCCGAGGTGATGGGTTCTGCCGCCGGGCTGCTGCACTCCAACTTTCTGGAGGATATGTCCCATGTGGTATTTCCTATCTCCGGACCCCAATATCCTAAAGGAAGAGAAATCTTGATATCGGCTCAGGGCGAGCGAACGCTGTTGAACATGATTAATGGAGAGCCTTTGACGTATGTAGACGGGGACCAGTATATAAAGTCGGCCTTTTTTTGGGGGGACATGATTGATAAGCAGTCCCAGACGAAGCCAAAGAAAGAACTCTGGGTGTTCCCTGCCGGGAAGTTAGTCTTGAGTCTGCCCAAGATGCCGAGAGATTATCCCATCTCGGCATTCTTCCATGCTACACATTTCAGGAAGATGTCGTGGACGCTGACTCCCGATCTTCACGGTAGGCCGGGGAAGATCTTGTCACGACCCGCGCCCGGTTTAGGGGCACGAGTGCGTGGGTACGTCCAGCCTACGCCGCAGCATCGGCGGTAGAACGCTGTCTAGGTCATGTAACTATCTAATCAAACTCACGTGAATACCCAACTCCATAAGAAGACGTGGATATCATAAAATAATGTTAGAAATACTCAATCACATAAACTAAAGCACGATGAGATATCAAGGCAAGCAAGAAATACAAGACAAGTCTAACGACAAATAATTATACCTGCAATCATTAACTTCCAATCCTCTAGTGTGTCAGAAACCAGTCTACTAAGGTCACAGTCTGAAAAAATATTTTTCAGTCAGGAAGGAGCAAGTACATCTCTAAATAGCAGTTCTATATTAATGATATAAAGTATGTAGCAGTTCTAGATGGAAATATACCAGAAGCATGTATAGATACGAGAAATAAAAGAAATACTAGAAATATTGTAAGTAAATGCAGGAGAAGAAACAATATGTCCATGAGCAAGAACCTATGACTAAGTGTATGAGTACTAGCTTTAACATGTGATCGGCTTGGGAACTTGATCAGGCTGGTTACATGTGATTAGCTATGATTCTTGTAAGGTCAGGCTAACCGTCGGTTAGCTATGATGCATGTAGAGGTCAGGCTAATCACACGTAACAGCTATGAAGCATGTAAATGGTCAGGCTGCACCCAACGTGAGATGTGGGGTGAGCTATGATGCATGTAAGGTTGGGTATGATCACATATCTATACTAAAATACTCCCCACCCCCGACTGGTATAGTGGATCCAATCATGGTACGCTATGGCACGGGATTCCCTAGGGAGGTAGCAAGTCTCCCCGGAAATCAGTGTCTGTACATGCACAAGATATCAAGGAAACAAGTCTTGTACAAGCTACACCATGAATAAGGAATAACATCTCATGACAAGAACCGTGTATACCAATCCGTGTAACCAACGTGTCAAGAGCATGTATATCTACACTAGATACAGTGAACATAGGAGATATCATAAATTAGAAACTAATCAGAGAATGTACTCGCCTTGGGTCCTTAGCTGTCAATACCAATGTCCTGTCCCAGAGTATCGTCTGGAGAATCCGACAGTCCTATAAACATATAATAATATTACTTGTATCAGATGCTACGCTAACACACAATAGAAATACCCTGGCCTCAGGGCTATGCCAGGCATGGCTCTAGTCAACTAGGGTCATCTAGTAGGAATACGTAAAACACATTACACTTATTAATACTTACAATATTTATACATGCACTAATTTAAATGTATTTACAATATCTATATATATCTGCCTTTTAAATACATATTTGATTTATACTAGTTGAACATTATATATATATACTCATATTTATGCCAAAAATACATTTTAGGATATATATATTGTCAACATTATTATTTAAATATACTAATACTAATACACCAAATTAAATTTATACTAGCATATACTTTTTATTTAAATAGATAAAAATAAACCAATATATATACATATATACAAACCAATTAGAAATATTGAGAATATACTAAGTATACAAAATATGCATATATACATATACCAAATTAATTATATATACTATATATACGTATTTACATGTATATCAGTTATTAAATATATACATATACAATATACAATACGTATATACATATTAACACTATATGATACATAATTAAAATACATACATATACTATTAAATACATATACATATATATACATTATATATATATATACATATATACCAATTATATATTAAAATATACTAAGTATATATATAAAATGCATAAATATACATATACAAATTTTATTAAATATATACTTATACATATATATATACACTAATTATATACATTCATACATAATATACTAATTAGATATAAACTACATTTATTAATACTAAGGAGGGAAGAGGGGAGCCTCACAGTGGTGGTGCACAGCCGCCTGGCCGGGAGAGGACGGCCGGACTGCGGTTGAGGGCGAGGTGGAGTGGCCTGGTGGTGGAGAAGCCGGTGTAGGGAGATGCTATCGATGGATGGCCGGAGAGGAAGTGATGCAGGGAGGAGAGGCTCGACTTGCTGGCAGTGGTGGTTGTATCGGGTTGGCCGTCGGGCCGGAGTCGAGCTCGCAGTGTGTAGATGGGAGTCGACCGGGTGGAGGTGGATGAGAGTTGTGGATGGAAAGAGAGATGGCGAGGTCGTAGCGCTCATCACCGCCGAAAGATCAGAGATGTAGGACCGGAGCAGAGCTTTGCCATGGCTGGGGTTCGAGCTCCTGGCCGGGGAGTGATGACTGTGCTATCGAGGGGGTCGTCCAGTCATCGCCGGAGGGAGGTGTAGGGTGGAGCAGAGGGAGAGGGAGCCGTCTGTGGGGAGGAGCACGGTGGAGATGGTGGTGGAGGTTCTAATGGTGATGGTGGTGGTGCTGGGGGTAGCCGGTCGGCGCAACAGCCGAGCAGCAATGGCTGAGTAGTAGGCCGGCGGAGGATCTCGGACTCGGCAGGCAGATATGGGCGTGGATGGCCGAGAGGTGCCAACGTCAACATCCGGACACAGGCCGACCCAGGCTGGACACAGTGGTGGCTGGTGGTGGATGATGGAAGGAGGAGATGGAGGGAGGAACAGCCGGAGTTGATGCCGTGGCCGGAGTGCAGAGGAAGAGGGGAGTTCGGGTTGGCCGCCGGAGCAGGGAGCAAGGCCGCCGGAGGGAGGTGATGGGAGAGGAGCAGTCAGAGTGGGGAGCAAGACCGCCGGAGCACAGGGAAGTCGGGGATGCGCAGGTGGACTGATGGCCAGACTGCCGGAGAGATGTGGGCCGCCGGGCGCGTCGAGGCAGCGCCGGCCGGGAAGTAGGTGGAGTCGGGTGAACAGTAGATGGGGGGTGTGAACAGTGTTCCCCCCCTTCTTCCTCTTTTAAATTCCAAAATCAATGAAGAGAGGAGGAAGAAGAAAAATGAGGAGAAAAAAAGAAGAAAAGAGAAGGAGAAGGGAAGAAAAATTTACATACGTTGGAGAGGAATTGTGGGGGCTTGTTAGTAGGTGGGGAAACCTAGGTTTTCTAGGGATTAGGGTTTGATGTGATATTAAATAGGGGAGAGGGTTTTGATGGAGGGTGAGGATGCACTCAATTAAATGAGTGGTCCAGATTTGACATGAGGTTTCTTCATGTGGGGGTGAGTGTGATGTTAAAAATATTAGGGGTTTCTCATGGGTTTAAACAAATGGATGTTGACACCAAAAATGCAAATTTGCAAATTAGCCCCCTTAAATTTGGATATTTGCACACACGCATGAAATGACAAAAATTTGGCGGGCGATTCGGTGTCCGGTGTTTTGTAGGGTCAGAGGGCGCTGTAAGATCGGTATGGGCTCAATTAGCAGGGCGCTGGAATTAAATTGGGATTTTCAAAATTGGTTAAAATAGTATCCTCAATTTAATTAGAAATAAATGCAAGTTGTGTTCTAAAATTAATTAGGAGTACATGGGGCCAAAATCAGGTCAGGTCATCAATACCAATAATGAAGTAGACTCAGAACAGGATATTACCCTAATTTGGGCCGCACGAAAAATAGGTCAAGATTGCCTCCAATTTCAATTGGAACGCACAACGATACAAAATAGGGATTTATTAAATAACGTCCGCGATGATTTTTGTGCGGCTAGAAATAATGCATAGAGAGCATAATTATGAGTTGCAAAAATAGCAGAATGGATGGCGGGCATGTCTAGGGCAAGATGGTAAAATTTGTTGGGAGGCAAAAGCTAGGGTAGTGCTCCAAATATTGAAGCAAAGACAATGCGCAAAAATATTAAATAAAATACGGTAATTAAATACAAACTCCAAGAATTAAATTCTAGATAAAAATAATTAAATACAAAATTCTATAATTCAGACAGGTGGTCATCTACTAGGCTTCTAGGTCAAGTCTACTAGCTTAAAAATAAATAACACTGCATATAATACTATATTTAAATTACACATCACACATTTATTTAAATTAAATATACTATCATGCAATTAATTAATTGTAACTACCATAATATTAAATATTATAAAAAGTCAAAAATACCCCTGTTTTCGGAATATGGTAGTGACAGATCTTCTACCAGAAAGGATCTGGCCTATTTGTCAGCCGCCCTTCCGGTCATGTAACGTTGTTCCGGGGATTGTACCCGGGCAGTGTCCCGAGTGAAGACAGCTTGGTGCTCCAGCCAGTGCAATTGCCGACCTTTTGCAATAATTTCATGGGGCGCGGAGGAGTATACCCCAAGGCGAATCCTCGAGGCAATGGGTGGATGACCCCAACAAATCTTCGATGGGCTCGCTTAGTTGATTGGGCCCTAGAGCATTTTCGGATCGAGTTGGAGAACATCGGTCTGTTGGCAGCTGTGAGTGCTACCAGCGTTGGGTTGCCTCCTAACCCTAATCTGTTTTTGGCACTGATGGAGCGATATATTCCGCTCACCGGGACTTTCGCCACTCCGCTGGGGGAGTTGGGATTGGTCCTTCAGGAGATGGCAGAGATCTCGAGACTGCTGATGGGGGACACTCCGTACGAAGAGTATGTTCCCACGAACCGGGAGTTGGGGGATTCAGACCCTCGGGTAGTGGAAGTGTATCAGGAGCTGATGTGCCACTATCTCGCTTGCACCGCTTTTTATGATGAGCCCTCAAATTTGGCTCACATCAGCAAATGGACGTCCTACCTCTTTTTTCACCGGGCTAGGGCTGCTCAGCCGGAGAAAGTTTTGGAAGTCAAGGATGAGCCTGTGAATCCTCTGAGCGTGCTGACTGCTCAGGAAGTCGATGATCTACTGGAAGAAGCTAGGGCACCGGATCAGATCCTCGTCGAAGGGATAGGAAGATAAACTGCAGGTACTAAGGCCTACAGCTATCTGAGGCATTGCCGCATGGCTCTATCCAAGGAAGCTTAACTGGCTGGCTTCCTCTCTATATGGCTGTGCCGACTTATGGTACCCGGCATCGCATTTGCGGATCGTATTCACCGCAATATCTTGTGGCCTGCAGTGCGTCTGGTATTTGGGGCGAGACTGGGCTTGCTTCCATCCATGGTGTGCCGCATACAAGCTGGCCTGAGGGCGATGACTGAGGCACTGCTCGCTGATGAAGCTCGGCGTGAAAGCTTTCCCCGGGTGGAATTACCATACCTGTATTTGATGGGATGGTTAATTCTCCATAACCCCCGGGTGATGTCTCCTGGTTCCGGCAGTAGCTTGGGGGGGAGTTTCTTGCTGAATTACAAGAAATCCCCTTGGAATGTGCTCACAGTTTTAGACTGTCGGCGGGTGCTGCATTGCGGTCACAGCTGGAAGATTCTTTGCAGTGTCCCCCCTGTTCATCGTAACCAATCAGGGATTAGGCTTGAGGACTTAGGTAGAGATAAGACCACTCTTTCTTCTGAAGCCTTTAATTGGTTGGTCTGCATTAGACCTTCCCACCTGCTGTACAGAAGTAAAGATCACTACTTCTTCGAACCCTACCTGCCTAGTCGGTTTGCCAGGCAGTTTGGGTATGATCAGTTGCATGTGGGCAACGCCGTCACCAGCTTCAGGTCCAGAGGTGGAATCATCGATGGTGCGAGGGGATGGCGATATTTTATCATGGGCTACACCGGGGCAATTTTTATTGTGCCTGTCGTCACAGCCTCCACGGAGCTGCGCATCCTACATTCGTATGCCCAGTTCTATGTGGCAACGAACACCTCCCATCGCGATTTTGATATGGGTGGAATTTTAGGGTGCCCTCTTCCAAGCCTGGGGGAAGGGTTGAAGTCCCCTCGATTTCTTCTGACGAGGGTGACGAGTCCGCTATTTCGGATGAGCCTCTCGTATCGGTACCGAGGGGTGAAATACCTCCACCTGCAGGGGCGTTGGTAGTCTCCGGGAAACGAAGGGCTCCCGTTCTGAAGGAGGCTTCCCCTCGTAAGAGGACGAAGAGGATGGTTACTCGTCCTCTCCAGATTCCTGGCATTGAGGCTCCTGGAAGTGAGCCTGCTTCTCCCTCTATCGGGGATGATTCTTTGATTGGGGGTTCCTCGCTTTTTAGAGAGGAACCTTCTACAGTTTTGGCCGGTGGTGCTGGAGAATCTCAGCTGGAGGCTGCTACCGCTGCTACTGCTTCAGGTAGTGGAACGAAGTCGCCTTCGAGGCTGGTTATAAGATTCCATATACCTTTGTCCGGATCAGCATTGGGAGAGGCCTCTGCCGTGCCCGTCAGCGCTTCTAGCGAGATTCCAGTTGATGAGCCTCAAGTGGATCTCGGCGAAGACCTGGAAGAGTATTTGCCATTGTCAGTTAGCAGGCCCTCTTCTCCAGGTATGACAGCTTGGCTAGCATCACTGTCGTCTTTTTGTGCCTCTTCTTTTAGGAAAATTAACATCATGTTTGACATTAACTTCCTCTTGTCTTCTTCTCAGGGGACGACCTCTTCGGGGAGGGCAATGTACATGCGCCCTTCGGCTCCGTGTCAGGTCCTGGCGTTGATACGGAGGTGCCTGATTCTGAAGAGGAAGCATCTTCGGGTGCCGGCTCGCCTGCCGACGAGGTTTTGATACCTCAAGAGGACGATCCTGTCGTTGCGACAATGCCTCCTTCGAGTATGCCGGTTACTTCGTCTGGTGTTGGTGCTTCCTCTTTTGTTGCACCCTCTGTCGAGACGAGGACTGTGGCCACGTCGATTGCGGTCGCCTCTGGAGCGCGGTTCGACAACATTGCAGCAACTCCCAGCGTGCATTCGGGCCTAGCTGCGCTGATCGAGCAATATACCGGTATCTTCTACAACACTTTGACAACGCTGATATCCATAGTGTTAGAGAAGAATCTAAATTTTGAGCGTCTGAAGAAGTCCTCTCGGTTTTCGATAGAGGCGATCAGGGACCTTGGCGATACTGGTTTAGCTGACGCCCTGGTGGAGGTAGTTAATGGGTTGGAGCAACCCGTTAACGAATACTCGCAGCTATCCCAGGATAGTATTGACGATTTGGTCCAGGATGAATACGACTCGCTGACTGCAAGGCTGGGAGAGTTGGAAGCTCTGAGCAGGTCCCTCGAGATGCGGCAGCAGAAGATGAGCGACAAGCACACCCTCTCGGAGTGTGTTATTCCCCAGTTGGCCAAGAGTAAAGCTGAACATGAGAAAAATGAAGCGAGGGTCCGTAAGTTGGAGGCTGAGCTTGCTTTAGCGAAGGAGTGGTCTCGTGCTTCAGCCGCCGGTGTGCATGTGTTACAGAGCCAGATGGAAGAAGCTCAACAGAACTTGGCACATGCGAGTGCCATGCACGCCGCTCTCACACATTCTCTATCTGATTTATCCGGCTTGAATGATGAGGAGACGAGATGGGAGCAAGCTTGAGCTGCCGTTTTGGACTCCAGGAATGCGAAGATGGACAGACTGGCGCAGCAGATTCGCGATTTGACCGCTCCCCCTTCATGATGTACTTTTGCTTTTGCTCTTTAATGTACTTCCGCTCTTTTTTGGGGAATAAATAAAGAGACTTTTCATCTGACTTTGTGGACCCGTCCTTTCGGAATGTAAATGACGGTTTTGGGTGAGAGTAATATCAGAGGTAGTATGGACGTGATAGTCTCTCGGTAAACTTTAGCAGGGCGCATCTATTCAGGGGTCATGTGGACATGATAGAGTACGGCCCAACTAGTTTCGTTTTAGACGTAGTTTTGTCAGAATGAGATTTTTGCCTTATTCCACTCGAGCAGAGGATTTTAAGCACAGTACCTTTTCAGGAATTTGCCATTGATAGGAGCCATTAGTAGGTCTCCATTAGGCTGGGCTATCCTGTAAGCGCCGTTTGAGAATGTTATCTCGATCACGTAGGAGCCTTCCCATTTGGGCTAAAATTTGCCCTTGCTCCTGTGTGTGAGAATCATTGGCCTTCTTACAGCTAGGACTAGCTCGCCAACTTTGAACACTCTTTCCTTTACTTTTTGATTAAAAGCTCTGGAAATACGCGCTTGATAGAACGCGATGCTCTGTTGAGCTTGAAGGAGTTTCTCGTCTAATCCTTCTAGCTCTTGAAGCTTTAAAAGGTCATTCTTTTCCCGAGTTAACTCATTGGCGACTACTATCCTGAGTGACGGAATTTGGATTTCGATGGGAAGAACTGCTTCGCTCCCGTAGACCAGTGAGAACGGGGTGCAACCTGTCGGTGCTCGGACCATTGTGCGGTATGCCCAGAGATATTCTCCCAGCTTCTCGTTTCAATCTCTTTCGTTCGAAGAGACAAACTTCTTTAAGAGTTTGATAATGGTTTTGTTGAAGGCTTCTACCAAACCATTAGCAGCTGGATAATATGCCGTAGAGGCGACATTTTGAATCCGATTTTTATCGCAAAATCGATGAAACGCTTGGCTGATGAACTGAGGCCCATTGTCATAGATTATCCTTCGGGGAATCCCAAAGTGATAAATGACGTGATGCTTGATGAAGCTGATCACATTGGATGTTTTTACCTCAGCGAGAGGGATCGCCTCTGCCCATTTGGAGAAGTAATCCGTGATGGCCAGTATGAACTGGTGACCTCTGGAAGAAGACGGGTGAATAGGACCAATGATGTCCATACCCCATGCTTCGAAAGACCAGGATGCAACCGTA
The DNA here is from genome assembly GCA_036927795.1 of Iris macrosiphon. NCBI lineage: Eukaryota > Viridiplantae > Streptophyta > Magnoliopsida > Asparagales > Iridaceae > Iris > Iris macrosiphon. The sequence goes on along the minus strand of JAYESA010000006.1, from coordinate 112,452,785 downwards.
GGATATAGATGTTCAGACGGCTGATGTATGAAGTCTGCATGGACTTGACAGGCCCTGCATCGTTTGGCATACTTGATTGCGTCTGCGATCATAATGGGCCAGTAATAGCTCATTCTCCTGATATGATCCTGTAGCTTAGGACCGGGTTGATGCGCCCCGCATACGCCGTCGTGAGCTTCGCGAATAATCTGCTGTACTTCGTCATTAGAGAGACATCTCAATAGCAGTTCGTCGTAGGTCCGACGATATAGGCATTGTGAAGATGCATCGAAGTAGAAGCGTAATGATCATCTTTTGACGGATGCTGCTTCTTTAGGGTCCTCCGGCAAGATTCTGTATGCCACGAAATCTATAAAGGGACTTCTCCAATCTCTCGTAGGAGGATCGGTGTTCACAGTGTAACTGCGTTCGATGTGAGCGTTGTTCTTCACGCAAAATAGATCTCTGTTAAGAAGGATTACCGAATTCTGCCTTCTTATAGGAGTAGCTAAATCTGCAGCTAGACTGGCTAGGGCATCGGCTTCCAGATTCTGAGACCGAGGTACATGCTCTAGGAAGAACCCTTTGAATGTCACGGCTATCTCGACCGTTGCTTGGTGATAGGGGATGAGGTCTGGATTCTGGACTTCATATATTCCCCTGACTTGATTGACGATAAGCAGAGAATCACCAAAAGCTTCCAAAGATTTGACCCCCAGCTCTTTAGCGACTTGTAGCCCGATTAGTAGAGCGTTGTACTCCGCTACATTGTTGGAACAGGGCTCGTTAAGAGAGTATGCTCGATAGATGACGAGTTTATCGGGAGTAACCAGGACAATCCCTACCCCTGAAACCACGTTTCCTTTAAGACCAGTCCTGGAGGCACCGTCGAAGAACAGTTGTCATGCGTTACTTTCCATTGCGGAACTACATTCTGCAACTTTGTCGGGAATGTCCTCGTATAATTTGGAGGCCTCCGGGATCGGATGAGCAGCTAGGAAGTCAGCCAATGCTTGGCCTTTGATGTACTTCTGAGGGACGTACACCATGTCATATGGTGTCAATAACATCGCCCAAGTTGCAAGTCGGGAGCTAAGAACATTTGGCTTGTTCATCAGTACCCGAAGAGGATTGATCTTGGAGATGATGTGAATAGTCTGGCCGGTGACATAGTGCCGCGTCTTCTAGATAGCGAACATCAGAGCCAAACATTCTTTTTCCACCAGATTGTACCAGTGCTCAGCTCCGATCATCATTCTACTTAGATAGTAGATAGACTGTTCATGTCCCGCATCGTTCTTCTGCACGAGAAGAGCTCCCAGAGAATGGTCCATCGCTCGAACGTACAGGAAGAATGGTCTTCCTATGACGGGAGGCACCAGAACTGGCGGATTGGTGAGGTAGCGTTTGATATCCTCGAACGCTTGCTGACAGGCTTCGTCCCATATGAAGGATACACCTTTCTTCATGAGGCAAGAAAAAGGCTGGCATCTTCCAGAGAGGTTGGATATGAATCTCCGGATATAGGACAGACGACCTTGAAACCCCTGAGTTCCCTCAGATTACGGGGTGGTCGCATTTCCAAGATGGCCTTGACTTTATCACGGTCCACTTGAATGCCTTTGGCGGTAATGACGAATCCCAGAAATTTGCCACTAGATACACCCAGAAAGGACTTTGTAGGATTCATTTTGAGTTGATGTTGGCGCATCAGCTCAAATACCGTCTTTAAGTCTTGGATGTGATTGACACTGAGGCAGCTTTTGACAGCTATATCGTCTACGTAATATTCCACTATTTTGCGTAAATACTTGTGGAATATGTTTACTCATAGCCCGTTGGTAAGTAGCTCCGGCGTTCTTCAACCCGAAGGGCATGACCGTATAGCAATATACCCCCAGTGGTGTCCGAAAGGAAGTATGCTTCTCGTCTTCAGGATGCATCTTGATTTGATTGTATCCTGAGAATTCGTCCATGAAAGACATACGTTCGAAACCGCAGGTATTGTCAATCATGACGTCTGTGATGGGAATAGGAAACTCGTCCTTGGGCAGGCTGCGTTCAGATCCCGGTAATCGATGCAGACTCTGACTTTCCTTTTCTTCTTCATGACCGGGACAACATTGGCGACCCAGTCGGGATGTTGTTCCTCCTGGATAAAACCGCAGGCTATCAACTTCTTGACTTCAGCTTCAATGGCGTTCATTATATCCAAGCGGAACCGGCATTAGTGCTGCTTTACAGGCTTTAAATCGGGCAATATGTTGAGTTTATAAGTAGCCACCTTTGGATCAAGTCCTGGCATTTCCTCATAATTCCACGCAAAGACGTCGATGTATTCTCTTATCAGTTGAATGACTTCTTCCCTTTCAGTTGGGGAAAGATTGTTACTGATAAATATCGGCTTTTGTGAAAGTTCATCCCCAACATCAATCTGGATAACTTCATCTTTGGTGGAAGGTTCTCTCTACTCGAAGCGGAATTCCCACTGTGTATCCATTTGCTGAGCCCAACCGTCATTCTCGAATAGTTTGAATTCTTGTTCGTCTGATTCGAAGGGATCCGTCACTACTATATTTACTGGTAATGTTTGCTCGAGAGTACGAGATTTGGAGGGCGACGAGCCGTCTTGAAAAGGGGAAAAGGTGTCCTCATCTGACTTGGAAGTCGTAAGGGAGGTGGCATACCCTAACCCAAAACGAGTTTGTTGATAGTGGGGATTGCCGTGCGGCGGTATTCGTCTGCCTTTCCCATAGTTGAGGCCTTGTTTCATCTTCAAATCATAACCCATGCTTCGCATAATATTTAATGCTTGCGGGCTATATCGGTGGGTTTGTATCCTGGCAGTTTTAGACTCGCGAGATTCTTCCTGTATGATCGGGGTATCCCGTTTGCGACCGAAGATTATTGGATGCTGATCGTCGCGAGTTGGTGGAATAATAAAGACAAAATCTTTCTGTGGTCCACCTGTTATGACGACATTAGACGTTGACGTATCTTCCCATAAGATCTCCCCGCGTTTGACTGTTAGGGGAACTGAAGTCCATTTATGACTCCTGTTTTTACGTTTCTGGATTAGATAATCCCGCAGGTCAGGAGAATTTACAGAAGAAGACGAAGAAGACTGCTCGTTCTTTTGGTTCGCCATGGTAGGTACGTGGATGTTGGGGACCATAGTCTTCCTTGTGCCACCCGTATACAAAAGATTGGCCATCTGGGTGGCGGATAATCTCCGAGGAGCGTGTCTTTCCGTCAATCGAGCCTTCTGTACGCTTAGGGACTTCGCCTGGCGTAATTTAGAGCTTCCCTCTGGTTGGCATAAGGCTGAGGATGTCCTCAGGCGGCCATCAGCTTCTCGCGTAATTTGGAGGGCGAGTAGATTATTCCCTTGCTGGCGTGAATGCCGAGAAGTTAAGTAGCTCGCCGCTTGCTTTCCCTTGCGGAGATCACGGGTGTCATCTGGTTCCCCGTAGAGGTCAGATGTTGTCTTACGCACGGAGCGTGCTTTGTACTTCTGATTTGGCGCTGAGGCATCATCAGAAGTTTTGTCTATTCTGCCATGGACGGGAGACTGGTTTCTACGCGTAGAGCGCAGTGGACACCTCTGGGTTAGCGCCGAGGCTTTGCCCGAAGTTTTGTCTGTACCGCACGTAGCGGGAGACTGGTTTCTACGCGTAGAGCACAGTGGATACTTCTGGGTTAGCATTGAGGCTTTGCCCGAAGTTTTGTCTATATCGCGCGTAGCGGGAGACTGGTTTCTATGCGTAGAGTGCAGTGGATACTTCTGGGTTAGCGCTGAGGCTTCGCCCGAAGTTTTGTCTGTACCGCGTGTAGCGGGAGACTGATTTTTACGTGCAGGGCACGGAGGGAGCAATGCTACAACCTCATTGGTCGGAGAGATCGGAGAGATCGAAGAGTCCACAGGAATGGTAGAGGATGTCTTGGGCATCCAGACCTTGCGCAGCTTCCTGTTGTTTTGTACAGAGAGAGTGAGAGCTACCCCCCGTCTGAAGCATGTCTTCGTAGGCAGACTGGTCGAACTGGACGACCAGTGTCTTCTTCACGGATCCCACGGATACCGTATCGTGTTGAGCAATCGCTTCCTCATCAGAAGAGAAAGATGTCCCCAGCAGAGTCGCCATCTTGTTTGTGGTTTTAAACGAAAGAACAAAATGTATATAATACGAGGTTTGCACGAAACCCGCTTTCTTTGGTTTACAAACAAACTTGTACAATTTGATCCTATACGAGGATGTAGGAGTATAATTTATTTAATCTGGGTAGATGATTGCTATAGGTGTCTGATCTGCAGTCGATCACTTTAGCCCTTGGACTACACGACGGTAAAAAAGTGTCGTGGAAGACGGAAAGCAGCTTCGTAGGTGGCGGAAGAGGATGGATGCACGATGCCAATGTCGTCGATCGCTACTCTTTGCCTGAGCTCTGGATGCTCCTCTCTCTCTCTCTCTCAAAGACTCTCCGATCTTTAAAATCTCGACCTTGTTCGATTCTCTCGACCTTGCTCGATTTTCTCGACCTGTTCCTCTGTTGATAGAGGTCTCTATTTATAGAGTTTTGGTGACAGTGACCACTCAATCGGTGTGGAAACCGAGTAGTAGAAAGTACAATACCCTTTTACACAACGGTTAAAATAACCTAAAGGTTGCGTATAGATGACCTTCTGAATGAGCGTGTGACGCGGGTCCAACTAAGGGACAACACACGTATAATCGCTACGAAGATCACGGCGTAGAAGCCATGTAGGTAGGTATCCCCTGTGTAGAAGAGATTGGCGTAGAAGCCAATGTTTGTCACCATGGCGTAGAAGCCAAGTTGGCATAGAAGCCGAGTAGGCGTAGAATCCTGATGGCATAGAAGCCGAATAAGCACAGAAGGCCGAATGAGCATAGAAGCTGAATGGGCGTAGAAGCTGCTGCGTAACGTGCCAGAGTGGTCGTAGAGGCCGAGCAGTCACAAAAGCTGAATGGGCGTAGAAGCCGAGGTGATGTGGACGTCTTTAGCCGAAATTACGGCTCTTGGAGATATAATCAAATCTTTCGCATTAAATGCAGAGATCCGCCATCATCATTAATTGCAGAGACGTATTTCGAAGGCCTGCCACCGTTCTGAGCATTCGTTTGCAGAGACATGCCTCGAGCCCTGTACGAAGAGCAGCTTTTAATGTGGCAGTCTGTTTGTCTTCCGTGGAGCGTAAACAGTTCGCGTCTGCCTGTGTAAAACAAGGCGGCGTATCTCCTTGTACACGTAAAAGCAGTCTCCACTGAGGGGATGTCAGTAAATGACGGTTCGGTAATATTTAACCAAATCCCCTGCATTAAATGCAGAGATCCGCCATCATACTGTGGGGCGCGTCCCGAGTGGTCTGCCATCTTTCCAGCCGTCGTCTGGGTAGCCGTGTAGCACTTTTTGTCAGGAGTCAGATGTCAGGTTCACTGCGTGACTTGACAGGTTCATTTTGGGGAAGACGAAGCATTCCTCGTACGCTTTAACGCTGCTTTGAAAGCGGATGAGTTTTACGCCATGGAGGCGATGAAGCACCCCGTCTATGCTGAAGCGGCCTGGACATACTGCATTTTACGCGAATTGTCCCATTATATTTTACCCCGTGCTCAGTGGAAAAGCTCCGTTGCACTCCTTATGGCCTTGAGGTCCGCTGCTTACGCTGCCCTGCATCACCATGTTGCGTAGAGCTATCCAGTGTATTTTTCATGCTTCTACAACTGGGAAAGCTAAAACTATGACTAATACGCTCACATCACCATCCTTGCATTTTACGCCAACCAGGCTATTTTCAACTATAGGAGTACGCAATATGCTATCTCTTCGAAATATGCCAACTCTGCTATATTTGCAAAGGTACGTGAGAAGGCTATTTAGCCCAGAATACGCTCAAGACCTCAATCGTGATGAATAATTAGCTATTTTACGCTCACATCACCATCCTTGGATTTTATGCCAACCAGGCTATTTTCAACTATAGGAGTACACCGTATGCTATCTCCTCGAAATACGCCAACTCGGCTCTATTTGCAAAGGTACGTGATAAGGCTATTTATCCAAGAATATGCTCAAAACCTCAATCGTGAAGGATAATTGGCTATTTTATGCTGGTTATCAATTATTCATGAATCATCAAGTTTTACGCAGAGTTTGGCCTTTTACGCCAACAAGACAGTCACTTGGCTTTTACGCCAACCATCTTTACGCAGGGGCAGTTGCCTACGTGGCTTGTATGCTATGATCTTCGAGAAGCGGCTATACACGTTACCTTATAAAGGGATACATGTCATATGCAGATTCAGAAGACTATGGGAACGTGGGTAGCAGTTATCATAACCGCAGCGTAAAAGAAGTCTTCTTCTTCACAGTTTGGCCTTTTACACCAACAAAACAGTTATTTGGCTTTTACGCCAATAAGATAGTTACTTGGCTTTTACGTCAACCATCTTTACGCAGGGGGCAGTGACCTATGGGGCTTGCATACCATGATCTTCGAGAAGTAGTTATACGCGTTACCTTATAAAGGGATACGTGTCAAATGCAGATTCCAAAGATTATTTGAACGTGGGTAGCAGTTGTCATAACCGCAATGAAAAGGAGATAATCTTCTTCACAGTTTGGCCTTTTACGCCAACAAGACAGTTATTTGGCTTTTACGCCAACTAGGCAGTTACTTGATTGATCTCTATAAATAGAGACCCCTGGTCACAGGGTGACAGACAATCAGATCGACAGGGACAGAAGGGAGGACAAAAAAGGAGAGAGTTAGTTGAATCATATTCTATCATGTTTATATTACCACTGAATAGATATGTTTAACTAATTTGAAAACTAAAGAGGACGAAGGACAGAGAAGAGGAGAGAAATCATATTCTATCATGTTCATATTACCTCTGAATAGATATGTTTTCAATCCTACTTACAACTTTCCTTTGACTGGTTTTTGTCTTCAGTTCAGAAAAAGTTTGAAGCTTCTTCTATATCACTTCTTCATCATCGTGTGGTCCAAGGAACAAAGTGATCGACCGCAGATCAGACTTCTATAGCAATACTTCCCCAGAATCATTTGATTGTACTTAATATCCTCGTATAGGATTACTTGTAATTTTCTCTTTTCTCATTTGTAAGCAAAAAGGTTTCGTACAAACCTCTCATTTGTTTATCCAAACAAAATGGCGACTCTGCTGGGGACGACTTTCTCTTCTGATGAGAAAGCAATTGCTCAATACGATATTGTATCCATTGGATCGACGAAAAAGACTTTGGTCGTCCAGTTTGACCAATCTGCCTATGAAGACATGCTTCATGCAGGGGGTAGTTCTTATTCCTCATCTGTCCATAACAACAGGAAGCTACGTAAAGTGTGGATGCCTAAGACGTCCTCTACCCTTTCTGCAAATAAAACTTCTGGCAATGCCTCAGTGTCAATCCAGAAGTTTCAAACATGCCCTGCGCGTAAAATTTTGTCTCCCGTCTGTGACGTGGTAGACAAAACTTCTGGCAATGCTTCAGTGCCAATCCAAAAATCTCAAACACGCCCTGTGCGTAAAATTTTGTCTCCCGTCTGTGACGTGGTAGACAAAACTTCTGGCAATGCCTCAGTGCCAATCCAGAAATCTCAAATACGCCCTGCGCGTAAACCTGTATCTCTCATATATGACGTGGTAGACAAAACTTCTGGCAATGCCTTAGTGCCAATCCAGAAGTCTCCAACACGCCCTGTACATAAAACTTTGTCTCTCGTCTATGACGTGGTAGACAAAACTTCTGGCAATGTCTCAGTGCCAATCCAGAAGTCTCAAATACGCCCTGCGCATAAACCTTCGTCTCCTGTCTGTGACGTGGTAGACACAACTTCTGGTAATGCCTCAATGCCAATCCAGAAATCTCAAACACGCCATGCGCGTAAAATTATATCTCCCGTCTATGATGAGGCAGATGTACCCTTTGATTACATCAAAGGAACAGACAATGATAGGCTGAGGGAGAGTCATCCTCGAATAGACAGAGCATCATCTGAAGCCGAGAGTAGCAACTCCTTTGAGTCTGAAGATGATGAAACTATGACCGTCTTCCCTGAGGACAGTGCGGCTCAAGAACCCAAGGCGGAAGGGCTCAGCGATCGCCAACGACTCGATGCTTTTGAGGTAATAATGCACACCATGAGTGCCACAATGCAGACTCTAGCCCTCAAGGCAAACATGTTCCTGCAGACCTCAGGGCCCATAGTAACTCTGCAAGCTGGGAGTATCAATCATCTGGTGATCCATACTAACCCGTCATGCAGTGAGGACGGTGATTCCCAAGAACTAGACAATGACATGTCTAGGGGTAGTCTCTCTCGACAAAACAGAACAGCATCCAAAGCTGGGGGTAGAATTCTCTCTGAGTCCGAAGATGATGCAAATATGACCGTCTTCCCTGAGGACCGTACGACTCAAGTATCGGAAGCCCAATATCCAAAGAGGACTTTCTCCTTCAATGAGGATGACATCATTAAAATCTTTAATATATTGATGAAGGAAAACAAACTTCGGCTACCCAACATCAGACGCCCTGAAAAGGCTGACAAGGTCGATAACCCAAAATATTGTCTCTTTCATCGGTACATTCATCACCCCACAAAGGCATACTATGTACTGAAAAGCAAAATCTTGGAGTTGATCGACGCCAAAGTCATCACTTCGCATATATGATCTCACTTTAATTTGGAAATTTTCCCCCTCAAGAAGGACCGGATGATGAGTCCCCAAAGTCTCCCCAATGAGTTTATCGGACATGGGTTCACGTCCATATTACCTCTGAACTATTGTCCAAATATTTTTTCTCGGCCGAGTTTGCCATGTCCAAGTGACCTCTGAGCAAACCTCCCAGGTTTCGGCTATCAATTATCATATCCATATTACCTCTGACATCGGTGGTCATCTCAACTTAGCACCCGTACTTAATTCTAAGTACGCTAGTGGTGTTAAGTTCACAAAAGTTTGCCATGTCCATATTACCTCTGAGCAAAACTTCCGAGTTCGACTATCGATTATCATGTCCATATTACCTCTGATATCGATGGTCATCTCAACTTAGCACCCGTACTTAATTCTAAGTACGCCAGTGGTGTTAAGTTCACAAAAGTTTGCCATATCCATATTATCTCTGAGCAAACCTTCCGGGTTCGACTATCGATTATCATGTCCATATTATCTCTGATATTGGTGGTCATCTCAACTTAGCACCCGTACTTAATTCTAAGTACGCCAGTGGTGTTAAGTTCACAAAAGTTTGCCATGTCCATATTACCTCTGAGCAAACCTTCCGGGTTCGGCTATCGATTATCATGTCCATATTACCTCTGATATCGGTATTCATCTCAACTTAGCACCCGTACTTAATTCTAAGTACGCCAGTGGTGTTAAGTTCACAAAAGTGTTTCATGTCCATATTACCTCTGAGCAAACCTTCCGGGTTCGGCTATCGATTATCATGTCCATATTACCTCTGATATCGGTGGTCATCTCAACTTAGCACCCGTACTTAATTCTAAGTACGCCAGTGGTGTTAAGTTCACAAAAGTTTGCCATGTCCATATTACCTCTGAGCAAACCTTCCGGGTTCGGCTATCGATTATCATGTCCATATTACCTATGATATCCGTGGTCATCTCAACTTAGCACCCGTACTTAATTCTAAGTACGTCAGTGGTGTTAAGTTCACAAAAGTTTGCCATGTCCATATTACCTCTGAGCAAACCTTCCGGGTTCGCCTATCGATTATCATGTCCATATTACCTCTGATATCGGTTCTCATCTCAACTTAGCACCCGTACTTAATTTTAAGTATGACAATGGCGTTAAGTCCACCAAACTTGCCACCTCTGGCAAGACATATTTCAAATTTATTACTTTCACTCTCGCGCGCAAGAAGTAATAAATCCACCAAAAATCCTCCAGTGGGATATCCTCATGATCATACCTAACCTGTCGGTATGGTTATTGATCAGCTCATGTCTACATCATCTTTGTGCTTTCATCCTCCCCCGAGAGTTTGCCATATCCAAGTGACCTCTGAGCAAACCTCTCCCTACGACTATCATCAGTCGTCATCTAAACTTATCACCTGTACTTAAATTTAAGTGCACCAATGGTGTTGAGTCCACCAAACTTGCTACCTCTGGCAAGACCTATTTCTAACTTATTACTTACACTCTCGTGTGCAAGAAGTAGTAAGTCCACCAAAGATCCTCCTGCAGGATGTCCTCAATCCAAAGAAAACAACTACGTTCATATTACCTCTGGCTCATTTTCTTTTTCTTCCACCAAAAATAGAGGGATATTACATCTGAACTACATCTCTCAAACTTTCCCCAGCAGAGTAAATCTATCACTACAAGAAAACGGTCATGTCCACATTACCTCAGTCCTATTTTTCTTTATCCCCATAGAGTCATATCTTTCGATGTCCATATTACCTCTGAGTAAGATATTTCTAGAACTTTTCCATGTCCATATTACCTCTGAGTAAAGTTCTGCTCTTTGATTTTCTACTATCACGTTCGCATAACCCCTGATAGTGCTAGTCGTTTCAGTTTATTATCCGTACTTAAGGTACGCCATGGGTAATAAGTTCATAACTCAGGAGTTTGCCATGTCCATATTACCTCTGAGCAAACATTCTTGCCCATCGACTTTCTACCACCACGTCCATAATACCTCTGATGGTGTCAGTCGTTCCAATTTATTATCCGTACCCAGTCTTAGGTACATCATGGGTAATATGTCTACCAAAATCTCCCCAGCGGAGAATTTCTCAGGTCCACTTGCACACTCTCGCAGTGACCACTAAAACCAATCTCGTTAGATGCTAGCCATGTTCACATTACCTCTGAGCTATTTCCTACCAATCTCCCCAGCGAATCAACCCTCAGGTATATCTTAATTCTCGGATAAACCACTCCCCAGTGAGTGTCCCAGATATTAGTTCATGTCCATATTACCTCGGAACTACCGTCCTAATATTTCTTCCCAACTGAGTTTGCCACGTCCATGTTACTTCTGAGCAAACTCCCTGGGTCTTGGCTATCGATAATTACGTCCATATTACCTCTGATATCGGTTGTCATCTCCACTTATCACTCGTACTCACCAAGATATGACAACGGTGTTAAGTTCATAAATCTGCCATGTCCATATTACCTCTGGCAGGGCTTGTCTTAAACCCGTTACTTGTACTCAAATATGCAAGAAGTAACTGGTCCACAAAACCCACCACATCCGTATTACCTCTGGCTGGGCTTGTTTTAAACTTATTACTTGCACTCGAGTGCACAAAAGGTAATAGGTCCACCAAAGATCCCCTAGCGGGATATCCTAAAAAAAACTATGATATCTTACCACATCCACATTACCTCTGAGTAAGATATTTTCAGAACTTTTCCATGTCCATATTACCTTTGAGTAAAGTTCTTCTCTTCGACTTTCTACTATCACGTTTGTATAACCCCTGATAGTGTCAGTCATTTCAACTTATTATCTGTACCTAGTCTTAGGTACGCCTTGGGTAATAAGTCTACTAAAATTCTCCAAGAGAATGGAATGTACTACCCCGTACATATCACCTCTAGCAGGATATTCATTTCCATATCAAAGACTTTTTCCATGCTTCTTTCAAAGTGTTTCAAAACTTGTCCAAGTTTTGAAAACTTTGAAGGGGGTCTTATAGAAGCATGAAAAATGCTAGAAATTGTTCGCGTATTTTACAGTCAAAACCCCCAACATATATGAAGTCCGCATAAAAGTTTACGTTTCAAGACTGTTTGGCGTAAAATATAGCTTCAGAGCTGCCTGCGTAAAATATGGCTTCAGAGCTGTACGCGTAAAAGTTTACGCTTCAAGGCGGTGTGGCATAAAATATGGCTTCAGAGCTGTTGGCGTAAAACACAGCTTCAGAGCTGTACGCGTAAAAGTTTACGCTTCAAGGCTGTTTGGCGTAAAATATGGCTTCAGAGCTGTTATGCGTAAAATATTGCTATACCTTCCTGCATAAAGTTTAATGCAGTGTAAAGTAGAGCTTCAAAGCTGTCCGCGTAAAGCTGGGCTTCAGATCTGTTCTGCGTAAAAGGTTGCTATACCTTCCTGCGTAAAGTTTAATGCAGCGTAAAGTTGTACGAAGAACTCTTCGTATTCCTCGGATGAATTTGTCAGACAAATCAGTAAACCTGACATCTGACAAAAGTACTGCACGATGATCGAGAGGACGGCTGTGATAATAATTTTGCACAAAGACCCAGATTGTCATTTAGTGACATATTCTTGATACAAGTCATTTTTACACATTCAAAGAATATGCTACCTATTCTACATTGACAGAAATGAGTTTTTACGCTCAAGATAAGACAAAATCATACACCACGTCAAAAGCTGTCTTATGTACAGAGCTCGAGGCATATCTCTGCATTTAATGCACAAGATGGAGGCATATCTCTGCATTTAATACACGATATTTTGTTCTATTTTTAAATTTTGTCAGGACTGGGAAAGCTAAAACTGTGACTAATACGCTCACATCACCATCATTGTATTTTACGCCAACCAGGCTATTTTCAACTATAGGAGTACGCCATATGCTATCTCCTTAAAATATGCCAAATCGGCTATATTTGCAGAGGTACGTGATAAGGCTATTTAGCCCAGAATACGCTCAAGACCTCAGTCGTGATGGATAATTGGCTATTTTACACTCACATCACCATCCTTGCATTTTATGCCAACCAGGCTATTTTCAACTATAGGAGTACGCCGTATGCTATCTCCTCGAAATATGCCAACTCGGCTATATTTACAAAGGTACGTGGTAAGGCTATTTAGCCCAGAATATGCTCAAAACCTCAATCGTGAAGGATAATTGGCTATTTTACGCTGGTTATCAATTATTCATGAATCATCAAGTTTTAAGCAGAGTTTGGCCTTTTACGCCACAAGACAGTCACTTGGATTTTACGCCAACCATCTTTACACAGGGGCAGTTGCCTACGTGGCTTGCATGCCATGATCTTCGAGAAGCGGTTATACGCGTTACCTTATAAAGGGATACGTGTCATATGCAGATTCAGAAGACTATAGGAACGTGGGTAGCAGTTATCATAATCGCAATGTAAAAAAAGTCTTCTTCTTCACAGTTTGGCCTTTTACGCCAACAAAACAGTTATTTGGCTTTTACGCCAACAAGACAGTTACTTGGCTTTTATGCCAACCATCTTTACGCAGGGGGGCAGTTACCTACGTGGCTTGCATGCCATGATCTTTGAGAAGCAGTTATACGCGTTACGTTATAAAGGGATACATGTCACACGCAGATTCGGAAGATTATTTGAACGTGGGTAGCAGTTGTCATAACCGCAGCGTAAAGGAGGCAATTTTCTTCACAGTTTGGCCTTTTACGCCAACAAGACAGTTATTTGGCTTTTACGCCAACCAGGCAGTTACTTGATTGATCTCTATAAATAGAGACCCTTGGTCACAGGGTGACAGACAATCAGATCGGCAGGGACAAATGGAAAAGCCTTAACCCCGGTGAGGAGAGATCGAGAGGTAGAATAGGTGAAATCAGACTCCCTCAAGCCCGAACAACCGTCGAGACGTGAAATTGACTTTCTTTCTATGGCTAGTGGTGGCATATCTATTCTGTGGGGTGATAGTAGGTCAATAAAGGAGTGGCAGTTCTCTTCCAGCACACAAGCCTGCGGCATCTTCCCGCGCTTTGAATAGCAGGAATTCGTCAGTGGAAAGACCTTGCAAATGCCTTTTTGACACTAGAATAGGCTGCTAGGAAGGAGGACTCTGAAGCCGATTATCCCATTTCTGAGACAGCAAGGGAGGACAAAAAAGGAGAGCGTTAGTTGAATCATATTCTATCATGTTCATATTATCTCTGAATAGATATGTTTAACTAATTTGAAAACTAAAGAGGACGGAGGACAGAGAAGAGGAGAGAAATCATATTCTATCATGTTCATATTACCTCTGAATAGATATGTTTTCAATCCTACTTGCAACTTTCCTTTGACTGGTTTTTATCTTCAGTTCAGAGAAAGTTTGAAGCTTCTTCTACAGCACTTCTTCATCATCGTGTGGTCCAAAGAACAAAGTGATCGACCGCAGATCAGACTTCTATAGCAATACTTCCCCAGAATTATTTGATTATACTTAATATCCTCGTATAGGATTACTTGTACTTTTCTCTTTTCTCGTTTGTAAGCAAAAAGGTTTCGTACAAACCTCTCATTTGTTTATCCAAACAGTGTCTAGCTTGGGTAATGGGTTAGGTACCAAGGTATGAACTGAGGTATTGGATATTGGTCAAGATAATGGTATTAGCTAAGGTATTAGTCTAGAAACTAGGATATGGTATAATATGTTAAGGTATTGGTTAAGGTACTATGGTAATACTAAGGTAATAGCTATGTAATGAGGTAATACTAAAGTATTGCTAGATATTAAATGTTAGACTAAGTTATTGTATATATTAGTATATTTATATAGTATATATGAAATTATTATATCATATCATATCTAACTAGTATGACTTTAAAACCTAGTATTAGCAAGGTATTGACCCATAGTTGAGGTATTGGTGATACGTCTAAGGTATTAGTGTAAAAACTAGGATATTAGCAAGGTATTGACTAATATGGACTAGAAACCTACTTTAGCCAAGGTATTGAACCAAGAACTAAGGTGTTGACTAATTGTTATGCCCCAGATCCAGCCAACCATACCTAACAAAATATCGAAGTAACCCATAATGTGTTAAGGTTGTCTAGAGACGAGGGGGTGTATACTACAATCAAGTCTCCTAGGGTCAAAAAAATCTATATCTCAATAATTCAATTAAGTAGTAATAACATAAAATATTTCAGAATAAGCTGTAAGACGTCCTAAATGCCGTATCAGAAGGTTTCTAGAGTTCTATAAATACAAGTTGATATACCAGATACACAATCAAAAAGAAAACATAATAGTGAGTCATATGTAGTCTGAGTATAAATACAGTCAAGTAGGAAACTATTTTCCAGATTTGCCGGCTAACAGGTGCCGGTTAACTAAATGCCCAAAAGAATATAGTTTACAAAAGACGAGCAGTGAAATAAGAAACCTACTCGTGACCCTCAGCAACCATCATTATGGTGCGTGCCATCAGTGAAGGAGAAGTAAGCTCGATCCTCCGATGTTGGGTCTAAACCTGGCCATACAAAACCAGTGGAGTCAGACCCCAAATAGCAAGTACCACAAAGGAAGCACGAAGTAAAGAAGCAAAACTAGATCTATAGCATGAGATGTATGGGCCAACAATCAATAACATATATCGCATCCATGACTTGATACGACACCCCTTCACCAAACAAGGATAGGAAGTGCCCTTTCATATCAAGATATAATACGTTCCTTGATTATGGTCAAGATAAAATATTTTGCGTCATAGTTTTGGTTCACAATTTATCGTAACACAACAGCACAACCCAACAAACAAACAAGGATATGAGTTAAACTATCATGCCACAATAGCCTGCCCCTAATTCCACTCCACAGAAGGCACAATACACAAGAGGAGATACAATAAGGAGAAATAATATAGCTTCTGTCCATGGAGTATCGTAACACAATGATGCATCCCAACAACCAAACAAGTACATAGATTGAATCATCAAGCCATGATAGCCCACTTTCCTGCCTAGGCACCTATATAAGCAAATTAGACGACCAATCATGTATTACGGCTTGATATGTGATCTCTGGGTTATCCCAGTAATGCAATATATGAGTATCCTCAGATTATTCCATAATTGAGCAGGGCTGGCTGAACCAATGATATACAAGCAAGAATTTATATAAATGATGCACCAGTCCCTCGCAAGGGCCCTGAGCAAGTTAATAATAAGTAACAGTTCCAGGCTTTCTATAGGAAAGGTACTGGCTCGTTCTTAGTTAAATATGATACTTCACTCCACTAGTGCGGATGATATACAATATCCGTGGTGGCCAGCCTTTACTTCCAGCTAATTTATGGTGGTTCAAAATGCATGATCTTGAGATACCGTTCTCTCCCAATGCTTTACAATTAAGTTGCCTAGTTAACCCTATGTTAGTTAGAATCTCATGTCATGGTTACATGAATATTCTTTCTTAGATATCGTACCTTAAGTACGGGCACTCTTGATACGAATCCACATTGTCAATCAAAAGTTAAATCTGGATTCACCCAAGTGTGATACAATAATCAATACTATCTTTCCACGGCTTAAGTCACTATCCAACTACCAGCCATGCATGGAAATAATAACATACAACACGTAGCAGGAGTATGTGGCAAGATGGCTCACTATATATATATATATATATATATATATATATATATATATAAAGTAGCACTCTCGGTGTGATCAAGTGTATCAGCACGGATACAATAGTCAGGGCAGGAACAAGTTTTAGTATCCAGATCATAGACAAGTTCTCAGATAACAAGTTATTCAGGATATGATAGTTTAATACGGGTCACATATAATTTGTCACTTTATTATATCGATGAATGAGAATAAGAGTAGTGCGAGAAACCCTCGAGATCAGATCTACAATCCTTAAACCAAATAAGGACAGGGGTTACAAAACGTCACCTGAGTTGAACTACGCATTTTGTTCTATCCAACGTATAATAAGGTGATCAAGGAAAAGTAAACTAATAAGCAAATAAAATAGCAAGTGCATATAGGGCCATATCTACAGGGCTTAACATGTGTAAGGAATAATAGGTGCACAACGAACAAAACTAGGTTGGTACACAAATGAACAAAACTAGGTTGGCATACTTTGTCAACTTGACCAACACGACACACTTGACAAAAGTGCGCAGGCAAGAATAAAGCGCAAGAGCAAGCTAGCTACAAGACAAAACACACAATCCGAGGTCAAAGCTCGACAGTCGAAAAACTCGTCAGTTGAGGAGCACACAAATCAATAATACATAAATCAAAAAACCAACCAAAGCTTCGTCCCTCAGGAATAAAGAGGAAAATGTACACGAGCTACCAAACGTAAGCAATGTACGCCGACTAATGAAACATAGGAAAAGTGTCTAAATCTGAGAATTAACCATGAGAAACCAACCCATATGCATAGGCTACCCATAGGAATTGGAATTAAGTTCATAGGAGGCCTATTGAGAAAGTTATGGTATTTTTTGTGTCAATTTTGGGAGAATTCCGAGATTGACACTTGTTGTATTGTTAATTGGTCCTATAGATCAACTTGGCATGTGTTTGTGTGTTTATGGCTAGTGTCATGTCCACAATTGGTTACGTGTAGGTCGTATCCCAACAAATTGGTGATACGTGTTGATTTGGGGGGTTTTCTCCGACAGGGACTTTGTGCATGTCATATTTTGACACGGACACATAGATGTATGTTTGACTCTTTGTATTGTTCATAAATAGTATATTAGAGTTGCTCGTGTCTTTCGGGGTACGTTTGGTTGTGTGGTGGACTCGTGTCGCAAGCGTATCATAGATCTAGTGTGATCGGGTACGATGTACTCCACGTGTTTGTTGCATTTTATTTCTAGATCCAAATTCAATTATTCTTAACTATTGTAGTAGATGTATTCATATGCATTTATATATATATGTATTGTTATGTATACAAATGTAATTATATGTGCTAGTGTATCAAGTATCTATATACCTATGTGTTGTATATATATATATATATATATATATATATATATATATAATAACTATTTGAATAAGTTATGTTATATAAATACTTGTATGCTATATATATATGCGTATACGTGTATGTGCTACTATATGTATATATATATGAGATACTATATCTATATATATGTGTGTATGTTTATATCTATCTATATGTATATAATTGTGGTTATGTATATATATATACATATGAAAGAGGGTATACATATATATATAGTTGATATATATATGATATATATATATATATATATATATATATATATATTGGTGTATATATGTATGTGTGTTGTTGTGTGTGTGTGTGAATAGAGGGGGAGAGGTTTAGCAGCTTACAGAAGTAACAACAGCAGCTTACGGCAGAAGCAGCAGCAACAGCTTACAGCAGAAGCAGAAGCAGCAGCTTACGACAAAAGCAGCAGCAGCAGCTTACAACATAAGCAGATGCAGCAGGTTATGGCAGAAGCAGCAGCAGAAGCTTACGGCAGAAGCAGCAGTAAAAATATAGTTTCAGCATGTTTTCAGCTAGGTAAGCTTTTAGTTAGCTAGTGTACTTGATAGTTAGTTTCCTTAGTAATTTTAGTTAATAATCAGTTATCTAGTTTATTTAGTTATATATATATATATATAGACACTTGTGTTGGATTAGTGAGTTAGATATATAAATATTCCTACTTATGTGTCTCTAGCTATGTATATGTTTATGTGTTAGTATAGTATAGTAGCTGAATTAAATAATGCATAATAGTCGATTGACATACATATATGTCTGTATATGTGTTTTAGTGGTATTAGTAGTTAGTGATTTGTTAGTAATTTAGTATTTATATATATATATGTTAGTTATTAGATTGGGTAGCTACTATTTGCTAGAGTGACATTACCTTGGGATACCAAGGTAAGTGTCAAGGTAATTAGGATACTCAAGGTATTGATGATACTCAAGGTATATTGGTTTTGGGTACCAAGATGAGGGTTTAGTAGTGCGATACCGAGTTGTTTCAAAATCAAGGTATCCATTTAGTAATTGTAATTAGGATTAGTATATATATATTGATTGAATATGCATATAAGCTATTTATATATTTTTGTTTGCGTATCATGAGATACGGTATCTTAATATCCTAGAATTAGCTTGTATGGCCTAGTTCATAGTGTATGAACCTAATATCATTGAGATTAACTCTTGCAACCTAAAAATAGATAGTTTGACCAAGTTTGACCAGTTTGGCATAGAGTTAATCTAGTTTGACTATTTTGACTTAAAAATAGCTTCATGACCTAGAATTGAAGTAGTTTAACTTATTTTATTCTAGAACCTTGTATTAATGCAATATTCTATATGTAGGTCTGTGTGACACAAGTTTGGACACAGTGTGACATTCATTGCTCTAGACCACAGGCGAGTACATTCTCTGATAGTTTCTTATTTATGATATCCTCTATGTTCATTGTATCTAGTATAGATATCCATGATTTCTTGACACAATGGTTACACGGATTGGTATTTCGGATCTCATCATGAGACATTATTTCTTGGTATTTATGGTGTATCTTGTGCAAGCCTTGTTCATTATTCTTCTTGTACATGTACAAATATTGGTTCATGCGGAGGGTAGCGCCCTTCTTGTGGAAACTTGTGTCATGACGTACCATAGTTGGATCCACTATACCAGTCGAAGGTGGGGAGTATGTAGTGTAGATATTCTTGATTTATTGACATAATGGTTACATGGATTGGTATATCTGGATCTCATCATGAGATGTTATTCCTTGGTATTTATGATGTATCTTGTACAAGCCTTGTTCATTGTACTTCTTGTACATGTACAGACATTGGTTCATGCGGAGGGTAGCGCCCTTCTTGTGGAAACCTGTGTCATGACGTACCATAGTTGGATCCACTATACCAGTCGGGGACAGGGAGTATGTAGTGTAGATATGTGATAATACCTTCTGTAAAACCCCTAATCCTAAAAACCGTATTAATCTTTTTTCATTATTATTAATTTAGTTATAGTAATTAGTGGCTAATTAGGAGAAATATATTTTTATTAATTTTTATTTTAGGTGTTGGTGAACTTAGGGGATTTATGGGACTATCGGGAATTTTTCCAAATTTATTTCATGTAGAAGATCCCTTGAGCAGTTGCTAGCTTAATGGTGTGCATTAATACAATTCTAGATTTTTCTATGAGTATATACATATATATATATAAATATATATATATATATATATATATATAAAGGAAAAAGAAAGAAGAAAAATGAAAAAAATAGTTTTTATTACTATTTTCCTTTACCCAAACCAAAACTTCTCACCCGCTGGATCATTAGCTAACAACTCGCGCTTGCAAAAGAATGCAGCAAGCCCCCGCCCCTTTGTGAGCCAGCAACAACAAATTCCCTTCCTTCATTAGCAAACCTACACCCCCATTTGGTTTTAGCACATAACCCCTTAAGCCGCGAACGTGTACAACCCTCTCTCCTCTCTAACATATCCTATATATATTCAATTTTCAACCAAAACCCTAACCCTATATCACCATCAACGCTTTATTTTTCCATCTAGACCTAGAGAGTGCCGCCACCATAGTCGGAGAACCGCGCCAGGCCGTCCAAACCAATTCCGACGACCGCGACCCCGCGCACCCCGTGCACTGCAGAATTCAGCAGCGAGGTACCTGTGTTCCCGCGCAGTTTTCCGTCGCCTCGCTCAACCAAACGCCACTCCGTCTTCACCGGTACGCTCATCCCTTAACCCTCTTCATTATCTGTGTGATAGTAGACCTCGAACAATACGTAACCATAGGCAAAAACAGTACCAAAGTTGGCAGGAAAGACCAATTTCTGGGATCGCAGAAAACTGCGGTGATCACCTATGTTCCCGGATTCGTATCTCCCACCACAGAGATCCGAATTCGATGATTCTTTTTGGTATGCGGAGACCACTTGACCTAGTTTAATTTCTGTTAAATAACCCAAGATTATTAACTGCTGTAGGTAGAATTAAATTCGTTGGAAAACCCCATAAACATACTTTTTCTATATTTCCAGAAGTTGTGAAACGGAGCGCGCCACGCCAAACGGGACCGTCCCGCCGTGTACCAAGTGTACCAATCGGTGCGCACAGTATACCTGGACACGTGAGAGTTCGCAGAAACTGATTCGGACGTGTGTGCGCGCCAGAATTAGCCCGTATCCGCGGACAAACCCCGTGTCGTAACTTTTGCGAAAGTCGCACGCATTTTGTGCACGCTCATCAGATTGCGACAAAAGTTGCGCCACTAAACTCGTGGTAACACGCTGGTCCTGTGACCCAATTTTTATGTAACTCGGAGAAAGTTGACCAAGTCGCCAATTGGCGGGCCCTACGGTTGACTTTTTGGGCGAATTTGTGTTCGGTCATCGGAATCCACATTTGGACATACCGTTGGGTTCGTATTGATATTTAGAGTTTGTTTGACCTATAATTTGTCCCATTTAGAGACTGTTACCCTTGGCACATTTTTTGGTACAAAGTGGGCTACACGTGGACTCCACTTTTACCCAAAATTATCGTTTTGCCCCTGAGTCCAAATTGTACGAAAGGGAAGTGCTTTCTAGTTATTTTTCTTATTCTGGGAACATTGGTGATGTTTATTTTAACTTCTGGAGATGTTCATTCTGATGCCGCAGCTTCTACTCCTGCGTGCGTGACATTTGGACATTATATTTTTCAGCTTTCTTGCCATGCAAGATACCTTGCTAAATTATTTACAGTACTTTGCATGCTTAGTATATTTCTGTATATCTATTGTATTTCTGTTTATTTATTGCATGTGTAGTTTCTTTCAGTCGTTACTATATATTAGATATATTGACACACACTTGACACTTAGTATCATAGAGGACAATCAGTAGGCGTATGGGCTTTAACCACTCTGGTAACACCGTAGTAACCAGCACGCACTATGGTGGTCGTGTCCGATGGTCGCTACCCCCACGGTATGTCGATTAATGGAGTCACGAGGGTCACTACCCCCGCGGTATGTCGGCTGATGATGTTCTAGACGGGTGTGTGAGTTATGAGGCTTAGATCGAGTAGCCTACCCTTGCCCATACGTCGAAAAGTTGTCCTCATTTGCATTCATATAGATTGTCTTGTACAGCGTACTTATATATTTTCAAACAATATACATGTTTACTGTATTCAAATTGGCTTGCTTCTATGTATCTTGTTACGTCCCTCTGAGGACCTGGTCCCTTTCCAGGTGTATCTGTTCTTGAGTATTCGTAGGAGCACAGATTCGGATGGTTACATATGTTTCGAGAATATCTTCTCTTCGAGCTCCATGGTCGTTAGCTGGTATTCTTATATTGGGTTTATTGTGTTGTGCTTTTCCATTCGAGCTGGTAGTGGATTTGTTTCCATCCAACTATCATCCTTAGATACTTATATTGAGATCTAGTTATATAGATGCTGGTTATTCATTTATATTGATTTTCTGTGGATGAGATTTAGATTGTACCCAGTGACTTGTGATACATTTTATACCACTTGTGGATTGATATTCATATTACAGCGTACATATGGGTTATGGTTTTCATATATTGGAGTTGCCATATCCATGCGGCTAGCATGCTTACGTGTCCTAGTCCTACGTATTTTTGGGACTGGGGCGTGACATATTTTTGTGGTGGCAGATAAAGAAAAAAAGAACATAATTTACTCATCGCGCAATTAACGAACGTTAAGGTCGCAGAGGAACAATATAAAATTAAAATAAAGGGCTCTAGATAGCATCATGATTTTCTAAGGGGGAGTGGTATGCTAGTTGCTATGTTCGAGGTATGATCAAGGAAAAAGTGTTAATTACATTCCTTTAGGCTTCCTAAGGTGATGTCTACTAATAATAAGGCAATGATCTAAGTTTATAGTTCTCCAATACTATCTAACTATGGAGGTTAGGTTCAGTCCTAATTTTTAAATTTTGGTTTTCTATTGGTTCCCCAATACTAGGGTCAAACGTTATGGTAAAACTTCTAACTGACTCTAGTAGTGTCTATACTACTCACAAGTCCTCATAATACATCAAGGGGTAATGGTAAACTAATCTATAGATATGGAATTCTAGGGTTCACTAGATATTCTAGGGTTCACTAGATATTCTAAACTTAATGGTGTATCAACACTCTAGTTGTACTCTTAATAGGAAGGTTACCTTACTTATCATCTAACAACAGGGACTTCAATATTCTAGGAGGGGGCTATACTCAAGGAATCATCAGGGAAGTACAGGAATCAAGAAGGATACAATTATTCAAATATAATGGATTGGAAGGAGAGTGAATCATGGTCAATTGTGGATGAGATCCTATACTCTATTCCTAGGTACAGGCTTGTTCGGTACAATAATATAACCGAGACAATATGCTTTTAACTCGTGCCACCTGATACCTCTGATTATAGACCAAGTATTTTTATTCTATGATTAGGATATATAGCCTGCAAGGATTATAGTTGTAATTTTGAAATTTTGAAATTGTGTGCTTAGTAGTTAGAACTTGATGGTTTAAGCTATTCTTGTAGATTGAGACCTGGTGCTTATCCCTTAGTTTTAAATTGCGTAACATGTACCCCCATCTCGCTACGAGTTATATCCCCTTTCCCCTTGAAGTCCAGTAACTGTTCCATTCTTACTATTGACACTTGCACTAAGACTAGGACTTAGGACGACCATGACCTATGTAATATAAGAGGATACCCTAATAAGTACCAAGATCTTTCCCTAACAATAGTTTATACTTTATTTACAAGGACCAGGTTATTCTGAAGAATTTTCTCAAGGTAATTACAATATTAGTTATTGTTATAAGTTGGGTAGTATACCTCACAACATAGTATCACATAGTCTTTTGACCTATTATTGAACTATGATTGAACAATATTAACTATATTCTAGCTTAGGGCGACATTTTTTTTCGGACTGTAGAACTTTGAGGCTATACCTCTACTTTGTCGACTATCGACTTAGACAAGGAATTAGTATGACAACTGTAGAGATTATGGAGTCTTATCTTTTGTGAACTTGAATTATTATGTACCTTCTTTTATCATAATCCAGCATATTTATGTTTGTTGTACTACCTTGACTTATGCTGTTATTATAGCCTAGTTTTTGCAAGCTTATTCTTTTATCGAGCTTACTCATGACATATGTATTATTGGGTGCACACAATGATACAATTGCCTAATCAGAATCGATGTATTAAGATCTAGCTAACCTTAGTGCGCTTGGTTCGCTCTTCGCATGACTACTTTACGTTGATTGAGATATATGGTAGTAGACGGATATACTTGCCCCTAGACATGTCTGATACATCATATCGGTTACATAACTGTACTGATACGAGCATGTAAATAGGAAATTACCAAAAATAGGATTTCAATCCATAACTGTCCTAACAACTCTCTTTTCGAATTCTTTAATCTCTTTGAACCTCATACTTGTATTCTATCACCTTCACCTTGAATTCTTTATTATTGCTCTCCGTCTTCCCTTATTTCGGAAAGACGAAACCTCGTGCTGGTATAAGTTGACACTGATAGTACTAGATATACCCCATAAGGCTAATCATATGACTTAGTGACTCTCTTTTATAATTGATTAAGGGCATATCATAGGTGATATGTTTGGTGTTAAAACTTTGAGGATTGAATAACATGATTAAATAATTTGAGGAATATTTTTCCTAGATGTATAGCCTTAGATGATAGATGGATAAATTTTAAGTTCGGTAGATTATGAACCCCTCACCCAAAATTAGACCTACTTGGCTGAGATAGTGAGACTAAGGTTAGATTGAGTCGAGATAGAGATAGAACACGATATTTTTATTTAATTTTGTAATAATTATATCACTTAGCGCACCTTATCGTGCTCCGATAATAGGAGCACTACACTAGCCACTGCCTTCCTACAAATTCTACACCCTTATCCTAGACGTGCCCATCATCCGTTCTGATCTTTGTGCAACTTTTTAATTTTTGGGCGCTTTTATACAAAAGAGCATTTAGGTGTCCACACCATTGGATATGACACATGAAGAAACCTATTTTTCGCTCATGTAGATTTTCTCATAATTTTTTGGGATGTACAACGCGCAACATCGCCCACCACTTTAAACCTAGCCTTGCATTTTAAACAATGCAAATCTTATACCGTCATTGACTTTCTACCACGGCTTAATTTTAATTTCGAGGACGAAATTTTTATAAGTTTGGTAGAATGTAAAACCCCTAATCCTAAAAACCGTATTAATCTTTTTTTATTAATTATTAATTTAATTATAGTAATTAGTGGCTAATTAGGAGAAATAGATTTTTATTAATTTTTATTTTAGGTGTTGGTGAACTTAGGGGATTTATGGGACCATCAGGAATTTTTTCGAATTTATTTCATGTAGAAGACCCCTTGAGCAGTTGCTAGCTTAATGGTGTGCATTAATATAATTCTAGATTTTTCTATGAGTATATACGTATATATATATACATATATATATATATATATATATATATATATATATATATATATATATATATAAAGGAAAAAGAAAGAAAAAAAATTAAAAAAAATAGTTTTTTTTTACTATAATCCTTTACCCAAACCAAAACTTCTCACCCGCTGGATCATTAGCTAGCAACCCGGGCTTGCAAAAGAATGCAGCAAGCCCCCGCCCCTTTGTGAGCCAGCAACAGCAAAGCCCCTTCCTTCATTAGCAAACCCACACCCCCATTTGGTTTTAGCACATAACCCCTTAAGCCGCGAACGTGTACAACCCTCTCTCTTCTCTTACATATCCTATATATATTCAATTTCCAACCAAAACCCTAATCCTAGATCACCCTAAAATCTTTCTCTTCCCATCTAGACCTAGAGATCGCTGCCACCGCAATCGGAGAACCGCGCCAGGCCGTCCAAACCAATCCCGACGACCGTGACCCCGCGCACCCCGCGCACTGCAGAATTGAGCAGCGAGGTACCTGTGTTCCCGTATAGTTTTCCGTCGCCTCGCTCAACCAAACGCTACCCCGTCTTCATCGGTACGCTCATCCCTTAACCCTCTTCATTATCTGTGTGACAATAGACCTCGAACAACGCGTAACCATAGGCTAAAATAGCGCCAAAGTTGGCAGAAAAAGACCAATTTCTGGAATCGCAGAAAATTGCGGTGATCACCTATGTTCCAGGATTCGTATCTCCCACCACAGAGATCCAAAATCGATGATTCTTTTTGGTATGCGGAGACCACTTGACCTAGTTTAATTTCGGTTAAATAACCCTAGATTATTAACTACTGTAGGTAGAATTAAATTTGTTGGAATACCCCATAAACACACTTTTTCCATATTTCCAAAAGTTATGAAATGGAGCGCGCCCCGCCAAACGGGACCGTCCCGCCGTGTACCAAGTGTACCAATTGGTGCGCGCAGTATACCCGGACACGTGAGAGTTTGCAAAAACTGATTCGGATGCGTGTGCGCGCCAGAATCAGCCCGTATCTGCGGACAAACCCCGTGTCGCAACTTTTCCGAAAGTCGTGCACTTTTTGTCCACGCTCGTTAGATTACGACAAAACTTATGCTACTGGACTCGTGGTAACACGCTGGTCCTGTGACCCAATTTTTACGCAATTCTGAGACAGTTGACCAAGTCGCCAATTGGCGGGCCCTACGGTTGTTATTTTGGGCGAATTTGTGTTTAGCCAATCGGAATCCACATTTGGACATACCGTTGGGTTCGTATTGACATCTAGAGTTTGTTTGACCTATAATTTGTCCCATTTAGAGACTGTTATCCTTGGCACATTTTTTGGTGCAAAGTGGGCCACACGTGGACCCACTTTTATCCGAAATTACCGTTTTGCCCCCTGTGTCCAAATTGGACAAAAGGGAAGTGCTTTCTAGCTATTTTGCTTATTCTGGAAACGTTGGTGATATTTATTTCAGCATCCGGAGACGTTCATTCTGAGGCCGCAGCTTCTACTCCTACGTGCGTGACATTTGGACATTATATTTTTCAGCTTTCTTGCCAAGCAAGATACCTTGCCAAATTGTTTACAATACTTTGCATGCTTAGTATATTTTTGTATATTTATTGTATTTCTGTTTATTTATTGCATGTGTAGTTTCTTTCAGTCGTTACTATATATCAGATATGTTGACACACACTTGACACTTAGTATCATAGAGGACAATCAGTAGGCGTATGGGCTTTAACCACTCTGGTAACACCGTAGTAACTAGCATGCACTATGGTGGTCGTGTCCGATGGTCGCTACCTCCGCGGTATGTCGATTGATGGAGTCACGAGGGTCGCTACCCCTGCGGTATGTCGGCTGATGATATTCTAGACGGGTGTGTGAGTTGTGAGGCTTAGATCGAGTAGCCTACCCTTGCCCATACGTCGAAAAGTTGTCCTCATTTGCTTTCATATAGATTGTCTTGTACAGCATACTTATATATTTTCAAACAATATGCATGTTTACTATATTCAAATTGGCTTGCTTCTATGTATCTTGTTACGTCCCTCTGAGGACCTGGTCCCTTTCCAGGTGTATCTGTTCTTGAGTATTCGCAGGAGCGCAGATTCGGATGGTTACATATATTTCGAGAATATCTTCTCTTCGAGCCCCGTGGTCGTTAGCTGGTATTCTTATATTGGATTTATTGTGTTGTGCTTTTCCATTAGAGTTGGTAGTGGATTTGTTTCCATCCAACTATCATCCTTAGATACTTATATTGAGATCTAGTTATATAGATGCTGGTTATTCATTTATATTGATTTTCTGTGGATGAGATTTAGATTATACCCTGTGACTTGTGATACATTTTATACCACTTGTGGATTGATATTCATATTACAGCGTACGTATGGGTTATAGTTTTCATATATTGGAGTTGCCATATCCATGCGGCTGACATGCTTACGTGTCCTAGTCCTACGTATTTTGGGGACTGGGGCGTGACACCCTCCTTGGATCAAGTCTTGTTCATTGAATAGTGTTAATCATACACCACACGTATGATTAGTCTGGCCATAAATCTTATATCAAGTTTTCAAGCCGATCACATGTTAAAGTTAGTACTCACTCACTTAGTCATTAGTATTTCTTGTTCATTCCATATTGCTTATTCTTGTATTTAATTCCAGTATTTTTGTTATTGCGTATCTTTTATACATGTATATTATATCTTGTATATTCACATCTATTTACTGTTACATATTTATATCATTGATTAGAACTGTTGTTAGAGATGTACTTTGCTCCATTCTTGACTGGAAAATATTTTTCAGAGAATCCGGAAGATTGGTGTCCGACATACTATGGAATTAGACCTATAGATGGTGCAAACTTGGACCTACTAGTTCTGGAGTGATTGCCGGGAGGTTTATCTGGATCACTAGTTTTTCATAGTTAGTTTCTTTAGCATTTTGGTACCGGATTTCTTTTCGACCTATAGTATGAGTTTGGATATTGTTTCTATTGTTGTTAATATATATTTTGAATGTATAGTTAGACTTCCTTCATATCTTCTCATGATTTTAGAATTATGATTGAGTTTTGTGTTTTGTGAGATTATTAGATAGTATAGTTGACCAATACAGCGTTCTACCGCCGATGCTGCGGCATAAGCTAGGCGTTATTCCATACTTGCATCCCTACACCGGGTGCGGGTCGTGACAGTATTGAATCTCAACTTAGTACCCAAGTGCTCGTGTAAGCTTCTCCAAAAATGAGACGTAAAATGGGTATCACGATCTGACACTATACTTGCTGGAACTCCGTGCTGCCTTACTATATTTTGCATATACATATTTGCTAACTGCTCTGTGGACTGCCCTACTCGGACGGGAAAAAAATATGCCACCTTCGTGAATCGATCTACTATTACCCAAACTGCATCACGTCCATTAGGGGATCTAGGTAAGCCGGTCACAAAGTCCATCGTAATGTGTTTCCACCTCCATTCTAGAATAGGTAGGGGTTGCAATAATCCTCATGGTCTCTGCTGCTCTGCCTTCACCTGCTGACATATGAGACATCATAAAATGAACCGAGCTATCTCTCTTTTTATTTTGTTCCATGAAATTTTTTGCTTGATATCATAGTACATCTTCGTGCTTCTTGGATGAATAGAATATTAAGAACTGTGTGCCTCGGTCATTACTTTCTGTCAGATATCTCCACTTGGCATAAAAAGACGGTTTCCAAATCTAAGTATTCCATCTTCGTGAATCCTTAATTCCTTCTTAAGGCCTGACTCACATTCTGTCATCAGCTTCTGAATTTGAGAATCTTCTGCTTGAGCCGTCTTGATCCTCTCCACCAAGGTTGACTGTATCTGGAGACTGGATAGTACTCCCGCTCCTTGAGGTAACACTACCTCGATGCTTATCTCTCGAAGATCTTCTAATATGTGCTTATGTGTTGTCAAAACGAATGTGCTACCTCTCCTACTTAGAGCATCTGCCACTATATTTGCCTTGCCTGGATGATACTGAAGTGCTACATCATAATCACCAAACAATTCTAGCCACCTCCTCTGCCTCATGTTCAGATCCTTTTGGGTGAATATATACTTTAAACTCTTATGATCTGTGAATATCTCCACCCGATCGCCATATAGGTAGTGCCTCTATAGCTTGAGCGCAAATAATACTGCTACTGACTCCAAATCATGTGATGCATAATTTTTCTCATGATCTCGAAGCTGCCGAGATGCATAAGCTATCACTTTCCTGTGCTGCATCAACACACACCTGAGTCCTTTCCCAGATGTGTCACAATAAACTGTGAACCCTCATGATCCTACTGGAAGTGTAAGGATCGGTGCTGATAACTGTTTCTCTTTCAACTTCTCGAATGCTTCTTGGCACTCTGTCGTCTAAAAAATTTTTACCTCCTTGCGGGTTTGACGAGTCATTGTTGTTAAAATCTGCGCAAAGTCTTCCATAAACCTCCGGTAATATCCCGCTAATCCTAAAAAACTTTGCACATCTGCTACTGTCTTTAGGACTGGCCAATTCTATACTGCTTCTACCATTTTGGGGTCCACTGATACTCCTGTTCCTAAGATGATGTTCCCTAAGAATGACACATGACGTAACCAGAATTCATACTTACTGAGCTTGGCATATAACTGATGCTCCCTTAGGATTTGCAACACTCTCCGAAGATGTTCTTCATGCTCTTCTTCACTATTGGAGTAGACAAGAATGTCGTCTATGAATACCACTATAAATTGATCTAGGTATGGCATGAAGATACGATTCATCAAATCCATGAATATTGCTGGCGCATTAGTCAATCTGAATGGCATAACTAAAAATTTGTAATGACCATATCGAGACCAAAATATTGTCTTCGGTAAAGTTTGCTCTCAGACCCCTACTTGATAATATCCTGATCCAAGGTCTATCTTGGAAAATACTTTTTCGCTCAATTAGTCAAACAAGCCATCAATCCTAGGCAATGGATACTTATTCTTCATTGTTACTGCATTCAGCTGCTTATAGTCAATACACAACCGTGTCGTCCCGTCTTTCTTCTTTACTAGAAGCGCTGGTACTTCCCATGGTGATCTACTAGTCCGAATAAACTTCTTCGCCTTCACTTCTTCCACATATTGATATAGCTGGTTGAGTTCCATCGGTGACATATTGTAGACCTTGCTGAAAATTGGTTCTGCTCCTGGCCTCAATTCTATGCAGAACTCCACTTCTCTTATAGGGGGTAATCTTGGAAGATCTTTCGAAAATACATCAAGAAATTCTTTAATTATTCTGGGAAGCTGATCTCCAATTCCCGCTACTGCTTCTATGTCATCTTCATGATAGTCCCTCAATGTTCTGTTGAAGATAAACTCTTTCTTGCCCGGGATGTTAAACAACACTCTACCCCTACGGCAATCTATCATCGCATGACTGTCTCTCAACCAGTCCATGCCTAGAATAACGTCAAAATTACCCATAGGGAACTCGATAAACCTTACAGGTAATAAATTCCTGCATACTATGATTGGACATACTAGACATACTCTATCAACTCCTACGAGACTATTAACAGTGAGTATATTCAGCCTCTCTGGCAATGCCTTGGACTCCAATCTAATACGTGTCATAAATTGTGCACATACAAATGAATGGGATGCTCCCAAATCAAATAATGCTTTGGCAGAAAAAGATGTAACGAGAATATTACTTGCCACTACGTCACCTAATGCCAAAGCCTCCTCCAGAGATAGGGTAAAAGCTTGCCCTTGGCCTTGCAGTGCTCCTTGTTGCTGCCCCCCTTGGATATGCCGTTGTGTCCTCTGCTGCCCATACTGCTGATTCCTCTGCTAGTTGTACATCTGAGTTTGCGTTGGTAATAGACGCTGAGCTAAAGGCCTGACTGCCAGTGCTGGTCCCCTGTACTGAGCTGCCCCTAGTGCTTGTAAGGCTAATCACTACACAGACCCTTCAACCCTCTGCATCATCGGACAATTGGCGATCCGATGGTCTGGACTACCACATCGTAGACACAAGCCTTATGCTACCCTATACAAAACTTTGGTATGGCCTCCCTTGCCACAATACGTACATCTGATTGTGGCTCCAAATCATTGTTGTTATTATTGCCTCGGCTGATATGGCTGAGCTGGTGCTGTTGTTGCCGATGCCACTGGCCTCCTCGACGCTATGTCATAAATATGAATGCCAGAAAATGGTGATGACGTCCGTTATGCTAGTCTTCCTCATTCGATCTGTGCATGAGACCTCTTCTGGCCTCCTGTCCTCGATGTTAACCTCTGTATTGTCATCTCATGTCAACTGGATGCAATCAATACTTCATCAAAGGTCTGGTAGTTATTATCCTCTACCAGTTGTTGAATTTCCAGATGAAGGTCAAACTAAAACCTTATCGCTCGCTCTAGTTATGTTGCTACCATTGTTGGGGAAAACCTGCTAAGCCTGCAGAACTCTGTTGCGTAGCCATCTACTTTCCTCCCATACTATTTAAGATTGATAAACGTCTATTGTAGCTCATATTGCTCTACCACTCAAAATACTTGACCTGAAACGGGTTCTAAGTTGTCCCATGAGACAGGTTGTCGTAAACCAATTTTTTTTGTTGCTAACCAATCTTTTGCAAGGTGGTGGAGTTGCAATTGGACCCGATCAACTTGTTCATCAGCTGGGACCCTTGCTTGTGTTAGTATTGTCTCAATGTTCTGCAGCCAAGCATCTGTAGTAATGGCATCTTCCCCGCCATCAAAGTACCTAGGTTGAGTCGGAAGAACCTCACCGATGCCCCTGAGTCTGTTCTAACACTTCTCTCTCTTTAATCCTTAATGCAACAAGACATTATTCTCCTACTGCTGAAGCTACTGATATTGTTGAGCCACCATCATTCCTCGAATAATCTCTAGCAATGTCAGTGTATCAAGTGATACTGGCATTGCTGGTACTAACGGGGGTACTGGAACTTTTGGTACACATTGTTCCTCGTACTCCTCTACTAGTTCTACCATGATCCCTCCAAGAACAAGTGATTTATCTCGTTGTGGGCCAACAGATCCTTGTCCTACTGAAACTACTGGTGCTCTAACCATTGATTCTGGAGAAGCCCTAAATAAAAGGACATAAGATAAATCAAGAATAGGAAAAAAAAAGGATCGAAGAATCAATGGTACAGAAGTTAAGCTGAGTTCGAGGAGACTGATTCAGGATTTCAATTAGGAACATATTTGATTAAGATTTTCTATAATTAGGCCACCCCACAAGTCTAAAAAATGGATATGCATGGGCCACTATTAAAACCTTGTCATGCCCCAAATTCAGAATACTAGAGAGTGGAAAAAAGACTCAGCCAACCATACCTTCCAAAAATACAGAAGCAACACACAATATGTTAAAATTGTCTAGAGACGAGGGGGTGTATACTACAATCAAGACTTCTAGGGTCAAGAACTTCTATATCTCAATTATTCAAACAATTAGCAATAATATATAATATTTCAGAATAAGTAGTAAAGCATCCACAACGTCGTATTAGAATATTCTAGAGATCTAGCAATACAAATAATATACCAGATACACCATCAAAAGTATATATGACAATGAGTCAGCTGTAGTCTGATATATTACAGTCATGTAGGGAACTAGTGTCCAGATTATCCGGCTAACAAGAGCTGGTTAGATAAACGCCCAAAATATTATAGTTTATAAAAGACGAGCAGTGAATGAAGGAACCCACTCGTAACCCTCAGCATCCATCCTTCTGGTTCCTACCATCAGTGAGGGTGAGATACGCTTGATCCTCAGGTGCGGACTCTAAACCTGGCAATGCAAAACCATTGGGGTCAGACCCCAAATAGCAAGTACCACAAAGGAAGCACGAAATGATGAAACAAAATCAGTTCTATAGCATGAGATGCTTAAACCAACAATCAATGGCATATGTCCCATCAGTGACATCACACAACACCCTTTCACCAAACAAGGACAGGAAGTGCCATATAACATCAAGATAGAATACGTCCCTTGATTATGGTCAATCTAGAATAACTTGCGTAGTAGTTTCAGTCCATACGTTATCGTAACACAATAGTGCAACCCAACAACCAAACAAGGACATGAGTTAAACTATCATGGCACAATAGTCTATGTCCCTAATTCCACTCAACAGAAGGCACAATACACAATCATGGATACAATATTAAGTATAATAACCTAGTTATAACAAATAGTTTTGATCCGTGTCCCATTGTAACACAACAGCAAAACTCAATAACCAAACAAGGACATGAGTTGAACTTTCATGCTACAACGATCCACTTCTCTAACTAAAATAAATTTAACGGCCAAACATGTGTTACGGCTTGATATATGATCTCTGGGTTATTCCAGTAATGCAATATATAAGTATTCTTATATCATGCCATAATCGAGCAGGATTGGCTGAACCAATGATATACAAGCAAGAATATATGATGCACCAGTCCTTTCCAAGGGCCCTGAGATAATTAATTATCAGTAGTAGTTCCAGGCTTTCTATAGGAAAGATATTGGTTTGACTTATAATTAAGTCAGATACTACAGTCCACTGGTGCGGATGATATACAGTATCCGTGGTGGCCAGCCATTACTCCCAGCTCACTTAGGGTGGTTCGATATGCTCGATCTTGAGATACCGTTTCCTTCCAATGCTCTATAAATTAAGTTGCCTAATTAACCCTAGGTGATTCAGAATCTCATAACGTGGTCACATAAAAATTTCTTCCTAAATGGCATACTTTAAGTACGGGCACTCTTGATACGAATCCACATTGTCACTTAAAAGTTAAATCTAGATTCACCCAAGTGTGATGCAACAATCAATACTATCTAGCCACGGCTAAAGTCACTATCCAACTACCATATCCGTGCAAGAAAATAATTACATATATCACGTAGCAAGTGTATGTGGCACGATGGCTCACTATATATCAAGTAGCAATCTTGGTGCGATCAAGTGTATCAGCAAAGATATAATAGTCAGGGCAAGAACGAATTTTAGTATCAAGGTTATAGTCAAGTTATCAAGTAGCATTGTATTCAGGATAGGATATTCAAATAATGGTCACATTAATTTGCCACTTTATTATATCAATAGATAAAATAAGAGTAGTGCGAGGACCCCCCTCGAGATCAGATCCACAATCCTTAAACCAAATAAGGACCGGGATTGCAAACCCTCCCTCGAGTTGAACTACGCCCCTTATTTTGTCCAATGTATAATAAGGTGATCCAGGAAAAGTAGCCTAATTAGCAAGTAAGTACATATAAGGCCATATCTACAGGGCTCATGCCAGGTGCTTAGTCATCTAGCACATGGTCACATTTGGGTCATACAAGTTATTTCTAAGATTAACACATAGCATCACAATCGTTTAATCAATATCAACTTTAAACCAAGCAAGTGTCCAAATTATGCAAGAAATAATAGGCGCATAGGAGCAAAGGAGCATAGCAAGGTGTCACATAACATCGAGGCCGCATAGGATCAAAGCCGCATAAGGTCAAGGCCGCATAAGGTCAAGTCCGTATAGACAGAGCAAAGTCCACTCTTCGGGAAACGTATGATGTAACAAACAATAAATACAAGTCAAGTCAAGTCAAAAAAGTAACTGATATCACATATGGTAAAATGTGTGTCAGAAGAAAAGATAAATTATGAAAGTCTTGCTAAGTCAGTCAGAAGTTATGCGTCCAGAAGGAGAGGGACACATAGCTCCGGGCCACATAGCCAACGAGGCCGTATACTCCTCTTGGCCGCATACACACTTTGTCGCATGAAATCTTTTTGGACTTAGTAAAATTTTATTCGATCAAGTTCATACATTTGGCCAAGGGCACATGTGCAAATTCAGTCATGCGTCCAACAGGGTTGGCCACATGCTGACTTGAGATGATAATTCTAGGCCGCATAGACGCTTCGTACCGCATAGCACTCCTTCGTCTCCACCAATCAGCAGCTTTTTGGCCTTGGCTAAAAGCTCAAAAATGATTTTTTTTTCTTCCATAAAAATCTCAAATGATGCCCAAATCCAGCAAAGTAAAGTTCTAAACTACTCAAAATCAAGTTCTCATCAACATAGAGTAACAAGTTTTTAAAATATTTAGTTTTAAGAGATCAGAGCTAAAGAACACACAAGAACACAAAGAAAATCCTAAAACTTAAAACTTAGATCTACACTAATCCATCCACCAAATCCAAAAATACCAAGTTATAATGCTTGGGGAATCATATAAGGAACATAATGGAACAAAAATATAAAGGGTTTCTTAATTTCTTGCAAGATATACTTGCCTATGGGGGGAGGAAAACCTAAGAAAGAGAATGAAGGAGGATAAATGAGGGAAGAGAGTGAAGTTGGGTTATATATGGAGGGTTTAAGGTTTGGACCATGGGTTCAAATCATGATAAAACTAAACCAAACAAATAAACCAAGAGACAAGTGAACCTAAGAATGGGTCTAGTCTCTCTACAACATACGACTATGTTAGCAAGAAAATAATTACGCTCCAAATACGTATATTAGGAATGGGGAGTGACAGGGAACATCAGGAAACCTTCAAAAATTTACGGTTTCGCGTTTGGTGGAGTATACGGTTATGGGGTAGAAAAATAGTGGTTTCGAAATTAGTTTATAAACTAGGTTTTTCTTTGATTTCCAATCAATTTTTCCTAGTATTTAGTTTACGATTTGTAATAGGATTAGGCTTGATCGGAAGAGACCTAGATAAGGGTAACATTGCAAAAGATTGGGTTGAATTTGGTTCAAGATTGGTTGAGATTCAATCCATCAAAATCGTGAGTTTCTATGCTTAATGAGCCGCGGGTTGGGGGAGGGAAGAGTCGGTTTTGTGGGAATAGTTGCTGCTTAGTTGATGTTGCTATTGTATGTTGT
Source organism: Iris macrosiphon (assembly GCA_036927795.1). Taxonomy (NCBI): domain Eukaryota; kingdom Viridiplantae; phylum Streptophyta; class Magnoliopsida; order Asparagales; family Iridaceae; genus Iris; species Iris macrosiphon. The sequence continues at coordinate 112,416,552 of JAYESA010000006.1, read as the reverse complement.
TGTTGTGTGTTTTGATTGTTTCATTTTGTTCTCTTTTTCTTTCTTTCTTTTTTTCTTTTTTTCTTTTTTTCTTTTTTCCTTTTCCTTTCCTTTTTTTTTTATTTCTTCTAGCATTTTATTTATTTCTTTTATATTTAAAATTTTGTTCTTAAATCTATTTATAGATACAATTTCCCATATATATTTTTATTTGACGTTTATTTCTAATTTGTTTTATTATTGATGTTATCATTATTATTTACATTTATTAGTTTCTTTTCTATATTTTTTTTAATATTTATTGGTAACTATTTTTTCTTTCTATTTATTTATCAATAGTTAAGTTCTTTTTTATCTATTCAAACTTTTCAATATCTATTATTATTAAAATTTGTTTATATACAAGTATACAAATATATATATATATGTATAAACAAAATTTTATTTATTTCTATTGTATTATTAAGCTATACTTATATATACTTCCTATTTTATTACGTTTATTTTATTATTCATAATTAATTAGCTAAAATAAATTAAATTTTGAGAAATTTTACATTCTACCCAACTTATAAAAAATGTGTTCTCGAAATTAACGCTAAAGCATGATTAAGGATATGAAGATGTCATGCGACAGAAAAGAATTAAGTACAAAATATTGTACCTCAAATTCGGAAAGGTGAGACAAAAATTATGCATTATATTTCTAGGGTTGGATTAATCTACTTTATGCGAGGTATTATAGCACGAATAAGTTCGGGCTCGAGAGTAACTAGCATATAGAATCGAGATAGAGAAGAAGTACAGTAGGGATATAAGAATCCGAGAAAAATGGTGTTGATTGAAAAAGAATAATCGTTACTTCTTATAGCACCTATAAGAATTTATTGGTAAGGTTAATGCATACCTATAACTGCTCAACCATTATATCATATAACCTCTACAGCTAGCTATACTTCTAAAATCCTTTATCATAATGGAGGTCATGCAAACGAAATGGTAATAATAACTATAAGGCCATACCTGCATCTACGGCTTCCTGAGCTCATGTCCCTACAATGGTCATGATGAATGCTTGACCATCTCTCTGGTTATCCAACTGGGTTCTGGTCCTTTCAAACTTAGCAGATTGGGGAGGTAGTGGTGATCCTCTCTGAAAATGCTCCAATTGCTGGCTGGTGAGGTGCCGGAAGTGTTGGCCTTATTATTGGTTGTGGGAGAGCCAAAGCCTGCTGCTCGGGACAACCTCTATCCATATGTAGTCCAGATCCAAACCTCAGACAATGTCCCAATCGGGTCCGACAATCTCTTTAAATGTGACCTAACTTCCCACAGTAGTGGCAAAGGGGCTTCTCTCAGGGCTGATAGGGTCCCGCTCTCTGCTATTGCTGCTGTTGCTGTTGTTGTTGATGTGCCAAAGGACGTCTAATGAGTCTGCCCTGAGGTACTCTAACTTGTGCAGTTGCTGGTGTGGGGCATCTTTGCATCTGTTGTGTCTCCTTTAAGAGGAGCTATTGGCTTCTCGCTTTCTCCAGAACTGTTGCATGGGATATCCTTTACTGTGCGCTAATGAAGTATCGAATGCCAGGGGATAGCCCACGGTGGAAATTATTGGCTCTCTACATCTCTGTGGGGATCAACATCTTGCCAAAATGACTTTGTCGGCTAAACTTTGCGTCATACTCGTCCACCATCATGTTCTCTTGCTTAAGGTGAAGGAACTGCTCATAGAGGACATCATGAACATTGGTAGGGAAAAACCTTTCTTTGAAAAGTTTGCAGAACTCCTCCCATGTTTGGTTGGTGCCATATTGTTTCTGCTCGGCCTTCCACCAGTGGTGAGTGTTGCCCTCAAGCAACAGGTCTACTGTTGTCATCCATAGGTGCTCTGGTAACTGGGACGCCTTTAATAACTTCTTGGTGCTAATGAGCCACTCGGAGACTTCTAACAGAGTCTCCATACCTCTGAAGTGGTTTGGGTTCATCTGAGTGAAACCCTTGATACTGTCCTCATAAGGTCGTAGTGTTGGGACTGGTGCTGGTATAGAGGTTGGTGGTGGGGTAGGTGGCATATTCATTGCAGCTATAAGATCTTGTCTCAGTAGTTCTGCCAATGAGCCTGCATCATAGCCTACATGAGCTGGGTTGTGGTAACATTCTCGTCAGGATACAAAAACTGCAAAGGTGGTACAAGAGGCATCTGTACAGTGAACTAAGACAAAAATTGGGGTGTTGGTGGTGGCATACTCCCACCTTGGAAATTTGTATTCTACTGTGCCAGATGCCCCACCGAAGGCGCTGAAATTTGGAAGTCCTACTGAATCGATGGTGGTGTTTGGCCTGCCTGTGATGATTGTCCTGGTTGGAGTGGTGTAGTCGAGGACATCATCGAGGAAGGCAGAGCTCTAGATTCCTTCTGAGTTGCTGAGTGGCCTGTAGTGATGGCGAGGGTAGCAACATATCCATTAGGAGGATTCATCTCACTGGGTGCTCTTTGTGCTCCTCTTCACTACTGGAATAGACTTGAATGTCATTTATGAAAACCACCATGAACTGATCTAGATATGGCATAAAAATACGGTTTATCAAATCCATAAATATCGCTGGAGCATTAGTCAGTCCGAATGCATAACTATGAATTCGTAATGCCCATATTATGACCTAAATGATGTCTTAGGTATGTCTTACTCTCAAACTCTTACTTGATGGTACCCTGATCGAAGATCGATCTTAGAGAAAATCTTGGCTTTACTCAGCTGATCAAATAAATTATCGATCCTTGGTAATAGATACTTGTTTATTACTGTTACAGCGTTCAACTGTTTGTAGTCGATACATAACCTTGATGACCCATCCTTCTTCTTTACTAGAACCACTAGTGCTCCCCAAGGTGATCCACTAGCTCGAATAAACTTTTTTTACTTCAGTTCTTCTATTTGTTGGTACATTGTGTCTAGCTCTGATTGTGCCATTTGGTAAACTTTATAAGATATTGGTCCTACTTCAGGAATCAACTCTATACAAAACTCAACATCTCTTACTGGGGGTAACCCTGGTAGTTCTTATGAGAAGACGTCTAAGAACTCATTAACTATCTCAGGGAGTTGTTCTTCTGCTAATACTGTCGCTGCGATCCTTTCTTCATGATGGTCTCCCATAGATCTATCAAAATGTTACCTGCCACCACGTCACCCAATGCTAAAGCCTCGTCCAAAGAAAAGGTGAATGCATGCCCTTGGTCCTACTGTGCTTCTCATTGTTGTCTCCCTTGGTGACGTTGTTATGGCCTCTATTGGCCCTGCTGCTGATTCTGCTGCTGCTGGTACATCTTAGCTTACGTTAGTAATGGACGCTGAGCTAATGGCCGCACTGCTATTACTGGCCCTCTTTGTTGCACTGATCCTGGTGCTAGCGGTACTGGGAATTGCTGAACTGGCCTCCCTGGCCTCTACATTATTGGACAATTGACAATCTGATGATCTGGACTATCACACCTCATATACAACCCATTGGATGCCCCACATACATCTCTAGTGAGGCCTCCTTTGCCACAATAAGTACATCCCGCTAGTTCTCTATGTCTTTGTTTTTATTATTGTTGTTGTTGTCGTAGCTGCTGCCGAGCCGGTACTGTCATCGTCGAAACTGTCGCCCTCCTTAGCACTGAATGATGGAAGCAAATGCAAGGCGATGGTGCTTACATCCGAGGTACTCCCCCTCCGTTCTGAGCATCAGACCTCTTCTGGCCTCCAGTCCTTGCCGATAACCTCTACATGGTAAGCTCGTGCCTCCGAGCTGCTATTAGTACTTCTTCATAAGTCTGGTAGTCGTACCCCTCTACCAGTTGTAGATACTCCAGATGAAGTCCTTGCCGATACCACATTGCTCTATCCAACTCTGTAGCCACCATAGTCAGAGCGAATCTACTCAGGCTAAAAAACTTGGCTGCATATACATCCATTGTTCTATCAGCCTGCTTAAGACCGATAAATCTCTATTGGAGCTCATACTACGCTACGACTCCAAAATATTTAGCCATGAATCGAACCCTAAAATTATCCCAAGAGATAGGATGTCTCAAGCCAACCTCTACTGACGTCCACCAGTCACGGGCAAGGTCCTGAAGCTATCTGGTCAACTTGTCCATCAGCCGGAACCTTCGGCGCCGCCAGAATGACTTCGATGTCTTGGAGCCATGCATCTTCCATAATGGTTTCCTCCATGCCGTTAAAGTATCTTGGGTTAAGTCGGCAAAATCTAACCGACGCCCTCGAATTAGTCCTTCCTTCTCTTTATAGGGCCGTTTGTAAACCCTGACTCAACAACGCATTCTGCTCTAGTTGTTGAAACTGTTGATGTCGTTGCACAGCCATCTAATGCTGCTGCATAGACATCATTCCCTGAAGGATCTCCAGTAATACCGGGGTGTCAAGTACCGTTGGTACTGCCGGTACTACTGGGGGTTCAGGGATCTCAGGGGCTGGTTGCTCAACATGTCCAACTTCCGGTTCCACCTTGCCAGCTTGTTCAACTACTGGCTCTACTCGAATCTGACTTTGAACAGGTGCTACCTCCTATTGTTTCCCAGGAGAACCATGTCCTACCATACCTGCTGCTTCAGTAACTGAAGAAGCCCTAAAGAAAAGGATAAGAAACATCAAGAACAAGAAGGGAAGGATCAAGGAAACAATTGATTCGATAGTCAAGCAAGGCTTCGAGAAGAACTAATTCAGGATTTCAAAGGCACGTGTTTGATTAAGACTAATATGATCATAACACCCCACAAGTCTGAAAATACAGACCTGCATGGGCCACCACTAAAACCTTGTTACGCCCCAGTGTTAGGGTATTATGATCTGCGTGCCATAGTTAAATAACTAGTAGCAATAACTTTTAGAGCTGCGCAATATTCGTTAAATAACGAGTAGCAATAACTTTTAGATACGCAATATTGTGCTTCATTAGAGCTGCGCAATATTCGTTATAGACGCCTACGTTTTATTTTAATAAATTCAATATCCCTCGATTGTCCATTCCTACTTGAATTTTAGGCGCAACCACAACCTAATTTCCTAGAACCCAAATTAGGGTATTAGCCTAGACCAAGCCTGCTACGCTCATGACACTTGTGTCCCACCCAAATCTAGTTCCATGTGTCTTCAACGCATTAGAAGACACCATGCGCATTATTTTTAATTAATTAAATTTAAGGCCAATTTTACCCAAATCAGGAGTTAACACCAAGCCCATATGCACCCTTCTACGTGGACCAACCCCCACCCCAATGAGACCAGACAGGCCCAAGCTGAGGTCAGCCCATAAATTCTGTACATATATAAATATGCAATCCCTTCACTTGAAACCCTAAAATCCATCACCACCCTCAAAAACCTAGCCGACTAACCAAACCCTAGCCTCTCCCACTCCGACTTCGCAAACACCCCACCACCACATCAGTCGCCACTCCAACTGCCCGACCGCCGCCTGTATCAAACCCGACTACCCCAGACTCTCTCCTCAGACTAGCTATCGGTGCGTGTGACATGCATCATGGTTAGTACGTAATTCAGGATTATTTCAGGGTAGAGACTTGGCATTTAGATACGGGGTATGCACGTCAAGTATTTGACTTGTATATCTACATTAGGCGGGGAGGACGACTAGTAGGCGTATGGGACACCCACCCCCTTTATACAGATACCGCACTCGACGGAGTGATACGGACGTATATATATATATATATATATATATATATATATATATATATATATATATATATATATATATATATATATTACAGATACCACGTTCTATAGAGTGTTGGATGTTACTTGGTGATATTACAGATACCACACTATATAGAACGTTGGACGTTATTGTATTCCTGCGCCCGTGTTATAGGGGGCATATGTGGCATATACTAGTCGGTTGTCACGACTGGTGAATTACGTCAGCATATGTCTAGCCTACACCTTTCCATATACTCACAGTTGTCCTCATATTGCATTCACTTATATGGTTAGCACACCCTTTATTGTATTTATTTTATTCAGTATTTATATATGGCATGCTTCTATGTATCTTGCTACATCCTTCTGAGGACCTAGTACCTTTCTAGATTTGGACGAGGCATATTATACCACAGTGTATGGCCCAGGACAGGAGACTAGGTACGCTACAGCTGAGGAGCTAGAGGTGTTACCGTCAGAGTTTCTGTGATCACTTGGTAGGCCTTCTGCCTAGGATTGGGAGCATCATTATCTAGTCAGTCGATGTCATAGTCATTATCTTTATTCTATTATTTTAATATTTTATTTTATCATAGTAGTGGGTTTGTTCCCACCAGACATTCTTGGTTGTACTATGATATTTTAAGACTGGCATTTATCTTCCAGCATTTATTATCAGTACATTCCTGTTGTTTATATTGTGGATGAGATTAGATTACTTGTTGATGATTTATATGGGACATATTAGTATTTAGGACAACGTAGCACTCTTCGTTAGGATCCATTAAATTGGGATATCCTCGGAGATGTGACAGCTGGCTATTGCCACGTGGCCTAGTCCCGTGTATTTTTGGGACTGGGGTGTGACATGGTTTTAGTGGTGGCCCATGCAGGTCGACTTATTTGCTTGTGGTATGGTACCATGCCCAGTGATCCTGCAATAGGATAGAAATTACTAGGTCTCATCCACTTTGATTTTGTCTTTGAACTTCCTCCGTATTGCTTCTAAATATCTGCATCATGTTTGCTTGATTTCTGTCACCACCCCATTTCCAGAGCCGGGTATTTTTTTATTTTAATTTGGTTAATTGTGTATTATTTATAATGTATTGTATTTATATTTAATTAGTGATTGTATTATTTTTATTTGATTGTTTTAGGGTTTTGGCTAGCCTGGACCCATGTCAGACCCTAGTGGACCCATGTTCGACCCAGCCCACACCCTTGTGAGACATATTTTTGGGTTTTAGAATATTTATTATATTTTTAGTGGGTTAGTTGGAGAGATTTGGAGTTAGTTTGAGTGCTTTTGGAACCTGAAACCCAAGTTAGGAGGGCATTTTGGGTATTTTGGACTTTGGAAACCTACTTTACATGGCCGACCCTATTCCCACAGCCCCCTACCCGTGAAACACAGCAGCCCCCCTTTCTCTTCTTCTTCACTTCTTCTTCTTCTTCTTCTTCTTCTCCACTCTTTCTTTCTTCTTTCCTTCTTCCAACCTCAAGAAAGTAAGTTTTTTCCATTTTCTTTCCTTCCTCCTTTCATTTCTTCTACTTATGTGAACCCTAACCCTACATTTTTCCGTAACCTAGGTGGGTAGAGCTTAGATTTGGTGTTGGAGCTTGGATTGGAAGCTTGGAAGCTAGTTGTGGTGGATTGGAGACTTTGGCTTGGGATTCCAACTCCCAAGAGGTAAACCCTAATTTTTTTTCCCTTCTAATTACTCTTATATAGTGTAATTAATAGTTTAGAACCTTCCTAGACCTTAGGGCTACCCGTGGGAGGAAGTTGGAACTAGTTTGGTTGAGTTTAGAGACTTTAACATTAGATTTTGTGTCGATTTCGGGTGGAATCCAAAATTGGCAAAATTTTGGGTGATGCCCTAGGTTAGATGGACCTAGGTAGACGTTGTCGGGTGTCTTGAGGGTGAGTGCGTGTCTCCGTTCGGACACGTGAAGTCGTGTCGCAGAGAAATGGGCGTTTTGGGCATTTTTGGGGTTTTCGTCGCCGCCGATTCTAAGTGCGTGCGCATTTTTGCCACGAACCTAGAATCGATGCGGTATCATTTTTTCTAGGATCTAGGCATCGTTTAGAACCCGTGGATAAATTTTGGGCCGATTCCGAGTTGATTTGGTGTGCATTTCAGGAGGTTTTCTCAACCGCACACCGCGTGTTCGTCGAAATGACCGAACGGCCATTTCGACTCGGTTTCCTAGTTTCAGGCTTGTGCGCGCGTTGGGTTAGCATCGGGGAGTGTGTGCTAGAATTCTCGGGTTATATTTTATATATATATAGGTGTTTATGCGTGTCGGGGTCGTTGGGTGGGCGTTGGTGGAGTATTGTGAGCGTTGTGCGTTGTGGTGTGTTGTATTTATATATATATATATGTATATATATATATTTGTATGTGTGTCTATATATGTATATATATTTATATATATGTGTGTTTTTATGTGTTTGTGAGTGTGTTAGTGAGTGTTTGTGTGAGTGTGTGTTGGTGTTAGTGTATGTGTAGGTGAGTGTGTGTGTGAGTGTGAGTGAGTGTTTATATATATATATATATATATATATATATATATATATATATATATATATATATGAGTTTGTGTATGTGTGTATATTTATACATGTATGTGTGTATGTGTATATATATATGTATATTTGTGTGCGTGGTTGTGTGTTTGTGAGAGTGTGTCTTAGTGTGTGTGAGAGTGTGTGTGTGAGGGTGTGTGAGAGTGAGTTTCTGTGAGTGAGTGTATATATATATGTTTGAGTGTGTGTGTATATGTATATATATATATATATATATATATTAGTGTGTGTGTATATATATATATATAGATATGTGTTTGTGTATAAAAGTGTGTCTGTGTTTGTGCATGTATGTGTGTGTGTGTATTTATATGTTAGAGTGTGTGTGTTAGAATATATATATGTTAGAGTGTGTGTGTTAGAATATATATATGTTAGAGTGTGTATATATATATATGTATGATTGTATATATATATATATATATATATATATATATATATATATATATATATATATATATATATATATATATATATATATATATGTATTATATGTGTGTGTGTCTGTGTGTGATTGTGTTTGTGTGTGTGGTCGTGTGTGTGCGTGTGGCTGCGAAGGGGCAGCGAGCAGCGGGGGAGGCAGCGCAGCGCGCTGCCAGCATGCACAGCAGCTGATGTGCTGTGCACAGCAGCTGCACAGCAGCAGCAGCAGCAGATTATACAACAGCAGCAGCAGTTTTATGTAGCAGCGTTATGTAGCAGCAGCAGCAGTGCAAGCTAGCAGCAGCAGCAGTACAAGCCAGCAGCAGCAGCAGTACAAGCATGCAGCAGTAGCAGCGAGGCAAGTAGCGAGGGAGAGTGAGTTTTATAGATAGATTGGTAGATAGATAGATTGGTTGATAAATAGTTAGATGAATAAGATAGAAAGATAGATAGATAGATTCATAAATAGATAGATATATAGATATATAGGTAGATAGATAAATAGATATATGGATCGATAGATACATAGATAGCTAGATTGATAGATAGATATATAAGTAGATAGATAGATAAATAGATAGATAGACATAGATAGTTAGATAGATAATTACCTAGATATACTAGATAGATAGATAAATAGGTACACACATACATAGATTAATATATAGTTAGATAGTTAGATAAATAGATGGATAGCTAGCTAGATAGATAGATGGATGGATAGATTTAGATAGATAGTTAGATAGATATATATCTATAGGTATAGATATATAAATACATATAGCTAAATATATATTATAGCTAGATATATATATGTATAGGTAAGGTAAGATATATAAGGTATGTGTATATGTGTGTATGTGAGATATATATATATGTAGATACCTAGGTATATGCATATATGTATTAGATATATATATTTTAGCCTAGATTATAGCTAGATATATATATATATGTTTATGCATAGTTAGTTAGCTATAGGGGTAGTAGGGTTGAGTTTAGAGAGGTATCTCAATACCTTGAGATATCCAAGGTATTGAGTTTCGAGCGAGGTTTTTGAGCAATTGCCTAGGTTTGAGTTTAGAGATAGGTTTTTATGTATATGTGTATATATTTACGCATGCTGGCATAGGTTTTAGCGGGAATAGGCGGGGCGTATAGCGTAGGGTGAGGTATCGGATACCGAGGGTATCCCAGTATCTCATGGAGGCGAGTTTGAGGGTTTATTAGCTTAATGACCTAGTTTTGACCTAGAATTTTAGAGGCACCATAGTTTGACCTAGAGTTGACCGTAGTTGACTCGGTTGACTGCCAAAGTCAACTTTTGATCTAGTTTTGACCCAGGGTTGACTTTTTGGACCCCGAGTTGACTTTTTGACCCAGATTTTACCGATTTGACCCGTTTGACCTAGAACGACCCTAGAAGCCTATTTTTTTAATTATTTTATATCTGTTTAACTCATTAGAAACCTGTTTAACCTTGTTTTTCGCAATAGGTCTTTGTGACACCAGTTCGGATCGTCAGTTGCTCAAGACGTCAGGCGAGTACATTCTCTGATAGTTTTCATTATCTGATGATTATTATGATTCAGCTTCTAGTATAGTATCATCTAATTTTTTTGGCACAACACGGGACACGGACTGGTATTTCTGGATTCATTTACTTGCGACACGTATTTTTCATATTTTTGGCCTCTATTCTGGAATCACTACTGGCATCACCTACAGGCATCACTCATGTTTCAGGCTGGACTCATACTTGATTTACGTGTCGGGTCTTGGATTCACTTGTATTAGTCGGGGCGGGGAAATACTCGAGTAGACATGTAAACATTCACATCTGGAATCATCAGGAATCACTCCCTCTGGTCTAATCTAGAATGATAGCAGCCGCGCACCCAGTGCGCGGTGAGCCGTACTTACCCCTAGCCGTTTACATGTCGAAACAAGTATTTCAAAGACACCGAGTTCATTCTTTATAGTCTGGACTCACTTGCATTTCTTGCTGGTCTAACTTACATGTTTCTGGACTTGACTCACTACATATATTTCATGCTGGACTCACTACACGTTCATGTGCACGAACTTGATCTTAGCTTAAATTTCTTATATCTTGCAGTTATTACTATCTTGCTTCTGATATCTATGCATCTTTATCTTTATGCACCAGTGATATGTATATTTCCTTGTTCATATATTATTTTATTTTTCTTGCTACTTGCTACAACTGTTTTATAGTTTTTATCATTTAAATGGAACTGCTGTTAGAGATGTGCTTGCTCCAGTCCTGACTGGACATATTTTTCCAGAGTATCCGGAGGAGTGGTGTCCAACGTTTTATGGACCTGAGCCTGTCGATGGTGCAGACAGGGACCCTCTAGTTTAGGGGTGATTTCTGGGTTGGTAGCCGGGATCACTAGGACCTTGTTGTTATTTTTATTAGCTTTTAGCACCGAATTTGTCTCCGATTTTGGATTGAGACCTTGTATTGTATATTATTTTGGATGTTGTATTATTATTATTGATGTTATGGTTGTTGTAGTAGTTGTTGTTGGTTAGACTTTATAGTTGTTAGACTTCTTGTTATCTTATCGTGCTTAGATTCGTGATTGAGTATATTGTGATTATCGTTATGATATTGCTCCTCCGTTTGGAGTTGAGATCTTGACAGGTTTATATATTGATTGCATGAGATTGTTATCTAGATAGTTGACCTATACAGCGTTCTACTGCCGATGTTGTGGCGTAGGCTGGACGTACCCACAACTCATGCCCGATTTTTCGGGTGTGGGTCGTGACACGTTTATGGTGGCGGCCCCATGTAGGTCTCGATTCTCAATTAGTGCGATGTCGTGGTGGTACAACAACTTAGTTGTACTGCTGCGAGCCTGCTATAGGATATAGGATCTAGGATGAGAGTGTACTCAATCACGACTAGGAACAATTCCAATCTAATCATTCTGAAATTATTTTCTTTTGAAATATTACCTTCCTTCTTTGATGATATCGTATCTTGCGCCGTATTGACTTCTTTTGATCTGTGTTCAGGATGCCTCCGAAGACATGATCCCATCGTACCGTTCCAGCAGTTGCCACTGAGAGGTCTGCTACCTCTCGTCCAGCTCGTATTCAGGCAGCTGCTATCGCTCCACTCACCACTCCTGCGGTTGAGGGAGCTTTTGTTTCTCTCGGGGATCCTCCTTCACCTGTCGATCCGAGGACTACCCCAGTCGTTCCGGTGGTTCCTCTACCACTTTCTGCACCAATAGATGCCGTACAGTTGTTTGTGTTCTTCAGGGAGATGATGGACGCGCAGCACCGTCAGATGGATGTGATGAGGCTGGGCATTGAGAACGCCCACCAGGTGGCCATGACGGCAGTGAACAGGGTGGCACAGATTCAGCCACAGGCAGATCAGATTCAGCACCTGAGGCCAGGCAGCATCATTGACTTCCAGAGGATGCGGCCCAAGGAGTTCCGGAGTACAGAAGAAATCCTATACGCGGATGACTGGATAGAGCAGATCGAGGGGATCTTCAGGCTGGCACAGATTCCAGAAGGCATACAGATAGAGGCAACGGGCAGTTAGATGTTCGACCTCGCTTTGACATGGTATCGCACTGATACGAGGATCGCGGCACCAGGGCTTACTTGGGAGGCTTTTAAGAGGCTTTTTAAGGAGAAGTTTTTCCCAGATATGGCGCTCAGTACTTTGGAGAGCCAGTTCGAGGCACTCGTCCAAGGGAGCATGATGGTGGACGAGTATGCAACGGAGTTCTGCCGTCTGGGCAGATTTGTAGAGGGCTTAAGTGAGACAGCAAAGGCGAGAAAGTTTCGCAAGGGCTTGGTCATGGCGGTCAAGTCTTTGACTAGGAGCGACTGTGAGGCGACTTTCAAGCAGATAGTAGGAGATGCTCAGAGAGCAGAAGATGACTTGGAGCTCAAGTCCAAGAGAGGCAGGGATGATTCAGGCAGTGTGAGTGGTAGTGCGGGACCAGCTAAGCGTCCCTATGTGCAGAAGGCAGCACAGCAGGGTCAGGATCAGAGGGTGCCCACTTGTGCCTACTGTAGGAAGGCAGGACACACTTGGGATGTCTGTAGGAGGAGGCTGAAGGTGTATTTGTTTTGTGGATCCGCTGCTCACCAGATGCGAGATTGCCCCAGTGCACCTCCATTGGGTGGAGCACAGGATCATAGAGTTGGAGCTAGGCCACCTGTGGCACAGCATCATGCCCCGCACCAGCAGAGGGATACACCCCGGCAGGGCAGGGCTTATGCGTTGACGGTCGAGGAGGCCAATGCTACGGGTGCCGGGTTAGCAGGTCTGTCTCTTTGTTCTTCTTCCTGTCATTTTCCATTCCTTGTGGTGTGCTTCATTAGTACAAGTTAGACTAGTTTAGAACCTTCCTAGACCTTAGGGCTACCCATGGGAGGAAGTTGGAACTAGTTTGGTTGAGTTTAGAGACTTTAACATTAGGTTTTGTGTCGATTCCGGGTGGAATCCGAAATTGGCCCAATTTTGGGTGATGCCCTAGGTTAGACGGACCTAGGTAGATGTTGTCGGGTATCTTGAGGGTGAGTGCATGTCTCCATTCAGAAACGTGAAGTCGTGTCGCGAAGAAATGGACGTTTCGGGCGTTTTTTGGGTTTTCGTCGTCGCCGATTCTAAGTGCGTGCGCATTTTTGTCACGGACCTAGAATCGACATGGTAGTATTTTTTCTAGGATCTAGGCATCGTTTAGAACCCGTGGGTAAATTTTGGGCCAATTTCGAGTTGATTTGGTGTACGTTTCAGGAGGTTTTCTGAACCGCACACCGCGTGTTCGTCGAAATGATCGAACGGCCATTTCGACTCGGTTTCCAAGTTTTGGGCTTGTGCGCTCGTTGGATTAGCATCGGGAAGTGTGTGCTAGAATTTTCGGATTATATTTTATATATATATAGGTGTTTGTGCGTGTCGGGGTCGTTGGGCGGGCGTTGGTGGAGCGTTGTGAGCGTTGTGCATTGTGGTGGTGTTGTGTTTATATATATATATATATGTATATACATATATTTGTATGTGTATCTATATATGTATATATATTTATATATATGTGTGTTTTTATGTGTTTGTGAGTGTGTTAGTGATTGTTTGTGTGAGTGTGTGTTGGTGTTAGTGTATGTGTAGGTGAGTGTGTGTGTGAGTGTGAGTGAGTGTTTATATATATATATATGAGTTTGTGTATGTGTGTATATTTATACATGTATGTGTGTATGTGTATATATATATGTATATTTGTGTGTGTGGTTGTGTGTTTGTGGGAGTGTGTGTTAGTGTGTGTGAGAGTGTGTGTGTGAGGGTGTGTGAGAGTGAGTTTGTGTGAGTGAGTGTATATATATATGTTTGAGTGTGTGTGTGTGTATATGTATATATATATTAGTGTGTGTGTGTGTGTATATATATATATATATATATATATGTGTGTGTGTGTGTGTGTGTGTGTGTGTGTGTGTTTGTGTATAAAAGTGTGTCTGTGTTTGTGCATGTATGTGTGTGTGTATTTATATGCTAGAGTGTGTGTGTTAGAATATATATATGTTAGAGTGTGTATATATATATGTATGATTGTATATATATATATATATATATATATATATATATATATATATATATATATATATATATATATATATATATATATATATATGTATATGTATTATATGTGTGTGTGTCTGTGTGTGATTGTGTTTGTGTGTGTGGTCGTGTGTGTGCGTGTGGCTGCGAAGGGGCAGCGAGCAGCGGGGAAGGCACCGCAGCGCGCTGCCAGCATGTACAGCAGCTGTTGTGCTGTGCACAGCAGCTGCACAGTAGCAGCAGCAGATTATACAACAACAGCTGCAGTTTTATGTAGCAGCAGCAGTACAAGCATGCAGCAGTAGCAGTGAGGCAAGTAGCGAGGGAGAGTGAGTTTTATAGATAGATTGGTAGATAGATAGATTGGTTGATAAATAGTTAGATAAATAAGATAGAAAGATAGATAGATAGATAGATAGATAGATAGATAGATAGATAGATAGATATATATATAGGTAGATAGATAAATAGATATATAGATAGATAGATACATAGATAGCTAGATTGATAGATAGATATATAAGTAGATAGATAGATAGATAAATAGATAAATAGATAGATAGACATAGATAGTTAGATAGATAATTACCTAGATATACTAGATAGATAGATAGGTACTTACATACATAAATTAATAGATAGTTAGATAGTAAGATAAATAGATGGATAGCTAGCTAGATAAATAGATGGATAGATTTAGATAGATAGTTAGATAGATATATATCTATAGGTATAGATATATAAATACATATAGCTAGATATATATTATAGCTAGATATATATATGTATAGGTAAGGTAAGATATATAAGGTATGTGTATATGTGTGTATGTGAGATATATATATATATATGTAGATACCTAGGTATATGCATATATGTATTAGATATATATATTTTAGCCTAGATTATAGCTAGATATATATTTTTATGCATAGTTAGTTAGCTAGAGGGGTAGTAGGGTTGAGTTTAGAGAGGTATCTCAATACCTTGAGATACCAAGGTATCTCAATACCTTGAGATATCCAAGGTATTGAGTTTCGAGCGGGGTTTTTGAGCAATTGCCTAGGTTTGAGTTTAGAGGTAGGTTTTTATGTATATGTGTATATATTTACGCATGCTAGCATAGGTTTTAGCGGGTATAGGCGGGGCGTATAGCGTAGGGTGAGGTATCGGATACCGAGGGTATCCCGGTATCTCAAGGAGGCGAGTTTGAGGGTTTATTAGCTTAATGACCTAGTTTTGACCTAGAATTTAGGGGCACCGTAGTTTGACCTAGAGTTGACCGTAGTTGAGTCGGTTGACTGCCAAAGTCAACCTTTGACCTAGTTTTGACCTAGTATTGACTTTTTGGACCCCGAGTTAACTTTTTGACCCAGATTTCACCGATTTGACCCGTTTGACCTAGAACGACCCTAGAAGCCTATTTTTTAATTATTTTATATCTGTTTAACTCATTAGAAACCTGTTTAATCTTGCTTTTCGTAATAGGTCTTTGCGACACCAGTTCGGATCGCCAGTTGCTCAAGACGTCAGGCGAGTACATTCTCTGATAGTTTTCATTATCTGATGATTATTATGATTCAGCTTCTAGTATAGTATCATCTAATTTTTTTGGCACAACACGGGACACGGACTGGTATTTCTGGATTCATTTACTTGCGACACGTATTTTTTATGTTTCTGGCCTCTATTCTGGAATCACTACTGGCATCACCTACAGGCATCACTACAGGCATCACTCATATTTTAGGCTGGACTCATACTTGATTTACGTGTCGGGTCTTGGATTCACTTGTATTAGTCGGGGCGGGAAAATACTCAAGTAGACATATAAATATTCCTATCTGGAATTATCAGGAATCACTCCCTCTGGTCTAATCTGGAATGATAGCAGCCGCGCACCCAGTGCACGGTGAGCCGTACTTACCCCTAGCTGTTTACATGTCGAAACAAGTATTTCAAAGACACCGAGTTCATTCTTTATAGTCTGGAATCACTTGCATTTCTTGCTGGTCTCACTTACATATTTCTGGACTTGACTCACTACATCTATTTTATGCTAGACTCACTACACGTTCATGTGCACGGACTTGATCTTAGCTTAAATTTCTTGTATCTTGCAGTTATTACTATCTTGCTTCTGATATCCATGCATCTTTATTTTTATGCACCAGTGATATGTATATTTTCTTGTTCATACATTATTTTATTCTTCTTGCTACTTGCTACAACTGTTTTATAGTTTTTATCATTTAAATGGAACTGCTGTTAGAGATGTGCTTGCTGTAGTCTTGACTAGACATATTTTTTCAGAGTATCCGGAGGAGTAGGGTCCAACATTTTATGGACCTGAGCTTGTCGATGGTGCAGACAGAGACCCTCTAGTTTAGGGGTGATTTTCGGGTTGGTAGCCGGGATCACTAGGACCTTGTTGTTGTTGTTTTTATTAGCTTTTAGCACCAGATTTGTCTTCGGTTTTCGATTGAGACCTTGTATTGTATATTATTTTGGATGTTGTATTATTATTATTGATGTTGTGGTTGTTGTAGTAGTTGTTGTTGGTTAGACTTTATAGTTGTTAGACTTCTTGTTATCTTATCGTGCTTTGATTCGTGATTGAGTACATTGTGATTATCGTTATGATATTGCTCCTCCGTTTGAAGTTGAGATCTTAACAGGTTTATATATTGATTGCGTGAGATTGTTATCTAGATAGTTAACCTAGACATCATTCTACCGCCGATGCTGCGGCGTAGGTTGGACGTACCCACGACTCATACCCGATTTTTTGGGTGCGGGTCGTGACAATTTCTTACTCTTTTAATGAAGTCATATCTCTTGCAGCAAGATGAACTTGCGCAGTGGACGAGGAGCACCCAGTGCCGCGGTGCCAGACAACACCACCCAAAGAGATGAGGTACCCCAGGAACTACCTGGAGGGCAACCACCACTACAGGCCACGCTACTACATTGGCACGAGACTTCTCAGGGTGATCCTATACCACAGCACGAGGGACAGACTTCCCAGACGATCCCCACGCAATATTGTGAGGACCAGAGTTCAGGGGCTATGCCGATGACACAGACTGAGAGGCCGACATCTGAGGAGACACCTACCGCACAGCCAGAGGTTCCATTACCACCACCTCCACCTTATACACCCCAGATGCCATAACTAGACGGACAGCCACAGATGCTACAGTTCTTTCAGACTATGATGCAAGCACAGTGGCATCAGATAGAGACGTTGAGACAGAGTTTGATGGCAGTACTAGAGAGGACACTTGTCACAACACCAGTACCAGCACCTCCACCAGCCCAGACAGGTGGCACTGTTAGATGGTTCCGACAGATAGGACCAGGTACTTTCTCAGGTAACAAGACTGCAGAGGAGATCTTCGATTGGGTCGCCAATATGGAGATGTTACTAGAGGCTTCACAACTGCATCCAGACTTTGGATGACCGCAGTGAGGGCCCAACTAAAAGGCAATGCCCATCACTGGTGGGATTCTATTGAGCGCAGTGTAGGAAGGAACCAGACTTGGAAACAGTTCTTAGAGTACTTCAACGCCAAGTATTTCCCAGCCACAGTCAGAAATGCCCTGTACTCCCAGTTCCTACATCTGGAATAAGGGAATATGACTGTTGACGCATATGACGCAGAGTTTAGCAGACTTAGCAGATTTGGTTCTATCCTGATACCCAATGACCTAGAGAAAGCCCAGAGATTTTATCACGGCCTTACTTTTGAGCTGCAGAGGTATACCACCACACAGGCGAGGATCTCTAACGAGGAGGTTCTTGTAGAGGCGAGGATTCATGAGGCCATTGTCAGAGGAGCTAAACGTTCCAGCATGACCGCACCAGCCAGAGCCTAGCCTGGAGCAGGAGGACCGATCCGTCGTCCCGGAGTACAGACGCAACAGAGGATAGCACCATACCAGCAGAAGGAGCTTCCGACTTGTCACCATTATGGCAAGAAGGGACACATCATTAGAGATTGTCGAAAGAAGCTGGGATTGTGCATGATATGTGGAGCGAGTCAGCATCTTGTCAGAGATTTTCCAAAGCACAGAGAGGCAGCACCGCAGACAGGGCAGAGGCCAACAGCACCAGTCCCGAGGATACTACCCCCACCAGGAGGCCAGCGCCCACCAGCACCCGGAGGATTTCAGAAGGGACCACCCTTGGCCCCACATGAGGTACAGTTTGACTAGACCCGACAACAGACAGGAGGACAGAGGCACGGACAGGGCTTTGTATTAGCAGCTACTGAGGAGGAAATAGAAGGGGAAGCTATCACAGGTACCATTTTAGTTGCATCATTACCTGCGACTGCATTGTTTGATTCTGGTGCTATGCTATCATTTAAATCTAGTAGATTCGTAGAAATGCATAGAGTAGCGACTTTTCCCTTACCTAAGAGTTGGAAGATTCTTACCGGAGGAGGTATTGTGCCGGTTATCAACACTATCAGAACGTGCTCAGTAGTCGTATGTGGTAGAGAGATGAGAGCGCAATTCTTGGTATTGCCTATGCCATACTTTGATGTTGTGCTAGGCATGGACTGGTTAAGCCAGTATAACGTCGTACTGAATTGCCAGAAGAGTAGCGTCACTTTTAGACCGCCAGATCTACCGGAGTTCGAGTACATGTGAGGGACCGTCGAGCAAGGAGTAGGACAGATAGCAGGAACCTACATGGCTATGGAGATTGCACCCCCACCAATAGTTGCAGAATTTAAGGATGTATTTTCGGAAGAATTGCCAGGCTTACCGCCAGATAGAGACGTAGAGTTCACTATTGAACTAGTACCCGGAGCAGCACCGGTATCTTCTAATGTATACCGATTGGCGAAGAAGGAACTAGATAAATTGAAGCTAGAGTTAGAGGGGTTGCAGAGCAAGGGATTTATCCATCCTAGTGCATCACCATAGGGAGCACCAGTGTTGTTTGTGCCTAAGAAGGATGGAACAGTACGCATGTGCATTGATTACAGAGCCCTTAATGCTTTGACCATCAAGAACAAGTACCCCTGCCGCAAATTGATGATTTGTTCGACCAGCTCACAGGAGCAGTGGTGTTCACAAAGATCGACTTGAGATTGGGTTATCGTCAAGTAAAGGTGCAAAGAGAAGACATTCAAAAGACATCATTTAGGACTCGTTATGGTCACTACGAGTTCTTAGTGATGCCTTTTGGACTGACGAATGCACCTGCTGTATTTATGAACTTGATGAACAAAGTCTTCCACCAATACTTAGACCAGTTCATGGTAGTCTTCATCGACGATATTTTGGTGTATTCGAAGAGCCACGAGGAGCACGAGGAGCACGAAGAGCACTTGAGACTAGTGTTAGAGACGTTGAGGAGAGAGAGGCTTTATGCCAAGCTGAGCAAGTATGAGTTTCTTCTAGACCGTGTCACTTTCCTTGGACACGTTATCTCAGGAGATGGCATTTCAGTAGATCCGGCAAAGATTTCATCAGTGGAGACGTAGCCAACCCCTACCAATGTCTCAGAAGTAAGGAGTTTCCTAGGACTTGCCGGATATTACCGGAGGTTCATGGAGAACTTCGCGAAGATCGCAGAGCCGATGACCCACTTGACTCGTAAGGAGCAGGAGTTCACTTGGACAGAGGAGTGTCAGAAGGCATTCGATGAGCTGAAGAAGCGTTTGACTACAGCACCTATCTTGACCATACCTTCTGGACCCGGAGGATTCGTAATCTATAACGATGCATCCAGGAAAGGATTAGGATGTGTCTTAATACAGCATGGAAAGGTTGTGGCCTATGCCTCTAGGCAATTAAGGACCCATGAGAAGAACTATCCCACTCACGACTTAGAGCTTGCAGCAGTGATCTTTACTCTGGAGCTTTGGAGACACTACCTATATGGAGAAAGAGTAGAGATATTCACTGACCACAAAAGCCTAAAGTACGTCTACACGCAGAAGGACCTGAACCAGAGACAGAGATATTGGCTCGAGGTAATGACAGACTTCGAGATTGAGCTATAGTACCATCTGGGAAAGGCCAACGTAGTAGCTGACGCGTTGAGAAGAAGTCCCATGGCATTCTTCCTGACTACCCAACAACATCTGTTGAGAGATCTAGAGCAGATGGGTATAGAGGTCGTTATGCCCGGAGTAGATGGACAGTTGTCGAGTTTTCAGTTGCAATCAACATTAGTAGAGAGGATCAAGGCTGCTTTGCCGATAGATGCTAGATTTCAGAGGCTTGGGCAGAGGACAGAGGCTGGAATGCAGACAGGACTGCGTATACATGAAGACGGAACTTTGAGATGTGGAAATCGTCTCTATGTTCCAAATGGTAAACTTTGTCAGGAGTTGATGTCAGAGGCACACAGTTTAACCTACTCTATTCATCCAGGAGACACGAAGATGTACAGAGACTTAAGACAATACTACTGGTGGCATGGAATAAAGAGGGAGATAGCCCACTTTGTGGCGAAGTGCCTGGTATGTCAGCAAGTCAAAGCGGAGCATCAGAGATCTGCAGGATTACTTCAACCGCTTCCGATACCGGAATGGAAATGGGAGCACATCACTATAGACTTTGTTACGGGCTTTCTGAGGAGTCCTAGTGGTCGCAATACAGTATAGGTAATCGTAGATAGACTCACCAAGTCCGCCCACTTTTTATCCTTCAAAGTTGGGCAATCTACGGAGGTCTTAGCAGAGATATACATGAGAGAGATTGTGCGACTGTACGGAGTGCCAGTTAGCATCGTGTCCGACAGGGATACGAGGTTTACATCTTACTTTTGGCGGAGTATGCAAGAGAGTCTCGGTACCCGCCTAAAGTTTAGCACATCGAATCACCCACAGATAGATGGCCAGTCAGAGCGTACCATTTAGACATTGGAAGATATGTTAAGAGCGTGCATGCTAGATTTTGGAGGATCATGGGAGGACCATTTGCATTTGGTCGAGTTTTCCTACAACAACAGCTATCAAGCGAGCATCCAAATGGCTCCCTATGAAGCGTTGAATGGAAGGAAGTGTCGTTCCCCAGTATACTGGAGCGATATAGGCGAGCGACAGATTCTCGGGCCAGAGTTGGTTGTTCGTACAGTGGAGAAGGTGAAGAAGATCCAAGGACACCTACAAGCAGCACATGACAGACAAAAGTATTGGGCGAATGCGCATCGACGACCCCTAGAGTTCCAGGTCAAAGATCACATATTTCTAAAGATCTCACCTACTCGAGGGACTATCAGATTCGGAGGTAGAGGAAAGCTGAGTCCGAGGTACATCGGGCCACTCGATGTGTTAGAACGCGTCGGAGAGGTTGCTTATAGATTAGCTTTGCCACAGACTTTGGAAGGATTCCATAACATCTTCTATGTATCTCAGCTGAGAAGGTACATACCAGATCCGAGTCATGTGCTTGATCATTCAGAAATCACAGTCGTCCCGAGCTTATCATACGAAGAGGAGCCTGTAGGGATTCTAGACAGAAGTAAAAAGGTATTGCGAGGACAGACTATCCCCCTAGTCCGTGTCGTATGGAGACATCATGCACCAGGCGAGTCAACCTGGGAACGCGAGGAGGATATTCGACAGTGCTACCCCCATCTCTTCGAAGGACTAGGTATGTAATAGCATTTTTAAATTCAGTCAGTAGTTCTTACCCTACGTATATTTTAATTTCGAGGACGAAATACTCTAAGGAGGGTAGATTGTAAACCCCCTCGACTAAATTAGGATTTAATTTATTTAATTTGAGAAACTAGGATTTATTTGAATACAATTAGAATTAAGGTGCAACAATTATGTGGCTTATTATACCCTACCGTTGCTTCAATATTTGGAACGCTACACTAGTAGGTACTCCCAAACTAATTAAAAACACATCTCCTAGACATGCCAGGCTACCCATCTGACCCTTGTGTAACTTTTAGATACGCAATATTGTGCTTCATTAGAGCTGTGCAATATTCGTTACAGACGCCTACGTTTTATTTCAATAAATTTAATATCCCTCGATTGTCCATTCCTACTTGAATTTGAGGCACAACCACAACCCAATTTCCTAGAACCCAAATTAGGATATTAGCCTACACCAAGCCTGCTACGCTCATGACACTTGTGTCCCACCCAAATCTAGTTCCATGTGTCTTCAACGCATTAGAAGACACCATGCGCATTATTTTTAATTAATTAAATTTAAGGCCAATTTCACCCAAATCAGGAGTCAACACCAAGCCCATGTGCACCTTTCCACGTGGACCAACCCCCACCCTAATGAGACCAGACAGGCCCAAGCCGAGGTCAGCCCACAAATTCCTTATATATATAAATATGCAATCCCTTCACTTGAAACCCTAAAATCCATCACCAACCTCAAAACCCTATCCGACTAACCAAACCCTAGCCTCTCGCACTCCGACTTCGCAAACACCCCACCACCACCTCAGTCGCCATTCCGACTGCCCGGTCGCCGCCTGCATCAAACCCGACTACCCCAGACTCTCCTTTCAGACGCCTACAACCACCACCATCGACCGCCCATCCAAACCCGACTGCCCCGGCCACCCTCTCAAGCACCCCGATCACCACAGCCAGGAGGAGCGCCGCCTTCCCCGTGCCGCCTTAACCCAACAACCGCCGCCGCCCAAGACTGCTACTGCTGCTGCGGCTACTGTAGTTGCTGTACTGCCGTTGCCGCTGCTGCTCACCGTCGTCGATGCCGGAGCTTCCCTCGCCGTAGGACGGCCAACCAGCAGACAGACCCCCCTTCCTCCTGTCGATCAGGTACTAGTCCACCAGCCTTCCTTCCTTGTAGCATGTCATCATATTATTGTGTCGTCGTATCATCAAGTTGTGTCGTGTATCGTACGTGGACACAAACAGGTTATGTGGAACCCTATATGTGGGTACGAATGATAATTAGAGTTAATCAGTAGTTAACGAATGTTAATTATCCCAATCACAAGACTGGTGTAAGGAACTTATAATTCACCTGGAAACGTAGACATTGATCTAGTGCATTAAACATGGAAATTAATGGCGTATAATTCAACAAGGCGTAAGGTAGTTTCGTAAACCGATAGCGTAGAAATTATTGTCTCAAGGCGCACGTTAACCAAGGACAGAACACGTGTACACCCTAGCTACGTGCACACGTGACGCTATATTCGATCAGTCGTGAACCTGCTACAGTACCCAAGAGTAGCATCGTAGTCGGATATATATGTTACGTAGTGACTAATGCTAGATTGTTATATTATATTTGTGTTTAGGATCATTGGACCAGTCAGGAGACACTACCAGAACCGGCTTCTGGCATTCACAGCTTGAGGACACAGGCAAGATACCTTGCCACATTTACTGTTTAATTTAAATTATGCATATGTTGTATTGTTATCTTGTTATTTCTTTTATACAACTGTGCGCGCCCGAGATTGACTCGGGTGCAGTCGACGGATGCGTCGATGATTTAGTGTACTTGACCTAGTCACTTGTAGACTCACCCCAGTTAGGAGGATACTCTGATATCTTCCGAGACCTGACACTCCTACATGTTCACAGTGACAATTTTATATTGGGATGCGAGTTCGCGTACTCGACTAGCTATCGGTGCGTGTGACATGCATCACGGTTAGTACGTAATTCAGGATTATTTCAGTGTAGAGACTTGGCATTTAGATACGGGGTATGCACGTCGAGTATTCGACTTGTATATCTATATTGGGTAGGAAGGACGACTAGTAGGCGTATGGGACACCCACCCCCTTTATACAGATACCGCACTCGACGAAGTGATACGTAAGTATATATATATAGAGAGAGAGAGAGAGAATAAGGGAGGTGAGATGGCACCTCACTATCAAAAGAGGGTGGCGGTGAAGTGGCACAATCCCAGCCCTCCATCTTACAAATGATACTTAAGTGATTTATTTGCACTTAAGTCCCCTAATTACTCTCTCAACCATACCTCACAGCCATCCTTACCTCCCATGAAGAAATGACACCTGAGGGATCCACCGCCCTCCACCGATCTTCCCCCACCCCTCGGGTTCCACCGCCCCCTCCCCCACCCCTCGGCTTCCCCCTCTCCCACCCCGAAGCTTCCAGAGCCCCCTCCCCCACCCCCACCCCTCGGTTTCCACCGCCCCCTCCACCACCCCGAAGCTTCCCCCTCCCCCACCCCTCGGCTTCCCCCTTCCCTACCCTGAAGCTTCCAGAGCCCCCTCCTCCACCCCGAAGCTTCCCCCTCCCCTACCCCCAAGGGTTCCACCCGGCCGCCTCTAGGGTTTCTCTCCCTCTTCTTCAAACCATGTTTCTCCCCAAGTTAAAAGTAAATCCTTTCAAACCCTATTTTCTTTATTCCTCTTCATTTACTGACAAATCTAGGTTTCGGTGTGTGAAGGACCGAGTATGATCGAGGAGTCAACACCTTCTCTCCCGGTAGGGAGGCTATTCCAGATGGAGTACACCATCGAAGCCATCAGGCTGAAGACGAAGGAGGGTGTCATGCTCGCTGTAGAGAAGAGGGTCACCTCTCCTCTGCTGGTATATCAAACGCATCCAGTCTTTCCTATCTATTGCTATTTACTTGCTTGGTGTACTTTCCAGAATGCCGTGTCCGACACACACTAAGAAACACACTATAGGCGAGTTAAAGAAAAAGTCATTCATATTTTGTTTATTCGTTATTGTGTTTAATTTTGTAGGAGATGGTGTTGATTTGGGAGATAGTGTAGGAGATGGAGATGAAGATGATTTGGACACCATTACGCCGAAGATAGGAATGGATTTTGCTACACAGGAGGATGCGTACAATTTTTATAACGGGTATGCATTGAAGATGGGATTTGGAACTAGATGGTCATCCACTAGTAAGTCTAGGTCTGATCCCAATTTAGTCATATCCAGATTAATTGTATGTAGCAAGGAAGGAAAAAAGAGAGTCTTGAAGAAACCAATTGTGGACGAAGAGGTATATCATCGTCGTGAAATACGGGTTGATTGCAAAGCAATGATCAAGATTTATCTTACAAAGTCAGGAAGATGGAGAGTTGGAAAATTTGTTCCTGAACATAACAATCACGAGTTATCCACTCCATCGAAAGCAATAAAGCATCGGTCTCATAAGAAGGTCCACCGTCAACCAGTAGTGAAGAACTTAATTACTCAGCTTCATAGCGAAGGCATATCAAACGCAAGCATTGCAAGAGTGGTCAATTCCTTCGAGCCTGACCTACAATACTTGATTACACCACAACAAGTCCATGATCACCTAAGAGTTGAGAGGAAGAAAAATTTGGGCAAAAATTATGCTAAAATTGTTAAGCATTTTATCGAAAAAAGGACCAAGATCCAAAGTTTTACTCAAGCATTGAATTAGATGATGACTACACATTAAGAAGTATTTTTTGGGCTGACAGAAGATAACAAGAATCCTATCAAAAGTATAGTGATGTAATTATATTTGATGTGACATATCGTACTAATAATTTCTGTTTACCATTTGCTCCTTTTACTGGTATCAATCATCATCGACAATCTACCTTGTTCGGATGTGCATTGTTAGCTGATGAGACAGAGCAGACGTTTGTGTGGTTATTTGAGCAATGGTTTAAATATATGGGGGGTAAAGCACCAGGAGCTATCATTACTGATCAGGATGCAGCTATTAGGAATGCAATTGCTAGAGTTTTTCCAAATACTATACATCGATATTGTGATTGGCATCTAGACAAGAATGTTGGAGAGCATATGGTCCATCTTAAAGCTATCCACGGATCCGAGTTTGAATTGCATTTCAATAGACTACGAAGTAGTAGCAGTATATGTGAAGCCGAAGATTGTTGGAAAGAGATGATGGCAACGTACAAGCTACGAGAAAAAAGTTGGTTGCCAAAGTTGTGGGAGCGGCGAGCTAGTTGGTTACCTTGTTATTTGAATGATAAGTTTCTTGCAGGCACGCGTACAAGTCAAAGAGCGGAAAGCATAAATACTTTTTTCGATACATATGTTCATGCAAGTACACCCTTAACTGAGTTTGTCGTTCAATATGACAAGGCATTGGCAAGTCGTCGAAAAGCCAAGGAGGATGAAGATTTCAAAACTATCGATACTAGGCCCGTACTATCTTTAGAATGGCCACTTGAGGAGCAAGCTAGTAGATGCTATACAAGAGCCTTGTTTTATATTTTCAAACAAGAAATGAAGGATGCCCAGATTTATTGGGATGATAAAGTGCACAAAGAAGGAACAATAACTACATATCTTGTTGGGCGGACGACAAAAGAGAGAAGTAAATGGAGGACTGTGTTATATGATTCTAATGGGGTTGTAGTTTCATGCATCTGTAGACATTTTGATTATGTTGGATTACTTTGCAGACATGCCCTGTGCATATTGTGGAAGAAACATATTCCAGAGATACCGGATCATTATATTTTGAAGCGATGGACCATTAACTCTCGACATCGATTTGCAGATGTTGGCATGGGTGCTACTATTGAAAATTCCGAAGTGGATCGTAATCTTCATTGGGGTATTCGTTACAAATGCAACAAGGCTTTGGAGGTTGCATATAAGGTGCCTAACTTTGCTGCTGAATTTGATAGGTTTCTAACAAGCAAGTTAGAAGAATATGATAACTTAAGATTGTCTGAAGGAGATGATGTGCCATCCCAAGGAATGAATCACCAAGTTGATCCTATTGCACCAACCGTATCCCAAAATTTATCAAGTTTAATTCCTGAAATTAATATTCGTGATCCTACGACATCTCAGAGGCATAAAGGGCGACCAAGACTTCCTTCCAGATTATCTTTCGGATTAGAATTGTCTCAAAAAGAGGCTACTAAAAAAAGAAAACATGCGGATTTTATGGAAAAAAGGGTCATTACAAGACTGGGTGTAGCAAAGCTAAGGTATTGTATAAGTTTAATAATTTTGATCCTTGTCTCTTTTTAATGAGTTAATTGAGAATATGTTGAACTTTCAGGTAAACAATATTGTATACAGTGGTCAATCTGATCCGGGTGGTTCACAAGCACTTCCAAGAACTCACTAGGTAATTTTAATTTACTGAAGTCTATAGTTCAATTATTGAATATAGTACAAGTTGAAATTGTTGGCTTAAAACTATTTCAAAAAATTCCATTCACAAAATATACCATAATAGTATGATATCTAAGTAGTAATTGACAATTCTCTCTCAAACTACTCTGAAAACTTCAAAAAAATTAACCTTAGTATATATTACTATATTAATGTGAAACTTTCATTTTTAGATTTAGGTTTTCTTATTTGTTTTAGAAATTATATGGTCTTTAAAATGTAAAAAAAAATAAGGTTTTAGTATATATGCTTTTTTAATAAGTTGTTATCAAACAGCTTTGATAGCCACTTGAGCTAAGGTTGATACATATCACATGAATTCGACCTTAATAGCTTTGCAAACAGTGTTGGACCTTAATATTTCCTGGTTGAGCAGAAGCCATTGAAGAGCAGTAGCCATTGGCTTCTGAATGAATGAATCAGTTAATGTACTTGACTACTCTTAGCTTTGTATTATTGAAATGGTTTTACCCAAAGTGTAGCATGGAGCTGATGTAGATATAGTAGTGGTATCTGTTGCATCTTTATTCCCATTTGTAAGCCTCTTCTCGACTTTTGCTAATTTCATGCAAGAAAATGGTTTATTTAATTGTGAATATCTCGCTACTGAACTGAATGGAGAAACAAATACCTGGGAATAAAGGCTCTCTTTTTTATGGCCTAGGCATTACAATCTATGCTAAACAAACATAGAGCTGATTTTCTTTCCTCTTCTTTTATGGCCTAGGCATTACAAGCTATGCTAAACAAGAAAGAAATAGAGCTGCAAAGCATCTTAATGCTTTAATGAAAGTGAGTATGTGAGCATGTATCCTGTGCATCAGTTTCTTTATCTGTGTTCATGAAACACAGATGGGGATATTTTTAAAATTACATGATTACCTATAATAATAGATACGGACATCTCTTTTTTGCTTCTTTTTTATTGTCAACTGGCGGATTTCCTATTGGCAGGATGTCTTGATTTACATGTTGTGTATCACTCCTCTAGAACAGCTTGTTGCAAGGAAAGTACCTATGTAGAATAAACTACTATGCAAGCAAAAAATCCAGTATAAAGTGCATTTACGTTTCATATATTTCAAGCACTGTTTTCCTCTTCTCGTTAGCATTATTGTTGATTTTTCTCCCTTGTGCTATTGATAAGACTCACATATGGCATGCAGTGTTTTAAAATTTAGGATACCCGGATATGTAACAAAGTGTGTTCCACTGTGATAAGTATTAAGGATGTGCTTTTATCCTTCAGTAGTAGGGAAAGAACAAGGACCAACAGTGATATCTGTATGAAAATTGACTGTTTGCCAGATTTATTCATTATTGTTGCCTAGGTGATTCAACATATTTGAATGGCTTACTACAAATACATCCAAGAACAGCAGACTACTCATTAATGTATATTCCGACTGACTTGAGTCAAAGCTCAAGGTTTTTATATGAAGGAACTAATATGGAGTATAGAAATGACAACTGATCAGAGTAGTCATATAGATAGTATCTTAATTACTTGCTGTCTTGAAAGTTTTCGTACTCAGTGAACTATAATTTGTTATTTTAAACTTGCAAGCTGATGTAAAATCTCACTTCCCAACACGTCTTTTTGAGGACTTGTCTAATCTGTCTGCAATCACTTGATCTTTATCTTCTTATTAACACCCATTGCAATATATTTTGACAAATTATCCTTGTGCCTACTGCAGACCAAGAAGAGGCCTTCTACTGACTTCATGGAGAGGGTTCAGAAGGACATAAATCCAAGCATGCGATCAATTCTGATAGACTGGCTTGTAGAAGTAAAAGCTAATCTTGTTTACAGTTTGTAATACTCTTCTCCTCAATGATTAAGCTAATTATATTTGGTGAATTGTAGGTTGCAGAAGAATACAGACTTGTGCCTGATACACTATATTTAACTGTAAATTACATCGATCGTTATCTTTCTGGTAATGAGATGAAGCGCCAAAGACTACAATTGCTGGGGGTTGCTTGCATGCTGATAGCTTCGTAAGCTTTATTTTACATTCAATTTCTGACATTTTTTGCCTGGGGTTTTTCTTACATATTGCCAAAGGTTTTGTTGATATTTTCAGGAAATATGAAGAGATATGTGTTCCGCAGGTAGAAGAGTTCTGTTACATAACCAACAACACATACTTCAAGGATGAGGTGATTTTAGCTCTAACTGTACCTTCATTCTGCCATGCGTTTGCTTTTTCCTTAGAATATCCAGTTCACAGGTCTTGCAAATGGAAGCTGTCGTCTTGAAGTTCTTGAGGTTTGAAATAACAGCGCCAACAGCCAAGTGCTTTTTGAGGTAAAACTGAACTTTTATATTTATCATACTCTTTATTTTGCAAATCAGCAACATTGTATTAATGATAGCACCTCCTCTCCTACAAAGCAGGAGATTTGTCCGTGTTGCTCAGGGATGTGATACGGTAACTTAATCTTCTCATGGATTTGCTTTCTTGTTTTACTTGACATAATGATCTCATCATATTCTCTACTGCAGGTTCCACAATTACAGCTTGAGTTCCTTGCCAAAGAATACATGCTCTCAGCAACCTACTACAGCTGTAACATATCTAGAGAAAGATCAGTGTGGAATGGGCTCTTCTTCAGTCAAAGATTTGCAAACTTAGTATTGTAATTTGATTTTCATTTTTCAAGCTACTTTGATTTGTACAGAAATATATTGAAGTTGAAGACTTTTGTTCTTTGTAATTTGTCTGTGGTTTTATCGAAGACTTTGATCTGTACTTTGAATTTGTTATTAATGTAAAAATTTCTTGTATAAGCATCCTTGCTGGAGATATCATGTCTTTTTTATTTGCTTTCGAGTCTGCAATTGATGTTAAACAGTTAGCAGCAGAACCAATCCAAAGCTTATCGGTTTTGCCTGATCCTTAAAACCTTCTAAAATGACTTTTATGTTGTGGCTAAGCAGCTAAAAGGCTGGGTTTTTTTTTTGGAAAATTCGTGAAATCTTCTAGTAGCTGGTTCTATATGAAGTCAAGATTTAAGAAGGGGAAAGCTGATTATTTATATATGAAGGTGTCTTTTTGTTGGTATATGGACTTATGTATCAGAACAGAAGACCGATAATTGTTCAGTTTCTATGTTGGGTTATTATCTAATGTTATCCAATCTTCTCTTGATGTTTCTGAACTAATTGCATTATCTGTGCACCTATATACAGAAGGGAGTTTCAATCACTTTTTTCTGTAGGTTTTGGTCTCTTCATGGTGCAATTTGTTACACATAAACTGAGCTGTATGGAATAAAGGGTCTTTGTTATTGTTGTTGTTTGGCATATACCTTGTACTCCTCTTTGCTTGGCCTCTGGTCCTCTTTGGTCTTGACCTGAGGCCCTTGCATGCCTAAGGATATGAAACAATGGAGTTCTTTGTAAGGATAATTGTTGTAATTTACCTTGATTCCTTCACTAGGAAAGTCTGATGAGTATCAAACCATCGTTAGGGTTTTACAAAGATCACAAATCAATCCATCGTTAAGGTTAAAACCACAGAAGCTACCAAATCCTCACAGTTACTACAACCCTGATCTTGAAAAAAACAAAAAACAAAAATAGAATGTCTGGAAAAAGAATGGTTCAACAGCAATACTATATCAACATATTGACAAACACGTCCCCACAAGGCACAAGAAGCACTCCCTTCCTCTTCTTCAGTCAGAAAAACCAAGAATCAAGCAAACAAAAACCACAGCCAGCACCAGAAACACCAGCCAGTTCCTGGTCCACTTCCTCCTCCTCCTCCTCCTCCTCCTCTTCAATGCCACGGCTTGCGCGAACCGGCCAGTGCCGCTGCTAATGAACTACTTTGCCTTCGCCACATTCTCCTCGAAGTATCTCCGCTTCAGGCCCGTCTTGTGCTCCTCCAGTATCCGCTACCGCAGCGCGTTCAGCCCGATCATCGTGTCGCGCAGCTTGGACCTCAGCCCGTTGGTGACCGACGCCCGGGCATGGTCGACCGGCGTGTTCTCGCCGAACCTCGTCCGGTTGGTGGCATTGGAGGCGTTGAGAGCGGCCAGCCGGGCCTTCACAACGTGGGTCTCTCAAAGGAGGATGGCGGTGATGTTGGATTCCATCCGGTCGTGGAGCCCGCGGCGGAGCTTCGGGCTCTGGGTGGAACCCTTGGGGGTGGGGGAGGGGGAAGCTTCGGGGTGGGGGAGGGGGCTCTGGAAGCTTCGGGGTGGGGGAGGGGGAAGCCGAGGGGTGGGGGAGGGGGAAGCCGAGGGGTAGGGGAGGGGCTCTGAAAGCTTCGGGGTGGGGGAGGGGGAAGCCGAGGGGTGGGGGAGGGGGAAGCTTTGGGGTGGGGGAGGGGGAGGTGGATGCTTCGGGGTGGTGGAGGGGGCGGTGGAAACCGAGGGGTGGGGTGGGGGAGGGGGCTCTGGAAGTTTCGGGGTGGGAGAGGGGGAAGCCGAGGGGTGGGGGAGGGAGAAGCCGAGGGGTTGGGGAAGCTTTGGGGTAGGGGAGGGGGCGGTGGATGCTTCGGGGTGGTGGAGGGGGCGGTGGAAACCGAGGGGTGGGGGAGGGGGCTCTGGAAGCCGAGGGGTGGGGGAGGGGGCGGTGGAACCCGAGGGGTGGGGGAGGGGCTCTGGAACCCGAGGGGTGGGGGAAGACCGGTGGGGGGCGATGGATCCCTCGGGTGTCATTTCTTCATGGGAGGTGAGGATGGCTGTGAGGTATGGTTGAGAGAGTAATTAGGGGACTTAAGTACAAATAAATCACTTAAGTATCATTTATAAGATGGAGGGCTGTGTAAGCTCCTGATTTTTCAAAAATATTAAAATTGGAATTTTTCACAATTTTCTGGAAATTTTTGGAAATTTTCTGTAAATAAAATCAGGGTTTTGAATTATTACATGATTTTTAATTGATAATAAACAACATTAAAATATAGTAAAAATAATATTTTTAGGTGCAAAATGAAAAACTGGACTTAGGATAATTTTTCTGGGAATTCTTGGGCCTCAGACCTATTTTTAAATGCCTAAAAACTATTTTACTAATTAATTAATTAATTAAACTGTTTATTATTATTATTATTATTAATATATTTTTATTCTTTTTGGGCCCGGCCCGGTCCAGTGGGCCGAGCCCAGCAGCCAGCCCAGCCCATTTCCCTTGCGGGTCGGGCGGGTCTGCCCGGAGACCCAACCCGCCTACCCGACCCGGAGACCCAGCCTCCCCTCTCCCCACGCTGCCCCGCATCCGGCGCCGCCGCCCGCGCCCGCCGCGCCACGTCCCTGCTCCACCCGGCTCGCCTCTGCCTTCCCCGCCTCGACCCCGCCTTGCTCGGCCCGACTCCCAGCCGCTCAGCCCTATTTAATCCCCTCTCCCCCAGCCCTCTCCGGCCGACTCCGCCACCTCCCAGCTCCACCGGCAACGCCACTCCCCGCCGACCTCCTCGCCAGCGCCACCATCTCCTCCCCTCTCCTCTTCCCTCCGCCTCCGCCTTCCGGCGCCCGACTCCAGCGGCAGCAGCTGCCCTTCCCCTCGAGCCGAGCCCCTCGCCGGCAGCAGCTTCCGACGTCGCCCTCGACTCCGCCGTGCCTCCGCCCGGCCGCGCCCCAGCGCCCCCGACCGCCTCCGGCCAGCCAGCGCCGCCTCAGCCTCCGGCCGGCCCGCCGCAGCTCCAGAAACCCTAACCCTAATTTTTCCCCAATTCCTCGTATCGTGTCGGACACGACACGGACACAAGTTTCCCTGTTCCGAAGAGCCCGGTTCAGCATCTGGACTCATTTCTGGAAATTTCCCCGAGATACAAACTATATTTGGATCCAAACATCCGGCAAGTACCTGCACTTCAAGTTTAATCTTTATATTGTGATAATTAATTCCTTGTTCTACTAGCACCATTGATGATTACACGTAGTGTTAGAAAACTGGATTTCATGTCTTGAATATTGGGTTTCATGTCTTGCTTTTCGTGTCGGGTGGGAGAATACTAGAAGGCATGTAGTTTACCCTTTCCCCCCTGTCATTGTGTGCTAGCTGTTGGTACGCGACGGTACCATCAGCCTTATACTCGATTTTTCATTGTGTGATAGCCGCCTAGGACGGCCTTATTAGCCTTAAAAATCCCTACATGCCAACTATGTATTCTAAAACAAACACAAGTTCACACAGATAGCTTCTGGTCTTGTTATAGTTCTTGCTGACTGTTGTAGTTTTATTTCCTGTCTCATTTATTTCTGCTTTCTCATATTCCTGTTTATAGCATTAACTCTGAGATATTGATGTTCTTTTATGCAATTTTCTCAATATGATACTCAATCTAATTGTCATAAATATTTAGTTTAATCTTGATGTGCATTGTGTACTTTGCTCCTTTCCTAACTGGATCCGTTGATTTAGGCGATGATGAGGACCTTGCCCTACCTATTATGGCCACTATGAGTTAGCAGGTGACCCATATGAGGAGCCAGTTCCCACCCAGGAGGCTACTTCTGCAGAGTAGTTAGCAGTAGTTACTTATTTATTTCCTTTCAGCAATCGGGTTTGTCCCCGATTTATCTTCTGGATTCTGTATTAAACTATGGATTTGTATATCACATTTAATCTATGAAAATCTTAACATTTCTATTCCCTGTTATTTTTCTTGTCTATTTACTTGACTGTGGATGAGATAGATTTTATTACCTGTGATATGACCTAGACAGCGTACTACCGCCGACACTGCGGCGTAGGCTGGACGTGCCCACGCACTCGTGCCCGAATATCCGGATGCGGATCATGACAAGCTGGGATTGTGCCACTTCACCGCCACCCTCTTTTGAGAGTGAGGTGCCATCTCACCTCCCTTATTCTCTCTCTCTCTCTCTCTCTCTCTCTCTCTCTCTCTATATATATATATATATATATATTATAGATACCACGTTCTGTAGAGTGTTGGACGTTACTTGGTGATATTACAGATACCACACTCTATAGAACGTTGGACGTTATTATATTCCTGCGCCCGTGTTATAGGGGGCATATGTGGCATATACTAGCCGGTTGTCACGACTGGTGAATTACGCCAGCATATGTCTAGCCTACACCTTCCCATATACTCACAGTTGTCCTCATATTGCATTCACTTATATGGTTAGCACACCCTTTATTGTATTTATTTTATTTAGTATTTATATATGGCATGCTTCTATGTATCTTGTTACGTCCCTCTGAGGACTTGGTACCTTTCCAGATTTGGACGACGCATATTATCCCACAGTGTACGACCCAGGACAGGAGACGAGGTACGCTACAGCTGAGGAACTAGAGGTGTTACCGTCAGAGTTTCCGTGATCACTTGGTAGGCCTTCTGCCTAGGATTGGGAGCATCATTATCTAGTCAGTCGATGCCCTAGTTATTATCTTTATTCTATTATTTCAGTATTTTATTTCATCATAGTAGTGGGTTTGTCCCCACCAGACATTCTTGGTTGTACTATGATATTTTGAGACTGACGTTTATCTTCCAGCATTTATTATCAGTACATTCTTGTTGTTTATATTGTGGATGAGATTAGATTACTTGTTGATGATTTATATGGGACATGTTAGTATTTAGGACAGCATAGCACTCTTCGTTAGGATCCATTAAATTAGGATATCCTCGGAGATGTGACAGTTAGCTATTGCTACGTGGCCTAGTCCCGTGTATTTTTGGGACTGGGGCGTGACACTAGCAGGGTTAGCTGAGCCATAAATTGTCGCATTGAAAATAGTATTGCGCACCGGTCCCTCGCAAGGCTAACGTGCTAAAACCGCGTAGAATACATAGTATAGTATAATAGTCGAATATTGTCATTCACTAATAAGGACTTAAACAATATCCATGGGGACTAGCCTACACACCCCAATTCAGATGACTGGAGGTGGCTAGTTAGGCACGATCTCGAGATTCTATTCCCTCCCAATGCTCTACATGTTTAGTTACCTAGTTAACCCTATTGTTAACTGGAATCACATAGCGTGGTCATATGTAACTCTCCTTATATGATGTACCATAGTACGACCACGCTAGATACGAATCCACTTTATCACTTGATAGTTCAATTTGGATTCACCCCCATCGTGATGCAACAATCAACAAATCCCAGCCACGCTTGGTTATTGACCAACTATCATGTCCATGTTGGAGGAATTTATTACATCACATGTCGCTTAGCACATAGGCACACCTTGGTGTGAAACATGTAATATAATCACGTAGAAACACTTAGTACGTAGGAACACATAGCATGTAGTAAGTGTATCAGCACAGATACCAATGTAAACTCCGTATCCTGAAATTCTAACTTAAATATTGTTATTAGGTTAATTTGGGGCTATTGAGATTTTTCCACAATTTTTAGTTAATTAAAAACTAGTAACCCTAATTTCCTAGGACTTTCAAGAATTTATTTTAGGGTCAAATATAAATAAAAATATTCTAAACTTTTATTTTAGGTTCTAAATAATAAAATATATTTTCTAAAATTTTTTGGAAATTTTCTGATTATTTTTAGCATTTATTTTGAGTTAATTAAGAAAAACTGAATTAAAAACTATTTTCTGAAAAAGAAAACCTAAAAAGTAATTATTTCTGCCCAGTCAGCAAACAGGGGGCCCACCTGTCAGCCTCCCGCAGCAAACAGTGCAGGGCCCGCCTGTCAGTGACTGCGGGGCGGGCAGCGTTGGATGGCTGCCACGTGTCAAGATCTGAGCCGCGACTGCTTTCTCTCTCCTCTATATATATATATTAGTTTAAGTTTATTTCTATGGTTTTTCTTCAGTCGAATTTTGGAGAATTGCCATCTAGGGTTCCTTCATCTTCCAGAAGCCATTGCGCATAGCTCCGGACTCCAAACGAGGCCTAGTTTTTTTTTGTTAGAACGATATTGAGGTTAGCTTTCTGATTATGTAAATTTTTGTACGAAATTATGATTATTAAATTCTGGAAAATTCGTAGAACACAGCATGTCCGAAAATAGACGTGTTTCGATGTTTTCGTGATTTCGGGAGAACCAGGAATCAGAATCACGAACCGTTTAAAGTTTCCGAAAACTAATGTCGAGATCATTGACATATATTTTTTTCAGAATTTAATTCGAAGTATTTGTATACTGTTAATTCTGTAGAACTTCTAGGTTAGAATTTAACCATCGGTGCACAATACGAAACTTGTATGTGCCATAATTCCCAAACGAATTTGAATTCGGACGAGCCGTAAATTCCAGCATATTTTTGACGCTGAAATCTACAGGAATTCATGTATGAAAGTTGAGTTTGTGTCGGTTGACTTTTCGGTCAACAGATCGCCTCGATTTGCGTGCCATGAGTCTCGAGTCGATAATATTCAGTTTTTTTGGACAAAATTTAGGCATTAACCTAAAAATCAGAATACTAAGATTAAAATAGGATTTTAGAGCAATTATTTCAGAATTAAATAAATTAAAATAAATTATCTTTTGACATGGTAAATTGTAATACATAGGCTATTTGGGCTGTGACTTGGACTCTGATTCATACCAGCAGCAGGACCCCAAGCGAGTACATTCTCTGACAGTTTCCATTATGTTGATTATCTCTATAATTCTTGTTGTATAGCGTACATGACTCTGACACTGTTCTTTACACGAGTTGGCATCATTGAGACCTGTCACGAGGAGTCGTGATTAGAATCCATCGTGCTAGCTGAGAGAAATGGGAAAATATTAGTAGTTTATGTGATCATACCCAACTTACATGCAGCATTAGCTCACCCACATTTCACGTCGGTGCAGCCTTACCCTTACATGCCTCATCACTGTTACATTCTGGTTAGCCTGACCTGTTGGGGATGATCGCTAATCCATGTAATGAGTCATATAGTCCCAAGCCGATCACATGATATACTAATGTTTCACACACTTAGTTAGATGATTCTTGACATGCATCTCTAGTATATTGATCTAGCATCTCCACATGTTCTAGTTATTGTTCTTGTACACACTTACATACCAGTTCATTGTTCTTGCGTGTACTTGTATTTCTATTTCATTGCTAGATGTATATTAATGATGATGTTCCAATATTTCTTTATTCTAGCATTCCCTTATTCCAGTATCTCTCATTGCCAGTTTTTATATCTGTCTTGTATTTCTTTACACGGTGCTATAGATTTTGTCAATATAAGTGGAACTGCTGTTAGAGGTGTATTTCGTTACAATCCTGACTGGATATTTTTTCCAGACTGTGACATAGAAGACTTGTTCCGACATACTTGGAGACTTGGATGTAATTGATTGCAGGTTAGATTATTTATTGTTGTTTAGACTTGTCTTGTATTTCATTGCTTGCTTCGATATCTCATCGTGCTCTAGTTTATGTGATTGAGTATATTCCATATTATATTGTGATATCTGCATCTCCTTATGGAGTTGGATATTCATGTGAGATTGATTAGATAGTTACATGACCTAGACAGCGTTCTACCGCCGATGCTACAGCGTAGGCTGGACGTACCCACGCTCTCGTGCCCCTATACCGGGTGCGGGTCGTGACATGTTTTTAGTGGTGGCCCATGCAGGTCAGACTTCGCAAGTTGTGCGATATCGTGGTAGTGTGGCGTCTTAGTTGTACTACTGCGTGCCTGCTATAGAATATAGGACATAGGATACTAGGATGAGAGATGATACTCAATCACAAAAATTCTTGAGAGATTCCTGGGACGACCCCTTGAGAATCTTGTTATAATTTCCAATTTAAATCTTTTCCCTTGTCCCGTCCGTTCTCGCTTGTTGTTATTGAACTTGATTCTTGTTGATCAGTTATTAAATTAAAATCTTGGTATCATTATTGAGTTTATTCTTGTTGACCAGTTGTTAACTTCAATTCTTGGTATCGTTGTTGAGTTGATTTCATATCGAGATGAATTTTACGGGCTAAAATTTATGGTATCATCTGATGACATATATTGATGAGGACAGTGAGAAAGGTAAAACGTCTACTTTGGTTATGGAGCCTAGAGTTATCGCAGCCACATTAGCTGTCATGACGAGAACGTAGGACCCTGACTTGGATGTACATACTTTAGTTATAAAATTTAGAGTTTCTCGCAGCTATACCGGTTGGCGTGGCGAAGATTCTAGATGACATGATTATAGAGTTGCATACCTTAGTTACGGAACCTGTCGTTTATCGCATCTATGCTTACTGGCGTGGCAAGAATTCTGAGTGTCATGATTTCAGACAGACGTGTATGATTATCAGGTTGTATCTTAAATTGGTTCTTAAAGTATCATCTCAAGACTTATCTATTTCTGTTATTTCAGGACTTTGTTCCATTACTTCTTTTCTTTACTAGCAGTAAAGATACCTTCAGTTCTTGATCTAATTCCTTTTTTAGTCTTATTTCTTTAAGGATCCTTGTTAGTGTGATAATTAGTGACTTGCAATTTTGGTTGTGTCTTGTATTAGTTTGACTGCGTGTGACTTGTGAGTTTGTAAGTGTTTCTTAGTTGTACATGGGAGCAGTAGGCATTAATCTAGAGATACCCATAGTATAGTACCTTGTAGCAATAGTTCTATGATAGGTGTTATTATAATTAGTATTGGTATTATAGAAAGAGGAGTAAGAGTATCAGTGAATGTTCCAAGAGTAAGTATCAGAATCAGCATGCCAATCTTGGATAGTCATTAAATTATGTAATTGGATGATCTATGTAAATAATTAAGTATCAAGAAATTATGTTAAAGATTAATAGAGCATGATGTTCAATTTGATGATTGATACTGGCTGTATCAAGAGTAAAGAAATGTATATGCATAAAGGGTTTTAATGAGATGCCATGAGTAAAGAAATATCAAGATTGGTAATGAAAGTTGTGAAATATATCACAGATTAGTTTAACAGGCTGTAAAAGGTTTAAGAGATATGCTTATACATCAATCGAGATATGAAACCATATGCCTGCCCTTGAGATTAAAGTAAAGCATGGGTATTATAGAAAGTGCAAGTGATCGTGAGTTCTAATAAGTTTGATGAGATAATCTAATGATGAAGCTAGTGTTACCATACCAATAGTGCTAGTGATTCTATATCAAGGATTTGTTGAGCAAGTGCTAATAACAGTAAGTACTTCATGTGATGATAATTAGATTGGTGTATCAATTAATATAGATAGAAAATTATTGGAGAAAATATGTGTGATGATAACTTTGATTATTGGAAGTAATATTGCAAGTAATCCGGGCAGTACAAATTTAAGAACACAGTTGAGAATTGTAGACAATTGGTGTATTGTGTGCACCTTGAGTATTAGAGACTGTGAGTATTATATGTATACTTGTGGATTTAAATTTATAATTTGAAGAGTGGAAATGAATTTCAATTTTTAAAGTTTTTGAGGAGTTAAGATTTTATGTTATTAAAGTTTTTGAGGATTAAAATTCAATTCAATAAACATAGTCAAAGCTATGAAGATTTTTGGAAGTGATTAAAATTTTATTTCAATGTTGAATATTTGACTTTTGAGGAAAGTATATGCATTTTATTTTAAATTGTTCGAGAAGTTAAATTTTGATAATTTTATTTTGAGGATTAAATTTTATGGTGAGTAAGAAATGTATATCAGTATATGAGTAGATGATGTACATGTGTAAGGATCAGTTGGCTTGAGTATGATTGAGATGGCACTGCAAACTGACTTGGGTGTCCATCTAGAGTTGTATTAGAGAGAGCATTACTTAGTATGGTGTGTTGCACTTGGTGTGCACTTGAGTGATAAGAATAACTAGTATAAACAGTTGTAGTAGGTAAGAGAGCTAGCAGTGAGTATGCTTGTAGTAGAAACAGTGGTATCTAAAGAGATAGGAATTAGTGAGTGAATGTGCCAGAGTTAAGTGTATATTAGAGGATTGTATATTAAATTTTTGAGTATTTAATTATTAACATCAAATTTTTGAGGAGATTATGATACGATTGGAATTCAATTTTTAAATTTGAGGATTTTTCAGAAATATGATATCTATAGAATTATGAAAGTTGGTAAAATAACAATATGGATTTGCTTCAGGATTATATGGTTTGATGAATTTAATTTTGATGGAGAAATAATATTAATAAATAAATAAAATAATTGAGGATTTTAAATTTCGAAGACGAAATTTTTTTAAGGTGGGTAGACTTGTAACCTCCGTATCCTGAAATTCTAACTTAAATATTGTTATTAGGTTAATTTGGGGCTATTGAGATTTTTCCACAATTTTTAGTTAATTAAAAACTAGTAACCCTAATTTCCTAGAACTTTCAAGAATTTATTTTAGGGTCAAATATAAATAAAAATATTCCAAACTTTTATTTTAGCTTCTAAATAATAAAATATATTTTCTAGAATTTTTTGGAAATTTTCTGATTATTTTTAGCATTTATTTTGAGTTAATTAAGAAAAACTGAATTAAAAACTATTTTCTGAAAAAGAAAACCTAAAAAGTAATTATTTCTGCCCAGTCAGCAAACAGGGGGCCCACCTGTCAGCCTCCCGCAGCAAACAGTGCAGGGCCCGCCTGTCAGTGACTGCGGGGCGGGCAGCGTTGGATGGCTGCCACGTGTCAAGATCTGAGCCGCGACTGCTTTCTCTCTCCTCTATATATATATTAGTTTAAGTTTATTTCTATGGTTTTTCTTCAGCCGAATTTTGGAGAATTGCCATCTAGGGTTCCTTCATCTTCCAGAAGCCATTGCGCATAGCTCCGGACTCCAAACGAGGCCTAGTTTTTTTTTGTTAGAACGATATTGAGGTTAGCTTTCTGATTATGTAAATTTTTGTACGAAATTATGATTATTAAATTCTGGAAAATTCGTAGAACACATCATGTCCGAAAATAGACGTGTTTCGATGTTTTCGTGATTTCGGGAGAACCAGGAATCAGAATCACGAACCGTTTAAAGTTTCCGGAAACTAATGTCGAGATCATTGACATATATTTTTTTCAAAATTTAATTCGAAGTATTTATATACTGTTAATTCTGTAGAACTTCTAGGTTAGAATTTAACCATCGGTGCACAATACGAAACTTGTATGTGCCATAATTCCCAAACGAATTTGAATTCGGACGAGCCGTAAATTCCAGCATATTTTTGACGCTGAAATCTACAGGAATTCATGTATGAAAGTTGAGTTTGTGTCGGTTGACTTTTCGGTCAACAGATCGCCTCGATTTGCGTGCCATGAGTCTCGAGTCGATAATATTCAGTTTTTTTGGACAAAATTTAGGCATTAACCTAAAAATCAGAATACTAAGATTAAAATAGGATTTTAGAGCAATTATTTCAGAATTAAATAAATTAAAATAAATTATCTTTTGACATGGTAAATTGTAATACATAGGCTATTTGGGCTGTGACTTGGACTCTGATTCATACCAGCAGCAGGACCCCAGGCGAGTACATTCTCTGACAGTTTCTATTATGTTGATTATCTCTATAATTCTTGTTGTATAGCGTACATGACTCTGACACTGTTCTTTACACGAGTTGGCATCATTGAGACCTGTCACGAGGAGTCGTGATTAGAATCCATCGTGCTAGCTGGGGGAAATGGGGAAATATTAGTAGTTTATGTGATCATACCCAACTTACATGCAGTATTAGCTCACCCACATTTCACGTCGGTGCAGCCTTACCCTTACATGCCTCATCACTGTTACATTCTGGTTAGCCTGACCTGTTGGGGATGATCGCTAATCTATGTAATGAGTCATATAGTCCCAAGCCGATCACATGATATACTAATGTTTCACACACTTAGTTAGATGATTCTTGACATGCATCTCTAGTATATTGATCTAGCATCTCCACATGTTCTAGTTATTGTTCTTGTACACACTTACATACCAGTTCATTGTTCTTGCGTGTACTTGTATTTCTATTTCATTGCTAGATGTATATTAATGATGATGTTACAATATTTCTTTATTCCAGCATTCCCTTATTCCAGTATCTCTTATTGCCAGTTTTTATATCTGTCTTGTATTTCTTTACACGGTGCTATAGATTTTGTCAATATAAGTGGAACTGCTGTTAGAGGTGTATTTCGTTCCAATCCTGACTGGATATTTTTTCCAGACTGTGACATAGAAGACTTGTTCCGACATACTTGGAGACTTGGATGTAATTGATTGCAGGTTAGATTATTTATTGTTGTTTAGACTTGTCTTGTATTTTATTGCTTGCTTCGATATCTCATCGTGCTCTAGTTTATGTGATTGAGTATATTCCATATTATATTGTGATATCTGCGTCTCCTTATGGAGTTGGATATTCATGTGAGATTGATTAGATAGTTACATGACCTAGACAGCGTTCTACCGCCGATGCTGCGGCGTAGGCTGGACGTACCCACGCTCTCGTGCCCCTATACCGGGTGCGGGTCGTGACAACCAATAGTCAAGTCAAGTTACCAATCATTGGTAAGTCACATGAGTTCTAGCATATTGTAATACGAAGGTCGAGTCAGGCACATAGGTAGTCATAGTCACTTGGCCACATGGTCTATCTTTATTCATAGTCTGGTAAAGCATATAGTCAAGTTCAACACATGGTCACTCAGTTCTCATGTATTCTAATCATCAATCTCACACATAGAATCACAAAAATCCAATAAAGCATTAAACCAAGAAAAATCAATAAATCGTGCATACAGTGCCGCATAGTGTTAGTGTCGCATATGATGGTGCTGCATAGAGATTGATGCCACATAGGAAGTCAGTCCACATAACCGGATGGGTTCAGACTACATGGTCGCATGAGCTCAGACCGCATGGCCGCATTGTCGCAAACAACATAAGTCTACTTGCAGCATATGGGTCAAGGCCGCATGGAACTTCGTCTTCTCCAGACAGCAAGTTCAGCCATGACGAGAACTCTAAAAACCGAAAGTAATATTTTCTTCATAAAAACTTTATTTTAACTCAGAATTGAGTGAACCAAAAGCCAAAACGCTCAAAATGAAGTGCTCCATCCATCCCAAAAACTAATTTTCGAAAATACTATATTTTAGTAGATCAAAACCACCAAAAATCAAGGGACCCATAAAAAAATCCTAAACTTAGAATATAGATCTACTCAAATCCATCCATTAAAACCAAAAAACCCCAAGTACTAAAAGTGTTTAGAATCATCATGGGAACATAATAAACTAATAAAATGTAAAGAAAAAGCAAGAATCAAAAATCAAGAGATTTTCCATGTAGTGCAATGTATACTTGCCTAGAAATAAAAAAAAAGAGGGGAAATGAGAGGAGGGAAGAGAGAGAAATAA
Organism: Iris macrosiphon; assembly: GCA_036927795.1. Lineage (NCBI taxonomy): Eukaryota > Viridiplantae > Streptophyta > Magnoliopsida > Asparagales > Iridaceae > Iris > Iris macrosiphon. The sequence continues at coordinate 112,372,811 of JAYESA010000006.1, read as the reverse complement.
GTTAGCTTATATAGCTAGGGTTTGAGGTTTAGACCATGGACTCAACTCATGACCAAACCAATCCAATAATTAAACCATGGTCTAATTGAACAAAAGAATAGATTTAGTCTCCATGATATGCAACCTAATTACCATGCAAGCAACAAATAATATAAGTAGAAAAACTAATATGTTCCAAATACGTATATCAGGAATGGAGAGTGACAGTTATATTTGAATAATTATGGCTTATGTTGGTATTATTTGAAACTATAGTTTGGCATCTATGTTTTGTGAACAATCTTTTAGATTCTTTGACATGAGTATCTTAAAATATGATTTCTGCAGTTAGGAGGAGATAAAAGGACGATAAATGCCTTATTCTAAAAGAATTTATCGTTTCAGAAGAACATTGTGAATCATCATTCCAAAAGAACGTCGTGAATTATCATAGAGTTATTTCAATTTATCTCATCTCAATTAGAAGAATTATCCTTTGTAATAATTAACCACTGCCTACATTATGCATTTTAATGCTGCATAAATAGTTAGGTTACATATACCAACTATGAATGTACCTTCTAAAATAGAAGTAAATATCAAAAGAACCAAATATAGGCAACAAATGAATAAGTTCTACATTAAGAACGTGTAAGACCTAAAGTTTCTAAAGGTTCAGCTCTTTAGAAGAAGAGACCGAATAATATAACACACCCTAACGCTCTTGAAGAAGCATCTCCTGAAGTAGCATCTCCTGTAGAGAAATTTATGATAATCCGAAAGATGTCGCGAACCAAAGATCCAATTTCTCAAAAATAATGCATATCGCTCCGGTCGAAGAAGTGCCTCAGATCCTAGAAGAGACTGAGAAAAAAGGTATCGGTATACAAGAAATCTATGTTTTATACATATTCAGAAGAAATTTGGAATAAAAAATAATTTGTTATAGATGACATTAGCAAATAAGAATAAAAAGGGTAATGAAAATAAAGGATAATACTGAACCAGAAATAATCTTTGAATATTGAAAATGATAACATTGGCAAAAAATGAAAGATGCGGTACAAAATACAAATCCTCAAAGGGAATAAACTCGGTAGATTTTAAATGGGTGTTTGTAAGAAATCTAAATATGTAGAAGTCGCTCAAGGATTCTTGAAATGACCCTAAATAGAATATAAAGAAACATATTCTCTAGTTATGATAACCTAGACAATAAGATATACATGAAAATTCCTGAAAGATTTAAATTGACAGTTATATCCTTGAAGGATTTAAAATTACCAGGATATTCCCTAAAATTTGCGAAACAAGCCATATATGGACTAAAACCATCTAGAAAGATGTGATATTATAGGCTCATTGAGTATTTGTCTAGAAAATAATATAATGATGATCCTAAATATCTAAGCATATTCTAATATGAATAAAATTCCTGAATGGATTTTTCAAAGCTACCGTCTATGTAAATAAAAATACCTACATGAGAGATTGAAAATACTTAAAAAAGAGAAGGACTCCATAAGAGAAAATCTCCAGAAGAGATAACCTCCTGAAGAGAAATCTTTCGAAGAGATAAATCTCCTAGAGAGATCTAATATGAGCAGTTGTCATTCACTCAGTACACCTATATTTGTTAATCAATGAAACATATTTCGACCTAAACAAGAAAAGAACATGTCATGGGTCCTGAAGTACCATATTTTAAGTACAAATTCTTTAGTCTCGTTCACTTAACATAATATATTTTATGTAAACCTGTTGATATGCACCTACACATAGACACTGGAATAACATAAAGAATATTTTTTCATACTTGAGTTAAATTCATATGAATGTATTAATCTTATGAGATATGCAGGCATAGGTTATTTATATGATCCCCATAAAGGGATATTACAAACATGATATGTTTTCTTAATAGAGTTATAGGTATTTCAAAGATCAGTCAAACAAACCTCTACGAAAACTTTGACAAATCATCCTGAAACTAAATGAAGTAAACATGGAATGTGTATGACTATGATTTGACCACTTCAACATATCAAGGGAAGTTGGGAATTTCCAAGAGTCATAAATAAACATACAAACTCTTCGTGAGGATATGAGGATAATACATACACACACACACACACACACACACACACACACACACACACACACATATATATATATATATATATATATATATATATATATATATATATATAAAGTATTATAGTGTGATGTAATATTCAAATATAATAATTGGGGGGGGGGGTGTTGATTTTTTATCTGAATTGATGTAAGAACTAAATATAATACTTTTTTGAGAGAAAACATCATGTAGATGCAAGCATCCTGAAGATGCTAATAGAGACATCTTGAAACATGTATTTGTGCATTGTACTCTTTTCTTCTATGAGATTTTTTTTCACTGGATTTTTGCTTCGAAAGGTTTTTAACGAGGCAATATAAGTCGCACCCACTTGAATTCCTAAAGAATCATATTCTACAAGAATATTATTGTACTATTTTCTTTTACTATGAATTTTTCCAAAGATGGGTTTTTTTCTTAGAAAAGTGTTTAATGAAACAATGATTAAAGTTGGCATCCAAGGAGGATTGTTGTGATTTGTGAATAAACCTAAATATGGATCCTCTTATCCCTATCTACAACCATCTCTATCCTATCCGCTTCTTATATATATTCTTAATGAGAAAAGAAGTAACGATTCTATTCGGCTACAATATTCTTTTTCTCTTCCATTTTCATAACAATACATATGTTATTTAGAAAGAATTAGATTATACTAGTTACTTTCACATGCGTTGCAAGTAAAAAAAAGAAGAAAAAAAAAATCTATGATATTATCAGGGGTGTAGCCAGCTGGTCCCGAGGGACCGCGGCTGCGCCCCTGAAAATTAAAATTTCTTCCATATTTTTTATTAGGAAAAACATAATCGATAACAACGAAGACCTTGTCTCCAAATGACAATTTTAAGGAGGCAAAATAGTGCTCTGCTAGTGGCCAAGTTACTTGGATCAGTGTATTATGAATAAAAACTATCATTTTTTTTATTATAGTAAGTTATTCTTTGTGTTCTAAGTAGTGTTTTAAAAATAGGATCGAAGATCGACCCGGCCAAGACATTGGGTCGGGTCAAACAAATTCAACCAGTTGGTTCAACCACTGGGTTAACCTAAGTGGTCCCAAGTTTAATCCCTTGTGGACACTGATTTTTACAAAAAAATATTCATTTACAATTGGATTTTGAAAACATAGTGGGTTAGCGTTGAACCGGACCGAAAAAATGACCGGTTCACGGGTTAACCGGTTGAACCAGTCCAATTTTTAAAATACTGGTTCTAAGTTAGTAGAATAAAGAGTAGATTGAATGATGTTTCTTGGATGTATTTAATTTTAAATGGTAGAATGGAAGTGAAGTAAATTATCAAATTATATGTATTTATATTCTATGGGTGAAGATGGGTTTCGATTGTCAAGCATGTTATTCTGACCCATTAATGTAAAGCAAAACTCTTGTATATAAAGCATGATTGTCAAGCATGTCTATTCTTCGATTATGGTAAACTCTACTCCCTTCACGTTAAATTTAATTAGTCATCCTGAAGTTCGAAGTGAACTATTTGAACATTTCTGTTTAAATAAAAATCATGGATTAACTATTGTCCCGACACGAACAGATTACACCGAAATACGCATAATGTCATTGTACGTGCGGAAATTGATGAAAGTCGAATTAATCGACTGTGCACGACTAATTTGGTTCTTATCCGTCGAATTTCACCATATTGATATTTTTTGAAAATTTGCAATTATTCTCTTTGTTTTCTTTGGATTGCGATAAGACTTGTGTCATTTTATGCGTAACATCGAACGTGTCCTACGACGTAAATTTCGTCTAGTTCTGAAATTTTTGACCAAATCACTATTTTGTGGGACCACGTCGCGTCCCCTAGATGAAATCCTGGCTACGTCACTAGATATTATTGAAAAAAATAGATATAAATTTAAATTGCATTAGAATATTTTAAATATAATTTTGATATATTTTAATTATGATTTATTATAAATATATATTTAGAATTTTGGATATGTGTTTAGTTAGATAATATTATTTAGTTAGTTTAAATATAATTTAAATATTGAATATATTTTAGGATTTAAATGTATTATTATGTTTTTTTCTAAATACGTGAGATGAGAACTATGGTATTAAAAAAAAAATATTAGTGATGATGTACATACGACTTAGACGGCTCATTTTTGAATCGTTTCTAAGTCGTATTATAATAGTAGGGATAGTTGTATTTTAAAAAAAAAAATTATAACGAAATTACAATTGAGAGGTGGCCTTCATCATAATATAGCAAAGTGTGGGTGCCGTACTAAATGTACACTTTTCCTTTTCATTCAAATTTCATGGGAAACTGGAAAGCATTCTCACCACAGACACAAACCTCATCCCTCCCTTCACCACCTCACACCTTCAAGTCCATCTCCGTCCTTTCCCCCACCTCCCACTTTTCCCTCACTCTATCGCTCCCAACTCTCTCTCTCTCTCTCTCTCTCTCTCCTCCTATTCTCGAATCAATGGCGCTTCATATTTCTCTCTCCTCTCCCTCTCCACCCTTCCTCTCTTCCTCCTCCTCAGCTTCCTCATCATCTTCTTCCTCTTCTCAACGGAACTTTTTCTACTCTCCGAACCGCTCCTTGTCGTTCTCGTCCGATCTTCCTCCGCGGACGAGAAGAGCGGGTCGGGTTTCGAATGGCGGCTCAAAGATGAGGATCGGGCCGGTGATCGTCCGTTCGAGCCTAGAGACGACGGCCGCGGTGACGGTGGGGCAGGTGACGGAGGTGAACAAGGACACCTTCTGGCCCCTCGTGGAGGCGGCAGGCCCCAAGCCAGTGGTTCTTGACATGTACACCCAGTGGTATAATTTACTTCCTTACTTCTTGATTTGGTAGTTTGGTATTTATGAGTTATTAGTAGGAATGATAGCTGCTAATTAGTTCCTAAAGTGGCTATCAATGTGTAGTTAAGAGCAAGGTTTAGTTATTCGGTTTCATTACCCGCTCTATCCGGGACATAGAAACACCAATGTGACGTTTGGTTCTGAGAAGCAATTGGAACTAGGACTGCAATTGAGCCGAGTCGAGCTTGTGCTTCTTCTTGAAAACTGTTCTATGTTGCACGGATGCTACACGACTCGGCGACACGGACACGACACCCTCTCTCTTGGTTTGCCCTAGTGTTTTTTGGAGTGTCCGGTGCATGTCTCCAATAGGTTTCCGACACGACATAGCCACATTTTTTCGTGTGTCTGTGCTTACTGAATTTAGATCCCCTAATGCCTATATCTCATAATTAATGTCTCGTAATACCATGTGAAAATCGAATAATGCATGAGATATGGAAATTTTCAATAGCCAATATCTCATGCAATATTCCATATTTGTTTGGCATAACGGAACATTAAGAGACCTTGGCATTAGAGGATTTGGTTTCATTCTTCCTAGACTATGTTTAAACTCGAGCATGATATCTATGTTCATGGTCGAGGTTGATTAGGCTTATGAGAATCTTTGCTTGATAGAGCTGATGAGCTACTCGAGCTTGATTACATATACTGATCGAGTAAATATAAATGAACCCAATAAAGTCTAAATAGTTGGTTATTTTTAGGATTTATTAGATAAGGTCATTTTTGTTTTAGGTAGAAGTGAATAATAGAAGATGTAAGAGCATCTCCAATGCGAATGTGGTAGTCTTAATCGACATAGGAAAATACACTTTTTATTATTATTAAAAGTCTTATTTAACTTTTTCGCAGACTAGGCCATGATTTCAGAAGACAATGTGAAACAAGATGTCTATTAGTAGAAGTTCAACTTCATGGCCACGTCAGCATTTTTAAATTAGAAAATATTGGATGTGATTAAATTTAACTGCCATGTGTGAAAAAAAAACTTAAACAAGACATTTGCATTGGAGACAACAACCCACAAGACATTGTCTGAGACTGCCACATAGGAAAATTAAGATTTTTGCATTGGACAGGCTCTAATCCTTTCCTATTCAAGTTTATCCTTCTAGTTTAAATATGGTTTCATTTTAAACATGAAAAAAAATGATTATGAGAAAATAAAAGCTATTGATTTCACTTGATCTTACCCCAATTTTAGTTTCTCTACCTTTCACTCTCCTCCACAAATATTTGTTGGCATTGATAGGAGATCTTCACAAGAAGCTTCATGACATCGTTACTGCCATGTTCTTAGTTTCCTTTCCTGCCTGATAATATCCATTAATTGAAATTTCATTTTTATCATTTGCATTTGTGTTATAATTAGATTTTGATAAATTAGTATAATATTAAATTATTAATCGTTAACAAAAATCATTAAAGCTTCCTGGTCCAATTTATCCTAAAAAATTATATTGTAGGTTTCCTTCCAATCTTATGCTGTATTATATAGGCTTGAGAAAAACATCAATGAAATCAAGAATGAAAATGGAGATTGAACCAGAACACGAAGATGGGAGACATAGATACAGGATGGTTGCCATCACGATGTCAGAGATAGAAGTAATCTATGGAATCCGCCTCCTCAAATGGGAGCTGATCTAGGCGAAGATAGTAGCTGTTCCATACCTAGATAGAGCTGGGCGAAAAAGAAATGGGTCAGGGTTAGGGTTGTTGGTGGTGTTGGGATTGGGAGACAAGAGAGGGATAGGAAGGCAGATGAGAGTGTTTTAAAGTAAGGATTAATAAGTCTTAAATGTGTATACTGTGCGTACTTTTGGCCATATTTTATGCCCTTGGCCCACAAGATCATGCTTAGGTAGATGCATGGGCTTGCCCTTAGTAAAAATTGTATCAAGAAATAACAATTGGCCGAGTTGAATCAAGTCGAGTCAAAAGAGAGTGTCGAAACGAGTACTAATTTGAACTTCATTAGTCAAGCTTGTTCATGATCTCACAAGCTGAGCTTCCTATGTTCAGTCAAGCTCATTGCCATGTTCACACTCGGCTCATTAATGAATCTCAGTCGTGCCAATTCGAGGTATGCATTTGCAACTCTACTTGGAAGAAGTGGAATTGTGGAAGTTAGCCTTTTTCTTTTCTTTTTCTCTGCACTCCTATTTGGCTTAAGGAACTCCTTGGGAAAGCCTGACCAAAACTGGATTCAAGGTATCTTTCTGGGCCTCCATGTCACTTTATTTTTCTCTCCCAGAATTCGAGGGACCAAATAAAGAAGTGATGGCAGGTCCAGACGAGACCCCTTAAAATCTGATTATGGTCAGACTATTTGAAGAAGTTCCCAAACTCAAATTGAAGAAAAATAAGTGGAAAGAATAGAAATTTATAAATAACTACTATTTTCTTTGCTATTAAAGCACTTGTTTGTTTGAGGAGTCAACTGCTATTGGTTATTGTTCTGTTTCGAGTTTGAGATCCTGGCTTCTTAGTATTTAACCTCAAACCCTCGAATCTAAGGGTAGCACCCTCGTTTCTAAGGGTGGGATTTTGGGCCCCATCTGTTACGTGCCCATTCCATAGGCAGCTCAAGCTCATACAGTAACAGAATGGCAGGGCTCAGGGAGGAGTATCAGGCTTGCCAAGATCTGAGTTTCACTCTCCAGTTCTAGTACCACAGGGAGCTCTTGAAGAGGAGTGGCCTCATCATATACTTGGTATCAGAAGACTGCAAGAAGACTGCAAATGAAAGTCTGCAATGTATCAGAAACTGCAAGTTCCCTCATAATTTACAAGTATCAGAGACCACTAGCAGTAATGAACCCCAGGCCTAGAGCTGCAATGTATCAAGAGCTATCCTTGAAGCTTGTCATGACTAATAGCATTGTTTCAGGGGCCTCACGAATCAGATGATTCCAGCTGTCCACCCAACTTATACTGCCAATTCACCATGACAGTTAGTAGCTTGCATAACAAGCCAAATTGATAGAGCCTTAGTGAGTGGCTCCGGTGACCCCAGTCATCTCAGTGAGAGTGGCACACACCACTTGCCAGCTCAGAATAATTTGCCAGCTCATAACCAATGGGAGGAGAGGATCGTGCAATTAGTTAGCTCCTTCAATCCTCTGCTATATAAAGAGGAGAAAGGATACTGAGAAGGGAGGAGATGAAATGTATTTTCTTGTTTCTTAGAATGTATTTTCAATTTACCTGCACTTTTTTTCCCGCCTTTTTTCTTATTCGAATTCAGTCCTCTGTTCTTCCCCAATTTAGTGTCTTCTTCGATTTTCTTTATCAATTACCATCTGAATTCTGTCAAGAATACCTCATAGATCATAAATGGAGTATCAGTTAGGAATGGATCCTAACAATTGGTATCAGCGCCAATTCGATCTTTCTCGAGGAGCTTCTGAACAGAGCAGCCATGGCTGATGGGGAGCTCCACCGGGATATTCACGTGATCCGCAGCCATGGCGGAGAATTGACTCCTCGTAGGGAGTGCCCTACCATGGTTTGTGGCCAGAGACTCCACCGGAACAACCACCACAGTCCATTCATCCTGTTTCTGTAGCAGAAGGAGATCAGTGTTCGACCGGCTATGATTTTTGACAAGGACTTTGACAGAAAACACCAGCCCAGCCATCACTCTCGAGAGCAGCTCCTCAAGAGCAGAGGCAACGGTCAGTCGAAGGTAAATTCTTTCAATTCAATGAAAAATTTGATAACATGATTGCTAAAATAGATCGAGCCTTGGAGGAGTTGGTTAAGGAAAGGGAAGAAAGGGAGAGTCGACACTACAAGAATATCTCTCCCAAATTCTTGGGTGAATCCAAACCCTAGCCCTTTGATTTCCAATTCCATGGGTTATCAAAACTCTTATTCACTGGATCCAAACCACATGCCCAATTTTGTTACCACCGGTCAGTATATGCCAGAATCCCCTACACCTGGATCTAGTTTGCCACAATATGGATTTAATTCCATAGGGATGGGTTCTTCAATGAGTTCTTGGAAACGAACTATATTAACACCAATTGCAAACCCTGCTTTCTCCAATTCGCATCTGAGTTACATCCCTATTAGTCTTGGATTCTCATTTGGGGAACACAATACTACCACACATCCAGGACAGCACAACAACTCACAAGCTGAACCTGGTAATGCTCAGTTCAGGCAACCCTGGGTGGCACATCAATCACCTTATGTGTCCAACACTCATTCTTTAGCCATGCCTATGGGCAATTATATACCAAATTCCAATACGAATTCTCAAGGTTCCATGTATCCTGGAATGAACCCCAGGGAGTGCCGAGCCCTATGTATACAGAAAAGAATTGCCAAGAGGAGCAGAGTCCTGAGTACACTGAAAATCAGACCTCAAATTATGAATACATGAATGTACCAGCACATACCCATCCAGTCATAGCAACCAGAGGCTACCAAATCCATTGTCAATCTGCACATATGAAAAGCTCTGCATATAAAAATCCCTTGGAGGAGTTTCAATAGTACGAGTCTCAGGAAATTGTCCAAAGAGAATTAGTCGTTCCTCAACATGAAGAACCTGCACATAAGTGTGTCATCACATCAGTTCCTGAGAGTGAAACAAAAATAAGGATATCTGACAATAGTGAGGGTATTGAAGAAGAAAAATTAAAATTACCAAGGGGGCTTGACTCTGAGTTCACCTCAAGACCTAATAAAATTGGGCAAAGTGATAAAAGGAACTATAAAGAGACTGAGTCCCAAATCACAGATGGAGAGGCTCTGCTAGACCATGTAGTCCCTACCTTGCAGTTATCCCTTCAATCACAGAGGGAGAGGCTCTGCTAGACCATGTAGTCCCGACCTTGCAGTTATCCTGGGTACAGACATCTTCAATCTTTCAAGAAACTGATTCAAAATTCAGTAAAGAGAACATGGGTAGCTATGTAACTAGAAAGGAGGTTTTGGAAGTCCACCCGGAGAATGCCATCAGTGATAGGATGAGGAAGGGAGAAGTTACTAACAAAGAAGACAAATCAATGGAAGACTTGTTGATGTTGATGTACGAAGTTACCTTCCTTACATATGGCCTCAACCCTGGTGATTCCAACGAACATTGCTTTAGCCTTGGTAATGGCATTGATAGTTTAGTTGGCAATATTAAGATTATGAAGGTTCTGAGAAATTCCAATCCATACAAAATGAAGTTATGGGATCCAGGCACAGGGAACCCTAACATATGGAAATCCTACTTGAGCAGTGAGGGACACAACTTTGCTATTTCTTCCCATCTCAGGAACTGGGGTCAATGCTCAGCAGGCAATATGAAGATAATAATTACATGGGATCCGGGAAGCAACTTGCAAGAAGAGTGAAAAACAGGCTTCATTGTTTTCAGAGGTTATCTCTGCACTGTTGATGAATTGCCCATACAACTTGGTGATGAATACTACCTCACTGAAGCAGGACATGTACAGAGGATGACCACTCGGATGGGGACAGGAAAAATTGCAAATGAAAGTGGGTACAGTTCACCATCATGCTTAAAAGAGGAATATCTACTAGGGGAGATAGTATGGGATCCAGGTATACATACTCTCTTTATTTTTCAAGTGTCAAATATTAGTGAACATCATGATACAACTATGTTCTGTACTAAGAATATCAAGTTCACTGAAAGACACCCAGATTGGAGACCGATTAGTATTTCAATGTTGGCAAAGGTTTGTCATCTAAAGAGAAGGTTAAAGGAATTCCTGATAATCCTATGGGACCCAGGAATCAAGTTATTAATACATTGACCTTGGGACAAGGTCAATTTGAAGGGGTGGGTATTGTTACGTGCCCATTCCATAGGCAGCTCAAGCTCATACAGTAACAGAGTGGCAGGGCTCAGGGAGGAGTATCAGGCTTGCCAAGATCTGAGTTTCACTCTCCAGTTCTAGTACAACAGTGAGCTCTTGAAGAGGAGTGGCCTCATCATATACTTGGTATCAGAAGACTGCAAGAAGATTGCAAATGAAAGTGTGCAATGTATCAGAAACTGCAAGTTCCCTCATCATTTACAAGTATCAGAGACCACTACCAGTAATGAACCCCAGTGCCCAGAGCTGCAATGTATCAAGAGCTATCCTTGAAGCTTGTCATGACCAATAGCATTGTTTCAGGGGCCTCACGAATCAGATGATTCCAGCTGTCCACCCAACTTATATTGCCAATTCACCAAGACAATTAGTAGCTTGCATAACAAGCCAAATTGATAGAGCCTTAGTGAGTGGCTCCGGTGACCCCAGTCATCTCAGTGAGAGTGTGGCACACAGCACTTGCCAGCTCAGAATAATTTTCCAGCTCATAACCAATGGGAGGAGAGGATCGTGCAATTAGTTAGCTCCTTCAATCCTCTGTTATATAAAGAGGAGAATGGATACTGAGAAGGGAGGAGATGAAATTTATTTTCTTGTTTCTTAGAATGTATTTTCAAATTACCTGCACTTTTGTTTTTCCCACCTTTTTTCTTAAATTCGAATTCAGTTCTCTGTTCTTCCCCAATTTAGTGTCGTCTTCGATTTTCTTTATCAATTACCATCTGAATTCTGTCAAGAACACCTCATAGATCATCAATGGAGTATCAGTTAGGAATGGATCCTAACACCATCTGCCAAACTGCCTTGGGTTTGGGTCGGACCTGATAGGTATAAATTGATTTACCAATATAACCTGATAATATCTTATTCGTTTCTTGCAACTTTACTCAAGAATCAAGAATAAAGACAAAAACTAAATTCGCCTTGAACCTTCTAGTATTTCGTACCTCTAAAAAGGTTTGAGTTCTCCAAGAAATAGACTAAGTCATGACTCGACTACTAACCAAGGTCATGATAGTCTGATTATCATATCCATACTGAACATTTGCTACCATCACTGGAGAAATGTACCACAATAATACATGTAAAGCTCTTCTCTGAATAAGTTTTTTGTGATTGTAATGGACCTACGCAATTGCAGAGTCGCCAGAATATGATACATCAATATATATATATATTTGCTCTCCAACGATTGAGATGTCTACCTTCTATCATCTCAGCATTTCCCCAACATTCTTTTCAGTGTCTGAAATAAAATAGTCCTATGGTGATGAGCGTTTTACATCGAAAGAAGGATTGGATGAGTTGCCGTCCTTGTTGTTGCTGCCACCATCCTTGTTGCTATGTCTTTTTGATTTAAGAATATTGGGTGTGCTGATGCTCTTGTCCTCTAGCTTATGTGGGTTGCCAGAGGGAAACGCCAGGCCATCTTTTAAAAAGTAAGTTTGTATTTCGCTTTGAGATTCGGGAATTCTTTTTCGATGGCAGGATTGTGCCTGTTTAACTAGGACAATGGTTTGGGTCTCTGGGACTAGAGTTTCAATGACTTATTTTTCTGATACAAAGTATTTTTCATTTGGGTCTTTGTTGAAATTAGTTGATTTTTTTATTGATTGTCTCATTGGCATTATATAGCCTTACAGTCATTAATACAATGATCTCAATCATTATGACAATAATCTCATAATGGAATATCCTGTGACATATTCTGACATCCCAAATATGTCCTCAGGATATTCCCATGTGCTTATACTATACTTAAATATGACACCCAACATACCATATCAACACTCCCCCTCAAGATGGGTGAAAGATATTCACTAAGCCCATCTTGTCACATCCTCTAATCATGCTCACTGAGGCGAGTCCCTTGGTTAGTCCATCTGCTACTTGATCCCTGGTTGGAACATGGCCAAGCTCCAGTAACCCACTATCCAACTTCTCTTTGATGAAGAATCTATCAATCTCGATGTGTTTGGTCCTGTCATGCTGTACTGGATTGTTGGCGATACTAATAGCTGACTGATTGTCACACCACAGCTTCATCTTGGCTCCTTGATCCATCTTCAGCTCCACCAGCATATTCTTCAACCATAGCAGCTCTGCAACTCCCAAGGCCATATCTGTACTCTGCTTCAGCTGTCGATCTAGCCACCACAGACTGCTTCTTACTCCTCCAGGAGACCAAGTTACCTCCTACAAATATGCAATATCCCGAGGTAGACCTCCTGTCATCAGCACAACTAGCCCAGTCAGAATCACAGTAGCCCTCGATGCTCACGTGATTGTTCTTCCTGAATATTAGTCCCTTCCCGGAAGCACCTTTCAAGTACCTCAGAATCTGGTACACTGCATCCATATGACCCTTCCGTGGGTCAGGCATGTAGCGGCTCACCACACTTACTGCAAAGCAGATATCAGGACGTGTGTGGCTCAAATAGATCAACTTGCCAACCAGTCTCTGGTATATGTCCCGATCAAGTGGTTCTCCAGCCTCAGCATCAATCTTGAATCTCTGATCTATTGGTGTCGCTGCAGGTTTACACCCCAACATCCCAGTTTCTGTGAGAAGGTCCAGTGCATACTTCCTTTGAGAGAGAACAATCCCCTCTGCTTCTCAATCAATCTCAATCCCAAGGAAGTATCGAAGAAGGCCGAGATCCTTCACCTCGAATTCCTTGCCAAGCTTTCCTTTGAGTTGGGCGATCTCCTGCTCATCATCTCCTGTGATAATCATATCGTCCACATACACCGCAAGTATGGTGATGTGGCCTCCACTCCGACGAAAGAATACAGTATGATCAGCATTGATCTGCTGATATCCCATCCCTATCATCGCCCTTCTGAATCTGTCAAACCACGCTCGAGGAGACTGCTTCAGTCCATAGAGGGACTTCTTCAACCTGCAGACCTTGCCTACTGTCTGATTGGTGCCAAATCCTGGTGGTATCTTCATGTACACCTCCTCCACTAGATTTCCGTGAAGAAACGCATTCTTCACATCCAGTTGGTGTAGCTTCCATCCACCATTCGCTGCCAGAGAAATCAGAGTCCTGACAGTGCTCATCTTTGCAACTGGTGCAAAGGTCTCGTCATAGTCGATGCCGTACGTCTGACTGCATCCTTTGGCTACTAGTCGAGCTTTGTAGCGCTCAACCTGTCCATCTGGGTTTTGCTTCACGGTAAAGACCCACTTGCATCCAACTGCTCTCTTCCCCTCTGGCAGTCTCACAAGCTCCCAAGTGTGGTTCTTCTCCAGAGCTCCCAACACCTCGTGCATTGCCGCTTTCTACTTTGGATCGTTCTTGGCAACCTGCAAATTGTTAGTACAGTAATACTATCCAAAGATGCTATAAATGCTCCATGAGAAGAAGGGATATGGTCATAAGAAACAAACTGAGCAATATCCCAACCATATCTGTTTGGAGGATTTCCTGCATTGCTGCGAGTGGTCCTCCGTACAGATAGTGGTGTGGGAGGAGTAGAAGTAAGAGGAATGATATCTTGTGAAGGAGGGGGTATCACCTGAAGGGGGGTTGGTGTCGGTGCCTCAGGAGTTTGGACGAACGCAAGCAAGGGACTTGGCACTGGCACTGTCGGTACTGGTCCTGCAGTTTGCTTCTCTCTCCTGCTGTAGGTAAGTAACTCTCCCTGAGCCGTAGGCCTAACACCTTCACCTTCTTGTCCCTTCTCCGTGCCTCCATGTCAAACTTCTAAATCGGTTACCACCAAGTTCTCCATCTCCCCCTCTCGCCTAATACTGGCAGTATTAGGCGTGTTGTGTGAAGTTCCATCCTGGCGGTAGTATGGCTCATGCTCCCGAAAGTAGACATCCATACTGACAAACTTCTTATTCTCTACTGGACTCCAGCACACATACCCCTTCTGGGTCGCCGAGTAGTCTACGAAGATGCATTTGACCGCTCTAGGGTCAAGTTTCCCAACTGATGGCCTGTTGTCCTTCACAAAACACACACACCCAAACACCTTCAGTGGGAGTATCCCACTATTATTGCCTTGCAATACCTCACATGAGGACTTCCATTCGAGGACCTTCGAGGGCATCCTGTTGATGAGTTGAGCTGATGTCAACACTGCATGCCCCCACAGACTCTGTGGGACATTCATGTCGATCATCATACTTCTTGCGACCTCCAGAAGGTGTCTGTTTTTCCTTTCTGCAACTCCATTTTGTGCTGGTGTGTATGCACAGGTGGTCTGATGCTGTATTCCGTGTGCTGACAGGTATTCTGCAAGCGTCCTGTTGGTATACTCCGTTCCATTGTCAGACCTCAGTACCTTCACAACTGCTTTATACTGAGTCTGGACATGCTTATGGAAATCCCGAAAACGAGCAGGTACATCATTCTTATTTTTCATCAAATATAACCAGGTAACACGAAAGGCACACTCAATGAAAGAAACAAAGTACTTATAACCATTCATAGTGTTAGTAGCACATGGACCCCAGACATCAGAATGTACTACCTCAAAAGCAAAAGTGCTCCTATGACCCGTGCCAACATATGAGCTCCTAGTAAGTTTTCCTAACTCGCACGCATCACATACTAATTTCTCTTTATTTGTTTTTGCATAAATCTCTGGATACAACTTACTTAGGGTATCAAAGGAAGAATGTCCCATCCTCCGATGATGGAGTATCAAGGTATCCTCAGTCCTCTGCTGCAGTCCTTCCATGCCAGCCTTCTCTGCCATAGATACCAATGCTGAGTCCAGTCCTTCTCGATCTAGGTACCACAGTCCCTCATGCCAAGTGCCAGTCCCAAGTCTTCGTCCTGTCCCTTTCTCCTGGAAGGTCACCTTAGGAATATCAAAAGAAACAATGCATTTAAGTTGGAGGATTATAGAACTAATGGACAAGAGACTGACTGGAAAGGATGGAGCATGTAAAACATTGGATAATCTTACTGAACCTGTACAATTAACAGTACCCTTACCGACCACTGGCTGGAAAGTGTCATCAGCTGTCTGAATGCTGTCTGCTGATGCTAGGTGATTGTAGGAAGAAAACTCACTAGCATTTTCCGTTACATGCCGAGATGCTCCCGAGTCGATAATCCAGTCTGATGATTTAAGGGAAGAGATAGACGCAAGGGCAAGTGATTCGTCAGTACCTTTTGATGGATGGACATACATGGCAGCGTTGCCCCTAACAAAGAATGAGGTGGACGCCTCCTCTGTTCTACTCCTCATGTCTCCCAGTGCCTGGTTCTCCACAGTAACGGTGCTATCAGCTTCTCCGTTCCCTTCTGATATCAGGAGGTTCGCCCGATAACCTCCTCGGCCGCCTCGTCTACCCCCTCGACCACGACCACGTCCTCCATTATATCCTCGTCCGCCGAACGGTCCTCGTCCACCACCTGAATCTCCCTCCCTAGGTGGTTTGGTACAAGCATACCGATGATGACCCATCTCCCCACAGTTGTAGCACTGCCGGTTATGCTGCCAGGGCTCTCCCTTAGATCCTGTGTTACCTGAGCTGGTGATCGCTAGTGCTGACTTTGCTTCGGAGGGACCACCTGTCCCGGCTTGCAGCCTGATGCGTGTCTCCTCCTGGATCATGGCTGAGATAGCCTCCTCAAGGCTAGGGATCTTTGGTTGGGCTAGAAGTAGGGCCGTCCTCTGTGCGAAAGCTGCAGTCAGCCCTTTGAGGAACTTCATCGTCCTCTCCTGCAGACACACCTGTCTCTCCTTACACTTAGGGTCCCCGCAGCTTGCCCGATCTGAGGAGTGATCATAATCCAACCACAGACGCTCCAACTCCGTGGCATACTCCTGCACCGTCTTCTCTCCCTGTACGGTGTCATCAATCTTCCCCTTTATCTGGAAGACCCGTAAGTTGTTCCCCACACCATCATAGGTCCTTCTCAACTTCTTCCACACATCTTTCACCATCTCAATGTCGTCTACTGTGGCGGCAATAGACTGGACTAAGGAGTTGAGAAGCCAGATGTAGATCACCATATGAGTGGACTTCCACTCATCGCGTCCTGTCGAGCCCTCGTCCGGCTCTGTCGCCTCGCCAGTCAGGAACCCCTCCATGTTTTTTCCTGTGAGGGTTCTTCTCACCCGTCGTGACCAACTCAGATAGGTGGCTGGTCCATCTAATTTCAGATCGATGGAGGGAAGCTTCAACTCCGGCGACGTTCGTGTCGTGTTCTCACCAGCCGACATCGTCAACAACTTCATCAACGTCGCCACCTCTGCAGAATCTAGCTTCTTGATGATCTCCTCCATCGATGCGTCGTCTATCCAATCACGTCACGTCCGCTCCACGACTCATGCTCGTCCTCGTCGTCCGCTCCTAGATCCGAACATGTCCCCCCTTTTTTCAGATCTAGGCATCCCTATTAGGCGCTGTCTCGTGCTGGTGCGGAGGAGGCGGCAGCACGCATGTCACAGCCGCCGTCGCAGCAGCAGCAGCCGCAACAGCAGTAGTAGCCGCAGCAGTAGCGGGACGGGGCAGCAACAGCGAAGGGCGGAGAAGGGACTTCTTCAACCTGTGACGTGACGGCTAGGGTTTGTGGAAGAAGGGGGGGGCGTGGAAGAGTTCGGTGGAGGAGATCTAGGAAATCCTCCTGTGGGTTTGTGGAAGCTTGGTGACGGCTAGGGTTTGTGGAAACTTGGCTTTGATACCATGTTGAAATTAGTTGATTTTTTTATTGATTGTCTCATTGGCATTATATAGCCTTACAGTCATTAATACAATGATCTCAATCATTATGACAATAATCTCATAATGGAATATCCTATGACATATTCTGGCATCCCAAATATGTCCTCAGGATATTCCCATGTGCTTATACTATACTTAAATATGACACCCAACATACCATATCAAGAGTCTTTAGAAACTAAGTTTGTCTTTTGGTTGACAATGAAAACAATTTGGATCTCTGAAAATTAAGTTTGTATTTTGTTGACAACTCTAGTTCCCAAATAACCAAATCGTTGTTCTAATTAAATAGGTATAACCCTGCCGTTGAAAACAATTCCCCAATCTAAAACAGAAATATAAACTTAGTTTTCTTTTCAAAGGATGGGCTCACATTTCTCTCTCTGTAACCCACGAAATCTAGAGAACAAGAACATCAGCTCATCCAACTCCTCAAATCAAAAGGACATAAGAACAATGGTGGTGCACTGACACTAAGGACAACAATTCATCCAATCCATCTTTTGACGTAAAGTGCTTCTCACCACATGATAATACTTTAATCCCAACATTAAAAAGAATATTGGAGAAAGCTGAGATGATATACATCTCGATTGTTGGGAGCATATACATATGAATGCATTGTATTCTGACAATTCCTGCAATTGTGGAGGTCCATTGTGCCATTAATGTGATCACTAAAAAGTAATTCAATTTTGCAAATCGTGAACAATTCTGTTCCAGAATGCTGAATGTAGTCTTCTGAAATTCCAAGCCAATCAAAACTACTACTGGCCGTGCACGTATGATTGGTTTGATTAGAAAAGGGAAATGATTCAGCACCTTTAATGGAGAAAAATTGCATGTTGCACATGATTTACAGAGTGAAGTTTGGAGATAGAGAGAGAAGAAACGGAGAAAAGTAGGAGAAGAGAGAATATGAGAAAGGAGATTGTAAGGATCTAAAACTCTAGGTTGCATCTCATGTCTATTTATATTGATATGCAATACACCCACAATTACTATTATACCTTCATAAGATAAATAACAAAATAAAATAACTCTCTCCCTCAAGCTGGAGCATATATATCAGACATGCCCAGCTTGCTACATAAATGAGAAAATGGACCACGAGCAAGTGGTTTTGTGAGGATATCACCTAATTGGTTCTCCGACCGAACATAAGGATTCTTCAGCAACAAATCACGAACAAAATGGCAGTCCATCTCGATATGCTTCGTGCGCTCATGAAACACCGGATTACTTGCGATAAACATTGCCGACTGATTATTACAATACATTTCCATCGGAATATGAATCATAATTCCCATTTCATGAAGAAGAGATTGCACCCACATCATCTCAGAAGCTGTATGAGCCATCGTACGGTACTAGGCCTCTGTACTAGAACGAGCCACAACATTCTGCTTCTTACTACGTCAAGTGACAAGATTGCCACCCACAAACGTACAATAGCTAGAAGTATACCTCCTATCACTGCGATTGTCTGCCCAATAACCATCACTGAACCCCGTCACCGTAAGTAACTGGGAAGGTTTGTACAACAAACACTTTCCATGTGCACCCTTCACGTATCGAAGAATGCGAGAAATAGCCTCCCAATGTGGTTGCCGAGGGGCATGCATAAACTGACTAACTATTCCAACTGTATATTTGATGTCTGGTCGTGTAACAGTAAGATATATAAGTTTGCCAACCAAACGTCTATAATATCCAACATATTCAAATAACTCTCCCCTGTCAGCATCAAGCTTGTCATGATAATGCATAAGAGTCTCAACTGGCCAACACTCTAACATTCCAGTCTCGGAAAGTAAGTCTAGAACATACTTGCGTTGTGAAAGATACACACATTTCTTAGATCGAGCAACCTCGATTCCAAGAAAATATCGAAGAAGACCCAAATCCTTAGTCTGAAACTGACGACTAAGGTAGGCCTTCAAGTCCACAATCCCAGCATGATCACTCCCAAATATAATGATATCATCAACATAAACAATCAACACGATAATACCTGCTGAGGAAGAATGGCTAAATACTGAATGATCTGATGTGGTGCGCCGAAAGCCATACTGAATGAGAACTGAACTGAACTTGTCAAACCAAGCACGAGGTGACTGTTTCAGTTCATATAATGCTTTCTTCAATTGTCATACGAGTTTTTCATTTTCTGCTACAATATATCCCGGTGGTTGATCCATATAAACCTACTCATGTTAGTCACCATGCAAGAAAATATTCTTTATGTCCAGCTGATATATAGGCCATTAACGATTAACCGCTACAAAAACAAGAATCCGTAATGAATTCAGCCGAGCCATTGGAGAGAAAGTCTCCATAACTCATCCCATATGTCTGAGTATACCATTTGGTAACCAACCGTGCCTTGAGGCGCTCAACTGAACCATCGGGATGATACTTAATAGTGTACACCCATTTACAACCCACTGTCTGCTTCCTAACAGGAAGTGATGTCAGCTCCCAAGTCTGATTTTGATGTAAAACATACATCTCCTTATCCATTGCACTTTTCTAACCAGAAGATGACATAACCTGCTTGTAATTTTTGGGAATAGAAATAGAAGACAATGAAACAAAAAATGCAAGAAAGATGATAAAGCACGGTGTAATGAAATATAATTAGAATTGGGATGCTTATTCTTTGTGGTACAAATACGTTTTTTTCCTGAGAGCAATGGGAAGATCATCTGGATCTGTGGTGGTGGGAGCAGAAACCTCAGGCACGAAAGCTGATTGGTTGAGGGCTAAATTTTGTAGAATCATTGGCCTGCCCTTGGATCTCTGATAAACCTGTAAAGGGGGAATGGAGACAAAAACTGATTCAGAAATGACTGAAAGTGGTATAGAAGATATCAAATCTGATGTAAAAGGAATACAACGAACTCCTGAAGAAAAAAAATTGGTAGACTCAAAGAATGTAACATCTGCACTAACATAATACTTGCGTGATTGTGGACTGTAATAACGATAAATTTTTTGAGTACGAGGATAACCAAGAAAGACACACTTCAGAGATCTATGAGCCAACTTATCTCGATTAGGTTTCAAGTTATGAACAAAAGCGACACACCCAAACACTTGAGGAGGTAAGAAAAAAGAAGCGACGTATGTATGTAACATGGAAAATAAACATTATTATTTAATACAGATGATGACATGCGATTAATTAGATAACATGCAGTAAGAGCGGTATCTATCCAATATTGTTTAGGGACATGCATATTTAACATGAGAGTTCGAGCCACGTCTAAAATGTGTCGATGTTTGCGTTCGGCTATACCTTTTGTTGAGAGGTGTAGACACAACTGGTTTGATAAATTATACCACGATCAACACATAAACTATTTACAGAAGATTGAGTATACTCCAAAGCATTATCAGAACGCAGAATTTTGATACGTTTATCAAACTGAACATAGACTTGATTATAAAAGGCAGATAACACATTTGGAAACTCAGATCTTTCTTTTATTAAATAACACCAAGTCATTCTGGAATAATCATCAATAAAAATAACAAAATACTGAAATCCTTAAAGACTTTTGACTAGAGACGGACCCCAAATATCAGAATGAACAAGATCAAAAGACTCTAACAGACAACTCTCACTACGACGAGGAAAGGAACTACGGTGATGCTTGCCTAACTGACAAGCATCACATTCAAGACTAGAAGCATGACTCAAACTAGGAACAACTTGACGCAACTTAGCTAAAGACAGATGTCCCAAACGATAATGTCACTACAACGGAGAAGTAGAAACAGAAGTAAAAACCTTTCCAGGTAGATCTAAGTAATACAGTCCATCTTTTTCATGTCCCAAACCAATCATCTTATTCGTCTTGAGGTCCTGAAAGATACACGAATTTGGAGAAAATGTCACAGAACATTGAAGAGATTTGTTTAACTGGCTTACAGATAACAAATTAAATAAAAAATTAGGCACATATAACGAATCAAATAATGACAGTGATTGAGTAGGGTGAATGACACATTTTTCAAGCACAGGACGAGTAGACCCATTAGCCAAGATAATATTATGTTTCATGGGACTACGATTATGAAAGAGAGGTTATACCAGACATGTGAGAACTTGCTCCTGAGTCGATGACCCAAGAGGTGGATGGTGACTGGGTTACCACAAAAGCAGGATTACCTATATATGCCATGGTTGCAGTAGGTTGGAAGGTGTTACTAGCAAGCACGTTCAACTTCTGGAGGATCTGTTCAAATGGAGATGATGTATCAGACGTTGAAGTCTGACTGAAACTAGAAGTATCATCTCTTGGAGCAGAAGTGATAACCTGGGACTGCATATTTTTATCATGCATTTGATGTGCATATTCTGGTTTGCCCCACTTGTCCCAACAATAGTCTTCGATATGACCGAGCATTCCACAATAGTTACACTTCTGTGGTTGACCATGGCCACCACCACCACTGCGGCCACCACTACGACCACTACCACGACCATTCTCTCTACCACCACGGCCTCCTCCTCGACCAAAACTACGGCCACTATCTCTACCGCCACGTCTACCACCACGACCAACAGCACTAGAAACTAGGACAGAAGAGTCAGTATTCGGCACCACAGAACTCTGGTCTAGAAAGGAACGATTGATACGGGAGAAAGTATCTGCCACCGTAGGTAACTGCTCTCCAGCAAGGATCTGAGCTTTATAAGGTTCGAGAGCAGGATCCAAACTGGCAAGGATAAGTGAAACATGAAATTCTTCCTTCTGTCGCTGAGCTTCCTTCAAATCAGTAGTAACAAGATGAATGATGTTGTAGCAGTTCCTCCCACAAAGTCTTCTTTGAAGCCAGATATTCATTCTCAGGCCTCACATTTTATTTTTTTATTAAACAATTACTCGTACAACTCATAGATACGGGCAACGTTCCGCTTCTGCGAATATGATTCTTCTAGAGATGTCCAAATCTGTTTGGTAGATTCACACCACTGAACATTAGCAGCGATGTGCGGCTCCACACTATGCCACAACTACGACATAACGTATGCATCTGCACCTCTTTCAATCTTCATACTTAGCAGACGTTTCAGGCGAGGTTCTTCCGTCAAAAACTTCAACTTCTTCTTCGCCCTCAACACTACTTTGATAGACTTGGACCATGTAAGGTAGTTCGCACCATTAAGTTTCACCGCTGTAATTGATTTTTCCAATTCATCATTATGACTAACAATAAAAAGAGAACCACCTCCGCTATCGCCACCACTATTAACCTCGCAAGAAGATTCGGTCCCTCCCATACTTGCAGATGCAACAAAAATACAAGATCTTTGAAATCCAAAATCTCACAACGAACCACAACCGACGACGAACAACTAATGAAGATTTGTAAAAATCCTAGATCTCATAAACGAACCACGAACTACCATAAACAACGAACGATGAAGGTTTTTCATGAAAAGTAGACGAAAAAGGCCTGAACCCTGCAATCAGGTGTCACGCCCCGGTCCCGCAGCCGTTCGTCCTCGCTTGGTCCCTACGGAACCGATCGTCCTCGCACGGGTCGATGTCGTGCAAGCCTAAAGTGCGCTTGCACAAGGCCAAAGCTTTGAACAAGGGCAAGTAAGCTATTCAAGACAGGAGCAGCGATACATATATTGCAGAAAAGTAAAGAACACAATAGCATATGGAAACAAGCTCTTTATTAATAATCAGAAGTGTTACAAGCGGCGCTTGGCCGAGGTTACAATTCGCTCAAGCACTCTTTCTCTCGATTACAATGACACCGTTCCATACATTATGTCCCTCTATACAAAGCAGCTCAAACTCGATACGGCTCAAGGCATCGACTCCAGATTTCCGGTTCCTTGGGATGAGGTACGACTATCGCTTCCTCGGACGATCCAGCACCTGAGAACAAGCAAACTGTTGGTGGATCAGCACTTTGGAGAAAGTACTGGTGAGTCTAAAATCAACTAAACAGAAGCTTCACCCCCTGAAACCCACACTAAGTAATCATGTGATAAAACATTACATTACTAGTGATCTTTCAAGTTTTACCTATGTTCGTTACATGCAGCACAGGAATGGAGTCATATTACTTCTTTTGGAAACATCTTTGAAAACAGAGTTCATATTCGATAAATAAAGGCAAGCAGGCAAGATAAGCAGTTCATATACGATATGCAAGATTCATTTACTATCTCTGGTGCGCGGCGTGTCTCGTGAAATCATATGCATTTCTTTAAAGACTCTAAGCAAGCATCGAGTGGACTATCATCTTAGCAGCTCTCTCTTAGCATCTCTATCATTCTCTTATAAGCAACATCTTATCATGTGAACCAGATATAAGTATATACGATAAGCAAACTTCTCTATGCAAGCATTCAATATAGAAGAGCAAATTCGATAGCATGCATATCACTTTTTCAGTGATTCTTACCCTTTCGTCGAGCGACTATCCCTGCAGCAGACACACAAGTTAGCAACAATTTGCATAAACATATTTGTATAAGGTTCTCTCTTTCTCTGTCCGTCTCTACATCAAACAGTTAGGTATGCATGAAGGCTAGCCTAGCATGCGCCCTAACTATATGATGGTCCATGAGTCTCCTTCCTCAAGATTAGCAGCGGTGTTATCACGGTCCAACACTGCACTATGTATACTCGCTCATAATACATAGCTGCTTTGACACGTGAACCAGCTATCTAATAGACATGAATACCCCCTGATCGCGAGGACTTCTTTGCGTCATGTATTCCTCTAATCCCCCCTAAGGAGAACGGTCCCCAGCGCCCCGGAAAATCGTTCGTGGGATCTTTCCTTGTGCACAAGTTGTCTAAGACTAATGCATGAATGCAGCTCTATCAAATAAACTCTATATGGATGCAACAGTTCTATAACAAGCACATATTCAATCTCTACTCTTTCTCTGTCTCTGTGCGGTCAGGCCGTCATTTCTATTTCTTATGCAGACTGGCTGCCACACTCTCTGATACCGTTCAAGCACTTCGATAACTTCTATATAAACATATCACAATCTCTATATAAGCAAGCAAGCATGTAAACAGTTCTCTATCTCTTTAACTAAGCATGCAGTTCTACTCTTTCTTTAGCATATACGATAGAAACATATGAACATCTATTACTCTTGTTTATTAGCATGGCAGAGGTTCGATAGCGGTGTCTGTGTAGCTAAGCATGCACATTTCTATCTTTCTCTTAACATGGAAATTTTTCTATCTCTTTCTCTTTAGACAAGTATTTCAAGTTCTCTAGTTAGGCAAGCAAGCAAGCAGATTCGTTTCAATGACAAGCTATGCGAGTTCTCTTATTAAGCATGTTGAGGCAGGTTCTATCATTCTTCTTATGAACAATCTTCTTAAGCAAACAAGCATTCAAAAACTCAGATTCATTATTAAGGCATGCAAGAATCAGAGAATGAAGTTCTGCCCACTCACCTAGATCAATCGTCTTGTGTTTCGATCAGGAACTCTCCGAGAAGGCTTCCGTTCGAGCTAGCAAAGCGATCTCTCTTGTACATAGTGCCTACGCTGAGCGGGCACTACAACAGGGGCTACCGCCCTCGAACCCCTGTCGAACTCACGGCCGAGTTCGATCGGCCCTGTCGTGGAAATGATGTACAGTACTTTCAAAAGATGCTATGATACCAAGTGAAGTTTGGAGATGGAGATAAGAGAAAAGGAGAAGTAGGAGAAGAGAGAATATGAGAAAGGAGATTGCAAGGGCCAAAAATTCTATGTTGCATCTCATGTCTATTTATATTAATATGCAATACACCCACATGTTGGAGTGGGTGGGATTCCCAACCTATGTGGAGAATACTCCGGAGTGCGACGAGCGCCATGCGTGTGTCGAAAAAGTTCGAAAATACATCGAGCGCCGTGTATTGGAACATTTATGGTAAGCAAATATCATATTGGATTTTCATCTTTGATTTTAATTATATATTTATGATTGGATCATTCATATATTAACTTTTCATATAATTAGATTTTCAATTTATGGTAAGCTAATTTATGATTTGATTTTCGTTAAATTTATAATTGAATGTAATTGGATTTCCATAAATATTTTTGGTTTCCATATATTGATTTCCATATGGAAACCATAATTCATGCAAGAGTTTATAAAAAGGCTCATGCAATATACAACAAAGAGAAAAAATGTGGTAAGAGTGTCATTGCAACTTTTGAGAGAAGAAAGAAGGATTAGAGGCCGTTTCGGAGAAGGAGATCAAATTGGGATATTTTTTATTGTCTTTTTTCTTCGTGGTAGTAATCTATTTTTGTTCCAAAGAGTTGCGGTATTCGTGTTGGATCGGTGAGGAGCTTGTAGAAGGTGTAATATCTTTATTCCATTAGTGGAGGTTCTTCAGGGTTAGATTTTGATCGTCTCGTAGTTTTTTCATTTGGGTTTTCCACGTAAAAATCTGTGTCTGCGATTTGTGTTTGGTGTTTTTTGGTTTGTGCGTTTTGCTCGGTTCTCTCGCAGGTACTCTCTGGTTTGGGGAATGGTTTTCGCGTTCCCTTCCCAACAGTGTGGTATCAGAGTCAGATTCTGGAATTTCAGAAGGGTGTCAGGAGTTGACAGGTAAACCAGGGAGGAGAGATAGACGCGAAGCCGGAGCGCATGTAAACCTGAACGGTACCAACTATCACTACTGGAGGAGCAAGATGAATGATCTGCTATTTGTCAAGAAGTTGCATCTGCCGGTATTTGCTTCTGAGAGGTCCAGTGACAAATCCGAAGAGGACTGGAAGTTCGAGCATATATAGGTGTGTGGGTACATCAGGCAGTTCGTTGACGAGAACGTGTACAACCACGTTGCCAGTATTGAGCACGCTAGGACCTGTGGGATAAGCTGGAATCTTTGTATGTGAAGAAGACCGGAATAAATAAATTGTTCCTGATTAGGATGATGATGGGTCTGCGGTACAAAGATGGGACGTCCATTACGGATCATTTGAGTGTGTTCCAGGGTATGGTTGACCAGCTATCCTCGATGAGAGTCAAGTTCGACGACGAGGTTCAGGGACTATGGCTGCTGTGTACATTGTCAGACTCGTGGGAGACCGTACGAGTGTCTATGATCGCTTCTGCTCCGGAAGGTGTGGTCAGTCTGGAGTTTGCCAAAAGCGGGATACTGAATGAAGAGATGCGAAGGCGTTCTCAGGGCACTTCATCTACATCCTACTCAGATGCGCTTATTTCAGAGAGCCGAGGAAGAGGTAAAAGCAGGGGTTCAGGCGGTGGCAGAGACAAAAGCAAGAAAAGGTCCAAGGGGTCGGTACGAGGACTCGGAGTGTTACCATTGTGGCAAGAAGGGTCACCTCAAGCGGAACTGTTTTGTTTGGAAGAGAAAAAAGAAAGCCGACAAGGGAAAGCAAGGCTAGAACACTACAGCGGCGGCCTCGGCACATGGAGGCGATCTGATCATTGTAGGTGATGCGGTAGTTATGAATCTCGCATGCGATGACAACTCTTGGCTGGTGGACTCAGGTGCTTCAGCGCAAGTATCTCACAACAGGACACTATTTGCTACTTACACAACATGCGACTGTGGAGTGTTGAAGATGTGCAATGGAGATGTGTCGAAGGCAATTGTCTTTGGAGATGTGCATTTGAGGGCAAAGATGGGTGCAGTTCTTGTTCTGAAAGATGTTCGTCATGTCCCTGATATCCGTTTCAACCTGGTGTCAGTTGGAAGGTTGGATGATGAGGGTTTCTTCAATCTCTTCGGGAACAATCAATGGAAGCTTTCCAGAGGTTCGATGGTGATTGTCAGAGGAAGCAAGAGGTCCGGACTCTACTATATGGAAGGGAGCGCACAGGGGGCACATAAGGTGAACGAAGCTACTGATGCGTCTACTGAGTTGTGGCACAGGCGGCTCAACCACATCAGCGAGAAGGAGATGAGCTACTTGGTGAACAAGAAGGTGATTCCAGGACCCAAGTCTACAAAGCTGGAGAGGTGCACTCACTGTTTGGCGGGGAAGCAAAATATGGTGTCTTTTCAAAGACACTCAAGTTCAAGGAAGCCGGCGTTGTTCGAGTTGATTCATTCGGATGTGTGCGGTCCTATGAAGATAAAATTCGTTGGTGGTGCCTCTTACTTTGTAACTTTTATTGATGATTATTTCAGGAAAGTTTGGGTTTATGCCTTAAAGATCAAAGATCAGGTGCTGCCCACTTTCAAGGAGTTTCAGGTCTCCGTTGAGCTGACTGCTATCACATCAAGAAGGCAAAGATTTGTCATAGACATCTTTGGGTTAGTCTGATTTATTCTCAATCAAATGTTCTAAAACTTTTGTCCAAGCTAAAGAAGAAACAATAGTTAGTTACGATGTCATCTTTGGATGGATCCCAGGTGCTCATTTTGTTGATCACTGTTTTCATGCCCATGTTCCTGTTATTTGTCAGTCTAGTATCTCTGTCGAATTTTCCAAAATTGACAACCTTGTACTTTCTTCCAATTAACTGACATAGTAAACAACTATTCTATTATGCCTGTAGTCATAATACACTGTTATAATACCGCAACACCTACACTGCTCTTTGAATTCTCTGCATGAAAACTTTGTACTAACCTCTATAGTTATGAAACTAATGATATCGCAACACCAGCACTGCTCTTTGTATTCTCTGCATGAAAACTTTGTACAAACATCTATAGTTACGGAACTTTCTGGGTTAAGGTGTGGTCCTTGCAAGGTGATGGCCCCTAAATTTCAAGCATTATCTGAAGAGTACCTTGATGTAGTCTTTCTCAAGCTTGATTGTAACCAAGAAAACAAGGTCTGTGACACTTCCTTTACTTCTCTCTCTCACTCTCTCTCTCTTTCTCTCTCTCACACACACACACACTTAATGATGTTTTGTGGCGCAGCCTTTGGCGAAAGAGTTGGGAATAAAGGTTGTTCCAACCTTCAAGATTCTCAAGGACGGCAAAGTTGTAAAGGAAGTAACAGGAGCAAAATTTGATGATCTTGTTTATGCTATAGATACTGTAAAGTAATGCCATAGTTCATAAGATAGTGTGCTATCTGTTCTCATTGTCAGGTCTACCAATTGGCTGCTACAAAATATATCTTGGTATCATGCCCTGAAATTGTTCTTTGTAGGGTTCTCAATACATAAATGGTCTACTGGTTTTCTCTAAACTAAAGAAAATGTCGTGGACAAATATTAGAAAAACAAGAATTTGTAATTATCTATCATGTGAAGAATTATATAGTGCATTGCAGAATGAAGCATAAATGCAAAATATTTTCATATTGTAATTTTTTTGTTCTGCCGGCTTTCTGCAATTTCCTTGATTCTGGCTAAAATATTTCCGATTGTTACTGCTGCTACTTTAACAATTGCTAATTTGTTTCCAATGTTTTTCTCTTAGCTATAAGACCATGTTTTCAATACTACCTAGTAGTTCGCAATTGGGTTGCTGTAGTGCATTTGTTAACGGGTTTGTCGTGAACTTAAAAATTTGTGCTGGAGATGAGTTTTGGTGGAGATGATTAAGAAACTCTTTACCTTTTCACCCTTTTGACAATATTTTCCTCCCCCTCCATCAAAGGGTTACAAGGGTATTGTCTGTCTAAGATTAGTAGGATACCAAAATAACTAATTTCTGATATTGGAAGTTGTATACAATACAAATTCCAACTGGTAAAAAATTGAGTCAACCCGATCTTACACGTTTAACATTTTAGGGTGCATTTGGTACGCAATTTTTCTTTTCTTCAGAAAACAACATTACATGAATCATGAGAAACGAATTCCTTGGATATATTAAATTTTCATGTGAATAAAATGGATCTAACTCAAGCTCAAGTCCGAATTTGGCAGAGTTCAACCCGTGTGTGTATATATAAATAATTTTTGATATTGGAAGTTGTATACAATACAAATTTCAACTCGTAAAAAATTGGGTCAACACGTTTAACGTTTTAGGGTGTATTTGGTACGCAATTATTTTTCTTCTTCAGAAAACAATATTACATGAATCATGAGAAACAAATTCCTTGGATATATTAAATTTTCATGTGAATAAATTGCATCTAACTCAAGCTCAAGTCAGAGTTTGGCAGAGTTCAAACCCCGTGTGTGTGTGTGTGTGTATATATATATATATATATATATATATATATATATATATATATATATATATATATATATTTTGTATGTTTTTGTTTTTATTTGTCCTTTGTTTTTGTGTTTTTTTTGGGTATTTTTTGGTTGGGTCTAGTTTTGGTCGGGGTGAGTATGGGTTAGATTCTGTAAAAAAATAATTTATAAGTAAACAAATTATGATGTTAATATCATTTTTTTTCTTTACTTTCTTTTCGCATTTTTTTCTCTTCTTCTTCTTCTTCCGATTGGGGTTCTGTTCTAGTCGGGTGAGTTTGGATTACATCTAATTCTGATTGGATGATAAAGAATAATTCACAAGTTAAAAAGTTACGATGTCTAAAGGATTTGAACCATATTCTATCGAATATGAGCTTATACCTTAACTAACTATGCTATAAAAAGTCACAAAGAAAGAATAACAACTATTAGATATATTTAATTATCAATAACAAAGGTATAAGATCATGACTGTGTGGCAGAAGATCGGTGGATCGAGCCACGGGGCGTGTTAATTCTTTCATTTATTTGGTGAGAGTTGGGGACAGTGGACCCAAAAGGCATGCAATGCAGCATGCACAAAGTTCTGAACGTTACTTAGTGTTGGAGTGGGTGGGGTTCCCAACCTATGTGGAGAATATCCCGGAGTGCGACGAGTGTCATCCGTGTGCCGAAAAAGTTCAAAAAATGCATCGAGCGCCGTGTATTGGAACATTTATGGTAAAAAAATATTATATTGAATTTTCATCTTTGACTTTAATTATATATTTATGATTGGATCTTTCATATATTAACTTTTCATATAATTGGATTTCCAATTTATGGTAAGCTAATTTATGATTTGATTTTCCTTAAATATATGATTGAATGTAATTGGATTTCCATAAATATTTTTGGCTTCCATATATAGATTTTGATATGGAAACCCTAATTTATGCAAGAGTTTATATAAAGGCTCATGCAATATACAACATAATGGAAAAAAAAAACTAAAAGAGGAAAAAAGGTGGCAAGAGTGTCATTGCAAATTTGAAAAGAAGAAAGAAGGATTGGCGGCCGTTTTAGAGAAGGAGATCAATTTGGGGTATTTCTCATTGTCTTTTTTTTCTTCGTGGTTGTAATCTATTTTCTGTTCCAAAGAGTTGCAGTGATCCGTGTTGGATCTGTGAGGAGCTTGTAGAGGGTGTAATCTCTTTATTCCATTAGTGGAAGTTCTTCAGGGTTGGATTTCGATCGTCCCGTGGTTTTTTTATCTGGATTTTCTACGTAAAAATCTATGTGTCTGCGATTTGGGTTTGATATTTTTTGGTTTGTGTATTTTGCTCGGTTCTCTCGCAGGTACTCTCTGGTTTGGAAAACAATTTTTGCATTTCGTTCCCAACAGTGTGGTAGTAGAGCCAGGTTCTGGAATTTCAAAAGGGTGTCAGGAGTTGACAAAAAAACCAGGGAGGAGAGATGGACGGGAAGCCATTGCGCATAGTAAACCTGAACGGTACCAACTATCATTACTGGAGAAGCAAGATGAAGGATATGCTATTTGTCAAGAAGCTGCATTTGCCAGTATTTGCTTCCGAGAGGCCAGTAACAAATCCGAAGATGATTGGAAGTTCGAGCATATACAGGTGCATGGGTACATCAGGTAGTTCGTTGACGAGAACGTGTACAACCACGTTGTCAGTATTGAGCATGCGAGGACACTATAGGATAAGCTAAATTTTTTGTATACGAAGAAGACCGGGGTAAATAAATTATTCATAGTCCGGATGATGATGGGTCTGCGGTACAAAGATGGGGTGTCCATTACAGATCATTTGAGTGAGTTCTAGGACGTGGTTGACCAGCTATCCTCGATGGAAGTAAAGTTCGACGACGAGGTTCAAGGACTATGGTTGTTGTGTACATTGCCAGACTCGTGGGAGACCATACGAGTGTCTATGATCGCTTCTCCTTCGGAAGGCGTGGTCAGTCTGGAGTTTGCCAAGAGCAGGGTATTGAATGAATGCGGAGACGTTCTCAGGCCACTTCATCCACATCCCACTCAGAGGCACTTGTTTCAGAGAGCTACAGAAGTGGTAAAAGCAGGGGTCCAGGAGGTGGCAGAGACAAAAGCAGGGGAAGGTCCAAGGGTCGGTAAGAGGACTCAAAATATTTCCATTGTGGAAAGAAGGGCCACATCAAGCAGAATTGTTTCGCTTGGAAGAGAGAGAAGAAGGGTGATAAGGGGAAGCATGGCGAGAACACTACAATGACGGCCATGACTCATGGAGGCAATCTGATCATTGTAGGTGATGAGGTAGTTATGAACCTCGCCTGTGATGAAAACTCTTGGCTGGTGGACTCCGGTGCTTCAGTGCACGTATCTCACAACAGGGCACTATTTGCTACTTACATAACAGGCTACTATGGTGTGTTGAAGATGGACAATGGAGATGTGTCAAAGGCAGTTTCTATTGGAGATGTGCATTTGAGGACAAAGATGGATGCAGTTCTTGTTCTGAAAGATGTTCGTCATGTCCCTGATATCCGTTTCAACCTGGTATCGGTTGGAAGGTTAGATGACGAGGGTTTCTTCAATCTCTTCGGGAACAGTCACATGAAGCTTTCCAGAGGTTCGATGGTGATTACCAGATGAAGCAAGAGGTCCGAACTCTACTATATAGAATGGGGCACACAGGGGGCACATGAGGTGAACGCAACTACTGATGCGTCTATCGAGTTATGGCACCGACAGCTCAGCCATATCAGCGAGAAGGGGATGAGCCACTTGGTGAACATAAAGATGATTCCAGGACTCAAGTCTACAAAGATGGAGAGGTGCACAAACTTTTTGGCGGGAAAGCAAAATATGGAGTCTTTCTAAAATAACCCAATTTCAAGGAAGCCGGCGTTGCTCGAGTTGATTCACTCGGATGTCTGCGGTCCTATGAAAGTAAAATCTATTAGTGGTGCTTCTTACTTTATAACTTTTATTGATGATTGTTCCAGGAGGGTTTGGGTCTATGCCTTAAAAACCAAGGATCAGGTACTGCCCACTTTCAAGGAGTTTCAGGCCTCCGTTGAAAGGAAAACGGACAAGAAGCTGCTATGTGTTCAGTAGGACAATGACGACGAATATATCGGTCCCTTTGATGCATACTGTAGAGAGCAAGGGATACGACACCAGAAGACTCTGCCAAAGACACCTTAGCTCAATAGTGTAGCGGAGCG
Source organism: Iris macrosiphon (assembly GCA_036927795.1). Classification (NCBI taxonomy): domain Eukaryota; kingdom Viridiplantae; phylum Streptophyta; class Magnoliopsida; order Asparagales; family Iridaceae; genus Iris; species Iris macrosiphon. The sequence continues at coordinate 112,339,948 of JAYESA010000006.1, read as the reverse complement.
GATGAACATGACGCTGATAGAGAGGGTACAATGTTTGCTGTCAGAAGCAAACTTGTCGGACAGCTATTGGGGTAAGGCTCTTTACGTAACTGCTTATATTATTAATTTATCTCCTAGTGCTCCTTTGCAGGGTGATGTGCATGACAAAGTGTGGTACGACAAAGAGCCGTCAGACAATCACTTATGAGTATTTGGTTGCAAGGCCTTCGTGCCAGTACCGAAGGACGAGAGATCGAAACTTGAGTCGAAAATGAGGCAGTGCGTCTTTGTCGGTTACGGTCGGGATAAGTTTGGCCATAGACTCTATGACCCAGTGGGAAGAAAGCTCTACAAAATCCCGGATGTAGTATTCGTCGAGTATCAGACCATGACCAACACTCAGGATTCTGAGATGCCTTCTGAAGTTGAGGAATTGCCTGAGTTAGAGTCATTTTGCTTCGAGCAGTTTCCAGAGGGCATCACAGAGGATCCAGTTATGGGGGAGCCAGTACATGAAGTTACTCCCAACCTTGATCATTAGCCTGCTGATGGTGGTTAGGGTGATCTTCAGGAGGATGAGTATGCCGAGGAGTCAGTTCTTGAGGAGTAGGCTGTTGGTATACAGCTAGCAAAAGTGGTTCCATTGAGGAGGAGCGATAGAGAGAATCGACCATCTACAAGATACTCACCGGGTGAGTATGTGCTACTGACTGACGGTGGAGAATCCGAAAGTTTCGCAGAGGCTATGGAAGACGAACATAAGCAGGAGTGGATAGAGGCCATGCAAGAGGAGATGACCTGCTTGGATGCCAACTCTACTTATGATCTGGTGCGGTTGCCAAAGGGAAACAAGGCTTTAAATAATCGATGGGTGTTCAGAGTGAAGCAGACAGATGATGCTACTCGCCCTCGATTCAAAGCGAGGCTGGTAGTTAAAGGCTACGGTCAGCGAAAAGGCGTAGATTATAATGAGATTTTTTTGCCAGTCGCCAAGTAGTCGTCTATTCGGGTGGTTCTAGCATTTGCAGCCTGTTTCAACTTGGAGGTCGAGAAAATGGACGTGAAGATGATTTTCCTCTACGGTGATCTTGAGGAGGAGTTGTACATGGAGCAGCTAGATGAATTCTGTGAGAAAGGCAAGTCACACTTGGTCTGCCAGTTGAGAAAGAGCTTGTATGGTCTGAACCAGGCTCCGAGGCAGTGGTACAGGAAGTTTGAGTCATTTATGGGGGATCATGGTTACTTACTAACAATATCGGACCACTGTGTATTTGTGAGGTACTATACCGAGGATAATTTTATTATTTTATTACTCTATGTTGATGATATGCTACTGGTGGGCGGGAATGCCATTAGGATAGCGGAGTTGAAGTACCAACTGGGCGCAACCTTCTCCATGAAGGATTTGGATACAGTGAAGACTATTCTTGGGATAGAGGTCAACCAAGAGAGAGAGAGAGAGAGAGAGTCCAAGCTGCTACACTTGTCCCAAAAGAAGTATATTCACCGGGTACTTCAGCATTTCGGGATGGACGGGTCGAAGAAAATGAGTAACCCCCTTGCGGCTCACTTTAAGTTCACTGAGGAGTATTGTCCATCTACCGAGGACGAGAAGGAAGATATAGAGTGGGTTCCATATACCTCAGCTGTGGGAAGGCTTATGTATGTTATGGTGTGTATGAGGCCAGACATCGCTCGTGCGGTTGACATAGTTAGCAGGTATACTTCCAATCCTGGAAGGGTATATTAGAGTGGGGTCAAGTGGATTCTAAGATATCTTTAGGGCACTACTGATTGGAGAATTTCTTTTGGTGGTGACGAGCCAAAGCTGGTTGGGTATACCGATGCTGATATGGCTGGAGAAGTAGACACGAAGCAATCGACTTCGGGCTATGTGATGTTGTTCACTGGTAGAGCAATATCGTGATAGTCGCGGTTGCAGAAGTGTGTTGCCTTATCGACACAGAGGCAGAGTATATTGCGGCAACGGAACTTGCAAGGAGTTGCTGTGGATGAAGAAGTTGTTGCAGAAAATTAGGCTAAAGCAAGAGCAGTATCCTTTGCTTTGCGATAGTCAGAGTACTATTCACCTTGTGAAGAACCAGACATTTAACAGCCGATCCAAGCACATTGAGACTCGGTATTATTGTATACGGGATATTATGGAAAAGAAGGAAGCGGCGATTGAGAAGGTTCATACATATGACAACGGAGCAGACATGTTCACAATGATTCTTCCAAAGAAAAAGTTTGAGTACTGCAGTTGGATCGTCAGAATAATGGCCTCCTCCATATAGTTGTGAAGGGAAAGATTTGTTGGAGTAGGTGGGGTTCCTAGCCTATGTGAAGAATACCCCGGAGTGCGATGAGCGCCATCCGTGTGTCGGAAAAGCGCGAAAAGTGCATCGAGCGTCGTGTATTGAAATATTTATGGTAAGCAAATATTATATTAGATTTTCATCTTTGACTTTAATTATATATTTATGATTGGATCTTTCATATATTAACTTTCTATATAATTAGATTTCTAATTTATGGTAAGCTAATTTATGATTTGATTTCCATTAAATATTTGATTGAATGTAATTGGATTTTCATAAATATTTTTGGCTTCCATATATATATATATATTTCTATATGGAAACCCTAATTTATGCAAGGGATTATATAAAGGCTCATGCAATATATAACATAATGGAAACAAAATAAGAGAGAAAAAAAGGTGACAAGAGTGCCATTGCAACTTTGGAGAGGAGAAAGAAGGATTGGAAGCCATTTCGAAGAAGGAGATCAATTTGGGGTATTTTTTACTGTCTTTTTTCTTCGTAGTTGTAATCTATTTTTTGTTCCAAAGAGTTGCGGTGATCCATGTTGGATCGATGAGTAGCTTGTAGAGGGTGTAATATCTTTATTCCATTAGTGAAAGTACTTCAAGGTTGGACTCCGATCGTCCCGTGGTTTTTTCCATCTGGGTTTTTTACGTAAAAATCTATGTGTCTGCAATTTTTGTTTGGTGTTTTTTAGTTTATGCGTTTTGCTCAGTTCCAGGTACTCTATAGTTTAGGGAACAGTTTTCGTATTTCATTCCCAATAGTGTGGTATAAGAGCCAGGTTCGGGAATTTCAAAAGGGTGTCAGGAGTTGACAGGCAAACCAGAAAAGGAAGATGGATGCGAAGCCGGATTGCATGGTAAACCTGAACGGTACCAACCATCACTACTGGAGGAGAAATATGAAGGATATGCTATTTGTCAAGAAGCTGCATCTACCGGTATTTGCTTCTGAGTGGCACAGTGACAAATCCGAAGAGGGTTGAAAGTTCGAGCATATACAGGTGTGTGGGTACATCAGGAAGTTCGTTAAAAATAATGTGTACAACCACGTTTTCAGTATTGAGCACGCGTGGATACTGTAGGATAAGCTGGAATCTTTGTATGCGAAGAAGACTGGGGTAAATAAATTATTCCTGATCTGGATGATGATGGGTTTGCTGTACAAAGATGGAGCATACATTACGGATCATTTGAGTGAGTTTCAAGGCGTGGTTGACCAGCTATCCTCGATGGGTGTCACTACCAGATTCAGAATAGGGGTATTTTCATCTTTTTATTTATTTAATTTAATGTGTTAATATATTGCATGATATTTATATATTATATATAGTGTTCCTTAAATGCATGAGTTAGTGGACTGGACATAGAAACCCACTAGTTGAACCTCTGACCAAAATATAGGATTATGGATTTTAATTAATAAATTTTTAGGATTATAATTTATTATTGTGATTTTATTTGATTGTTGTACCTTACCGTTGCTTCGATATTTGGAGCACTACACTAGCTTTTGTCTTCCAACAAATTTTATACCCTTGTCCTAGACGTGCTAATCTTCTATCCTGACCCTTATGTAACTCATAAATATACTCTATTGTGCTTCATTTTAGCCGCGCAATATTCTTCGCAAACATTTAATTATATTTCTAAATAAATTTGACTTTGCATCTTTGTGCTTTCCAATCAAAATTGGAGACACAATCTTGACCCATTTTGTGCAACCCAATTTTTGACAATATTCTATTTTGAGTCTTCTATGTCCATGACACTTGTGTTCCACCTAATTTTAACCCTATGTACTTCCAATTAATTTTTGAACACCATTTACATTAATTTTAATTAAATTAGTGTAAGGACCCAACTTAACCCAAAACTAGATCCAACACCAAACCAAACCCCCATTCACACCCTCAAGGTTCATACTAAATACCAAACACCCTTTTTAACCACTACATCACACCAAACATGGTGTTTTCCCTCATTAAATCTTAAATTCCCACTTTTGTGCAATTTTTCAAATGTTGGGGACTTTTATGCAAAAGTGTAGTGAGGAGTCCACTTCCCATTGGACCAAACACATGAAGAATCTTCCCTTCCTTCATTGACTGGTCACATATGATTTTTTCTATATTTTTGGAGTGTGCAACACTCAACATCTCCCCCTCTCCATCTTAGCCACCCATTTAAACCAACTAAATCCCAGCCCTTCAAATTCTTTCATGTAAAAAGCAAGCCCCATCCCAAGGAGTGGTTGACCGGCCTAAATACCTAGGGCTACACCACCCTTTTCTCTCTATATATATACAATTTTTTTACATATTTTTTTATCACCACCATCAAGCATCAAACCCACAACCGAACCCTAACCCTAAACCTAATTGCTAGCAGCCGACTTCCATCCCTTCTACCTCCAACCCGTCGGAGCCCCGGCGATCCCGACCGCCTGAGCGAGAGTGACCCTACCTCCTTCCCCGTTCACCTCGACTGCTACCCGACCGCCTGACGAGCTGCATCCACCGACTTCCCTCGACCGCACACCCGTCGACCCCGCCAAGCAGCGGTCACCCCCCCGACTTCTCCTACTCCTCTTCGACTCCACCGTTACGATCATCCCCGCCACCATTAACGTCGACGTCGTCGACCTCCATCATCATCATTACCATTAACACCGCCACCAGCACGCCGGACCGACGACCTCCCTCGCCTGAGCAGCAACCGCAGCCGAGCCTTCACCTAAGCAGCAGCAGACACAGCAAAGCACGACCTCCTTCAACGTCGAATACACCCTCCCTCGTTCACGTGCACACAGGTTCGATTTTCCCTCCTTCATGATCGTGTGTGTGCATGTGTGAAAATTAATTAGGATTAGCAATTGCTTCATAACAGTTTAGTTAACGTAGGACCTGTGTTGGTGAACCTAGTAACTCGTATGCGTGTACATATATGCGTATAATATTACTTTGATATATATATATATATATATATATATATATATATATATATATATATATATATATAAATTAATTGCTAGTATTAGGTATGACTGTAATATATTTATTGTATGACCCTAGGTATTAACTGCGGATATCCCGTATAATTGCATATGACTATATGACCCTGAGAATTAGTGAGTTGACTTTCTTGTGTACACCAACGTACTGGCTTAAGTGTTGGTGTTACACGGGATTTAGATCCTTAGACATGTGTTAGTGAGTTGACTGCCTGATTATGCACAACATTGAGGACATGACGTCCGTGCATTTAGACGCACACTTGACCCTACTAGATGACCAGTATCACCCCTAGCGCAGTTATGAGTTCAGTGTAATTATGTTTGTGTGTGTGCTAGTATAACAACTGATGCTATATTATTATTATATTATGCCTATAGGACTGTTGGATTATTCAGACAAGACTTCGAAAACAGGATATTAGTATTGCCAGCAGAGGACCACAGGCGAGTACATTCTCCGACAATTTTTATTATGTTGATCATCTCTATGATTCTAATTGTATAGCATACATGATTCTGACACTATGTATACACGGGTTAGCATCATCGAGACCTGTCACGAGGAGTCATGATTGGAATCCATCTTGCTAGCTGGGGACGGGGAAATATTAGTAGATTATGTGATCATACCCCACTCTACATGCATCATAGCTCACCCCATACCTCACATCGGGTGCAACCTGACCATTACATGTCTCATAGCCTGTTATATATGCTTATCCTGACTATTGCTCACATCATAGCTAGCCGGATGGTTAGCCTGACCTTACATGAATCATATCTAATCATATGTAACAAGCATGATCTGTCCCAAGCCGATCACATGATATACCGATGTTTCACACACTTAGCTAGATATTTTATACATGTATTTCTAGTTCATTGTTCTAGCATGCACTTGTATTTCTGTTCATTGCTAGTTGTACCAGTGATGATGATATATTCTCTAGCATTTACTTATTTTCAGTATTTTATTATCTCCAGTATTCTTATTTCCAGTATTTATATCCATATTGTATTTCTTTATACTGTATTATAGTTTTTGTCAATATACATAGAACTGTTGTTAGTGCTTGTACTTCGCTCCAATCCTGACTGGATATATTTTTCCAGAGGATCTTGAGGACTTCTGTCCTACACATTATGGACCAGGTATAGAGGGAGACTACATACCAAAGAGCTTAGAAGAGTCCCTTCCCTTAGAGGAGACACTACCTGCAGCTATTTAGACAGTTATTATTTTATGCATTTGAGTTTATGTTGAGACTTATATTGAGGCTTATGTTGAGTTTATTTTGAGACTTGTTGAGACTATTTATGTTGGACAGCTAGACTGTAGTTTATCTCTATTTGAGTCATTATATTTAACTTATGTCAGTACTTCTTATCTTTTATCGTGCCATTTATTTCTTATAGTTATTGTGATTGAGTATACATTATGAGCTATTGAGAGATATTTATTTTATCGTCCTCCTTATGGAGTTGATATCATTGACAGGTTGTGAGTTATGTTAGTATTATAGAGACATAGACAGCGTTCTACCGCCGATGCTGCGGCGTAGGCTGGACGTACCCACGACTCATGTCCAAATTCTGGGTGTGGGTCATGACACATTTTTAGTGGTGGCCCATGCAGGTATAGATTCACATTTAGAGCAATATTGTAGTAGTGCTCACTTAGAGTATTGCTACGAGCCTGCGTTAGGAAATAGGATTTAGAATGAGAGTATGCTCAATCACAACTTAAAAATTCTGATCTTACAATGCTATTCTACATAACTGTTTCCTTTAGAATTTTACTGTCCTTCCTTGATGATATTGTATCTATTACCTTAATTGATTATTTTTGGTCTGTCTTCAGGATGCCGCCGAAGACTAGGTCTTTGAGACTGGGAGCAACAGCTTCGGATAGGTCTGCCATCTCTCGACCTGACGAACAGACATTTGGTGTTCCTCATACATCTCCTGTTTATGTGAGAGTATCTGCAACTTTTGGGGTTCCTCCTCCTCCACCTGTTCAGAGGATTGTCCCAGCTGTGACGAACAATCTTCCACCACCACCGACTCTATCTTCCGGAGATATGCCCGTTGATGGGGCACAGATGCTCACACTGATCCGAGGCATATTAGATGCCCAGAGAGTGACAGCAGAAGCTCGGCATGTTCAAGCTGAGGCTCAGAGGGTGCAAGAAGAGGTACACCAGGCACAGACAAAGCTGATGAAAGAGAGCATGGAGAATGCTCATCAGGTGGCTCTCCAGGCTGTGGAGAGAGTAGCACAACACCAGCAGCATCCTGGCCAGAGGCACCAGAGGCCGGGTACTATAGTGGACTTTAAGAGGATGATGCCTCGAGAGTTCAAAGGCACCGAGGGGATACTCTACGTTGACGAATGGCTAGAGGATATTGAGAAAAACTTGCGCTTAGCGCAGATTTCGGAGATTCTTCAGATTGAGGCCGCTGGCAGTCAGATGTTTGATATCGCACTGACATGGTATCGTACGGAGCCGAGACTCGCTGTTGAAGGACTTACTTGGGAGGACTTCATGGAGCTCTTTAAGGAGAAGTTCTTCCTTGACGTAGCCCTGGGAGCCTTGTGTAATACCCCGTTCCGTTCTAGCGGACTGCCGTCTCAAACGGTAAAAGTGCAACTGTCCCGACCCGTCTTGCCTCAAACGAGTAGCAAAGGATATCTAGACTTGTCCCTACAGGAATCCAGCTTAGGCTTTCAGAGGCTCGCTTGACGTATCGCTCTACCGAGGCGAATCATCGCTAAGGTGGGTGGCTACAGTGAACTTGTCTTTGCTTAGCCAGCACACATAAAAATCTGGAATGATACATGCTAGTCGCTAGGTGAATCACCCCTGCATGCTAATAAGAATCCAACGCACCCAGCTAAGGGAATAATCCCAACTTGTATTGCTTTTGCTAGAACATGGAAATGAAACACTGCTTATATTTAGACCCTCGCATGCCAAGTCCCTTACGGTTTTATCTCTCGGCTTACTTCGGGTTCGAGCAACATGTCTGCTTATGTCCCTTAGAACGCTGCTTGCCTGCTTACGAATGTCTAACGTTATTGTATTGTGCATGCATTCTTGTTAGCCAGGAGACTATCAAATAGTTCTTCTGTACAATTGAACCTGCAAGTATCCGGGACCACTGGGTCGCCAAGGCAATCTCCGAACCAGGGGCACGCATCAGGGCAATAAATATTGAACGAGAATCTTGTCACGTTTCAACTGAATGATAATTACATCAATCTAAACTGACAATCGTATTAATGAATCCACAAATCTCAGTTCTTGGAGCAAACGCTCAATTCAGATCACGAATCATGGATTATCATATCAAGTTATGGAATTGGAAAGGCCCTGACCTGCATGTCGCGGACAACTTGGAAACAAGATCATTCAGTTCCATGGGCGGTCACCGGGGCACTAGGATCGTTCCAATCCGGATGGAACTTCACGATAGTCTCACGTATCTAGACAGGATGGACTGTAGCACCCACGAATCTTGGCTGCAAGCCATCCTTGTTCAAGACTATAAACAGTCCTTTATGGCTATGCCAGCGACTCATGTTCATATAGATAAGTCATCCTCGCTTAGCGGCTATCCGCGTGCGAGTCATTGCATCGCATCAACTGAACACCGGAACGATCATGATATAACGACTCTCATGTTGCATGTGTTGTGCCTTGGTTTTTATTATAAATGCCTATGAATGTTTATGCCTGCCCGTGCTTGAATTAACAATGTTTGCCTTGGACAGGGAAGGACAATTGGTAAGTGGGTAAGTCTTGCCGTGTTTCCTCTCATGTTGTACGGCACACTGCCACACGATATAGGCTATTCAATATTTGCATGAAATTGATCTTAAGGCAACTATAAAGACAACTTAATAGTTGGTGCACGGAACTTATATTACGTGTTTGGATTTGTCGAGCGGGCGAGTAGCTTCCCCACCAGTGCATTCAATGTACTGATAATCCACTAGTTTGTATACAGGGTGCGGGAGAACCTCGTTCGGTGCGGATGCTCCTTCATGCGTGCTAAGACGTGGAGATCACTCCGAAGCAACATTGCATCCGGAACTGAAGCACATATATAAGACATAATATTGTGAACATCGCCTGTATAATCATCCATAATTGTAGCCACTTGGCATTCTTTGACTGTTTCAGAGAGAGAGGCTTGAGCGACTTATAATCTCGGCTATATGCCACCTGTAACACTTGTTTATATCAATAAAGAGTTGCTTTACTTCAAACTTGTGTTATCCAATGCTTCCGCTATTGTCGACTCAGTGAACCTGTTACCGATCGTCTATGCGTTCATGACTCCGCTGCACTCGGACAATCTGTGCGACTCTGTGGCTTAGAACTCTTACCGCCAGCTAATGAACCACGGTCTTGTACGGGCGTGGCTCACGCTCGTGCAGCATCACGCCCGGATGGGTTAAAGCGATCGTTCCGCGGGAGCGCTGGAGAGGTGATTCTCGCCTAGCGGGAACGACCGATTTGCCTGCGGGAGATCGGGGTGTGACATAGTGGTATCAGAGCCTGGCTTCTACGCCTTTGGACTTCAATTCGATTATCTCAGTTTCGAAAGCTCGTTCGTGGGTTATGTGCACGCTCTCTCTCAATGCCTCGATGGGATGTTCCAACAATAAGTCTAAATACTTTCAAAATGTATTTTGATTGATATGATTGCTTGTATGTTATTGTGCTGCGAGTGGCCTTTGTGCCAACCTGTGCGAACCCTTGAGAGTATCGCTAGTAGCTTGTCCGATTTCACTATCCCTAAGTTTGGTTGAATGCATATGTTTGAGGGACGCCTTAAACTTGTGCACCATCCAAGACTTAAGAAAAGGTGAAACTCGAGTGCTAAGACTTCGCTATCACTAAGCTGGTTGACGTGCTCATGCTAGAAGTGTACTTCGAAAGTGCGCACGATCCAAACTGAGCGATATGCTGATCTCAAACGCTTGTGCAAGTGAATATCCAAATAACAAGTACAACGACTTGTGTAGGTTTTCCTCAGCCTTGTATCGTTAAATCAAAATTGATTGAAACGTACTGCTTGTCCTCAGTAAGTCTCGAGGACGAGACATTTTTTGAGTTGGGTACGATGTAACACCCCGTTCCGTTCTAGCGAACTGCCGTCTCAAACGGCAAAAGTGCAACTGTCCCGACCCGCCTTGCCTCAAACGAGTAGCAAAGGATATCCAGACTTGTCCCAACAGGAATCCGGCTTAGGCTTTTAGAGGCTCGCTTGACGTATCGCTCTACCGAGGTGAGTCATCGCTAAGGTGGGTGGCTACGGTAAACTTGTCTTTGCTTAGCCAGCACACATAAAAATCTGGAATGATACATGCTAGTCGCTAGGTGAATCATCCCTGCATGCTAATAAGAATCCAACGCACCTAGCTAAGGGAATAATCCCAACTTGTATTGCTTATGCTAGAACATGGAAATGAAATACTGCTTATATTCAGACCCTCGCATGCCAAGTCCCTTACGGTTTTATCTCTCGGCTTACCTTTGGGTCCGAGCAACGTGTCTGCTTATGTCCCTTAGAACGCTGCTTGCCTGCTTACGAATGTCTAATATTATTATATTGTGCATGCATTCTTGTTAGCCAGGAGACTATCAAATAGTTCTTCTGTGAAATTGAACCTGCAAGTATCCGGGACCACTGGGTCGCCAAGGTAATCCCCGAACCAGGAGAACGCATCAGGACAATGAATACTGAACGAGAATCTTGTCACGTTTCAACTGAATGATAATTACATCAATCTGAACTGAGAATCATGTTAACGAATCCACAAATCTCAGCTCTTGGAGCAAACGCTCAGTTCAGATCACGAATCATGGATTATCATATCAAGTTATGGAATTAGAAAGGCCCTGACCTCCATGTCGCGGACAACTTGGAAACAAGGTCATTCAGTTCTACGGGCGGTCACCGGGGCACTGGGATCGTTCTGATCCGGATGAAACTTCACGATAGTCTCACGCATCTGGACAGGATGGACTGTAGCACCCACGAATCTTGGCTGCAAGCCATCCTTGTTCAAGACTATAAATGGTCCTTTATGGCTATGCCAGCGACTCATGTTCATATAGATAAGTCATCCTCGCTTAGCGGCTATCCGCGTGCGAGTCATTGCATCGCATCAACTGAATACCTGAACGATCATGATATAACGACTTTCGTGTTGCATGTGCTGTGCCTTGGTTTTTATTATAAATGCCCATGAATGTTTATGCCTGCCCGTGCTTGAATTAATAATATTTGCCATGGACAGGGAAGGATAATTGGTAAGTGGGTAAGTCTCGTCGTATTTCCTCTCATGTTGTACGGCACACTGCCACACGATATAGGCTATTCAATGTTTGCATGAAACTGATCCTAAGACAACTAGACAAATAACTTAATAGTTGGTGCACGGAACTTATATTATGTGTTTGGATTTGTCGAGTGGGCGAGTAGCTTCCCCACCAGTGCATTCAATGTACTGATAATCCACCAGTTTGTATGCAGGGTGCGGAAGAACCTCGTTCGGTGCAGATGCTCCTTCGTGCATGCTAAGGCATGGAGATCACTCCGAAGCAGAGTTGCGTCCTGAACTGAAGCACATATACAAGACATAATATTGTGAACATCGCCTGTACAATTATCCACAATTGTAGCCACTTAGCACGCTTTGACTATTTCAGAGAGAGAGGCTTGAGCGACTTGTAATCTCTGCTATACACCGCCTGTAACACATGTTTATATGAATAAAGAGTTGCTTTACTTCAAACTTGTGTTATCCAATGCTTCCGCTATTGTCGACTCAGTGAACCTGTTACCGATCGCCTATGCGTTCATGACTCCGCTGCACTCGGACAATCTGTGCGACTCTGTGGCTTAGAACTCTTACTGCCAGCCAATGAACTACGGCCTTGCACGGGCATGGCTCACGCTCATGCAGCATCACGCCCGGATGGGTTAAAGCGATCGTTCCACGGGAGCGCTGGCGCGGCGATTCTCGCCTAGCGGGAACGGCCGATTTGCCTGCGGAAGATCGGGGCATGACACCTTGGAAAGTTAGTTCTATGACTTGGTCCAAGGAAGCATGTCAGTTGACAAATACGCCACAAAGTTTTGCCGTTTGAGTCATTTTGCGCCATCGATAATTCGAGACCCAGGAGGCAGAGCCCAAAAATTCAGGAAGGGGTTGACTAGAGGGATCAAGTCTCGTACTTCGGAACGTCGCATTGCTATATTTGAGGGTATTCTGATGGATGCCCAAATTGCTGAGGATGACTTGGACCTCAGGCCCAAGAGAGGATGTGACACTTCTGGAGGAACTAGTGGTAGTACAGGACCGGGCAAGCGCCCACACTTTCAGCAGCAACAGAGGCCGTACCAGCAGTAGCACCAGGCACCAGTTTGAGGACACACCCAGCAGCAGCAACCACAGAGGCAAACTCAGCCTGCTGCCCAGTGTGCGTATTACGGGAAGATAGGATATACTAAAGACATCTGCAGGAAGAGGTTGGGTACATGCTTGTCTTGTGGATTGTCAGCACATCAGCTAAGGGACTGTCCATCTATTCAGACTCGTCAGGGTGGAGCAGCCGCTCAGAGGGGACCAGCCAGAGTACCTACTGTACCAGGAGGCTAGCAGAGGGGACCCCACTTCCACCACAGCAGCATAGGTTTGCTCAGTACCAGCAGTAGTAGAGAGGTGCACCCTAGGGACGCGCATACGCCATGACGATCGAGGAGGCCGAGCCAGCTGGAGATATGATTTCAGGTTCAGTTTCCCTCGATTCTATTCCAGCACTTGAATTATTTGATTCTGACGCTTCTCATAGTTTCGTATCTGTATCTTATGCTCTTAAATATTTTTTTAAAATGGAACCATTAGATAGGACTTGCAAGATCACGACTGGAGGAGGCATTATCCTAGTCCGTGATTTTTGCAAGGATCGGAGAGTATCTTTGGGAGGCCGAGAGTTGAACGTGAGTTTACTCGTCATGCCACTTTCAGGATACGATATTGTACTCGGAATAGACTGGTTGAGTAGACACCATGCTACTATAGATTATCATGGAGGCAGAGTAATATTTCGACCGCTAGGAGAGCCAGAGTTTGAGGTCGCCAGAGGAGCAGCGGAGCAGAGCAGAGGCACTTTTTGCGGAGCTAGGAAGGAAGAAGAGGAGTTACCACATCCTCTGATAGCGGAGTTTCTGGATGTATTTCCAGAGGAGTTGCCAGGCTTGCCGCCAGACAGAGATGTTGAATTCTCTATAGACTTGGTACCATGAGCGGAGCCCATTTCATAATATATCTATAGAATCAACAACAACGAGCTGGCAGAACTGAAGAAGCAAATTGAGGAGCTGCAGGACAAAGGCTTCATTAGATCCATTTTATCGCCATGGGAAGCTCCAGTATTGTTCGTACTGAAGAAGGATGGCACGGTACGCATGTGTATCGATTATAGAGCTCTGAACAACCTCACTATCAAGAACAAATATCCGCTGCCGAGGATAGATGATCTTTTCGATCAGTTGAGTGGAGCGAAGGTATTTTCAAAGATAGACTTGAGGTCAGGCTATCACCAGGTAAAGGTGAAAAAAGAAGATATACCGAAGACAGCTTTTCGGACCAGATATGGCCAGTTTGAATTCATGATAATGCCATTTGGTTTAACTAATGCACCAACAGTATTCATGAACTTGATGAACAAGGTATTCTACCAGTACCTTGACAAGTTCGTAGTGGTGTCCATCGACGACATCCTAGTGTATTCGAAGACCCCAGAGGAGCACGAAGAGCACCTGAGGATGGTCTTGGAGACTCTCAGAAAAAGAGGAGCTGTACGGGAAGCTTTCAAAGTGTGAGTTCTTTCTTGACAAGGTTGAATTCCTTGGACATATAGTGACGGGTGATGGAATTTCAGTTAACCCAAAGAAGATCGAAGCAGTGGAATCATGGGCTACCCCCAGTTCGGTAGCTGAGATCAGGAGTTTTCTCGGGTTAGCAGGATACTACAGGAGGTTTGTACAAGACTTCTCCAAGATTGCAGAGCTAATGACTAGACTGACCAAGAAAGATGTGGAATTCGACTAGACAGAGGATTGTCAGGCTGCGTTTGATGAGCTGAAGAAGAGATTGACGACAATTCCAGTTTTGATGTTGTCATCAGGGACAGGTGGATTCACTATCTACAGTGATACTTCAGGAAAAGGTTTGGGTTGCGTTCTTCAGCAGCACGGGAAGGTAATTGCCTATGCATCCAGACAATTATGCCCTCATGAAAAGAACTACCCCACCCACGATTTGGAGTTGGCAACAGTTATCTTCACTCTAAAGCTGTGGAAACACTATCTGTACAGAGAGCATGTGGAGATCTTTACAGACCACAAGAGCTTGAAGTACGTATTTACGCAGAAGGAGCTAAACATGAGGCAGAGGAGGTGGGTGGAGTTGATGAAAGACTTTGATATCTCATTACAGTACCACCCAGGAAAGGCCAACGTAGTCGCTGATGCCTTGAGCAGGTATCCTATGGCTATGTACTTGACTACAGATAGACATTTATTGGCCGATCTTGAGAGCTTGGGAATTGAGTGCTAGTTCCAGGTATGGAGATTCAGATGTAGGGATTGCAGATACAATCAGAGCTGATAGATAGAATTAGAGATGCACAGTATGATGATGAGACCCTGAGGAGTATCAGGGCACAGGTTCGGACAGGATTGACATATGACTTCACTATTGCGGATGATGGATCTTTAAGGCACGGCACGAGGATGTGTGTGCCGAGTGGAGAGCTGCACGAAGAGATTTTACAGGAGGCACATCGCTCTCAGTACTCGATGCATCCCGCTGCCAACAAGATGTATCGAGATCTGAGGGAGCACGTATGATGGTATGGTATAAAGCGTGAGGTAGGACGCTTTGTATTCTGATGTTTAGTGTGCCAGCAGGTAAAGGCAGATCGACAGAGGCCAGGTGGATTGCTTCAACCTTTACCTATTCCAGAGTGAAAGTGGGAGCACGTGACTATGGATTTCGTTTCAGGGCTTCCACGTTCTTTAGGAGAAAAGGACGCAATTTGGGTTATCGTAGATAGGTTGACCAAATCAGCCTACTTCTTATCATTCAAAGTGGGTACATCGACAGAGAGGCTAGCAGAGATGTACGTGTGACATATTGTCAGATTACATGGGGTTCCTGTGAGTATCATCTCAGATCAGGATAGTCGTTTCACTTCCCACATCTGGAGGAGTTTGCCGGCTAGCTTGGGCACTCAATTCAAGTTCAGTACCGCATATCACCCTCCGACAGTCGGGCAGTCTGAAAGGACTATTCAGACTCTTGAAGATATGCTACACACTTGCGTTTTGGATCTTGGAGGTTCTTGGGAGGATCATCTACACCTAGTAGAGTTTGCTTACAACAACAGCTACCAGACTAGCACTGAGATATCACCATTCGAGGCTTTATATGGACGAACGTATCGTACACCGTTATCTTGGGATGACGTCGGAGAGAGAGCCTTGTTAGGACTAGAAATGGTCGTGGATACAGCAGAAAAGGTAAAACTCATCAGAGACAGACTGCGAGTGGCGCAGGACAGACAGCGACATTGGACCGATAGCCACCGTAGACCCCTAAAGTTTCAGGTATAGGTTTTGTTGTTTTTGGTTTGTGATTGTTTTATTTTCGATTGCGTGTTAAGATTGTTTGTTGTAGGATAGCGATTTGGTGTTCCTACGGATTTCTTCGATACGGGGCACGATTCGTTTTGGTAGAGGCGGAAAGCTTAGTCCACGTTACATCGGACCTTTCGGTATCCTTGCAAGTGTCGGTGCAGTGGCCTATAGACTGGACTTGCCGCCTGCACTAGAAGGAGTGCATGACGTGCTCTACCTGTCATAGCTGAGACGGTACGTGGCAGATCCTAGTCACGTACTTGATCACTCGGAGATCGAGGTTGGACCGACTCGTAGCTATCCTGAACAGCCCGTAGAGATCTTGGATCGTAGAGAGAAGGTATTGCGGAACCAGACTATTTCCTTGGTTCGTGTTGCATGGAGACATTACTCTCCAAGTGAGTCAACCTAGGAGAGAGAGGACGAAATGCGCGAGCAGTATCCGTATCTCTTCGAGACTTGAGGTATAATTCCTTGTCTGATTGTTTATTCTTGTGCTATTTATTTCAATTTCGAGGTCAACTTTTTTTAATGAGGGTAGACTTGTCACTACCACATTCCAGAATAGGGATATTTTTGTCATTTTATTTATTTAATTTAATATGTTAATATATTCTAGGATATTTATATATTATATATAGTGTTCCTTAAATGCATGAGTTAGTGGACTGGACCTAGAAACCCACTAGTTGAACCTCTGACCAAAATATAGGATTATGGATTTTAATTAGTACATTTTTAGGATTTAATATTGAGGATTAATTTATTATTGTGATTTTATTTGATTGTTGCACCTTACCGTTGTTTCGATATTTGGAGCACTACACTAGCTTTTGTCTTCCAACAAATTTTACACCCTTGTCCTAGACGTGCCAATCTTCTATCCTGACCCTTGTGTAACTCATAAATATGCTCTATTGTGCTTTATTTTAGCCGCACAATATTCGTCGTAAATATTTAATTATATTTCCAAATAAATCTGACTTTGCATCTTTGTGCGTTCCAATCAAAATTAGAGACACAATCTTGACCCGTTTTGTGCAACCCAATTTATGATAATATTCTATTCTGAGTCTTCTACGTCCATGACACTTGTGTCCCACCTAATTTTAACCCTATGTACTTCCAATTAATTTTTGAACACCATTTACATTAATTTTAATTAAATTAGTGCAAGGACCCAACTTAACCCAAAACTAGACCCATTACCAAACCAAACCCCCATTCACATCCTCAAGGTTCATGCTAAATACCAAACACCCTTTTTAACCACTATATCACACCAAACATGGTGTTTTCCCTCATTAAATCTCAAATTCCCTCTTTTGTGCAATTTTTTAATTATTGGGGACTTATGCAAAAGTGCAGTGAGGTGTCCACTTCCCATTGGACCAAACATATGAAGAATCTTTTCTTCTTTTTTTGACCGGTCACATATGATTTTTTCTATATTTTTGGAGTGTGCAACACTCAACATCTACCCCTCTCCATCTTAGCCACCCATTTAAACCAACTAAATCCTAGCCCTTCAAAATTTTCATGTAGAAAGCAAGCCCCATCCCAAGTGGTTGACCGGCCCAAATCCCTAGGGCTATATCACCCTCTTCTCCCCCATATATATACAATTTTTCTACATATTTTTTATCACCACCATCAAGCATCAAACCCACAACCGAACCCTAACCCTAAACCTAATTGCTAGTAGCCGACTTCCATCCCGTCCACCTCCAACCTGCCGGAGCCTCGGCGATCCCGACCGCCTGAGCGACAGTGACCCTGCCTCCTTCCCCGTTTACTTCGACTGCTACCCGACCGCTTGATGAGCCGCATCCACCGACTTCCCTCGACCGTACACCCGTCGACCCCGCCAAGCAGCGGTCACCCCCCGCCCCGACTTCTCCTTCTCCTCCTCGAGTCCACCGTCACGATCATCCCCGCGACCATTAACATCGACATCGTCGACCTCCATCATCATCATTACCATTAACACCGCCACAAGCATGCTGGACCGACAACCTCCCTCGCCTGAGCAGCAGACGCAGCCGAGCCTTCGCCTAAGCAGCAGCCGAGTCCTCCGCCTGAGCAGCAGACGCAGTCGAGCACGACCTCCTTCGACGTCGAATACACCCTCCCTTGTTCACTTGCACATAGGTTAGATTTGCCCTCCTTCATGATTGTGTGTGTGCATGTGTGAATATTAAACTCTGATTAGCAATTGCTTCATAACAGTTTAGTTGATGTAGGACATGTGTTGGTGAACCTAGTAACTCTTATGCATGTGCGTGTATGCATATAATATTAGTTTGATATATATATATATATATATATATAAGAAATTAATTGCTAGTACTAGGTATGACTGTAATATATTTACTGTATGACCCTAGGTATTAACTGCGGATATCTCGTATAATTGCATATGACTATATGACCCTGAGAATTAGTGAGTTGACTGCCTTGTGTACACCAATGTACTGGCTTAGACATGTGTTGGTGTTACACGGGATTTAGATCCTTAGACATGTGTTAGTGAGTTGACTGTCGGATTGTGCACAGCATTGAGGACATGACGCCCGTACATTTAGACGCACACTTGACCCTGCTAGATGACCAGTATCACCCCTAGCGTAGTTATGAGTTCAGTGTTATGTTTGTGTGTGTGCTAGTGTAACAACTGATGCTATATTATTATTATTATATTATGCCTATAGGACTGTTGGATTATTCAGACCAGACTTCAAAAATAGGATATTGGTATTGCTAGCAGAGGACTACAGGCGAGTACATTCTCTGACAGTTTTTATTATGTTGATCATCTCTATGATTCTAGTTGTATAGCATACATGATTCTGACACTATGTATTCACGGATTAGCATCATCGAGACCTATCACGAGGAGTCATGATTGGAATCCATCGTTCTAGCTGGGGACAGAGAAATATTAGTAGATTATGTGATCATACCCCACTCTATATGCATCATAGCTCACCCCACATCTCACGTCGGGTGCAGCCTGACCATTATATGCCTCATAGCCTGTTATATATGATTAGCCTGACTATAGCTCGCATCATAGCTAGTCGGATAGTTAGCCTAACCTTACATGAATCATAGCTAATCATATGTAACAAACCTGATCTGTCCCAAGCCGATCACATGATAGACTGATGTTTCACGCACTTAGCTAGATATTTTATTCATGTATTTCTAGTTCATTGTTCTAGCATGCACTTGTATTTATGTTCATTGCTAGTTGTATTATTGATGATGATATGTTCTCCAGCATTTACTTATTTCTAGTATTTTATTATCTCCAGTATTCTTATTTCTAGTATTTATATCCATCTTGTATTTCTTTACATTGTATTATAGTTTTGGTCAATATACATGGAACTACTGTTAGTGCTTGTACTTTGCTCCAATCTTGACTGGATATATTTTTTCAGAGATCTTGAGGACTTTTGTCCTACACATTATAGACCAGGTGTATAGGGAGACTACATACCAGAGAGCTTAGAAGAGTCCTTTCCCTTAGAGGAGACACTACCTGCAGCTATTTAGACAATTATTATTTTATGCATTTGAGTTTATGTTGAGACTTATATTAAGACTTATGTTGAGTTTATTTTGAGACTTGTTGAGACTATTTATGTTAGACAGCTAGACTGTAGTTTATCTCTATTTGATTCATTGTGTTTGACTTATGTCAGTACTTCTTATCTTTTATCGTGCCATTTATTTCTTATAGTTATTGTGATTGAGTATACATTATGAGCTGTTGAGAGATATTTATTTTATTGTCCTCCTTATGGAGTTGATATCATTGACAGGTTGTGAGTTATGTTAGTATTATGAAGACCTAGACAGCGTTCTACCGCTGATGCTGCGACGTAGGCTGGACGTACCCACGACTCATGCCCAAATTCTGGGTACGGGTCATGACAATAGGAGTCAAGTTCGATGACTTGGTTCAGGGACTATGGTTGCTGTGTATATTGCCAAACTCATGGAAGACCGTACGAGTGTCTATGATCGCTTCTGCTCTGGAAGGCATGGTCAGTCTGGAGTTTGTCAAGAGGGGCGTACTCAATAAAGAGATGCGGAGACATTCTCAGGCCACTTCATCTATATCGCACTCAGAGGCGCTTGTTTTAGTGAGCCGTGGAAGAGGTAAAAGCAGGGGTCCAGGCGATAGTAGAGACAAAAGTAGGGGAAGGTCCAGGGGTCGGTACGAGGACTCAAAATATTACTATTGTGGAAAGAAGGGCCACATCAAGAGGAATTGTTTCGCTTGGAAGAGAAAGAAGAAGGGCGACAAGGGAAAGCAGGGCGAGAACACTACTGCCACGGCCTCGACACATGGAGGTGATCTGATCATTGTAAGTGATGAGGTAATTATGAAACTTGCCTTCGATGATAACTCTTGACTGGTGAACTCTGGTGCTTCAACGCACGTATCTCACAATAGGGCACTATTTGCTACTTACACAACACGCGACTGTGGAGTGTTGAAGATGGGCAATGGAGATGTGTCGAAGGCAGTTGTCATTAGAGATATGTATTTGAGGACAAAGACGGGTGTAGTTCTTGTTCTAAAATATGTTCGTCATGTCCCTAATATCCGTTTTAACCTGGTATCGATTGGAAGTTTGGATGACAATGGTTTCTTCAATCTCTTCGGAAATAGTCCATGGAAGCTTTCCAGAGGTTCGATGGTGATTGCCAGAGGAAGCAAGAGGTCTGGACTCTACTATATGGAAGGGAGCGCACAGGGGGCACATGAGGTGAATGCAACTTCTGATGCGTCTACCGAGTTGTTGCACAGGCGGCTCAGCCATATCAGCAAGAAGGGGATGAGCTACTTGGTGAATAGGAAGGTGATTTCAGGACTCAAGTCTACAAAGCTAGAGAGGTGCATGAACTGTTTAGCAGAGAAGCAAAATAGGGTATCTTTCCAAAGTCATCCAAGTTCAAGGAAGCCGGCGTTGCTCGAGTTGATTCACTCTGATGTCTGCGGTCCTATGAAGGTAAAATCTATTGGTGGTTCTTCTTACTTTGTAACTTTTTTTATGATTATTCCAGGAAGGTTTGGGTCTATACCTTAAAGACCAAGGATCAGGTGTTTCCCACTTTCAAGAAGTTTCAGGCCTCCATTGAAAGAAAAATGGACAAGAAGCTACTATGTGTTCGGTCAGACAATGATGACGAATATATTGGTCCCTTTGATGCATACTGTAGAGAGAAATGGATACGATACCAGAAGACTCCACCAAGGATATCTCAACTCAATGGTGTAGCGGAGCGGATGCACATGATGCTGATTAAGAGGGTACGGTATTTTCTGTCAGAAGCAAACTTGTCGGGCAGCTATTACTGTGAGGCTCTTTACACAGCTGCTTATATTATTATTTTATCTTCTAGTACATCTTTGCAGGGTGATGTGCCGGACAAAGTATGGTACTTCAAAGAGCTGTCATACAATCACCTGCGAGTGTTTGGTTGCAAGGCCTTTGTGCATGTACCGAAGGACGAGAGATCCAAACTTGAGCCGAAGAGAAGGCGGTGCGTCTTTATCGGTTATGGTCGGGATAAGTTTGGATAAAGAATCTACGACCCAGTGGGAAAAAAGCTCTACAGAAGCAGGGACGTGGTATTCGTCGAGGATCAGACCATGACCAACACTCAGGATTTTGAGATGCCTTCTGAGGCTGAGGAATTGCCTGAGTTAGAGTCATTTCACTTCAGGCAGTTTTTGGAGGACATCGTAGAGGATCCAGTTATGGGAAAGGATGGTGGTCAGGGTGATCTTCAGGGGGATAAGTATATCGAGGAAGCAATTCCTGAGGAGGAGGCTTTTGGTATACAACCAGCACCAGTGGTTCTATTGAGGAGAAGCGATAGAGAGCGTCAATCATCTACGAGATACTCACCGGGTGAGTATGTGCTACTGACTGATGGTGGAGAACCTAAAAGTTTTGCAGAGCCTATGGAAGATGAATACATGCAGCAGTGGATGGAGGTCATGTAGGAGGATATGAGCTCCTTGGAGGCCAACTCTACTTATGATCTGGTACGGTTGCCAAAGTGCAAGAAGGCTTTGAATAATCGATAGGTGTTTACAGTGAAGCAGACAGATGATGCTAATCGCCCTCGATACAAAGCGAGGATGGTAGTTAAAGGCTATGGTCAGCAAAAAGGCATAGATTATGATGAGATCTTTTTGCCAGTCGTCCAACAGTCGTCTATTCGGGTGGTGCTAGTATTGGTAGGCAATTTTTGACTTAGAGGTTGAGCAAATAGATGTGAAGACGACATTCCTCCACGGTGATCTTGAGGAGGGGTTGTACATGGAGCAGCCAGAGGGATTCTGTGAGAAGGGCAAGTCACACTTGGTCTGCCAGTTGAGAAAAAGCTTGTATGGTCTGAAGCAGGCTCCGAGGCAGTGGTACAGGTAGTTCGAGTCATTTATAGGGGAGCATGGTTACACATGAACGACGTTGGATCCATATGTATTTGTGAGGCACTTTGTCGAGAATGATTTTATCGTTTTACTTCTCTATGTTGATGATATGCTATTGGTGGATTGGAATGCCACTAGGATAGCGGAGTTGAAGCGGCAACAGGGAGCAGCCTTCTCTATGAAGGATTTGGGCGCAGCAAAGACTATTCTTGGGATAAAGATCTACCGAGAGAGGGAGAGAATGTCCAATCTGCTACACTTGTCCCAAAAGAATTACATTCACCAGATACTTCAACGTTTCGGGATGGACGTGTCGAAGAAAGTGAGTAACCCCCTTGTGGCTCACTTTTTTTTTTCTTTTTTTTAGAGAATGAGAGAGGTAAGTAGGTGTTTGTATTGATATACATTAATTAACTGGATTAACTATAATTATAGTAGCTACCGGTACAAATGTGAGAGAGATGTGAATATATATTAATTAGTGAATATATATTAATTAATATATTTAAATAATCGTATTAGCTAATACAATTATATCATTAATATATTAATTAATATCATTAACAACTATAATTATACAATATTAATTAGTTATTTTGTGAATATGAATTAATTATTTTAATTTATTAACTACATATTTAATTATAATAATTACTACTATTATTATTTAATTTAAGTAATAATAATAATTATTATTTTGTAATTAAATTAAAATTATTATGATTTTAATTTTGATTAAAATAATTTTCATAATAATTATTATTTTAATATACTCTTTCACTTCCAACTTCCCACTTTTCTATCTCAACCAAACAACTTTGTTCCCTATTATAGGAACAAGAAAGTGCATGAATTCCTATCCTTCTTTCATATTGAAAGTATAAATCCAAATCCAAATCCAAATAAACTTCCGGTTTACCAAACAGTCCCACAACTCTCTTCCCATTTTATTAAAGAATAATTTTACCAATACATTTGTTTAAAACAGGTACCAAGCAGTCGAGCACTCCCAACCGAGGAACAAACTATACTTGACTAAGAGAAAGAAAGATAAAAGATACGAATTTTTTATATAAAGAGATGGAATTAAGCAAAATTGGTTGTAGGAAGAGAAATTTGGAAATTTTTCCTATAGAAAGACAACACGTTAGTCGGAATGGCATATTTTGGGACACAATTATGAAAATACCTCATACATAAATTAAATGCAGAAGACTAACACATTTTTTACGTACTGGTGCGCCTCGTCCATTTGGCGCATTCTTGACTTTTTTTTAAAAATCTACAACTGTCGAATTTTCGATCGTTGGTGTAATGGTTACCCATCTGCACCTATAAGTAGAGAGAGAAAGAAAGAGGAGGAGCAACAAGCAAGCAAATAAACAAAGGAGAGAAGTAGTGGAAAAAAAAGATAGAAGGGAGAAAAGAAGAAGCAGTAAGCAGAAGTAGAAGGAAAGAAGAGGTTAGTTTTTGTTTTGTTATTTAGTTTTATTTATTTCATTAGATAGTTTCTATTTCTAATTCTATAAAACCTTAGTGATAGTTTTAATACTAACCCTAAAATCCTAAAACCCTAATGATAATCCTAATCCTAAAACCCTAACAATAATCCTGAAATCCTAACCCTAATTTTGAAACCTTAAGCCTAAGACCATAAAATTGCAACCCTAAAACTTTAAATCCCTAACTCCAACCCTAAAATATCTAGCAATTGTCATTTTGATAACGATCAATTTACAGATGATTGGCCAAAATAATGTATGTATTCCAGGTGGTTCAAAAATTCATGTCATATTCCAATAATATGAAACCCAAATATCTAGGTTGATATTTTTTAGATAGTGTCATAAACCAAAACCAGAATATTGGAGAGCGGGGATAATACTAGGAGCTACTCATTTCGGAGTACGTCGATACCCCAAAGTGTGGTCACGATTTTATAAGACACGAGGGTTATTCTAAAATCCAACAGCCTAAGCTTGGTCAAGCAAATCATAGATGTCTCAATCACAAACTAGCAAGAAGTATGTCCATCACTATATAAAGTGATTCATTTTTAGCCCTTATAAAAATAAACTGATTTTGAAACCTCTTTCACGCTCATGTCACGTCGAGGTACTGCAAAAAAAAAATGAAAAATATATTCCAATTTATCATAATCGATTAGTTAACATGTTGGTTAACCGTATTTTGAAACACGAAAAAAAATCATTGGTATCAAATTTGGTAAATCATTCCAAACTATCAATATAGATGATCATGAAGCTAGTATACAAAATAAAAGACTAGGAAGACTATATAATTATACATGATCATGTCTAGCTGTCAAGCCCCCTTCCCGGCACACTTTGGCGCGTTCTTGCTTGGCGCACTCTGGCTCATGTTGCTTGCTTGATCGATCCTGTTCAGACCAGATCCGAGAGTTGTGGGAAGAATATGTTTGTTGGGTTGGTGGTGTGTGGCTTGGATTATTTTGTGTGATCCAACGGTCCACATATCAACCATAACCCTATATATTCTTATCTCCTTCTCTCTTCTCATTTGTTTCATCTTCTTCCTTCTTTTTCTTCATAGACAAGTACATCTTACACACATGAAGCCATGGATCTTGCATGATTTTCGTTTTCATTATTTCTTGTATGTTTTTAGTTTATTATGTTTGCTATGAATTCCATTACATCTTTAATTCTTACTATTTTCGGTTGTGATGAATGGAATGCCATATATATGAGTTCTTGATCTATGGGTTTTATGTGGGTTTCTTGTGTTTTCTTTGGGATTTGATCTTCCAAAACTTGGTAATCTTGAAAACTATTTAGCTCATATTGTAGAGCATTACATTTTACTCAACTTTGCTTTTGATTTTGTTGGATTTGGAGTTCTGCTGAGTTCGGTGCAGAAACTCTAGGTATGTACGGTTACCAAGTGTTGTCCCACGGAGAAGATGAGAAGTATGCTGCAAAGGTGCGCATGAGGACCCTTTATGGCATAGAAATGCGCACATCCATTCCTGGGAGCACTTTGTGCTAACCCTCCCTCTCGAATGTGTACTTCTGTACTACATTCTCTATTCCTTGAAAAAGTGCGCCAATGACTGTGGGTTATTCCTGGGCACACTTTCGAAAGGAACTTCGTTGTCGCACTTTTGGGGCGTACAGCTTCATAGATTCCCTTGACTAAGGAAAGTGTGCCAGCTTTCCTTATTTATCAAACTTTATCGATTGTCGCACTTTTCTTAGTCGTTGCACCTTGGTTCTCTGGCACACTTTTCTTTCATTTCTTCGTTTTCTTAGGAACAAAGCTTTGGTTGGTTTCTCGATTTATGTGTGCCTTTGATTTGTGTGCCCTCGACTATCGTGCCATTCTTGGGATGAGTGTTTTGTCATCTAGCCTGATTGCTCGCATACTTTCCCAAAAGTGCGCCGCCCCTTGTAGCTCGCGTACTTTCACAAAAGTGTGCCTAGTTTCTTGTGAGCATGCTTTTGTAGCAAAGTACGCCGAGCTTGGTTTAGTATGCCTGGACCCGTTTGGCTTTGAGCGCGCACTATGTGAAGAAGGATTGCTTTTTTGTGCGTACTTTTATAAGAGTTCTTCTCCCTTTTTAAGAAGAATGTCTCTTTCATTGCATAGTGCGCCAGGCGTTCTCGGACGTACTTTTGTATATTGTACGCCACTGCTTGCATGGTTTGCTTGGTTATTGTGATTTCTTGTGCCTTAGGCATAAAATTGCTAGAATGTTGATTTCTCATGATTACTTGACCATAATGAGTGGTACTTGAACATGAACTTGATGATTGGAATTGCTTGGCCGTGAACTCGACTAGAATGACATGACCACATAATTACAAGACTTGCCTGATCACAAGAGGACCTGATTTGGGCTTGCTATGTATACCTGATCTAATTATTATATTTGTGCTGATATACTTGAATGCATCGAGAGTGCCTACTTGTTACACTAGTGAGCCGTTGTGCTACTTGATCATGCTCGCTTTCTACGCTATATATATATATATATATATATATATATATATATATATATATATATATATATATATATATATTATCAAGTGATTACTTTCTTGCACGGATTTGGTAGTTGGCCAGTGATCATGACTGTGGCTAGGTTGATATTGAATGTTGCATCACGCTTGGGTGAATCTAGATTGAATTCTCGATTGACAATATGGATTCATACCAAGCGTGCACGTACTTAAGTATGAAAATTAAGGAGGAATGTTCGTATGACCACGACACATGATTTTATGTAACAAAGGATTAAAACTTGTAGAGC
Organism: Iris macrosiphon; assembly: GCA_036927795.1. Lineage (NCBI taxonomy): Eukaryota > Viridiplantae > Streptophyta > Magnoliopsida > Asparagales > Iridaceae > Iris > Iris macrosiphon. The sequence continues at coordinate 112,313,148 of JAYESA010000006.1, read as the reverse complement.
ATTGGGAGGGGACGAGATTTTGAGATCATGCCTGCCAGCCACCCACATACACTAGTCATGGCGTGTCGGGTTAGTCCCTAACAGATTCTGTATATTATCTGCTTTAGTAAACTGCAATATCTGATTATACTATTATACTACATGATATAATAATTAAAGGCACGGTGGCCCTACGGGGGACCGGTATATTGGTTCTGCTAACCCTGCTTGGTAATGGCAAGATTTGAGAATTCCTATAATTACATTATGGCATAACCCAGATATCACATATTAAGCCGTAGAATATGCTTGGCCACTTTACTTGATAGACAAGAAAATAGGATATTATGGCATGATGGTTCAACCCTTATCTTTGTTTGGTTGTAGGGTTGTTGTTGTGTTACGATAAGCCATAGACCGAAGCTATATTATATATTTTATTATATTTTAATCTGTTCCTGTTGTGTATTGTGCTTTCTGGACTATCGTGGTATAGTAGTTCAACTCTTGTCCTTGTTTGGTTGTGGGGTTGGATTATTGTGCTACGATAGACTGTGAACCAAAACTACGACGCAAAAACTTTGGCTGGTCCATAATCAAGGGACGTACTCTATCTCGGCACGATATGTCACTCCTTGTCCTTGCTTGGTTGTAGGAGTGTCGTATCATCTCGATGATCGGACATGCGCTATTGGTTCTTGGTTCACGCATCTACATACTAGGTCTAGTTTTGATTCTTCATTCGTGCTTCTTGTGGTACTTGCTATTTGGGGTCTGACCCCACTAGTTTTGCATGGCCAGGTTCAGATCCAGAGTCCAAGGATCCAACTTATCTTTCCTTCGATGGCACGCACCAGAAGGATGGCTGTTGAGGGCCACGAGTAGGTTTCTTCTTCCCTGCTCGTTATTGTATATTATATTCTTTTGGGCGTTTAGCCACCGACACTTGTTAGACGACAAGTCTGGGCACTAGTTCCCTACATGTTTATAATTATTCAGACTGCAGCTGACATACTCTCATGTAATATTGATACTCTACTAGACTAATATTTTGTAATGACTAGACTCCTGAATATTCTGATACAACATTTGGGATGCCTTACTATTTTATCTTAATTATTCTATGCTTACTGATACTTGCTTGAATGATTAAGACATAGGTATTCTGAGACCCTAGGAGACTTGATTTTAGTATGCACCCCCTTATCTTTCTACACCCGTGATCATCGTTCGATGTATTATGCCTTGTATGGGATAGCTGGCTATCTATGTCTCTGTATTTCGGTATTGAGGAGTGATAAGATTTTAATGGTGGCCCATGTGGGTCTATTTTTTAGACTTGTGTGGTGTTACGATCTTAGGAGTCTTAATCAAATATGTGCCCTTGAAATCGTAAATTCGTTTTCTCGATACTCAGCTTGAACCATCAATTGATTGCTTTTTTGTCCCTTTTCGTCCTATTCTTGATGTCTCTTGTCCCTTTCCTTTAGGGCTTCCCCATCCTAAGTTGTAGGAACAACAAGGGAGGCAGGATTGCCAGCAAGTCAGGGTGATATAGGATAACAACATGAGGTAGTACTTCTTAAGGGTCAGGTTCAGATTGAGCTAGTGGTTGAGCCAACAGGTGAGGCAGTGGCAGAGAATATTGAGCAACACGTACCAGAGGCCTCGGTTCCCTCGGTAGTGCCAGTAGTACCAACAGTGCTTGATACCCTGGCTTTATTGGAGATAATAAGTGGGATGATAGCCACCCAGCGGTATCAGATGGTAGTACAACAACGCCAACAGCTTCAGCAGCAGGAGCAGAATGTCTTGTTGAACCAAGAATTATAGACAGCTCTAGAGAGAGGAGAAAGGATAGATTCAGGGTTATTGGTTAGACTTTGTTGACTTAACCTGAGATAATTTCATGGCACGAAGGACGCCATTATGGCAGATGCTTGGCTATAGGACATCAAGACTATTCTGACAGCAACGAAGGTTCCAACCGGGAAGCAGGTTGATCTGGTCCGACTGCAGCTTTAAGATCTTGCTCGTGAATGATGGGCTTCAAAAAAAGTTGGTTTGAGGCATCCCATATCCTGGGTTAGCTTCAGGACAAGATTCCAGACAAAGCATTTTGGAGTAGTAGAGGAGTATGAGTTACAACAGAGGTTCATCGGTCTCAAGCAGGCTGGTAGGACGGTGGATGGTTATGCGATAGAGTTTTGCAGGTTGAGCAGATTTGCCCCAACGATGGTAGCTACGGAGCCAGGGAGAGCATTGAGGTTTCAATACGGACTTTATTTGGAGATCTTGCAGCTTGTAGAGGGGAATGACTACTAGATATTTAATTCTGTGCTAGTAGCAGCAATGAGACACAAGCTTACCATCCAGAGGTTAGATTCAAGGACAGGAAGCCAAAAGCGGTTGCATACCCACAGTGGAGGAAAAGGAGGAGCAGTACCACGGATGTCAGCACCATCTCCTGGCATTCAAATTCATGATACAGCACCAAGGAGGCCAGTAACTTTAGTAGTGATAGCACCAGCTCAGCCACATCCACCAAGGCAGCAACAACAACGGTTGGGAGCACCGGTGGGGTGTACTTATTGCGGTAAGGAATGACACACTAGAGACGTGTGTCAGCCAGTGAATGGGTTATGTTTGAGGTATGGTAGTGCAGACCACAGGATGAATACTTGACCATTGATGCAGAGGCCAGGAGGGCCAGTCCAACAGTGTTTGGCATTGCCAGCAACAAGGACAGTGCAGTCTGGAGAGCTAGTATTGGTAGTGAGGCCTTTAGCTCAGCATTCGATACCAACACATGCTCAGATGTACAACCAGCAGGAATTGGGTCAGCAGAGGCCGCAACTACGTATCTAAGGAAGGCAGCAACAAGGAGCTCAGTAGGGCCAAGGGCAAGTTTTCATTTTGTCTTGGAGGAGGTTTTGGCACTAGGTGACGTAGTGGCAGAAAACATTCTCGTCGTATTTTTTTCTGCCGTAACATTGTTTGATTCAAGAGCTTCCCATTATTTTATATCTTCACAATTTGTGACACGAATTGGGTTTGAGTTCGAGGCATTGCCAGAGAGGCTGAATATACTCACTAGCAATGGGCTCGTGGGAGTTAGTAGAGTGAGCTTAGTGTGTCCGGTCGTAGTATGTGGGAATTCATTACCTGTAAGGTTGATCGAGTTTCCTATGGGTAACTTTGACATTATCTTAGGCATGGACTGGCTGAGAGATAGTCATGCGATGATAGATTGCTATAATGGTAGAGTAATGTTTAACATTCCTGGTCTAGAAGAGTTCACCCTTAAAAATTTATTGAAAGATCCGAGTGATGAAGGGATTGTTGCTGTAACAGAGGTAGAGGGACAGATCCTTAAGATAGTTGATGACTTTATTGACCTATTTCTCGAGGAGCTTTCGGGATTACCCCCAGTAGGAGAAGTGGAGTTCTGTATAGAGTTGATACCAGGGGCATAGAAAATATCCATTAAGGTTTATCAGATGTCTCCAATATAGCTTGATAAGTTATAGCCGCATGTGGAGGAACTGAAGGCAAAAAAGTTCGTTCGGACTAGTGGATCACCATGGGGAGTGCCAGTAGTATTTGTGAAGAAGAAAGATGGGTCGACACAGTTATGTATCGACTACATACAGCTAAAAGTAGTAACACTAAAAAACAAGTATTCTTTTCCTACGATTGATGACTTATTTGATCAGTTGAGCAGAGCCAGAGTATTTTCCAAGATAGTCTTCGATCAGGATATCATCAAGTGAGAGTTCGGGAGCAGGACATACCTAAGACAACATTCATGTCATTGTATGGACATTATGAGTTTTTGGTAATGCCATTTGGATTAAACAATGCACCATCAGTGTTCATGGATTTGATGAACCACTTCTTCATGCAATACTTAGATCAATTTATAGTGGTATTCATAGACAATATCCTTGTATATTCTTGTAACAAGGAAGAGCATAAGAGACATCTTCGGAAGGTTCTACAAATTTTGAGAGAGAATTAGCTATATGCGAAGATTAGTAAGTATGAGTTCTGGTTGGACCATGTGTCATTATTAGGGCATATCATCTCAGGAGCAGGAGTGGCAATGGATTCGAAGAATGCTGAGGTAGTATAGAATTGGCCAATTTCGAAGACAGTGGCAGATGTATGATATTTTCTTAGATTGGCAAGCTACTATCGTAGATTTATAGTATACTTTGCAAGGATTTCAACGTCGATAACTTGTTTGACATGTAAGGAAGTCAAGTTTGTTTGGTCAGAAGAATGTCAGGCAACATTTAAAGATTTGAAGAAGAGGTTAATTTCGGCATCGATCCTTACAATTCTAGTCGAGTCCGGAGGATTTACAATATATTGTGATGCATCGGGCAGGGGGCTCGGATGTGTATTGATGCAGCATGGAAGGGTGATAGCATATGCATCTAGGCAGTTTCAAGATCATGAGAAAAACTACCCGATGCACGATTTGGAGTTAGCGGCAGTAGTATTTGCACTCAAGTTATGGAGACATTACCTGTATGGTGATCAGATGGAAATATTTACAGATCATAAGAGCTTGAAGTATGTATTCACCTAGAAGTAATTAAAAACGAGGTAGAGAAGGTGGCTAGAATTGCTGAAGGATTATGATGTGGCACTCTAGTATCATCCGGGCAAGGCAAACGTAGTAGCAGATGCTCTTAGCAGAAGAGGCAGCACACTTGTGTTGACAACACAAATACATATATTGGAAGATTTGCAAGAGAGGGGTAGTACTTCCGCAAGATACATAAGTTCTGGCTAGTTTACAGATACAGTCTACCTTAGTGGAGAGAATCAAGACAGCTCAGGTAGAAGATCCGAAGATTCCGAAGCTTTGGACATAATGCGAGTCTGGTCGTAGGAATGAGTTGGTAATTCATGAAGATGGAATATTGAGATTTAGGAATCATCTTTGTAACTAAGTGGGAATATATGACAAGAGGTGATGACGGAAGCACACAGTTCCTAATATTTTATTCATCTACGAGGCACAAAGATGTACTAGGACATTAAGCAACACTTCTGGTGGAATAGAATGAAAAGGGAGATATCATGATTTGTATCTCGGTGTTTGGTATGTCAGCAAGTGAAAGCAGAGCAGCAGAGACTGGCAGGATTAATACAGCCTCTCCCTATTTTAGAGTAGAAATGGGAGCATATTATGAAAGATTTTGTGACTGGTTTACCTAGATCCCCGACTGATCGAGATACAGTTTGGGTGATGGTAGACCGTCTCACGAAGGTAGTGCATTTTTTTTCTTTCAGAGTCGGACAGTCCACAGAACAGTTGGCAAAAATATACATGAAGCAGATAGTAAGGCAACACGATATTCCAGTAAGTATAGTATCATATCAGGATACCCGGTTTACTTCTCATTTCTAGAAAAGCTTGCATGAGAGGTTGGATACAAAGTTGAGGTTAAGTATAGCCCACCATCCACAGACATATAGACAGTCAGAGAGAACAATTCAGACTTTGAAAGATATGCTACGAGCTTATACTTTAGATTTTGGTGGATCTTGGAAAAATTATCTGCACTGGTGGAATTCTCCTATAATAACAATTATCAGGCCAGTATTCAAATGGCACCCTTCGAGGCATTATATGTATCACACCCCAGTACCAGAATACAGAGACGGACATGGCATGATCTTCCGTATAAGGTATAGAATATTGTACGGCGGTATCGGCTATAGAAAAAAAGGGGTGCATGCTACAATTAAGTCTCCTAGGGTCTCAGAACAACTATGTCTCAATCATTCAAGAAAGTAACAACAATATAAAAATGTGAGATATAGCTGTAAAACCCTGACCCAGAACCTAAGATTTAGGATTTAATTTAGGATTATTCTGGATTAATTAACTGGAGTTGTAATACATCCTATTCATAAAAATCCATAATTAATTTTCCATGGAGAACTAAATTAAGCTTTTCCTTTTGGAAAATTAATTATTCATTCACCTCCCCTCTTTGTAATTAATGCTCACTTACATTCACCCTATTTTTTTCTCTTTTTAGCCGGCCTACACTACTCTACACCACCCTCTCATTCTCCTGTGTAATTAATGCACTCACCCTCACTCTTCATTTAATGGCCGGTTAAAACATCTTACATCACCCCCCTACTTTACATTGAATGCTCCATGCTACTTTCTCTAACCCTTGCATGATCGGCTACATCCATTTTCCTTATTCCTTTTTTTATTAAATGCATTCACACCTCACCCTTTCATTCCTCCATTTATTAAATGCATTCACACCTTGCATTTATTGCTCCCTCACTCTCTCTCCCCATACCCCCTTAGCCGGCCAAAGGAGAAACCCCTCCTTACTATTTCCTTCATCCCTATTAAATGCTTTCACACCACAAATCCTTCATTCTTTCATTCATTAAATGCATTCACACCTTGCTTCATTTAATGCATTCAATGCATTACTCTACCTCACCCGAAAACCTATGTTTGCTACCCCACTTTTCTTTCTCTACTTAAGGAGAAGCCCCTCCTTCTCATTTATATCTGCTACTGCTGCTACCTTATATTTGCTCCATTTGTTGCAAGTACTGCTATATATATGTTGTTGTTGTTGTTATTGTAATTGTTGCTGCTACTGCTTGCTTTGTTGCTTCCGTTGTTGTGCTTCTCCTTCTTCATCTCAGACCAAGCAACCCCCTACCCGAGCTCACCAAGCTCCCTCTATTTTTCACCTTGACCTATAGGTATTATCTTAATCTCTCCTTCATCATCATCTTCTTCTTTAAATATATATGTTCTTTAAACTCTTGTTCTTCATCATCTATAAAAGATTGAATAGGTGATATATATATCAAGATTATTGATCACTTTCCATATTTTTCAATTCCATCCCTAACACTTGTTACTTCAACCTCAAATTAATAACTTGTATCTAACCTATTTAACTTTTGTTAAACTCCTATTAACTCCACTTTTAAATTAGTTTCAGAATATTATTTAAGTTAGAATATTGTTAGTATTGATTAAATGCATGGATTGAGGTTTGTTAGTGCTAAATTATAATGAGGTTAATGCCTAGCATGCTAGACTAGTTGTTCCATATATAAATAGTGTCATGAGGGAGTGTCATTGCCATGTTTAGGATAGAGTTTTGCTTATATATAATGGATGTATAGAATAAGAGATTGCTAGTTGTCATATTAAAATACCATGCTAGCATAGATGTAACTTGGTTTATTATTTATATTAAACTTGTTATGTTAGAATTTGGTTTATATATTAGAGGATGGCATGATGATTTATATATATAAAAGAGACACCCTAACCTAGTAATTAGGGTATATGTTAGTGTTGTATGATTCTTGAGTTGTAAATACTTGTTAGTATTTAGTTGGCAATCTTGACTTGATGTGTACATATGTTAGAGGACAATTTTATATATATGTGCGTGAAGACCTAGAGGAGTATTATTACTAAACTTGTGTTGGGAATGCAACTTAGCAACTCATATAACCTAGAATAACGTTGTGCTAGTTGTGTTAATTGTGTGTGTTTAATGTGTTTAGAGTAATGGCTAATTTAATATTATTATATATAGGCTCATTGGATCGTACGAGCGAGGATCCCGGAGCAGGTTCTCTTCACTTACATCTAGGAGACTCAGGCAAGTATACCTTGCCTTATTTACTGTTTAATTTAAAGTATTAAATGTTGCATGATATCTTGTTCTAATATTTTATATAACTATGCGCATCCGAGAATGACTCGGGTGCAGTCGACGAATGCGTCGATGTGTAGTGTATTGACTTAGTCACTAGCAGACTCACCAACCATTGTGAGAATATTCTGATATCTTCTAAGACCCTGACACTTTTACACTCATCACGATGACAAACTCATATTGGGATACGGGTTCGCGTACCCGACTAGCTATCGATGCACATGACATGCATCACAGTTTAGTGCATAATCAGGAATGTTTAATTAATTAAGACCTGGCATATAGTTACGTGGTATGCACTTCATGTATTCGACTTGCATATTTGTATTGGATGGGGAGGACAACTGGTAGGCGTATGGGATACACACATTGGAATCCATAGTATCTAGAGGAGCCACGGATCCAATGACTTCCTTTATTCAGATACCGGGTTCTTCGGAGCGATACAGACGTATATATTTGCAGATACCTCGTTCTTCGGAACGATGGACGTTACATATACAGATACCATGCTCTTCGGAGTGTTGGACGTTATGCCTACACCTACCCATACGTACCAAGGTTGTCCTCATATTGCATTCATTTAGATGGTTAGTATACCTCCTTTATTTTATTCAGTATTCATATTTGGCACGTATTTTTGTATCTTGTTATGTCCCTCTGAGGACCTAGTTCCCTTCCAGATTTGGACGAGGCATACTATCCTACCGTGTACGGGCCCGGACATGAGACGAGGTACGCGTCCGAGGAGGAACTTGAGGTGCTACCATCAGAGTTTCCTTGATCACTGGTAGGCCTTCCGCCTAGGGCTGGAGCAACCTTATCTAGTTAGCCGATGCTCTAGCCGTACTCTCTTATATGTCCTTCCGTACTCTTATTTTATCATTGTAGTGGGTTTGTTTCTATTAGACATGTTTGGATTGTACTATGACATTCAGACTCCGCACTTATTTTCCAGTATTTATTTCAGCACTTCTAATTTTATATTGTGGATGAGATTAGACTTTTATTTTTGGTATGTTAGCATATTAGACTTGTTAGTATTTTAGGACAACGTAGTACGCTTTGTCGGGTCCATTAAATTGGATAATTCCTCGGAGTCGTATTAGCTGGCCATTGCCACGTGGTCTGGTCCCGTATATTTTGGGACTGGGGCGTGACATGGTTTTAGTGGTGGCCCATGCAGGTCCTCGATTATCACTTATAGTATGGTATCATGCCCAGCGAGCCTGAAATAGGATATAAGCCCTTAGATCTCATCCACAATGATTACCATCTTTGAACCTCTTTCATATTTAACTGTTTGAATAATTACATCATGTTTGTTTGTTTTCGTACTTTACTAAATTGGTTCTATTTCCTCCAGAAATATGGACTTACACAAGGGACACGCAGCTGATGGGGTTGACCTGGTGATAAATACCTCGTATGGCGTCGATAGGACCCCGACTACCCCGAGGGACCAGTCCTCGAGATGGGCATTGGTTTACCCATCGACCCCATCCCTCCACAGCGATCCTACACAGGGAGCTGCACTAGTTCAGCCGGAGGAACAGACCTCCCAGACACCGACGCGACAGTCGGATACACCCTTGCCTCCACCTCCACCCTTTCTACCTCAGATGCCACATCAAGAGGTACAGCCACAAATATTCCAGTTCTTCCAGGCTATGATGAAGGCGCAGTGGCATCAGACCGAGACCTTGAGACAGAGCTTGATGGCAGTTCTAGAGAGGATACCTGCTCCAGCACCCGCGCCAGCACCTACACCTGTTCAGCTAGCTGGAACTGTTCGAGGGTTTCGCCAGATGGGCCCGAATACCTTTTTGGGCTGCGAGACTGCAGAGGAGATCTCCGATTGGGTTGCCAACACGGAGATGCTACTGGAGGCTTCTCAGCTACATCTAGACCTTTGAATGAGCGCAGTGAGGGCCCAACTGAAAGGCAACGCCCATCACTGGTGGGACTCCATAGAGCGCAGCGTCGACAAGACGTAGACATGGGAGCAATTTTTAGAGTACTTCGATGCAAAGTATTTCCCGGCTACGGTCAGGAATGCCCTATATTCCCAGTTCCTGTACTTGGAGCAAGGGAATATGACCGTAGACGCATACGACGTAGAGTTTAGTCGACTTAGCCGATTTGGTGTCGCCTTGATACCCAACGATCTGGAGAAGGCCAGAAGATTCCATCACGGCCTGACTTTCGAGCTGCAGAGGTACACTGTAAATCCCCTCACCCAAAATATATATTTTGTATGTATTTTATATTATTATAGATTATTTTTAATATTAAATTTCTTTAGAGTATTCTCTTAGTTAATTAGAAAATAAATTTCTTGATATATTTACTTATATAAATATTTATTTAGAATCATTTTTAGGCTATTTTAGATTTTTGGAGATTTTTTTAGATTTTTTTGGGTAACTAAACCATAGAAAACGTAAATTTCTAGAACTTTCATGATTTACTATGAGACCATACTTGCATGTTTTTCCTACCAAATATTTATTTTAGGTTAAAATATTTAATTATATTTTTATGTAATTTATTAGAATTTTGAGAAATTTATTTAGATTTTTGAAATTATTTAGGATTTATTTGGATATATATAGTCTTAATATTAGATAGATGCTAATTTAGTTTTAATAGATATTAATAAGATTATATATAAATTATTTGTATTATCTTTAATTTTATTTAAGATTATAAATTATTGAGATAAACTCAAACTCTATTTTAAATTAATTCAAATCCTGAGCCTACTAGGAAAGCAACTTCATGCATATCTTATCCTTATTTAAACTGATCCTAATCATATCCAAATTAGCCAATCCTAGTCATATTCAATTAAGTAGTCTCCACCAATATAAATACCTATTAGACTTATGGAATAAACTAATCTTTCATTTATTTTTTTCCCAAACTCCTCTCTTTTTCGTCAAAAAATAGTCGAAATTCATCATAAATTCAACCTCATTTTCTAGTAGTTGTGACAATTTAAAAAGACGATATCTCCTAGCTCCGGACTCCAAATGCACTCCAATTTTTTTTGTTAGAACCATATCACGATTAGTTTTCTGATTATATAAATTATTTTAATAATTTATGAACCATAAAATTCTAAAAGTGCCAACTGTCCAAAATCAGACGCGTTTTTGTGTTTTCGAGATTTCGGGAGATCCCAAACTCGAAATTATGAGCCGTTTGAAGTTTTAAAAATCTGTTATGATGAACTTCCATAAAATAATATTTCCAGAATTTAACATGTAAGTTTAATTTACTGTAAAATTCGTGCAACGTAGAAGTAAATAGGAAACCACCAAAAATTATCATCTGTGCGCCCTTGTGGACATAACTCTTTACCGACTTGTGATTTTATGAAACCGTCGATTCTAGTATACATGTAGCACTGAAATCTATAGAATTTTACACACAAATCAAGGATTTGAGTCGGTTGACTTTTTGCTCAATGGATTACCTCGATTTGTGTGCCACGCATCACAAATCCGTAAAATTGACTTTCTTTGGACCAAAATTAGGGTTTAACAATAAAATCATATTATAATAAGATTAAAATACTATTTTAGGTTATTTTATTTAGAATTAAAATAGATTAAAATGGAGGAACCTATTCATCCACTTTTGTAACCTAACTTGTTTAATTTATGTGACGGGTAGATCCAACGACGCCATGAGTTGAAACTTCATTCTTTTTCAGAACAGGCAAGATACCTTGCCAAATTTCTTATAGTACTTTGCATGCTTATCATATTTTTATATATTCATTATATATCTATTTTCTTTCAGTTATAATTATATACTATATATATGTTGACACACACTTGGCACATAGTATCATGGGTGGGGAGGTCAATCAGTAGGCGTATGGGCTACCCACTCTGGTAAACCGTAGTAACTAGCACGCACTATGGGAGTTGTGTCGCGATGGTCGCTACCCTCGCGGTATGTAGGCTGATGGTGTCACGATGGTCGCTACCCTCGCGGTATAATGGCTGATGATATTCATGGACGTGTGTGTGAGTTATGAGATAGATAGAGTATCCTACACCTACCCATACGTTAAAATGATTATCCTCATTATGCATTTTATATAGATTGTCTAGTACAGCGTACTTATATATTTTCTGTCTATTATACATGCTTACTGTATTTAATTGGCATGCTTCTATGTATCTTGTTACGTCCCTCTGAGGACCTAGTCCCTTTCCAGGTATAGAAGATCATAACCATTCGCAGGAGCACGGATCAGGACTTGCTACTTATCTCTTTCGAGGAGGTCTTCTCTTAGAGTCTCATTGTTCATTAGATATTCTTATGTGGTTTCCCTTATATTCTAGTTTGGCAGTGGATTTGTTTCCACCCGACTATCATTCTTTGATACTTTATATTGAGATTCAGTTATATAGTAGATTGGTTATTTATTTCTATTATATACCACCTGCGAATTATTGTTCATAATACAGCGTACGTATGTGTTATGGTTTCCATATATTAGAGTCTCCAAATACATACGGTTGACATGCTTACGTATTCCTAGTCCTACGTATTTTGGGACTGGGGTATGACATATTTTTGTGGTGGCCCATGAAGGTCGAGAGTATATTATCTCGGTTACGTTACTGTACCGAACAAGCCTATGCATAGGATTAGAATATAGGATCTCATCCACTTATTTAATCACCTCCCTTGATTTTATTTCGCATTCTTATTTGATTGCTTGCATTACATCTTGCTTGATCCTTTCACAACGTCAATCTTATCTTTTCTTTCGTGCTTGATAGGGGTTAGGAAGGTGCCTTGTACCAATTATATACACTCTAGTATTAAATAACACTATTAATTAAATTCTTGTAAGTTTGGTAGTATGCCTCATAACCTAGTATTACATAGTCCTTTTGACCCATTAATGAAGTATAATTGAATGACACCAACTACAGGCTTGCATAAGAAGATAGTGTTTATCCAGACTATAGAACTTAGGGGCCCATACCCCCCATTTGGTCGAATAGAGACTTAGACAAAAAGTTAGTATGGCAACTGTAGATGTACAACACTGATCTTCTTGGTGAACTTAAATTATTTTGTACCTTCCTTCATCATAATCCAGCATACTTATATTTTCTGGACTACCTCCGCTTATGCTGCTATTTTATAGCCTAGTTTTGCAAGCTTATTCTTTTATCGAGTTTGTTCATGACATATGTGTTATTGGGGACGCCTACTAATACATTATCTAAATCAGAATCAGTGTATTATGGTCTGATCAACCTTAATGCACTTGGTTCGCTCTTTGCATAACTACTTTATGTGGATTGAGATATAGTTGACCCAGCATGTTAGACGAATATACTTGCCCTCTAGACATGTTCGAGCATATCGTATCGGTTACATAACTGTACTAATATGAGCATGCAAATAGGAATATACCGAAATAGGATTTTAATCCATAACTGCCTTGACAACTCCCTTTTGAATTCTTTAATCGCTTTGAACCCCGTACTTGTATTATATCACCTCCTCCTTAAATTCTTTATTATTGTTCTCCGTCTTCCCCTATTTCGGAAAGACGAACGCTCGTGTTTGGTATAAGTTTGATACACGTAGAGTACTAGATATACCCCATAGGTCAATCGCATTACTTAGTGATTATCTTTTGTAATTAAGGGCATATCATATGTGATATATTTGGTGTTAAAACTTTTGAGGATTGAATAACGCGATTAAATAATTTGAGGAAGTTTTCTTAAGTGTATAGCCTTTTGTGATAGATGGATAAATTCTAAGTTGGGTAGAAGTTGCATTGTCAACTTGAGGTAAATTTTTTTAGATTGTGATCAAGTAAGATTAGATTGAGAGATTTAAGTCATTTTAATTTTTAGAATTTTTAGAAGAATAATTTAGATGACGAGGATTTAACTTTAAAGATAAGAATGCCTTATAGAATAAATTTTGAAATCTTGATATTGTGGACCAAATATTTATAATTTGAGCACATGATTTAAATTTTGAATATTGGATATTGAATTAACGTTTTAAAGATTTGAGGAAAAATAAATAAATAAATAAATAATAGAACTCTAAACATGAACATTGATGGATTGAGTTCAAAATTTTTCAATTTGATAATTTGAATTAAAAGTTGAATTTTGATTGTTAGATCACCTATTTAAAATGTTGATAATAGAAATTGAATTTAAAATTTAAAGAATACAAAATTCTTAAGTTAAAATATAGGAATAAGATTTGATTAGAATTGTTTAAAATCTATAGGAGATTATGATAGTTAAAAATTATGATATAAAATTTGATGTGGATTATTTAAATCTTGAAGATGTCATAAAAATTTAAATTAAATTTAGATATTAATTATTTAAAAATATAGAAGAGATTATGATAGGTTAAATTTTGATTTAAACAGTTGTTATTTTAATTTTGAAGAGATTGTGACGGATTTGAATATATTTTGTCATTTAAATTTTGAAAAGATTGCGGTTGACTTGCCTTAGATACAAATGTGAAAGATTTAAGAAATTATTTCTTATTTTTAAATTTTGAGGACAAAATTTTTGTAAGTTGGGTAGATTGTAAATCACCTCACCCAAAATAGATATTTTATGTGTATTTTATATTATTATATTTATTATAGATTATTTTAAATATTAAATTTCTTTAGAGTATTCTCTTAGTTAATTAGAAAATAAAATTCTTGATATATTTACTTATATAAATATTTATTTGGAATCATTTTTAGGCTATTTTAGATTTTTGGAGATTTTTCTAGATTTTTTTGGGTAATTAAAACATAGAAAAGGTAAATTTCTAGAACTTCCATGATTTACTATGAGACCATACTTGCATGTTTTTCCTACCAAATATTTATTTTAGGTTAAAATATTTAATTATATTTTTTTGTAATTTATTTACAATTTTGAGAAATTTATTTAGATTTTTAAAATTATTTAGGATTTATTTGAATATATATAGTCTTAATATTAGATAGATGCTAATTTAGTGTTAATAGATATTAATAAGATTATATATAAATTATTTGGATTATCTTTAATTCTATTTAAGATTATAAATTATTGATATAAACTCAAACTCTATTTTAAATTAATTCAAATCCTGAGCCTACTAGGAAAGCAACTTCATGCATATCTTATCCTTATTTAAACTGATCCTAATCATATCCAAATTAGCCAATCCTAGTCATATTTAATTAAGTAGTCTCCACCATTATAAATACATATTAGACTTATGGAATAAACTCATATTTCATATTTTTCTTCCCTAAACTCTTCTCTTTTTCGTCCAAAAATAGTAGAAATTCGTCATAAATTCAGCCTCATTTTCTAGTAGTTATGACGATTTAAAAAGACGATATCTCCTAGCTCCGGACTCCAAACATGCTTCAATTTTTTTAGTTAGAACCATATCAAGGATAATTTTATGATTATATAAATTATTTTAATAATTTATGAACCTATTTTTCTAAAAAATTCTAAAAGTGCCAGCTGTCCGAAATCAGACGTATTTTTGTGTTTTCGAGATTTTGGGAGATCCCAAACTCAAAATTATGAGCCATTTGAAGTTTCAAAAATCTGATATGATGAACTTCCATAAAATAATATTTCTAAAATTTAACATATAAGTTTAATTTACTGCAAAATTCGTGCAACGTAGAGATAAATAGGAACCTACCAAAAATTGTCATCTATGCGCCCTTGTGGACATAACTCTTTACCGACTTGTGATTTTATGAAACCGTCAATTCTGGTATTCATGTAGCACTGAAATCTATAAAATTCTACACATAAATCAAGGATTTGAGTTGGTTGACTTTTTAGTCAACGGATTGCCTCGATTTGCGTACCACTGATCACAAATCCGTAAAGTTGATTTTCTTTGGACCAAAATTAGGGTTTAACAATAATATCAGATTATAATAAGATAAAAATACTCTTTTAGGTTATTTTATTCAGAATTAAAATAGATTAAAATGGAGGAACCTATTCACCCACTTTTGTAACCTAACTTGTTTAATTTATGTGACGGGTAGATCGGACGACGCCTTGAGTTGGGACTTCATTCTCTTTCAGAACAGACAAGATACCTTGCCAAATTGCTTATTGTACTTTGCATGCTTATTATATTTTTATATATTCATTATATATGTATTTTCTTTCAGTTATAATTATATACTATATATATGTTGACACACACTTGACACATAGTATCCTGGGAGGGGAGGACAATCAGTAGGCGTATGGGCTACCCACTCTGGTAAACCGTAGTAACTAGCACGCACTATGGGAGTTGTGTCACGATGGCCGCTACCCTCACGGTATGTCAGCTGATGGTGTCACGATGGTCGCTACCCTCTGAGGACCTGGTCCCTTTTTAGGTGTAGACGATCATGACCATTCGCAGGAGCACAGATCAGGACTTGCTACTTATCTCTTTCGAGGAGGTCTTCTCTTTGAGTCTCATTGTTCATTAGATGTTCTTATGTGGTTTTCCTTATATTCTAGTTTGGCAGTGGATTTATTTTCATCCGACTATCATTCTTTGATACTTTATATTGAGGTTCAGTTATATAGTAGATTGGTTATTTATTTCTCTATTTGATTCTGTGGATGAGATCTAGTTATGCCCTGTGACTTGTGATAATTATATACTACTTGTGAATTATTGTTCATAATACAACGTACGTATGTGTTATGGTTTCCATATATTGGAGTCTCCAGATACATACGGCTGGCATGCTTACGTATTACTAGTCCTACGTATTTTGGGACTGAGGCGTGACATACACCACCACCCAGGCGAGGATCTCTTATGAGGAGGTTCTGTCAGAGGCGAGGATCCAGGTGGCCATTGGCAGAGGAGCGAGACGTTCCAGCGGGACCATACCAGCCAGATCCTAACCCAGAACAGGAGGACCGATCCGTCATCCGAGAGGGCAGACACAGCAGAGGACAATGCCGTACCAGCACAAGGAGCTTCCGACTTGTCACCATTGTGGCAAGAAGGGACATATTGTCAGAGATTGCCAGAAGAAGCTTGGATTGTGCATGATATGTGGAGTGAGTCAGCACCTTGCCAGAGATTGCCCACAACGCAGGGATGCAGCACCACAGACATGACAGAGGCCAGCAACACCAGTCCTGAGGATACCACCCCCGATAGGAGGTTAACGTCCACCAGCACCCGAAGGATTTCTGTCATGACCCATACCCGGTGTAAGGGTACAAGTCAAAAATAACGCCCAGCCTACGCCACAGAATCGGTGGTAGAATGCTGTCTGGGTAATCTATCTAACAATATAATGAACCACCAATAATGATAATATACTCAATCACAGATCTAAGATGGAAATCAGCACGAATCCGATAAAGAATAGAATAGTCATAATACAACTCATGAGTCTAAAATAATACATCAATGAGTCTGAAAAAGTAAAAAAATAAGCTGGAGACAAATCCAGTACAAGAATATTAAGAAGCTACAACTCCCGGGTCAACTGTCTCAGTTGGGATAAGTCCCTCCTGAGCCAGGATCTCAGACTCTAAACCCACAACATCCTGAGGTCCATAATAGGTAGGGTACCACTCCTCAGTGTCATCTGGAAAAATATATCCAGTCAGGAAAAGAGCAGAGTATATCTCTAACAGCAGTTCTAATCAATGATAAAAACTATGTAGCAGTAAATAGATGTGAATATACAAGATGCACAATAGATACGAGAGATACATACAATAAGAAAATATTGGAATAAATACAATAATGAATAATATGCTAATGAACAAGAATACTAATGACTAAGTGTGTGAGTACTAGCTTAACATGTGATCGGCTTGGGGCAAGATACAATATATATGGCTTGGATAATCATATGTGCGGTGTATGATCAACACTATTCAGTAATCAGTACTTGATATAATAGGTGTATTGATCACATATCTATACTAATACTCTCCACCCTTGACTGGTATAATAGATCCAACCACGGTATGCTATGGCACGAGATTCCCCAAGAAGATAGCTAGTCTTCCCGAGAATCAGTGTCTGTACATGTACAAGATAACCAATGAAACAATACTTGTACCATATATACCATATACCAAGAAATAACATCTCATGACGAGATCCGGATATACCAATCCATGTAACCATAGTGTCAAGAGAATATGGATATCTACACTAGATACAATAAACATAGAGGATATCATAAATGAGAAACTATCAGAGAATGTACTCGCCTGAAGTCTAAAGAATAGTCTCACAGATGTCTGACACGGTGCCTCGAAGACCTAGATATGGAATACAACATCAATACAAGGTTCCTAAAAGAGAATAAGTTAAACTAGTCAACTTCTAGGCCAATAAGTCAATTCTAAGTCAAAAGTCAACTATGGTCAAACTATGGTCAACTATCTATTTCTAGGTTGCACAAGTCTAACACAAATATCGTGTCAAGATACTAAAGTCTAAGCCATAGAAACCTCATCTTAAAAGTTAGGATACCGTATCTCCGGATACGTAATTTCTAAGGTAAAACATCATAAAATAAATATCAAACAATTATTTATAATAATATAGAATCATAATTACAACATTAAATAGGTACCGTGGTTTTGAACCAACTTGGTATCTCAACAATAATCACAAACTTGATACCCAAACCCAATATCTTGGGTATCCCCAATTACCTTGGTTCCTCAAGGTAATTCCCAATACCTTGTTATATTAATTACCCTTATATATATATATAATACATATACTAAATATTATACATATAAAGAAATTAGCAATTAAGAATATATTACATCAATATTACTACACACATATATATATATATATATATATATATATATATATACAAATATCTATCTATAAGTATTTAAACACATATATATAATCTGCCAACTGTCGCTAAAAACTATGCTAAAAACCTGATATTCTGATACGCTGCCTCTTTAGCGACAGTTCTGCCTGTCACTGAAGCTGCAGTCGCTGCTGCTGTTGAATTTCCTACTGCTGCTGCTGTTTTGGTGACGGTTTGCAGCCGTCACCGAATCTGCTGCCGCTGCTGCTGCCTCTTTCCCGCTGCTGCTACTGCTAATTAATGATAGCGACTGCGGTCATTAATGCTGCTGATAAATGCTACAGCGGCTGCTGCTATTAAGTGACAATGACTGCTGTCACCAATCCTTCTGTCTCCAAAATCCCGTAATATATATATATATATATATATATATATATATATATATATATATATATATAACATATATATATATATAACATATATATATATAAACTCCAAAATAAATAAATAAATAAATAAATAAATAAATAAATAAATAAATAAATAAATAAATAAATAAATATATATATATATATATATATATATATATATATATATATATATATATATATATATATATATATCATAACTATACATACCCTCTCCTATTATGATGTACATAACTAAGATGTAGCAACAAGCACACACATACATAAATACATTTATAAATATTCATATATGCATATGTATATAATCATATAGCAACTATATATAATATAATTATCCAATTAAATATACCTTGCTTCCTCCTTCTAGATTCTTGCTTCTTAAGTCTCTAATGGTGATTTAGGAATGAATTAGAATGAAATTTGGTAGAGAAATAAAATAGGAATGAAGGAATTTGGTAGAGGAAAATTATATATCTAGTTTTGGAATAAAAAGAGGAGAGATAATTTTTTCCCTCTTTTAAATATAGGCCGGCCCCTTTCCCTTCCCTCAAGTTATCATGTAATGTCCAATATACCCCTTGGGGCCTCTCATGAAGAAATGATTAAAGAAGGAAGCTTCTAGTCTAATGATTTAATTAATTTAATCCATCTCCTTAACAACGGGCTTTCTAAATGGGCTAAATTCTAACCAATTAATTCATATTGGTCCATGGGTCTAAACTAACTAGTTAGGTCCACTGACACAAGTCCAAATTAAATAATTAATATCTAACAACAATTAAATAATACAAAAATAATTATTTATCATGCATAATATTTAATAAAATATGAAATTACTAAAATATCCTTTCCTAGAAATTATGGTAGTGACAAGTCTACCCTCCTTAAAAAAAATTTGTCCTCGAAATTCAAAGACGAAAACTACCCCTAGAAAAATAACAGAACAAAACTAAAGAATCATAACTAACTATGAAAGAACATAACAATGAACAGAACATAACTAGGAAATAACATACCTCAAGGCACAAACAAATATGGATAATGCTCCCGTATTTTATCCTTTCTCTCCCAAGTAGACCCCCCCGGAGAGTGATGCCTCCATGTGATGCACACCAAAGGAATAGTCTGGTTCCTCAGCATATTCTCTCTCCTATCCAGAATCTCAACTGGCTGCTCTGGATAGCTAAGAGTAGGGCCCACCTCTATCTCCGAGTGATCCAATACATGACTAAGATCTGTCACGTATCGTCTCAACTGTGATACGTGAAATACGTTGTGTACTCCCTCCAATGCAGGTGACAAGGCTAGTCTATAAGCAACTGCACCGACCCTCTCTAGAATAGTGAAAGGTCCGATGAATCGCGGGCTAAGCTTTCTGCCTCTACCGAAGAGAATCGTGCCTCGTGTCAGAGAAATACTCAGAAACAGCAAACCACCCACCTAGAACAAGACACCACCTTAAGAACTTAATCTATAACAAACAACCAAGAACAAGCACAAAATAAAAATCTAAACTATACCTCAAACTCCAAAGGTCTCCGATGGCTATCGGCCCAATGCCGCTGTCGGTCCTGCACCACTCGAAGTCTGTATCTGATCAACTGAACCTTCTCTGCTGCATCCACAACCATCTCTGGCCCAAGCAAAACTCTCTCTCCAACATCGTCCCATGACAAAGGAGTATGACACCTCTGACCGTACAGAGCTTCAAAAGGCGATATCTCTATACTGGCCTGATAATTGTTGTTGTAAGCAAACTCTACCAAATGGAGATGGTCCTCCCAAGAACCCCCGATATCTAATACACAAGTGTGCAATATATCCTCGAGAGTCTGAATAGTCCTCTCTGACTGTCCATCTGTCTGGGGATGATATGTAGTACTGAACTTGAGCTGAGTGCCCAAACTCTCCTGCAAACTCCTCCAGAAATGAGAAGTGAAACGACTATCCTGATCCGTGACTATGCTGACGGGAACTCCATGTATCCTAATGATCTACCTCACATATATCTCTGCCAGCTTCTCCGTAGATAAACCCACCTTGAAAGGCAAAAAGTGGGCCGACTTGGTCAACCTATCAACGATGACCCAAATCACGTCTTTCCCTCCTGGAGATCGTGGAAGTCCGGACACAAAATCCATAGTAATGTGTTCCCACTTTCACTCTGGAATGGGTAATGGCTGAAGTAAACCTCCTGGCCTCTGCCTCTCAGCTTTCACCTGCTGGCACACTAAGCATCTGGATACAAACTGTGCCACTTCCCTCTTCATGTCGTACCACCATACACTCTCTCGCATATCCTGATACATCTTGTTAGCACCTGGATGCATGGAATACTGAGAGCGATGCGCTTCCTGCAATACCTTCTCACGCAGCTCCCTACTAGGCACACATAATCTAACTCCATGCCTCAAAGATCCATCCTCTGCAATAGTGAAATTATCCTCCAATTCTGCTCTCACTTGATCTCTGATACTCCTCAGAGATATATCCTCATCTTGTGCTGCCTTGATCCTGTCCATCAAATCTGAATGTATCTGTAATCCCCATATCTATATAGCACAACCAGGAACAATCACCTCAATGCCCAAGCTCTCCAAGTCCTCCAACAAATATCGATCCTGCGCCAAGAACATAGCTACCGGATACCTGCTCAAAGCATCGGCAACTACATTAGCTTTCCCAGGATGATATTGCAAAGAGATATCAAAATCCTTCATCAGTTCCAACCACCGACGCTGCCTCATGTTCAACTCCTTCTGCGTGAAAACGTACTTCAAGATTTTATGGTCTGTAAAGATCTCCACACGCTCTCCGTACAAATAATGTTTCCATAACTTCAGAGCGAAGATGACTGCTGCCAACTCCAAATCATGGGTAGGATAGTTCATTTCATGAGGACGTAATTTTCTGGATGCATAGGCAATCACTTTCCCATGCTGTTGAAGAACACAACCCAAACTTTTCCCCGATGCATCACTATAAATAGTGAAACCTCCGGACCCTGATGGCAACGTCAAAATAGGAGCAGACGCAACCTCTTCTTCAACTCCTCAAAAGCAACCTAGCAATCCTCCGTCCAAACAAACTCTACATCCTTCCCTTTGAGTCTGGTCATCGGCTCGACAATTCTCGAAAAATCTTGCACAAACTTCCTATAGTAGCCTGCCAATCCCAAGAGACTCCTGATCTCTACTACCGAACTCGGGGTCTTCAAAGATTCTACTGCTGCGATCTTCTTTGGATCCACTGAAATACCATCACCAGTCATAATATGCCCCAAAAATTCTACCTTATCCAAGAAAAACTCACATTTGGATAACTTCACATACAGCTTCTCCTTTCTCAGCACATCCAACACAATCCTCAAATGCTCCTCATGCTCCTCCGGTGTCTTCGAGTATATGAGTATGTCGTCGATGAACACCACCACGAACTTGTCAAGGTACTGGTGGAACACCTTGTTCATCAAGTTCATAAATACCGCTGGTGCATTAGTCAAACCAAACGACATCACCATAAACTCGTACTGACCATACCGGGGCTCCCCATAGTGAAGAACTCGATCTGATAAATCCTTTATCCTGCAATTTGTCCACCTGCTTCTTCAACTCGACCAGCTCGCTGTTGTTTACTTTATAGACATGCTGCAAAATTGGTTCTGCACCTGGCACCAAGTCTATAGAAAATTTAATATTTCGATCTGGCGGCAATTCTGGCAATTCCTCAGGAAACACATCCAAGAACTCTGCTATCAACGGATGTGGCAACTCCTTGTCTTCCACCATAGCTCCACAAATAATGCATTCTCTCTGCTCTGTAACTCCTCTAGAAAACTCGAACTCTGGCTCTCCTGGCTGACCAAACAAAACTCTACCTCCTCTACAATCTATGCTAGCACGGTGCCTACTCAACCAATCCATCTCGAGTACAATATCGTAGTTCGGAAGTGGCATTACAAGTAGATACGCACTCAACTCCCAGCCTTCCAGAGTAACTCTCCGATTCTTGCAAATATCATTAACCAGGATAATGCCTCACCCGGTCATGATCTTACAAGTCCTAAGCAAAGACTCAGCTACCAAACTATGCTTCAGAGCAAAAGAAACAGATACAAAACTATAGAAAGCACCACTATCAAATAAAGCTAAAGCTGGAATGGAATCAAGAATAATAGAACCTGCGATGACATCTCCGGTGGGTTCATCCTCCTCGATGGTCATAGCAAATGCTCATCCCTGACGTGCACCTTCCTGCTGCTGATGCTAGATAAAACGCTGCTGCTGCGTCAAAAGCGGTCCCCTCAGCTATGCTGCAGGTGGTCTCGTCTGTGCCCTCGGAGCTGAAGCTGCTTCCTGAACTGCACGACGAGGACACTCCCTCGATTGATGCCCTTCAGTACCATAATACAAACAAACTCCCAACCTCCTCCTGTAAACTTCCCAGATATGGCCGGACTTCTTGCAGTAGTGGCATGGAGCTTGCTGTAACTGTCTCTGCTGCTGAGGTGCCTGGTGAAAAGATGTCCTAGTTGGAGTCTGGTTCTGCTGTGGTTGCTGGAAAGGTCTGGACTGGAAATAAGGACGTTTGGCAGATACTGCACTGCTGTTGGCCCCAGAAAAGAATTACGGTCTCTCTTAGGCTTCAAACCCAACTCCCGCTCAACCTTGCGTGCCTCCGCAAGTATCTCCGAGTATGTTTCATAAAAAGATGGAATGAGGATCTTCACTTCCCAGTTTAGACCCTCACGGAAACGAATAGCCCGAATCTCCGGCTCTCTCACCAGATACTCTGTAAATCGGCTCAACCTGCCGAACTCTGCAACGTACTCCTCCACAAACATGCTCCCCTGAATGAGACTCTCAAACTGCCTCCCCAAGTCTAGCCTGTCTGCTCGGGCGAAGAACTTTTTTTTGAAAAGGTCCTTGAATACCTCCCAAGATTGTCCTGCGTCAACCAGAACCGGCTCATTCCTGAACCAAGTACGAGCGACGTCGAACAGTTGAAGTCCTACCGCCTCAATCTTCAGATCCTCAGAAAGACGGGACACCCTCATAAGATGCTCAATGTCCTCGAGCCAATCATCAGCATAGACGATGCCCTCCGTCCCCTTGAAGACTCTAGGCTCCAGCTTCTTGAAGTCCTGAATGTTGCCTGGCCGAAGCTGAGCAACCTGAGGAACATCCTGCTGCTGGACCGGAACTCCTCTATCAACTACAGCACGAGCAAGCTGATGAGCACTCTCGATACCCTGCCGTAGAACGTCGGTCTGCCTCTGATGTGCCTCAGACTGTGCCCTCTGTGCCTCGAGCATCTCACGAAATAATGTAAACATCTGTGTCGCCTGCATAGGAGGTGGAGGTGGAAGCCCCTCAGATACAGCTGGTACAGCCCTCTGAGTAGGTGGTGGACCTCCAAAAGCAGCTGACACTCCAATCATCGGAGAAGTGACTGGTGCAGGCACTCGGGATGTCGCAGACCTCTCAGAAGCTGCTCTCCCCTGCTGCGATCTAGTCTTAGGTGGCATCTTGAGACAAAGCAAAAGAAAAGAATCAATATGGCACAAGATGTAAGATATTCAAGGAAAGGACAGATTAAGATATCAAGTTGCAATATTAAAGGAGAATAGTTGAATCAAAAGAATTTTCCTAGGTGTGATTGAGTATCTTTGCCTATATCCTATATCCTATCGCAGGCTCATAGTAGTACAACTAAATTATCGCACTACCACGACATCACATACTTTGTGAAGCTGGACCTGCATGGGCCACCACTAAAAATGTGTCACGACCCGTACCCGGTGTAAGGGTACAAGTCGGAAACAACGCCCAGCCTACGCCGCAGAATCGTTGGTAGAATATTGTCTGGATAATCTATTTAACAATATAATGAACCACCAACAATGATAATATACTCAATCATATATCTAAGATGGAAATAAGCACGAATCATATAAAGAATAGAATAGTCACAATATAACTCATGAGTCTAAAATAATACATCAATAAGTCTGAAAAAGTAACAAAATAAGCTGGAGACAAATCCAGTACAAGAATACTAAGAAGCTACAACTCCCGGGTCAACTATCTTAGTTGGGATAAGTCCCTCCTGAGCCAGGGTCTCAGACTCTAAACCCACAACATCCTGAGGTCCATAATAGGTAGGGTACCACTCCTCAGTGTCATCTGGAAAAATATATCCAGTCAGGAAAGGAACAGAGTACATCTCCAACAGTAGTTCTATTCAATGATAAAAACTATGTAGCAGTAAATAGATGTGAATATACAAGATGCACAATAGATACGAGAGATACATACAATAAGGAAATATTGGAATAAATATAATAATGAACAAAGCTTAACATGTGATCGGCTAGGGACAAGATACAATATATATGGCCTGGCTAATCAAATGTGCGGTGTATGATCAACACTATTCAGTAATCAGTACTTGATATAATAGGGGTATTGATCACATATCTATACTAATACTCCCCACCTCGACTGGTATAATAGATCCAACCACGGTATGCTATGGCACGAGATTCCCCAAGAAGATAGCTAGTCTTCCTGAGAATCAGTGTCTGTACATGTACAAGATAACCAATGAAACAATACTTGCACCATATACACCATATACCAATGAATAACATCTTATGACGAGATCCGGATATACCAATCCGTGTAACCATAGTGTCAAGAGAACATGGATATCTACACTAGATATAATGAACATAGAGGATATCATAAATGAGAAATTATCAGAGAATATACTCGCCTGAAGTCCAAAGAATAGTCTCACAGATGTCTGACACGGTACCTCGAAGACGTAGATATGGAATACAATATCAATACGAGGTTCCGAAAAGAGAATAAGTTAAACTAGTCAACTTTTTGGCCAATAAGTCAATTCTAAGTCAAAAGTCAACTATGGTCAACTCTAAGTCAACTATGGTCAAACTATGGTCAACTATCTATTTCTAGGTTGCACAAGTCTAACACAAATATCGTGTCAAGATACTAAAGTCTAAGCCATAGAAACCTCATCTTAAAAGTTAGGATATCGTATCTCCGGATACGTAATTTCCAAGGTAAAACATCACAAAATAAATATCAAACAATTATTTATAATAATATAGAATCACAATTACAACATTAAATAGGTACCGTGGTTTTGAACCAACTTGGTATCTCAACAATAATCACAAACTTGATACCAAACCCAATATCTTGGGTATCCCCAATTACCTTGGTTCCTCAAGGTAATTTCCAATACCTTGTTATATTAATTACCCTTATATATATAATACATATACTAAATATTATACATATAAAGAAATTAGCAATTAAGAATATATTACATCAATATTACTACATATATATATATATATATATATATATATATATATATATATATATATATATATATATATATATATATATATATATATATAAGTATTTAAACACACACACACACACACACACACACACACACACACACACACACACATATATATATATATATATAATCTGCCAACTGTCGCTAAAAACTGTGCTAAAAACCTGATATTCTGATACGCTGCCTCTTTAGCGACAGTTCTGCCTATCACTGAAGCTGCTGTCGTTGCTGCTGCTAAATTTTCTACTGCTGCTGTTGTTTTGGTGACGGTTTGCAGGCGTCACCGAATCTGCTATCGCTGTTGCTGCCTCTTTCCCACTGCTTCTCTGCTAATTAATGACAGTGGCTGCTGTCACTAATGTTGCTGATAAATGCTACAGCGAATGCTGCTATTAAGTGACAACGGCTACTGTCACCAATCCTTCTGTCGCCAAAAACTTGTAATATATATATATATATATATATATATATATATATATATATAACATATATATATAAAAACTCCAAAATAAATAAATAAATAAATAAATAAATAAATAAATAAATATATATATATATATATATATATATATATATATATATATATAAAATAACTATACATACCCTCTCCTATTATGATGTACATAACTAAGATGTAGCAACATGCACACACATACATAAGTACATAGTACATTTATAAATATTCATATATGCATATGTATATAATCATATAGCAACTATACATAATATAATTATCCAATTAAATATACCTATATTTCTACTTGCTACACTATACATATTCTAACACAATAATACATAATTACCATATAGTATCAATACATACATAGTTACCACTACGTAGAATATATATATTCAACCCATATAATACTAACATACATATATGTAGTAGCAACATATGTACATATTATAACATATATATATATATATATATATATATATATATATATATATATATATATATATATATATATAGAGAGAGAGAGAGAGAGAGAGAGAGAGAGAGAGAATAAGGGAGGTGAGGTGGCACCTCACTCTCAAAACAAGGGTGGCGGTGATGTGGCACAATCACAACCACACAAACGAGGGGAGGGGGTTAAGTGCAATTTGCCAATTATGAAATGTGTGGTTGGAATTGTGCCACGTCACCGCCACCCTTGTTTTGGGAGTGAGGTGCCATCTCACCTCCCTTATTCTCTCTCTCTCTCTCTATATATATATATATGGACTATAATACTTATATAATATCTACATTTATATATATATATGCACAATAAAATCTTCATGAATTAAGAGCACAAGATTTTGATCTACAAATAATTACACAACATATGAAGAGTATCACACCGTATCCCACTAGATTTAGGATACGCCTGTGACACGAGTCCACCACACATCCAATTGTACCCCGAAGGACACAAATAAGTCACATATATTATTTATGAACAATACGAAGTGTCAAATATAGATCTACGTCCGTGTCAAAATAAGACATGTACAAAGTCCCGTGTCGGAGGGAAAACCCCCAAAACAACACGTATCACCAAATTATTGGGATACGACCTACACGTACCCAATTATGGACATGACACTAGACCCAAACACACAAACACATGCCAAATTGATCTATAGGATCAATTGACACACACAACAATTGTCAATTTCAGAATTCTCCCAAAATTGACACAAAAAGCACCATAACTTTCTCCATAGGCCTCCTATGAACACAAAACCAAATTCTATGGGTAGCCTATGTATATGGGTTGATTTTCCATGGTTAAAACTCAGATTTAGAACTTAATTTAAGGGGAAAAATAGAATTGTACCTATTGGGAGATGGATTCCCAATGAAACCTTCAATTGAGATAAAATTGCCTCCAACTTGTAGATCTTTGCTCCTCTTTGTAGATCCTTGATTTCTCCTTCTAGATCCTTGCTTCTCAAGTCTCTAATGGTGATTTGGGAAGGAACTGGAATGAAATTTGCTATGGAAATGAAATAGGAATGAAGGAATTTGGTAGAGGGAAATTCTAGATCTAGTTTTGGAATGAAAAGAGGAGAGAGAATTTTCTTCCTCTTTTAAATATAGGCCGACCCCTTTCCCTTTCCTCAAATTATCATGTAATGTCCAATATACCCCTTGGGGCCTCTCATAAATAAATAATTAAAGAAAGAAGCTTCTAGTCTAATGATTTAATTAATTTAATCCATCTCCTTAACAATGGGCTTTCTAAATGGGCTAAATTCTAACCAATTAATTCATGTTGGTCCATGGGTCTAAACTAACTAGTTAGGTCCACTAACACAAGTCCAAATTAAATAATTAACATATAACAATAATTAAATAATACAATAAATAATTATTTATCATGCACAATATTTAATTAAATATAAAATTACTAAAATACCCTTTCCTAAAAAATATGGTAGTGACAATTTCCGAGGGGACCACCCTTGGCCTCACAGGAGGCACAGTTTGATCGAGCCAGACAACAGGCTGGAGGGCAGAGGTACGGGCAGGCCTTTGCACTAGCAACGATTGAGGAGGAACCAGAAGGGGAAGCTATCACATGTACCATTTTAGTTGCATCATTGCCTACGACTGCATTATTTGATTCTGGTGCTACGCTATCTTTCATATCTAGTAATTTCGTAGCTATGCATAGAGTAGCTACTTCCCCCTTACCTAAGAGTTAGAAGATTCTTACCGGAGGAGGCATCGTACCGGTTACCAGCACTATTGGAACGTGCTCGGTAGTCGTGTGTGGACGGGAGATAAGAGCACAATTTTTGGTATTCCCAATGCCAAACTTTGACGTTGTGTTAGGCATGGACTGGTTAAGCCAGTACTGTGCCATACTGGATTGCCGGAGGGGTAGTGTCATTTTTGGACTGCCAGATCACCCAGAGTTCGAGTACATGCGGGGCACCATCGAGCGAGGAGTAGGGCAGACAGTTGGAGCTTACATGGCTATGGAGACGGCACCCCCACCGATAGTTATAGAGTTCGAGAATGTTTTCCTGGAGGAGTTGCCAGGCCTACCGCCGGATAGAGAGGTGGAGTTCACTATTAAGTTGGTGCCTGGAGCAGCGTCGGTATCTTCAAATGTGTACCGATTGGCAAAAAAGAAACTAGATGAGCTGAAGCTACAGTTAGAGGAGTTACAGATCAAGGGATTTGTCTGTCCTAGTGCATCACCATAGGGATCATCAGTGTTATTTGTACCAAAGAAGGATGGGACATTCTGTATGTGCATTGATTACAAAGTCCTTAATGCTTTGACTATCAAGAATAAGTACCCCCTGCCACGGATTGATGATTTGTTCGACCAGCTGACAGGAGCAATGGTGTTCACGAAGATCGACTTGAGATCAGGATATCATCAGGTAAAGGTGTGGAGAGAAGATATTCCAAAGACGGCATTCAGGACTCGTTATGGCCACTACGAGTTCTTGGTGACGCCTTTTGGACTGACGAATGCGCCTGCCGTATTTATGAACCTGATGAACACAGTCTTCCTCCAGTAACTGGACCAGTTCGTGGTAGTCTTCATCGACGACATCTTGGTGTATTCAAAAAGCCACGAGGAGCACGGAGAACACTTACGATTAGTGTTGGAAATGCTGAGGCTTGAGAGGCTCTATGCCAAGCTGAGCAAGTGTGAGTTCCTCCTAGATTGTGTCTTTTTCTCGGACACGTTATCTCAGGAGATGGTATTTTGGTAGATCCAGCGAAGAATTTTGTCAGTGGAGATGTGGCCGACCCCTACCAACGTCTTGGAGGTGAGGAGTTTCCTAGGATTTGCCGGATATTATCGGAGGTTCGTAGAGAACTTCGCAAGGATCGCAGAGCCGATAACCCGCGTGACCCGCAAGGAGCAGGAGTTCATTTGGATGGAAGAGTGTCAGACGGTGTTCGATGAACTGAAGAAGCGTCTGACTACGGCACCTATTTTGACTATACCTTCTGGACCCGGAGGATTTGTGATCTACAACGATGCGTCTGGAAAAGGATTAGGATGTGTCTTGATGCAGCATAGAAAAGTTATGGCCTATGCCTCTAGGCAGCTGAGGACCCATGAGAAGAACTATCCCACTCATGACTTGGAGCTTGCCGCAGTTATCTTTGCCCTGAAGCTTTGGAGGCACTACCTATATAGAGAACGTATGGAGATATTCACAGATCACAAAAGCCTGAAGTACGTCTATACTCAGAAGGACCTGGACCAGAGACAAAGACGTTGGCTCGAGGTGATGACAGACTTTGAGATTGAGCTACAATACCATCCTGGAAAGGCCAACGTGGTAGCTAACGCATTGAGCAGGAGACACATGGCATTCTTTTTGACTATCCAGCAACATCTGTTGAGAGATCTAGAGCAGTTGGGTATATAGGTCATTATGCCCGGAGCAGAAGGCCAGTTGTCGAGTTTTTAGGTGCAATCGACATTGGTTGAGAGGATCAAGGCTGCCTTGCCAACAGATGCCAGATTCCAGAGGCTTCGACAGAGGACAAAGGCTGGGATGCAGACAGGATTGCACATACACGAGGACAGGACTTTGTGATGTGAAGATCGTCTCTATGTTCCGAATGGAGAACTTCATCAGGAGTGATGTCAGAGGCACACAATTCAGCATACTCTATTCATCCAGGAGGCACGAAGATGTACAGAGACTTGAGGCAGTACTATTGGTGGCATGCAATAAAGAGGGAGATAGCCCACTTTGTGGCAAAGTGCTTAGTGTGTCAGCAAGTCAAGGCTGAGCATCAGAGGTCTGCAGGTTTACTTCAGTCGCTCCCGATACCTGAGTAGAAATAGGAGCACGTTACTATAGACTTTGTTATGGGCTTTTCGAGGAGTCCTAGTGGTCGCAATACGGTATGGGTTACCGTGGATCAACTCACCAAGTTCGCTCACTTTTTACCCTTCAGAGTTGGGCAGTCTATAGAGGTCTTAGCAGATATATATATGAGGAAGATCGTGCGACTGCATGGAGTTCCAGTCAGTATAGTGTCTGACAGGGATACGAGATTCATATCTTACTTTTAGTAGAGTATGCAAGAGAGTCTCGGTACCCGCCTGAAGTTCAGCACATCGTATCACCCGCAGACAGATGGTCAGTCCGAACGCACCATTCAGACACTGGAGGACATGTTGAGGGCGTGCATGCTTGATTTCAGTGGATCATGGGAAGACCATTTATATTTGGTCGAATTCCTACAACAATAGCTATCAAGCAAGCATTCAGATGGCTCCCTATGAAGCATTATATGGCAGAAAGTGTCGTTCCCCAGTGTGCCGGAGTGATATGGGCGAGAGACATATTCTTGGACCATAATTGGTTGTTCGTACAATGGAGAAGGTGAAGAAGATCCAAGGGCACCTACGAGCAGCACAGGACAGACAGAAGCATTGAGCAAACGCGCATCGCCGACCCCTGGAGTTCCAAATTGGAGATCATGTGTTTCTGAAAATCTCGCCTATCCGAGGAACCATCAGGTTTGGAGGCAGAGGAAAGCTGAGCTACATTGGACCATTCGATATGTTAGAGCGCATCAGAGAGGTTGCTTACAGATTAGTCTTGCCACAGAGATTAGAAGGAGTTCATGACGTCTTCCATGTATCTCAGCTAAGGAGGTACATGTCAGATCCGAATCATGTGCTTGATCACCCGAAGATCACCATCGGCCCGAGCTTGTCATACCAGGAGGAGCCTGTAGAGATTCTGGACAGAAGCGAGAAGATATTGCAAGGTCAGACTATCCCTCTAGTTCGTGCCACATGGAGGCATCATGCACCAGGCGAGTCGACCTGGGAGCGAGAGGTTGATATTCGTCAGTATTTTTCCCATCTTTTTGAGGGCATAGGTTTGTGTGTAGCATTTATTTATTTCAGCAGTCTATATTATGTATTTATTTTATTTCGAGGACGAAATGCTCTAAGGATAGTAGGTTGTAAAACCCTGACCCAGAACCTAAGATTTAGGATTTAATTTAGGATTATTTTAGATTAATTAACTGGAGTTGTAAAATATCCTATTCATAAAAATCCATAAATAATTTTCCATGGAGAACTAAATTAAGCTTTTCCTTTTGGAAAATTAATTATTCATTCACCTCCCCTCTTTATAATTAATGCTCTCTTACATTCACCCCATTTTTTTCCTCTCTTTTTGGCCAGCCTACACTACTCTACACCACCCTCTCATTCTCCTGTGTAATTAATGCACTTACCCTCACTCTTCATTTAATGGTCGGTTAAAACATCTTGCATCACTCCCCCCTACTTTACATTGAATGCTCCATGCTACTTTCTCTTAACCCTTGCATGATCGGCTATATCCATTTTTCTCATTCCTTTTTTTATTAAATGCATTCACACCTCACCCTTTTATTCCTCCATTCATTAAATGCATTCACACCTTGCATTTATTGCTCCCTCACTCTCTCTCACCATACCCCCTTAACCGGCCAAAGGAGAAACCCCTCCCTACTATTTCCTTTATCCCCATTAAATACTTTCACACCACAAATCCTTTATTCTTTCATTCATTAAATGCATTCACACCTTGCTTCATTTAATGCATTCAATGCATTAGTCTACCTCACCCGAAAACCTATGTTTGCTACCCCACTTTTTCTTTCTCTACTTAAGGAGAAACCCCTCCTTCTCATTTATATCTGCTACTGCTGCTGCCTTATATTTGCTCCATTTGTTGCAAGTACTGCTATATATATGTTGTTGTTGCTGTTATTGTAATTGTTGCTGCCACTGCTTGCTTTGTTGCTTTCGTTGCTGTGCTTCTCCTTCTTCATCTCAGACCAAGCAACCCCTTACCCGAGCTCACCAAGCTCCCTCTATTTTTCACCTTGACCTATAGGTATTATCTTAATCTCTCCTTCATCATCATCTTCTTCTTTAAATATATATGTTCTTCAAACTCTTGTTCTTCATCATCTATAAAAGATTGAATAGGTGATATATGTATCAAGATTATTGATCACTTTTCATATTTTTCAATTCCAACCTTAACACTTGTTACTTCAACCTCAAATTAATAACTTGTATCTAACCTATTTAACTTTTGTTAAACTCTTATTAACTCCACTTTTAAATTAGTTTCAGAATATTATTTAAGTTAGAATATTGTTAGTATTGATTAAATGCATGGATTGAGGTTTGTTAGTGTTAAATTACAATGAGGTTGATGCCTAGCATGCTAGACTAGTTGTTCTACATATAAATAGTGTCATAAGAGAGTGTCATTGCCATGTTTAGGATAGAGTTTTGCTTATATATAATGGATGTGTAGAATAAGAGATTGTTAGTTGTCATATTAAAATACCATGCTAGCATAGATGTAACTTGGTTCATTATTTATATTAAACTTGTTATGTTAGAATTTGGTTTATATATTAGAGGATGGCATGATGATTTATATACATAAAAGAGACACCCTAACCTAGTAGTTATGGTATATATTAGTGTTGTATGATTCTTGAGTTGTAAATACTTGTTAGTATTTAGTTGGCAATCTTGACTTGATGTGTACATATGTTAGAGGACAATTTCACCTATATGTGCGTGGAGACCTAGAGGAGTATTATTACTAAACTTGTGTTGGGAATGCAACTTAGCAACTCCTATAACCTTGAATAATGTTGTGCTAGTTGTGTTAATTGTGTGTGTTTAATGTGTTTAGAGTAATGGCTAATTTAATATTATTATATATAGGCTTGTTAGATCGTATGAGCGGGGATCCCGGAGCAGGTTCTCTTCACTTACATCTAGGAGACTCAGGCAAGTATACCTTGCCTTATTTATTGTTTAATTTAAATATTAAATATAGCATGATATCTTGTTCCAATATTATATATAACTGTGCGCATCCGAGAATGACTCGGGTGCAGTCGACGAATGCGTCAATGTGTAGTGTATTGACTTAGTCACTAGCAGACTCACCAACCATTGTGAGGATATTCTGATATCTTCTAAGACCTAGACACTTTTACACTCATCACGATGACAAACTCATGTTGGGATACGGGTTCGCGTACCCGACTAGCTATCGGTGCGCATGACATGCATCACGGTTTAGTGCATAATCTGGAATGTTTAATTAATTAAGACCTGGCATGTAGTTATGTGGTATGCACGTCGTGTATTCGACTTATATATTTGCATTGGGTGGGGAGGACAACTAGTAGGCGTATGGGATACACACATTGGAATGCGTAGTATCCAGAGGAGCCACAGATCCAATGACTTCCTTTATTCAGATACCGCATTCTTCGGAGCGATACAGACGTATATATTAACAGATACCTCGTTCTTCAGAATGATAGACGTTACATGTACAGATACTACGCTCTTCGGAGTATTGGACGTTATGCCTACACCTACCCATACGTACCAAGGTTGTCCTCATATTGTATTCACTTAGATGGTTAGTACACCCCATTTATTTTATTCAGTATTCATATTTGGCACGTATTTTTGTATCTTGTTATGTCCTTCTGAGGACCTAGTTCCTTTTCAGATTTGGATGAGGCATACTATCCTACCGTGTACGGGCCCGAACAGGAGACGAGGTATGCGTCCGAGGAGGAGCTTGAGGTACTACCATCAGAGTTTCCTTGATCACTGGTAGGCCTTCCGCCTAGGGCTAGAGCAACCTTATCTAGTTAGCCGATGCTCTAGCCATACTCTCTTATCTGTCCTTCCGTACTCTTATTTTATCATTGTAGTGGGTTTGTTCCCATCAAACATATTTAGATTGTACTATGACATTCAGACTCTGCACTTATTTTTTAGTATTTATTTCAGCACTTCTGATTTTATATTGTGGATGAGATTAGACTTTTACCTGCGGTATGTTAGCATATTAGACTTGTTAATATTTTAGGATAGCATAGTACGCTTTGTCGGGTCCATTAAATTGGATAATTCCTCGGAGTCGTATTAGTTGGCCATTGCCACGTGGCCTGGTCCCGTATATTTTGGGACTGGGGTATGACA
This sequence comes from Iris macrosiphon, assembly GCA_036927795.1. Lineage (NCBI taxonomy): Eukaryota > Viridiplantae > Streptophyta > Magnoliopsida > Asparagales > Iridaceae > Iris > Iris macrosiphon. The sequence continues at coordinate 112,277,735 of JAYESA010000006.1, read as the reverse complement.
AAAGCCATAAGGTGTCCCAAATGCTCCATCATAATGTTCTAGAGATCTAGCCATCAAAATGTTAGGCCAACATAATGTCAATAGTTACACAACCGAGATCAGCTACAGTCTGATTATATTACAGTTATGTAAACAGGAACTGATATCCAGACAAGCCGACTAACAAGTGTCGGTGGTTAAACGCCCAAAATAGAAGAATGTACAATATGAGCAATTTTCAAGAAACCCACTCGTGCCCTTCAGCAACCATTCGTCTAGTGCTCGTTATCTTAAAGGGGTAAGCTGGATCCTCTGGTGCAGGCTCTAAACCTGGCCATACAAAACCAGTGTGGTTAGACCCCAAATAGCAAGTACCACAAGGAAGCACAAATAAAGAAACAAAAACCAGATCAAGCATATAGTGCAAGAACCAAGAATCATTGGTACATGCCCCATCTTTAGGATAACATGACATTCCTTCACCAAACAAGGACATAAAATGCCATGCCACCCAAGATAAGGTACGTCCCATGATTATGGTCAAGCTAGGATTCTGTGTCGTAGCTCGGTCCATATTCTATCATAGAATAATGATCCATCTCCCCAACCAAACAAGGACAAAAGTTGAACACCACACTATGACAGTCCATGTCCCTAAGTTACTAGCAGAGTTACATTCACAACCAAGTCAGATTATAACAACCAAACAAAGTTACGGGTTGTTATGTGGAGTCTGGGGTTATCCCAGATATAATAATAATAATAATAATAATAATAATAATAATAATAATAATAATAATAATAATAATAAGCATCCTCAGATCGTGCCATATCAAGCAGGAATAACCAGATAATATTATACAGGCAGAAAATTATGATCGTACCAGTCCTGCATAGGGCCACCACACTAATTAATTAGTAACAGTTCCAACCTTTCTATAAGAAAAATGTTGGCTCGGTCTTAAATATAAAAAAGGTCAAATATTGTACTCCACTACATGTGGATAATATACAATATCTGTTGGGGCCAGCGTTGCACACCATAAAAATTATCACGGAGCAACCCATCACGCACGATCTCGGTATGTCGTTCCCTCCCCATGTTCTAATCAGTTTTATGTTTCCTAATTAACCCTACAGTGATATAGAATTCCCTGTCATGGCCACATGAATATTCCCCTTAATAATGTTGTATATAGTACGAGCACATTTGATACGAGTCCGTTTAATATAAGTAGTCAAGTCTGGATTCACCCAAATATTGATGCAACATTCAAACAAGTAATAACCTAACCACGATATGGTTCTGAACCATTATCATTTTTATGTCAATAATTCAAGAATATAATATTATGCACCGAGCAAGAATCATCATGTCATGTTCATTGTATATATTGTCTAATATCCCACACTCAGTGTACAATATATTCATTATAAACAGACGAGCAGGACAAGTGTATCAGCACGAATACAATAACCAAGTCCGGATACCAAACCGATCAGTTGGTCACATGAATCATATTTTGATCAAGTTAGGAGTCATAATTAATTATGAATCTAATATTTTATATAATCGAGTCAAGGTCATGAATGCCTCATTAATTCCTCAATTTCTGGGATTATAGATCATCAATCATGGTCAAGATCAACTAATCTAGAAAAGACATCAAGTACACAACATGTTCCATGCATGCACAATCAATCACAAGAAGTCCTGGGTCGGCGCACTTTGCGAGTGCCAATATAGGCTAGTCAGGAATAGTGGCACATTATGCGCGAGCAAGCAACTATATGGCGCACAAACCTATAACATGGCACACAAAACCTATAACAGGAAGATGTGGGGCACAAATCAAGAATTACGAGAATAGACGCACTATGCGAGTACAAAACAACTATAAAACAAAACACGAGTCCCCAGGCGGCACGACAGTCGAGGAAAAGACAGTCGAGGGCACGATAGTCGAGGACCTTGGGAATCGAGATGTGCAAAAGTCAAGGCTTGCTTATCGAGGCTGAACCGAGCAAGAGTGCACCAAAAGATAACAAGTGTGCCGGGTTATTAATCCATCAAAAGTGCGCCGATGGTTGAGCGTCCAGAAAGTGCGCCAAGGGTTATATATATAAGAGCGACGCACTTTTGATAGTTAATGCACAATGTGTCAATTGTGCGTCAGTTTATTAATTTGGTTAAAAGTGCGCCAATCAATAGAAAGTTTGTCAGAAGTGCGCTGAAAGGTAGACTAGCGCACTTTTGCTTGGTTCGTTCGTTAGTACATCAATTGTGTGCCAGATGCTGAAGTCTTCCGAAAGTGCGCCAAGAAGAATTTTTCCAAAAATCCATCCCCTTGATATACTTTTGCAAGAAATTGGCAGTACTCTTAAAGTACGCAGGAGAATGGAATTAAAGAAATTAAAGACTATGACAGTGCTCTTAAAATCCAACCGACTTACTATTGATGCACTCAGAGCTCAAGCTGGAGACTATGACAGTGCTCCATTCCTCAAGCAACAAGAACCAGAAATTAAAGAAAAATCCCAAGCTCGAAATCAGGAAACAACATCTTTTAAAAATATCTCCTTTTTGGGGGATCATTTCCTAGGAAAATATACTCAAGAAAACTCTAATAATAAAATCAAGATATAAACTATTAACCATCTCAAATCTGAAAACTCCAAAAACTTACTATAATCAGAACACAAGTAGAATCTAATTACAACAACAAATAATAAGAGTAAAACTATAACTGATCATGTTTCTTCATATTTGCAAGATATACTTGACTATAAAGAAAACTAAGAGCAAAACAAGAAAAATGAACAAGTGAGGAGAGAATGAAAATTAGAATATATATAGGCAATGGGTGGATGGTGAACCGTCGGATCTCTCCAACTGTAAAACCCCTCAAATTTAAAGATTAAATAAATAAACAATACATAAATAATAGTAATAAAAATAATAACAAAATAGTTTTTTCTAAGAATTTTGTTGATTTTATGCAATTTTCTAGGATTTTATTAGATTAAAATAAGATATTATTACTATATACTGAATATTAATATTATTATTTCCAAAATAATAAAACCTTAATCCTAAACCTAACTCTAAACCTAAGCCTACCCACCCGCGCGACCCAGTTTCCCAACCGACCCTTTAGTCGACCCTTCCAATCCAGAACTCACCATATATATATACGCATCTCACATAAACCCTAACCCTAAAAATTTTTCTTTCACGAGCCAACCCTAGCCGACCCCTGACTTCTAGCGACCCTAACCCAACCCCTACGCTGCTTGACAACCGCCGACATCGGCCGTCCGACTGCCGCGACTTTGCTGACCCAGGTAAACTCGACAGTACAACAACTCGAGGTACTCCTCTTCTTTGTCAGTATTCTCCCAATCTACTCGTCAGAATTTTGATCTATAAAATTCTATGGATAGACCACTTAACCTATTTTATGATTATGTAATCCTTGATAAGAAATCCTGTTTAAATGGACATAAAAAATTCTCTAGAAATCTCGAAAAATCTACGATTTCAATGTATAAATCATGAAAGTTTTCGTAGATCGAACCCATATTTTTGGAGGCGAATAAATGACAAAATGTTAGCTAAGATGGAAAACCACTTAAACAACCATGATGACAACATAACCAGGATCGAAATGATATATTGTTTGCATATATTTGATTAATAGTTTTGTGCTAAATTATTCGTTAAAAATAATAAAAAATAGCCTTTAAAACTTAGAAAACTTTCGATACGGAGTACGTCCCGACAAAACGGACTACCACGTTACATACCAGTTGTACCGAAAGACACATATGCTATTTTCTAATGTACGGGATTTCACGGAAGTTGATTCGGACGTGTGTGCACGTCAGAATCAACCTGTATCCGTAAAAGTATCACGTATCGACATTTTACAAATTTTCCCATTAGTTGGTGCACGTTCGTCAGAATGTGATAAAACTTGTACCATTGGATCTGTGGAACCACGCTGGTCCTGTGATCCAAATTGTACGCAATTCTGAGACAGTTGACCGAGCCACCTATTCGCGGGCCCCACGGTTTGACTTGACGGACGAACCTGTGATTGGCTGACCGAAATCCAAAATTGGATATACCATTGAGTTTTTATCATCGTTTATGATTGGTTTGACCTATAATTGGTCCTATTTAGAGATCTTTACCCCTGGCACATATTTTGATGAAAAGTGGACCACCTGTGGACCCCGTTTTGACCTAAAAATTACCTTTTTGCCCTTGTATCCAAATTGGATAAAAGGGTAGAGTTTTCTTACTGTCTCACTGATTTCAGAGATGTTGATGATGTTTATTTCAACATCCGGAGACGTTCGTTCAGTCGCCAGAGTTTTTGATTCTCTGTGCTTGGCGATTGGACACCTACACTATACAGATTGCTTGCTAGTCAAGAAAGACTTGGGTGCAACGACGGTTACGTCATCTTTTATCTTTTATTTATATTATGAATATTGACCAAGATTTAAGAGACCACCCCATGATTCGAGGCATCATTATATTTTATTTGGCCATGACATATTTGTTACATGAGTTATGAGTCTCATGTAGGACACACACTTGCGTATTAGACTGGCCACTTGTACGTAAAGGTCGTGCGACAGATAAGTAATAACTACTGATAGAATTATCATGTTTAGCGGACTTAGCAGTTACTAAAGGTGTCATATTTTATGAATGTAACACATTAGTAGCATTGGATGGGAAGAACAACGAGTAAGTATATATGACTCCTTTACACTTTTCCTTATTTGCCCGTACATTCTGCTGGAGACGCGAGGTTTATGACCCTATATTTACTTGACGGCCTTTGACGTTTGTGACGTTATGCACGTGGCCCCTAGATCTCCAAGAGAACTATGTCCATCCCATTATTTTTAGCCAGATAGTCCATACGCGGGAAAGTTTTACTTAAACTGCATATCACATGGACTGGTTAGGTGACCATGTTGGATGTTTACTTTCTGTACATTGTTGGCATAATTTTATGTATCTTGTTATGTCCCTCTAAGGACCTGGTCCCTTTCCAGGTATAGGCGAGCAGGATTATCCGCAGGAGTACGGACCCGGGCCTGACGCATCATTCACTGTTGATAAGGTCTTACCTTCGGAGTACCAGTGATTACTTCATTGCTGATGGATATCTTAGTTGTAGTTTCTTTTATCTGACATTATTTTATATTGGGGTTCTGATCTCCGCTATTATTTTAGTTGATTTAGTCGATTGGTAGTGGATTTGTCTCCACCCAACTATTATTCTTTTACGACTTAGTACTTGAGACTTCTTCAGTTATTTATTTTGATATTCCTTTACTTATGAATGTGGATGAGATATAGATGCATGTGACTTGTGTTGACAATATATGTACCACTTGTAAATTATTTATTCATATACAACGTACGTGTGTGTTATACTTTTTCTAACATATTGGAGTGTCATACATACGGCTGGCATGCTACGTATTCCTAGTCCAACGTAGTTTAGGACTGGGGCATAACATATTTTTGTGGTGGCCCATGCAGGTCGAGAGTATATTATCTCGATTACGTTACTAAACCGATCAAGCCTGCAAATAGGATCGAGAGTTTATATGGACGGATGAGTGTCAAGCCGCTTTTGAGGAGTTCAAGAAGCGACTAACCACAGCGCCAGTGTTGACTATTCCATCAGGGTCAGGAGGCAACGTGATCTATATTGACGATTCGGGAAAAGGATTGGGATACGTGTTAATGCAGCATGTCAAGGTAATTGCGTATATATCTAGACAGTTGAGAGTACATGAGAAGAATTATCTAACTCATGACTTAGAGCTTGCAGCCGTTATTTTTGTCCTGAAGCTATAGAGACATTACTTATATGGGGAATGAGTAGAGATCTATACTGACCACAAAAGCCTTAAGCATGTCTTCATGTAGAATAAGCTAAATATAAGACAAAAATAATGGCTTAAATTGATGAAGGATTTTGAGATATAGCTGCATTATCACCCGGGCAAGGCTAACGTAGTAGCAGATGCGTTAAGCCGCAAACCTATGGCATTATTCTTGATGATGCAGAAGGAGTTACTGGAGGACTTGCAGGAGCTTGGTATAGAGGTTGTATTATCTGGATCAGACGGAATACTAGCCAACTTGCAAGTGCAGTCATCGCTAGTAGAAAGGATCAGGGCAGCTTTACCTACGGATGCTAGATTCAGGAGATTAAGAGAGAGGACCGAGACAGGAGAGCAGACGAGATTATGTATTCATGCTGATAGGATATTGAGATATGGTGATCGTCTATATGTTCCCAATGGAGAGCTTTGGCAGGAGCTGATGGTAGAGGCTCATAGTTCGATATATTCTATTCATCCTGGAGGCACCAAGATGTACCGCGACTTACGACAGCATTTTTGGTGGCATGGGATGAAGAGGGAGATAGCTCGCTTTGTGGCCAAATGTTTGGTTTGTCAGCAGGTTCAAGGCTGAACACCAGAGGACAACAGGGTTACTACAACCACTTTCGATTCCTGAGTGGAAGTGGGAGCACATCACTATGGACTTTGTTACGGGCTTTCCAAAGAGTCCAAGTGGAAGAGATGTTGTTTGGGTGATTGTGGATCGACTTACCAAGTCTACTCATTTCTTGTATTTTTGAGTTGGCCAGTCTACAGAAGCTTTGGCTGACTTATACATGAGACAGATTGTGAGATTATACGGCATTCCTGTGAGCATTGTGTCAGACAAGGATTCGTGTTTCATATCTCACTTTTGGAGGAGCATGCAGGAGAGTCTTGGGACTCATCTAAATTTTAGTACGTCTTATCATCTGTAGACATATAGGAAGTCAGAACGTACTATTCAGACCCTGGAGGATATATTGAGAGCATGCATGTTAGATTTTGGAGGAACATGGGAGGACCACCTTGTCACGCCCCAGTCCCAAAATACGTAGGACCAGGAATCCGTGCCATGCCAGCTACGCATTCGACCAGACTCTGGTCTGACTCGAATACGTATAAGCTGTAAAATATAAAGGGCACTAACTAGATATCCCATAAATATAAACCTCCATGTCTCAATCCACAATGTACAGAAGTATACAAGAAAGAGCTATATGTGTTAGAGTCGGCCGCCCAGTAACACACTAACTCGAATAGACTCGAGAAGAAGTATGAGTCTATAAAAACTAGGCTACAACAGCAGATGAATAATCAATGTACAATAACCATAATACCGGTAGATAAGATGTGAGTACCTGGTACCATGCTCGCAAGACATGCGACTCCAACGGCAACTCCCAATGCTCCGTAATCATCTATGCTGCAAAACTGGCAGGGAACCAGGTCCTCAGAGGGACGTAACAAGGTATAAAAATATAGCATGCCAAGTAAATAGAAAGTACAAGTGCAATGACAGGGTACTCTATCATAACCAAACAAGTGTGACACAGTTTAAAGACAATGTTCGACGCGTGGACTGTCCAAAATAAAACCGTAGCTCCGGACACGAAAATACACGGCACGTACCGTAGCTCCGGGCAAGGAGTTACATGGGTGGTACAACTACTCTAGATACAAGATCACTACAGAAATAGTATATATATATATATAAGCGCGTGCAGAGGAGCCCAAACGTCTAGTAACTGTCTTCCCCTTCCCAAGCGGTCAACGATGGTGCGCTGAACCTGAACCTCTATCTAACAGTCTCGACTCACGAAAGTAACTCAACAGATGCGACCCTAAGATCGTCCCAGTCTCTGGTCATGATGTCAGTATCAGGATACAGGAATCTAGCACGATCACAGTGTATGAGTGTGTCCTGGGGTGTCGATGTACTCAGGTACGTGCATCGAGGTACTACAAAGCATCTAACAATTATTCTAAGACGTTACGACGAACGTCAACACCCGGTTGTGATCTGGACGCGAGGTATCGAACGTCAACATAAATATATGCACAATGTACATAACGAAATAATAAATATTTGTAAACTAAAATACAGGATGGCAAGGTACACTTGCCTGCGTCCGGCTACTGATGACGAGGATCTGGTACAACGTCCAAGTCCGTGGGTCCCGTAGTACCTAGAGACGAGATAAAACTCAATCAATAAACTATCATATGGCAAACAAGGATGTGACACACGCTAAATATATGCTCAGACTCAGCCACTCTCACAGTGTCACGACGTTAGAGGGTTGACCAAGATTGACTAGGGGTACATCACATCCAATCAAATTAATCATCTGAACAATCTCATCAATCCAAACCTCAATCTTACTCTATTCATCACGATATTCCGTGGTTCAAAACACGATCCGATCCTCAGTTTTACCTCAGTGTTCACAGATGTTAACATGTACATTAACGTGCCTCAACTCAAATAAATAACTAATATTTATTAGAATTTCCATAGTAACCCTTGGGTTGATGTCACTCTACAATTTCATAATAATTAACCTGCTCCTCAATGACAATCAATGTTTTACTATCCTCAGCATCATTCCATAACAATTAAATTCGCTTATCAATGTTAATCAATTGTATATAATAAATAACTCCCAAAGTCTCGTATGATATTTTAACCCTCCACTCATTATATTTATTATTTCAATCACCAACGCAGATATTTCGTCACATCAAACCATAAAATCTATTGCATTCACATACCAACAATTTGCATGTGATAACCCCAAAATCTCCATTTAGCATTCAACCATTAGTTTACATTTATTAAGAATGTAATAACTCTAAAATCTCCATGGATTCAAAACCCTAAAGCTCAACATATATCATAAAACTCATGCATTCATAACCCTAAAATCTCAATAGCATATTTAACACAACTCTAAAACTAACTAAACTATATAACAATATAAAATAATACTAGACTAACGATAACAATATACACTATACAACATATAGAGAGGGGGAGTGTTCACCTTGGCAGCGGCATGGTGGCACGCCAGAGTGGTTGCCCGTAGGGAAAACGACAGCGAGGTGGGGGAGGTGTTGGTGACCGAGGCTGAGTGGTCGACGGCAGCTCACCGGAGTGAAGGTGATGGCTGAATGGTGGTTGAGGTGTTAGAGTTGATGGTGATGACGATGAGGAGACGATGCGGGTGGCCGTCTCTGGCCGGAGGATGGTCGACGGTACGTGGAGGAGCTCAGGGACGGTCGAGGGAGGTTGGCCGGAGTGAGGTCGTGGTGGTGAGGGACGTAGGGTGGCCGGCTCGTAGGGTGCAGCGCTGGTGGCGTGTGGTGGGGAAATCGCGGTGCGGGGACCTCGTCGGAGAAGATACAGACGAGGGTGGTGTGGGGAGTGGCTTGTGGTGATGTTCGCCGGAGTGGAGTGGTTTGACAGGAGGAGTCGGGTGGCTGCATTGCTCCGGTGAAGTGAGGCTCAGGATGGGGAGGAAGCTCGCCGGAGCTCGGGTGCCGACAGTGCACAGTCAAGTCGGGGGGTTGCTGCACAGGTCGGTCCGGCCGGAGTGGGGTGCTCGAACTGGCCGGAGCCGGAGGAGAGGCTGCTGCGTTGGCTCGAGCGGCTCCCGTCGGAGGGTGGTCTGCAAAGCTGGCCGGAGTGATGAAGGACTGTACAGCGATTGCTGTACGCCGCGGGGAAGGATCCGCCGGGGCAGTGGCGGAGCGGCGCTGCTCCGTCAGGCCGGGCTGGCTGCGAGAAGATGACCCGACGCTGGAGCAGTGGCTCGGTCAGCCGCCGGGGGTGGCCGCACAGCCGCTGCGGGGTCGAGCCGAAGCAGTCAGTGTCACGCCCCAATTTTGCCCAATCGATAATCGTCCCCCGGGCATGATGTCGTGCACGCGTAGGGCGCGCGTGCACAAGGCCTAAGCATAATGATGATCTTTAGAACATAAGCAACAGAGTACGCAAGTAAGATAACACACATTGAGGCATAGAAAAGTTTCCTTTTTATTGATAATGAACATCTTGTTTACAGACTCTTGACCCAAAACGAGAAGGATGCCACACGGGCTTACAACTTGGATACAAAATGAGATAGCGGATCCATACATTACATCCCTTACTTAAATTCAAAACACCAAAATACCTTGGGTGCGAGTCAGCACCATCGCCTTGTGGCTTCCAAAAGTGAGAGCGAGCTCCTTGCTACTATGTACTGGAGCTACCAAAAGTCACGACACGAATGCGTCTTGATTCAGGAAGAGGTTGGAGAAAACTTTAGCTCCTCACCGCGTCGTCTTGGCTCGGGGAACCTGCTGCAACGAGGGTCAGTACTTCGAAAAGTACCGGTGAGGGCGAGCTAACCCAACTTAACCAAAATCTACAACGAGTTCATATGAGCATGCAATATTTATTTCATGTGATCTATCTATCTTGCCTTAGTTAAGTTCTTCGCATAAGATAGAGTAAAATAACATAACCAAATGTGCCACCGCTCGGTGACTTTACCTGTACCGTCTGAGCCACCTGTACAAAACTTACCATGACCTTCCCTGCCACGAAGACATAGTTAGTCTATACAGTTTAAATATACATAAAAATCACTTGGTTGGACTTGGGATGGGTCGGCTGCCATTCCGCCTCGGGTAGCTAGCCCTTAGCGGACGCACGAACCCATCCAATGCTAGGACTATACTAGCAAATTGTTCTACCCGGGGCGAAGCGGTCCCAGTGCCCCGGCGACCGTTCGTAGAACGATATCCCTTGTATACAAGTTGTCCAAGACCAATATTCCACAACTAACTAAGTTATCATATGAACACATATTCAAGCATACAAATAAGTGAACATAGTGTATTTTCCATAGTCTAGGCTACTTGTGTAAAGATCGTGTTTTCCTTCCCATTTAGCACCATACCATGAAAGTTATAGATAAATGAATCTAACTACAACTGACACAATAAAAATGGTTATGTATATGATGGGCATGCACGTTACAGTGTGATCGTTCAGAACAATTCCATATGACAAGCATTATTAGTATTTCAAGCCTACTTCTTTTCTATTTTGACTCAGTCATATGTGTTTTAGTATCGTTTGATCGGGATGAACAATGAGTCAATCTATTTATAATGCAGACTTGGAAGAAGGGAGCTAATCGAAATAAAGCCACTCACAAGTTAGTGAAGTAGGAGAGAAAAGGAAGAGCTTTAAGACTCCGCACGAGCATCGTCTACCCGATCACCTGCACGCACCAACAGACGATCAATATCCCCTGCTTCGGTCTCCAAGGTTCGATACGAAATACGAAATCCTAAGAACGAAAGAAATAAAATCCATTAAAACCGTTCAAGAAAACGCAAGTCATAAAACCAACAAGAAAGCAACCAAGCGGCACGAAAACGGGCAAGAAAACCAACGCAACGGAAAGGCCCCTCTTGGCTCTGCCGCCGAGTCTTTCCTTGAGGCACAATCCGTTGAATATGGGACCTGATTCCGAAGAAACCAATCCATAAAGAGGAAAGGATCTTGATTCAATCTGTCCTGATTGGACGGTCTTAAGTATTTCTTGGCCGCACTCCCCGAATAGGGGGAACGGGGCATTACATCATAACCATCCAAAAGAAAGTTTTGTCCCAAAACTTAGGAATAGAACCTACCCCTAAGGAATAATGAGGGAAACCTTTCCCTCATATCAGATTCAATTTCCCACGTCGATTCTTCGACCGCGTGGTTCCGCCACTGAACGCGCACTAGCGATACTGCCCGATTCCGTAACTGCTTTTTCTTACGTTCCAGGATCTGTATGGGTTCTTCGGCGTACGACAAGTCCGCCTGTAGATCTAACTGACCCAAGTCTACCACATGGTTCGGATCGTGTACATACTTTCTTAGTTGAGACACATGAAAATATCGTGCACATCTGATAGGGCTGGCGGCAAAGCAATTTGATGAGCAACTGAAGTGACTCGTTTGAGAATTTCAAACGGGCCAACAAATCTTGGACTTAACTTCCCTTTTATCCCAAATCTCATCACACCATGCATGGAAGAGACCTTTAGGAACATATGGTCCCCCTCTAGGAATTCAAGAGGGCGGCGACGAATATCGGCATAGCTCTTTTGCCAACTTTGTGCTACTTTTAACCGTTGTCGAATTAGCCGCACCTTCTGTACTGTTTGTTCAACCAGTTCCGGCCCAAGGATTTGCCTCTCTCCAACTTTATCCCAGCAGATCGGTAACCTACACTTCCGCCCATACAGTGCCTCATACGGAGCCATCTGGATGCTAGACTGATAACTATTGTTGTAAGCAAATTCGGCTAGCGGCAGGTTGACGTCCCAACTTGACTTGGAGTCGATCACGCAGAGGCGTAGCATATCTTCTAGTACCTGATTCACCCGTCCTATCTGGCCATCAGTTTGAGGATGGTAGGCTGAGCTAAATTTTAACTTGGTCCCCATCGACGACTGAAGGCTTGTCGAAAAACCTGAGATGAACCGTCCGTCCCGATCTGATACTATGGAAACTGGCACTCCGTACAGCCGGACTATCTCGTCAAGGTAGGTCTGGGCAAGGCGATCGGCGCCCCAAGTACTTTTAATGTCAATAAAGTGTGCAGACTTGGTTAACCGGTCGACGATAACCCAGATTGCGTCGTTCCCCTGTTGCATCCTTGACAGACCAACAATAAAGTCCATGCTGATGTGCTCCCACTTCCATTCTGGGATAGCAAGATTTTGCATTTCTCCTCCCGGCCTCTGATGCTCTGCTTTCACCCTCTGACAGGTTATGCATTGCGACACAAAGAGTGCTACTTCTTTCTTCATGCCGTGCCACCAGAAGACAGTACGAAGGTTCTTATAAATTTTCGTGCTTCCGGGATGGATCGCATAGGCTGTATAATGTGCTTCGGTGAAGATTTCCTTTCTGAGTTCTGAATTATTGGGGACGCATAACCTTCCCTTCACTCGTAACACCCCATTCTCATCTACTGCAAAGTCTTTCGCCTTCCACGCTTGGACCTGCTCTCGCATTTTCTGGAGGAATGGATCATCTCTTTGAGTAGATGTGACTCTCTCTATCAGATTGGGTATAAATCGCATCTGAGCAACCCGCGCACCGCGATAACGAATTCTGAGTTCGATGCCCATCTCTTCTAATTTCCTTTGTAACCTACGATCGACGGACAGAGATCCTGCAAAGACCCGACTCAACGCATCCGCTACCACATTTCCCTTGCCAGGTGTGTAGTCTATCGTCAAGTCATAATCCTTTATCAATTCTAGCCAGCGCCGCTGTCGAAGGTTCAGATCTGCTTGGGTGAATAAGTACTTTAAACTTTTATGATCGGTATAGATTCGCAAGGCACCCCATAAAGGTAGTGTCGCCACAACTTTAACCCGAACACAATGGCTGCCAGTTCCAGATCATGTGTGAGATAATTCTTTTCATGCTTTTTCAGCTGTCTGGATGCATAGGCTATCACTCTGTTTTGCTGCATAAGTACACACCCTAAGCCCTGCCCTGAAGCGTCACTGATGATTTGGAATCCCGAAGTCTCGTCCGGTAGTGCAAGTAACGGGGCTGAGGTTAGGCGATGCTTTAACTCTCAAAATGCAGTTTCGTAGTCGGCGGACCACTCAAACGTGACTCCCTTCTGAGTGAGGCGAGTCAGAGGTGCGGCAAGTTTGGAAAAATCCTTTACGAACCGTCTGTAGTAGCCCGCTAACCCGAGAAAGCTTCGAATTTCACTAACGGATGCAGGTCTTTTCCACTCGACAATGGCCTCTACCTTCTTCGGATCGACTAAAATGCCTCCCGCAGAAATGATGTGCCCGAGGAAAGATACACTGCTCAGCAAAAATTCACACTTACTCAGTTTCGCATACAACTTGTTGTCTTGAAGGGTTTGTAGCATGGTCCGCAAGTGCTCTGCATGCTCCGCCCCATTCTTCGAATACACCAAGATATCATCAATAAATACTACTATAAATCGATCAAGGTACGGCTGGAACAATTGGTTCATCAAACCCATAAAGGCAGCAGGGGCATTCGTCAAACCGAACGACATTACCAAAAACTCATAGTGGCCGTAGCGAGTGAGAAAGGCTGACTTCGGCACGTCGTCTGGCTTAATTTTGAGCTGATGATAACCTGAACGGAGATCGATTTTTGAGAACACTGTTGCAGCTTGTAACTGATCAAAGAGATCATCTATCCTGGGAAGGGGATATTTGTTTCGAACAGTTTCCTTGTTTAATTCTCGATAGTCGATGCAGAGTCGCATCGAGCCATCCTTTTTCTTAACGAACAGTACCGGTGCACCCCATGGAGAAACACTAGGCCGGATATACCCACGATCAAGCAATTCCTGTAACTGAATTTTCAACTCTTTTAGTTCTACCGGTGCCATTCGATACGGATGTTTGGAAATGGGTTGGGTTCCTGGAAATGTGTCGATGGTGAACTCGTCTCTCGATCGGGCGACATACCGGGTAACTCGTCGGGGAACACATCAGGAAAATCTGCCACAACGGGAATGGACTCAACGTTTGCGCAATCTTGTCGAGTGTCTTGAATGGAAGCCAAGTACCCTATGTAGCCAGAGTGAATCATCCATCGAGCAGACATCGCTGATATCACCATGCAGGCATTCGACGCTTCTGACTGTGGACTGCACGAATAGCAAAATTCGATCTCGCCAGGAAGACGAAACACGACTTTCTTCTCTGCACAATCGATAGTAGCACAACAAGCGCCAAGCCAATCCATTCCCAGAATGATATCGTAGTCCCCTATGTCTAGAACTATCGCATCAAGTGACAATTTCCTCTCTCCGATACAAATAAAGCCATCACGACAAACTGAATCTGCAGGCAAGCTCGTGCCTGACGGTGTACTAAAGCTAAGCCTTAGGCCTGACGGGGTTTGAATGAATTTATGTTCTCTAACAAAGTTTATTGACACAAAACTATGTGTGGCACCAGAATCAAACAATACTCGAGCAGGTACATCATTGAAGAGTAATATACCTGACACCGTCGTGTTTGATGCGAGTGCCTCATCCCGAGTCAGGACATAGACTCGGCCTTGAGCGTTTTGTTGTATCGTCTGATTCGCTCGAAGTACTTGCCCCTGATCCTGAGGCGCACAATTTTGTTGTTGTTGCTGGTTAGGTCCACCTGCCCGACAGTTCGCTGTCATATGCCCCTGACGACCGTACTTAAAGCACGATTCGTTGAATACTCGACAGTTCCGAGCGATATGTCCAACACGATTGCATCGGTGACAAACAAGATCGCCACCTTAACCCTGATTTGCACCCTTGTTACCACCGTTATTGGAGCGCTTAGGCGCATTGTTACCCCCTGTGTTGCTAGGATGCTTGTGAATGAGATTTTGTACAGCGTCGGTACGAACTGGTGGGTACTATGATTCAAGGGATAGGGCATGGTTTAAGGATTCACGCATGGTGCGGTATTGCGAGACGACGACGTGAGCACGAATTGAAGGTCGCAGTCCTATCTCAAATCTTCGTGCACGTGTCTCTGCATCACTAATATGAGACTTAGCAAACTTAGCAAGTCTATTGAATTCTGAAGCGTACTACCGTACGGACATGTCTCCTTGCTGCAGATTGGTGAACTCGTCTTTCTTCTTGCGGCGGACGGCGGGTGGAAGATACTCCTCTCCGAAGGCCTTACGGAACACTGACCAAGAGATAATCGTTGTGCCACCTTCGCTCAATAAAGCTTGTTTGTGTACATCCCACCAGTCATGGGCATTTAAACAGAGCTGAAGTTGGGCGCAAGCGACTCTCCTGGTTTCGTCCATACGGAGCACTTCGAAGTGGTCTTCTAACTCCACCAGCCAATCCAACGTCACGGAAGGGTCTTCGGTACCCTTAAAGGTAGTATGGCACATTTTCTTAAATTCTGATATCTGTAGGATGGACCCCTTATCATCTGAAAGTGGAGGTTCCGGAGAGCCCTGCGGTCCCGAAATGTCAGCTACAACTGGCGCTGCCACGACGGCCGCGGATGCAGAATGATTGCTGGCGGCTAGCGTCATCATAATCGTTTGCAAGGTATCTATTTACTTCTGCTGCGTTTTGGCCTGAGTCCGTTGCGCCAGAAATTGTGCTTCTATTCGAGACTCAAATTGACTCTGTCTTCGGCTTGTCTCTGCTGTGTTTCCATCATACGCATCATTCGTTCGAACGGATCAACAGAGGGCGCGGCAGCCGGACTTCCTGAGCTGCCTGACGTACCAGAACTACTCCCTTGCACTTGCGCCACCATCTACGCCTGTGCACCCGGCTCAGAGGCCGTTCCTTCAAAGAAAAGTAACTTGTATCAGTCTCGAAGTATATTATGGACTCACTATATGGAACGCATCTCATTTTACACCAATTAATTTCAAGAGTTTACTCGAACGGGACATGGTCATCTCAGGAAAACTTTTTGACTCGAGATCAAAGGATCTGAAGCTATGCTCTGATACCACTATGTCACGCCCTGATTTTGCCCAATCGATAATCGTCCCCCGGGCGTGATGCCGTGCACGCGTAGGGCGCACGTGCACAAGGCCTAGGCATAATGATGATCTTTAGAATATAAGCAACAGAGTACGCAAGTAAGATAACACACATTGAGGCATAGAAAAGTTTTTTTTTTATTGATAATGAACATCTTGTTTGCAAACTCTTGACCCAAAACGAGAAGGATACCACATGGGCTTACAACTTGGATACAAAATGAGATAGCGGATCCATACATTACATCCCTTACTTAAATTCAAAACACCAAAACACCTTGGGTGCGAGTCAGCACCATCGCCTTGTGGCTTCCAAAAGTGAGAGCGAGCTCCTTGCTACTATGTACTGGAGCTACCAAAAGTCACGACACGAATGCGTCTTGATTCATGAAGAGGTTGGAGAAAACTTTAGCTCCTCGTCACGTCGCCTTGGCTCGGGGAACCTGCTGCAACGAGGGTCAGTACTTCGAAAAGTACCGGTGAGGGCGAGCTAACCCAACTGAACCAAAATCTACAACGAGTTCATAGGAGCATGCAACATTTATTTCATGTGATCTATCTATCTTGCCTTAGTTCAGTTTTTCGCATAAGATATAGTAAAATAACATAACCAAATGTGCCACCGCTCGGTGACTTTACCTGTACCGTCTGAGCCACCTGTACAAAACTTACCATGACCTTCCCTGCCACGAAGACATAGTTAGTCTACATAGTTTAAATATACATAACAATCACTTGGTAGGACTTGGGATGGGTCGGCTGCCATTCCGCCTCGGGTAGCTTGCCCTTAGCGGACGCACGGACCCATCCAATGCTAGGACTACACTAGCAAATTGTTCTACCCGGGGCGAAGCGGTCCCAGTGCCCCGGCGACCGTTCGTAAAACGATATCCCTTGTATACAAGTTGTCCAAGTCCAATATTCCACAACCAACTAAGTTATCATATGAACACATATTCAAGCATACAAACAAGTGAACATAGTGTGTTTTCTATAGTCTAGGCTACTTGTGTAAAGATCACATTTTCCTTCCCATTTAGCACCATACCATGAACAGTTATAGATAAATGAATCTAACTACAACTGACACAATAAAAATGGTTATGTATATGACGGGCATGCACGTTACAGTGTGATCGTTCAGAACAATTCCATATGACAAGCATTATTAGTATTTCAAGCCTACTTCTTTTCTATTTTGACTCAGTCATATGTGTTTTAGTATCGTTTGATCGGAATGAACAATGAGTCAATCTATTTAGAATGCAGACTTGGAAGAAGGGAGCTAATCGAAATAAAGCCACTCATAAGTTAGTGAAGTAGGAGAGAAAAGGAAGAGCTTTAAGACTCCGTACGAGCGTCGTCTACCCGATCACCTGCACGCACCAACAGACGATCAATATCCCCTGCTTCGGTCTCCAAGGTTCGATACGAAATACGAAATCCTAAGAACAAAAGCAATGAAATCCATTGAAACCGTTCAAGAAAATGCAAGTCATAAAACCAACAAGAAAGCAACCAAGTGGCACGAAAATGGGCAAGAAAACCAACGCAACAGAAAGGCCCCTCTTGGCTCTGCCGTCGAGTCTTTCCTTGAGCCACGATCTGTTGAATATGGGACCTGATTCCGAAGAAACCAATCCATAACGAGGAAAGGATCTTGATTTAATCTGTCCCGATTGGACGGTCTTAAGTATTTTTTGGCTGCGCTCCCCGAATAGGGTGAACGGGGCATTACATCATAACCATCCAAAAGAAAGTTTCGTCCCGAAACTTAGGAATAGAACCTACCCCTAAGGAATAATGAGGGAAACCTTTCCCACATATCAGATTTGATTTCCCACGTCGATTCTTCGACCGCGTGGTTGGGATGTGTGCATTGAAGAGGCATTTAATAGGGGAGGTGTTGTGAGAATGTGTGGTCAGGATTTGCCCATTAAAAATGGGTGGTGCTGATTACATATGAAGGAATAAACTCTTCATCCAAAATAAAAGGGGGAGGGAGGCTTGACTTGGTCAAAGGAGAGGGGGCTTATCCATTTGGCCTAGGCCAATGAGGTTAGGACACCTATTTTAATAAATTGCAACTAAGCCCCTTAAATTCAAAAAATTACACGAACACAAAAAATGACGCAAAAATTGTGGAGAAAATTGTGGTTGATGATTTGCATGGCGAGGGGGTGTTGGGGGTTTGGCACGGGTTTAATTTAATGGCCATCGGGATTAAATACGGATTAAAATAGGATTAGGCAAAATTGGTATCCCTGATTTAAATAGAATTAAAGTGTCCCGCACTTTTAAATTAAATAGGGGCACTTGGGGTCAAAATCCGGACATGACGCAAAGGTCAAAAATGGTAGGGGCTTGGAGTCAGTCTTGGACCCTTTAGTTGGTCCGGCTCAACGGGTTAAGTTGGTATCTCAATATTGAGGGTAACGCCACAGGTGTCCGACACAGAATTAAATATGGATTATGGTTTCGAAAATTTGTGCAATTAATTTAGAGCAGAACGAAAACTAATTTTGAGTGACGGAAAGTCCAGTGCCTAAATTGGCTGGTCAAGTCAGAAGTACAATAATCCGATGGAATTTATGGGCTGATATTGGGCCCCGAATAATTAAGCAATGATAGGGCGCGCCAAGAGTTTTAATTAAATAAATTAAAACAACAGACAAACTCAACTCTACTCTAAACCTCAATATCTGCTGCTACTCCAAAATTTTCCCAATCCAAACCTGACTATCTATAGAATTAATCGAGGGGGTTTACATTCTTCCCAACTTAGAAAAATTTTGTCTTCGAAATTAAAAGTAAAGCACGATAATAGCTAAGAGAATTTAAAAACAACTAGTATTCAAATGCCGTATGTAAAATTGTACCTTGCTCCTTAAATAAGTACGTGAATCGCTGCCGAATAGGATCATCGCGCTCCCAAGTAGACTCGCCTGGTGAATGGTGCTTCCATGCCACTCTGTCCAGTCGAATCATTTGCCCTCTCAAAGTCTTCTTGCTGCGATCGAGGGTCTCAACTAGCTATTCTACGTAAGACAGACTGGTCCCGACTGTAATCTTCGAATGATCAAGCACGTGGCTAGGGTCTGCCACGTATCTTCTCAACTGCGATACGTGAAATACGTCATGCACTCCTTCTAATAATGGAGACAATCCAAGACGGAAGCCACTTTGCCAACTCGTTCCTAAATATTAAAAGGTCCGATGTACCTTGGACTCAGCTTGCCTCTGCCTCCGAATCTGATGGTATCGCGGGTAGACGATATCCTCAAAAATACATGGTCACCTTCCTTGAACTCCAATGGTCTACGGTGTGCATCTGCCCAATATTTCCGTCTGTCCTGTGCTACACGCAGGCGGCTCTGAATCTGCTTGACCTTCTCCACTGTCTGTGTCACCAACTCTGGACCAAGCATCTGACGCTCTCCCACGTCACTCCAACATACTGGTGACCTATACTTCCTGCCGTACAGTGCCTCATATGGTGCCATATGTATGCTATCCTGGTAGCTGTTATTGTAGGGGAATTCCAACAAGTGTAGATGGTCCTCCTAAGATCCTCCAAAATTAATCATGCACGCTCTCAACATATCCTCTAATATATGTATCGTGCGCTCTGATTGGCCATCAATCTGTGGATGATATACAGTGCTAAATTTGAGACGAGTTCCTAGGCTCTCCTGCATACTCCGTCAAAAATGCGACATGAATCTGGAATCACGATCCGATACGATACTGACAGGCACTCCATCTAACCGTACTATTTGCCTCATATACATGTCAGCTAATATCTCTGTGGACAACCCAACTCTGAAGGGCAAGTAATGTGCAGACTTGGTGAGTCTGTCTATGACCACCCAAACTGTATCCTTCCTGCTTGGGCTTCGCAGAAATCCTGTGACGAAGTCCATGATAATGTGTTCCCACTTTCTCTGAGAAATGGGAAGCAGCTGCAATAGTCCTGCAGTTCTCTGTTATTCAGCCTTGTCTTGCTGACATACCAAGCATCTTGCCATGAATCTCGCAATCTCTCCTTTTATCCCATGTTACCAGTAATGTTGCCCCAAATCTCAGTACATCTTCGTACCCCTGGGATGAATAGAATAATCGAGCTATGAGCCTCGGTCATCAACTCTTGGCGTAGCTCGCCACTCGGAACGTATAGGCGATCTCCATACCTCAATATTCCGTCTCCATGAATCCTGAGTCCTGTTTGCATGTCGGCCTCTGTCCTTTCTTGCAATCGTCTAAATCTCGTATCTGTAGGCAAGGCTGCCTTGATCCTCTCAATCAATGTAGACTGAACCTCGAGACTGACCATCTGTCCATCCATGCCTGGCAATACAATCTCAATCCTGAGTTCCTGAAAATCCTTTAACAACTGGCGATGAGTCATAAAAATATGCCATAGGCTTCCTGCTCAAGGCATCTACTACTACATTCGCCTTGCCAGGGTAGTACTGCAACTCGATATCATAATCTGTCATCAACTCTAGCCAGTGCCTCTATCTTATGTTGATCTCTTTCTGCGTGTAGACATACTTCAGGCTTTTATGATCTGTGTGAACCTCAACACGCTTATCATAATAGACTATCTATTCTATTTGAACATAATTCATATTTGCTGAGCTTGGTATACAACCTCTCATTTCTCAGCGTCTCCAACACGATCCTGAGATATCTCTCGTGCTCCTCCTGGCTCTTGGAATAAACAAAGATGTCGTCGATAATTACCACTACGAACTTATCCAAGTACTGGTGGAAAATATTGTTCCTCAAACTCATAAATACTGCTAACACGTTGGTTAAGCCAAACGGCATGACTAGAGACTCATAGTATCCATACTTCGTCTGGAAAGTCGTCTTAGGAATGTCCTCTCCCCGTACCTAGATCTGGTGACAGCTGGATCTGAGATCGATCTTCAAAATACATATGCGCCACTTAGCTGATCCAAATAAATCTTCGATGCGCGATAAGGGTACTTGCTCTTTATCGCTACGGCATTTAATGCCCTACAATCGTTATGCAACGTATCATCCCGTCCTTCTTTGGTACAATAAGATGGTTGCTTTCCATGGAAAAATACTAGCCCGACTGAAACCCTTGTCTAAGAGATCCTCCACGATGGACCTTCAACTCAACCAACTCTATCGGTGCTAGTCTGAAGATGGGAAAATAACTGACTCGGCTCTTGGAGTCAACTCTATAGGAAAATCTATCTCTCTGTCATGTGGCCGGTCCGGAAGGTTCTCTAGAATCATATCCTGTAAACCCCCAGATTTTGCAAGAATATTAAACTTGGATTTTTTTCACAATTTTCTGGAATTTTCTGGGAATTTTCTGTAATTAAAATCAGGGTTCTAATTATTAAATGATTTTTAATTGATAATAACTAATATTAAAATATTATGAAAATAATATTTTTTGGGTGTAAAATGGAAAACTGGACTTAGGATAATTTTCTGGGATTTTATTGGGACTCAGACCTATTTTTTAAATGCCTAAAAACTATTTAAGGTAATTATTTAATTGATTTATTATTATTGTTATTATTATTATTTTTATTATTTCTGGCCCGTTCCCAGCCCGGCCCACTGGGCCTGACCCACGGCCCGCCAATCGGCCCAGCCCGCACTGCCATCCGGGTCGGGTCGGGTCTATCAAACCCGACTCGCCGCCCGCCCGCTGACCCGGTCACCGCAGCTCTCCCCACGACCTCCGCCCGGCGCCGCATTTTCCGCCGCCTCCGGCGGCCAGCCCCACGTTGACCCCATCTCCCGCTCCGCCCCGCCTTCCCCGCCACGTAGCCGAGCTCCTCAGCCCTTCCCGGCCGACCCAGCGCCTCCTATCCCCTATAAACCCCCCCCCCCGAGAACCCCCGGCCACCACGAACTCGCCTCCGCTCCGCCGCTCACCGCCACCCTCGCCTGACCCTCGCCACCGGCCGCCTCGCCCCAGCTTCGCACGTCCACCGCCTCTCCTCCTCCCCCAGCAGACCCTCCGGCTCCCCGACGATCGACAGCAGCGGCAGCAACACCCCCCTCGCCTGAGCCGCCCCCGGCCAGCCCGTCCTCCGCGCCGTCTCCGCCAGCCTCCGCCAGCGCCGTCACAGGCCTCCCCCACAGCGGCGCCGCCCTCCTCCGGCCGTGTCCAATCCCTAACCCTAATTTCCTAAATCCCCTTTGTATCCGACACGTGTCGGACACGTGTCGGACACGATTTTGCCCCGGTTTTTGGGTCCAGTTCAGGTGCGTGTATTTTCTTGCTCGTAGCTCGGATTTTGATTCCGTAAATTGCGTTGTGAAGCCTGTATGACCCTCTCGGTGCCCGGATAAACCGCTCGGGGCATCGCGTCCTGTGGTGATCGCACACCGCGATCTAAAAACAGAAAAAATATCGACCCGATTCAAACCGGAACTGGGTACGCCCCGCCAAACGGGACGACTTGGTCGCACGCGGTCTTCACAGATACGTGCGCAGCGTTGATACGGACGTGTGGGATTTCGCGGAAGTCGATTCGGGTGTGCGTGCACACCGGGATCAACGCGTATCCGCGGACACCGCCCCGTATTCGCCTTTTCTGTTTTACGCCCTAACTTCCTGTACACACGTCGGATCGAAACAAAACTTGTGCCATCGGACTCGTAGTGATACGCTGGTCCTGTGACCCAAGTTTGGTTCGATTCTGAGAACGTTGACGAAATCGCGTGTCGTGGGCCCCATAGGTCCCGCTCGACGGGCGATTTCGTGATCGGCTCATCGGAATTCAATTCTGGAAGTTCCGTTGGGTTCGTATCAGCGTTTCTGACCTGTGGACACTAAGTTTGGTGAATTTGGAGACCTTTGACCCTGACACATTTTTCGGTACAAAGTGGGCCCACATGCGGACCCCGTTTGACCCGAAATTGTCGTTTTTGCTCTTGTCTCCAAATTGGACTCAAGGACAGGCGTTTCTAGCTATTTGATATCTTCTGAGCATGATGGTAATATTTATTTCAGCATCCGGAGTCATTTCTGGAAATTTCCCGAGGATAAAACTGTAATTGGATCCAAACATCAGGCAAGTACCTGCACTTCAAGTTTATTCTTTATATTATGATAATTAATTCCTTGCTCTACTAGTACCATTGGATGTTTACACGTAGTGTTAGAATCTGGATTTCATGTCTTGAATATTGGATTTCATGTCTTGCTTTTCGTGTCGGGCGGGAGAATACTAGGAGGCATGTGGTTTACCCTTTCCCGTGTTATTGTGGATAGCTGTTGGTACACGAATGTCCATCAGCCGGATCTCGATTATATTGTTGATAGCCGTCTATGACGGCCGGATAGCCTTATAACCCCCTACATGCCAACTATGTATTCTAAATACACAAGTTCACACACATAGTTTCTTGTCTTGTTGCAGTTCCTGTTGTCTTGTTGCGGTTTCATTTACTTGTCTCATTTATTTCCTGTTTACTCATATTCCTGATTTACAGCAATTAACCCTTAGTTATTGTTACTTCTTGTTTATGCATATCTTCAACATGATACTTGTCAGTTCTTTTCTACTTGTCATAAATATTTAGTTTAATCTTGTTGTGCATTGTGTACTTTGCTCCTTTCCTGACTGAATCCGTTGATTTAGGCGATGATGAGGTTTATGCCCCCACCTATTTGGCCCCATTTGAGGTAGCAGGTGACACATATGAGGAGCCAGTTCCCACCCAGGAGGCTACTTTTGCAGAGTAGTTAGCAGTAGCTATTTATTTATGCTCTTTTATCTTAGTAATCAGGTTTGTCCCCGATTTTATTTCTGGATTCTGTATTAAACTTTTGATCTGTTGTCACATTTATTTCATTTGAAATCTCAGCATTCTTTCCTGTTATTATCTTTGCCTATTCCATTATTGGTGAATGAGCTAGATTAGTTAACTGTGGATATGATCTAGACAGCGTACTACCGCCGACACTGCGGCGTAGGCTGGACGTACCCACGCACTCGTGCCCGAATTTCCGGGTGCGGGTCGTGACACGTTTTTGTGGTGGCCCATGCAGGTCAACGACTAAATTGTTCGGTTTCAACTTAGGAACCGAACAGGCCTGCAATAAGATAAGGATAAGTTTAGGATCTCATCCACTTGCTTGAATCGTTCTTGACATCTATTTTGGATTTAAATTGATTCCTTGACTTGCATCCTGCCTTGATTCCTGTGCGCCTCTTATCGTTTATTTTGGATGCAGAGTAAAAGATCTATCAGCAAGCGACGAGGTTCCTACAAGATCACCACGAGATGCTCTACCAGCATGACCGTGGAGAACGCGCAGACTCTTGGAGTAGCTAATGCGCATAAGTGATTCGTAGATACCTTTTCTAGTATTGTTTAGCTCGTGCCTATTGGTTCGTGACCTCAGCCCCAACCTAGTAATTTTGAACTTGCTAATAACCTGATATGCTTTTATATTAGATTATAGAGTCTTTTGTTATTGTGCTTATTGTGTGCTGTTTGTGAACTTAAATAATTTGCACCTCCTTTCATCATCATCTAGCGCACTTAACTTTTGCTGTACCTGACTTATGCTGCTATTTTATAGCCTAGTTTTGCAAGCTTATTCCTTTATCAAGCTTGTTCACAACACATGTATTAGTGGATGCATACACTAATACTTTTCAGAATTAGTGTATTAAGGTCTAGCTAACCTTGGTGCGCTTGATTCGTCCTTCGAAATAAAACTTTACATGGATTGAGATATATAGTTGACTAGTATACTTGCCCCCTAAATATGTTCGAGCATATCGTATCAGTTACATAACTGTACTAATACGAGCATGCGAACAAGTGATTACCAGAATATAATTTCAATCCATAACCGCTTGACAATTCCCATTTGAATTCTTTAAACGCCTTGATCCCTATACTTCTGTCATATCACCTCATCCTTGAACTCTTTCTTATTGATCTTCGTCTTCCCTTATTTTGGAAAGACGGAATCTTGTGCTTGGTATAAGTTTGATATATAGATAGTACTAGGTATACCCCTCAGACCGGTCGAATTGATGATGACCCTTTATGATTAAGGGAATACCATAGGTGATGTGTTGGTGTTAAAGACTTAAGGATTCAATACCCTGATTAAATAAGTTGGGACATAGCTTTACTAGTTGTATAGTCTTAGAGGATAGATGGATAAATTCTCAGTTGTGTAGAGACCGTAATGTTCACTTGAGAGGAACCCTTTAGACTGTGAGATTGGATAGAGAGAACCCTACCATATTTTAATTTCGAGGACGAAATTTTATAAGTTGGGTAGATTGTAAACCCCCAGATTTTGCAAGAATATTAAACTTGGATTTTTTTCACAATTTTCTGGAATTTTCTGGGAATTTTCTGTAATTAAAATCAGGGTTCTAATTATTAAATAATTTTTAATTGATAATAACTAATATTTAAATATTATGAAAATAATATTTTTGGGTATAAAATGGAAAACTGGACTTAGGATAATTTTCTGGGATTTTATTGGGACTCAGACCTATTTTTTAAATGCCTAAAAACTATTTAAGGTAATTATTTAATTATTTAATTAATTTATTATTATTGTTATTATTATTATTTTTATTATTTCCGGCCCGTTCCCAGCCCGGCCCAATGGGCCTGACCTACGGCCCGCCAACCGGCCCAGCCCGCACTGCCATCCGGGTCGGGTCGGGTCGTTCAAACCCGACTCGCCGCCCGCCCGCTGACCCGGTCACCGCAGCTCTCCCCACGACCTCCGCCCGGCGCCGCATTTTCCGCCGCCTCCGGCGGCCAGCCCCACGTCGACCCCCTCTCCCTCTCCGCCCCGCCTTCCCCGCCACGTAGCCGAGCTCCTCCGCCCTTCCCGGCCGACCCAGCTCCTCCTATCCCCTATAAACCCCCCCCCCGAGAACCCCCGGCCACCACGAACTCGCCTCCGCTCCGCCGCTCACCGCCACCCTCGCCTGACCCTCGCCACCGGCCGCCTCGCCCCAGCTCCGCCCGTCCACCGCCTCTCCTCCTTCCCCAGCAGACCCTCCGGCTCCCCGACGATCGACAGCAGCGGCAGCAACACCCCCCTCGCCTGAGCCGCCCCCGGCCAGCCCGTCCTCCGCGCCGTCTTCGCCCGCCTCCGCCAGCGCCGTCTCAGGCCTCCCCCGCAGCGGCGCCGCCCTCCTCCGGCCGTGTCCAATCCCTAACCCTAATTTCCTAAATCCCCTTTGTATCCGACACGTGTCGGACACGATTTTGTCCCGGTTTTTGGGCCCAGTTCAGGTGCGTGTATTTTCTTGCTCGTAGCTCGGATTTTGATTCCGTAAATTGTGTTGCGAAGCCTGTATGACCCTCTCGGTGCCCGGAAAAACCGCTCGGGGCATCGCGTCCTGTGGTGATCGCACACCGCGATCCAAAAATAGGAAAAACATCGACCCGATTCACACCGGAACTGGGTACGCCCTGCCAAACGGGACGACTTGGTCGCGCGCGGTCTTCACAGATACGTGCGCAGCGTTGATACGGACGTGTAGGATTTCACGGAAGTCGATTCGGGTATGCGTGCACACCGGGATCAACGCGTATCCGTGGACACCGTCCCGTATTCGCCTTTTCTGTTTCACATCCTAACTTCCTGTACACACGTCGGATCGAAACAAAACTTGCGCCATCAGATTCGTAGCGATACGCTGGTCCTGTGACCCAAGTTTGGTTCGATTCTGAGAACGTTGACGAAATCGCGTGTCGTGGGCCCCACAGGTCCCGCTCGACGGGCGATTTCGTGATCGGCTCATCGGAATTCAATTCTGGAAGTTCCGTTGGGTTCGTATCAGCGTTTCTGACCTGTGGACACTAAGTTTGGTGAATTTGGAGACCTTTGACCCTGACACATTTTTTGGTGCAAAGCGGGCCCACATGCGGACCCCGTTTGACCCGAAATTGTCGTTTTTGCTCTTGTCTCCAAATTGGACTCAAGGACAGGCGTTTCTAGCTATTTGATATCTTCTGAGCATGATGGTAATATTTATTTCAGCATCCGGAGTCATTTCTGGAAATTTCCCTAGGATAAAACTGTAATTGGATCCAAACATCAGGCAAGTACCTGCACTTCAAGTTTATTCTTTATATTATGATAATTAATTTCTTGCTCTACTAGTACCATTGGATGTTTACATGTAGTGTTAGAATCTGGATTTCATGTCTTGAATATTGGATTTCATGTCTTGCTTTTCGTGTCGGGCGGGAGAATACTAGGAGGCATGTGGTTTACCCTTCCCCGTGTTATTGTGGATAGCTGTTGGTACACGACTGTCCATCAGCCGGATCTCGATTATATTGTTGATAGCCGTCTATGACGGCCGGATAGCCTTATAATCCCCTACATGCCAACTATGTATTCTAAATACACAAGTTCACACACATAGTTTCTTGTCTTGTTGCAGTTCCTGTTGTCTTGTTGCGGTTTCATTTACTTGTATCATTTATTTCCTGTTTACTCATATTCCTTATTTATAGCAATTAACCCTTAGTTATTGTTACTTCTTGTTTATGCATATCTTCAACATGATACTTGTCAGTTCTTTTCTACTTGTCATAAATATTTAGTTTAATCTTGTTGTGCATTGTGTAGTTTGCTCCTTTCCTGACTGGATCCGTTGATTTAGGCGATGATGAGGTTTATGCCCCCACCTATTTGGCCCCATTTGAGGTAGCAGGTGACACATATGAGGAGCCAGTTCCCACCCAGGAGGTTACTTCTGCAGAGTAGTTAGCAGTAGCTATTTATTTATGCTCTTTTTTCTTAGTAATCGGGTTTGTCCCCGATTTCATTTCTGGATTCTGTATTAAACTTTTGATCTGTTGTCACATTTATTTCATTTGAAATCTCAGCATTCTTTCCTGTTATTATCTTTGCCTATTCCATTATTGGTGAATGAGCTAGATTAGTTAACTGTGGATATGATCTAGACAGCGTACTACCGTCGACACTGCGGCGTAGGCTGGACGTACCCACGCACTCGTGCCCGAATTTTCGGGTGCGGGTCGTGACATATCCTCAAACTCTGCTATAATGCGGGGGTACACTGGTTCACTCCTGAAATGTGTGCCTCTAAGGTAGATGGGCACCATACTCCCGGGCTCCCTGAAGAAACTCAACTCAGGGTAACCTGGTGGTCTAAAAATATAATGCACTACGTCGACAATCTAGTGTCGCGTGGTATTGGCTCAATCAACTCATGTTAGGACGGTGTCATCGTCTAGACTTAACCTCAAAATAAATTCTCCTATTCTGTTTACCACACTAATCCTCCAAAAGAAAAATTCCTTCTTGCCTAATGTATAATTTCTTTTCTCCTCAAGGTCTTCCTTAAAATTGTATTCCTCGAATTTCTTCTTTTCGTTAGTTATCTCTCTAAATCACATAGTACAATAATGGTATCACTCAAGCACATACTAGAATTCCTGGAATCAGATCATTATTTTCCAAGTGAGAGCCTAAAATTTTATCTTCTCTAGTCCATAATATCATTCCTGGTATTGCTATCATGTACAACCACTAGTTTTCATCATCAGGCTATGCATTTCCATAAATTATCCTAGGTCATGATCAACAATCCTTCCAGCTCTCAGTACTTCCAAGATCACTGCTACCTCAAGCACGGGTAGGGTACTACTGGGTCCAACTCTCTTGCCAACCTTTCATACAAGTTCTAGAATCCAAAGAACCCATCAATCTATCCTGATAAGGTAACAATCTCCTCAGAGAAAGGTATACGAATTTTGTCTTCTGTCGTCTGGTCTTCGATCTTCTTCTGGAGGGAAATCATCAGTCTCAAGCATTCGTCTTCCCGAACAATAGGGGACGAGAAACAAGGATAGCGATATCGACGAAGATTGAACGAATGCAAATTAGAAGTCCAAGGGCGATAATCGCATACAAAGAGTTTTTGAAATCGATTATGGATTGAGATCCTATTCAACAATCATAACATCTATTCCTAATTTGCAGGCTCGCTTGGCACAGTCAGGTGACCAAGACGATTTAAATCGGACCTGCATGGGCCACCACAAAAATATGTCACGCCCCAGTCCCAAAATACGTAGGACCAGGAATCCGTGACACGCCAGCTACGCATTCGACCAGACTCTGGTCTGACTCGAATACGTATAAGCTATAAAATATAAAGGGCACTAACTAGATATCCCATAAATGTAAACCTCTATGTCTCAATCCACAATGCACAGAAGTATACATAAAAGAGCTATATGTGTTAGAGTCGGCCGCCCAGTAACACACTAACTCGAATAGACTCGAGAAGAAGTATGAGTCTATAAAAACTAGGCTACAACAGCAGATGAATAATCAATGTACAATAACCATAATACCGGTAGATAAGATGTGAGTACCTGGTACCATGCTCGCAAGACATACGACTCCAACAATAACTCCCAATGCTCCATAATCATCTATGCTGCAAAACTGGCAGGGAACCAGGTCCTCAGAGGGACGTAACATGGTACAAAAATACCGCATGCCAAGTAAACAGAAAGTACAAGTGCAACGACAGGGTACTATATCATAACCAAACAAGTGTGACACAGTTTAAAGACAATGTTCGACGCGTGGGCTATCCAAAATAAAACCGTAGCTCCGGACATGGAAACACACGGCACGTACCGCAGCTCCGGGCAAGGAGTTACACGGGTGGTACAACTACTCTAGATACAGGATCACTACAGAAATAGTGTATATATATATATATAAGCGCGTACAGAGGAGCCCAAACGTCTAGTAACTGTCTTCCCCTTCCCAAGCGGTCAACGATGGTGCACTGAACCTGAACCTCTATCTAACAGTCTCGACTCACGAAAGTAACTCAACAGACGCGACCCTAAGGTCGTCCCAGTCTCTGGTCATGATGTCAGTATCAGGATACATGAATCTGGCACGATCACAGTGTATGAGTGTGTCCTGGGGTGTTGATGTACTCAGGTACATGCATCGAGGTACTACAAAGCATCTAACAATGATTCTAAGACGTTACGACGAACGTCAGCACCCGGTTGTGATCCGGACGCGAGGTATCGAACGTCAACATAAATACGTGCACAATGTACATAACGAAATAATAAATATCTGTAAACTAAAATACAGGATGGCAAGGTACACTTGCCTGCGTCCGGCTGTTGATGACGAGGATCCGGTACAATGTCCAAGTTCGCGGGTCCCGTAGTACCTAGAGACGAGATACAAACTCAATCAATAAACTATCATGTGGCAAACAGGGATGTGACACACGTCTAAACATATGCTCAGACTCAGCTACTCTCACAGTGTCACGACGCTAGAGGGTTGACCAAGGTTGACTAGGGGTACGTCACATCCAATCAAATTAATCATCTGAACAATCTCATCAATCCAAACCTCAATCTTACTCTATTCATCACGATATTCCGTGGTTCAAAACATGATCCGATCCTCAGTTTCACCTCAGTGTTCACAGATGTTAACATGCACATTGACGTGCCTCAACTCAAATAAATAACTAATATTTATTAGACTTTCCATAGTAACCCATGGGTTGATGTCACTCTACAATTTCATAATAATTAACCTGCTCCTCAATGACAATCAATGTTTTACTATCCTCAGCATCATTCCATAACAATTAAATTCGCTTATCAACGTTAATCAATTGTATATAATAAATAACTCCTAAAGTCTCATATGATATTTTAACCCTCCACTCATTATATTTATTATTTCAATCACCAACGCGGATATTTCGTCACATCAAACCATAAAATCCATTGCATTCACATACCAATAATTTGCATGTGATAACCCCAAAATCTCTATTTAGCATTCAACCGTTAGTTTGCATTTATTAAGAATGTAATAACTCTAAAATCTCCATGGATTCAAAACCCTAAAGCTCAACATATATCATAAAACTCATGCATTCATAACCTTAAAAATCTCAAAATCATATTTAACACAACTCTAAAACTAACTAAACTATATAACAATATAAAATAATACTAGACTAACCATAACAATACACAATATACAACATGTAGAGAGGGGGAGTGTTCACCTTGGCAGCGGCACGGTGGCACGCCGGAGTGGTTGCCCGTAGGGAAAATGACAGCGAGGTGGGGGAGGTATTGGTGACCGAGGCTGAGTGGTCGACGGCAGCTAGCCGGAGTGAAGGTGATGGCTGGATGGTGGTTGAGGAGTTGGAGTTGATGGTGATGACGATGAGGAGACGATGCGGGTGGCCGTCTCTGGCCGGAGGATGGTCGGCAGTACGTGGAGGAGCTCAGGGACGGTCGAGGGAGGTTGGCCGGAGTGAGGTCGTTGTGGTGAGGGACGTAGGGTGGCCGGCTCGTAGGGTGCAGCGCTGGTGGCGTGTGGTGGGGAAGTCGCGGTGCGGGGACCTCGTCGGAGAAGATGCAGACGAGGGTGGTGTGGGGAGTGGCTTGTGGCGATGTTCGCCGGAGTAGAGTGGTTGGACATGAGGAGTCGGGTGGCTGCATTGCTCCGGTGAAGTGAGGCTCGGGATAGGGAGGAAGCTCGCCGGAGCTCGGGTGTCGACAGTGCACAGTCGAGTCAGGGGGTTGCTGCACAGGCCGGGCCGGCCGGAGTGGGGTGCTCGAACTGGCCGGAGCCGGAGGGGAGGCTGCTGCGTTGGCTCGAGCGGCTCGCGTCGGAGGGTGGTCTGCATAGCTGGCCGGAGTGATAAAGGACTGTACAGCGGTTGCTGTACGCCACGGGGTGGGATCCGTCGGGGCAATGGCAGAGCGGCGTTGCTCTGTCAGGCCGGGCTGGCTGCGAGAAGACGACCCGAAGCTGGAGCAGTGGCTCGCTCAGCCGTCGGGGGTGGCCGCACAGCCGCTGCGGGGTCGAGCCAAAGCAGTCGACCGGGGGTGTTCCTCTCCAAGAAGAAAGGAATGAGAAGAAGAAAGGAAGGAGGAGAAGAAATGAAAGAGGAGAAGAAATAAAGAAGGAGAAGAAATTCGGCTGGGAATGGAAGAGGGAGGAGAGAGAGAGAGAGAGAGAGAGGGGGGGTTTTCCCAAATGTAGGGATTAGGGCCTGCTTGGGATGTGTGCATTGAAGAGGCATTTAATAGGGGAGGTGTTGGGAGAATGTGTGGTCAGGATTTGCCCATTAAAAATGGGTGGTGCTGATTACATATGAAGGAATAAACTCTTCATCCAAAATAAAAGGGGGAGGGAGGCTTGACTTGGTCAAAGGAGAGGGGGCTTCTCCATTTGGCCTAGGCCAATGAGGTTTGGACACCTATTTTAATAAATTGCAACTAAGCCCCTTAAATTCGGGAAATTGCACGAACACATAAAATGACGCAAAAATTGTGGTAAAAATTACGGTTGATGATTTGCTTGGCGAGGGGGTGTTGGGGGTTTGGCACGGGTTTAATTTAATGGCCATCAGGATTAATTACGGATTAAAATAGGATTATGCAAAATTGGTATCCCTGATTTAAATAGAATTAAAGTGTCCCGCGCTTTTAAATTAAATGGGGGCACTTGGGATCAAAATCCGGACATGACGTAAAGGTCAAAAATGGTGGGGGCTTGGAGTCAGTCTTGGACCCTTTAGTTGGTCCGGCTCAATGGGTTAAGTTGGTATCTCAAAATTGAGGGTAACGCCACAGGTGTCCGATACAGAATTAAATATGGATTATGGTTTCAAAAATTTGTGCAATTAATTTAGAGCACAACGAAAACTGATTTTAAGTGAGGGAAAGTCCAGTGCCTAAATTGGTGGGTCAAGTCAGAAGTACAATAATCCAATGGAATTTATGGGCTGATATTGGGCTCTGAATAATTAAGCAATGATAGGGCGCGCCAAGGATTTTAATTAAATAAATTAAAATAATAGACAAACTTAATTCTACTCTAG
Organism: Iris macrosiphon; assembly: GCA_036927795.1. Taxonomy (NCBI): domain Eukaryota; kingdom Viridiplantae; phylum Streptophyta; class Magnoliopsida; order Asparagales; family Iridaceae; genus Iris; species Iris macrosiphon. The sequence continues at coordinate 112,244,330 of JAYESA010000006.1, read as the reverse complement.
ACCTCAACATCTGCTGCTACTCCAAAATTATCCCAATCCAAACCTGACTATCTATAGAATTAATCGAGGGGGTTTACACACCTACATCTTATGGAGTTTTCCTACAACAATAGCTATCAAGCGAGCATCCAAATGGATTTGTTTGAAGCTTTGTATGAAAGAAAGTATAGGTCTCCCATGTGTTGGAGTGACGTAGAAGAACGTCAGATCTTAGGGCTAGAGTTGGTTATCAGCACTGTGAAGAAGGTAAAGAGGATACAAGAGCCCTTGCGAGCAGCACAAGACAGACAGAAGCAGTGGACAAATCTTTATCGTCGTCCTGTGGAGTTCAAGAAAGGCGATCATGTCTTCTTGAGGACATCGCTAACTAGAGACACTATTTACTTCGGGGGACGCAATAAGTTGAGTCCAAGGTACATTGGACCATTTGACGTATTAGAGTGAGTTGGGAAAGTTGCGTATCGACTGGCACTTCCACCTTCACTTGAGGGAGTACATAATGTATTCCATGTGTCGCAACTAAGGCGATATATGGCATATAGTAGTCTTGTTCTCGATCACTCCGAGATCACCATTGGGTCGAGCTTATCATACCAAGTAACCCATAGAGATTCTTGATCGTCGAGAGAAGGTGTTGAGGAATTAATATATTCCTTTGGTTCATGTGGCATGGAGACATCACTTACCAGGAGAATCAACTTGGGAATGCGATGATGATATGCGCAAACACTTTCAGTATCTATTCAAAGATCAAGGTATGATTTACTTTGTTCTTTTCTACAACATTGCATTCTCGTTTTCTTATCGTTCTTTAGCTTAATTTCGAGGACAAAATTCTTGTAAGTTGGGTAGGATATAAAATCCCTCAAATTTGGAAATTAAATAAATAAACAATAAATAAATAAATAATAGTAATAAAAAGAATAACAAAATAGTTTTTTTCTAAGAATTTTGTAGATTTTATGCAATTTTCTAGGATTTTATTAGATTAAAATAAGATATTATTACTATATAATGAATATTAATATTATTAATTCCTAAATAATAAAACCTTAATCATAAACCTAACTCTAAACCTAAGCCTACCCACCAGCGCGACCCAGTTTCCCCCGATCGACCCTTCAGTCAACCCTTCCATTCCCGAACTTACCCTATATATATACGCTTCTCACATAAACCCTAACCCTAAAAAATTTCTTTCACGAGCCAACCCTAGCTGACCCCTGACTTCTAGTGACCCTATCCCAACCCTAGCGCTGCCTGACAACTACCGACATCGGCCGTCCGACCGTCGCGACTTCGCTGACCCAGGCGAACCCGACAGTACAATAACTCGAGGTACTCCTCTTTTTCGTTAGTGTTCTCCCAATCTACTCGACGGAATTTCGATCTATAAAATTCTATGCATAGACCACTTGACCTATTTTATGATTATGTAATCCTTGATAAGAAATTATGTTTAAATCGACATGAAAAATTTGATGGAAATCTCGAAAAACTCACGATTTCAATGTATATATCATGACAGTTTTCTTAGATCGAACCCATGTTTTGGAAGGTGAATAAATACCAAAATATTAGGTAAGATGAAAAATCACTTAAACAACCATGATGACAACATAATTAGGATCGAAATGACCTATTGTTTGCATATATTTGATCAATAATTCTTTGCTAAATTGTTCGTTAAAAATCATGGAAAATAGCCTTCAAAAACATAGAAAACTTGCGATACGGAGTGCGTCCTGACAAATTGGACCACTACGTCAAGTACCAGTTGCACCAAAAGGCTCGTATGGTATTTCCTGATATTCGGGCTTGTACGAAAATTGATTCGGACGTGTGTGCACGTCGGAATCAACCCGTATCCATAAAAGTCCCCTATTATCAGTGTTTTACAAATTTCTTCATTATTTGATGAACGCTTGTCGAAATGCAATAAAACTTGCGCCATTGGATCCGTGGAATCACGCTAGTCCTGTGACCCAAGTTTCACTCGATTCCGAGACAGTTGATCGAGCCTCCTATTCGTAGGTCCCACGGTTTGACTTGACGGACGAACCTGCGATCGGCTGACCGAAATCCAAAATTGGACATATCGTTGAGGTTGTATCGTTGTTTAGGATTTCGGTACAAAGTGGGCCACCTATGGACCCCACTTTGACCCAAAATTATCTTTTTGCCCTTGTGTCCAAATTGGACGAAAGGGTAGAGTTTTCTTACTATTTTGCTGATTTCGAAGATGTTGGTGATGCTTATTTCAGTATCCGGAAACATTCATTCGGAGGCCATAGTTTTTGATTCTTTATGCTTGACGTTTAGACGCCTACACTTTACATATTGCTTGCCAGAAAAGTATATCTTGCCATAGTACTATTTAGTTACATTCTTTTGCTGCATATTTATTTTCTGTCATTTATTTCTATTTATTTTGCTATATAAACTTGCACATCCAAGAAAGATTTGGGTGCAACAACGGTTGTGTCATCTTTTATCTTTTATTTATATTATGCATATTGACCTAGATTTAAGAGACCACCCCATGATTTGATGTATCATTATGTTTCATTTGGCCATGACATATTTGTTACAAGAGTTATGAGTCTCATGTAGGACACAGACTTGTATATTAGGCTGGCCACCTGTACGTAATGGTCGTGCGGCGGATAAAGAATAACTACTAATAGAATTATCATGTTTAGCACACTTAGAAGTTACTAGAGGTGTCGCGTGTTATGGATGCGCTACGTTAGTAGCATTGGGTGGAAAGAACAATGAGTAAGCGTATGTGACTCTTTTACACTTTTTCTTATTCACCCGTACGCTCCGCTGGAGATACGAGGTTTATGACCGTATATTTACCTGGCAACCTCTAACGTCCGTGACGTTATGCATGTGGCCCCTAGATCTCCAAGAGAACTATGCCTATCCCATTATTTTTAACCAGATAGTCCATACGCGAAAAAGATATTCTTAAACTGCATATCACATAGACTAGTTAGGCGACAATGTTGGATGTTTACTTTTCGTACATTATTGGCATACTTTTATGTATCTTGTTATGTCCCTCTGGGGACCTGGTCCCTTTTCATGTATAGACAAGCAGGATTATCCGCAGGAGTACGAACCCGGGCCTGACGCATTGTAAGGCCCAAGTCCCAAAATACATAGGACTAGGAATACGTAACATGCCAGCTACGCATTCTACCAGACTCTGGTCCGACTCGAATACGTATAAGCTGTATTATAATGGTCTCTATCTAAATAATCAAGTGAATATAAATATCAATGCCTCAATCCACAATGAACATAATACACAAGAATGAGCTACATGTGCTAAAGTCGGCCGCCCAGTAACACATAAACTCGAATAGACTCGAGAAAGAAATACAAGTCTATAAAACTAGGCTACATTAACAGATGAATAAACAATATGAATAAATAACCATAACTCCGGTAGAAATGATATAAGTACCTGGTACCAATGCCTACAAGACAAGTAACTACATCAGCAACTCCAAAGGCTCCATAACCGTCTATGCTGCAAAAACTAGCAGGACACCAGGTCCTCAGAGAGACGTAACAAGGTACAAGAAATAGCATGCCAAAAGTAAAAAAGTATAATGCCACATACTCAAGGGTAAACTACTATAACTATCTAAGTGAAATGCAAGTGAGAGCATCACTAGTACTCAGGCTAAAACCACTACAAGCTTTGTGTCGGGGAGCCGGTAGCAGTAATATCACGTAATAGGCCAAGGTCTGGAACAGAGACTAAAGCACCTCAATAATAAAGTATATATATGTAATCAGCATGTAGCCTGTGTGTCTCTCCATAAGTCCAATTTGGAATCAGCATGTAGCCTGAGTATATATATATATGTAATCAGCATGTAGCAGTAATATCACATAATGGGCCACATGTTGAAACAAACATCACCATTGTTTTCCGAATATTTGAAATAGCTAGGATTAATAACCCATAAGTCCAATTTGGATACAGGGGCAAAATTGACAGTTTTGGGTCAAAGCGGGGTCCATATGTGGCCCACTTTGCACCGTAAAACGTATTGAAGACAAAGTTCTCCAAATTCGTCCAACTTAGTGTCTACGAGTCCTGAACGATAGCACAAACTCAACGAAATATCCAGAACTGGATTTCGATGAGCCGATCACGAAATCGTCCGTCATGTGGAACCGTGGGGCCCACGAAACAATATTTCGTCAACGTTCTCAGAATTGAACCAAACTTGGGCCACAAGACCAACGTAACGCTGTGAATCCAATGACGTAAGTTTCGTTGCGAAACGACAAGCACACGTGAAGTTACGGTGAGTGTCAGAACAGGCTGATACGGTATTTTTCGACGGATAAGCGTTGATTCCGGTGTGCACGCACATCCAAATCAAGTTCTTAAAAATCCTACAATTCTGCATTGATGATACGCGCCTTTCGATGCAACTCGTACATGACGAAGTCACCTCGTTTGGCAGAACATACCCCGTATAGCGAGATTTTGGGTGTTTAAAAATAAGTTTTTGGTTGTTTTGGAACAAGAATAATTTAACCTTTATAGCAAACTAATAAAAACTAAAAGAACAGTAAAAATATTGGTTATATTGTGAAGTTCTTTTAATTATATTTTGAAAATAATTAACGAGATGGTAGAAAATTGGGCATGAACAGGGGTACTTGGTCTGAATTTCTGAACTATTTTCGAACAGTTTTTCAGCCAACTTCCGGTCGAATTTTTGATCAAATCGGAGTGCCTAATTCGTTCCACTTGAAGGAAATCCTAGAGGGTTAGGTTGTGAACATACCAGCGAAGATGGGATACAAATCGGACGAGCGAGGAGGGCGAATGCTGCACACAAAGGAGGGGCCGCACAACTGTGCTCTGTACGCGGGAGGGGGGGATCGACGGCGACGCTGCGGTGCGGTGGCGCGGCGGTACGTGCGGCGGGGTTACGAGCGGTCGTCGGGGTGAAGGCGTGGGTGATGGTAGAGGTGGTGTGGGATTAGGGTTAGGGTTTTGGTTTACACATATATATACATATATGAGAGAGAGGTTGGGGGTTCCTGTACATGCGGGGGGGGGGGAGTTAGTTTGTTGTGTATGGGTAGGTTTTAGGATTTGGGTTCGGGTTAGTGGGTTTCGGGTTATGGGTTTGGATTTTGGGTTTAGGGTTTAATTCTATTAATTAATATATATATATATATATATATATATGGCCACTAAAAATAGTTTTAGACCTCAATAAATTCCAAAAAATTATTCAATACACTAATAATAGTTGTACACCCAAAAATATTTTTTTTTGCATAATATTAATAATTAATTAAATACACATAATTATAAATTTATGAATATTATATATTATAATTAGCTAAAAATAAATAAAAAAATTTCCTTAATCATAAAAATTTTAGAATACCAAAAATATTACATTCTACAAAAATCGGGGTGCTTACAATCTACCCAACTTATAAATATTTTGTCCTCGAAATTAAAAATAAACATAGTAGAAAATATTTTAGTTAAGCAAGGTTGCACTAAAGATGGGGACGCAGTTACCAAATGGAGTCCTAGTTTGACGTCGCATTCTAAGAATAAGGGTACGCTTAATCAAGGCTCTACCCAACTTATAAGAATGAAGTTGGCCGCAGGAACTATAGTCATGATCATATTTCTAAGGATTTTTAGTAAGTCTAACTTTAAGGAGGAATTCGCGATGGTAAGAATTTTGTGACCGTTGTCACAGCCTATCAAAGAAAATCTATGTACTACCATGGCGTTAATGAGTCAATAACTCTATAAAAAAAGTTTTACCAGTTCTCCTTGCTTCTAATTAGGTCATAAGTCTATAAGGCAATAGGAATTACCATAGCCAAATACATCTAGGGTGAGATGGTACCGAGAAGTTGTTCATTGCATATCATGGATTCCGATGAATGGTTCAGCAATAAGCGTCAAAAGGTAATATAACTCATCAAGGTATTTTGTATTGTGTAAAGAGTACAAGGGGTTCAATTTAATACAACACAAGTGTCATAGACGTAGGTTGGCATGAATGGGATACGAGTATATCAGTGGTTGGGATATTTGGGTTGCCTATGTATAATTTAATTCAATTGCAACAGAGTTGGATATAGGGTTTAGAAGGAGATATGCCACGAATGTTGGAGGGTCTATATGGAGCATGGGTGTGTATATTTGGAAGTAACAGTTGTGTCATCAGTGAGTAGGTTCCATTTAGGCTCATGAATGTCAAGGTTGCCGGAAGAATTGAGTCGATGTTGAGTGTTAAAATCAACCGCAATAGAAAAGGATATCTATGTGTCATGTGTGTACAATTGCGTCGCGAATATCGTACGACTAAAACAAAACATGGAAAGGCCTGTTTGTGAGTGATAGTCATGTCATAGGTGTAGAGTGACTAGTCTAGGTTATAAGGATGGAAGTTATTGAAAAGGAAATGATAGTGTTGTGCTCCAAATATCCGAGCCACAACAAAGGGTATCAAGGATACAAAAATTAAATAGGTAATTTAATCCGTTTGAGATTAACCTAATTAACACCAAAATAAATTCAAATTTACCCTAGATTTTTAGAAATAATCCTACAATAAAACCAGGGGCTGCGATGTACCCAACTTATAAAAATTAAGTTGGTATCCAAAACTAAGGTCTGGTCCTGCTAACAAGATTTCTAGAAGGGCTTATTTTCTAAATAAGCATACAAGAATTCTAGGATTTACTAGCCGTAATCAAGGATTTTCTAAAGGAACCTAGAAACTATCAGGGTGCTATTGATCAACAACCTTATAAGAGAAATTACTATCCATCTACTACTGATCTTGTATAGGTCAAGCTTCTTCAAGGCAGAAGAAATGACTGAGTCAGATCTAACTAAGTCAAGGTGGTAGAGAGGCTTCGATCATTGATTGTCATTGATGACGAAGAGACCAAAATTCAGGCCACGACAAAAAGAATTTTTGATAAGTCTACATGGTTGAATAAGGCACGATTAGGCAGGTATTTGGAGAATCGAGTCATGGTGACTAAATCAAGGGGATTATAGTAGAAAAGAACTAATACCTATGGTGATATGGATATTAACAAAAGGAGTGGTACCAACTAAGGGATTGATTTTATAATTAAGGCACAACTAGGAAAGAGGAAGGATCTAGTCATTGTTATAATTAGAAAGATCGTTGTTGCAAAAAGCACGAGGCCATATATGCAACACAAGATAAGAATTTGATAGGAAGGATAGGAATTCATGCGAGGGGGTAATACAACTTATCCTTAAACTCAATACTATATTAAATTCTCATGCTAACAATCTACACTAGCTCTAGCATATATGAATAACCTATCTATCTACCCTACTAAGGGTAACCATCTTCTCAAAACTTTATATCCAGCATGTCTTCTTCCGCCTTGACAAGGGTCGGCTTCTGGAGAAAACACCGCGCACGAACGTCCATCTCTCTAAAATAGGGAGAGATGATAAACAATAATAAGGATATCGAGGGGATTAAATGAGTACAATTATGAAATCTAAGGGCGATAATCAAATGCTAAGAAATTATCAAATCAATTATGGATTGAGATACTAATACTGCTAATCCTGATTACAGGCTCGCTCGGTAACAAAAAATAATCGAAATGATTTTAGCATGACTTGCATGGGCCACCACAAAAACATGTAACACTCCAGTCCCAAAATAAGTAGTACTAGAATTACGTAACATGCCAACTACACATTCGACCAGACTCTGGTCCGACTCGAATATGTATAAGCTGTATTATAATGGTCACTATCTAAATAATCAAGTGAATATAAATATCTATGCCTCAATCCACAATGAATATAATACACACGAATGAGTAACATGTACTAAAGTCGGCCGTCCAGTAACACATAAACTCGAATAGACTCGAGAAAGAAATACAAGTCTATAAAACTAGGCTACATTAGCAGATGAATAAATAATAGGAATAAATAACCATAACTCTGGTAGAAATGATATAAGTATCTGGTACCAATGCCTGCAAGACAAGCAACTCCATCAGCAACTCCAAAGGCTCCATAATCGTCTATGCTGCAAAAATTGGCAGGGGACCAGGTCCTTAGAGGGACGTAACAAGGTACAAGTGCCAAAAATAAAACAGTATAATGCCACATACTCAAGGGTAAACTATTATAACTATCTAAGTGAAATACAAGTGAGAGCATCACTAGTACTCAGGCTAAAACCATTACAAGCTCTATGTCGGGGAGCCGGTAGCAGTAATATCACGTAATGGGCCAAGCTCTGGAACAGAGACTAAAGCACCTTAATAATAAAGTATATATATATATATGTAATCAGCATGTAGCATGTGTGTCTCTCCCCACACAATGTAATCACATATCTCATGTCCACAATATCTCATGTCCATAACACGCAAGATCATGACCTCTAACTAGTACAACGAGTCATAATGATATTTATGTATATGCAAGTCTCATGTCAAGAATCCTGTAAGCCTATACAGAATTACCATGAATAACTCAAGAAAGATTCTGTCACATAAAATAGTGTCAAGTGTCCTAGGGTATGGCATACTTGGTAAAGCAAGCACGTAAAAATAGGATCGTAGAATCAACTCTCTAAGTGACTTTGCACGACTCCGCGTACGGCGTCGACACCCGAATCTTGTTCGGACGCTAAGCAACGTCTCAAGGTCCTAGGGTAAACACAGACATCACACATATCAAATAACTAAATAAGATAACAAAGTCAAGGAAATGTGATACATCATGGCATGGTACACTTGCCTGGGTTTTGAACTCCGTCAACTGCTCCTGGTAAAGTAAAGTAGAATCTGCACGTACACCTCCGGATGCTAAAAAAAATATCACTATTATTTTCAAAATAGTTAAAATAGCTAGGATTGACTACCCATAAGTCCAATTGGGATACAGGGGCAAAATTAACAGTTTTGGCTCAAAGCGGGGTCCACATGTGGCCCACTTCGTACCATAAAACGTGTCGAAGACAAAGTTCTCCAAATTTGTCCTGCTTAGTGTCTACGATTCCAGAACGATGGCAAAAACTTAACGAAATATCCAGAACTGGATTTCGATGAACCGATCACGAAATCGTCCGTCATGTGGAACCATGGGGCCCACAAAATGATGTTTCGTCAACGTTCTTAGAATCGAACCAAACTTGGGTCACAGGACTAGCGTAACGCTGTGAATCCAATGGCGCAAGTTTTGTTGCGAAATGACAAGCATACACAAAATTATGTCGAGTGTCAGAACAGGTCGATACGATATTTTTTGGCGGATACACGTTAATTTCGGTGTGCACGCACATCCAAATCAAGTTCTGCAAAAGTCCACACATCTGCATTGAAGATATGCGCCTTTTGATGCAACTCGCAGACGACGAAGTCACCTCGTTTGGAGGGACGCACCCCGTATCGCGAGATTTTGGGTGTTTTAAAAATAAGTTTTTGGTCGTTTTGGAATAAGAATAATTTAACCATTATAGCAAACTAATAAAAACTAAAAGAACAGTAAAAATCTTGGTTATATTGTAAAGAAGTCCTTTCAATTATATTTTGAAAATAATTAATGAGATGGTAGAAAATTGGACATGAACAAGGGTACTTGGACTGAATTTCTGAACTATTTTTGAATAGTTTTTCGGCCAACTTCCGGTCGATTTTTTGATCAAACCGGGGTGCCTAAATTTGTTCCACTTGAAGGAAATCCTAGAGGGTTAGGTTGTGAACATACCAGTGAAGATAGAACACAAATAGGATGAGCGAGGAGGGCAAAAGCTGCACGCAATGGAGGGGCCGTACGGTTGTGCACTGTGCGCTGGGGGGCGGACGGCGGCGCTGCTCCGCGCGGCGGCTGTCACGCTCCAATATCCCGCAAGCTAAATCAACCGTCCCCGCTAGGCGAGAATCACCGTGCCAGCGCTCCTACAGAATGATTGCTTTGACCCATCCGGGCATGATGTCGCACGAGCGTGAGCCACGCCCGTGCAAGGTCGTGGTTCATTGGCTGGCGGTAAGAGTTCTAAGCCACAGAGTCGCACAGATTATCCGAGTACAGCAGAATTATAAATGCATAGGCGATTTGGTAACAAGTTCACTGATTCAACAATAGCGGAAGCATTGAATAACACAAGTTGAAGTAAAGCAACTCTTTATTGATATAAACAAGTGTTACAGGTGGCGCTTGGCCGAGATTATAAGTTGCTCAAGTCTCTCTCTCTCTCTGTAATAGTAAAAGCGTGCCAAGTGGCTACAATAGTGGAATGATGTTTAGGCGATGTTCCAACATTATGTCTTGTATATGTGCTTCAGTTCCGTACGCAGTGCTCCAAGGCTTCAGAGTAAACTCCTAGCCTTAGCACGCACGAAAGAAGCATCCGCACTAAACGAGGTTCTCCCGCACCCTACAAACGATCTGGTCGATTATCAGTACATTGAATGCACTGGTGGGAGGCTACTCGCCCGCTAAGCAAATCCAAACACGAAATATAGGTTTCGTGCACCAACTATTAAGTTGTCTTTCTAGTTGCCTTAGGATCAGTTTTATGGCAATGTTGAATAGCCTAACTCGTGTGGCAATGTGCCGTACGATATAAGAGGAAACACGGCAAGACTTACCAACTTACCAATTTGTCCTTCCCTGTCCAAGGCAAACCAAGTTAATTCAAGCACGAGCAGGTATAAACATTCTGGGGCAATAACACAAATACAAGTGTTTGGATACGAGATTCATATCGTTAGCTGATTCAGATTTCTTTTTGATGCGATGCAATGACTCGTACGTGGATAGCCGCTAAGCGAGGATGACTTATCTATATGAACATTTGTCACTGGCATAGCCATAAAGGACAAGTTATAGTCTTGAACAAGGATGGAAAGCAACAAAGATTCGTTGGTGGCTGCAGACCATCCTGTCCAGATTCGTGAGATTATCGTAAAGTTCCATCCGGATCGGAGCGGCCCCGGTGCCCCGAAAACCGTCCGTGGAACCTAATGACCTTGTTTCCAAGTTGTCCGCGACATGCAGGTCAGGGTCTTTCCAATTCCATAACTTGATATGATAATCCATAATTCTTGTTCTGAACTGTGCGTTTGCTCCATGAGCTGGGATTCTTGGATTCGTTGACATGATTCTCGTTCAGAGGTAAACTTGATGTGATTATCATTCAGTTATAACGCGACAGGATTCTCGTTCAGTATTCATTTGCCTTGATGCATGCCCCTGGTTCGGGGATTGCCTTGGTGACCTAACGGTCCCGGACACTTGCAGGTTCAATTGCACAGAAGAGCTATTTGATAGTCTCCTGGCTAACTAGAATTCATGCACGATACGAATAACGTTAGACATTTGTAAGCAAGCAAGCATGCGTTTCTAAGGAACTCATGCAAACACGTTGGCTCAGGCCCGAAGGTAAGCCGAGAGGTTAAACCGTAAGGGGCTTTCCGATCTACAAGATCTGGGTTAGTATGCGAGGGTCTGAAGATAAGCAATATTCATTTCCATTTTATAGCACAAGCAATACAAGTTGGGATTATTCCTTTGCCTCAAACGAGTATTCTCGCCTGAGCAAAGCGGGTCGGGACATTGTACTTTTGTCGTTTGGAATCGGCAGTCCGCTTGAGCGGACCGGGGTGTTACATCATACCCAACTTAGAAAAAGTCTTGTCCTCGAGACTTCCTGAGGACTAAGGCAAACCTATACAAGTCATTATGCTTGTTCATTTGGATATTCACTTGCACTAGCATTGAGATCAGCATATCGCGAGTCTGGATCGTGCACATATTCGAAGTGCCCCTCAAACACATGCATTTTACCAACTCGGCGATAACGAATTCTTAGCACTCGAGTTTCACATCTTCTTGAGTCTTGGATCGTGCACAAGTTCAAGGTGTCCCTCAAATAAATGTATTCAACCAAACTTAGAGATAGTAAAATCGGACAAGCTACTTGCGAAAATCTTAAGGGTTTGTACAGGTCGGCACAAAGGCCATAGCATCACGATTTTATACAAGCAATCATATTATTCTAATGCCTTTTTGAAAGTATTTAGACTCATTGTTGGAATATTCTGTTTTGGGACATTGAGAGAGAGTATGCACATAACCCACGAATGAGCTTTCAAAACTGAGATAATCAAAATAAAGTCCAAAGGCGTATAAGCCAGGCTCTAATACCAATATGTCACGCCCCGATCTCCCGCAGGCTAATCGGTCGTCCCCGCTAGGCGAGAATTACCGCGCCAGCGCTCCCACAAAATGATCGCTTCGACCCATCCGGACGTGATGCCGCACGAGCGTAAGCCACGCCCATGCAAGGCCGTGGTTCATTGGCTGGCGGTAAGAGTTCTAAGCCACAGAGTCGCACAGATTATCCGAGTGCAGCAAAATTTTGAACGCATAGGCGATCGGTAACAAGTTCACTGAGTCGATAATAGCGGAAGCATTGAATAACACAAGTTGAAGTAAAGCAACTCTTTATTGATATAAACAAGTGTTACAGGAGGCGTATAGCCGAGATTACAAGTCGCTCCAGCCTCTCTCTGTAACAGTAAAAGCGTGTCAAGTGGCTACAATTTGGGGAATGAAGTAGAGGCGATATTCAGGCGATGTTCCAATATTATATCTTGTATATGTGCTTCAGTTCCGGACGCAGTGCTCCAAGTCTCCGGATTTGACTCCACGCCTTAGCACGCACGAAGGAGACATCCGCACCAAACGAGGTTCTCCCGCACCCTGCAAACGATCTGGTGGATTATAAGTACATTGAGTGCACTGGTGGGGAGGCTTCTCGCCCGCTCGACAAATCCAAACACGTAATATAGGTTCAGTGCACCAACTATTATGTTGTCTTTTTAGTTGCCTTAGGATCGGTTTTATGGCATATTGAATAACCTAACTCGTATGGCAGTGCATCGTGCGATATAAGAGGAAACACGGCGAGACTTACCAACTTAACGATTTGTCCTTCCCTGCCCAAGGAAAACCAAGTTAATTCAAGCACGAGCATTCATAATACAAACCAAGGCAATAGCATATGCAAACACGAGAGGTTCTATAGCATGATCGTTCAAGTGTTCAGTTGTTCTTTTGATGCGATTCAATGACTCGCACGTGGATAGCCGCTAAGCGAGGATGACTTATCTATATGAATAATAGGTCACTGGCATTGCCCTAAAGGACACTAGTCAGTGGCTAGAATGGTATGCAGTGAAAGAATGATGAGCGCTACACACCATCTCATCCACTACAATAGACTATACAATAGAGTTCCGTCCAGATCGGATCGGCCCCGGTGCCCCAAAAACTGTCCATGGAACCTAATAACCTTGTTTCCAAGTTGTCCGCGACATGCAGGTCAGGGTCTTTCCAATTCCATAACTTGATATGATAATCTATGATTCTTATTCTGAACCGATCGTTTGCTCCACGAGCTAGGATTCTTTGATTCGTTGACATGATTCTTGTTCAGAGGTAAACTTGATGTGATTATCATTCAGTTGTAATACGACAGGATTCTCGTTCAGTATTCACTTGCCTTGATGCATGCCCCTGGTTCGGGAATTGCCTTGGTGACCTAACAGTCCCGGATACTTGCAGGTTCAATTGCACAGAAGAGCTATTTGATAGTCTCCTAGCTAACTAGAATGCATGCATGATACGAATAACGTTAGACATTTATAAGCAAGCAAGCATGCGGTTCTAAGGAACTCAAGCAAACACGTTGGCTCAGGCCCGAAGGTAAGCCGAGAGGTAAAACCGTAAGGACTTTCTGAGCTACAAGATCTGGGATAGCATGCGAGGGTCTGAACATAAGCAATATTCATTTCCATGTTCTAGCACAAGCAATACAAGTTGGGATTATTCCCTTAGATAGGTGCGTTGTATTCTTATTAGCATGCAGGGGTGATTCACCTAGCGACTAGCATGTATCATTCCATATTTTAAGTGTGCTGGCTAAGCAAAGACAAGTTCACCGTAGCCACCCACCTTAGTGATGATTCGCCTCGGTTGAGCGATACGTCGAGCGAGCCTCTGAAAGCCTAAGCCAAAATCCTGTAGGGACAAGTCTGGATATCCTTTACCTCAAACGAGTATTCTCGCCTGAGCAAAGCGGGTCTGGACATTGCACTTTTATCATTTTGAATCGGCAGTCCGCTTGAGCGGACTGGGGTGTTACATTATACCCAACTCAGAAAAAGTCTTATCCTCGAGGCTTCCTAAGGACTAGGCAAACCTATACAAGTCATTATGCTTGTTCATTTGGATATTCACTTGCACTAGCATTGAGATAAGCATATCGCGAGTCTGGATCGTACACATATTCGAAGTGCCCCTCAAACACATGCATTTCACCAACTCGGCGATAGTGAAGTCTTAGCACTCGAGTTTCATATCTTCTTGAGTCTTGGATCGTGCACAAGTTCAAGGCATCCCTTAAACAAATGCATTCAACCAAACTTAGAGATAGTGAAATCGGACAAGCTACTTACAAAAATCTCAAGGGTTTGTACAGGTTGGCACAAATGCCATAGCATCACGATTTCATACAAGCAATCACATTATTCTAATGCACTTTTTGAAAGTATTTAGACTCATTATTGGAATATTTTGTTTTGGGACATTGAGAGAGAGTATGCACATAACCCACGAATGAGCTTTCAAAACTGAGATAATCAAAATGAAGTCCAAAGGCGTATAAGCCAGGCTCTGATACCAATATGTCACGTCCCGATCTCCCGCAGGCTAATCGGCCATCCCCGCTAGGCGAGAATTACCTAGCCAGCGCTCCCGCGGAATGATCGGTTCAACCCATCCGGGCATGATGCCGCACGAGCGTGAGCCACGCCCATGCAAGGCCATGGTTCTTTGGCTGGCGGTAAGAGTTCTAAGCCACAGAGTCGCACAGATTATCCGAGTGCAGCAAAATTTTGAACGTATAGGAGATCGATAACAAGTTCACTGAGTCGATAATAGCGAAAACATTGAATAACGCAAGTTGAAGTAAAGCAACTCTTTATTGATATAAACAAGTGTTACAGGCGGCGTATAGCTGAGATTACAAGTCGCTCCAGCCTCTCTCTCTGTAACAGTAAAAGCATGCCAAGTGGCTATAATTTGTGGAATGATGTAGAGGCGATGTTCCAACATTATGTCTTGTATATGTGCTTCAGTTCCGGACGCACCGCTCCAAGGCTCCGAATTTGACTCCATGCCTAAGCACGCACGAAGGAGGCATCCACACCGAACGAGGTTCTCCTGCACCCTGCAAACGATCTAGTGGATTATCAGTACATTGAATGCACTGGTGGGGAGGCTACTCGCCCGCTCGACAAATCCAAATACGTAATATAGGTTCAGTGCACCAACTATTATGTTGTCTTTCTAGTTGCCTTAGGATCAGTTTCATGGCATATTGAATAACCTAACTCGTATGGCAATGTGCCGTGCGATATAAGAGGAAACACGGCGAGACTTACTAACTTACCGATTTGTCCTTCCATTTCCAAGGCAAACCAAGTTAATTCAAGCACGAGCATTCATAATGCAAATCAAGGCAATAGCATATGCAAACGCGAGAGGTGCTATATCATGATCATTCAGGTATTCAGTTGTTCTTTTGATGCGATTCAATAACTCGTACGCGGATAGTCGCTAAGCGAGGATGACTTATCTATATGAATAATAGGTCGCTGGCATAGCCATAAAGGACACTAGTCAGTGGCGAGAATGGTATGCAACGAAAGAATGATGAGCGCTAAACGCCATCTCATCCACTACAATAGACTATACAATAAAGTTCCGTCCGGATTGGATCGGCCCCGGAGCCCCGAAACTGTCCGCGGAACCTAATGACCTTGTTTCCAAGTTGTCCGCGACATGCAGGTCAGGGTCTTTCTAATTCCAAAACTTGATATGATAATCCATAATTCTTGTTCTGAACCGAGCATTTGCTCCACGAGCTAGGATTCTTGGATTCGTTCTCATGATTCTCGTTCAGAGGTAAACTTGATGTGATTATCATTCAGTTGTAACGCGACAGGATTCTCGTTCAGTATTCACTTGCCTTAATGCATGCCCCTGGTTCGGGGATTGCCTTGGTGACCTAACGGTCCCGGATACTTGTAGGTTCAATTGCACAGAAGAGATATTTGATAGTCTCCGGGCTATCTAGAATGCATGCACGATATGAATAACGTTAGACATTTGTAAGCAAGCAAGCATGCGTTTCTAAGGAACTCAAGCAAACACGTTGGCTCGGGCCCGAAGATAAGCTGAGAGGTGAAACCGTAAGGGGCTTTCCGATCTACAAGATCTGGGGTAGTATGCGAGGGTCTGAACATAAGAAATATTCATTTCCATGTTCTAGCACAAGCAATACAAGTTAGGATTATTCCCTTAGCCAGGTGCGTTGTATTCTTACTAGCATGCATGGGTGATTCACCTAGCGACTAGTATGTATCGTTCCATATTTTAAGGGTGCTGGCTAAGATAAGACAAGTTCATCGTAGCCACCCGCCTTAGTGATGATTCGCCTCGGTTGAGCGATACGTCGAGCGAGCCTCTGAAAGCCTAAGCTAAAATCCTGTAGGGACAAGTCTGGATATCCTTTGCCTCAAACGAGTATTCTAGCCTGAGTAAAGCGGGTCGGAACATTGCACTTTTGCCTTTTTGAATCGGCAGTCCGCTTGAGCGGACCGGGGTGTTACATCATACCCAACTCAGAAAAAGTCTTGTCCTCGAGACTTCCTGAGGACTAGGCAAACCTATACAAGTCATTATGCTTGTTCATTTGGATATTCACTTGCACTAGCATTGAGATCAGCATATCGCGAGTCTGGATCGTGCACATATTCGAAGTGCCCCTCAAACACATGCATTTTACCAACTCGACGATAGCAAAGTCTTAGCCCTCGAGTTTCACATCTTCTTGAGTCTTGGATCGTACACAAGTTTAAGGCGTCCCTCAAACAAATGCATTCAACCAAACTTAGAGATAGTGAAATCGGACAAGCTACTTGCTAAAATCTCAAGGGTTTGTACAGGTCGGCACAAAAGCCATAGCATCACGATTTCATACAAGGAATCACATAATTCTAATGCGCTTTTTAAAAGTATTTAGACTCATTGTTAGAATATTCTATTTTGGGACATTGAGAGAGAGTATGCACATAACCCACGAATGAGCTTTCGAAATTGAGATAATCGAAATGAAGTCCAAAGGCGTATAAGCCAGGCTCTGATACCATTATGTCATGCCCCAATCTTCCACAGGCTAATCGGCCATCCCCGCTAGGCGAGAATCACCGCACCAGCGCTCCCATGGAATGATCGGTTCGACCCATCCGGGCGTGATCCCGCACGAGCGTGAGCCACGCCCATGCAAGGCCGTGGTTCATTGGCTGGCGGTAAGAGTTCTAAGCCACAGAGTCTCACAGATTATCTGAGTCCAGCAGAATTTTGAACGCATAGGCGATCGGTAACAAGTTCACAGAGTCGATAATAGCGGAAGCATTGAATAACACAAGTTGAAGTAAAGCAACTCTTTATTGATATAAACAAGTGTTACAGACGGCGTATAGCCGAGATTATAAGTCGCTCCAGCCTCTCTCTCTGTAACAGTAAAAGCGTGCCAAGTGGCTATAATTTATGGAATAAAGTAAAAGCGATGTTCAGGCGATGTTCCAATGTTATGTCTTGTATATGTGCTTAAGTTTCGGACGCAGCGCTACAAGGCTCCGAATTTGACTCCACAACTTAGCACGGACGAAGGAGGCATCCGCACCGAACGAGGTTCTCCCGCACCCTGCAAACAATCTGGTGGATTGTAAGTACATTGAATGCACTAGTGGGGAGGCTACTCGCCCGTTCGACAAATCCAAACACGTAATATAGGTTCAGTGCACCAACTATTATGTTATCTTTCTAGTTGCCTTAGAATCTATTTTATGGCATATTGAATAACCTAACTCGTATGACAGTCCGTCGTGCGATATAAGAGGAAACACGACGAGACTTACCAACTTACCGATTTATCCTTCCCTGCCCAAGGCAAACCAAGTTAATTCAAGCACGAGCATTCATAATGCAAACCAAGGCAATAGCATATGCAAACACGAGAGGTTCTATATCATGATCGTTCAGGTGTTCAGTTGTTCTTTTGATGCGATTTAATGACTCGCACGCGGATAGCCGCTAAGCGAGGATGACTTATCTATATGAATAATAGGTCGCTGGCATAGCCCTAAAGGACACTAGTCAGTGGCGAGAATGGTATGCAGCGAAAGAATGATGAGCGCTACATGCCATCTCATCCACTATAATAGACTATACAATAGAGTTTTGTCAGGATCGGATCGGCCCCGGTGCCCCAAAAATCGTCCGTGGAACCTAATGACCTTCTTTTCAAGTTGTCCGCAACATGCAGGTCAGGGTCTTTCCAATTCTATAACTTGATATGATAATCTATGATTCTTGTTCTGAACCGAGTGTTTGCTCCACGGCTGGGATTCTTGGATTCGTTGACATGATTCTCGTTCAGAGGTAAACTTGATGTGATTATCATCCAGTTGTAACGCGACAGGATTCTTGTTCAGTATTCACTTGCCTTGATGCATGTCCCTGGTTCGGGGATTGCCTTGGTGATCTAACGATCCCGGATACTTGCAGGTTTAATTGCACAGAAGAGCTATTTGATAGTCTCCTGGCTAACTAGAATGCATGCACAATACGAATAACATTAGACATTTATAAGCAAGCAAGCATGCGTTTCTAAGGAACTCAAGCAAACACGTTGGCTCGGGCCCGAAGGTAAGCCGAGAGGTAAAACCGTAAGGGACTTTCCGAGCTACAAGATTTGGGATAGCATGCGAGGGTCTGAACATAAGCAATATGCACTTCCATGCTCTAGCACAAGCAATACAAGTTGGGATTATTCCCTTAGATAGGTGTGTTGTATTCTTATTAGCATACAGGGGTAATTCACCTAGCGACTAGCATGTATCGTTCCATATTTTAAGTGTGCTGGCTAAGCAAAGACAAGTTCACCGTAGCCACCCACCTTAGCGATGATTCGCCTCGGTTGAGCGATACGTCGAGCAAGCCTCTGAAAGCCTAAGCCTAAATTCTGTAGGGACAAGTCTGGATATCCTTTACCTCAAACGAGTATTCTCGCCTGAGCAAAGCGGGTCGGGATATTGCACTTTTGTCGTTTTGAATCGGCAGTCCGCTTGAGCGGACCGGGGTGTTACATTATACCCAACTCAGAAAAAGTCTTGTCCTCGAGACTTCCTGAGGACTAGGCAAACCTATACAAGTCATTATGCTTGTTCGTTTGGATATTCACTTGCACTAGTATTGAGATCAGCATATCGCGAGTCTGGATCGTACACATATTCGAAGTGCCCCTCAAACATATGCATTTTACCAACTCGGCGATAGCGAAGTCTTAGCACTCGAGTTTCACATCTTCTTGAGTCTTGGATCGTGCACAAGTTCAAGGCATCCCTCAAACAAATGTATTCAACCAAACTTAGAGATAGTGAAATCGGACAAGCTACTTGCAAAAATCTCAAGGGTTTGTACAGGTTGGCACAAAGGCCATAGCATCACCATTTTATATAAGCAATCACATTATTCTAATGAGCTTTTTAAAAGTATTAAGACTCATTATTGGAATATTCTATTTTGGGACATTGAGAGAGAGTACGCACATAACCCACGAATGAGCTTTCAAAACTGAGATAATTGAAATAAAGTCCAAAGACGTATAAGCCAGGCTCTGATACCAATATGTCACGCCCCGATCTCCCGCGGGCTAATCGGTCGTCCCCGTTAGGCGAGAATTACCGCGCCAGCGCTCCCGCGGAATGATCGGTTCGACCCATCCGGGCGTGATGTCGCACGAGCGTGAGCCACGCCCTTGCAAGGCCATGGTTCATTGGCTGGCGGTAAGAGTTCTAAGCCACAGAGTCGCACAGATTATCCGAGTGCAGCAGAATTTTGAACGTATAGGCGATCGATAACAAGTTCATTGAGTCGATAATAGCGGAAATATTGAATAACATAAGTTGAAGTAAAGCAACTCTTTATTGATATAAACAAGTGTTACAGGCGGCGTATAGCCGAGATTACAAGTCGCTCCAGCCTCTCTCTCTCTGTAACAGTAAAAGTGTGCCAAGTAGCTACAATTTGTGGAATAATATAGAGGCGATGTTCCAATATTATGTCTTATATATGTGCTTCAGTTCCGGACGCACCGTTCCAAGGCTCCGAATTTGACTCCACGCCTAAGCACGCATGAAGGAGGCATCCGCACCGAACGAGGTTCTCCCGCACCCTGCAAACGATCTAGTAGATTATCAGTACATTGAATGCACTGGTGGGGAGGCTACTCGCCCGCTCGACAAATCCAAATACGTAATATAGGTTCAGTGCACCAACTATTATGTTTCTTTCTAGTTGCCTTAGGATCAGTTTCATGGCATATTGAATAACCTAACTCGTATGGCAGTACGCTGTGCGATATAAGAGAAAACACGGCGAGACTTACCAACTTACCTATTTGTCCTTCCCTGTCCAAGGCAAACCAAGTTAATTCAAGGACGAGCATTCATAATGCAAACCAAGGCAATAGCATATACAAACACGAGAGGTGCTATATCATGATCGTTCAGGTGTTCAGTTGTTCTTTTGATACAATTTAATAACTCGCACGCGGATAGCCGCTAAGCGAGGATGACTTATCTATATGAATAATAGGTCGCTGGCATAGCCATAAAGGACACCAGTCAGTGGCGAGAATGGTATGCAACAAAAGAATGATGGGCGCTACACGCCATCTCATCCACTACAATAGACTATACAATAGAGTTCCGTTCGGATCGGATCGGCCACGGCGCCCCGGAAACCGTCAGTGGAACCTAATGACCTTGTTTCCAAGTTGTCCGTGACATGCAGGTCAAGGTCTTTCCAATTTCATAACTTGATATGATAATCCATGATTCTTGTTCTGAACCGAGCGTTTGCTCCACGAGCTGGGATTCTTGGATTCGTTAACATTATTCTCGTTCAGAGGTAAACTTGATGTGATTATCATTCAGTTGTAATGTGACAGGATTCCTGTTCAGTATTCACTTGCCTTGATGCATGCCCTTGGTTCGAGGATTGCCTTGGTGACCTAACGGTCCCGGATACTTGCATGTTCAATTGCACAGAAGAGCTATTTGATTGTCTCCTGGCTAACTAGAATGCATGCACGATACGAATAATGTTAGACATTTGTAAGCAAGCAAGCATGCGTTTCTAAGGAACTCAAGCAAACACGTTGGCTCGGGCCCGAAGGTAAGCCGTGAGGTGAAACCGTAAGGGACTTTTCGAGCTACAAGATCTGGGGTAGCATGCGAGGGTCTGAACATAAGCAATATTTCATTTTCATGTTCTAGAACAAGCAATACAAGTTGGGATTATTCCCTTAGCTAGGTGCGTTGTATTCTTATTAGCATGTAGGGGTGATTCATCTAACGACTAGCATGTATCGTTCCATATTTTAAATGTACTGGCTAAGCAAAGACAAGTTCACCGTAGCCACCCACCTTAGCGATGATTTGCCTCGGTTGAGCGATACGTCGAGCGAGCCTCTGAAAGCCTAAGCCGAAATTCTGTAGGGACAATTCTGGATATCCTTTGCCTCAAACGAGTATTCTCGCCTGAGCAAAGCAGTTCAGGACATTGCACTTTTGTTGTTTTGAATTGGTAGTCCACTTGAGCGGAATGGGGTGTTACTGCGGCACGGCAGAACGGCGGTGCGGGAGGCAGGGATACGGGCGGTCGCTGGGGTGAAGGCGTGGGTGATGGTAGAGGTGGTGTGGGATTAGGGTTAGGGTTTTGGTTTACACATATATATACATATATGAGAGAGAGGGTGGGGGTTCCTGTACACGCGGGGGGGGGGAGTTAGTTTGCTGTGTACGGGTAGGTTTTAGGATTTGGTTTTGGGTTACTGGGTTTCGGGTTATGGGTTTGGGTTTGGGTTTTGGGTTTAGGGTTTAATTCTATTAATTAATATCTATATATATATATGTGTATATGGCCACTAAAAATAGTTTTAGACCTCAATAAATTCTAAAAAAAATTATATAATACACTAATAATAGTTGTACACCTAAAAATATTTTTTTTGCACAATATTAACAATTAATTAAATATACATAATTATAAATTTATGAATATTATATATTATAATTAGCTAAAAATAAATAAAAATTTTCCCTTAATCACAAAAATTTTAGAATACAAAAAATATTAAATTCTAAAAAATCAGGGTGTTTACACGCATTATTCACTGTTTAGGAGGTCTTACCTTCGGAGTACCAGTGATTACTTCATTGCTGAATATCTTAGTTGTAGTTTCTTTTATCTGACATTATTTTATATTGGGGTTCTGATCTCCTCTATCATTTTAGTTGATTTAGTCGATTGGTTGTGGATTTGTCTCCACCTGACTATTATTCTTTTACTACTTAGTACTTGAGACTTCTTCAGTTATTTAGTTTAATATTTCTTTACTTGTGCATGTGGATGAGATATAGATGCCTGTGACTTGTGTTGACAATATATGTACCACTTGTAAATTATTTATTCATATACAGCGTACGTGTGTGTTATGATTTTTTCAACATATTGGAGTGTCGTATACATATGGCTGACATGCTACGTATTCCTAGTCCTATATATTTTGGGACTGGAGCATGACACCAACAAATCTAAGCCACTCACCCTACCTACCACCACCACACAATCAATACTAGCCAATGTGCACCAAGCTCCATTCAACCGTGCACTTGAAGCATACCCGAAATGCGCCAACTTGAGTATATTCCAAGTATATCGGGAAAGGGGAGTGACATCTCTACCCACCTTAGAAAAATTATGTCCTCAAAATTCCAGGACCAAGGCAACTAGAGACATCAGGACAAGCACATATAGCTATAAGAAATCACAAGCAATATACAAGCAAACCAAATAAAATACACATAGCAATATTAATAGCACTCTAGTAAGGTGACAAATGATCACAGAATTGGAAAAAGACATATGAAGAAATATACCTTGCGAGTCAAATAAGTGAAGATATCGAGACCGAATATCGTCTTCGTGTTCCCACGTTGACTCTCCCAAAGAGTGGTGCCCCCAAGCGACACGGACAAGACGGATAATCCGGTTCTTGAGTAACTTCTCTCTTCGGTCCAAAATGGATACGTGTTGCTCCTCGTAAGACAAGTTGGTACCCACGACTAGCTCAGAATGGTCGTGGACATAGCTTGGGTCCGGGACATACCTACGCAACTAAGACACATGAAATACGTCATGTACCTCACAAAGCAAAGGCGAAAGGGCAAGGCGATAAACAACATCCCCTACGTGCTCGAGAATGTCAAACGACCCAACGTATCATGGACTAAGCTTCCCGCGAACCCCGAATCTAATGACTCTATGGGCGGAAAAAATCCACAAAAATACGTAGTCGTCGACACAAAACTCTAGAGACCTACGATACTGATCTGCCCAATGGCGATGTCGATCTTGCGCGACTCGCAGCCGCTCTCTGATCTGCTTGACAACTTTTACAATCTAAGTAATCAATTCTGGAACCAGCGAAACCCCCCAGACCTAATCCCTAAACCCTTCCCAGAACACCCCCTGCAAACCCAGCAAAACCCTCCAGACCCGATCCCTCCCTCTCGCTCTATATATATATATATATATACACACGTACATAAAACCAAACCCTAACCTAAACCCTAACCCTAGCCTCGACCACCCCGTCCTGTCGACCTCGACGTCGGGCTGGTGCCCCCACCCCGCCCCAGCATCGACCACCGCCTCCGGCGACCGCCTCTGTCGTGCGTCCGCCCGAATGCATGCGCGTATACATGCAGCAGCGTCCCTACTTCAAGGTAACATATCTCCCTTATCTCTCGTCCTTTTCTCGAGCGGTTTATCCATGTACGTTCATAACCTAACCCTCTAGGATTTTCATTCAAGTGGGATGAGTTTTCGTGTCCCGGATTGGTCGAAAAATCGACCAAAAAATGGCCTAAAAACTGACCAAAATAGTCCAAAAACTTTAACCCAAACCCCCATATTCACACCTAATTTGCCACCAACCTGTTTAATATTTTCAAAAACTAATTAAAGGGTTTTCTTCTCAATATAACCAAGAATTTTTCTGTTCTTTTAGTTTTCATTAATTTGGTATATGTGTTAAATTATTCGGCCTCCAAAATGACCAAATAAAACTAAAATTTTGTGATACGGAATGCTCTCCGCCAAACGGGACCGCCTCGTCGTATTTAAGTACCAAGATTAAGACTTAAGATGACCATTACCTATATAATGCAATAGGATACCCTAATAAGTACCAAGATCTTTTTCTCGTATACCCTAACAAGAGTTTCTACTTTATCCCCACAAGGCAGTTACAGTATTAGTTTATTCTTTTAAGTTGGGTAGTATGCCTCACAACCTAGCATCACAAAGTCCTTTTGACCAATTAATGAAGTATAATTGAATGACACCAACTATAGACTTGCATAAGAAGATAATGTTTATCCAGACTGTAGAACTTAGAGGCCCATACCCTCATTTGGTTTACTAGAGACTTAGACAAGGAGTTGGTAAGGCAACTGTAGAGGCACAAAATTGGACGAGTCTTATCTTCTTCGTGAACTTGAATTATTTTATACTTTCTTTCATCATAATCCAGAGTGCTTATATTTTTTGGACTACCTCGACTTATGCTGCTATTATAGCCTAGTTTTGCAAGTTTTTCTTTTATCGAGCTTGTTCATGACATATGTATTATTGGGTGCACACAATAATACAATTGTCTAATCAGAATCAGTATATTATGGTCTAGATAACCTTAGTGCGCTTGGTTCGCTCTCTGTATGACTACTTTACGTGGATTGAGATATAGTTGACTCAGCTGGTTAGACGAATATACTTGCCCTCTAGACAGGTCAGAGCATATCATATCAGGTACATAACTTTTCTGATATGAGCATACGAATAGGAATTTACCAAAATAGGATTTTAATCCACAACTGCCTTGACAACTCCCTTTTGAATTCTTTAATCACCTTGAACCCTGTACTAGTATT
The DNA here is from genome assembly GCA_036927795.1 of Iris macrosiphon. Lineage (NCBI taxonomy): Eukaryota > Viridiplantae > Streptophyta > Magnoliopsida > Asparagales > Iridaceae > Iris > Iris macrosiphon. The sequence goes on along the minus strand of JAYESA010000006.1, from coordinate 112,219,106 downwards.
CTATCACCTCCTCCTTGAATTCTTTATTGTTGTTTTTTGTCTTCCCATATTTTGAAAAGACGAACGCTCGTGCTTGGTATAAGTTTGATACACGGAGAGTCCTCGATATACCCCATAGGCCAATCGCATTACTTGCTGACTATCTTTCGTAATTAAGGGCATATCATATGTGATATATTTGGTGTTAAAATTTTTGAGGATATATTGAACAACACGACTAAATAATTTGGCTGAAGTATTTCTTAAAGGTATAGTCTTAATGTGATAGATCGGTAAATTCTAAGTTGGGTAAAAATTGCATTGTCAACTTGAGGTAAATTTTTTTAGATTGTGATCAAGTAAGATTAGATTAAGAGATATAAGTCATTTTAATTTTTAGAAGAATGATTAAGACTATGAGGATTTAATAAATTTTAAAATTTTGATATTGCGGACCAAATATTTATACTTTGAGCACATGATTTAAATTTTGAATATTGGAGATTGAATTAACAATTTAAACTTTGAGGAAAAAAATAAATAAATAAATAAATAAATGATAGAACTCTAAACATGAACAATGGTGGATTGAGTTCAAAATTTATAATTTGATGATTTGAATTAAAAGTTAAATTTTGATTGTTGGATCACCTATTTGAAATGTTGAGGATGGAAATTGAGTTCAAAATTTGAAGAGTACAAAATTCATAAGTTAAAAATAGGAATAAGATTTGATTAGAATTATTTATTATTTAAAATCTAGAGGAGATTATAGTTGGAGGTCGTGATGTAAAATTTGATGGGGTTATTTAAATCTTGAAGATGTCATATAGATTTGACTTAAATTTGGATGTTGATGATTTAAAAAAAATCGAGAAGAGATTACAATAGGTTAAATTTTGATTTAAACAGTGGTTATTTTTAATTTTGAAGTGATTGCGATGGATTTGAATAGATTTTGTTATTTAAATTTTTGGAAGAGATTGCGATTGACTTGTCTTATATACGAATGTGAAGGATTTAGCAAATCATGCCTTATTTTTAATTTTGTGGATAAAATTCTTTTACGTTGGGTAGATTGTAAACCCCCTCACCCAAAAATAGGTATTTTGTGTGTATTTTATATTTCTTGTATTTGTTTTAGATTATTTTTCAAAAAAAATAAAAGAAAACTAATTAATACTAAACCTTAACCTAATAAAACCTTAACCCAAAACTAATCCTAAATATAAATCCTAAACTAAACCCTATCCCTAAACCCTTCCCAGAACACCTCTTGCAAACCCAACGAAACCCCCCAGACCCGATCCCTCCCTCTCGCTCTATATATATATATATATATATATATATATATATATATATATATATATATATATATACACGTACACAAAACCAAACCCTAACCTAAACCCTAACCCTAGCCTCGATCACCCCGTGTCGTCGACCCCGACGCCGTGCCGGCGTCGCCGCCCCCACGTCGACCACCGCCGTCGACCACCGCCTCTGTCGTCCATCCGCTTGAACGCACGCACGTATCCGTGCAGCAGCGTCCCTACTTCAAGGTAACATATCTCTCTCATCTCTCGTCCTTTTCTCGAATGGTTTGTTCGTGTACGTTCACAACCTAACCCTCTAGGATTTTTATTCAAGCGGGATGAGTTTTCGTATCCCGGATTGGTCAAAAAATTGACCAAAAAATGGCAGAAAAACTGACCAAAATAGTACATAAACTTCAACCCAAACTCCCATGTTCACACCCAATTTGCCACCAACCTGTTTAATATTTTCAAAAACTAATTGAAGGGTTTCTTCTCAATATAACCGTGAATTTTTCTCATTTCATTTAGTTTTCATTAATTTGTTATATGTGTTAAATTATTCGGCCTCCAAAACGACCAAAAAGTTGATAATTTAAAACTAAAATTTTGTGATACGGAGTGTGCCCCGCCAAACGGGACCGCCTCGTCATGTACCAATTACACCGAAAGGCTCATATAGTATATCCTGACATGTAAACTTTTGCGAAAACTGATTCGGACGTGTGTGCACGTCGGAATCAACCCGTATCCGTTAAAAATCCCCATATCGTAACTTTTGTAAAACACTATCCCATTTTGTGTACGCTTGTTGGAATATGACAAAACTTGCACCATTGGATTCGTGGTATCACGTTGGTCCTGTGACCCAAGTTTCACGCGATTCTGAGACAGTTGACCAAGCCGCCTATTCGCGGACCCCACAGTTTGACTTTAAGGGCAAATTTGTGATCGGCTCACCGAAATCCAAATTTGGATATACCGTTGAGTTTGTATCGACGTTTAGAATTTATTTGGCCTATAATTTGTTCCATTTAGAGACCTTTACCTCTGGCACGCTTTTTGGTGCAAAGTGGCCCACAGGTGGACCCCACTTTGACTCGAAATTATCGTTTTGCCCCTGTGTCCAAATTGGACGAAAGGGTAGGCTTTTCTAAAAATCTCGCTTATTTTGGGAACGTTGGTAATGTTTATTTCAGCATCCGGAGACGTTTATTCGGATGCCATGGTTTCTATTCCCTTGTGCTTGACGTCTGGATGCTTACACTACGCAGCTTTTTGCCAGGCAAGTATACCTTGCATTGTTGTACTATTTAAATTCAGTTATTATTTAGTTGCATGTTTATTTGTTTTAATATTATATAACTGTGCGCTTCCGAGAAAGACTCGGGTGTAGTCAACGAAGGCGTTGACGTTAGGACTTGTGTTTGACCTAGTGTCTAGTGGACGCACCTAAAGTCGTGGAATTATCGGTATGACTCCCCAGGCCTTGACACGTATCATTGCACGTTATAGAGTGAGTTCATACTCGACTGGCCATTGGTGTGAGCATCACGTATGACGGTATTTAGCTTAGTTATTTATTTCTATAGAGACTTGAATTATAGTACGAGATGTCCACGTTGTGTTCGTGACTTGTACATTGGCATTGGGCGGAGAGGACAACTAGTAGGCGTATGGGATACCCACATTGGAATCCGTAGTATCCGGAGGAGCCACGGATCCAATGACTTCCTTTATTCAGATTCCACGTTCTACGGAATGATATGGACGTTATATTATTCAGATTCCACGTTCTACAGAACGATATGGACGTTATACTATGCAGATTCCACGTTCTTCGGAATGTTGGACGTTATTACTTATACAGATACCACGCTCCTCGGAGCTGGACGTTATTATATTGTAGAGTACCCTTGTTATGGGGGCATATGTGGCATATACTAGCCAGTCATGGCGATTGATGAATTACGTCAGCATATGTCTAGCCTACACTTCCCCTACGCATTAAGTTATCTCAAATTGCATTCACTTAGCTGGTTAGTTCACCCACGAGTTTTCACAATATTTACTTTATGGCATGCTTCTATGTATCTTGTTACGTCCCTCTAAGGACCTGACCCCTTTCTAGGTATAAACGATCATGACTATTCGCAGGAGCGCGGATCATGACTTGCTACTTATCTCTCTTTCGAGGAGGTCTTCCTTTCGAGCCTCTATCATCATTAGATGATGTTCTTATTTTGTTTCTCTTATATTCTAGTTTGGTAGGGAATTTGTCTCCACCCAACTACTTGTTCTTATCAAGAATCTTATACTTGATTTAGTTATATAGTTGATTGGTTATTCATTTATATTTTATTATGTGGATGAGATTTAGTTATGCCCTATAACTTGTGATAATTATATACCACTTGTGAATTACTGTTCATAATACATCATACGTATGTGTTATGGTTTCCATATATTGGAGTTGTCATATACATACAGCTGACATGCTTACGTATTCCTAGTCCTACGTATTTTGGGGCTGGGGCATAACATATTTTTAGTGGTGGCCCATGCAGGTCGAGTTAGCCGTTTCAGTTACTTAACTGTACCGAGTGGGCTTGCACCTAGGATTAGAGTTTTAGGTCTCATTCATATTTGACTATGACTCGCCTTCCTTCCAGTCCGTTCTATTTAAATAATTGTATCCTGCTTGATTCATGTACTTTCCAAATAGTTTCTTGAGTATAGCCTTCTGCTAGAATATAGGAATCCTTATTGTTAGGATGATAATTAGGGTAATATTTCTACTAAGAATACAACTAGAATATTGGCACATCACTAAGTTTAGAATACCTAATGATCCCTAGCATCCATTACCTGTAGATTAATTGACTATTAACCCTTGATATATTTATGAAGGACTTGAGAGTAGTATAGACACCACTAGGGTTAGATAGAAATTTGGCCATATCGTTTGACCCTAGCATTGAGGAACCAATAGAAATCCAAGGTTGAATATTAGGACTAAACCTAACTATCATTGTGAGATAGTATTAGAGAACTATAAATTTAGCTTATTGTCTTGATATTAGCAGAACAGTACCTTAGGAAGCCAAGAGAAATGAATAGAATATTTTTTCTTGATCATACCTCGAACACAGAGATTAGCATACCACCTTCCTCTTAGGAAACCATGATATTATCAAGAGTCTCCCTATTTAATCTCATATATTGTTCCTTCGAAACCTTAACGCTCGCTAATTGTGCGACGACTAAAATTTTTCTTTCATCTTTCAGTTCGTGCCACCTAACCCTTCTGATTGTAGGCCAAGTGATTTTTTTTTATGATAAGGATATATAGTTTGCTAGGATTATAGTTATTAATCTTGAATTTTGAAATTATGTGCTTAGTAGTTAGAACTTGATAGTTTGAGTTGTTTATTTAGATTATAATTTTATGATTATTCTTTAGTTTCAAATCAAGTAATCTGTTTCACATAAATCCATATAGGTTATATCCTCTTTCACTTGAGAGCTAGTAACTTCTCCATTCTTAATATTAATACTTTTGTTCTATAAGCCCTATGATTAGGACTTAAGATGACCATTACCTATATAATACAATAGGATACCCTAATAAGTACCAAGATCTTTTCCTCGTATACCTAACAAGAGTTTCTACTTTATCCCCACAAGGCAGTTACAGTATTAGTTTATTCTTTTAAGTTGGGTAGTATGCCTCACAACCTAGCATCACAAAGTCCTTTTGACCCATTAATGAAGTGTAATTGAATGACACCAACTATAGACTTGCATAATAAGATAGTGTTTATTCAGACTGTAGAACTTAGAGGCCTATATCCCCATTTGGTCGACTAGAGACTTAGACAAGGAGTTGGTATGGAAATTGTAGAGGCACAACACCGGACGAGTCTTATCTTCATTGTGAACTTGAATTATTTTGTACTTTCTTTCATCATAATCCAGCGTGCTTATATTTTCTGGACTACCTCAACTTATGCTGCTATTATAGCCTAGTTTTGCAAGCTTATTCTTTTATCGAGCTAGTTCATGACATATGTATTATTGGGTGCACAAAATGATACAATTGTCTAATGAGAATCAGTGTATTATGGTCTAGCTAACCTTAGTGTGTTTGGTTCGCTCTCCGCATGACTACTTTATGTGGATTGAGATATAGTTGACCCATCTTGTTAGACGAATATACTTGCCCTCTAGACAGATCAGAGCATATCATATCAGGTATATAACTGTTCTGATATGAGCATACGAATAAAAATTTACTAAAATAGGATTTCAATCCACAACTGCCTTGACAACTCCCTTTTGAATTCTTTAATCGCCTTGAACCCCGTACTTGTATTCTATCACCTCCTCCTTGAATTCTTTATTATTGTTTCCGTCTTCCCCTATTTCGGAAAGATGAACGCTCGTGCTTGGTATAAGTTTGATACACGGAGAGTCCTAGATATACCCCATAGGCCAATCGCATTACTTGGTGACTATCTTTTGTAATTAAGGGCATATCATATGTGATATATTTGGTGTTAAAATTTTTGAGGATATATTGAACAACACGAGTAAATAATTTGGCGGAAGTCTTTCTTAAAGGTATAGTCTTATGTGATAGATCGGTAAATTCTAAGTTGGGTAAAAATTGCATTGTCAACTTGAGGTAAAAAAATTTAGATTGTGATCAAGTAAGATTAGATTAAGAGATATAAGTCATTTTAATTTTTAGAAGAATGATTAAGACGATGAGGATTTAATGAATTTTAAAATCTTCATATTGCGGACCAAATATTTATACTTTGAGCACATGATTTAAATTTTGAATATTGGAGATTGAATCAACAATTTAAACTTTGAGGAAAATAAATAAATAAATGATAGAACTCTAAACATGAACAATGGTGGATTGAGTTCAAAATTTTATAGTTTGATGATTTGAATTAAAAGTTGAATTTTGATTGTTGGATCACCTATTTGAAATATTGAGGATGGAAATTGAGTTCAAAATTTGAAGAGTACAAAATTCATAAGTTAAAAATATGAATAAAATTTGATTAGAATTATTTATTATTTAAAATTTAGAGGAGATTATAGTTGGAGATGGTGATGTAAAATTTGATAGGGTTATTTAAATCTTGAAGATGTCATATAGATTTGACTAAAATTTGGATGTTGATGATTTTAAAAAAAAATCGAGAAGAGATTACAATAGGTTGAATTTTGATTTAAACAGTGGTTATTTTTAATTTTGAAGTGATTGCGATAGATTTGAATAGATTTTATTATTTAAATTTTTGGAAGAGATTGCGATTGACTTATCTTACATACGAATGTGAAGGATTTAGCAAATTATGCCTTATTTTTAATTTCGAGGACGAAATTCTTTTAAGTTTGGTGGATTGTAAACCCCCTCACCCAAAAATAGGTATTTTGTGTGTATTTTATATTTTTTGTATTTGTTTTAGATTATTTTTCAAAACAAATAAAACAAAACTAATTAATACTAAACCTTAACCTAATCAAACCTTAACCAAAAACTAATCCTAAATATAAATCCTAAACTAAACCCTATCCCTAAACCCTTCCCAAAATACCCCCTGCAAACACAATGAAACCCCCCAGACCCGATCCCTCCCTCTCGCTCTCTCTCTCTCTCTCTCTCTCTCTCTCTCTCTCTCTCTATATATATATATATATATATATATATACACACAAAACCAAACCCTAACCTAAACCCTAACCCTAGCCTCAACCACCCCGCGCCGTCGACAAAGACACCACGCCGGCGTCGCTGCCCCCGCGTCGACCACCGCCGCCGCAGCAGCCACGGCCGCCGGCGACCGCCTCCGCCCGAACGTACACGCGTATACGTACAACAACGTCCCTACTTCAAGGTAACATATCTCCCTCATCTCTCATCCTTTTCTTGAGCGGTTTGTCCGTGTACGTTCATAACCTAACCCTCTAGGATTTTCATTCAAGCGGGACGAGTTTTTGTGTCCCGGATTGGTCAAAAAATTGACCGGAAAATGGCCGAAAAACTGACCAAAACAGTCCAGAAACTTCAACCCAAACTCCCATGTTCACACCCAATTTGCCTCTAACCTGTTTAATATTTTCAAAAACTAATTGAACGGTTTTCTTCTCAATATAACCGAGAATTTTTCTCGTTACTTTTAGTTTTTATTCATTTGTTATATGTGTTAAATTATTCGGCCTCCAAAACGACCAAAAACTTGATAATTTAAAACTAAAATTTTGTGATACGGAGTGCGCTCCGCCAAACGGGATCGCCTCGTTACGTACCAATTACACCGAAAGGCGCGTATGGTATATCCTGACGTGTGGGCTTTTGCGTAAACTGATTCGGACGTGTGTGCACGTCGAAATCAACCTGTATCCGTAAAAAGTTCCTATATCGCGACTTTTGCAAAATACTACCCCATTTTGTGTACGCTCGTCGGAATACGACAAAACTTGCACCATTGGATTCGTGATATCACGCTGGTCCTGTGATCCAAGTTTCAGGCGATTCTGAGATAGTTGACCAAACCGCCTATTCGCGGGCCCCATAGTTTGACTTTAAGGGCAAATTTGTGGTCGGCTCACCGGAATCCAAAATTGGACATACCATTGAGTTTGTATCAACGTTTAAAATTTGTTTGACCTATAATTTGTCCTATTTAGAGACCTTTACCTCTGGCACGCTTTTTGGTGCAAAGTGTCCCACATGTAGACCCTACTTTGACTCGAAATTATCGTTTTGCCCATGTGTCCAAATTGGACGAAAGGGTAGGCTTTTTTTGACTATTTTGCTTATTCCAGGAATGTTGGTGATATTTATTTCAGTATCCGGAGACGTTTATTCGGATGCCATTATTTCTGATCGCTTGTGCTTGACGTCTGGATGCTTATACTATGCAGCTTTCTTGCCATGCAAGTATACCTTGCCTTGTTGTACTATTTAAATTCAGTTATTATTTAGTTGCATATTTATTTTTTTAATATTATATAACTGTGCATGTCCAAGAAAGACTCGGGTGTAGTCAACGAAGGCGTTGACGTTAGGACTTGTGTTTGACCTAGTGTCTAGTGGACGCACCTAAAGTCGTGGAGTTATCAGTATGACTTCCCGGGCCTTGACATGTATCATTGCACGTCATGTAGGGATGCATTGTCACGACCCGCACCCGATTTAGGGGCACGAGTGCGTGGGTACGTCCAGCCTACGCCGCAGCATCGGCGGTAGAACGCTGTCTAGGTCATGTAACTATCTAATCAAACTCACGTGAATACCCAACTCCATAAGGAGACGTGGATATCATAAAATAATGCTAGAAATACTCAATCACAAAAACTAAAGCACGATGAGATATCAAGGCAAGCAAGAAATACAAGACAAGTCTAACGACAAAATAATCGTACCTGCAATCATTAACTTCCAATCCCCAAGTGTGTCGGAAACCAGTCTACTAAGGTCACAGTCTGGAAAATATTTTCCAGTCAAGAAGGAGCAAAGTACATCTCTAAATAGCAGTTCTATATAAATGACAAAAACTATGTAGCAGTTCTAGATGGAAATATACCAGATGCATGTATAGGTACGAGAAATGTACAATGAAAGAAATATTGGAAATACTGTAAGTAAATGCAGGAAAAGAAACAATATGTCAATGAGCAAGAAACCTATGACTAAGTGTGTGAGTACTAGCTTTAACATGTGATCGGCTTGGGAACTTGATCAGGCTGGTTACATGTGATTAGCTATGATTCATGGAAGGTCAGGCTAACCGTTGGTTAGCTATGATGCATGTAGAGGTCAGGCTAATCACACGTAACAGCTATGAAGCATGGAGATGGTCAGGCCGCACCCGACGTGAGATGTGGGGTGAGCTATGATGCATGAAAAGTTGGGTATGATCACATATCTACACTAAAATACTCCCCCACCCCCGACTGGTATAGTAGATCCAATCATGGTACGCTATGGCACGGGATTCCCTAGGGAGGTAGCAAATCTCCCCGGGTCTCAGTGTCTGTATATGCACAAGATATCAAGGAAACAAGTCTTGTACAAGCTACACCATGAATAAGGAATAACATCTCATGACGAGATCCGTGTATACCAATCCGTGTAACCAACGTGTCAAGAACATGGATATTTATACTAGATACAGTGAACATAGGAGATATCATAAATTAGAAACTAATCAGAGAATGTACTCGCCTTTGGTCCTTAGCTGGTGAATACCGAGGTCCTGTTCCAGAGTGTCGCCTGGAGGAACCAACAGTCCTAATGACATATCAAAATAATACTTGTATCAGATGCTACGCTAACACACAAATCCATGAAGTCAGAGGCTCTGCCAGATATGGCACTGGTCAATCTAGGGTCATCTGGTAGGGATATATAAATATACATATATCTATTTTTAACTACATTAATACTTACAATATATACATATACACCAATATAAGTACATATGCAATATATATATGTACCAAAATACTAATTATATTAAATTATACTATGTATACAAGTACACATATATATAAACCAAAATACCAAAACAAATATATACATATATTTATATACATACCAAATTAGCACTTATATCAAAATAAATATACATATATTTATTTACATATACCAAATTAACAATTATCAACATATACTGAAAATACAGATATACATATATACCAATTTGAAATATATTAAGTATATACAAAATATATACATATACATATACATATACCAATATTACATATTAATATTTATTTAATACGTACACACAAAATATATATTGAATACATATATATATAAGTTGAGAAATACGCGATATATATATATAAGTATATATATACATATACACGTATATATATAAATCATATATATACACTAATAAAAATATGCTATATACATACATTAACATACATTTATTAATTTTATACTATATGAAAATAACCAATATTCATGCATATACATATATATCTACACATTGATTAAATATATACAATTACATTCATATTAATTAAATACCTACAAATACATATACATTAGTCATATATGTACATATACATTACATTAGTTATATATACATACATATATATATACATATATATATATATATATATATATATATATATAAAGAAGGAGGGAGAGGGGAAAAATACTTACAGAGGTGGCTCGAACTTGGCCGGAGAGGCAGCTTGCCGGAGCAGGGTGGCTACGGGCTGATGGCCGGCCGGAGGGGGATGGTGATAGGTGGTGATGGGGGTGGTAGATGGTGAAGATGGAGGTGGTGGTGGTTGATGTTTAATGGAGGTGGTGGTGGTTGATGTTTAATGGAGGAGGTGGTGGTGGTGTAGGATGGAAAAGGGGATAGGTGGCTGACCGGAGGTCAGGTTGCCCGAGGGTGGAGCTGCCGGAGTTGAGGAAAGCAGCAGAGGGAGGAGAGTTGTTCGGCGGAGGGAGGAAGCTCGGGTTGGGCTGTGCTGCACCGCCGGGGTCGACTGGAGCGGGGTGCAGCAGTTGGAGCAGTGCCGCAGAAGGAGGGAGCAAGGTGGGTGTTCGGTCGCCGGAGCAGGTCGGCGGGTGGAGTGCAGCAGGGAGAGGGGGTTGGCCACCGGGGTGAATGGAAGAGCAGCGGGAATGGCCGGAGTTCAGTCGGAGTGGGGTCGGGCTCGGTCGCCTTGCTGGCCGGGCCGGAGAGGAGAAGTTCAGCGGGCGGTCGGAGCAGCCAGCGCCGGTCGGGGTCGAGCTTGGCCGCCGGAGGGGAGAGAGGGCCGCCGGTGCACATGAAGTCGGGTTTGGGGATGAACAGGATGTTTCCCCCCCTTTAGCAAATTCAAAATTTAAAAAAAAAGGTGGAGAAGAAAGGAAGGAGAAGAAGAAGAAGAGAAGAAGAAAAGAAAAAGTTTCCTACATTGGGGTTGAGGATGGAGGAGAGAGAGAGAGGTGGGGGCTTGCTTGGGGATTAGGGTTTTCTAGGGAAAAGTGTTGATGGGGCCTTAAATAGTAAGAGGGTGTTGACACCAAAAATGCAAATTTACAAATTAGCCCCCTTAAATGTGGGTATTTGCACAGACGCATAAAATGACGAAAATTTGGCGTGCGATCCGGTGTCCGGTGTTTTGTAGGGTCAGGGGGCGCTGTAAGATCAGTATGGGCTCAATTGGCAGGGCACTGGAATTAAATTGAGATTTCAGAATCGGTTAAAATAGTATCCTCAATTTAATTAGAAATAAATGCAAGTTGTTTTTAAAAATTAATTAGGAGTACATGGGGCCAAAATCAGGTCAGTTCATCAATATCAATAATGAAGAAGACTCAGAACAGAATATTACCCTAATTTGGGCCGCATGAAAAATAGGTCAAGATTTGCCTCCAATTTCGATTGGAATGCACAACGATACAAAATAGGAATTTATTAAATAGCGTCCACGACGATTTTTGTGCGGCTAGAAATAATGCACAGAGAGCATAATTATGAGTTGCAAAAATAGCAGAATAGAAGGCGGGCATGTCTAGGGCAAGATTGTGAAATTTGTTTGGAAGACAAAAGTCAGGATAGCGCTCCAAATATCGAAGCAAAGGCAATGCTCAATAATTAAATAAATACGGTAATTAATTACAATCTCCAATAAATAAAATTATAAATAAAACAATTAATTACAGAATCCACAATTCGGACAGGTGTTCCTTTACTGGGCTTCTAGGTCAATCTGCTAGCTAAAAAAATAAATGAACACTGCATCTAATACTATATTTAATTACACACCACTTAATTATTTAATTTAATATACCCATCACGCAATTACTAAATTGTAACTACAATAATATTAAATATTATAAAAAGTCGAAAATACTCCGGTTTTCGGAACGTGGTAGTGACAAGTCTACCCACCTTAAAAGAATTTCGTCCTCGAAATTTAAATCCTCATAGTAGTGTTTATTCATACACATTATTATTTCCCTCAAAAATTTAAATCCATTAACCACGAAATCAGGTAATAATCCACAATGTCTTTTCACCATTTCCAAAATTCTAAAATTATTGTATTTCAGAAAAATCCTCCAAATAAAATCAAAGTCCATTTTTATCAAAAATTTTCTTGAAAGTTTTAGTTAATAATTCAATACTCGAAATTTAATGTCCACTCCTCAAATTTGATTTTAATCAATGCATATATATAAAAATGTAATCTCGTCCAAAAAGTTTGAATTCAAACATTAGTCTATCAATAATTTATAACTCGATTTCCTCTTCCTCAAAATACTCAACAATACGATACTTATGGATTCTCTAATTGCAACATCCCATATAAAGTTCTAAAATTCATAACTTGCAATTAAATAAACCTATTGATAAATCTCCCAAAATTTCCAAATTTAATAACCAATTTAATCACATCACAATCTTCCTGGAATTAATAAGTCATAAATTCTGCCATGTTAAATTTTTAGCCCTTTATTTAAATCGATGTTTATCCTCGAATTTAATCATCTTGCCTCTCTTGTCAAGTCATAACTCTTTCATGAATCTTCGTCATGGTTAAACCCCAATAATCATGGTCTAAGAAAATCTTTACTACAATCCTACAACATGCAACCTAAGGGGATGTGTACGATCATGGTATCTTCTGTCATGGTATTGCAGTCTCTGTATCAGGTTGTACTACTAGATACATTCTAACAAAATCATGAATACAAGCTACAGTACTAAGGTATCTGTCAATCAATCAAATAGATAGGAACAGAATGAAGGAAAGAACAGAACCTGCTAACACATTACTTGCAGTATCTCCTATCTCTAATATACACTTAACTCTAGCATATTCACTAACTAATTCCTATTCCTATACACTGGTACCCATATCAACTAGTCATTTATCCACAAGATCCATGAATATATCCATATTGCACACACATGTCCATTAACACCTAAATCTGATGCCAAGAATCTCTAATATAACCATGATTCAATAATGCATCCAAGTTGATACCTCTATCTCCTTAGTACCATACCCTCTGTCAGTTCCCGTTCCTACTGCAATTGTCCATACTATTTTCTCATCACTCCAGTGCACACCAAGTGTAACACCATACTAAGTGCTAAACCCTTTCTAATACAACTCTAGATGGACACCCAAGTCAGTCTGCGGTGCCACCTCAATCATGCTCAAGTCGTCAGATCCTTACACCTGTATATCATCTACTCATATATTAATATTCATCTCTTATCTACCATAAAATTAATCCTCAAAATAATCGTCAAGGTTTAACTTCTCGATCAACTTAAAAATGATTGCATATACCTCCTCAAAATCAGATACTCAAATATCGAAAAAAAATTAATCACTTTTAAAATCCTTATAGCTTTGACTATGTTTATTGAATTGAATTCGAATACTCAAAATTTTAATAACATAAAATCTTAACTCCTCTAAATTCTTAAAAATTAAAATTCATTCCCACTCTTCAAACTATAAATTTAAATCCTCAAGTATACATATAGATACTCTCAGTCTCCAATACTCAAGGTCCACACAAATACACCAATCTAATTTTCATCACACGAAGTACTTACTGTCATTAGCACCTTGCTCAACAATTATTTGATATAGAATCACTAGCACTATTGGTAAGGTAACACTAGCTTCATCATTAGATTATCTCATCAAACTTATTACAAATCATGATCACTTGCACTTTCTATAATACCCATGCTTTACTTCAATCTCAAGGGCAGGCATATGGTTCCATATCTCGATTGATGTATAAGCATATCTCTTAAACCTTTTACAGCCTGTTAAACTATTCTGTGATATATTTCACAACTTTCATTAACAATCTTGATATTTCTCTACTTATGGCATCTCATTAAAACCCTTTATGTATATACATTTCTTTACTCTTGATCCACCCAGTATCAATCATCAAATTTGAACATCATGCTCCATTAATCTTTAACGAAATTCCTTGATACTTAATTGTTTACATAGATCATCCAATTACATAATTTAATGATTATCTAGGACTGGCATGCTGGTTCTGATACTAACTCTTGGAACCTTCACTGATACTCTTACTCCTCTTTCTATAATACCAATACTAATTATAATAACACCTATCATAGAACTATAGCTACAAGGTACTATGCTATGGGTATCTCTAGATTAATGCCTAATGCTCCCATGTCCAACTAAGAAACACTTACAAACTCACAAGTCACACTCAGTCAAACTAATAAAAGACACAACCAAAATTGTAAGTCACTAATTATCATACTAACAAGGAATCCTCAAAGAAAATAAGCTCAAAAAGGAATTGGATCAAGGACGGAAGGTATCTTTACTGCTAGTAAAGAAAAGAAACGATGGAACAAAGTCCTGGAATAACATAAATAGATAAGTCTTGAGATGATACTTTAAGAACCAATTTAAGATACAACCTGATAATCATACACGTCTGTCAGAAATCATGACACACAGAATCCTCGCCACGCCAGTAAGCATAGATGCGATAAACGACAGGTTCCGTAACTAAGGTATGCAACCCTATAATCATGTCATCTAGAATCCTCGCCACGCCAACCGGTATAGCTGCGAGAAACTCTAAATATCATAACTAAAGTATGTACATCCAAGTTAGGTTCCTACGTTCTCGTCATGACAGCTAATATGGCTACGATAAACTCTAGGTTCCATAACCAAAGTAGACGTTTTACCTTTCTCACTGTCCTCATCAATATATGTCATCAGATGATACCATAAATTCTAGTCCGTAAAATTTATCTCAATATAAAATTAACTCAACAACGATACCAGAAATTAAAGTTAACAACTGGTCAACAAGAATCAAACTCAATATCAACGAGTGAGAACGGACAAAAATAAGGGCGAAGGAATTAAATTGGAAATTATAATAAGATTCTCATGGGGTCATCCCAGGAAATCTTTCAAATAAATTGTGATTGAGTATCCTCTCTCATCCTAGTATCCTATGTCCTATGTCCTATAGCAGGCACGCAGTAGTACAACGAAGACGTCGCACTACCACGACATCGCACAACTTGCGAAGTCTGACCTGCATGGGCCACCACTAAAATGTGTCACGACCCGCACCCGATTTAGGGGCACGAGTGCGTGGGTACGTCCAGCCTACGCCGCAGCATCGGTGTTAGAACGCTGTCTAGGTCATGTAACTATCTAATCAAACTCACGTGAATACCCAACTCCATAAGGAGACGTGGATATCATAAAATAATGCTAGAAATACTCAATCACAAAAACTAAAGCACGATGAGATATCAAGGCAAGCAAGAAATACAAGACAAGTCTAACGACAAAATAATCGTACCTGCAATCATTAACTTCCAATCCCCAAGTGTGTCGAAAACCAGTCTACTAAGGTCACAGTCTGGAAAATATTTTCCAGTCAGGAAGGAGCAAAGTACATCTCTAAATAGCAGTTCTATATAAATGACAAAAACTATGTAGCAGTTCTAGATGAAAATATACCAGATGCATGTATAGGTACGAGAAATGTACAATGAAAGAAATATTGGAAATACTGTAAGTAAATGCAGGAAAAGAAACAATATGTCAATGAGCAAGAAACCTATGACTAAGTGTGTGAGTACTAGCTTTAACATGTGATCGGCTTGGGAACTTGATCAGGCTGGTTACATGTGATTAGCTATGATTCATGGAAGGTCAGGCTAACCGTTGGTTAGCTATGATGCATGTAGAGGTCAGGCTAATCACACGTAACAGCTATGAAGCATGGAGATGGTCAGGCCGCACCCGACGTGAGATGTGGGGTGAGCTATGATGCATGAAAAGTTGGGTATGATCACATATCTACACTAAAATACTCCCCCACCCCCGACTGGTATAGTAGATCCAATCATGGTACGCTATGGCACGGGATTCCCTAGGGAGGTAGCAAATCTCCCCGGGTCTCAGTGTCTGTATATGCACAAGATATCAAGGAAACAAGTCTTGTACAAGCTACACCATGAATAAGGAATAACATCTCATGACGAGATCCGTGTATACCAATCCGTGTAACCAACGTGTCAAGAACATGAATATTTACACTAGATACAGTGAACATAGGAGATATCATAAATTAGAAACTAATCAGAGAATGTACTCGCCTTTGGTCCTTAGCTGGTGAATACCGAGGTCCTGTTCCAGAGTGTCGCCTGGAGGAACCAACAGTCCTAATGACATATCAAAATAATACTTGTATCAGATGCTACGCTAACACACAAATCCATGAAGTCAGAGGCTCTGCCAGATATGGCACTGGTCAATCTAGGGTCATCTGGTAGGGATATATAAATATACATATATCTATTTTTAACTACATTAATACTTACAATATATACATATACACCAATATAAATACATATGCAATATATATATGTACCAAAATACTAATTATATTAAATTATACTATGTATACAAGTACACATATATATAAACCAAAATACCAAAACAAATATATACATATATTTATATACATACCAAATTAGCACTTATATCAAAATAAATATACATATATTTATTTACATATACCAAATTAACAATTACCAACATATACTGAAAATACAGATATACATATATACCAATTTGAAATATATTAAGTATATACAAAATATATACATATACATATACCAATATTACATATTAATATTTATTTAATACGTACACACAAAATATATATTGAATACATATATATATAAGTTGAGAAATACGCGATATATATATATAAGTATATATATACATATACACGTATATATATAAATCATATATATACACTAATAAAAATATGCTATATACATACATTAACATACATTTATTAATTTTATACTATATGAAAAAAATAACCAATATTCATGCATATACATATATATCTACACATTGATTAAATATATACAATTACATTCACATTAATTAAATACCTACAAATACATATACATTAGTCATATATGTACATATACATTACATTAGTTATATATACATACATATATATATATACATATATATATATATATATAAAGAAGGAGGGAGAGGGGAAAAATACTTACAGAGGTGGCTCGAACTTGGCCGGAGAGGCAGCTTGCCGGAGCAGGGTGGCTACGGGCTGATGGCCGGCCGGAGGGGGATGGTGATAGGTGGTGATGGGGGTGGTAGATGGTGAAGATGGAGGTGGTGGTGGTTGATGTTTAATGGAGGTGGTGGTGGTTGATGTTTAATGGAGGTGGTGGTGGTTGATGTTTAATGGAGGTGGTGGTGGTGGTGTAGGATGGAAGAGGGGATAGGTGGCTGACCGGAGGTCGGGTTGCCCGAGGGTGGAGCTGCCGGAGTTGAGGAAAGCAGCAGAGGGAGGAGAGCTGTTCGGCGGAGGGAGGAAGCTCGGGTTGGGTTGTGCTGCACCGCCGGGGTCGACTGGAGCATGGTGCAGCAGTCGGAGCAGTGCCGCGAAAGGAGGGAGCAAGGTGGGTGTTCGGTCACCGGAGCAGGTCGGCGGGTGGAGTGCAGCAGGGAGAGGGGGTTGGCCGCCGGGGTGAATGGAAGAGCAGCGGGAATGGCCGGAGTTCAGTCGGAGTGGGGTCGGGCTCGGTCGCCTTGCTGGCCGGGCCGGAGAGGAGAAGTTCAGCGGGCGGTCGGAGCAGCCAGCGCCGGTCGGGGTCGAGCTTGGCCGCCGGAGGGGAGAGAGGGCCGCCGGTGCACATGAAGTCGGGTTTGGGGATGAACAGGATGTTCCCCCCCCCCCCTTTAGCAAATTCAAAATTTAAAAAAAAGGTGGAGAAGAAAGGAAGGAGAAGAAGAAGAAGAGAAGAAGAAAAGAAAAAGTTTCCTACGTTGGGGTTGAGGATGGAGGTGAGAGATAGGTGGGGGCTTGCTTGGGAATTAGGGTTTTCTAGGGAAAAGTGTTGATGGGGCCTTAAATAGTAAGAGGGTGTTGACACCAAAAATGAAAATTTGCAAATTAGCCCCCTTAAATGTGGGTATTCGCACAGACGCATAAAATAACGAAAATTTGGCGGGCGATCCGGTGTCCGGTATTTTGTAGGGTCAGGGGGCGCTGTAAGATCAGTATGGGCTCAATTGGCAGGGCACTGGAATTAAATTGAGATTTCAGAATCGGTTAAAATAGTATCCTCAATTTAATTAGAAATAAATGCAAGTTGTTTTCAAAAATTAATTAGGAGTACATAGGGCCAAAATCAGGTCAGGTCATCAATATCAATAATGAAGAAGACTCAGAACAGAATATTATCCTAATTTGGGCCGCACGAAAAATAGGTCAAGATTTGCCTCCAATTTCGATTGGAATGCACAACAATACAAAATAAGAATTTATTAAATAACGTCCGCGATGATTTTTGTGCGGCTAGAAATAATGCACAGAGAGCATAATTATGAGTTGCAAAAATAGCAGAATGGAAGGCGGGCATATCTAGGGCAAGATTGTGAAATTTGTTTGGAAGACAAAAGTCAGGATAGCGCTCCAAATATCGAAGCAAAGGCAATGCGCAATAATTAAATAAATACGGTAATTAATTACAATCTCCAATAAATAAAATTATAAATAAAACAATTAATTACAGAATTCCACAATTCGGACAGGTGTTCCTTTACTGGGCTTCTAGGTCAATCTGCTAGCTAAAAAAATAAATGAATACTGCATCTAATACTATATTTAATTACACACCACTTAATTATTTAATTTAATATACCCATCACGCAATTACTAAATTGTAACTACAATAATATTAAATATTATAAAAAGTCGAAAATATCCCGGTTTTCGGAACGTGGTATTGACATGCATGCTTCATACTCGACTGGCCATCGGTGTGAGCAGCACGTGTGACGGTATTTAGCTTAGTTGTTTATTTCTATAGAGACTTGCATTATAGTACGAGATGTCCACGTCGTGTTCGCGTCTTGTACATTGGCATTATGCGGGGAGGACAATTGGTAGGCATATGGGATACCCATATTGGAATTCGTAGTATCCGGAGGAGCCACGGATCCAATGACTTTCTTTATTCAGATTCTACATTCTACGGAACGATATGGACGTTATACTATTCAGATTCCACGTTCTATGGGACGATATGGACGTTATACTATGAAGATTCCACGTTCTTTGGAATGTTGGACGTTATTACTTATACAGATATCACGCTCCTCGGAGCTGGACGTTATTATATTACAGATTGCCCTTGTTATGGGGGCATATGTGGCATATACTAGCCAGTCACGGCGATTGGTGAATTACGTCAACATATATCTAGCCTACACTTCCCATACGCACTAAGTTATCCTCAAATTGCATTCACTTAGCTGGTTAGTTCACCCTCAAGTTTTCACAGTATTTACTTTATGGCATGCTTCTATGTATCTTGTTACGTCCCTCTGAGGACCTGGTCCCTTTCTAGGTATAGACGATCATGACTATTCGCAGGAGCGTGGATCAGGACTTGCTACTTATCTCTCTTTCGAGAAGGTCTTCCCTTCGAGCCTCTCTGATCATTAGATGATGTTCTTATTTTGTTTCTCTTATATTCTAGTTTGGTAGTGGATTTGTCTCCACCCAACTACTTGTTCTTATCAAGCATCTTATACTTGATTTAGTTATATAGTTGATTGGTTATTCATTTATATTTGATTCTGTGGATGAGATTTAGTTATGCCCTGTGACTTGTGATAATTATATACCACTTGTGAATTATTGTTCATAATACAGCGTACGTATGTGTTATGGTTTCCATATATTGGAGTTGTCATATACATACGGCTGGCATGCTTACGTATTCCTAGTCCAACATATTTTGGGACTGGGGCGTGACACAATCATAGGCAAGAGATACTTGTTCTTTAATGTCACTGCATTCAACTGCCTATTGTCAATACATAGTCGGGTTGATCCATCCTTCTTCTTTACTAACACTACTGGGCCTCCCCATGGTGATCCACTGGTACGAATAAATTTTTTTGCCATCAACTCTTCAACATGCTGATATAACTAGTCAAGTTCAGAAGATGACATCTGTAAACCTTATGAGATATAGGCTTCATTTCTGGAATTAACTCTATACTGAACTCTACCTCTCGAACCGAAGGAAATCCTGGAAGTTCTTCGGGAAAGACATCCATAAATTCTTCAACTATCTTGGGTATCGGTTCTTCTTTCGTTGCTACCGTCGCAACTCCTTCTTGTTGGCCTCTTGTGGACCTCATGAGCGTGAAATCTTCCAAACCAGGGATACGAAATAATACTCTACCCCTATAATAATCTATCGTTGCATGACTGTCTCCATGCCCAAGATAATGTCAAAGTTACCTATAGGGAACTCAATCAACTTCACAGGTAATAGGTGTTCACATACTACAACTGGACATTCTAGGCATACCCTACTAACTCCTACAAGCCTATTATCAGTAAGTATATTTAGCCTCTCTGGCAATGCCTCGAAATCCAATCCAACATGCTTTAAAAATTGTGCAGATACAAATGAATGTGAAGCTCCTGAATTAATTAATGTTATAGCAGAAAAAGATGCGACATAAATATTATCTGCCACCACGTCACCCGATGCCAAAGCCTCCTCCAATGATAAGGTGAGTGCCTTCCCTTGGCCTTGTCGAGCTTATTACTACTGCCTTCCCTGACGGCATTATCGCAGTCTCTGCTGTCCATGTTGATATTGATGTTGTTGGTGCTGGTGATGATGTTGATTATACCTCTAAGCTTGCATCAGTAATGGTCGCTGATCTAACGGTCTGACAGCTAATGCTGGCTCTCCGTGCTATACTGCTTCTGGTGCTAGAAATACAGGAAACTGGGGTGTTGGTCCCCCTGACCTCTATATTAATGGACATGTAGCAAACCTATGATCGGGGCACAACCTATTTGCGGCCCTACAATCACTCCAAGTATAGTCTTCCTTGCCACAATACGTACAACATGTTGATATTGACTGGCTTTGTTGTTGCTGGTGCCTCAACTGCTATTGCCGAGCTGGTGCCACTACTGTTGAAATTACAGCTCTGTGTGGTGCCGTGTCACGAATACGAATGCCATGAGATAGTGCTGACATTCAGGATGATGCTCCTCCTCCAATACTCTTTGCATGAGACCTATTCTGGCCTCCTGTCCTCAATGTCATCCTTTGAAAAGTGAGTTCGTGCCTCATGGCCGCCACTAATACGTCATCAAAAGTTTGATAATTCTGCCCCTCTACCAACTATAGAATCTCTAGATGAAGTCTTGTTGGAACTTCATTGCTCTATCTGGCTCCGTTGCCACCATCATTAGTGCAAATCTACTCAGTCGGCTAAATTCTGCTGCGTAGCCATCCACTATTCTACCAGACTGCTTGAGATTGATAAACCTTTGTTGTAACTCAAACTGGGCTACGACTCTAAAATATTTATTCTGAACCGAATCCTAAAATTATTCCTAGAAATAGGCCACTTCAGGCCGACCTTCTCTGCCTCCCACCAATCCCTGGCGAGATCCTGAAGTTGCAACTGAAATTAGTGAACCTGTTGCTCAGTTGGAACCTTGGCTACTGCCAGAATACCCTCAATATCGTGGAGCCAATCGTCTACCATGATAGCATCCTCCGTACCATCAAATTATCGGGGGTTAAGTCGATAGAATCTAACCGATGCCCCCGAATCTATCCTTCTGCCTCTTTCTAGAGTTGTTCGTAATATCTGGTTCAACAATACATTATGTTCCTACTGCTGGATTTGCTGATGTTGCTGATGATGCTGTGCGGCCATCATCCGCCTGATGGTTTTAAATAAAACTGGGGTATCTAGTGTTACTGGCATTGCTGGTACTACTGGGGGAGCCGAAACCTCTAGAGTAGGTTGCTCAATATTCTCTGCTACTGTCTTACTTGGGGGCCCAACCACTGGCACGATCCGAATCGGATCCTGAAGAAATATTGCCTCACACTGTTGTCCCATCTCGTGCGGACCTATTGGTCGCCTCGATGCCCCTGATGCTCTCCAAACCGAAAATGGGGAAGCCCTATAAGGAAGGGACAAAAGACATCAAGAACAGGACAAAAAGGAATAGAGAAATAATTAATCCAATGGTTCAAGCTGAGTATTGAGAAGAATGGATTCATGAATTCAAGAAGGAACATGTTTGACTGAGACTCCCAAGATCATGATACCCCACAAGTCTGAAAAATCAGACCTGGATGGGCCACCACTAAAACCTTGTCGCGCCCCAGTACAAAAATATGGAGATGGACATGGCCATCTTCCCTGTACAAGGTATAGAACATCGCACGTCGGTCTTGGCTGTAGAAAGACAAGGGGTGCATTCTACAATCAAGTCTCCTAAGGTCTCAGAACAACTATGTCTCAATCATTCAAGCAAGTAACAACAACACAGAACAAGTGAGATAAAACTGTAAGGCGTCCCAAACGCTCCATCAGAATATTCTAGAGATCTAGCCATCAAAATATTAGGCCAGCATAATGTCAA
This sequence comes from Iris macrosiphon, assembly GCA_036927795.1. Classification (NCBI taxonomy): domain Eukaryota; kingdom Viridiplantae; phylum Streptophyta; class Magnoliopsida; order Asparagales; family Iridaceae; genus Iris; species Iris macrosiphon. The sequence continues at coordinate 112,196,252 of JAYESA010000006.1, read as the reverse complement.
TAGTTACACAACCGAGAACAGATGCAGTATGATTATATTACAATTATGTAAAAAAATGATGTCCAAACAAGCCGAATAACAAGTACCAGTGGCTAAACGCCCAAAATAGAAGAATGTACAATACGAGCAGTGATCAAGAAATCCACTCGTGCCCTTCAGCAACCATCTGTATTGTGCGCGCCATTATAAGGGGGGTAAGTTGGATCCTCTGGTGCTGGCTCTAAAACTGGCTATATAAAACCAGTGAAATTAGACCCCAAATAGCAAGTACCACAGGAAAACACGAATAAAGAAACAAAAACCAGATCAAGCATATAGTGCAAGAGCCAAGAATCATTGGCGCGTGCCCCATCTTAAGGATAACATGACACTCATTCACCAAATAAGGACAGAAAATAGCATGCCACCCAAAATAAGGTATGTCCCATGATTATGGTCAAGCTAGGATTCTCTGTCGTAGCTTGGTCCATATTCCATCATAGCATAATAACCCAATTCTCCAACCAAACAAGGATATATGTTGAATACCACATTATGACAGTCCATATCCCTAAGTTACTAGTAGAGCTCCAATCACAACCAAGTCAGGTTAGAATGGCCAAATAATGTTACGACTTGTTATACGGAGTCTGGGATTATCCCAGATATAATAATAATAATAATAATAATAATAAGTATCCTCATATCTTGCCATATCGAGCAGGGCTAACCGAGCAATACTACACAGGCAGGAAATCATGATCGCACCAGTCCCCCGTAGGGCCACCGCGCTAATTAATTAGTAATAGTTCCAACCTTTCTATTAGAAAAATGTTGGCTCGGTCTTAAATTTGAAAAAAGGTTAAATATTGTACTCCACTATATGTAGATGATATACAATATCTGTGGCGGCCAACCTTGCACACCATAAAAATTATCATGGAGCAGCCCATCATACACGATCTCGGGATATTGTTTCCTCCCCATGTTCTAATCAGATTTTATGTTACCTAATTAACCCTACAGTGATATAGAATTCCCTGTCGTGGCTATATGAACGTTCTCTTTAATGATGTTGTACAGAGTACGGGCATATTTGATATGAATCCATTTAATATAAGAAGTCAAGTCTGGATTCACCCAAATATAGATGCAACAATCAAACAAGTAATAACCTAGCCACGCTATGGTTTTGACCCATTATCATTTTTGCACCATGAATTCAGGAATATAATATTATGCACCGGGCAGGAATCATCATGTCGCGTTCATTGTACATGTTAGCCAATATCCCACACTCAGTTTACAACATAGCCATTATAAACAGGCGAGTAGGACAAGTGTATCATTATGAATATAATAACCAAGTCAGAATACCAAACCTATCGGTTGGTCACATGAATCATGTTTTGATCAATTCAGGAGTCATAATTAATTAAGAATCTAATATCTCATATGATCGAGTCATGGTCAAGAATGCCTCATTAATTTCTCAATTTCTGGGATCATCAATCATGGTCAATATCAACTAATCTAGAATATGCATCAAGTGCACAATAGGACCCATGTATGCACAATCAATCACAAGAAGTCCTGAGTTGATGCACTTTGCAAGTGCCAATATAGGCTAGTCAGGAATAGTGGTGCACTATGCATGAGCAAGCAACTATATGCCACACAAACCTATAACATGGCGCACACAATTGATAACAGGAATATATGGCGCACAAATCAAGGATTACGAGAATAGGCGCACTGTGCGAGTATAAAACAACTACAAAATAAAATATGAGTCCCTAGGCGGCATGATAGTCGAGGGCCTCAGGAATCGAGATGTGCCAAAGTCAAGGCTCACTTATCGAGGCTGAACCGAGCAAGAGTGCACCAAAAGATAACAAGTGCGCTGGGTTATTAATCCATCAAAAGTGAGCCGACCGTTGAGAGTCCAGAAAGTGCCGCAAGGGTTATATGTATAAGAGCGACGCACTTTTGATAGTTAATGCACAATGTGTCAATTGTGCGTCGATCTGTTAATTTGGTTAAAAGTACGCCAATCAATAGGAAGTTGGTCAGGAGTAAGCCGAAAGGTAGATTAGCGTACTTTTGCTTGGTTCGTTCGTTAGTACATCAATTGTGCGCTAGAGGCTGAAGTCTTCCGAAAGTGCGCCAAGAAGGATTTTTCCAAAATTTATCCCCTTGACATACTTTTGCAAGAAATTGGCAGTACTCTTAAAGTATGCACGAGTATTGAATGCAGATCACACTCAACATGTGCCCAGGGACAGCGGATCACACTCAACATGCGCCAATAATGCAAATCCTTATATGTCTTTTTGTCACTGCTCTTCTTTTCCAACCAACCCACCATTGATGCACTCAGAGCTCAAGCTTGAGACTATGATAGTGCTCCATTCCTCAAGCAACAAGAACCAGAAATCAAAAAAAATCCTAAGCTCGAAATCAGTAAACATCTTTTAAAAATATCTCAGTTTTTGGGGATCATTCCCTAGAAAAATATACTCATGAAAACTCTCATAATAAAATCAAGATATAAACTATTAACCATCTCAAATCTGAAAACTCCAAGAACTAACTATAATCAGAACACTAGTAGAAACTAATTACAACAACAAATACTAAGAATAAAACTATAGCAGATCATGTTTTTTCATATTTGCAAGATGTACTTGCCTATGAAGAAAACCAAGAGAAAAACAAAAAAAATTAACAAGTGAGGAGAGAAAATAAAAACAAGGATATATATAGGCAATGGGTGGATGGTGAACCGTCGGATCGCTATAACAAATTCAAGCCATACACCCTACCTACCACCACTACACAATCAATACTAGCTAATGTGCACCAAGCTCCATTCAACCGTGCACTTGAAGGATACCTGAAGTGCGCCAACTTGAGTATATTCCAAGTATATCGAGATAGGGGAATGACAATATGGCAGGAAGTGTAGGTCACCATTAGCATGGGATAATATTAGTGAGATAAAAATGTTAGGGCCAAAGATGATTACTCAGGCAGTAGAGGTGGTCAAGTTGATCAGGTATTGGATTTGGGTTACGCAAGACAGACATCGTCATTAGGAAGATCAACATCGTAGACCCATATAATTTTTTGTCGTCGACCACATATTTCTGAGAATTTTGCCTACCCGTTGTGTCATTTGCTTTGGTGCACACGGGAAGCTTAGTCCTCGATACGTTGGACCATTCGACATTCTCGAGCGGGTAGAGGATGTTGCTTATCACCTTGCCCTTTCATCTTTGCTTCGTGAAGTGCATGATATATTTTATGTATCTCAGTTGCATAGGTATGTCACGGATTCGAGCCTTATTCTCGATCACTCTGAGCTAGTTGTTGGTACCAACTTATCCTACGAGGAACAATCCGTGTCGATTTTGGACTAAAGAGAGAAGGTACTCAAGAACCGGACTATTCGTCTTGTTCGTGTCACTTGGGGTCATCACTCTTTAGGGGTGTCAACGTGGGAGCGCGAGGACGATAGTCAGTCTTGGTACCCGCACATATTTGAGAAATAAGGTATATTCTTTCTTATGTCTTCATCTCTTGCATTCCGTGATCATTGTGCACCCATGTGATATGATGTTGCTCTTCTTCATTTTGGTTGTATAATTGCTTGCATGATTAGTTGCTTGTATTTAGTGTAGTTCTTGCTTTGATATTTCTAGTTGCCTTGGCTTGAATTTCGAGAACAGAATTTTTCTAAGGTGGGTAGAGATGTCAAGCCCCCTTCTCGGCGCACTTTTGGCACGTTCTTGCTTGGCGCACTCTGGCACATGTTGCTTGCTTGACCGACCCTGTTTAGACCAGACATAAGAGTTGTGGGGAGAATGGGTTTGGTTGGATTGTGGTGTGTGGCTTGGATTGTTTTATGTGATCCAACGGTCCACATATTAACCATAACCCTGTATATTCTTATCTCCTTCTCTCTCCTAATTTATTTCATCTTCTTCCTTCTCTTTCTTCATAGGCAAGTACATCTTGTACACATGAAGAACCATGGATCTTGCATGATTTTCTTTTTGATTATTTCTTGTATATTGTTAGCTTATAATGTTTGTTATGACTTCCATTACATCTTTAGTTCTTGCTATTTTTGATTGTGATGAATAGAATACCATAGATATGAGTTCTTGATCTATGGGTTTCATATGGGTTTCTTGTGTTTCCTTTAGGATTTGATCTTCCAAAACTTAGTAATCTTGAAAACTATTTGGCTCATATTGTAGAGCATTACATTTTACTCAACTTTGCTTTTAATTTTGTTGGATTTGGAGTTCACCTCAGTTCAGTGCTGAAAACTCTAAGTGTATACGGTTACCAAGTGTTGTCCCGTGGAGAAGATGAGCAGTATCTTGCAAAGGTATGCATGAGGACCCTTCATGGCGTAGAAATACGCACATCCATTCCTGGGCTCACTTTGTGCTAACCCTCCCTATCGAATGTGTACTTATGTACTACATTCTCTATTCCTTGCAAAAGTGTTCCAATGACTCTGGGTTATTCTTAGGAGCACTTTCGAAAGAAAAATATGTTGGCGCACTTTTGGGGCGTACTCCTTCAGAGATTCTCTTGACTAAGGAAAGTGCGCCAACTTTCCTTATTTATCAACTTTATTGCTTGGCGCACTTTTCTTAGTTGTTCTACCATGGCTCTCTGGCGCACTTTTTTTTCTTTTCTTCGTTTCCTTAGGAACAAAGTTTTGGTTGGTTTCTAGATTTCTTGTGCCCTTGATTTTTGTGCACTCGACTATTGTGTCATTCTTGAGATGTGCATTTTATCATCTAGCCTGATTGCTCGCGTAATTTCTCAAAAGTGCACCGCCCCTATAGCTCGCGTACTTTCACAAAAGTGTGCCTAGTTCCTTGTGAGCGTCCTTTTGTAGCAAAGTACGCCGAGCTTGCTTTAGTAAGCTTGGATCCGTTTGTCTTTGAGCGCACACTATGTGTAGAAGGATTTCTTTCTTGTGCATACTTTTATAAGAGTTTTTCTCCCTTATTACGAAGAATGTCTCATTCTTGAATAGTGCGCCAAGGCGTTCCTGGGCGTACTTTTGTATGTTGTGCACCACTGCTTGGTGTTGACCGTTTATGCGCGGTTTGCTTGGTTATTGTGATTGCTTGTGCCTTAGGCATAAAATTGCTAGAATATTGATTTCTCCTGATTACTTGACCAGAATGAGTTATACTTGAACATGAACTTGATTACTAGAATTGCATGAACGTGAACTCGACTAAAATGCCATGACCACATGATTATAAGACTTGCCTGATCACAAGAGGACCTGATTTGGGCCTACTATGTATACCTGACCTGATTACTATATACGTGTTGATAGATTTGAATGCACCGATAGTGCCTACTTGTTACACTAGTGAGTTGTCGTGCCACTTGATCATGCTTGCTTGCTATGCTTGCTACGCGATATATATATATACACACACACACACACACACACACACACACACACACACACATACACACACACACATGTACTCACACTATCAAGTAATTACTTTCTTGTTAGTTGCATTTGGTTGTTGACTAGTGATCATGACCGTGGCTAGGTTGATATTGATGTTGCATCACGCTTGGGTGAATTTAGATTGAATTCTCGATTGATAATATGGATTTGTACCTAGCGTGCACGTACTTAAGTACGAAAATTAAGGAGGAATGTTCGTGTGACCACGGTATGAGATTTCATGTAACATAGGGTTAATTAGGCAACTAAACTTATAGAGAATTGGGAGGGGACATGATTCCGAGATTATGCCTGCCAGCCACCCCCAGACACTAATCATGGTGTGTCGGGTTAGTTCCCAATAGATAATGTATATCATCTGCACTAGAAGAGTGCAGTATCTAATTATACTATTGTACTACATGATATAATAATTAAAGGCACGGTGGACCTACGGGGGACCGGTGTATCACTACATGCTTGAATTATTGGCTTAGCTAGCCCTGCTTGGCAATGGCAAGATTTGAGAATCCCTATAATTGCATTCTAGGATAACCCAGGCACCACATATCAAGCTGTAGTATATGCTTGGCCGCTTTACTTGAATCTGCTTGATAGCCAGGAAAGTAGGCTATTATGGCATGATGGTTCAACCCTTGTCCTTGATTGGTTGTAGGGTTGCGTCGTTGTTTTACGATAGGCCATGGACCAAAGCTATATTATATATTTTTTATTATATTTCAATCGGTTCCTATTGTGTATTGCGCTTTCTTTTAGTGGAACTGAGGACATGGATTGTTGTGGTATAGTAGTTCAATCCTTGTCCTTGTTTAGTTATGGGGTTGGATTATTGTGCTACGACAGGCTATGAATTGAAACTATGACGTAAAAACTTTGGCTGGTCTATAATCAAGGGACATACTCTATCTCGGCATGATACTCCTTGTCCTTGTTTGGTTGTAGGAGTGTCGTGTCATCTCGATAATAGGGAATGTATCATTGGTTCTTGGTTCATGCATCTACATGCTAGGTCTGGTTTTGATTCTTAATTCGTGCTTCCTTGTGGTACTTGCTATTTGGGGTCTGACCCCACTGGTTTTGTATTGCCAGGTTTAGAGCCAGATCTTATCTTCCCTTCGATAGCGTACACCAGGCGGATGGTCGCTGAGGGACACGAGTGAGTTTCTTCTTTCATGCTCGTTATTGTACATTATATTCTTTTAGGCGTTTAGCCACCGGTAAGTCTTGGCACTAGTTTTCTACATGATTGTAATTATTCAGACTATAGCTGACATACTCTCATGTAATATTGATACTCTACTAGCCTAATATTTTGTAATGAATAGACTCCAGAACATTCTAATACAGCATTTGTGACGTCTTACTGCTTTATCTTAATTGTTCTATGCTTACTGATACTTGCTTGAATGATTGAGACATATATATCTTGAGACCCTAGGAGACTTGATTATAGTATGCACCTCCTTGTATTTCTACTGTCGTGATCGTCGTATGACGTATTATATATTATACGGGGTAGCTGGCCATGTACGTCTTCGTATTTCGGTACTGGACGTGACACTGGCTGTAGTCTAGGATATATACTACCATGTTGTCCGTAGACAAGAACAAGATCCCTGAACATGAGTTAACACAAGTTAGGTGGCTAAACGCCTCAAGAAAATGTACAGAATATGTCACGTTCCGCTCCTAAAATACGGTAAGTCGAGTACGTAACTAGCATACCAAGTTACGCACCTTACGAATACACCAGTATTCGTATCCACGATTGTCACCTGTAAGTTCTAGGATAAAGTATGGGTTTTACTAAACCATTAATAAAGTGAGAAATATTCACATTCATAAACATTAACCATCAATATATACATTCTCATAAGTTTAAGTTTATCTCTCTATAAGATAATATGCATACAACTATATATGAACACAAAATAAAACTATTGTTCTACTCTCAGCATCTTTAGTCTTCTAACTCATCCATACTATATAAGGAAAGTGTCTCATCCTCAGTCGTGCCTTTATCAAGTGAATAAAAACTAGGTCATTAAAGACATGCAAGTCCTCGATTCACGTCACATCCCGCTCCCATAATATCGAGTAAATACGAGGATAGACATGGCCAGCTACACCATACAAGGTATAAAAATATTGTTTGACGATCAAAGTTGTCACTAGACAAGGGTGTGAGACTCATCTCATTGTATCAGGATTCGTATCTGGATACACGAGTATTTACTTTATATTATTTTTTGTATTTTCTTAATTTTCTGATTTTGATAAACAGTTAATGACTTATGCAAAGTATTGATTTATTTTAAAATTAGGATTCCTCCTGGACGGCATACCTTCGGTATACTGATATATACCATTGGTATACTGATTTGAGATATTTTCTTCTTATTTTTTGATATTTTAATGAATAGTATTTTTGATATTTACGTAAATATTGTTAATGCATTCCTTTATCCATTTTTGCCCGTTTTGCCTATTTTGAACGATTTATCCATTTTTGATATTTTATTCAACTTTAATGATTTATATCGATTCATGTCTTGATTTTCGATAGTGGCTCGTCGTAGCGCACTCATGACTCTGTATTCTTGTATTGTCTTGATTGTGGCTCGTAGTAGCACACACTATTGCCTGATTACATTTTGTGGTGTAGTTGTTTTTCTCGCTTATGTGCTGAATGTGTTGGTTTAAGCTATTGTCCAGTCTTGCATCATTTCTAGAACAGATCTCCAGTTACCACGGTCAAAAATTCTTGAATAACTATTTAGGTTAAATAACTAGATTGATAACATAGAGGCATTGGGAGAAAAGATTTCTTGGTTTTATGCGGTTCCGTTATCCCAACCACAATATATGGATTTAGAGCTCTCCGTCGTGAGGGTAACACTTCCATCTCACCGTCGAGTGATGCAATAATGTCACTTACTGTCACACTTTGTCTGGATAATTTGGATAGACTACAGGGCATATGACCAATAGAAAAACCTCAAGTGCATATGCTAGTAACTAGGATTTGTGATAACCCTAGTTAGCTAATAACAGCAAGCCGTAGGTCATGATTGGTCATGATTGACTGATTGATTGTCTAATCTTGTTCAGATATTGTTTTGATTTATTGTTCTTGTGCTATTTTAGTTTACTGGTTATGATTTTATCTTACCTGTTTATATTAGTGTACCTTACATGCTTTTGTACCTTTTAATTTACATATTCTGGCATATTTATTTACCTTACTTTATTTGATATACTATTTATTTTTAGTTTGTTATTGTTCACTTCTTTAGAATATTATACTATGTTTACCCGGATGATCAGGGCACGAGTACGTGGATACGTCCAGCCTACGCCGTAGCATCGGTGGTAGAATGTTCTTTAGACCTCAATGAAAATCCTCTTCAATCATTATATATACAACTAATATCATCATGACTTAATTATAGTGTACTAAGGAAGATATAATAAGAAAATCAATCCAAACAAGTAAATAAGAGAAATAAAACTAGAGCATGATACGGAATAAGAATACTAGTCTAGATTTTCTACAGATGTCACCTCATAATCCACAGTGCAAGAGCAATCTCGACTATAGCATCACTCTGAAGTCCAGAAATGTGGGGCACAACAAATCCAAAAAATATTATCTAGTGAGGATGGAATGAGTATAACTCCAACATCAGTTCTAATACATGGTAGAAGCTATGAAACAATAAATAGTAATGACATACATGATGAGAAATGTAAACTGAGATCATATCATGGCAAGTATTGAAGAATATCATTGCAAGTACTGAAAAATATGTAAATGAGAGAAATATGTCATAGTCAACATGTATGAAGTAAAATAGAGAAGAACTCAATATGACATGTATCAGCATATATGTGGTAGAATAGAGTAGAACTGTAAACACTAAGTGTTTTGAAATATTAGTTATGATATGTGATCGGCTTGGGTGATGCACGGTCTATACTAAAAAGAAGCTAGCTCAATCATACATGAAGTGTATGGTCAGATAGTAGCCACAGTCAATATTACCACACTGTCTATAAGGTACAATCACATATCTAACTAATACTTTTTCGCCCCCGATTACTACAATGGATCCAAATCATGACACGTTATAACACAAATTACTATACACGGGCTAAATACGATGCACAATAATCACTGTCTATAAAATAACTGAGAAATAATAATATAATCACTGAGGTATAACATCTCCTGACTGGGAACCAAAATATACTAATTTATGTACCATCATGTCAAGAATCAAATATAAAATTACTAAGAACATATAACATAGAAGCTATTAAGTAAAGAAAAACTATCAGAAAATGTACTTTCTTGTAGTCCTGAGCTGTAAATACAAATCAGTGTCTGAACTGGAGTCCAAGTGACCTATATATGAATTTTTATGTCAATAATGGATTTGGAATAAATAAATAAAAGCTTAACTAGTTCTATTTTAGGATTCTAGGTCAATTCTAGGTCAATCGGGTAAAACTAGGTCAATACCTATTTTTTGGTTCGACAATAACTATTTGGTTGGCCTATAAATTTATATTAGCTAATACCAAGTTAATTCTATGTTTTCTAGGTCATAACCTATAGGTCTAGGTATTCTAGTCTTCAAACACTATATATGATACCTTATCCTATCACCTAATACCTCACTATTACCTAGACCAATACCCATTACCTAGCCCATATCCTAGACACTTACCTCGTATCCAAGATACTACCCCAAACTATTCCCAATACCTCAGTACTAACTAGGATATCACACTCTCAACTTACCTCATTCATTGGTTCATGAGTACCATGGAACCACATGTTAAGTATCGTATGGTACCAAGGTATCATTACCTCATAGATGCCCAAGTACCCCATGATACTAACTCACTCTCCTTGTAGTTCTAACTAAACTCAAACTCACTTACCTCACATACACTACACTCATATCTCACACTCAAGGCACTCATGCAATTAAACACTAGCCCTCAATATTGCACACAACCATGTCCTTCCCTTCACCTTTGCACCTCAACCCACACTACTCATCTTGCACCTACCCCCTTGCCTAACTGCTGATGTAGAGTTACAAATGCTGCAACTCGAGAAATACCCTCTGGGCTGCTGTATTGGAGAACAAATCATGTTATAGGTGAAGGTTACAGTAGGTACATTAGTACCTACTGCTGCTATGGTTACTCCAGGCTTCCAACAACATCCAACTGCTGCCCGAGACTACCCGTCTGTTCCAATAAGTGAACCAGGTGTTATACTATAGGAACTTTTCTACTGTTGTAGCTGTAAATGTCACGACCTGCACTCGGATAATCGGGGCAAGAGTACATGAGTATGTCCAGCCTATGTCACAACATCGGCAATAGAACTTTGTCGAGACCTCAATGGAATTATACTAATATAACTAATTATATCATGTACTTAATCACAAAAATCTAAAGTAGTAAATGAACAAGAAAGAAATAATCTAAAAATAATCTAAGAAAACTAATGTCAAAAGCCTACATCTCGCCAGAGGTCACCTCTATGTCCATAATGCAAAGTGGTCCTGACTATAGCATCACTCTAAAGCCAATACTAAAAAATATTATCCAGTCAGGATTGGAGCGAAGCACATAAACTAATAGAAGTTTCATTTAAATTGACAAAGACTATAAAACATTAAGTAATGAGAATACATGATGAATAAGAAATACTGGAATCATAATGTAAGTAAGACAGGTATCAAATCACAGATATGATGGAAGATAAGTAAACAGGTAAATGTCATAGACAACAGGTAATAACTGAAATAGAGAAATAATAAAAAATAACTAAGTATTTGAAATACTAGTTCGTTATGTAATCGACTTGGAAACATAAATCATGCTAGATTATATATAATTAGCTATGAGTCATGAATATAATATAGGATCAGGCTCAATCATATATGGTTAGCTATGACGCACAGATAAAGGGTCAGGCTAACCATACATGAGGTGTAAAGTTAGCTATGATGCACGTAATCAGGTATAATCACATAACCAACTAATACATCCCTGTTCTCCGACTAGTACAATGGATCCAAATCATGACACGTTATAACACATAAATCATGATGCACAAATATAACACGAGCACAATGATCACGGTTTATATAATCACTAAGGAATGACATCTCCTGACTGGAATCTATATAATATACTAGCCCATGTATAATTGTGTCTGACTAAAGTATAACACTGCAATACTGATATTATAGTAGTCATCAAAATAAAGAAAACTATCAGAGAATGTACTCGCTTGTCGTCCAATACTGAAAATACGGATCGGTCCGTATCGGAGTCCAAATATCTTATAATATGAATTACCAATGTCAAAGAGTGATTGGAAACAAAATATGGTTAAATTAACTTGGTTTTAGGTTTTTTAGGTCAAACTAGGTTAAGTTGGCTAAACTAGGTCAATACCTTGATAAACTAGGTCATAAATACCTACAAAGTCAGTTTATGAAGTTATACTAGCCATACTAACTCAATACTAGGTCTATTCTAGGTAATACTAGCTAATACTATTTGATACTAAGTTATACCAAGTTCTTCCTAGGCTTCTAGGTCATTATACTCTATTACCTACGATACCTATTACTACTTTCCTATTTGCTCCCAACATATCAACACAACTTATACTTGTAAGTTTGTATATATATATATATATATATATATATATATATATATATATATATATATATATATATATATATATATATATCGTATGGTCTCTTAACCTATTAATCCATTACCTTAATTCTAACATTTTACTTAACACCCAAACCTTGGTATCTTAAATACCTTACACTACCAACTAGTATTTTAATACCTTAACATCTTGACTGCAACTAATAGTCCTTTCCACCCTTCTCTCTAACTGATTGCACATACTACACTTAACCAAATGCACCCCCCTCTCACTGAACATAGAACACGTACTCACAATGTGTTCAAACACTCCTCCAACTCTCCCATTCACTAAAGCTCCTAGTTCAAACAGATTTCAGTATTCTCAATATATCCCCCACATCATCATATACTGGCACAATTAGGTTACACTCCATACAGTACATAAAGATACCTCTATTCCCCTTCACAAACTTGCACAGGTTCAGTCTTTTACTCACTATTAATCCAAACACATATTGGCCAGATACACACGCATGAATTTACCCGATAATCTGGTATCAGGACTACACACCCACACATATGACACTGAGCACTAAACTACTACTGCAGTTTCCTCTAACCCCAATCTGTACACCCTTTCTGCCGTGTTCCTCAGACTTCTCTACACACTGCCATCAGCAGTACCCCCATCACCACTACTCTGAAACTAGAGAATAATAGGTTATATTCCTAACCCTTCACTCGAACATACCTGATCTCCCCCACTACTATCATGAATCATCTCCATAACATCAAGAACACATCTAAAATATCAAATATTGTGCCATTAGATCTAAAAATAACCATTCTAATGAAATAGAAAGAAATTGACCTATTGATACATAATATGAATTAAATTACCAAAGCCACACCACCGTATCATGGTATATCATGATACGCACTTCATGTATCCAATTTTAGGCACGAAACTACCCACACACAACCAATTGGAAACACGAATTTCTTTGAGGACTCGTGTCAAATACTTGGTGTCATAATTCGTAATTATATTAAATTTACCACAAAACTCATCCTTCCAATCAATAAAAGCCTAATTCTATTGGAAAAGAACCCAGTACCAACTGGTATACCTATTGGTGGGGGGCAATTTCTCCTATTTGAGGGTTCCTAGGGTTTCAATTCATGATTTAGAAAATAGAATTTGGGAAAAAATAAAAATTACCAATTGAGATTGAGTCTCCAATGGAAGCCCACAAGTTGGACATTAAAGAGAAGAGTAGGACATGATTCCTTCTTCCTTGGCACTCCCTCCAAGCCTCCTTGTGCTCCAAAGCTCCAATTCTCCAAGTGGAAGAGAAATTGAAGAGGATAAAGGTGGAGCACGAACTAGGGTTTGGTAGGGTTTAATATTCCTGATAGAAATGAGAAAAATAAGAAGAAAGGGATTTATATATTGAACTAGAAATGGGAGAGAAAACAAGATTTGATGAACTAATTTGCAAGTTATCATTCCTAATGTGAATGGAATCTACTTAACTAGAATTAGCTTCTAATTAATAGGAAAAAATATTATATCCTTTTAACTAATCTAATTAATTAACATAACTAACTAGGTCCACTACATTAGTCCAAACTAATTAGCCATACATGAGTCGAACAAATATATATATATATAATTTAATATTAATCCTAATACAATTAATAATTATTATTAAAATTATTAAAATGACCAATATATCCCTCTTTCGGAATTAGGAGGCTACAATCCTATCCCCCTTAGAAAAAAATTGTCCACGAAATTAAAAATGAACACAAGAATTTAAAGTAACATGCATAAAGGAGAAAATTTTGGATTTAGGTTTTTAGTAGTTACAAATTCTACCCCTCTTAACAAAATGTTGCCCTCAAAATTTAAGGTAGGTACTAGTACCGGAAGGAGATAGAACATCCAGTTATTATACATTACCTCTCAAGGTTATGGGATCAAGGTCTTTGTAACATGAAGAATAGGAATCATGAAGCGTTTAGGATGATCAGGAAATATGATCATCTTCAATGGTTCAGGAAAAGTTTCTCAAACATCTTCCAAGATGCAAACAAGAAGCTTATGAACAGTCTATATCCTAAATTCTAGGAGAAAGGATAGAAACTACAATAGATTCAATCTCTAAGGTTCTAACTCATTTACTGGAAGATGGTAGAAAGGAACGACTGGTGTTGTATTGCAAGAACATAGTTCTTGGCAACCAATACTGATACTAAAAGACATGCTCTAGATCAAGAGAACTTCACCGTTTAAACAGTGATGAAGAGGAATATCCCAGCTCAACACATCTCACTAGATATTGGGATATTATCTATTACTTCTATAAACCCCCTCACCCAAAAATAGGTATTTTGTGTGTATTTTGTATTCCTTATATTTATTTAGATTATTAAAAAAACAATTAAAACCTAATAATTTTATTAGGATACTCTACCATGGTTTGGACATTAATAATATAGGATGGTCCCAAAATCTGTATCGCCTATCATAGAAAGTAGCCTACACAAGAGACACTACCTGTAGGATCTCTTCGTGGCACAGAAATTCGATTCCTTGGTGTTAGTATGACATTAGTGTAACGACCTTAGATTAATTATTAAATATTAGATAATTTATATATATGATTTAATTGTGGTTATTTTTTAATTCAAACTTTTCTAAAATTAGCATCCCATAATTTTTGCGCCAAGGTAGTCATTTCCCCTTTTTCTAGATGTGCATATTATTGACAATTTCCTATTTTTGAGGATAACAATTTATTTATTTATTTAGTTAATTAGATAATACAATTACGTGATTTATTATAACTAAATAAATGTCTAGTTATTAATTATAAAATATTTCATAAAATATTTTGGAGTGTAGTATTTATTAAAGCTTCATAAAGTAATTTTTCTAGAATTTATTTTGTGTGTGCAAATATTATTTTGGATTTTTTAACCACATTTATATATGTAAATATATATATATATAAATAAATATATGGTTAATAGTAATTATAATAAGAGTGATAATAATAATAATAATAATAATAATAATATTAGTAATAGTAGTAATAATAATAGTAATAGAAAAGAAATAAAAGGAAAAGGAAAAAGAAAGCAAAAAGAAAAGAAAAGAAAAAGATAAGGATATATATACAAATCCTAAAATACTAACTAACTACCAACCTAAAACCTAAACCCATCCTAATAACTAAACCCTCCCAGCAAATAAAACCCCCCCTTCCCAGCAACAATCCCGCGGCCACTTCTATCCCCTCTCCCTTATATATATATATATATATATATATATATATATATATATATATATATATATATATATATATATTTCATTTCTTACACCGAAATCCAACCAAACCCTAACCCTAGATCCGACGACCCCAGCCCGGCGCCGCCGCCCCCGCACCGCCGACCGCCTGCCAGCGCCGACCGCCGCCGCCCTGCGCCACCGTAACTGCCGCCATCCAGCCCGTCCGCGCACCACGCGTGCACAGCAGCACCCCACCAACCTCCCTACTTCAAGGTGACGTATCTCCTTCATCTCTCATCCTTTTTACGTGCGGTTTGTTCGTATACGTTCACAACGTGACCCTCTAGGATTTTTGTTCAAGCGGCACGAGTTTTTGTGTCCCAGATTGGTCGAAAAATTGACCGAAAAATGACCGAAAAACTGAATCAAAACAGTTCAGAATTTCGAATCCGAAACCCCATGTTCACACCCAATTTGCCATCAACCTGTTTATTATTTTCAAAAACTAATAAAAGGGTTTTTTTTCTCCATATAACCAAGAATTTTTCTGTTCTTTAAGTTTTTGTTAATTCGTTCTATGTGTAAAATTATTCAACATCCAAATTGACCAAAAATTTAATTTTTAAAATATTAAAAATTGTGATACGGAGCGCGTCCGCCATACGGGACCGCCCCGTCGTATACCAATTGCACCAAAAGGCGCGTATGGTATATTCTGACGTATGGGCTTTCACAAAAACTGATTTGGATGCATGTGCGCGTCAAAATCAATCCGTATCCGCAAAAAGTCCATGTATCATAACTATGTAAAATATCGCATCATTTAGTGTACGTTCGTCAGAATACGACAAAACTTGTGTCATTAGATTCGTGGTATCACGCTGGTCCTGTGACCCAAGTTTCACGCAATTATGAGACAATTGACCAAGCCATCTATTTGCGGGCCCCACGGTTGACTTTTTGGGCAAATTTGTTTTCGGCTCACAGGAATCAAAAATTGGATGTACCGTTTAGTTCGTATTGACGTTTAAAATTTGTTTGACCTATGATTAGTCCCTTTTAGAGAACTTTATCCCTGGCACATTTTTTGGTGCAAAGTATGCCACAAATGAACCCCGCTTTGACCCAAAATTCCCCTGTGTCCAAATTGGACGAAATGGTAGTATTTTCTAGCTATCTCGCTTATTCTGGGAACGTTGGTGATGTTTATTTCAGCATCCGGAGACATTCATTCTGAGGCAGTAGTCTCTGATCCTGTGTGCTTGACTCCTGGACGTTACACTTTGCAGCTCCCTTGTCAGGCAAGATATCTTGCCAAATTACTTATAGTACTTTGCATGCTTATTATATTTTTATATGTTCATTGCATGTGTACTTTTCTTTCAGTCATAATTATATACTATATATATGTTGACAAACACTTGACAAATAGTATCATGGGAGGGGAGGATAATCAGTAGGCGTATGGGCTATAACCACTCTGGTAAACCGTAGTATCTAGCACGTACTACGGTAGTGTATCGCGCTGGTCGCTACCCCCGAGGTATGTCGATTTTTGGTGTCGTACTGGTTGCTACCCCGAGGTATGTCAATTTCTGATGTCCCTGCCGTGTGTGTGAGTTATGAGATTTAGATCGAGTAGCCTACCCATACCCATACGTCGAAAAGTTATCCTCATTATGCATTCATATAGATTGTCTTGTACAACGTACTTATATATTTTCTATCTATTATGCATGTTTACTGTATTTAAATTGGCATGCTTCTATGTATCTTGTTACGTCCCTCTGAGGACCTGGTCCCTTTCCAGGGGTAGACGATCTTGACTATTCGCAGGAGCACGGATCAGGACTTACTACTTATCTCTTCCGAGGAGGTCTTATCTTCTGAGCATCATTGATTATCTTTAGCGATGGATCTCTTAGCTGATACTTTTGTATCATCATCTTATTTTATATTGGAGATTTACCCTTCTCCCTCATTTTAGTATTGATATAGTCATTGGTAGTGGATTTGTCTCCACCCGACTATTATTTTTGATTATTCAGACCCATTATTCTAGTTTAGTTATTTCTTTTCTATGACTTGTTGTATGCATGAGATTAGTATTTCTGTGACTTGTGACTATATATATACCACATGTGAGTTAATATTCATAATACAGCGTACGTCTGTATTATGGTATCCATATATTGGATTTGCCATATACATACGGCTGACATTCTTACATATTCCTAGTCCTACGTATTTTGGGACTGGGGCGTGACATATTTTTGTGGTGGCCCATGCAGGTCGAATTAGCCATTTCGGTTACGTAACTGTGCTGAGCGGGCCTGCACCTAGGACTAGAATATAGGATCTCATCCACTTATTTAATCACCTCCCTTGACTTTATCTTGCATTCTTATTTGATTGCTTGTATTGCATCTTGCTTGATCCTTTCACAACGTCAATCTTATCTTTCTTTCGTGCTTGATAGGGGTTAAGAAGATGACTTGTACTAGGTGTATATACTCTATTGTTCAATAACACTATTAGTTAAATTCTTGTAAGTTTGGTAGTATGCCTCATAACCTAGTATCACATAATCCTTTTTACCCATTAATGAAGTATAATTGAATGACACCAACTATAGGCTTGCATAAGAAGATAGTGTTTATCCAGACTGTAGAACTTAGAGGCCCATAAACCATTTGGTCGGCTAGAGACCTTGACAAGGAGTTATTAGGGAAACTGTAGAGGCACAACACCGATCTTCTTGGTGAACTTAAATTATTCTGTACCTTCCTCCATCCTAATCCAACGTACTTATATTTTCTGAACTACCTCGACTTATGCTGCTATTATAGCCTAGTTTTGCAAGCTTATTTCTTTTATCGAGCTTGTTTATGACATATGTATTATTGGGGGCCCACACTAATACATTGTCCAAATTAGAATCAATGCATTATGGTCTGATTAACCTTAGTGTGCTTGGTTCGATCTTCGTATCACTACTTTACGTGGATTGAGATATAGTTGACTCAACTTGTTAGACAAATATACTTTCCCTCTAGATTGGTCAGAGCATATCATGTCAGGTACATAACCGTTCTGATGTGAACATGCAAATAGAAATTTATCAAAATAAGATTTCAATCCACAACTGTCTTGGCCATTCCCTTTTGAAATTCTTTAATCGGTATGAACCCCATCCTTGTACTCTATCACTTCCTCCTTGAATTATTTATTGTTGTTTTCCGTTTTCCCCTATTTCGGAAAGACGAATGTTCGTTCTTAGTATAAGTTTGATACACGAAGAGTACTAGATATACCCCATCAGCCAATCATATTACTTTGTGACTATCTTTTGTAATTAAGGGCATATCACAATGTGATATATTTGGTGTTTTAACAAAGTGGCATACCCCCGATGCTAGTAGATGACACGAGTAGCAGTAGTAGTATTCTCTCTTATCACCATCTAGTACTCTTGGGTTGCTCATCTTCTCTCCCATATCCATTCCTTGTCCCATGCTTAATTCTTCCTATCGTAGTTACATCTTTTCGTGCCATCATGAATTATTTGATTTACTTCAACCTCACCCTTTATTTTGTTAGTTAAAACATAAATGGGTTAGTAATAATTAATAACTAAGAGATGAGTTCATAATAATAACCATTATGTATATGCACTATAGCAATATCTGTATCCTCTTATTATTTTAAACCATGAATAACATCCCTTAGTCTAACAGAAATTAGTGGGATTGTTGAAATAGTTCATACTTCTAATAGTTTTATAAAGTTAGTCAAGACCATAGTTGTTGCCCTAAAACTTAGACTAAGCTTAGGAAAGAGTTTAAGGCACTTGTTACGAACTGATGACTATGACAAATCGCTGGCGAAGTAGCGACAGCTGCAGCTAGACCGTTATAGTAGAGTTGTCGAAATATTTACAAACATACTGGTCAGGTGGCATGGCAGTATTAGACTATGATACTTGACGATTACGGGAAAAAATCATAGTTATGAGATTCCAGACAGGTATCCCAAGATTCTCGACCCAATAAATAAATTCGTCTTACAACCTAGACAATAGCCACAAAAGACCTTGACTACTAGTAAAATTCTTTTAAGTTGGGTAGTGTAGATGAGTTAGAGGATAAAAGAATAGTGTATGGACAATAAGGGAGAAAAGTGTTAGGGTGGCTGACCATAACATTTTAGGAAGCACTGCAAGCTAGCAACGAAGTGTTAATAGCTATTGTGATTTATTACGGATATGGGTTAGTATTAATTTCGAGGAAGAAAATCTTTTAAGTTGCGTAGATTGTAAACCCTCTCATCAAAAATAGGTATTTTGTGTGTATTTTGTATTCCTTGTATTTATTTAAATTATTTGAAAAAAAATTAAAATCTAATAATTTTATTAGGATACTCCACCATAGTTTGGACATTAATAATATAGGATGGCCCCAAAATCTGTATCGCCCATCATAGGAAGTAGCCTACACAAGAGACACTACATGTAGGATCCCTTCGTGGTACAAAAGTTTGATCCCTTGGTGTTAGTATGACATTAGTGTAACGACCTTAGATTAATTATTAAATATTAGATAATTTATATATATAATTTAATTGTGGTTATTTTTCAATTCCAACTTTTCTAAAAATAGCATCCCATAATTTTCGTGCCAAGTTAGTCATTTTTTTCTTTTTCTAGATGTGCATATTATTTACAATTTTCTAGTTTTGAGAATAACCATTTATTTATTTACTTAGTTAATTAGATAATACAATTACTTGATTTATTATAACTAAATAAATATCTAGTTATTAATTATAAAATATTTTATAAAATATTTTGGAGTGTAGTATTTATTAAAGCTTCGTAAAGTAATTTTTCTAGAATTTATTTTGTGTGTGCAAATATTATTTTAGATTTTCTTAACCTCATTTATATATGTAAATATATATATAAATAAATATATGGTTAATAGTAATTATAATAATAGTGATAATAATAATAATAATAATAATAATAATAATAATAATAATAATAATAATAATAATAGTAATAGTAGTAATAATAATAATAATAATAGAAAAGAAAGAAAAGGAAAAGGAAAAAGAAAGCAAAAGAAAGCAAAAAGAAATGAAATGAAAAGAAAAAGATGAGGATATATATACAAATCCAAAAATACTAACTAACTACCAACCTAAAACCTAAACCCATCCTAATAACTAAACCCTCCCAGCAAATAAAACCCCCCCTTCCCAGCAACAATCTCGCGGCCACTTCTCTCCCCTCCCCCTTTATATATATATATATATATATATATATATATATATATATATATATATATATATATTTCATTTCTTACACCAAAACCCAACCAAACCCTAACCTAAACCCTAGATCCGACGATCCCAGCCCGGCACCGCCGCCCCCACGCCGCCCTGCACCGCCACCGCCATCCAGCCCGTCAGCGCACCACGCGTGCACAACAACACCCCACCAACCTCCCTACTTCAAGGTGACGTATCTCCTTCATCTCTCATCCTTTTTACATGCGGTTTATTTGTATACGTTCACAACGTGACGCTCTAGGATTTTCGTTCAAGCGGCACGAGTTTTCGTGTCCCAGATTGGTCGAAAAATAGACCAAAAAATGACCGAAAAACTGAATCAAAACAGTTCAGAATTTTGAATCAAAAACCCTATGTTCACACCCAATTTGCCATCAACCTGTTTATTATTTTCAAAAACTAATAAAAGGATTTTTCTTCTCCATATAACCAAGAATTTTTCTGTTCTTTTAGTTTTTGTTAATTCGTTCTATGCGTAAAATTATTCAACCTCTAAATTGACCAAAAATTTGATTTTTAAAATATTAAAAATTATGATACGGAGCACGCCCCGCCAAACGGGACCGCCCCATCACATACCAATTGCACCGAAAGGCGCGTATGGTATATTCTGACGTATGGGCTTTCGTGAAAACTGATTTGGACGTGTGTGCGCGTCGAAATCAATCCGTATCCGCAAAAAGTCCCCGTATTACGACTTTTGCAAAATACCGCACCATTTAGTGTACGCTCGTCAAAATATGACAAAACTTGCTCTATTGGATTCATGGTATCACGCTGGTCCTGTGACCCAAGTTTCAAGCAATTCTGAGATAGTTGACCAAGCCGCCTATTTGTGGGCCCCACGGTTTTTAGGCAAATTTGTGTTCGGCTCACCGGAATCTAAAATTGGACGTACCATTTAGTTCATATTGACGTTTAGAATTTGTTTGACCTATAATTTGTTCCTTTTAGAGACCTTTATCCCTGGCACATTTTTTGGTGCAAAGTGGGTCACAGGTGGACCCCACTTTGATCCGAAATTATCGTTTTGCCCCTGTGTCCAAATTGGACGAAAGGGTAGTATTTTCTAGCTATCTCGCTTATTCTGGAAATGTTGGTGATGTTTATTTCAGTATCCGGAGACGTTCATTCTGAGGCAGTAGTCTTTGATCCTGTGTGCTTGACTCCTGGACGTTACACTTTGCAGCTCTCTTGCCAGGCAAGATACCTTGCCAAATTGCTTATAGTACTTTGCATGCTTATTATAATTTTATATGTTTATTGCATGTATGTTTTTTTTCAGTCATAATTATATAATATATATATGTTGACACACACTTGACACATAGTATCATGGGAGGGGAGGACAATCAGTAGGCGTATGGGCTATAACTACTCTGGAAACCCGTAGTATCTAGCACGCACTATGGTAGTGTGTCGCGCTGGTCGCTACCCCCGAGTTATGTCAATTTCTGGTGTCGCACTGGTTGCTACCCCCGAGGTATGTCGATTTCTAATGTCCCTGCCGTGTGTGTGAGTTGTGAGATTTAGATCGAGTAGCCTACCCATGCCCATACGTCAAAACGTTGTCTTTATTATGCATTCATATAGATTTTCTTGTACAGCGTACTTATATATTTTCTGTCTATTATGCATGTTAACTGTATTCAAATTTGCATGCTTCTATGTATCTTGTTACGTCCCTCTGAGAACCTGGTCCCTTTCCAGGTATAGACGATCTTGACTATTCGCAGGAGCACGGATCAGGACTTACAACTTATCTCTTCCGAGGAGTTCTTACCTTCTGAGCATCATTGATTATCTCTAGCGATGGATCTCTTAGCTGATACTTTTATATCATCATCTTATTTCTTATTGGAGATTTACCCTTCTCCCTCATTTTAGTATTGATATAGTCATTTGTAGTAGATTTGTCTCCACACGACTATTATTTTTTATTATTCAGACCCATTATTCTAGTTTAGTTATTTCTTTTCTATGACTTATTGTGTGGATAAGATTAGTATTTCTGTGACTTGTGACTATATATATACCACATGTGAGTTAATATTCATATTACAGCGTACGTATGTATTATGGTATCCATATATTGGAGTTTTCATATACATACGGCTGTCATGCTTACGTATTCCTAGTCCTACGTATTTTGGGACTGGGGCGTGATAACTTGGCACTCACTTGGAAATCCTTATTCATCCCTATATATATTAATACCTAATTTAACACTAAACGCAATGATCATTACCTAATTGGTACCCACTAATGCAATTTTCTATGAATAATTATCTTACCTTAACTTATCTCTCATAAAGTCATGTGTATGCCTCTGTCAACAGGTTCTTGTGTATTTTCTACTCTAATACTCTATGACACTTAACCTGGTTGCTAGACTTGGTACTAACACTAGCCATATACACATGACACCCAACTTCCATGCACTCATGTATCCTATTGATACTCACTCATTACTCTAGGATACTATATGTAGGATACCCCTCTAAATTCTTGACACTTCTCACACAAGACACACAACTCTTATATTGGACACTCATGATACCCTCACACTAAGATACTTCATTGCCTCATCTGTAATCAATACACTAGCCACCAAGTTGCTTGTATCTAAAATCTGTCTGATACTTGAGATACTCTAGGTCCTTACACTTACAAACACTCTCTCATGGCCAATTGACACTAACACATAAGCACTTCCAAACACTTATTTCTCTTCTTACACTTATCACTATCCCCTCCTTCTTAACATACTAGGTTGAAACCCTACTATCTAAAAACTATACCTCACTCTAGTATAACACACAAACACTAACACAACACTTAATAACAGACACACTACTCTGGAAATAAAAGACACTAATTTTACTCAGTGGCTAGAATTTATCCAATACTCCTTTTATTATGGTATCTGGATACAACTCATACCTAAACACCTAGCAATAACTCTAGGATACTCACATGTATCTTGGTACCAATATAAACTTATAAATACTTTCTACTTACGATGGCACTAATACACTACTATATCATACTGGTACAATTATATCCATCATACGGCTTACTAATACATAACTTCATAACTATAATCAATACTCACAACAGTGCTCATCGACACATACTCTACCACTTATATTTTTGACACTAACTTACTCACTAGATCACCTCATTACCCTTACTAGAACTCATGATCATATGCCTCTAATGCAGTAGCTATTTACTTCTAGGATACACATGTCTCACTTACACACCCACAGGAAGACATAGGATTCTATATCATGTTGATATTGTAGCGCCCCGCTCTGCGACGACGCTATGTACAAGTGATTCGCCTTGCTTGCTCGAACGGAAGTCTTCTCGGAGAGTTCCCGACCGATTAATCAATGTGAGTGGGCAGAACTGCATTCTCTGATTCTTGCATGACTTAATAATGAATCTGAGTTTTTGAATGCTTGTTTGCTTAAGAAGAATGTTTTCATAAGAGATTGATAGAACCGACTCAGTATGCTAATAAGAGAACTCACATAGCTTGTCATCGAAACGAATCTGCTGCCTAACTAAGAGAATATGAATGCTTATCAGAATAAGATAGAACCATTGCTATGCTAAAGAGAATAAGAAATATTGCATGCTTAGAAACACCGACACAGCTATTGAACGAACCTTTGCTATGTTAAGAAAGATAAGTAAATGAATAATTCGAATATGTCCCTTTGAATATGCTAAGAATGAGATAGTTTTTGCATACTAAGATATGAATCAATCGTGCTTGCCTTTATATGTTTCGTTTGTCTGTCTGCTATATCGATCTGCTAAGTGAAAATGTGTGAGTGCTGTGACTAATAGTACGCCCTGAGGATACGGCTCGCAAGGGTCTAGTGGGGTGTGCTATTAGTAATGTGATAAGATGTGCTTCGTTTCGATAAGATGTGTTTCGCTAAGACCGTATATGTTTTGCTTGATCATTGTTTTGCTTGCACTAAGTGTTTTTGTCATTGCATTGGTCTCGGACAACTTGTGCACAAGGTCTTGTCTCTCGAACGGTTCCTGGGGCACTGGGAATCGCTCGGTCCGGAAGAGATTTTTGGATCGCCCTGAGGTGTACGGCTCGCAAGGGTCTAGTGGGGCGATATGTCTATTAGTGTTGTGCAGAACCCATGATGTCACAGCTGCTTGCACTCGGGTGTGTTGGTGAAGAGCTGAACCTTGAGTCACAGCTGCCGATACCCACGCGTGCTAGTGAAGAGCTGAACCTTGGGCAACTGCTGCTAATCATGGGGCGACCCATGGACCGTCATATAGATAGGGCGCATGCTAGGTTTACCTTCTTGCATACCTATCATTTGTGACACCAAGTATTTTGATACATAAGTTATGAATATGCAAATGTGGCTAACTTGTGTGTCTGCTGCAGGGATAACCGTTCGGCTATGGGGTAAGAAATATAAGTTTATGCTTAAGTCTGCTCGTTCATTTTGTCTGCATCGTAGAGATTATATAATAGAGCTTCATGCATTGCATCGGTCAGACAATGACTATTAGTGCAGAGCTGAACCTCGGTCACAGCTGCTAATAGAATCAGAATGTGATTCATTGGATAGCTGGATTACCGCTGCCAAACCTGAGTTTCTTGGGGACCGAAATCATATAGATGTGTCTGCTTATGTGCTAATGAATACATGATATGTTTGCCTCGATTCGATATGTTCAGTCTGCTAGATAAGCTTTGACCCAAGAGTTAGTTTTGTGTTGCACAATATATGCTGCGCACTACACGATACCGCACTGTCCCAATTCGTATGCTTATAGTTTGAATGTGCAAAACTGTTTCAAAAGTTATGTTTTCAAAAGATGTAATTTGACTAATAGTTCTGAACAGCATGAAACAACCTAAGTAAAACTAGCAAGATCACTAGTAATGCAATGTTTTGCCACATGATTACTTAGTGTGGGTGTCAGGGGGTGTAGCTTCTGTTCAGTTGTTTTATCTCACCAGTACTTGCATAAAGTGCTGACCCACCAACAGTTTGCTTGTTCTCAGGTGCTCGTTCGTTCGGGAAGCGATAGCCGTACCTCATCCCAAGGAACCGGAAATCTGGAGTCGATGCCTCGAGCCGCATCGAAGATTGTGCCTGCTTTAAGCTGCTTTGTATAGAGGGACATAATGTATGGAACGGTGTTATTGTAATCGAGAGAAAAGAGTGCTTGAGCGATCTGTAACCTCGGCCATGCGCCATTTGTAACACTTCTGAATATCAATAAAAGAGCTTATTTTCATATGCCATTGTGATCTTCACTTTTCTGCAATATGTGTGCCGCTGCTTCAGTATTTAATAGCTTACTTGCCCTTGTTCAAAGCTTTGGCCTTGTGCAAGCGCACTTTAGGCTTGCACGGTATCACGCCCAAAGCGAGGACGAACGGCCCTGCGGGACCGGGGCGTGACAGAATGGTATCAGAGCGACTCGATTCTTTGCCTATTCCGTTGCCTCCGACTCTGAGTTGTGTTGTGCTGCAATAAACGTTCCATACAATAAGTCCATAGATATTCTCAAAGATGTGCACAAAAGTTTTCTGGATTTGTTTTCATTGTTGAGATATGATATGTGATTTCTGGATTTGCTGTGTTTTGATTAAGGAAGGTGAGGGATGAGGACTATCGCTGCTCTATGTTTTCGTATGAGTTTCTCCTTGAGTTTCGAGGACGAAACTCTTTGTTGGTGGGTAAGTATGTAGCGCCCCGCTCTGCGACGACGCTATGTACAAGTGATTCGCCTTGCTTGCTCGAACGGAAGTCTTCTCGGAGAGTTCCCGACCGATTAATCAATATGAGTGGGCAGAACTGCATTCTCTGATTCTTGCATGACTTAATAATGAATCTGAGTTTTTGAATGCTTGTTTGCTTAAGAAGAATGTTTTCATAAGAGATTGATAGAACCGACTCAGTATGCTAATAAGAGAACTCACATAGCTTGTCATCGAAACGAATCTGCTGCCTAACTAAGAGAATATGAATGCTTGTCAGAATAAGATAGAACCATTGCTATGCTAAAAAGAATAAGAAATATTGCATGCTTAGAAACACCGACACAGCTATTGAACGAACCTTTGCTATGTTAAGAAAGATAAGTAAATGAATAATTCGAATATGTCCCTTTGAATATGCTAAGAATGAGATAGTTTTTGCATACTAAGATATGAATCAATCGTGCTTGCCTTTATATGTTTCGTTTGTCTGTCTGCTATATCGATCTGCTAAGTGAAAATATGTGAGTGCTGTGACTAATAGTACGCCCTGAGGATACGGCTCGCAAGGGTCTAGTGGGGTGTGCTATTAGTAATGTGATAAGATGTGCTTCGTTTCGATAAGATGTGTTTCGCTAAGACCGCATATGTTTTGCTTGATCATTGTTTTGCTTGCACTAAGTGTTTTTGTCATTGCATTGGTCTCGGACAACTTGTGCACAAGGTCTTGTCTCTCGAACGGTTCCTGGGGCACTGGGAACCGCTCGGTCCGGAAAAGATTTTTGGATCGCCCTGAGGTGTACGGCTCGCAAGGGTCTAGTGGGGCGATATGTCTATTAGTGTTGTGCAGAACCCATGATGTCACAGCTGCTTGCACTCGGGTGTGTTGGTGAAGAGCTGAACCTTGAGTCACAGCTGCCGACACCCACGCGTGCTAGTGAAGAGCTGAACCTTGGGCAACTGCTGCTAATCATGGGGCGACCCATGGACCGTCATATAGATAGGGCGCATGCTAGGTTTACCTTCTTGCATACCTATCATTTGTGACACCAAGTGTTTTGATACATAAGTTATGAATATGCAAATGTGGCTAACTTGTGTGTCTGCTGCAGGGATAACCGTTCGGCTATGGGGTAAGAAATATAAGTTTATGCTTAAGTCTGCTCGTTCATTTTGTCTGCATCATAAAGATTATATAATAGAGCTTCATGCATTGCATCGGTCAGACAATGACTATTAGTGCAGAGCTGAACCTCGGTCACAGCTGCTAATAGAATCAGAATGTGAGTCATTGGATAGCTGGATTACCGCTGCCAAACCTGAGTTTCTCGGGGACCAAAATCATATAGATGTGTCTGCTTATGTGCTAATGAATACATGATATGTTTGCCTCGATTCGATATGTTCAGTCTGCTAGATAAGCTTTGCCCCAAGAGTTAGTTTTGTGTTGCACAATATATGCTGCGCACTACACGATACCGCACTGTCCCAATTCGTATGCTTATAGTTTGAATGTGCAAAACTGTTTCAAAAGTTATGTTTTCAAAAGATGTAATTTGACTAATAGTTCTGAACAGCATGAAACAACCTAAGTAAAACTAGCAAGATCACTAGTAATGCAATATTTTGCCACATGATTACTTAGTGTGGGTGTCAGGGGGTGTAGCTTCTGTTCAGTTGTTTTATCTCACCAGTACTTGCATAAAGTGCTGACCCACCAACAGTTTGCTTGTTCTCAGGTGCTCGTTCGTTCGGGAAGCGATAGCCGTGCCTCATCCAAAGGAACCGGAAATCTGGAGTCGATGCCTCGAGCCGCATCGAAGATTGTGCCTGCTTTAAGCTGCTTTGTATAGAGGGACATAATGTATGGAACGGTGTTATTGTAATCGAGAGAAAAGAGTGCTTGAGCGATCTGTAACCTCGGCCATGCGCCATTTGTAACACTTCTGAATATCAATAAAAGAGCTTATTTTCATATGCCATTGTGATCTTCACTTTTCTGCAATATGTGTGCCGCTGCTTCAGTATTTAATAGCTTACTTGCCCTTGTTCAAAGCTTTGGCCTTGTGCAAGCGCACTTTAGGCTTGCACGGCATCACGCCCAAAGCGAGGACGAACGGCCCTGCGGGACCGGGGCGTGACAGATATATCTCTTCCCATACCTACTATGATTGAAACCACCAATTCATACACTAATCAGTGGTACACTCAAACATACCATCCATGACCAATCTTGACATTTCTCAATCCATGGCACATTACTGGTACTTCTAATACCCAGACTCCCACTTCCTGATATTCGTGAAATTCTTCCACGGTATTTTACTTCACCACTCATGCACTCTCTCATAACACTCACTAACACATCTATACTCTCAAGTACTAGGTAATACACCCATACTAGCCATATTCTTTTGCACTCACATCTACCCACACCAATGCTCAATACTCAACATATAGCACTAGTCCTATTACCTAGCACAACACATTCTAACACTATCACCTTCACTTATACACTTATGGGTACCACTCTTCCATGTCACACTCCCTAATACCTCTCTTGGATACACATTCTTCTCCTAATGATACCATTGGTACCACTTACTAACTATACTTAGACATTACCATAAAACTATTGCCACAAATGGTACTTTACTATGAGTTATCTCCAAACGTATACACTAATACCTAATGCTTACATATCCAACCAGGAATCACTCTCAGACTCATAACTTACACTCCCAACAATCAACACTAATATTCAACTAGACACCAACCTACCTACAAGTTACCGAACTAATGCACTATTCAAGGAACCTCAGGAACTAATGAAGGTAAAGTTCTATAAGAAACTGAACTAGAGGCACTAAAGATATCTCTATCCTAGGCTAACAGGGTGATGGAACAAAATTCAGTGATAACAAGAGTGGAATGATAGAGATGATATGTTAAGAACCAATTTAAGATACAATCTGATAATCATATACGTCTATCCGAAATCATGTTACCCATAATCCTTGCCACGCCAGTAAGCATAGCTGCGATAAACTATTGAGTCCATAACTAAGGTACATACCTCTAAAATCATATTATCTAGAATTTTTGCCCTGCCGCTAGCTTGGTTGCGAAAACTCTAAATTCCATAACCAAGAGAAGTATGTCCAAAATTGGTCCTATGTCTTCACTACGCCAGCTAATATAGCTGCGATAAACTCTAGGCTCCATAACTAAGGCAGACGGTTATCTTTCTCTCTGTCCTCATCAAAATATGTCATCATAATATACCTTAATTCAGTCCATAAGATTTTATCTCTATACAAGAATCAAAGTCAACAACGAATATCAAGAATCAAATTAAACTACGAACAAGTGAGAATGAACGAAAATAAGTGGAAACAAATTCTGAAATAGAGTTTATAGTAAGATTCTCAAGGGTCGTCCCAGGAATCTCTCACGGAATCCTAATTTGTGATTGAGTATTCTCTCATCCTATATCCTATATCATATATTCTATCACAGGCTCGTAGTAGTACAACTAAGTCGTTGCACTACCATGACATCGTACAAATTATGAAGCCTAACCTACATGGGCCACCACTTAAAATGTGTCACGACCCACACCCGAATGATCGAAGAACGAGTACGTGAGTATGTCAAGCCTACGTCGCAGTATCGATGGTAGAACGTTGTCTAGACCTCAATGGAATCATACTAATACAACTAATTCTATCATGTACTATATTATAATAATCTAAAGAAATAAATGAACAAAGAAGAAATAATCTAAACAATAATCTAAGAGAAATAATGTCTAACGTGAAACTGAGATAGAGAAATACTAGCCTACATCTCACCAGAGGTCACCTCTAGGTCCATAATGCAAAGTAGTCCTGACTATAGTATCACTCCAAAGTCAACACTAAAAAATATTATCCAGTCAGGATTGGAGCAAAGCACATAAAATAAGAACAGTTCCATTTAAATTGACAAAGACTATAAAATAGAAAGTAATGAGAATAAATAATGAATAAGGAATACTATAATCATAATGTACATAAGACTGGTATCAAATCACAGATATGATGGAAGATAAGTAAATAGGTAAATGGCATAGACAACAGGTAATAACTGAAATAGAGAAATAACAGAAAATAACTAAGTGTTTAAAATACTAGTTCGTTATGTGATCGGCTTGGGAACACAAATCAGGCTAGATCATATATTATTAGCTATGAGTCACGAATATAATATAGGATCAAGCTCAATCATATATCGTTAGCTATGATGCACAGATAAAGGGTCAGGCTAACCATACGTGAGTTGTAAGGTTAGCTATGATGTGTGTATATGGGGTATGATCACATAACCAACTAATACATCCCCGTCCCCCGACTAGTATAATGGATCCAAATTATGACACGTCATAACACGTAAATCACGATGCATGAATATAACACGAGCACGATGATTACGGTTTATATAATCACTAAGGAATGACATATCCTGACTGAAATCCATGTAATATACTAGCCCGTGTATAATCGTGTCAGACTAAATTATAAAACTGCAATAATGATATCATAGTAGTCATCAAAATAAAGAAAACTATTATAGAATGTACTCGCCTGTCGTCCAATGCTGAAAATACAGGTCAGTCTGTATCGGAGTCCAAATATCTTATAATATGAATTACCAATGTCAAAGAGTGATTAGGAACAAAATATACTTAAATTAACTTGGTTTTAGGTTTTCTAGGTCAAACTTAGTTAAGTTGGTCAAACTAGGTCACTACCTTGCTAAAGTAGGTCATAAATACCTACAAAGTCAGTTTATGACGTTATTCTAGCTGTACTAACTCAATACTTGGTCTATTCTAGGTAATACTAGCTAATACCAGTCGATACTAGGTTATAACAAGTTATTCATAGGCTTGTAGGTCATTATACTCTATTACCTATGATACCTATTAATACTTGCCTATTTGCTCCTAACATATCTACACAACTTATACTCGTAAGTATAGATATGTTATATATATATATATATATATATATATATATATATATATATATATATATATATATATATATACTCTATATACTAATATCATAGAGTCTCTTAACCTATTAACCCATTACCTTAATTCTAACATTTTACTTAACACCCAAACCTTGGTATCTTGAATACCTTATACTACCAACTAGTATTTTAATACCTTAACCTCTTGACTACAACTACCAGTCCTTTCTACCCTTCTCTCTAACTAATTGCACATACTGTACTTAACCAAAATCCCTCTCTCACTGAACATAGAACACATTCTCACACTGTGTTCAAACACTCCTCCAACTCTCCCCTTTACTACTGAAGCTCCTACTTCAAACGAATTTTATTGTACTCAATATATCCCCCACATCATCATATACTGGCATAATTGGGTTACACTCCATATAGTACATAATGATACCTCTATTCCCCTTCACAAACTTGCACAGGTTAAGTCCTTTACTCACTATTAACCCAAACACATACTGGCCAGATACACATGCCTGAATTTACCCGATACTCTGGTATAAGGCCTACACACCCACACATATGACATCGAGCACTAAACTGCTACTACAGATGCCTCTAACCCTAATTTGTACATACTTACTGCCTTGCTCCTCCAGACTTGTCTATACACTGCCATCAACAGTACCCCTATCACTACTGCTCTGAAACTAGAGAACAATAGGCTAAGTTCCTAACCCTTCACTCGAACAGACCTGATCTCCCCTACTACCATCATGATACATCTCCATAACATCAAGAAAACATCTAAAATATCAAAGAATTAGATCTAAAAATAATTATTCTAATAAAATAGAAAAAAATTGACCTATTGATACACAATATGAAGGAAAATTACCAAAGCCACACCACCGTATCATGGCATATCATGATACGCATTTTTCGTATCTAATTTTGGATACAAAACTATCCACACACAACTAATTGGACACAAGAATTTTTTGAGGACTCGTGTCAAATACTTGGTGTCATAAATTCGTAATTATATTAAAATTACCACAAAACTCATCATTCCAATCAATAAAACCCTAATTCTATTAGAAAAGAATCCAATAACAACTTGTATGCCTATTGGGGGGCAATTTCTCCTAATTGAGGGTTCTTAGGATTTCAATTCATGATTTAGAAAATAGAATTTGGAAAAAAATGAAAATTACCAATTGAGATTGAATCTACAATGGAAACCTACAAGTTGGACACGAAAGAGAAGAGTAGGACACGATTCCTTTTTCCTTGGCACTCCCTCGAAGCCTCCTTGTGCTCCAAAGCTCCAATTCCCTAAGTGGAAGGAAAATTAAAGTTGATGAAGGTAGAGCAAGAAGTAGGGTTTAGAAGGGTTTGATGTTCCTAATAGAAATAAGAAAAATGAGAAAAAAGGGGTTTATATATTAAACTAGAAATGGGAGGAAAAACAAGAATGGTTGAACTAATTTGCAAGTTGTCATTCCTAATGTGAATTAATTCTAATTAACTAGGATTAGCATCTATTTAGTAGGAAGAGAATATTCTATCCTTTTAACTAATCTAATTAATTAACATAACTAACTAGGTCCACTACACTAGTCGAAACTAATTAGCCACACATGAGTCCAACAAATATATATAATTAAATATTAATCCCAATATAATTATTAAAATAACCAATATACCCCTCTTCGGGAATTAGGCGGCTACAATCCTATCCCCCTTAGAAAAAATTTATCCTCAAAATTAAAAATGAACACAATAATTTAAAGTAACATGCACAAAGGAGAAAGATTTGGAATTAGGTTTTTAGTAGTTACAGTAAATATGCAGTGCAAAGCCCCCCACTGTTGCACAGCATGTGCTGCTGTTGTGCTCTAGTCATAGATGTTGCAACTGCCCTACCTTCAACAGATGCTGCTACAACCTCTAAAATTTGCACTTAGTTGTGTACCACAACACATAGTGCAGAGCTTTTCCCTCTTTTGTACACACACAACCCAGTGTACACCTTCTCCTAGGCACAAACACACAAGCACACTCTAGCACTCTCACTAGCACTTCAATGCTACCCCACACCAAGCACTCATCAACACATTACACCAACACTAATACACTACCCCAACTAAATACAACAATAACACAAACACCTAGTGCACACTCATGATACACACAAGTGACACACCCACACACAACACTAATGCAAATACACCAATAATTCACATGATACTCTAGTATCAACTACTACACCATGGCACACCACCAAAAATATCATGATACTCCTCACCACAACCTATGCATCATGATACCAACACCCAAAACCAAATAGAACACAAATTATATATGAATATAACATAAATATAGCTAAGATAGGTAGGTCGAATGTAATATATATATATATATATATATATATATATATATATATATATATTGACACAAATTAAGCAATAATACATAGAAATTTCAAATTCTAACCATGCGTATCATGGTGTATCATGATACGGCCACTACGTATCCAATTGTGGACACAAGGACGCCATCACCTACCAAAATTAGACTCAAATTTCTTATTGCAACCAATGACAAACACTTAGTGGTCATAAATTTGTAGTTCCACCAAATGGCCCATAAAAATACATATATCCACTAGGAATAGGCTCTCTACCATATAATTCATCATCCTATGGGTTGGATCTAGCCATGGGTAGGCTCCTATGGGTTCAAAAATATATTTTCTAACATAAAAAATGGGTAGAAAAATAAATTTTACCTAGTGGGAGTTGGATCCCAATGAAACTCCACCAAATGGACACAAAGAGGGTAAAATGGACACGATCCTTCTAGCTAGACTGCTCTTCAATGGTCCTCCGTGTGCTCCAATGCTCTAGGCCTCTATGGGGATAAGAATGAATAGAATTTGAGTGGAATTAGAATAGGAATTTGGAAAAATTGGAATGACTTGAGGAAGAAGAAGCTTGGGGAGAATGAGTAGCTAATTTGATGTGAAAATGGATGGACTAATCCCCTAATTAGGGCCGACCATGTATGGAGGAGTTTGGGTGTGGGTTATTTACTAATTTGCCCCTCTCCACTCTCTAATTGGTTTATAGAATTGTCATAAATAGAATATTTTTGGTTATGGAGGAATCTAATTAGTTATGAAAGGTATCTACTACTTCTAGAAGAGAATATTCTATCTATTCCAACTAATACTAATTAACCTAATCAAACACTTAATTAGCTATAAATATATAATTAATAATCACTAGCAAAATTATAAAATACTCCTAGTCCTAATTTTAGGTGGTTACAATCTTAACCCCATAGAAAAATTTTGTCGTAGAAATTTAAGGATAACTTGGCTAGAAAGATTGATTGGTATTGCAAGAGAAGGCAACATATACTATTAAAATCTCCACTAAGAACTCTTACGACCAAGGAAGAAAATATAAAGAAGAAAAGGAGATATATATAGCTCGAGATAAGAATATTATTTTGGAGCCATGGCTTGACATTGAATCCTCTAAAAAGTCACAATCCAAGGTAGGTACTATCACAATAAGAAGATAGATTATCAAGATACTATATGTTATCTCTCAAGGTAAATGGATTCAAAAAATCCTTCATATCATGATGAATATAAATAAGATAAGAAAGATTCGAGATAACTAGATAATATAATCAACTATAATTGTTCAGAAAGAGTTTCTTATATATCCTTAAGAAGCCTATAAACAATCATATCTTAGGTTCTAAGAGAAGAAACATGAAGTACTTAAATGGAGCCTCCTAGAGATGTGAAAATTTTCTATGTTTAGAGATACCCCAGACTTATATTTGATACTTACACCAAGTATTCACTAACATCAACCTAGCCACAATACTTATTATAATGGGTTACTACTTCTAGTATTAGTAGTATACTATAGCTCTAAGATATTAGTACACTTAACCCACAGACTCACACTGCCTATAATACTATACTAACATCCTAGTGTACTCTTCTTACTAGTACTAGAATGATACTCTACCAACACTCAAATTTTCTATACATCTCCGTGACACACAAGAACACATTCAATAGTATGTCAATACTTATTCTAGCTCATACTCTAACACACACATACAGTCTCATATATGTCACAATTTCTGCAAACACAGGAACATTGTTTAACTATTACACTTGCAGATGAACACCTATATACACTCACACTTATGACTGGTGCACACACACCCAAGATACACCTCTCTACATATCTAAGATACAAACATGTGATACACACTAACTCTGTACCTACTTAACACAAGACATTAACTTATGACACTCATATATCCTATTGATACACACCATCACTCTAGGATACTAACTATAGGATACATATCTAAATTCTTGACACTATCTACACAAGATACTAGCTCCTACATATGACACTCACATGATACCATCATACCTACGTACTCAAGTATCACATCTATACTTAATACAATAGCCACTAGGTTACTCATATCCTAAATATCTATGACACATAAAATATCCTGGATCTTGATACAAAAATACTCCTCCTATTCTGGTATCTGGATGCAACCCATATTCTAACACCTAACAATCACTCTAGGATACTCACATGTACTTGGTATCAATATAAACATATATAAATACTTTCTACCTACTATGGCACTAACACACTTGACACTAATATATCACACAGGTACCATTCTACCTATCATACAGTTCACTAATAAATAACTACTCCCTTACTCTAATACACTAGCAAATGTGCCCATATTATGGAATTTACTCCCACATAGGTTAACCCTCTTTTTTTAGTTCCTGAACACCTGCACTCCCCCATGATATTCCCTTATATACCCTACATCAATATTACACTAATACACCTAGTTCATACTATCACACACAATAATACTCACCAATACTAGACTAACATACTACACCTATCACATATTACTCATCCTATCTTGATACACCCTGGATACTTGCACTCTCTAGATACTCTTGGTACAAAGACACTAACTTCATAACTATACTTGGCACATACACTTAATACTCAAGGATACCAACTTGACACTAACCTACCCATTGACACATTATTAGTATTTCTAATATCTAGATCCCTACTTCATAATACTCATGAAACACCCACACTTGTACTTCACTTTGCCACTTATGCACTCACTCACGCATTACTTACTGTGCATTTGTGTACACAGCTCTGGATACCCTACTTTCTTCTCCTACACATACTACTCACTAACATATCAACACCCTCAAGTACTAGGTGATACACCCCACACTAGACACATTCATGTGTATACACATCTACACTCACCAAGGTACAATACTCAACTCACAATACAAGTCCTATTACCTAGTACAACACACTCTAACACTAGCACACTCAACCTACACACTTATGTGTACAACTCCTCTATGACACCCTCACTAACAAATCTCATGGATACATATTTCACTCCTCATGACACAAGCAAGTATGAAACACTAATAGAATATTAAAGCTCCATTGATACTCAAATACAAATTCATGATACTCAATTGATGCATGGATCCTACAGCTATATATATATATATATATATATATATATATATATATATATATATATATATATATATATATATATGATGATATTGATAAAAACACCTAGAATTACAAACTAATACACTACTCTCCCTCATAATTCTCTCTTATTTTCTAATACTATTGGTACCAATTACTAACTATACTCTGACACTTGCCATAGAACCATTGTTACAAAGGATACAACACTATGAGTTATTTCTCGGCTCATACACTGATACCTAATGCCCACCTACTAAACCAGGAACCACTTACAGACTCACAAGTTACACCTCCAATAATCAACACTAATACTCAAACTTGACACCAACATGTTTGCAAGTTAACAAACTAATGTACTATCCAAGGAAGCTGCCTTAGGAACTAATGAAGGTAAAGCTCTATAGAAAATTGAACTAGAGAAACTAAAGGTATCTTTCTCTTGAGCTAGTAGAGGTGATGGAACATAATTCAATGATAACAAGATTTGAATGATAGAGATGATATGTTAAGAACCAAATTAAGATAAAATCTGATAATCGCATACGCCCTCCGTAATCATGTTACCCAAAATATTTGTCACGCCAATAAGCATAGCTGCGATAAATTATAGAGTCCATGACTAATATATGTAACTTTATAAACATGTTATCTAGAATTTTTGCCATGCCAACTAGTATGGCTGCGATAAACTCTAAATTCCATAACTAAGATATGTATATCCAAGATTATGTCTCAACGTTCTTGCCACGCCAGCTAGTATGGCTGCGATAAACTATAGACTTCATAACTAAGGTAGATGGTTACCTTTCTCAATATTCTCATCCAAATGCGTCATCAGAATGTACCTCAATATAGTCCATAAAATTTATCTCGATACAAGGATTAATTTCAACAAAGAATAAATATTTTGTCAAAATAAAGGTGTAGACAAACGAAAGCAAGTAAAAATAATTTAAAATAGGGGTTATAATAAGATTCTCAAGGATAATCCCAGAAATCTCTCAAAATTTCTAATATGTGATTGGGTACTATACTTCTTATAATCCATCAATCGTATTTTATTGCAGGCTCGCAGCAGTACGACTAAACCTAGGTACTACTATGATATCGTACTAGTTACGAAGACAAGACCTGCATAGGCCACCATAAAAATATATCACGACCCGCATTCGGACGATCGGGGCACGAATATGTGGATACGTCCAACCTACGTCACAGCATCGGCGGTAGAACGATGTCTAGATCTCAATGGAAATCCTCTTCAATCATTATATATATGACTAATATCATCATAAATCAATCATAGTATAGTAAGGAAGATATGATAAGAAAATCAATCCAAACAACTAACTAAGAAAAATGAAACTAGAGCATGATACAAAATAAGAATACTAGTCTAAATCTTCTGCATATGTCACCTCATGATCCACAGTGCAAGAGTAGTCTCGACTATAGCATCATTCCAAAATCCAGGAATATAGGGGCATAACAAATCCTAAAAATATTATTCAGTCAGGATGAAACGAGTACAACTCTAACAGCAGTTCCAATACATGATAGAAGTTATGAAACAGTAATAATAATGAAATACATGATGAGAAATGTAAACTCAGATCATATCATGGCAAGTATTGAGGAATATCATGGCAAGTACTGAAAAATAGGTAAATGAGAGCAATATGTCATAGTCAACATGTATGAAGTAAAATAGAGAAGAACTCAATATGGCATGTATCAGCATATATGTAGTGGAATAGAGAAAAACTGTAAACACTAAGTGTTTTAAAATATTAGTTATAATATATGATCGGATTGGGTGATGCACGGTCTATACTAAAAAGAAGCTAGCTCAATCATACGTGAAGTATATGATCAACTAGTAGCCATGGTCTACACTACCACATTGTCTATAGGGTATGATCACATATCTAACTAATATTTTTCTGTCCCGACTAGTACAATGGATCCAAATCATGACATGTCATAACATATAAATCACTATGCACGGGCTATATATGATGCACACAGATCACGGTATGTATAATCACCGAGGAATAAAAATATAATTACTAAGGAATAACATCTCCTGATTGGGATCCAAAATATACTAATCCATGTACTATCGTGTCAAGAATCAAGTATAACATCATTAAGAACATGTAACATAGAAGCTATCAAGTATAAAAAACTATCAAAAAATGTACTCACCTATGGTCCTGAGTTGTAAACACAAATCAGTGTCTGAACAGAGTCCAAGTTACCTATATATGAATTTCCATGTCATTAGATGATTTAGAAAAAAAACTTAACTAGTTCTATTATAGTATTCTAGGTTAATACTGAGAAATAAGTAAATGAGAGCAACATGTCATAGTCAACATGTATGAAGTAAAATAGAGAAGAACTCAATATGGCATGTATCAGCATATATGCGGTAGAATAGAGAAAAACTGTAAACACTAAGTATTTTGAAATAATAGTTATGATATGTGATCGGATTGGGTGATGCATGGCCCATACTAAAAGGAAGCTAGCTCAATCATACGTGAAGTGTATGATCAACTAGTAGCCATGATCTACGCTACCACATTGTCTATAGGGTATGATCACATATCTAACTATTACTTTTCTGTCCCGACTAGTTCAATGGATCCAAATCATGACCTGTCATAACACATAAATCACTATGCATGGGCTATATATGATGCACACTGATCACGGTATGTATAATCACAGAGGAATAAAAATAAAATTACTAAGAAATAACATCTCCTGATTGGGCTCCAAAATATACTAATCCATGTACCATCGTGTCAAGAATCAAGTATAACATCATTAAAAACATGTAACATAGAAGCTATCAAGTACAAAAAAACTATCAAAAAATGTACTCACATGAGGTCCTGAGTTATAAACACAAATCGGTGTCTGAATCGGAGTCCAAGTGACCTATATATGAACTTTCATGTCATTAGATGATTTAGAAAAGAAAAAAAAACTTAACTAGTTCTATTATAGGATTCTAGGTTAATACTGAGAAATTGGTAAATGAGATCAACATGTCATCGTCAACATGTATGAAGTGATATAGAGAAGAACTCAATATAGCATGTATCAGCATATATGCGGTGGAATAGAGAAAAACTGTAAACACTAAGTGTTTTGAAATATTAGTTATGATATGTAATCAGATTGGGTGATGCACGGTCTATACTAAAAGGAAGTTAGCTCAATCATACGTGAAGTGTATGATCAACTAGTAGCCATGGTCTACGCTACCACATTGTCTATAGGGTATGATCACATATCTAACTAATATTTTTTTGCCCCGACTAGTACAACTGATCCAAATCAAGACATGTCATAACACATAAATTACTATGCACGTGCTATATATGATGCAAACTGATCACGATATGTATAATAACTGAGGAATAAAAATATAATTACTAAGGAATAACATCTCCTGATTAAGATCCAAAATATACTAATCCATATACCATCGTGTCAAGAATCAAGTATAACATCATTAAGAACATGTAACATAGAAGCTATCAAGTAAAAATAAAACTATCAAAAAATGTACTCACATGTGGTCCTGAGTTGTAAACACAAATCAGTGTCTGAACTGGAGTCCAAGTGACCTATATATGAATTTCTATGTCATTAGATGATCTGGAAAAGAAAAAAAAAACTAGTTCTATTATAGGATTCTAGGTTAATTCTAGATCAATCGTATATATAAATATATATAGAGGGAGAGAGAGAGAGAGAGAGAGAGAGAGAGAGAGAGAGAGAGATTTAAAATGTATTAATAAATTAAAATACTTAATCTAATAATAAAGATAGATAACCGATAACAGTTAGAAAGTAAGTAAATAATTTAAAGTTTATGAAATCAAATTAGTAATAATAAATTTAAAATCTCTCTTAGAATTGTAGGCTTGATCAAACCATGGTACCTTGAGATTCAATGCAGCAATGGACCCTAGACAAGTATACTTTGCCTATTTTATTTACAGTATATGCATATTTTTTTACATTCCATCTGTCGTTCTCCTGATACATTTTTTATCTATATCTAATCTTTCATTTATGTTACTTGTTATTACATGTTATTCTTAGTGACACATGTTAGGCGTGATGCATGGATTCATGTTGTATACATGCTAGACTTGACTTATATTCGACTTGTGATGGTTATTTTTTTGTCCATGTATGTTTGATAGCCATGAGTATATGATTAGATGTCACGAGCCGCACCCGATATAGGGGCATGAGTCGTGGGTACGTCCAGCCTACGCCGCAGCATCGACGGTAGAACACTGTCTAGGTCTTAATAATATACTAAATATAACTCACAACCTGTCAATGATATCAAATCCATGAGGAGGACAATGAAATAACATCTCTCAACATCTCAAAATGTATACTCAATCACAAAAGCTATAAGAATATAAATGGCACAATAAAAGATAAGAAAGAATGACATAGTCAAACACAATGTCTCAAATAGAGATAAACCACAATCTAGATGTCCAACATAATAAGTCTCTACAAGTCTCAAAATAAACTCCACATAAGTCTCAACATAACTAAAATAAACCTCCAAATAAGTCTCAAATGCATAAAATAAGTGTCACGACCCGCACCCGGTGTAAGGGTACTAGTCGGAAACAACGCCCAGCCTACGTCGCAGAATCGGCGGTAGAACGCTGTCTAGATAAACTATCTAACAATATAATGAACCACCAATAATGATAGTATACTCAATCACAGAACTAAGGTGGAAATGAGCACGAATCAGATAAAGAATAGAATAGTCACAATATAACTCATGAGTCTAAAATAATACATCAATGAGTCTGAAGAAAATTACAGAAATATGCTGGAGACAAATCTAGTACAAAGAATACTACAAAACTATAAAGCTACAACTCCAGGGTCAACTGTCTCAGTTGGGATAAGTCCCTCTTGAGCCAGGGTCTCAGAATCTAAACCCACAACATCCTGGGGTCCATAATAGGTAGGGTACTCCTCAGTGTCATCTGGAAAAATATATCCAGTCAGGAAAGGAGCAGAGTACAACCCTAACAGCAGTTCTCAAATAATGATAAAAACTATGTAACAGTAAATAGTTGTGGATAAACAAGATGCATAAATAGATACAAGAATGTATAGACAATAAGGAAATACTGGAAAGAAATACAATAATGAACAATATGCTGATGGAACAAGAATACTAATGACTAAGTGTGTGAGTACTAGCTTTAACATGTGATCGGCTTGGGAACTTGCACAAGAGTATGATGGCCTGGCTGATTATACGTGCGGTGTATGATCAACACTCACAAGGAACAAGACATGCACAAGGAGGGTATGATCACATATCTACACTAAAATACTCCCCACCCCGACTGGTATAATAGATCCAACCACGGTACGTTATGGCACTAGATTCCCCAAGAAGATAGCTAGTCTCCCCGAGAATCGGTGTCTGTACATGTACAAGATAACCAATGAAACAATACTTGCACCATATACACCATATACCAAGGAATAACATCTCATGACGAGATCCGGATATACCAATCCGTGTAACCATAGTGTCAAGAGAACATGTATATCTACACTAGATACAACGAACATAGAGGATATCATAAATGAGAAACTATCAGAGAATGTACTCGCCTGAAGTCCAATGAACAGTCTCACAAATGTCTGACTCGGTGCCTCGAAGACCTAGACATGGAATACCACATTAATACAAGGTCCCAGAAAGAGAACAAGTCAAACTAGGCAACTTCTAGGTCAATAAGTCAATTCTAAGGTAAAAGTCAACTATGGTCAACTCTAAAGTCCACTAAAGTCAAACATGGTCAAACCCAAAGTCAACCTCACAAGACATCTATAAAATAATATAGAGATAAACTACAATAATTGAGGAATCAAATTAGATTCAAAAAGAACTCACACAAAGTATACTAATAATACAATTAATATATACCCTAAAATAATATATACAACCCAACATTTATATAAATAACATAATATATTATTACAATTATTATTCCTCACAAAACACATATATATATACATATATATATACAATTATAATATATAATATATACATTAAATCTGTCAAAGCGTCATTGAAAAACAGTGAATAAAATAGGATTAAATCAAAACAGTTTAAATAGTGACAGTCGGGACTGTCACCGAAGGACTGTCACCGAAACCCAAATAATAAACTGCCACTGCTTTGGTTTTCGCTGACAGTTAAACTGTCGCGGAAAAGCGTCGCAGAAAAGCTGCTGTTTCCCGCTGCTGCAATTAATGACAGGTTTGTCATTAATTGCCCGAAGGCTACAGCGGCTGCTATTAGTCGGCTAATTAATGACAGTTTTTACTGTCATTAATTCACTGTCACTAAAACAAGTTATATATATATAATTATATAATTAAAAACAGAATATATAAAACAATATATATATATATATAAACAGAATATATAAAACAGTATATATATATATATATATATAAACAGAATATATAAAACAGTATATATATATATATAAACCATTAATACAAAAATGTACATATATATATTAATATACACATAAACTTATACCTTCAAATATTTAACA
Organism: Iris macrosiphon; assembly: GCA_036927795.1. NCBI lineage: Eukaryota > Viridiplantae > Streptophyta > Magnoliopsida > Asparagales > Iridaceae > Iris > Iris macrosiphon. Next base: position 112,152,367 of record JAYESA010000006.1, on the reverse strand, counting down.
AAGAACATATAATTTACATGGCTAGAAGCACACCTAAAATATTTACATTAATATCCAAATAATTACATAATAATTATAAATAATATAATTACACAATTAAACATACAAATATATTTTATAAAACATTTTATGTATAAATTATATTATTTAACAAGTAGTAACATATATATTTGCATGCAAGAAAGCTACATATTATATTGTACATTATATTAGCACACCCAAAATATAGATCTATGCTACAATAATTACTATAATAAATACACAAAATAAATATTTAATATCCATATATATATATACTAATTATAAATGAAAAATTGAACCACAATTAATTAGATCTATACAAAAATACACACAATTGGAGAGTATCTCACCGTATCCCACTAGATCTAGGATACGCATGCGACACGAGTCCAACACACAACTAAATGCACCCCGAAGGACACAAACAGATCACAAATAATATTTATGAACAAATCAAAGCATCAAAAGTAGATCTATGTGTCCGTGTCAAAATACGACATGTTCAAAGTCCCGTGTCGGAGGAAAACCCCCAAATGACACGTATCACCAAATAGTTGGGATACGAACCACAAGTATCCCAATATGGACACGACACTAGCCTCAAACACAAATCTCATGTCCAATTTGATCTATAGGATCAATTGACACACACACAAAAATGTAAATTCGGAATTCCAACAAAATTGACACAAAAAGCACAATAACTTTCTCCATGGGTCTCCTATGAACACAAAACAAAGTCCTATGGGTAGTACATACATATAGGTTGATTTTACATGATTAAATCTCAGATTTAGAAGCTATTTAAATGGAAAAATCTGAATTATACCTATTGGGAGATGGATTCCCAATGAAACCTCCAATTGAGATGAACTTGCTTCCAAATTGTAGATCCTTGCTCCTGTTTGTAGATCCTTGCTTCCTTCTTCTAGATCCTTGCTTCCTCCTTCTCTAATGGTGAATTGGAAAGAATTGGGAATGAATTTGGTAGGGAATTGGATTGGGAATGGAGGGAATTTGGTAGTGGGAGAATTCTAGATCTAGATTTGGAATGAGATGAGAGGAGAGAGAAATTTCCCCCCCTCTTTAATAGGCCGGCCATAGCCCCTCCCCCAAGCAATTGTAAAATGTCCAATGTACCCCTTGGGGCCTCTCATGAAGAAATAATTAAGGAAGGAAGCTTCTAGTCTAATCATTTAATTAATTTAATTCATCTTCTTAACCATGGGCTTTCTAAATGGGCCAAGTCTAACTAATTAATTCATGTTGGTCCATGGGTCCAAACTAAACTAGTTGGGTCCACTAAAATAAGTCCAAAATAATTAAATAATATCTAACAACAATTAAATAATACAACAAAAATTATTTACCATGCACAATATTTATTTAAATAGGAAATTACTAAAATACCCTTTTTTCTAAAATGTGGTAGTGACAAGTCTACCCTCCTTAAAATAATTTCGTCCTCGAAATTCAAAGACGAAAACTACCCCCAGAAAATCACAGAACAGAACTAAAGAATCACAACTAACTAATGAACAGAACATAACAATGAACAGAACATAACTAGAAATAACATACCTCAAGGTACAAACAAATATGGATAACGCTCTCGCATTTCATCCTCTCTCTCCCAGGTAGACTCCCCCGGAGAGTGATGCCTCCATGCGACGCGCACCAAAGGAATAGTCTGGTTCCTCAGCACCTTCTCTCTCCGATCCAGAATCCCAACTGGTTGCTCTGGATAGCTAAGAGTAGGGCCCACCTCTATCTCTGAGTGATCCAATACATGACTAGGATCTGCCACGTATCGTCTCAACTGCGACACATGAAACACGTTGTGCACTCCCTCCAATGCAGGTGGCAAGTCTAGTCTATAAGCAACTGCACCGACCCTCTCTAGAATAGTGAAAGGTCCAATGAATCGCGGACTAAGCTTTCCGCCTCCACCGAAGCGAATCGTGCCTCGTATCGGAGAAATCCTCAGAAACACCAAACCACCCACCTAGAACAAAACACCACCTTAAGAACTTATCTATAACAAACAACCAAGAACAAGCACACAAAATAAAATCTAAACTATACCTCAAACTCCAAGGGTCTCCGATGGCTATCGGCCCAATGCCGTTGTCTGTCCTGCGCCACTCGAAGTCTGTCTCTGATCAACTGAACCTTCTCTGCTGCATCCACAACCATCTCTGGCCCAAGCAAAACTCTCTCTCCAACATCGTCCCAAGACAAAGGAGTACGACACCTCCGACCATATAAAGCTTCAAAAGGTGACATCTCTATACTGGCCTGGTAACTGTTGTTGTAAGCAAACTCTACCAAATGGAGATGGTCCTCCCAAGAACCCCCGAAATCTAGTACACAAGTGCGCAACATATCCTCGAGAGTCTGAATAGTCCTCTCTGACTGCCCATCTGTCTGGGGATGATATGCAGTACTGAATTTGAGCTGAGTGCCCAAACTCTCCTGCAAACTCCTCCAGAAATGAGAAGTGAAACGACTATCTCGATCTGAGACTATGCTGACGGGAACTCCATGTATCCTAACGATCTGTCTCACATACATCTCTGCCAGCTTCTCCGTAGACAAACCCACCTTGAAAGGCAAAAAATGGGCCGACTTGGTCAATCTTTCAACAATGACCCAAATCGCGTCTTTCCCTCCTGGAGATCGTGGTAGTCCGGACACAAAATCCATAGTAATGTGTTCCCACTTCCACTCTGGAATGGGTAATGGCTGAAGTAAACCTCCTGGCCTTTGCCTCTCGGCTTTCACCTGCTGGCACACTAAGCATCTGGATACAAACTGTGCCACTTCCCTCTTCATGCCATACCACCACACACTCTCTCGCATATCCCAATACATCTTGTTAGCACCTGGATGTATGGAATACTGAGAGCGATGCGCTTCCTGCAACACCTCCTCGCGTAACTCTCCACTAGGCACACACAATCTTACTCCATGCCTCAAGGATCCATCCTCTGCAATAGTGAAATCATCCTCCAATCCTGCCCTCACTTGAGCTCTGATACTCCTCAAAGATACATCATCATACTGTGCTGCCTTGATCCTATCCATCAAATCTGAATGTATCTGCAATCCCCACATCTGCATAGCACACCCAGGAACAATCACCTCAATGCCCAAGCTCTCCAAGTCCTCCAACAAATATCGATCCTGCGTCAAGAACATAGCTACCGGATACCTGCTCAAAGCATCGGCAACTACATTGGCTTTCCCAGGATGATATTGCAAGGAGATATCAAAATCCTTCATCAATTCCAACCACCGACGCTGCCTCATATTCAACTCCTTCTGCGTGAAAACGTACTTCAAGCTTTTGTGGTCTGTGAAGATCTCCACACGCTCTCCGTACAAATAATGTTTCCACAACTTCAGGGCGAATATGACAGCTGCTAACTCCAAATCATGGGTAGGATAGTTCTTTTCATGAGGACGCAATTGCCTGGATGCATAGGCAATTACTTTTCCATGCTGCTGAAGAACACAACCTAAACCCTTTCCCGATGCATCACTATAAATAGTGAAACCTCCGGACCCTGATGGCAATGTCAAAATAGGAGCAGACGTCAACCTCTTCTTCAACTCCTCAAAAGCAGCCTGGCAATCTTCCGTCCAAACAAACTCCACATCCTTCCTTGTGAGTCTGGTCATCGGCTCGGCAATCCTCGAAAAATCTTGCACAAACTTTCTGTAGTAGCCTGCCAATCCCAAGAAACTCCTGATCTCTGCTACCGAACTCGGAGTCTTCCAAGATTCCACTGCTGAAATCTTCTTCGGATCCACTGAAATACCATCACCAGTCACAACATGCCCCAAGAATTCCACCTTGTCCAAGAAAAACTCACATTTGGACAACTTCCCATACAGCTTCTCCTTCCTCAGCACATCCAACACAATCCTCAAATGCTCCTCATGCTCCTCCGGTGTCCTCGAGTATATGAGTATGTCGTCGATGAACACCACCACGAACTTGTCAAGGTACTGGTGGAACACCTTGTTCATCAAGTTCATAAATACCGCCGGTGCATTAGTCAAACCAAACGGCATCACCATAAACTCGTACTGACCATACCGAGTTCTAAAAGCAGTCTTCGGTATGTCCCCCGGCTTCACCTTCACCTGATGGTAGCCTGATCTCAAATCTATCTTAGAAAATACCTTGGCACCACTCAACTGATCAAACAGATCATCAATCCGTGGCAAAGGATACTTATTCTTGATAGTGAGATTATTCAAAGCCCTGTAATCAATGCACATGCGCACCGATCCATCCTTCTTCGGTACAAACAATACCGGGGCTCCCCATGGTGAAGAACTCGATCTGATAAACCCCTTATCCTGCAATTCGTCCACCTGCTTCTTCAACTCGACCAGCTCGCTGTTGTTTACTCTATAGACATGCTGCGAAATCGGTTCTGCACCTGGCACCAAGTCTATAGAAAATTCAACATCTCGATCTGGCGGCAATCCTGGCAATTCTTCAGGAAACACATCCAAAAATTCTGCTATCAACGGATGTGGCAACTCCTTGTCTTCCACCATAGCTCCACAAATAATGCCTTCTTCCTGCTCCGCAGTTCCTCTAGCAAACTCGAACTCTGGCTCTCCTGGCGGACCAAACAAAACTCTACCTCCTCTACAATCTATGCTAGCACGGTGCCTACTCAACCAATCCATCCCGAGTACAATGTCGTAGCTCGGAAGTGGCATTACAAGTAGACACGCACTCAACTCCCGGCCTCCCAGAGTAACTCTCCGATCCTTGCAAATATCATTAACCAGGATAATGCCTCCCCCGGTCATGATCTTGCAAGTCCTAAGCAAAGACTCAGCTACCAAACCATGCTTTAGAGCAAAAGAAACAGATACAAAACTATGGGAAGCACCACTATCAAACAAAGCTAAAGCTGGAATGGAATCAAGAAGAATAGAACCTGCGATGACATCTCCTGTGGGTTCCTCCTCTTCGACTGTCATAGCAAACGCTCGTCCCTGCCGAGCACCTCCCTGCTGCTGATGCTGGACAAAACGCTGCTGCTGTGTCGGAAGCGGTCCCCTCGGTTGTGCTGCAGGTGGTCTTATCTGTGCCCTCGGAGCTGGAGCTGCTCCCTGAACTGCACGACGAGGACACTCTCTCAATTGATGCCCTTCAGTACCACAATACAAACAAACTCCTAGCCTCTTTCTGCAAACTTCCCAGATGTGGCCGGGCTTCTTGCAGAAGTTGCATAGAGCTTGCTGTAACTGCCTCTGCTGCTGAGGTGCCTGGTGAAAAGGCGCTCTAGCTGGAGTCTGGTTCTGCTGTGGCTGCTGGAAAGGTCTGGACTGGAAATGAGGACGTTTGGCAGATACTGCACTGCCGTTGGCCCCCAGAAAAGAATCACGGTCTCTCTTGGTCTTCAAACCCAGATCCCGCTCAACCTTGCGTGCCTCCGCAAGTATCTCCGAGTATGTCTCATAAAAAGACGGAATGAGAATCTTCACCTCCCAGTTTAGACCCTCTCGGAAACGAATAGCTCGAACCTCCGGCTCCCTCACCAGATACTCTGCAAATCGGCTCAGCCTACCGAACTCCGCAGCGTATTCCTCCACAGACATGCTTCCCTGAATGAGACTCTCAAATTGTCTCCCCAAGTCAAGCCTGTCTATCCGAGCGAAAAACTTCTTCTTGAAAAGGTCCCTGAATACCTCCCAAGATTGTCCTGCGTCAACTAGAACCGGCTCATTCCTGAACCAAGTACGAGCGACGTCGAACAGTTGAAGTCCTACCGCCTCAACCTTCAGATCTTCAGAAAGACGAGACACCCTCATAAGACGCTCAATGTCCTCGAGCCAATCATCAGCATAGACGATGCCCTCCGTCCCATTGAAAACCCTAGGCTCCAGTTTCTTGAAGTCCTGAATGTTGCCTGGCCGAAGCTGAGCAACCTGAGGAACAACCTGCTGCTGGACCGGAACTCCTCTCTCAACTACAGCACGAGCAAGCTGATGAGCACTCTCGATGCCCTGCCGTAGAACGTCGGTCTGCCTCTGATGTGCCTCTGACTGAGCCCTCTGTGCCTCGAGCATCTCACGAAACAGAGTAAACATCTGTGACGCCTCTGCTGGCACAGGAGGTGGAGGTGGAAGCCCCTCAGATACAGCTGGCACAGTCCTCTGAGTGGGTGGTGGACCTCCGAAAGCAGCTGACACTCCAATCACCGAAGAAGTGACTGGTGCAGGCCCTCGGGATGTCGCAGACCTCTCAGAAGCTGCTCTCCCCTGCTGTGATCTAGTTTTAGGCGGCATCCTGAGACAAAGCGAAAGAAAGAATCAATATGGCACAAGATGTAAGATATTCAAGGAAAGGACAAGTTTAAGGGATCAAGTATCAATATCAAAGGAGAATAGTTGAATCAAAAGAATTTCCTAGATGTGATTGAGTATCTCAACCTATATCCTATATCCTATCGCAGGCTCGCAGTAGTACAACTAAGTTGTCGCATTACCACGATATCACATACTTGTGAAGCTAGACCTGCATGGGCCACCACCAAAAACGTGTCACGACCCGCACCCGGTGTAAGGGTAATAGTCGGAAACAACGCCCAGCCTACGCCGCAGAATCGGCGGTAGAACGCTGTCTAGATAAACTATCTAACAATATAATGAACCACCAATAATGATAGTATACTCAATCACAGAACTAAGGTGGAAATGAGCACGAATCAGATAAAGAATAGAATAGTCACAATACAACTCATGAGTCTAAAATAATACATCAATGAGTCTGAAGAAAATTACAGAAATATGCTGGAGACAAATCCAGTACAAAGAATACTACAAAACTATAAAGCTATAACTCCAGGGTCAACTGTCTCAGTTGGGATAAGTCCCTCTTGAGCCAGGGTCTCAGAATCTAAACCCACAACATCCTGGGGTCCATAATAGGTAGGGTACTCCTCAGTGTCATCTGGAAAAATATATCCAGTCAGGAAAGGAGCAGAGTACAACCCTAACAGCAGTTCTCAAATAATGATAAAAACTATGTAACAGTAAATAGTTGTGGATAAACAAGATGCATAAATAGATACAAGAATGTATAGACAATAAGGAAATACTGGAAAGAAATACAATAATGAACAATATGCTGATGGAACAAGAATACTAATGACTAAGTGTGTGAGTACTAGCTTTAACATGTGATCGGCTTGGGAACTTGCACAAGAGTATGATGGCCTGGCTGATTATACGTGCGGTGTATGATCAACACTCACAAGGAACAAGACATGCACAAGGAGGGTATGATCACATATCTACACTAAAATACTCCCCACCCCGACTGGTATAATAGATCCAACCACGGTACGTTATGGCACTAGATTCCCCAAGAAGATAGCTAGTCTCCCCGAGAATCGGTGTCTGTACATGTACAAGATAACCAATGAAACAATACTTGCACCATATACACCATATACCAAGGAATAACATCTCATGACGAGATCCGGATATACCAATCCGTGTAACCATAGTGTCAAGAGAACATGTATATCTACACTAGATACAACGAACATAGAGGATATCATAAATAAGAAACTATCAGAGAATGTACTCGCCTGAAGTCCAATGAACAGTCTCACAAATGTCTGACTCGGTGCCTCGAAGACCTAGACATGGAATACCACATTAATACAAGGTCCCGGAAAGAGAACAAGTCAAACTAGACAACTTCTAGGTCAATAAGTCAATTCTAAGGTAAAAGTCAACTATGGTCAACTCTAAAGTCCACTAAAGTCAAACATGGTCAAACCCAAAGTCAACCTCACAAGACATCTATAAAATAATATAGAGATAAACTACAATAATTGAGGAATCAAATTAGATTCAAAAAGAACTCACACAAAGTATACTAATAATACAATTAATATATACCCTAAAATAATATATACAACCCAACATTTATATAAATAACATAATATATTATTACAATTATTATTCCTCACAAAACACATATATATATACATATATATATATATACAATTATAATATATAATATATACATTAAATCTGTCAAAGCGTCATTGAAAAACAGTGAATAAAATAGGATTAAATCAAAACAGTTTAAATAGTGACAGTCGGGACTGTCACCGAAGGACTGTCACCGAAACCCAAATAATAAACTGCCACTGCTTTGGTTTTCGCTGACAGTTAAACTGTCGCGGAAAAGCGTCGCAGAAAAGCTGCTGTTTCCCGCTGCTGCAATTAATGACAGGTTTGTCATTAATTGCCCGAAGGCTACAGCGGCTGCTATTAGTCGGCTAATTAATGACAGTTTTTACTGTCATTAATTCACTGTCACTAAAACAAGTTATATATATATAATTATATATATATAAACAGAATATATAAAACAATATATATATATATAAACAGAATATATAAAACAGTATATATATATATATAAACAGAATATATAAAACAGTATATATATATATATATAAACCATTAATACAAAAATGTACATATATATATTAATATACACATAAACTTATACCTTCAAATATTTAACAAAGAACATATAATTTACATGGCTAGAAGCACACCTAAAATATTTACATTAATATCCAAATAATTACATAATAATTATAAATAATATAATTACATAATTAAACATACAAATATATTTTATAAAACATTTTATGTATAAATTATATTATTTAACAAGTAGTAACATATATATTTGCATGCAAGAAAGCTACATATTATATTGTACATTATATTAGCACACCCAAAATATAGATCTATGCTACAATAATTACTATAATAAATACACAAAATAAATATTTAATATCCATATATATATACTAATTATAAATGAAAAATTGAACCACAATTAATTAGATCTATACAAAAATACACACAATTGGAGAGTATCTCACCGTATCCCACTAGATCTAGGATACGCATGCGACACGAGTCCAACACACAACTAAATGCACCCCGAAGGACACAAACAGATCACAAATAATATTTATGAACAAATCAAAGCGTCAAAAGTAGATCTATGTGTCCGTGTCAAAATACGACATGTTCAAAGCCCCGTGTCGGAGGAAAACCCCCAAATGACACATATCACCAAATAGTTGGGATACGAACCACAAGTATCCCAATATGGACACGACACTAGCCTCAAACACAAATCTCATGTCCAATTTGATCTATAGGATCAATTGACATACATAAAAAAATGTAAATTCGGAATTCCAACAAAATTGACACAAAAAGTACCATAACTTTCTCCATGGGTCTCCTATGAACACAAAACAAAGTCCTATGGGTAGTACATACATATAGGTTGATTTTACATGATTAAATCTCAGATTTAGAAGCTATTTAAATGGAAAAATCTGAATTATACCTATTGGGAGATGGATTCCCAATGAAACCTCCAATTGAGATGAACTTTCTTCCAAATTGTAGATCCTTGCTCCTCTTTGTAGATCCTTGCTTCCTTCTTCTAGATCCTTGCTTCCTCCTTCTCTAATGGTGAATTGGAAAGAATTGGGAATGAATTTGGTAGGGAATTGGATTGGGAATGGAGGGAATTTGGTAGTGGGAGAATTCTAGATCTAGATTTGGAATGAGATGAGAGGAGAGAGAAATTTTCCCCCCTCTTTAATAGGCCGGCCATAGCCCCTCCCCCAAGCAATTATAAAATGTCCAATGTACCCCTTGGGGCCTCTCATGAAGAAATAATTAAGGAAGGAAGCTTCTAGTCTAATCATTTAATTAATTTAATCCATCTTCTTAACCATGGGCTTTCTAAATGGGCCAAGTCTAACTAATTAATTCATGTTGGTCCATGGGTCCAAACTAAACTAGTTGGGTCCACTAAAATAAGTCCAAAATAATTAAATAATATCTAACAACAATTAAATAATACAACAAAAATTATTTACCATGCACAATATTTATTTAAATAGGAAATTACTAAAATACCCTTTTTTCTAAAATGTGGTAGTGACAATAAATGCTATCTAGATAGCTGCAGGTAGTGTCTCCTCTAAGGGAATAGACTCTTCTAAGATCTCTGGTGTGTAGTCTGCGTCTATACCTGGTCCATAATGTGTAGGACAGAAGTCCTCAAGATCCTATAGAAAAATATATCCAGTCAGGATTGGAGCGAAGTACAAGCACTAACAGCAGTTCCACATATATTGACAAAACTATAATACAGTGTAAAGAAATACAAGATGGATATAAATACTGGCAATAAGAAATACTGGAGATAATGAAATACTGGAAATAAGAAATACTGGAGCATATCATCATCAATGGTACACTAGCAATGAACAGAATACAAGTACATGCTAGAACAATAAACTGGAATATAAGTGAATGCTAGAACAATAACTAGAACATAGATAAATGCTAGATCAATAAACTAGAGATACATGTATAGACTATCTAGCTAAGTGTGTGAAACATCAGCATATCATGTGATCAGCTTGGGACTGATCAGGCTTGTTACATATGATTAGCTATAATTCATGTAAGGTCAGGCTAACCATCCGGATAGCTATGATGCGAGCAATAGTCAGGCTAATCAAACATAACAGGCTATGAGGCATGTAATGGTCAGGCTGCACCAATGTGAGGTGTGGGTGAGCTATGATGTATGTAGAGTTGGGTATGATCACATAAGCTACTAATATCTCCCCGTCCCCAGCTAGCACAATGGATTCCAATCACGACTCCTCGTGACAGGTCTCGATGATTCCAACTCGTGTATACATAGTGTCAGAATCATGTACGCTATACAACTAAAATCATAGACATAATCAACATAATAAAAACTATCAGAGAATGTACTCGCCTGTGGTCCTCTACTTGCAATACCAATATCCTGTTTCTGAGGTCTTGTCTGAATAATCCAACAGTCCTATAGACATTATTTAATAATAATACAGAATCAGTCGATACACTAATATACACACAATCATAAATACACTGAACTCAGAGACTACGCTAGGGGTGCTACTTGTCATCTAACAGGGTCAAGCGCACGTCTAATTGCACGGATGTCATGTCTCAATTGATGTGCAATCAGACAGTCAATCCCTAACACATGTCTAGCCAGTACGTCGGTGTACATAAGGCAGTCAACTCACAATTATCAGGGTCACATAGTCAATATAAATATGGGATCTCCATAATTAACACTAGGGGCATACAGTACAATACAAATATGTTCATAACTAGTATTAGTATTTAATTACTTATATATATACACTAAATTGAATACTATAGATATACGCGTACGTATACGCATACGAGTTTGGGTTTATTGCATGGTCTCGCAATGAATATCTAATGAACTTATCACAACACGACACGCTAACATCCTAACATCATTCACACGCGAAAAAAATCATAAGAGAAATACTTCGCACCTTGGCCTTGGCGTGCATGTGCACGAGGGGGTATTCGACGTCGAGTCGTGAGGGGAGACGGGGTCGGTTTCAGTCGTGACGGGGTCGTTCAGTGGGGTCCGGTGGGTGATAAGGCGGCTACTGTTACCGAGTCATGATGGCGTGCAGGCGGTCGGTGGATCACTGTCAGCGGTTCAGGTGATGGTGGTGATCGGCGGTTGAAGGAGAGGGAGATGGCGGTGTCGACGGGAAGGTGGCGTTCAGTCGAGCTCGGGAGGAAGTGCTCAGGAGAGTCGTCGGGTTCAGCGAGTCAGTCGACGGGATGGTGGCAGGCGGGCTGAGAGGGGAGGAGATGGGAGGTTTGGTGTTATCGTGGAGTCAAGTTCACCGGGGCTCCGACGATGATGGCGAGGTCAGGCGGGTTAGTAGGGATGAAGAAGATGAACAAGAAGATGGGGGTCGGCTTGAACTAAGGTTTGGGGTGAATGAAAATATATATATATATATATATATATATATGTAGAAATAGGGTTGGGTGTTGACCTAGGTAGTTGGGCCGGTCAACACTCCTTGGAAAGGGGCCTTGGCTTTTACATGTAGATATTTGGAGGGCTAGGATTGCATTGTTTCAAAATGGAGGGCTAAGGTTTAATGAGGGTTGATGTTGAGTGTGTAAACACTCCAAAAATTATGGAGAAAATTTACATGAAGAAAAATAGGGTTTCTTCATGTGTTGGTCCAATGGGGTGTGGACACCTCAATGCACTTTTGCATAAAAGTGCCCAACAATTGGGAAATTACACAAAGTGGGATTTTTGGATTAATTTAATTAAAATTAATATAATTGGTGTTCTAAAATTAATTAAAAGTACATGGGGTTAAAATTAGGTGGGATACCAGTGTCATGGATGTAGAAGACTCAAAATAGAATATTATCATAATTTGGGTTGCACAAAATGGGTCGAGATTGTGTCTCCAATTTCGATTGGAACGCACAAAGATGTAAAGTTGGATTTATTTAGAATTAAATATAAATGTCTGCGACGAATATTGTGCGACTAAAATAAAGTACAAAAGGGCATAGTTATGAGTCACACAAAGATCAAAATAAAAGACTCGTACGTCTAGGACAAGGATGTAAAATTTGTTGAAAGGCAATGGCTAGTGTAGCGCTCTAATTATCGAAGCAACGGTAAGGTACAACAATCAATAAAATCACAGCAATTAAATATAAATAAATATCATGCAATATTAACACATTAAATTAGATAATGAAAAGACAAAGATACCCCTATTCTGGAATTGTGGTAGTGACATTAGACTAGACCTACTTGATAAAGTCAGACTGAATGTGTTGTAGATGCGACCTGGACAGTAACATTAGGTTTATTAGGTGCCTGAGCTTCTTTGCACACCTTCTTGTTGCTCACATAATTTATATATATGCTATATGCCTAATAAGCTAGTGCCTCGACAGAGTACACTTAGTTGGCAGTACCCCCTTATCCAACAGCTCATACGTGCGAACATTGTCCTCATTTACATTTCACATAGACTAGTTAGTAGTAGGTATATATGTGTTACATGTTGTTCCTTGCATGTTATTTACTGTACTTTATTTCGGCATGTATATTATATAATTTTTTACGTCCCTCTAAGGGCCTATTTTTTCTTCCAGGTATTGATGAGTTATTTTATAGACTTGTTGACTCATATTCTTCAGGATCCAAGTATTGCTAGTGATACTTTTTTTATCGTTCTTCTGTTATTATCTTTTATCTCATGGTTCCTTATCGTTGATATAACTTAGTATTTACAAGCTCTGCATTCTTTTTGAGCTTGTTCAAACAATTATATTACTGGGTAGTCAACTTTAATGTAATTTGTTCATTCTTGACATTCATTTATCGTGGATTGATATATAGACATGTTGTGTTATTTATAGAGACTTATAGATAGTTGACCTGATTTTGGACATAGAGTATACGCATTCGAGGGGACCGAAGTCCACTCGAATATATAGCTGGTCATTGTCACGTGGTCTAGTCCCACATATTTTGGAACTGGGACATGACAAAATCTATATGATAATTTTGTGAAAACATACAATTACTATTAAGTGATCTTTCTACTTATTCCTAGGGTCTAATTAATAACAATAATAGAAAAGCATAAACATATCACTTATATAGTGATCCTTATCCATGACCGATTGATCTTCCCTGTAAACAAGGATTAGAACAATATAGGATTTATTGTTTTTAGCCTTACATCAAACTGTAAGACTTGCAAAATAATTTCATTAGCATGCGACCTAACTACATGATGGTACATGGATGACACCCCATAATTAGAAGTTGGGACGTTCACGTCTCTCTCTCCAATTAGACATAACACTTCAATGATATATCGTGACATCCAGTCTTCGGAGTGTTCCATTTCTCCTAGGCCGACACGATCCCGATGTCCCAGAAACCATTCGAAAGATAAAACCTTATGCACAAGTTTTCTAAGACTCGTGCATGATATGAAACTTCCATAAAATAAAACAATGCAACACTATATATTATTCGACCCATTTTTTTATTTCCTTTATTTTAACAATCATGCCATGTTCTTCCTTTCTTTACACAAAGTACTATCTCAAAATAATATTTTATTTACCACCACTATTTCAAATTCATCTCTATTTATAGCATACATTTCAAGTCTATAGTTTCCATTCTTTTCTAAATAACAGGAAATATTAATTCTTTCAATTCTATCAACCACCTATAACTTAAGCATGCAATCATTCCTTTTTAACTTAGCTTTTTAGTTAAGGTATCATTGATCGTAGGGACATAGAAAATGAATGGAAAATTTTCTTTTATTAATAAGTGGAGATAATGATAAGAAGGATCAAAGCCACTCACAGATTAGAGAATTCGTTGAGAGAAAGAGGAACTTCTTAAGAAGCCATCAACTCGCCTATGTGTCTTCCTAAAATTGCACAAAAATGGGTTCATCACACTTCCTCGTATCTTCCTTTATCTTTCTCTCAGTTACGATGTGAAAGCAAAAAATAATGAGGGCAAGCAATTGGAAGCATTCAATGAAAAGCCAACAATGAAAATGCATCAATCAAAAGACAACAACGAAATTGTCCAAAAACAAACAATAATGAAAATAATGGTAAAGAGACTCTTATATAGAGTTCTTTCTCCAAGCACAATTCATTGCATTTTGGACTAAATTCAGATATGATCTAATACATTGATTGGAAAGGATCTCAATTCGGTTGTCCCAATCAATCGATACCAATAGAATTTCTTACAATGATTGCTTCTAACTTGGTTATTAAAGCCACAAGCTCACTTAGTGCCATATGTTAGGAGCATGGGACTAAAATCATAGGTCTCTACAAGTCTTGGGTAGTCTGACGGTCAATTAATTACTCCAGAAAATCCATGAAATCATTATTTGTTGCATAAGTCCTTAATAACTTCAAAATCTCAAAAAATCTCACAGGTTTATCCTTTGCAACTCTTGATGCATGCAAAACGAGAAAATTTACGAAAGCAAGAAATATTTCGTTACTACAAGTCTAGTAATGCCATCAGGGAACAATATCGATGATGAAGGGATCGCCTCGTAAAAATTCACAATCCTTGACCATGATACCAAATCACAAAATTTGAGAAATCTCGATATACGAACAACTCGCTAGATAATGATACTCAAGGAAATCCAATATAATAGTATACACACTCGTATTCGTATGAAAACATCGACATAATTAGACGAGCCTCAAAACACACCACCTATTCCTACGCATGAAGAGTCACAAGCTAACTTCGAAGACTTTTGAGAAACCAGGAAGGAAGGAACAGGACAAAGGTCAACTTCTCTTTGATTTCCAAGAATGCTCTCTTATCGCCTTTAGCCCATACAAACTCGCATTTCTTAAGACAATTGGTAATGGAGGCCATAATGGCACTAAATTCCTTGACAAATCTTCTATAAAATATGGCTGGTTGATGAAAGCTCTTGGCCTCTTGTATAGTCGTAAGAGTAGGCTAGTCAAATTTGGTTCGAGTATGTCATTCTCATGTGCATGCATATGATCTTCTTCCTTGGCAATGAGTTGTGCACCGTTACCTGAGTAAGTCTCCGTACGTGTTGAAGGTCTCTTCCTCGTAGTCGAAGTTTGAGCCTATCTTGAAGGGTTGAGGCTGAATCGTGTCCTTCTAGGTAAGTCATGCAATTAAATTTCAAAACCAATAACAATAACTAGTATGTCTCCTTCCACCATTTTTGGTTTAATTAATATAAAGAACTTGCTCACTAGTTATATCTTATAGTAACCCTCTCTTACATAAATACCCAATGTAATTGTTGCATGTACAGAAAATCTATGTATATGAAAATGTTAAATTTCTTCAGAGTTGAAAGAGAGTATTCCTTGTACATGGTAAAAGAAGATAGGGAAGTTCTCAACACTTTCTCCAAATATGTTGGCAAATCAGAAGACTTACAAAGGTCCTTGATATATTTGGGAATATGAACACAACAAATTATTGTTTATGTGATATGATGTACAGATAAGATAAACAGACACAAAGTTGGGGAAATGGAGGTTCGGGATGCGTTCATAGGGTGATTTTAAGGAATTGTACAACAAAGTAAATCACAGCCAAGAATAGAGCAATCTGGTAAGCATCTCTTTGTAAACCATCGTCTCTTTGAAAGAACTGCAAGAAAACCAAAGAAGAAACCAGACAGTTGAGTATCTACAAGTTGCTAATTACAGCTTCAAAATCTTGAAAAAGTGCTGTAGAACTGGTTCAAAACATTATAGTTTGTTGTCAATCTCTAACTAGAATATCAATTGCCACAAAATCAAATTCTGCACTGACAATTCCAAGGAACTTGAACTTTTACCACTCGACAATATTACATATTAGAACCTATAGTAGTGTCACTTGAAATTATCCAAATTCTCATTGAGAAAATGTTGGTGGTTCTGTTCCCTATTGGTATTCCCGGTGGTTACATTCAGAGACAAATTGGCTTCATCAAGGCCCAGGTTATTGCTTTTGTTCCAGTAGTATTCCTAAATTATATTGCTCTTTTACTGCTCCACTTTCAAATATGCAGGACTATACGGCGCGACTTAAAACTATTTGTTTCTGGAATCATATTCATCTCTAATATCTTGCACGTTGTTGCTATCCATGTGATCTCAAGCTAACATATGTAAACTGGATAGACAGAGTGTAATAAGAAAACTCACCTTTGTGGGATCTCCAAGTGGATCTGGATATATATCCATGTTCTCTTTTTCACTGGAGAATCTAGACGTCAGGTTCTTAGCAGCATCAATTGTATCTTTTCCAGACTCGACTGCAGAGAAAAGCCTCCTTGAAATCCAGAAATAACTCTGAGCAAGGGCCGACGAAGCAGACAAGTCCCATAACTCCTCATGTTCAACCACTTGGCCACTTATCTGGTTTAGCACGTACAGAGAAGTTATACGAAGTATCAAGTCTCCCCCTATTGCAAATAGAGCATTTTTGGGTTTCCCTCTGAGCGTCCACTTGATCCTGAGTGTGCTGCTTGATGACATTACCATCTCCTGCACTGTCTGACACACGCATCTCTTCGAGTAAGAACAATATCTAGAACCTTGATTGACAAATTAAAGAACTATGTAATGTAAAGTTGGAATCAGGAGAAGAATAGTAAAAATTTTGTTGAAATTAGTTGATTATTTTATTGATTGTCTCATTGGCATTATATAGCCTTACAGTCATTAATACAATGATCTCAATCATTATAACAATAATCTCATAATGGAATATCCTATGACATATTCTGGCATCCCAAATATGTCCTCATGATATTCCCATGTGCTTATACTATACTTAAATATGACACCCAACATACCATATCAACACTCCCCCTCAAGATGGGTGAAAGATATTCACTAAGCCCATCTTGTCACATCCTCTAATCATGCTCACTGAGGCGAGTCCCTTGGTTAGTCCATCTGCTACTTGATCCCTGGTTGGAACATGGCCAAGCTCCAGTAATCCACTATCCAACTTCTCTTTGATGAAGAATCTATCAATCTCGATGTGTTTGGTCTTGTCATGCTATACTGGATTGTTGGCGATACTAATAGCTGACTGATTGTCACACCACAGCTTCATCTTGGCTCCTTGATCCAGCTTCAGCTCCACCAGCATATTCTTCAACCATAGCAGCTCTGCAACTCCCAAGGCCATAGCTCTGTATTCTGCTTCAGCTGTCGATCTGGCCACCACAGACTGCTTCTTACTCCTCCAGGAGACCAAGTTACCTCCTACAAATATGCAATATCCCGAGGTAGACCTCCTGTCATCAGCACAACTTGCCCAGTCAGAATCACAGTAGCCCTCGATGCTCACGTGATTGTTCTTCCTGAATATTAGTCCCTTCCCGGGAGCACCTTTCAAGTACATCAGAATCTGGTACACTGCATCCATATGACCCTTCCGTGGATCATGCATGTAGCGGCTCACCACACTTACTGCAAAGCAGATATCAGGACGTGTGTGGCTCAAATAGATCAACTTGCCAACCAGTCTCTGGTATCTGTCCCGATCAACTGGTTCTCCAACCTCAGCATCAATCTTGAACCTCTGATCTATTGGTGTCGCTGCAGGTTTGCACCCCAACATCCCAGTTTCTGTGAGAAGGTCCAGTGCATACTTCCTTTGAGAGAGAACAATCCCCTCTGCTTCTCGAGCAATCTCAATCCCAAGGAAGTACCGAAGAAGGCCGAGATCCTTCACCTTGAATTCCTTGCCAAGCTTTCCTTTGAGTTGGGCGATCTCCTGCTCATCATCACCTGTGATAATCATATCGTCCACATACACCGCAAGCATGGTGATGTGGCCTCCACTCCGACGGAAGAACACAGTATGATCAGCATTGATCTGCTGATATCCCATCCCTATCATCGCCCTTCTGAATCTGTCAAACCACGCTCGAGGAGACTGCTTCAGTCCATAGAGGGACTTCTTCAACCTGCAGACCTTGTCCACTGTCTAATTGGTGCCAAATCCTGGTGGTATCTCCATGTACACCTCTTCCACTAGATCTCCGTGAAGAAACGCATTCTTCACATCCAGTTGGTGTAGCTTCCATCCACCATTCGCTGCCAGAGAAATCAGAGTCCTGATAGTGCTCATCTTTGCAACTGGTGCAAAGGTCTCGTCATAGTCGATGTCGTACGTCTGACTGTATCCTTTGGCTACTAGTCGAGCTTTGTAGCGCTCAACCTGTCCATCTGGGTTCTGCTTCACGGTAAAGACCCACTTGCATCCAACTGCTCTCTTCCCCTCTGGCAGTCTCACAAGCTCCCAACTGTGGTTCTTCTCCAGAGCTCCCAACTCCTCGTGCATTGCCACTTTCCACTTTGGATCGTTCTTGGCAACCTGTCAATTGTTAGGTACAGTAATACTATCCAAAGATGCTATAAATGCTCCATGAGAAGAAGGGATATGGTCATAAGAAACAAACTGAGCAATATCCCAACCATATCTGTTTGGAGGATTTTCTGCATTGCTGCGAGTGGTCCTCCGTACAGATAGTGGTGTGGGAGGAGTAGAAGTAGGAGGAATGATATCTTGTGAAGGAGGGGGTATCACCTGAAGGGGGGTTAGTGTCGGTGCCTCGGGAGTTGGGACGAACGCAGGCGAGGGACTTGGCACTGGCACTGTCGGTACTGGTCTTGCAGTTTGCTTCTCTCTCCTGCTGTAGGTAAGTAACTCTCCATGAGCCGTAGGCCTAACAACTTCACCTTCTTGTCCCTTCTTCGTGCCTCCATGCCAAACTTCTAAATCAGTTACCACCAAGTTCTCCATCTCCCCCTCTCGCCTAATACTGGCAGTGAAGTTCCGTCCTGAGCGTGTTGTATGAAGTTCCGTCCTGGCGATAGTATGGCTCATGCTCCCGAAAGTGGACATCCATACTGACAAACTTCTTCTTCTCTACTGGACTCCAGCACACATACCCCTTCTGGGTCGCCGAGTAGCTTAGGAAGATGCATTTGACCGCTCTAGGATCAAGTTTCCCAACTGATGGCCTGTTGTCCTTTACAAAACACACACACCCAAACACCTTCAGTGGGAGTATCCCACTATTATTGCCTTGCAATACCTCACATGGGGACTTTCATCCGAGGACCTTCGAGGGCATCCTATTGATGAGTTGAGCTGCTGTCAACACTGCATGCCCCCACAGACTCTGTGGGACATTCATGTCGATCATCATACTTCTTGCGACCTCCAGAAGGTGTCTATTTTTCCTTTCTGCAACTCCATTTTGTGCTGGTGTGTATGCACAGGTGGTCTGATGCTGTATTCCGTGTGCTGACAAGTATTCTGCAAGCGTCATGTTGGTATACTCCGTTCCATTGTCAGACCTCAGTACCTTCACAACTGCTTTGTACTGAGTCTGGACATGCTTATGGAAATCCCGAAAACAAGCAGGTACATCATTCTTATTTTTCATCAAATATAACCAGGTAACACGAGAGAGACACTCAATGAAAAAAACAAAGTACTTATAACCATTCATAGTGTTAGTAGCACATGGACCCCAGACATCAGAATGTACTACCTCAAAAGCAAAAGTGCTCCTATGACCCGTGCCAACATATGAGCTCCTAGTAAGTTTTCTTAACTCGCACGCATCACATACTAATTTCTCTTTATTTGTTTTTGCATAAATCTCTGGATACAACTTACTTAGAGTATCAAAGAAAGAATGCCCCATCCTCCGATGATGGAGTATCAAGGTATCCTCAGTCCTCTGCTGCAGTCCTTCCATGCCAGCCTTCTCTGCCATAGATACCAATGCTAAGTCCAGTCCTTTTCGATCTAGGTACCACAGTCCCTCATGCCAAGTGCCAGTCCCAAGTCTTCGTCCTGTCCCTTTCTCCTGGAAGGTCACCTTAGGAATATCAAAAGAAACAATGCATTTAAGTTGGAGGATTATAGAACTAATGTACAAGAGACTGACTGGAAAGGATGGAGCATGTAAAACATTGGATAATCTTACTGAACCTGTACAATTAACAGTACCCTTATCGACCACTGGCTGGAAAGTGCCATCAGCTGTCTGAATGCTGTCTGCTGATGCTAGGTGAGTGTAGGAAGAAAACTCACTAGCATTCCCCGTCACATGCCGAGATGCTCCCGAGTCGATAATCCAGTCTGATGATTTAAGGGAAGAGATAGACGCAAGGGCAAGTTATTCGTCAGTACCTTCTGATGGATGGGTATACATGGCAGCGTTGCCCCTAAAAAAGAATAAGGTGGACGCCTCCTCTGTTCTACTCCTCATGTCTCCCAGTGCCTGGTCCTCCACAGTAAAGGTGCCATCAGCTTCTCCGTTCCTTTCTGATATCAGGAGGTTCGCCCGATAACCTCCTCGGCCGCCTCGTCTACCCCCTCGACCACGACCACGTCCTCCATTATATCCTCGTCCGCCGAACGGTCCTCGTCCACCACCTGAATCTCCCTCCCTAGGTGGTTTGGTACAAGCATACCGATGATGACCCATCTTCCCACAGTTGTAGCACTGCCGGTTATGCTGCCAGGGCTCTCCCTTAGATCCTGTTACCTGAGCTGGTGATCGCTAGTGCTGACTTTGCTTCGGGGGAACCACCTGTCCCGGCTTGCAGCCTGATGCATGTCTCCTCCTGGATCATGGCTGAGATAGCCTCCTCAAGGCTAGGGATCTTTGGTTGGGCTAGAAGTAGGGCCGTCCTCTGTGCGAAAGCTGCAGTCAGCCCTTTGAGGAACTTCATCGTCCTCTCCTGCAGACACACCTGTCTCTCCTTACACTTAGGGTCCCCGCAGCTCGTCCGATCTGAGGAGTGATCATAATCCAACCACAGACGCTCCAACTCCGTGGCATACTCCTGCACCGTCTTCTCTCCCTGTACGGTGTCATCAATCTCCCCCTTTATCTGGAAGACCCGTAAGTTGTTCCCCACACCATCATAGGTCCTTCTCAACTTCTCCCACACATCTTTCACCATCTCAATACCGTCTACTGTGGCGGCAATAGACTGGACTAAGGAGTTGAGAAGCCAGATGTAGATCACCATATGAGTGGACTCCACTCATCGCGTCCTGTCGAGCCCTCGTCCGGCTCTGTCGTCTCGCCCGTCAGGAACTCCTCCATGTTTTTTCCTGCGAGGGTTCTTCTCACCCGTCGTGACCAACTCAGATAGGTGGCTGGTCCATCTAATTTCAGATCGATGGAGGGAAGCTTCGACTCCGGCGACGTTCGTGTCGTGTTCTCACCAGCCGACATCGTCAACAACTTCATCAACGTCGCCACCTCTGCAGAATCTAGCTTCTTGATGATCTCCTCCATCGATGCGTCGTCTATCCAATCACGTCACGTCCGCTCCACGACTCACGCTCGTTCTCGTCGTCCGCTCCTAGATCCGAACATGTCCCCCCTTTTTTCAGATCTAGGCATCCCTATTAGGCGCTGTCCCGTGCTGGTGCGGAGGAGGTGGCAGCACACATGTCACAGCCGCCGTCGCAGCAGCAGTCGCAGCAGCCGCAGCAGCAGTAGTAGCCGCAGCAGTCGCGCGACGGGGCAGCAACAGTGAAGGGCGGCCTGCGAAGGGCGGAGAAGAAGGGGGGGCGTGGAAGAGTTCGGTGGAGGAGATCTAGGAAATCCTCCTGTGGGTTTGTGGAAGCTTGGTGACGGCTAGGGTTTGTGGAAACTTGGCTCTGATACCATGTTGAAATTAGTTGATTATTTTATTGATTGTCTCATTGGCATTATATAGCCTTACAGTCATTAATACAATGATCTCAATCATTATGACAATAATCTCATAATGGAATATCCTGTGACATATTCTGGCATCCCAAATATGTCCTCAGGATATTCCCATGTGCTTATACTATACTTAAATATGACACCCAACATACCATATCAACAATTTTATATTTATTTTAAAGTTGAGGGAGATGTATTGTCAGAGCCTCTTAGCTCAAGTGTCAAGGAGGTGGAGACATGAGCTCCATGGCTGGGTGGGTTCGATCCCATGGGGAAGCATATTATTCCTTCCAATTAATGGTGGGAGTTAAAAAATAAAAAAAGAGGGAGAAGTATTAAAACATCTGTAGTTGATCTGTGACTAATTTACACCTTGATACCAAGAACTATTACCACTTTTGCAGTTAAATACGCTGAGAGACTTCAATACCCTGAACTATCTGGACTTTCCCAACCTCCTTCCCTCCGTTAGTATCCTGTCCCACTTAACGGTCATGTGCAAGGCACGTGTTGTTGCACTGCAGCCCTATACACTCCCGTGCTCTAGCATAGCCACAGGAAATCCACAATTTTACCAAGCGAATTTTATGAACAAAGAAATAAGCATGTTATAATTGCCAACCAATTTAGGAAAGAGAGGATATTGGCTATAACTATATGTGATCTTTATATTTTTGAGCTAGGTTGTTATTTTACGAAAACCTTCCCAGGAACTGGTCTGCGAGATTTATTCATCCTTAGTTAAGAGGGAACGAGTCTACACATTTATGTGTTTCTCCATTGTATCCATGAGCTTAAATTACATGACCAAAATTGGAGGTCGGCTCTAAGGTTCTCAAAGAAGACACTGTCTTGCTAATAACTGCCTTGGCTAAGAACTTCATAATCAATAAGGAGGATTACCTTAGGATTGACAGGCCTTTTGTAAGAACCCAGAAAAGTCTTCTAGAAAGCTTTCTAAATGTTGCTTCATGCTCCACAGGTAACCTAATCTGATGGGTAACTCTTGGAGAATTATTTTTACCACATACTCATATCAGATATAAAGGGGGCTCAAATATTCATTTCAGTTAAGTCACTTTAACAAGTTTCATATTTTTAATTCTGTATGTAATCATAAGGACTCTTGGTCCTATGGGAAGCTATGCAGAATACTGAATATCCTTTCCTCCATCTACTATCCGTTCTATACCTCTCCTGTCTTTCCATGTTCTTAGTTTATCATTCCTTTGATATCCATTTTAGATTGATTCACTATTATGGACGTGTATGGGCTATCACATCCTAATCTCCCTACTAATTTTTGTTTAGGACCATATCTGATACTTAGGTTCTCTTTTCCCTCTGTCAAAACGTGGCTTTATTTGATCTTATACTAGAATATGTGCAATTAGAAATCACTGAAGAATGAAGTCATTAGAAACCACTGAAGGGTGAAGTCAGATTATGGCTTCAGTATGGCATGCTTAATATTCCTCTCACAAGTAATATGAGAAAAGATTAGACAACGTCTCCTAGAAAATGGAAATCTCTGAGACCAAAAACTCTGATAGATAACAATGCCAACGTCACAGTATGGAACTAATGGGTTTACTAATATGGCTAATGATTTAACTAAATAAAGTAGACATTAATTGCTATGTCATTATGAATATCAAGCCCAGTGAATAACTGTTGCCACTCCAGTTTTAAGTTTAAACCAGGACCGCAAATCACAAAAAACATAGTGCACAACGTGGAAAGAAAAAGAAGTGTCAAATTTTACCACGGAGGGATTTTCTAGTGCACCAGTCGCCCAAAGTAGTCTCTTGTATTTATCACGCCCAGTAAATGTCCTTGCCGGGTCCTACAGCTAACAAGAATTGCATATTACTATGTAACCTAGGCATGAAAATTATATGAGGCTCTGTAGAGATTAGAAAATAAAAATTAACAATCAAAAAATAACAGAAGAACATCCTCAGAATGTAAGTTCATGCTTTCACAATATAATGAGTTAATCGACAATACTGTTTGTGCGTCATCCTCTTAAAGGTACATCGTTGGTGAGAACAAAGCATGCACGACTTTAGTTCACCAGCTAATAGAACACTGAAAATGCACAGTAAACTAGTAATTTTCACTCTACATACAAGTTCTAAACAGTTGTTTGATCATCTCATAGAGATGAATTGGTCTAGTCAGCTAATTCCCTAACCTATATTGCTTAACAAAATGACGTATAAAATAAAATTCCTCGACAAATGTACAAACACTATCTTTATTAGGATGGTAAGCATAATGTTGGTATATTAGAATATTCTTGGTATATTTGTTGGTATATTAGAATATTCTTGGTATATTTGTTGGGATATTAGAATATTCTACAGCGGGTTTTAATGGGATATTAATATAAAATGAAGGGTTGTAAGGCTATAAATAGCCAAGAGATTATCAATAAAAAATATAACAATTACTCCAAAATATTCTACATGGTATCAGAGCCCAAACCCTAGCCACCACCTCCCAAACCCTAGCCGCCACCACCGCCACATCTGCCACACCGCCCGCCACCACCGCTGCCGTGCCGCCCTCCACCACCGCTGCCGCACCGTTCGTCCGCCACTACCGTCGCCGCTCGCCCACCACCACCACTGCGAAGCCGCGACTCCCGCGGAGCCTTCTGCCGCGGTTCCTGGCATCTCCCATGGGTCGTTCCAGAAGTTGACATCGAAGGCCTAGATCTGATGGGAGAGAGACATGATCTGGTCTAGGAGAGGACGAAGAGGGCGAACGTGAATCATGGAACGGGTGTGAGGTGATCGGAGAAGAGGAGGATCGATGGAGGAGATCATCAAGAAGTTGGACTCTGCGGAGGTCGCAACGTTGATGAAGCTGATGAAACTGTCGGCTGGTGAGAGCGCGATACGAATATTGGCGAAGTTGGAGCTTCCATCCATCGATCTGAAGCTTGATGGACCGGCCACCTACCTGAGTTGGTCACGACGGGTGAGGAGAATCCTTGCAGGGAAGAACCTAGAGGATTTTTCGTCAGGAGAGAAAACAGAGCCGGATGAGGGCTCGGCAGGACGCGATGAGTAAAAGTCAGCTCATATGGTGGTATACATTTGGCTCCTCAATTCTTTAGTCCAGTCGATCGCCGCCAAAGTGGATGGCCTTGAGATGGTGAAAGACGTGTGGGAGAAGTTGAGGAGAACCTACGAGGAGAGAAGAGGGTACAGGAGTATGCCACGGAGTTGGAGTGTCTGTAGTTGGATTATGATCACTTCTCAGATCGGGCGAGCTACGAGGACCCGAAGTGTAAGGAGAGACATGTATGTCTGCAGGAGAGGACGATCAGTGTTTGCTCAGAGGACAGCACTACTTCTAACCCAACCAAAGATTCCTACACTTGAGGAGGCTATCTCGGCCATGATCCAGGAGGAGACTCGTATCAAGCTACAGGCAGGGACAGGTGGTCCTTCTGAAGTGAAGACAGCACTGGCGGTTGCCAATTCAGGCAGCACAGAACCTAAGGGAGAACCCTGGTAGTGTTACAACTGCGGGAAGGTGGGTCATCTGAGGTATGCTTGCACCAAACCACCCAAGGAGGGAGATTCAGGTGGCGGACGTGGACAGTTTGGAGGACGTGGCCGTGGTCGTGGGGGTCGACAAGGTGGTCGAGGAGGAGGATCAGGCACTACTGGGCATGCTGGAAGTACTCAGGAGAAAGCAGAGAGCATCAAGTGATGGAGACAGGAGGAGTGAGACTGAGGAGGCGTCTACCTCAGTCTTCGCCAGAGGCAACGCTGCCATGTATGCCCATCCATCGGAAGGTACTGATGACTCACTTACCCTTGCATCTATGTCTTCCCTTATATCGTCAGACTGGATTGTCGATTCGGGTGCGTCTCGACACGTGACAGGAAATGCTAGTGAGTTCTCTTCCTATACTCACCTAGCATCTGCAGACATCATTCAAACAGCCGATGGTACTTTCCAGCCAGTGGTCGGTAAGGATATTGTCGATTGTACAGGTTCAGTAAGATTATCCAATATTTTACATGCTCCTTTTCCAGTCAGTCTTTTGTCCATTAGTTCTATAATCCACCAACTAAAATGCATTGTCTCTTTTGATATTCCTAAGTTGATCTTCCAGGAGAAGGAGACGGGACGAAGACTTAGGACTGGCACTTGGCATGATGGATTGTGGTACCTGGATCGGGAAGGACTGGATTCGACATTGGTGTCTGTGGCAGAAAGGGAAGGAATAGGAGGAGCAAAGATAAGTGCCGAGAATACACTGATACTCCATCACAGGGGGTTGGGGTACTCCTCTTTTGGTATTTTGAGTAGGTTGTATCCATCTATCTATGAGAAGGCAAATAAGGAAAAACTAGTATGTGATGCATATGATTTAGGCAAACTTACTAGGAGCTCATATGTTGGTGCGGGCCATAGGAGCTCTTCTATTTTTGATATTATATATTCTAATGTCTGAGGGCCGTGAGCCACAACTACTATAATGGTTACAAGTATTTTGTCTCTTTTATTGATTGGTTCCTCTCGTGTTACCTGGCTGTATTTGATGAAGAATAAGAGTGATGTCTTTGCCTATTTTCAGAACTTTCATAAACATGTCCAGACTCAGTACAGAGCTGTGGTGAAGGTACTAAGGTCTGACAATGGAACAGAGTATACCAACAAAGTACTTGAGGAATACCTGTCAGCCCAAGGGATACAGCATCAGACCACCTGTACACACACCATTACGAAATGGAGTGACAGAAAGGACAAACAGATACCTTCTGGAGGTGGCAAGGAGCATGATAATCGCCATGAATGTCCCACAGAGTCTGTGGGGGCATGCAGTGTTGACAGCAGCTCGATTGATCAACAGGATACCCTCGAAGGTACTGGGATGGAAGTCTCCATGTGAGATATTGCAAGAAAATAATAGTGGGATACTTCCACTAAAGGTGTTTGGCTGCGTATATTTTGTGAAGGACAACAGACCGTCTGTTGGAAAACTTGACCCCAGAGCAGTCAAGTGTGTATTCGTGGGCTATTCAGCGACTCAGAAGGGGTATGTGTGCCGGAGCCCAGTAGAGAAGAAGACGTTTGTGAGCATGGATGTTCACTTCAGGGAGTTTGAGCCATACAACCGTCAGGAGGGAACCTCATCCATGAGCAACTCACCTGATATTGAGAGTATGAGACGAGAGAGGGAGATTGGTGAGAGTGTGGTGACCAATTTAGGAGTATGGAATGGAGGAACGTTTGAGGAGGAGCAGGAGAGTGAAGAGGAACATGGGGAGGCGATGAGAGGTGTTAGGCCCACGGCTCAGGGGGAGTTACTTGCCTGCAGCAGAAAAGGAAACAAACTGCAGGACCAGTACCTATAGTGCCAGTGTCAAGTCCCTTGCCTCCATCTGTCTGAACTCCTGAGACACCTACACCACCACTACCAGATTCCCCTTCAGGTGATATCATTCTTTATACTCCCCCCACACCATTTTTAGTATGGAGGACCACTCGCAGCAATGCGAAAAATCCTCCTGATAGATATGGTTGAGATCTTGCTCAGTTTGTTTCATATAATAACATATATTCTTCTCATGGAGCATTCATTGCATCTTTGGATAGTATTACTATAACTAACAATTGGCAGGTTACCAAGAACGATCCAAAGTGGAAAGCGGCGATTCACGAGGAGTTAGGCGCTCTTGAGAAGAACCACAATTGGGAACTGATAAAACTGCAAGAGGGGAAGAGGACAGTCGGATGCAAGTGGGTCTTTACTGTGAAGCAGAACCCAGATAGAAAAATAGAGCGCTACAAGGCTCGACTGGTGGCAAAAGGATGCAGTCAGACGTACGACATTGACTATGATGAGACCTTTGCACCCTTGGCGAAGATGGGCACCGTCAGGACCCTGATTTCTTTGGCAGCAAATGGTGGATGGAAGCTACACCAACTGGAAGTGAAGAATGCATTTCTGTATGGAGATTTAGTGGAGGAAGTGTATATGGAGATACCACCAGGATTCTGCACCGATAAGACAGTGGACAAGGTCTGCAGGTTAAAGAAGTCCCTCTATGGACTGAAGCATTCTCCTCGAGCGTGGTTTGACAGATTCAGGAGGACGATGATAGGGATGGGCTATCAGCAGATCAATGCTGATTATATTGTGTTCTTCCGTCGGAGTGGAGGCCACATCACCATGCTTGTAGTGTATGTGGACGATATGATTATCATAGGAGATGATAAGCAGGAGATTAGCCGACTCAAGGGGAAGATTGGCAAGGAGTTCGAGGTGAAGGACCTTGGCCTTCTTCGGTACTTTCTTGGGATTGAGATTGCTCGAGAAGCAGAGGGGATTATTCTTTCTCGGAGGAAGTATGCGCTGGACCGTCTCACAGAGACAGGGATGTTAGGATGCAGACCTGCAGCGACACCGATCAACCAGGGGTTCAAGCTGTGTGCTGAGGCTAGAGAACCAGTTGACCGAGACAGATACCAGAGACTGGTGGACAAGTTGATCTATTTGAGCCACACACGTCCTGATATCTGCTTTGTAGTGAGTGTGGTGAGCCACTACATGCATGACCCAAGAAATGGTCAATGTCTCAAAGGACTATCCATTATTCCTGATATTCTCCCAGTTAATGGTCCTCCCTTGAACCAATAGCTAGATGCTTAGTAGATTTTTCTTTGAACTAATAACATAAAACTAAATGGTAGGATTGCAAAAACACAATATCAGAGGTCCTCAAAGCCTATATATGTTGTGTCATTGACTATATGTGGTGTTACGCCGCTGTGACATGACCCAAGGCTGATGTTCACTCCCTCGTGTGGTGTCACGCCACTGTAACATGGAGTACTACCCTCCTTTATAGTTCTTGGGATCAGCTGGCATTGGAGGCATTACATGAACGGATCTGCCACTCTCCTGGCTCCGATCATCAAATACTGTAATGATCTACGCTAGCTGCGCCCATTCAGTGTCCTGTACTGGCCCTTGAGGCCTATCATAAACGGATCTGCCAGATTTACCTGACTCCGATCATTAAAGCACTGTAATGATCCACGCAATCTGCACTCATTCTGTGTCATGTGTTCTATCCACATAGTTCTCTTCAAACCGTTGGAGAGATAAATAGATGCCACTGCTGCAGCTTCCTGATTTTTACAGTATGTCGGTATCACCCGAATCTGTGTACTAACCATAGGAAGATCATCTGAGAGCTTCCACAGCCATTCTGCTTTATATGCTGCAACTTGATAGTGCAAAGAACTCTGAGAGTAAAGACTGCTGCTTCGACTTCCACGATATAGCAACACCACCCATGGAGAAGTCACGTCCTCCTGTGGATCTTGCACTCTTCTTTCCTGAGCACCAACTGGCATCACCGAAGCCTTCTTTCATATCTGGATAACTGTTGTAGCACAGAATATACTACTGAGTTCTCCTGAGAATTCTGACGACTCTCTTCACAGCTTTCAGTGTTCAACAGATATACTGCTTGTGAACTGACTCAGCATCCCTACAGCAAAAGCTATGTCAGGCCTGGTGGTACATGCAGCTTGAATCATTCACCTAATGATGCTCGAGTACACCAATTGTCTGACATTTTTTCTTGGATTTGGCTTCATATTCATGTCACACCTGAGGAGTATCGTCCCTGATACCCAAAGAATGTGATCAACATTTCATGCTGAGAGCTTGTGACTAAGCAAGCCCACCAGGCATCCGGATTATCTTATATCCTCATGATGACATCCGCAATCCCGCGTCCTGAGTTTGGACAAAAAGGACATCTTTGTTAGTGACACTTATGTGTCCACAACTGGAACTAGCAAGTCGTCCACATAGATAGAAACGATGACTCCTCTATTATCAGTGAACTTTCTGTACATACACTTGTCCGTCTCACTAATCCTGCGACAACTTTGACTAGATGACTTGTCAAACTCCTGCTGCCACATCCTAAGAATTGCTTCAGGCCGTATCGAGATATCACCAACTCGCAGACTGTCTTCAAACTAGAATGACAATAGTTCTGACTGTTGTCCATGAATCTCTCATGTCTGTCTTCATCTAAGACTTGTTGTCTTTCTATCATCTGATAAATAATCAGCTTGTGAATAGTCGCTACGACAATCATCATCCTAATCTATGATACCCACATCGAGGTGCCAAAGAACTCAATACCCTATTGTCTGAGAAAATCCCTAGGCAGATAGCCTTGTCTTGAACTCAACTGTTCTATCTGCTTTCATCTTCATCGACTTGAAGATCTGATAAGCATCTGATTGGTTTAGCTCCTTCAGGCAGATTGACCAACACCCAAGTGTGGTTGGAGGTTATTGAGTCATACTCATTATTTATAGCCTCCCTCCAGAAGACAGCTATCTCTGGTCTTCATCGCCTCATCATAGGTAAGCGGATCTGCTTCCACATGATAGGTGACGAAATCTTCTTCGAAGTCCTTCACTCTCCTCACTCGCTTAGACACCGGCTCTGCGAGTTCTGGTTCGATCATTGTCGTTGGGATGACAACTTCTTCTTGGACTACATCTTCGTTGGAAGTTTGAGCCTCATGTGCACCTATACTATTTTCCGAAATATCTGCGATAACAATGTTCTTATGCCTTGCGAATTTATCTTCGAGGAGTTCTGCGTCGCGAGATTCAATGTTATGATTTAATTCGATATCAAAAAATCTTCGAGCATTACTCTTCTTAGTATCACCCTGAAAGATTGTCTTCATATTCCTCGATTCCAGCTTCTGAATTTTTAATTCCGGAAGCTTCACATACCCCAGACACCCCCACACTCGAATGACGTTCAAGTTGGGTCTGACTCTGAACTAAAGTTCCTGAGGAGTGACATCGGAAGTTGCGTATGGCACTCTATTCAGAATGAACGTAGCCGTCAGCACAGCTTCTCCCCAAGAACTTTGGAAGATCCGTAGTCAACAGTATTGAGTTCATTATCTCTGTCAACGTCATGTTCTTCCTTTCAGCTACTACATTTGATTGAGAAGAATACGGAGCAGTTGTCTCATTGACAATTCCGTTTTCTTTGCAGAACGATGCGAATTCAATAGACCTATACTCTCTGCCTAGATCACTTCTGAGTCTCTTGAGTTGTTGCCCCATTTAAAGTTCAGCCTCAACCCTGAACTTCTTGAACTTCTCGAATGCTTCGTCTTTAACTAAAGCAGATAGACAAACGCGTACTTCGAGTAGTCGTCGATGAAAGTAATTAAGTACTTCCTTTTGGTCTTTGTGGAGAACTGCTTGAAGTCACAGATATCTGAGTGAACCAATTCCAGAAGATCTGTACTTTGGTTTACCCGTTTGAACGGTTTTCTTGTGATCTTTGTCTGTGCACAGACCTTACACTTCTCCACCTCCTTAACCCCACATTTGGAGATAAACCCTAGACTAGACATCTGGCAGTACGAAGTATATATCCTAGTCTGGGGTCCCACAACTCTTACAATAAGACTTCAGTCACAAGCAGAAGCTCGAACATCCATTTGAAACTGATTGCCTTGTTTCAAAGTATGTCTCCTGCCAAGATATCACCATCTGGCAAACATAGATGTTCACCCTCAAGTCTGCAACAGACTTCCTGAGTTCAGGTCCTTGGTAATCACTGGTACGTTGCTACACGCACTCATTTGATTGTAACTTCTCGAAGTTCAAAACCATTGTTCCAATCCCCGGATCCTCTGCTTGATCATTGCTTGCCATCAAGACCTTCACCACTGAAAGATTCGACCTTGATCAACAGCTCTTCCTAAAGCACATGTGGCTAGATATACCAGTTCTCATCCACTGGTCAACAACCACGCCATAGGACTTAACCTGTGCAATCATAGCAATCAAGTTAAGTAATCAAAGGAACCAAGTTTAGTTATACCTTGCTATATTCGTTGGGATTGGTTCTACTTCCAAGTTCCAATTTCAACCATGCGTTAAGTACTGTATAGTGCAGTGACCTTCATGTGCATAGGCCACAATGCGCCAATCCATGCGCATAAGCCACTATGCGCTAATCCATGTGCATAACACTTCACGCGCGTCCTGCATACGCAGAGACCATCATGCGTATTGAGATACTATGCGCCCAGCTCTGCCATGCGCCAAGACGCTAAGACTTCCAATGCGCTGCCATGCGCCAAGTATTGCAAAGCGTCAAGTCCTGTCATGCGCAAAGGTCTACCCCTTGTGTGGATACTCTGCAATCCCTGGTCATCTTGTAATCTTCCTTCCAACTGGAATGCGCGTCCTTCATTCGCTGTAAACCCCCAGAATTTTTCAGAATTTAAAAATGAATTTTCGGAATTTTTCTGCAATTTTTAACTAATTAAAATAAATATTTCTGGAATTAAATTAATTATTGTGATTTTATTAAATATTAAAATATTATGAAAGTAATATTTTTGGGTGTAAAATAAAATATTAGACATAGGATAATTTTTTTGGAATTTATCCAGAACTATTTTTAAAGACCTAAAAATTAATGTTTTAATTATACCAAAATAATCCTGGTTTATTATTAACCTGAACCGAACCAAACCCATCCTGAACCGAACCGGACCCAATCCTATTGGATCAGGTCGGATCTAAACCCGAACCCGACCCGAAACCCAAACCCGCTACTGTAGCAAATCCCTAAACCCCCGACCCGCACTATTCCCCACCTGCCGTAACCGCCGCCGAGGCCCTCCAGCTCCCCCACGACCGTTTCCTCGCAGCCGCCGAGTTCCCCAACGCCTCCGTGACGCCACGCCTTCCCGCGCCGCTCCACCTCCAGCAACCGCCGACCGACCAACTCCCCGCCGCACTTCTCCCCTCGCCTATATAAACCCGATCGCCCCACCGCCATCACCACTGCACCACCACCGTCCACCACTCCACAGCCACCACCATTCCTCTCCGAGCAACCCAGCCCTTCGGCGAACCCCGATCTCCCCCGGCGCCTCCTCCAGCCGTGACTCGATGAACCCCGGACATCCCCTCTCCGCTGGCCATCATCCTCCAACGCCTCCGCCATCAGCCACCACCTCTCTGGCCGCCTCCGCGAGCCCAACTCCCCTCCGCAGAGCCTCCCCGGCGACTCCAGCGCCGCCGCAGAACTGCCACAGCAGCGAGCTCCGCCGTAGCCGCGTCACGACTCACCGCATACGCGAAATTCAGACGTTTCCGACGCCCTGTTCAGTTGAAATACCTCTCTCCTCGCCGCCTCATTTTCCGTACTGTCTGTTGCTACGCGTACCCTGCGTGACCCTCTCGGACCCCGTGCAACTCGTTTGGCATATCGCGTCCTGTGGCGATCACAAACCGCGACACAAAATCAGAAAAATAAATCCCCTTCTCTGAAAATTGAGAAAATGTCCCAAACTCCCCAGTTCGCGACCGTTTTGTGACCAACCTGTGTAATGTTTTCAAAATTGGCTTGAACAGTAATTTAGACCTTATGACCAAGTTTTAAAACCCTATTTTGAGTTCAATTTATTGAGCTGTAGATTGCATGTTATTTGAGGGTGAAAATGACCAAAATATTGGTTATTTAAAACCCTGATTTTCCCGGAACTGGGTGCGCTCCGCTAAACGGGACGACTTGGTCGTATGCGAACTTCACCGAAAGGTGCAACGCCATTAATACGGACGTGTGAGATTTCGCAGAAGTTGATTTTGATGTGCGTGCACACCGGAATCAACGTGTATCCGTCGACAACACCCCGTATCGGCCCTGTTCTGAAACTCGTTGTAACTTCGTGTACGCTCGTCATTTCGAAACGAAACTTGCGCCATCGGACTCGTAGCAATACACTGGTCCTGTGATCCAAGTTTGGTTCGATTCTGAGAACGTTGACAAAATCCGGTATCGTGGGCCCCACGACTCCACTTGACAGGCGATTTTGTGATCGGCTAATCGGAATCTAGTTCTGGACATTCCGTTGGGTTCGTATCGGCGTTCTGGATTTGTAGACACTAAGTTTGACGAATTTGGAGAACATTGTCTCTGACACATTTTTTGGTGCAAAACGGACCACATGTGGACCCTGCTTTGACCAGAAACTGTCACTTTTGCCCCTGTGTCCAAATTGGACTTATGGACAGGCAATTCTAGCTATTTGATATCTTCTGAACCTGATGGTAACGTTTATTTCAGCAACCGGAGGAGTACCTGCAGATTCCGCTGATACTAGAGCAGCAGTTGGAGTCAGAACCCCAGGCAAGTGTACCTTGCCAAACTTGCAGTACCTGCTTCATATTGTTATCTTGATTTATTTATATGTTGTATCTGCTTAACCTAGGACCGTGTAACATTACTTAACGTCCGAATAACATTCGGGTGTCGACGCTGTACGCGGAGTTGTGTAACGTCACCTAGAGATTGATATCGCTACCCTATATTTCTTCGTGCTTGCATTATCAAGTACGTCATACCACATGACACTTGACACTGTTCATGAGACAGAATCTTCCTGAGATATTCATGGTGATTCTGTATAGGTTATATGATTCGTGATATAGATATTGCTTGTGCTTAGCTATCATTATGACTCATTGCATCAGTTAGAGGTCATGATCCTGCGTGACATGGACATGAGACGTCGTGGACATGAGACGTGTGATTACATTGGGTGGGAAGAGTATTACCATATCAAAGGCTGATTATATTATATATATATTGTTATCTGGAGGTGTCTTAGACTCTGACACAGAGCTTTGGCACATGTACTGTCCCTTCGAGAAAATGCTGCTATGGGTTTCCCCGACACAGAGCCTATACTAGTCTCAGCCTGAGTATGATTAATGCTCTCATCTTGCATATCACTTAGTTGGTTATATAGTTTACCCTATTGATTCATTTATTATTGCACTGCATTTATTATTTTGGCATGAGTTATTCTTGTACCTTGCTATGTCCCCTGAGGACCTGGAATCCGGATTATGTCCCCAGGTTTAGCAGAGGAGTTCTACCCTGAGGTGTACGGGACAAGAGCAGTCTTTGGAGCAGTACCAGTACCAGAGGACGAGGTGATCGTGAGGATTTCTCCTATGCTTATTCTATACTCAGTCTTTGCTGTTGTTATACTCTTTATTTCTTGTCTATTGAGTTGTTGTATCAAACTTATTATCGGGTTGTTCCCCGAGTTATGTTTTATTGAGACTTGATATTGCTTTATATTCTGATATTGATTGTATTTATTTCTGTGGATGAGATTAGTACCATAGCCCCTTATTGTTGTTTTACAGCTTAAGTACACCCTGATGGGTCCATTAAATTGGGTTTGCCCATCGGTGTGTGCTGCTGGCCATTGCCACGTGTCTAGTCCCTCGATATTTTGGGACTGGGGCGTGACATTCGCTATCTTCTCCATCCTCGAAAATTGTAGGTACCGACAACTCATTTTCAACATTTGACAAAGGACTCCTTCCCTCATCCAAATGTTCGAAGTGAATTCCGTCAATATTCTCAAGTTTGTGAAAACTTGTGTCCAGAAGACTTGAACGGATGTTTTCCATCTTTATTCGGATCTTGCTTTGAGATTGTAAGTCCCGAGGCTTAACCAAAGATGAAAGAACGCGTGGTCGAGATCAGAGGTTCACACAAAAGTTTTCACTCTGACTATTCTCGATTTCCACGAAGAACTATATAAGGATTCTGATTACAATTTGCTCTCAAGATTACAAAAGAATCAGAATTAACCAAACTTCATGTTCTTCCTTGCAATCACAGTTGCAGATGGACAGAACAGAATTACAATAAAATGAAAACTACATTCGTTCTTCCTTGCAAAACGCAATTGTAATCAGAAAGAACGAACCAAGAAGAAAAAGGAGAAGAAGACGGAATAAAAAATTATTCTTGCAGGGGCGGTGAAAGCCACCGTTGCTCAAAGCAAGATTCGTCCTCTATCGACGATCTGCTCCCAGGAGCCAGCAAGTTCACAAGAGATTCTGGAACGCTCGTTGTCACATCTTTGTGTGTCTCGAACGGACTCCTTTGGACTTATCTTTCTCAACTTTTGGTCTGTCTCAAAAGGAGGCTAGAGGGCTCTTTACATAGGGAAGGATGGAA
Organism: Iris macrosiphon; assembly: GCA_036927795.1. Classification (NCBI taxonomy): domain Eukaryota; kingdom Viridiplantae; phylum Streptophyta; class Magnoliopsida; order Asparagales; family Iridaceae; genus Iris; species Iris macrosiphon. Next base: position 112,115,974 of record JAYESA010000006.1, on the reverse strand, counting down.
GTCCATCCTTCTCTTCTTTCCGATGTGGAACTAAAAAGCCAATATACAAAATTGATATCCCACAATCGCAGCCCAATGCATAACCCGCTCAACGCCCGTTCAGCCCCCCTCAGCGTCCGCTCATGCAACACGAGCATAAAACGAGCGCACGAGCGCAACAACAGCGCACAAGCGCCTTGCGACGATACTAAGTGCAAAGTGTGCCAACAAAGCGCCACTTTGCGCCCTTGAGCCCGAGGCCGAGTCCGAGTCACTTTGGGGCTTAGCTCCTATGGAAATAATTCCAAGAGAATGACAAAAAAGCATAAATGCTTTTTTGAGGAGTTAATCCTTTTTTTTCTCCTAGGAAAACACCCCCACATGGCACCCATGTGCCCCACCACACCCCATGTGCACACCTCAACTCATACAAAATATTATATTGAGATACCCACTTGGTGGTGTAGCCAATGTGGGACTATATTTACTAGTCCAAAGGCAAAAACACCAACAGTTTAATAGGTATGTATCATGTTACACAGGTTCAAATAAAAGAAAACTAGCCTAACTAAACAATAAGTTCCTTGTAGTGTTGCTGGCTACTGTTTGAGGTCGTACTATGGCTGTGCAAAACAGTACTGTGCAGTACACCATGTGTCATACTTATGTCAATATTTGTACCAAATTGTAATCCTTGTAATTTCACTAAAATGCATCAAGTTTTTAGTATGGTATAATGAAACAGGTTAAAGGTATTTCCCAACTTTGTGAACATTTCTACTAATTAATGGTGCCTACTATTTAAACCAAGAGCTATGTGACTATCCATTTTATCTCCTTTTCTTGACAACTGACATATATTGAGCAAGCCCATAAGTGATATTGGTAGTAAGTTAATGTTTAAAATCAAATGCATGAGGAAAGGAATTGACACTAGAGTGAGGAAAGAAGCCAGAATGTACTAACATAGCTGCTTAAACCAACAACGAACCATCCAAGACTCTGATGGACGTTAATGACAAATGTCCAGTCTATGATAAAATGCTTTGAAACTGACCACCATTAGAATTCATTACTGCTGTACAGTTACTAAGCATAGTAATCTAGCTGGTGCCTGTCGTGTGTTAGAAGTATACCAGTGGTTACTTTTCATCACTGCTCACAACTCCGAAGAGTGTTTCTACAGCAATCCTATGAACCAACTTCCAAGAAAAATGTAGTGCCATCTCTGGTCCATGCCAGTGTTATATGTCATACAACAATAACAACACAGAAAAAGCATTTATCCAAAGGAACAACAAGAACAAGATTTCTTGAACAGTTGAATTTCCTCCAAAAAAAAAAACAGTTGTGCTAATTAAGGTACTTGATTATGTAGTCAAGATTGTTTTAACTGTATTTCCCTCTCCAAATTGTATTTGTTTCGACTATATAGCCCAAATCAGGCACACAGTTGGAGCACTCAACTACATGTTTAATAAGTAGTTGTCTTTTTCTATTAGTTGCGAACAAACAGCTCTATGCAGTTTGGAAACTCTGCAAGGGTCTTACCACCTTCTTTATTTACTACATTTGAGTCTTTGGGGTACTTTGGGATTATATTCCGCACTGAAAATTTGTGCTTGTGGGCTAAGGTAAATATAGCAGACCAGCAGATCTGGTGGTCAACAATCGTTCGGACTTGGTAAAGGTTGTCGCAGCACCTGTAGTAGGACAGAGGACTTATCGCAATGCCCGCGGACCGATTTACTATGTCTCCGTCGCTGACGTTGGTCAAAGAGGCCACGTGGATTGGTCTGGGTCTTCTTCGGCTAATGAGACCTCGATCCCGAAGCCTTCGGAGTATCTTTTTGATAGGCGCCTCTATCTGTATGGAAAATTCGCTGCTAAAAGATCCCGCCCAGTGTCCCCCTCTTTCCCCCGCCGCCTTCCGACCCGCGGGAGTATACAATAAAAACTTTCGGATACTTGTGCCCGATCGTGAGACTGTTTGTTGAACGTCCGATGGCACGTTGCTCTGACCTGAGCTATGCAACAACGAGATCTCCCTTGATCCTTGCCGGATGTGCTTGACGGTCCCCCATAATACGCTAACTTGGAGACTTCTTACTCCAGCTGTTCCAAGAGTCTCTGCTAGTTGAACTGCGTCCAGTAGACAACCTCTTCCGCTCATCCCCTTCGTCAGCTATTTGATCGGTATACTATGACCTAGGTCCCTAAACTTGGAATGGATGGCGGAGCGTAGGTGGCAAGCAGTTATATAGATATAGTGCTTTATTCGTAGACGCTTCTCCAGCTCTCGCAAGAATTGTATGGGAGTCGTCCTCGGAGGGACTTCCCGAATGACCTTACCGAGAAATTCTACCGTACTCCGTTCAGCTATGGTTGTTGATCCTGCAGAGCCTACCCAAAGGTTCAGGCCGGATTGTAGGAAGTGGGTGATACGTTTTTGTATTTCTATGAGAAGCTCTACGGCACCCACGATTCCCAGTAGTAAGTCGTCGGCATATCACGCGTAACAAATCCTTATTAATAAGTCATGGATTTTTAAGGGGGCCAGCTTACGGGCCAGGCGTCTCTCTGACCTGATAACTAGTATCACCTCCCTGCCCAGCTCTATCAGCAGGTCCCTTCTTTTGCAATACTTAATAAGGTCTCTCATAGCCAAATTCTTATTAAAGCCTTCTCTACCATAGAATTCGGCCTTCAGGGTCAACCCGGTGGCTTCTATGAGGAAGGCGGCGCAAAGGAGGCTCGAGGGCTTGTTAAGGAAGGCGGCAAGGGCCCCTGAAGGGGGAAAACGAGAGGCGTTTTCTGGTCCCCCCCCCCCCCTTCGCCGGGGGGTGCTTAGGGGGGGTGTGCCACGACGAAACAAGGGAATGAAATATCGCTTTGCATTGGATGCTCTTGACCCTCCCCACAATGATGGCTCTGTTGTCTTGGGGAGCGTTGAAGCTTGCTTCTTCTCCAGAGTTTTCTTGGTCATCAATACGACGACATGTCCTTAATAGAACTGATCTGATTCTCAGAACAAGAGGAATTTCGTGCTTCTGTCGGATCCTCCCTATCTCCTGATCGAGCTTGTGTAGGTAGACGTTGCCTGGTAAGGCCGATAGTAGTACACTGTGTGGGACGGAGTAAGGGCCCCTCTCACCTCCTACGAGTCGTCCGGCAGAAAACTGTTTCTGAGTTGAGTAAAAGAACTTGGAATCGTCGATCTCTTCCTTAAAGATTGGGATGAATCGATGTCCATCGATGGTATGAAAACACTTTCTGATGTCGAATTCAAAAAATCAACGAGAGGTTCCCCACTCTTCTTTGATCCGTCTTAGGGCCGAGTGGCAGCCTCGACCCGAGCGGAAGTGCGATGTGTCTAGAAACTCGGGATCGTAAATGGATTCGGGTACCATTCTGATCCACTTTCATGATCTTTTATATAGGTAGAACTATAGTGAGCAGTCTAAACTTCGATCCTTCTTTCTTCATTTTCCAAAAAGGGACCTCTACATAGAAGCAACCAGACTCCTACTGTCATACTTCTAATGCTCTCTGGTTGAATGGTTGCACGTGTTTGTCTTTTTTTGGTATGCCGCTCCGCGAGCAAGGAGCGCCGCGAGCAGAGCGAGAGAACGAAGTAGGCTTTCGTGATGTCGGAATTTGCACCTATTTGTATCTATTTAGTGATGAGTCCGCTAGTTTCTTTGATCCCACTCGGTGTTCCTTTTCTATTTGCTTCCAATAGTTCGACCTATCCAGAAAAATTGTCTGCCCACGAATATGGTTTTGATCCCTCCGGTGATGCCAGAAGTCGTTTCGATACACGATTTTATCTGGTTTCTATTTTATTTATTATTCCTGATCCGGAAGTGACATTTTCTTCTCCTTGGGCAGTACCTCCCAACAAGATTGATCTGTTTGGATCTTGGTCCATGATGACCTTTTTATTGATCTTGACGATTGGGTCTCTTTATGAATGGAAAAGGGGTGCTTCAGATCGGGAGTAAACTAGTGAGAGAGGGCAAAGGGGGAAAAAAGTCATTGTTCATCTTATAATGGATCAAATCATCCATTTTGTAGAATTTGTGGCTGAAAACCACAAAGTGTTTGTTTTATTTATAGTTCTGTGTTTGATCCAGGTGTTATTCCTCACATATTTGTTTCTGGCCTTATTTATCCACTGAAAGGATAGAAAGGCACTTGAACAGATTTCTGTATCGAGGGGATAGATATGCGATTCCAATATTCTTGGAAAGGAGTGTCACTCAAGATCAGTCACCCGACTGACCGTTCTAGGGTGCCTCCTACTCAGAGAAAACAGCCCCCGTCCCCACCTTTAGGAGATTGAGCGGGTAAAGTTAACCCATACCCTGGACTTACTCATTTACAATGGAAAAACTCCTGTTCGTTGTAAGATCACTGAAGGAAGGGTTGGTCATAAATTTGGAGAGTTTGCTTCTACACGGCCTTCGAGAAGCAATAAAGAAAAAAAAGGGCAAAGGGGGGGGAAAGATAGGAAAGAAGGATGCCTACATTCAATTAATTGATTCGTCATGGTAGAGAAGAATTTAGACGTCGGTACTTCCATGGCCATGGTAGCCACCTTTCATTACCCCCATTGGCATAGCTAGACGATCTTCACTCTCTCGATCCCTTGGAAAAAGACCAATTTGCCTATCTCTTTGATCTGACCAGGTCAATCGACCTATCCCTAGCGTACCGGAACTTGTCTACCAGCGGAAGATTAGTAGTCAAATGATCGATTCATTCCTCAATAGCAGCAGGCAGACCTTCTTACTATTAGATCATTGCAAGCCCTTCTACGCCTATCTTCCCCTCTACGCCTTGAACAGAAGCTCAAGTGCACGAAGACCCTCTGACTTAAGCAGGTGTTATCACTTAAAAAAATCTCCGGGTCATTCTTCTATTACCTCCCTAACGGTCACCGCGGAGTGGTCGCCTTCGGACGCCTCTCTTCTGAATTCATGTTGTAAGTAAAGACCAAACCCTAAATCTTGCTAGTTCAGTTCGTGTGTTTTACGTGAGCGCACTTCACTAGTGTGTGTAGAAAAAACACACGAACTTGATCATAAAAGAAAGTGAAACGTTTTGTCTTTCATAAATTATCTCCAATTACGTGTTCCTCCTCACATGCAAGAATGGACCTTAGCCACGAGTTGTCCGGCCTAGACGCTGATAATGCGAAGACACATGGGCCTGGGGTTTTCGATCTTTGTTCTTGTGCGAAAGTCTCAGAAAGACGGCAGCGCCTTAATTAGATTGACTCATCAAGTTAGAGATTAGATCGTAGACCGATGTCGGATTATTTTCCTTCACGGCATGGTCCTTGTCACGTTGGACAACAAAGAGGCTGTCGTCTTATATATAGTTCCAATTTTGAACTTTCTTCAGCTTCAATTCTGCTGTGACCACCAAAATGAAATTGGATTCAATGTACTCTATAAGCTCGATGTCCTGATCATCTAAATTCAATAGATAGCTAAGTCTGAAAGAGGGGATCGGATTGAGGAATTGAAAGTGAGGATGGTGGTTTTCAACAGAGATAAGAGTTTTTCCCAAAGAAGTGAAAAGGCACGTATGCGGGAAATGAATCGAAGTAACGCGATAGATTCGCAGGAATGAACGAAGAAAAAGAGTTAAGACAATTCAACATCTTTGATTTATGTTAGAAGGTGAGCATGTTAGAAGCAAGTGGGCCTCTGGCCACACTACCAACCCTCGCTACGGCTTCTTTTGAAGCTTTAGTTCTCACGCATCCTAGCTTCAAGATCTGGCTTTCGCTTTGAGCGCGAAGCGGCTTGCTGAGATCAAATGAGATATCCAACCTTTGATTGTCAAACTTGCAGTTGCCATGAACCAAGCACAGGATGGATGGTGTACCAATCAATTTCGTTGGGAAGATGGATGAAAGAAGGATATCGAGAGAGAGATAGGAAAAAGAGTACGGAAGCAAGAGCAGATGGAGATGTAGGCTATCTAAATGCCCTCAAATCCGTGTACGAAAGGGCCCGCGATCATGGGCAGTACATGGATAATCCGGACCCACCAACTCATCAAGCATTTCCCTAAGCCGATTCGCCAACTAATTCATATCCAACTTATTCGCCAACACATAATCTTTCTCACGAAACAAGTCTCACGAATCTGAGGCGGAATGAGAATATTTTTCAGCAGAAGGTCTTCAGTCATCTCGCCGGCCAAGCCTCTTTCAAGCTGTCCAACTGTCCAAGCCGATACCTTGACCTTCCTTTTCAAAATCTCCTTACATTCTTTCCTTAAGACGCGCTCCTTGCATATCATTATGAAAGCGAAAGCGACAACGTGTCACCCTAACCCTCAAATCGATAAAGGGAAGGGGGATGCGTTACCGCTCCGTGGGAATGAGCAATGCTCAGCAAACCTCATCCAAATCAGAGTACGGCATATGCAACTATCCGGCAAGACGCTTGGATAAGTAAGGCGTTGATATTAACAATCAGTTCATGCGCAAGAAAATGATTCCAGAGTGAGTAAACCAGACTGAGTATAATGTTTAGCAGCTTAAACCAATTGTCTACCATCCTAGAATATTACAAACAAATGGACCTCTATCACAAACATGTCAGTTGAAGAGAAAAGCTAAAGAGCTGACCCCCATTGCAATCAGGCACTATTCTTGGGGCATATCACAAGTGACTCTTTTCAATTTTTAAATGCAATTTGAGGTGGTCATTCTCCACTTCTCGGTCCCCTGATCCAACTTCTAGGACAGGATTCATCAGATATCTGATGCATGACAGCATCCTAGTTTACTTTATAGTCAACAGTAAGAACAAAGAAAACTGAGATTCCATTCCTGCAATGTGGAATATTTCTTACGTAAAGAAGAGAATAAGAAAATCATCAGAATAGTACGTAAATATATATAATCTTCCAATTTGAAGTCTAGAAAGATAATTCAAACAAAATGTGCATGAAAAGTTGCTGATGTGTTGCTATGTTATTTCCTCGAACATGGAATACATGGGACTTTAGCCACTTTTTCTCAGAATCAAATGGTTATCCTTCAATAACAATTTAATCACCGGATACCTAAGAAGCACAGACACTCCAACAATCCATGCCGTGTCATGTTGTGTCGTGTCGGGCACGTACTGGACACTCCACATACACTCTGAAACACACTAGCGCACGCCAAACTAGGTGTCCAATCCATGTTGTTGTGTCCGAAATATGTCGTGTTCAATCCGTGTCTGTGCAACATAGCTGGATACCACTTGAAGAGTGAAGCTAAAACTAATCTCTAAAGAAGGATGAAACATATAAAAAGTTGGGGAATTACAAAATAACAAAACAAAAAGCAAATAGGAATAGGCCAGTTCTGAACATTCTCAATCAACAAGCTTATAAACAGATTCAACACCAACCTAGACAAACAATGAATCTAATGTTAAGCATCTAAATTTGCAAAAAAAAAAATAGTATCCACATTACCTTATATTTAACCGAAACAGCATAAGATCCTAAAGCGCGGTTTCCTTCTCGCAGTTCTAAAATATCCCGTGCAAGTTGTCTCGCTGTTGATTCCACAGCTGGGCTACTGATGCATTCAAACTCATTGCAGAGTTCACCAAAGTCCATGCTATCAACTAGCTTGTCCGGTTCAGATCTTTCATTAATACTTTCAGGAGATGATTCAGTTTCTCTAGAGTTATCCATCACTGCGGAAATCACAAACAGTTTACCCAATGGCTTTCATTAGTACTTGCAGGAGATGATTTGGTTTCTTTTCAGAATTAATACTTTGCTTAATATGATTGGTTCACGCTTCACAAAAACTTGTTATCACCGTAGAATATTTTGGAGTAATTGTCATATTTTTTAATGATAATCTCTTGGCTATTTATAGTCTTACAACCCTTCATCTTACATTAATACCCCATTAAAACCCCATGTAGAATATTCCAATATTCCAACAAATATATCAAGAATATTCTAATATACCAACAAATATACCAAGAATATTCTAATATACCAACAATCCTCCTCAAGATGGGCGAAAGATATTCACTAAGCCCATCTTAACACATCCTCTAATCATATCTGCAGTGCTAAGTTTCTTGGTCATACTTTCTGCTACCTGCTCCTTGGTTGGAACATGACCTAGCTCCAGTAGTCCACAGTCCAACTTCTCCTTGATGAAGAACCTATCGATCTTGATGTGTTTGGTCTTGTCATGTTGCACTAGATTGTTCGACTGATGGCTGACTGGTTGTCACACCACAGCTTCATCTTGGCTCCTTGATCCAGTTTCAACTCCATCAGCATACTCTTCAGCCATAGCAGCTCTGCAACTCCCAAGGTCATAGCTCTGTACTCCGCTTCAGCTGTCAATCTGGCCACCACCGACTGCTTCTTACTCCTCCAAGAGACCAAGTTGCCTCCTACAAATATGCAATAGCCCGAGGTAGACCTGTCATCAGTACAGCTAGCCCAGTTAGAGTCATAGTAGCCCTCGATGCTCAAGTGATCATTCTTCCTGAATATCAACCCCTTTCTGGAGGCACCCTTCAAGTATCTCAGAATCTGGTACACTGCGTCCATATGACCCTTCCTTGGGTCATGCATGTAGCGGCTCACCATACTCACTGCAAAGCAGATATCAGGACGTGTGTGGCTCAAATAGATCAACTTGCCCACCAGTCTCTGATATCTATCTCGGTCAACTGGTTCTCCAGTCTCAGCACACACCTTGAACCACTAGTTGATCGGCGTCGTTGCAGGTCTGCATCCCAACATCCATGTCTCTGTGAGAAGGTTCAGAGCATACTTCCTCTGAGAAAGAACAATCTCCTCTGCTTCTCGAGCAATCTCAATCCCAAGGAAGTACCGAAGAAGGCTAAGGTCCTTCACCTCGAACTCCTTGCCAAGCTTCCCCTTGAGTCATCATCTCCTGTGATAATCATATCGTCCACATACACCGCAAGCATGGTGATGTGGCCTCCACTCCGACGGAAGAATACAGTATGATCAGCATTGATCTGCTGATATCCCATCCCTATCATCGCCCTCCTGAATTTGTCAAACTACGCTCGAGGAGACTGCTTCAGTCCATAGAGGGACTTCTTCAACCTACAAACCTTGCCCACTGTCTTATCGGGACAGAATCCTGGTGGTATCTCCATGTACACTTCCTCCACTATATCTCCATGAAGAAATACATTCTTCACATCCAGTTGGTGTAGCTTCCATCCACCATTCACTGCCAAAGAAATGAGAGTCCTGACGGTGCTCATCTTCGCCACTGGTACAAAGGTCTCATCATAATCAATGTCGTACGTCTGACTGTATCATTTTGCCAACAGTCGAGTCTTGTAGCGCTCTACTTTTCCATCTGGGTTCTTCTTCACAGTAAAGATCCATTTGCATATGACTGCCCTATTCCCCTTTGGCAGTTTTACCAGTTCCTAAGTGTGGTTCTTCTCAAAAGTGTCTAACTCCTCATGCATTGCCGCTTTCCACTTTGAATCGTTCTTGGCAACCTGCTAATTGTTAGGTACAGTAATACTATCCAAAGATGCAATGAATGCTCCATGAGAAGTAGAGATATTATTATATGAAACAAACTGAGCAAGGTCCCAACCATATCTATATTGTTGTGAGTGGTCCTCCGTACTGATAATGGTGCGGGAGGAGTAGGAAGAATGATATCACCTGAAGGAGAATCTGGTGGTGGTGGTATAGGTGTCTCAGGAGTTGAGACGGACGCAGGCAAGGGACTTGGCACCGGCACTATAGGTACTGGTCCTACAGTTTGCTTCCCTTTCCTGTTGTAGGTAAGTAACTCCCCCTGAGCTTTGGGCCTAACACCTCCCATCGCCTCCCCGTGTTCCTCTTCACTCTCCTGCTCCTCCTCAAATGTTCCTCCATGCCTTACTCCTAAATCGGTCACCACACTCTCACCAATCTCTCTCTCTCGCCTAATACTCTCAGTATCATGTGAGTTGCTCATGGATGAGGTTTCCCTCCTGACGGTAGTATGGCTCAAACTCCCTGAAGTGAACATCCATGCTCACAAACTTCTTCTCTACTGGGCTCCAACACACGTACCCCTTCTGAGTCACCGAATAGCCCACGAATACACACTTGACTGCTCTGGGGTCATGTTTCCTAACAAACGGTCTGTTGTCCTTCACAAAACATACGCAGTCAAACATCTTTAATGGGAGTATTCCACTATTATTTTCTTGCAATATCTCACATGGAGACTTCCATCCCAGTACCTTCGAGGATATCATGTTGATCAATCGAGCTACTTTCAACACTGCATGCCTCCACAGACTCTGTGGGACATTCATAGCAATCATCATGCTCCTTGCCAGCTCCAGAAGGTATCTGTTCTTCCTTTCTGCCACTCCATTATGTGCTGGTGTGTATACACAGGTGGTCTGATGCTGTATCCCTTGGGCTGATAGATATTCCTCAAGTGCTTTGTTGGTACACTCTGAACCATTATCAGACCTTAGTACCTTCACCACTGCTATGTACTGAGTCTGGACATGTTTATGAAAGTTCCGAAAACAGGCAAAGACCTCACTCTTATTCTTTATCAAATACAGCCAGGTGACACGAGCGGAACAATCAATAAAAGAGACAAAATACTTGTAACCATTCATAGTAGTTGTGACGCACGGCCCCCAGACATCAGAATATATAATATCAAAAACAGAATAGCTCCTATGGCCCGCACCAACATATGAGATCCTAGTAAGTTTGCCTAAATCACATGCATCATATACTAGTTTCTCCTTATTTGCCTTCTCATAAATAGATGGATACAACCTACTCAAAATACCAAAGGAGGAGTGTCCCAACCGCCTGTGATGTAGTATCAGTGTATCCTCGACACTCATCTTTGGTCCTCCCATTCCTGCCCTTTCTGCCATAGACACCAATGCCGAATCCAGTCCTTCCCGGTCCAGGTACCACAGTCCATCATGCCAAGTGACAGTCCCAAGTCTTCGTCCCGTCTCCTTCTCCTGGAAGATCACCTTAGGAATATCAAAAGAGACAATGCATTTTAGTTGGAGAATTATAGAACTAATGAACAAAAGACTGACTAGAAAAGAAGGAGCATGTAAAACATTAGATAATCTTACTGAACTTGTACAATCGACAGTACCCTTACCAACTGCTAGCTGGAAAGTACCATCGGCTTTTTGAATGTTGTCTGCAGATGCTAGGTGAGTGTAGGAAGAAAACTCACTAACATTCCCTGTCACATGTCGAGACGCACCTGAATCGACAATCCAGTCCGACGATCTAAGGGAAGACATAGATGCAAGGACAAGTGAATCATCTGTACCTTCCGATGGATGGATGTAGCGCCCCGTTCTCCCGATGCGGAGAGCGCGGCTAAGAAACACAAGACGGTATCGTTCGATCGGGATAGATTGAATTAAGAACTCGTCCTCGTTATGGATTTGTTTCTTCGGAATCGATTCCCATATTCAGTGGACTGCGCCCCCGGGATCGGCTTAGCGGCAGAGTCAGGAGGGACCTCTCCGCTGCTATCTTTTATTGCCTCGGTTTTCGATGTCGCTTGTTGCTTTCGTGCTTTGAGTTGGTTTTGGGATTTGCTTGTTTTCCTTGAACGGTTTCGATGGTTTTCATTGTTTTCGTTCATTGACTTGCACTTCTATTCCGAGAATGGAAAGAGAGGAAGAAGTATTAATCGAGCTATTCGTAATGCAGGTGAACGAAGCTTCCTCCTGCTCTATATAATACTTTCCATTCCAAAGAACGGAGTCGTGAAGCGCCTCTTTCCTTCTCCCTTCCAAAATCTAAGTGAGTGGCTACCAACCCGATTAGCTAGCCCTGCTTCCAAGCTTCACTCCTTTGCCCGATCAAACGATACCAAGTAATAATAAAAGAAAGCAAGATAAAAGAGAATAGACTTGGTTCTTATGCTTGTCAATCAAATATGTGAACTGTTATCATACTGTATGCTAGTTCGTTCATAATTGTTCTATAAATCGTGCTAAGTATGGAACACCTTGTATGCGCTAAACTGTTCAATGAGGCTATGTTAAATGAATCATGCAATACCGACTGTCCCGTACTACTGTTTGCCTCAACTGCATGAACTGTTAACTTAGCAACGTACTGTTCGATCACGGACAACTTGTGCACAAGGTAACTGGTTCCTGCGGACGGTCGCTGGGGCACTGGCACCGATCCGGTCCGGACGGAACTCTACTGTATAGTCTACTGTACTGGACGAGATGGCTTGTGGCACCACTGTACATTGGCTGCAAACCATCTCCGTCTAAGACTATTGTCCATTGTGGCATCACGCCAAGTGATCTCTTGTATATTTAAACCTGTTGCATACTAACTTGTGTCTTCGTTTCAGGGAAGGCAAGGTAAGTATTGTGCAGGTAATTCAGACGGTCAGGTAAAATCCACCTAACGGTGGCACGTTCATTTCAGTAAATTCAATATGCTGCTTACTTGCAAATAAACTAAGGCAAGATAGAAACCCACAAAAATATGCATGCTTCACTAAACAACATGTTGATTGGTATAGTCAGGCTAGCTCGCCTTCACCAGCATGTTTCGATATGCTGACCCTCGTTGAAACAGGTTCTCCGAACTAAGGCGAACCGAGCGAGGAGCCGAAGTCGTCTTCCCGATCCAGTCCAGCTGTTAGCACATCTTCACCGCGCCTCGAAGCCTTTTGAAGCCAGAAGCTGCAACTCTTCATACACAAATGCAGCTCCGTGGCAAAGCGATCCTCCAGCCTGGAGGTCTTTATCGTTTTGAGTTTATAAAAGGATGTAATGTACAGGACTGCTATCTCATTTTGAGTCAACCCTTTTGTAAGCCGTTCGGCATATTAGCTAACTCGTTCAAGAGTTTGTAATAGATGTTCATTATCAATAAAGAGAACTTTTCTATGTTTCAAATCTGTGTTTCAATTTATCTGCGTACTCTGAATATGTGCTTGCTATGCAAATCATTAAAGCCTTGTGCGGGCGCAACTCCAGGCCCGCACGGCGGTCACGACTCGGGGGACGCCTCGGGGCGTGACATAGTGGTATCAGAGCACAGATTCAAAGTTCCTTAGACTTCGTGCTGGAAAAGTTCCTTTAACGATCAAATTCCTGTGCGAACTCTTGAACTCGCTAGGCCAAAATGAGATACGTTCATGCAATAAGTCCATAATACATTATGATCCTAATGTAATTTACCTTCTTTTGAAGGAATGAATCCTGCGCAATCTGCAGCGCAAGTTCCGGACGAAATGCAACGCCAAGGAAGTAGTTCGGGCACTTCGGGAAGTTCAGAAAGCCAGCGAGCCACGCCAAGCATCGATCCCGTTCAGCAAATATTGCGGATGTTGGGCGAAAACCAACAAAGGGACGAGGCTCGCCATGAACGGGCCGAGAAGCGGGCGGAAGAGAGTCAGCTCAAGTTTCAAGACAATATAGAAGCACGATTCTCAGTCCAACAGAAGCAGGTAGATACCCTGCATCAGATATTTCAGACTTTGGCTGCCAACCATTCCGCCGCAACAACAACGACTCCGGTGGAGCAGCCCGTGCTTGAAGTAGAGACACCGCAAATTCCAAGAGCGAGGGACGTGACTGCCTTCGACTTTGGCCACTTCAAGAAAGTCTGCAACACCCCATTCAACGGGACTGAGGACCCAGTCGTAGCTCTAGATTGGTTGGCCGAACTTGAAGATCACTTCGCTCTGCTAGAGGTCCCCGAAGATAAGCGCGTCTCCTGCGCGCAACTACAGCTCCGTCTCAACGCGCACGATTGGTGGGACGTGAATCGACGATCTCTCCAATTTGATCACGGAGAGGAGGCGATCTCGTGGACGACTTTTCGTGCCGCGTTCGAAGAGGAGTATGTACCCCCTCCAGTCCAACGTCAAATGGAGAACGAGTTCGTGCAGCTGCGGCAAGGTAGCATGACAGTTAAAGAGTACTCCGCCGAGTTCAACCGACTCTCAAAATTCGCTAGGGCCTATTTACCTGATGCAGCGAGTCGAGCTAGAAGGTTTGAAGGTGGACTACGCCCTGTCATCCATTCGCACGTAGCCGTTCCTCAGTATCGGACAATGCGTGAAGTCATGAATCACGCCCTGTCGCTCGAACCACACTATCCTCACGTTCCTGCCGGCGCTGTGCATACATACAATCACAAACGCCAAAGCAACGACAAAGGAAACAACGCTGCAAAACGTCACAACGATGGCGGAAAGCAGAATGCAAACCAGCTCTGTAACTTCTGTAAACGACCGGGGCACATATTTGAGAAGTGTCGCCTGAAACTTGGGTTATGTTTAGTTTGCGGTGAGGCAAACCATACCGTTCGTGACTGTCCACTGAGCCGCCTTAACCGTCGTCCCCAACGAAATAATCCCTAACGGTAAGTTCTACCCTAAGTTTCGGGACGAAACTTCCAATTAGTTGGGTAGGATGTAGCGCCCCGTTCTCCCGATGCGGAGAGCGCGGCTAAGAAACACAAGACGGTATGGTTCGATCGGGATAGATTGAATTAAGAACTCGTCCTCGTTATGGATTTGTTTCTTCGGAATCGATTCCCATATTCAGTGGACTGCGCCCTCGGGATCGGCTTAGCGGCAGAGTTAGGAGGGACCTCTCCGCTGCTATCTTTTATTGCCTCGGTTTTCGATGTCGCTTGTTGCTTTCGTGCTTTGAGTTGGTTTTGGGATTTGCTTGATTTCCTTGAACGGTTTCGATGGTTTTCATTGTTTTCGTTCATTGACTTGCACTTCTATTCCGAGAATGGAAAGAGAGGAAGAAGTATTAATCGAGCTATTCGTAATGCAGGTGAACGAAGCTTCCTCCTGCTCTATATAATACTTTCCATTCCAAAGAACGGAGTCGTGAAGCGCCTCTTTCCTTCTCCCTTCCAAAATCTAAGTGAGTGGCTACCAACCCGATTAGCTAGCCCTGCTTCCAAGCTTCACTCCTTTGCCCCGATCAAACGATACCAAGTAATAATAAAAGAAAGCAAGATAAAAGAGAATAGACTTGGTTCTTATGCTTGTCAATCAAATATGTGAACTGTTATCATACTGTATGCTAGTTCGTTCATAACTGTTCTATAAATCGTGCTAAGTATGGAACACCTTGTATGCGCTAAACTGTTCAATGAGGCTATGTTAAATGAATCATGCAATACCGACTGTCCCGTACTACTGTTTGCCTCAACTGCATGAACTGTTAACTTAGCAACGTACTGTTCGATCACGGACAACTTGTGCACAAGGTAACTGGTTCCTGCGGACGGTCGCTGGGGCACTGGCACCGATCCGGTCCGGACGGAACTCTACTGTATAGTCTACTGTACTGGACGAGATGGCTTGTGGCACCACTGTACATTGGCTGCAAACCATCTCCGTCTAAGACTATTGTCCATTGTGGCATCACGCCAAGTGATCTCTTGTATATTTAAACCTGTTGCATACTAACTTGTGTCTTCGTTTCAGGGAAGGCAAGGTAAGTATTGTGCAGGTAATTCAGACGGTCAGGTAAAATCCACCTAACGGTGGCACGTTCATTTCAGTAAATTCAATATGCTGCTTACTTGCAAATGAACTAAGGCAAGATAGAAACCCACAAAAATATGCATGCTTCACTAAACAACATGTTGATTGGTATAGTCAGGCTAGCTCGCCTTCACCAGCATGTTTCGATATGCTGACCCTCGTTGAAACAGGTTCTCCGAACTAAGGCGAACCGAGCGAGGAGCCGAAGTCGTCTTCCCGATCCAGTCCAGCTGTTAGCGCATCTTCACCGCGCCTCGAAGCCTTTTGAAGCCAGAAGCTGCAACTCTTCATACACAAATGCAGCTCCGTGGCAAAGCGATCCTCCAGCCTGGAGGTCTTTATCGTTTTGAGTTTATAAAAGGATGTAATGTACAGGACTGCTATCTCATTTTGAGTCAACCCTTTTGTAAGCCGTTCGGCATATTAGCTAACTCGTTCAAGAGTTTGTAATAGATGTTCATTATCAATAAAGAGAACTTTTCTATGTTTCAAATCTGTGTTTCAATTTATCTGCGTACTCTGAATATGTGCTTGCTATGCAAATCATTAAAGCCTTGTGCGGGCGCAACTCCAGGCCCGCACGGCGGTCACGACTCGGGGGACGCCTCGGGGCGTGACATAGTGGTATCAGAGCACAGATTCAAAGTTCCTTAGACTTCGTGCTGGAAAAGTTCCTTTAACGATCAAATTCCTGTGCGAACTCTTGAACTCGCTAGGCCAAAATGAGATACGTTCATGCAATAAGTCCATAATACATTATGATCCTAATGTAATTTACCTTCTTTTGAAGGAATGAATCCTGCGCAATCTGCAGCGCAAGTTCCGGACGAAATGCAACGCCAAGGAAGTAGTTCGGGCACTTCGGGAAGTTCAGAAAGCCAGCGAGCCACGCCAAGCATCGATCCCGTTCAGCAAATATTGCGGATGTTGGGCGAAAACCAACAAAGGGACGAGGCTCGCCATGAACGGGCCGAGAAGCGGGCGGAAGAGAGTCGGCTCAAGTTTCAAGACAATATAGAAGCACGATTCTCAGTCCAACAGAAGCAGGTAGATACCCTGCATCAGATATTTCAGACTTTGGCTGCCAACCATTCCGCCGCAACAACAACGACTCCGGTGGAGCAGCCCGTGCTTGAAGTAGAGACACCGCAAATTCCAAGAGCGAGGGACGTGACTGCCTTCGACTTTGGCCACTTCAAGAAAGTCTGCAACACCCCATTCAACGGGACTGAGGACCCAGTCGTAGCTCTAGATTGGTTGGCCGAACTTGAAGATCACTTCGCTCTGCTAGAGGTCCCCGAAGATAAGCGCGTCTCCTGCGCGCAACTACAGCTCCGTCTCAACGCGCACGATTGGTGGGACGTGAATCGACGATCTCTCCAATTTGATCACGGAGAGGAGGCGATCTCGTGGACGACTTTTCGTGCCGCGTTCGAAGAGGAGTATGTACCCCCTCCAGTCCAACGTCAAATGGAGAACGAGTTCGTGCAGCTGCGGCAAGGTAGCATGACAGTTAAAGAGTACTCCGCCGAGTTCAACCGACTCTCAAAATTCGCTAGGGCCTATTTACCTGATGCAGCGAGTCGAGCTAGAAGGTTTGAAGGTGGACTACGCCCTGTCATCCATTCGCACGTAGCCGTTCCTCAGTATCGGACAATGCGTGAAGTCATGAATCACGCCCTGTCGCTCGAACCACACTATCCTCACGTTCCTGCCGGCGCTGTGCATACATACAATCACAAACGCCAAAGCAACGACAAAGGAAACAACGCTGCAAAACGTCACAACGATGGCGGAAAGCAGAATGCAAACCAGCTCTGTAACTTCTGTAAACGACCGGGGCACATATTTGAGAAGTGTCGCCTGAAACTTGGGTTATGTTTAGTTTGCGGTGAGGCAAACCATACCGTTCGTGACTGTCCACTGAGCCGCCTTAACCGTCGTCCCCAACGAAATAATCCCTAACGGTAAGTTCTACCCTAAGTTTCGGGACAAAACTTCCAATTAGTTGGGTAGGATGTAGCGCCCCGTTCTCCCGATGCGGAGAGCGCGGCTAAGAAACACAAGACGGTATGGTTCGATCGGGATAGATTGAATTAAGAACTCGTCCTCGTTATGGATTTGTTTCTTCGGAATCGATTCCCATATTCAGTGGACTGCGCCCTCGGGATCGGCTTAGCGGCAGAGTTAGGAGGGACCTCTCCGCTGCTATCTTTTATTGCCTCGGTTTTCGATGTCGCTTGTTGCTTTCGTGCTTTGAGTTGGTTTTGGGATTTGCTTGATTTCCTTGAACGGTTTCGATGGTTTTCATTGTTTTCGTTCATTGACTTGCACTTCTATTCCGAGAATGGAAAGAGAGGAAGAAGTATTAATCGAGCTATTCGTAATGCAGGTGAACGAAGCTTCCTCCTGCTCTATATAATACTTTCCATTCCAAAGAACGGAGTCGTGAAGCGCCTCTTTCCTTCTCCCTTCCAAAATCTAAGTGAGTGGCTACCAACCCGATTAGCTAGCCCTGCTTCCAAGCTTCACTCCTTTGCCCCGATCAAACGATACCAAGTAATAATAAAAGAAAGCAAGATAAAAGAGAATAGACTTGGTTCTTATGCTTGTCAATCAAATATGTGAACTGTTATCATACTGTATGCTAGTTCGTTCATAACTGTTCTATAAATCGTGCTAAGTATGGAACACCTTGTATGCGCTAAACTGTTCAATGAGGCTATGTTAAATGAATCATGCAATACCGACTGTCCCGTACTACTGTTTGCCTCAACTGCATGAACTGTTAACTTAGCAACGTACTGTTCGATCACGGACAACTTGTGCACAAGGTAACTGGTTCCTGCGGACGGTCGCTGGGGCACTGGCACCGATCCGGTCCGGACGGAACTCTACTGTATAGTCTACTGTACTGGACGAGATGGCTTGTGGCACCACTGTACATTGGCTGCAAACCATCTCCGTCTAAGACTATTGTCCATTGTGGCATCACGCCAAGTGATCTCTTGTATATTTAAACCTGTTGCATACTAACTTGTGTCTTCGTTTCAGGGAAGGCAAGGTAAGTATTGTGCAGGTAATTCAGACGGTCAGGTAAAATCCACCTAACGGTGGCACGTTCATTTCAGTAAATTCAATATGCTGCTTACTTGCAAATGAACTAAGGCAAGATAGAAACCCACAAAAATATGCATGCTTCACTAAACAACATGTTGATTGGTATAGTCAGGCTAGCTCGCCTTCACCAGCATGTTTCGATATGCTGACCCTCGTTGAAACAGGTTCTCCGAACTAAGGCGAACCGAGCGAGGAGCCGAAGTCGTCTTCCCGATCCAGTCCAGCTGTTAGCGCATCTTCACCGCGCCTCGAAGCCTTTTGAAGCCAGAAGCTGCAACTCTTCATACACAAATGCAGCTCCGTGGCAAAGCGATCCTCCAGCCTGGAGGTCTTTATCGTTTTGAGTTTATAAAAGGATGTAATGTACAGGACTGCTATCTCATTTTGAGTCAACCCTTTTGTAAGCCGTTCGGCATATTAGCTAACTCGTTCAAGAGTTTGTAATAGATGTTCATTATCAATAAAGAGAACTTTTCTATGTTTCAAATCTGTGTTTCAATTTATCTGCGTACTCTGAATATGTGCTTGCTATGCAAATCATTAAAGCCTTGTGCGGGCGCAACTCCAGGCCCGCACGGCGGTCACGACTCGGGGGACGCCTCGGGGCGTGACATAGTGGTATCAGAGCACAGATTCAAAGTTCCTTAGACTTCGTGCTGGAAAAGTTCCTTTAACGATCAAATTCCTGTGCGAACTCTTGAACTCGCTAGGCCAAAATGAGATACGTTCATGCAATAAGTCCATAATACATTATGATCCTAATGTAATTTACCTTCTTTTGAAGGAATGAATCCTGCGCAATCTGCAGCGCAAGTTCCGGACGAAATGCAACGCCAAGGAAGTAGTTCGGGCACTTCGGGAAGTTCAGAAAGCCAGCGAGCCACGCCAAGCATCGATCCCGTTCAGCAAATATTGCGGATGTTGGGCGAAAACCAACAAAGGGACGAGGCTCGCCATGAACGGGCCGAGAAGCGGGCGGAAGAGAGTCAGCTCAAGTTTCAAGACAATATAGAAGCACGATTCTCAGTCCAACAGAAGCAGGTAGATACCCTGCATCAGATCGTTCAGACTTTGGCTGCCAACCATTCCGCCGCAACAACAACGACTCCGGTGGAGCAGCCCGTGCTTGAAGTAGAGACACCGCAAATTCCAAGAGCGAGGGACGTGACTGCCTTCGACTTTGGCCACTTCAAGAAAGTCTGCAACACCCCATTCAACGGGACTGAGGACCCAGTCGTAGCTCTAGATTGGTTGGCCGAACTTGAAGATCACTTCGCTCTGCTAGAGGTCCCCGAAGATAAGCGCGTCTCCTGCGCGCAACTACAGCTCCGTCTCAACGCGCACGATTGGTGGGACGTGAATCGACGATCTCTCCAATTTTATCACGGAGAGGAGGCGATCTCGTGGACGACTTTTCGTGCCGCGTTCGAAGAGGAGTATGTACCCCCTCCAGTCCAACGTCAAATGGAGAACGAGTTCGTGCAGCTGCGGCAAGGTAGCATGACAGTTAAAGAGTACTCCGCCGAGTTCAACCGACTCTCAAAATTCGCTAGGGCCTATTTACCTGATGCAGCGAGTCGAGCTAGAAGGTTTGAAGGTGGACTACGCCCTGTCATCCATTCGCACGTAGCCGTTCCTCAGTATCGGACAATGCGTGAAGTCATGAATCACGCCCTGTCGCTCGAACCACACTATCCTCACGTTCCTGCCGGCGCTGTGCATACATACAATCACAAACGCCAAAGCAACGACAAAGGAAACAACGCTGCAAAACGTCACAACGATGGCGGAAAGCAGAATGCAAACCAGCTCTGTAACTTCTGTAAACGACCGGGGCACATATTTGAGAAGTGTCGCCTGAAACTTGGGTTATGTTTAGTTTGCGGTGAGGCAAACCATACCGTTCGTGACTGTCCACTGAGCCGCCTTAACCGTCGTCCCCAACGAAATAATCCCTAACGGTAAGTTCTACCCTAAGTTTCGGGACGAAACTTCCAATTAGTTGGGTAGGATGTAGCGCCCCGTTCTCCCGATGCGGAGAGCGCGGCTAAGAAACACAAGACGGTATGGTTCGATCGGGATAGATTGAATTAAGAACTCGTCCTCGTTATGGATTTGTTTCTTCGGAATCGATTCCCATATTCAGTGGACTGCGCCCCCGGGATCGGCTTAGCGGCAGAGTTAGGAGGGACCTCTCCGCTGCTATCTTTTATTGCCTCGGTTTTCGATGTCGCTTGTTGCTTTCGTGCTTTGAGTTGGTTTTGGGATTTGCTTGATTTCCTTGAACGGTTTCGATGGTTTTCATTGTTTTCGTTCATTGACTTGCACTTCTATTCCGAGAATGGAAAGAGAGGAAGAAGTATTAATCGAGCTATTCGTAATGCAGGTGAACGAAGCTTCCTCCTGCTCTATATAATACTTTCCATTCCAAAGAACGGAGTCGTGAAGCGCCTCTTTCCTTCTCCCTTCCAAAATCTAAGTGAGTGGCTACCAACCCGATTAGCTAGTCCTGCTTCCAAGCTTCACTCCTTTGCCCCGATCAAACGATACCAAGTAATAATAAAAGAAAGCAAGATAAAAGAGAATAGACTTGGTTCTTATGCTTGTCAATCAAATATGTGAACTGTTATCATACTGTATGCTAGTTCGTTCATAACTGTTCTATAAATCGTGCTAAGTATGGAACACCTTGTATGCGCTAAACTGTTCAATGAGGCTATGTTAAATGAATCATGCAATACCGACTGTCCCGTACTACTGTTTGCCTCAACTGCATGAACTGTTAACTTAGCAACGTACTGTTCGATCACGGACAACTTGTGCACAAGGTAACTGGTTCCTGCGGACGGTCGCTGGGGCACTGGCACCGATCCGGTCCGGACGGAACTCTACTGTATAGTCTACTGTACTGGACGAGATGGCTTGTGGCACCACTGTACATTGGCTGCAAACCATCTCCGTCTAAGACTATTGTCCATTGTGGCATCACGCCAAGTGATCTCTTGTATATTTAAACCTGTTGCATACTAACTTGTGTCTTCGTTTCAGGGAAGGCAAGGTAAGTATTGTGCAGGTAATTCAGACGGTCAGGTAAAATCCACCTAACGGTGGCACGTTCATTTCAGTAAATTCAATATGCTGCTTACTTGCAAATGAACTAAGGCAAGATAGAAACCCACAAAAATATGTATGCTTCACTAAACAACATGTTGATTGGTATAGTCAGGCTAGCTCGCCTTCACCAGCATGTTTCGATATGCTGACCCTCGTTGAAACAGGTTCTCCGAACTAAGGCGAACCGAGCGAGGAGCCGAAGTCGTCTTCCCGATCCAGTCCAGCTGTTAGCGCATCTTCACCGCGCCTCGAAGCCTTTTGAAGCCAGAAGCTGCAACTCTTCATACACAAATGCAGCTCCGTGGCAAAGCGATCCTCCAGCCTGGAGGTCTTTATCGTTTTGAGTTTATAAAAGGATGTAATGTACAGGACTGCTATCTCATTTTGAGTCAACCCTTTTGTAAGCCGTTCGGCATATTAGCTAACTCGTTCAAGAGTTTGTAATAGATGTTCATTATCAATAAAGAGAACTTTTCTATGTTTCAAATCTGTGTTTCAATTTATCTGCGTACTCTGAATATGTGCTTGCTATGCAAATTATTAAAGCCTTGTGCGGGCGCAACTCCAGGCCCGCACGGCGGTCACGACTCGGGGGACGCCTCGGGGCGTGACAATGGACATACATAACAGGGTTGCCTCTGGCGAAGACTGAGGTAGACGCCTCCTCCGTATCACTCCTTATGTCTCCATCGCTTGAGGCTCTTTGCTTTCTCCTGAGTACTTTTAGCATGCCCAGTAGTACATGATCCTCCTCCTTAGTATAGGCACCATTAGCTCCCTCCTCGCCTTCTGCTACCAGTAGGTTCGCCCAATAACCTCCTCGACCACCCCGTCGACCCCCAGGACCACGGCCACGTCCTCCAAACTGTCCATGTCCGCCACCTGAATCTCCCTCCTTGGGTGGTTTGGTGCAAGCATATCTCAGATGGCCCACCTCCCAGCAGTTGTAACACTGTTGGGGGTCTCCCTTAGGTCTTGTGCCGCCTGAATTGGCAACCGCCAGTGCTGTCTTCACTTCAGGAGGACCACATGTCCCTGCATGTAGCTTGATACGAGTCTCCTTCTGGATCATGACCGAGATAGCCTCCTCAAGTTTAGGAATCTTCGGTTGGGCTAAAAGTAGTGTTGTCCTCTGAGCAAACACTGCGGCCAGCCACTTAAAAAACTTCATCGTCTACATCTGCAGACATACTTGTCTCTCCTTATACTTCGGATCCTCGCAACTCTCCGATCTGAGAAGTGATCATAATCCAACCACAAACGTTCCAATTCCGTAGCATACTCCCGTACCGTCTTCTCTCCCTGTACGGTGTCGTCGATCTCCCCCTTGATCTAGAAAACCCTAAAGTTTTTCCCCACACCATTGTAGGTTCTCCTCAACTTCTCCCACACGTCTTTCACCATCTCAAGGCCATCCATTGTGACGGCGATCGACTGGACTAAAGAATTGATGAGCCAAATGTATACCAACATATGAGTGGACTTTCACTCGTCGCGTCCTGCCGAGCCCTCATCCGGCTCTGTCTTCTCTCCTAACAAGAAACCCTACAGGTTCTTCCCTGCGAGGGTTCTCCTCAAGCTTCAGATCGATGGATGGAAGCTCCAACTTCGCCAATATTCGTGTCGAGCTCTCACCAACCAACAGTTTCATCAACTTCATCAACGTTGCGGCCTCCGCAGAGTCCAACTTCTTGATGATCTCCTCCATCGATCCTCCTCTTCTCCAATCACCTTACTCCCGTCCCACTATTCACGTTCGTCCTCTTTGTCCTCTCATAGACCCGATCATGTCTCTTCCCCATCAGATCTAGGCCTTCGATGACAACGTCTGGAATGAACCGCGACAGAAGGCTCCATGGGAGTCGTGGCTTCAAGGTAGTGGTGGCGGGAGAGCGGCGACGGTGGTGGCGGGCGAGCGGTGCGGCAACGGTGGTGTCGGGCGGTGTGGCAGCGGTGGCGGTGGTGGCGGCTAGGGTTTGGGAGGTGGTGGTTAGGTTTTGGGCTCTGATACTATGTAGAATATTTTGGAGTAATCGTTATATTTTTTATTAATAATCTCTTGCCTATTTATACCCTTACAACCCTTCATCTTACATTAATACCCCATTAAAAAACCCTGTAGAATATTATAATATCCCAACAAATATACCAAAAATATTCTAATATACCAACAGTTCATTTGCACTAGGTCAACATTTCGTGGCTTGATGACGAATAAGTTTTTTTTACTTGATTGAGATATGATAACAAAGATTTTGAATACTGAGACATGGGCGATGTTGTGGAGATAAAGCGAAAATTCAATTCTGACTCGAGTTCAGAGTCGACTTATGATTGGTTGGATAATGTCCTAGGACCGGCCACCTATCTGAGTTGGTCACGACGGGTGAGGAGAACCCTCGTAGGGAAGAACATGGAGGATTTCTTTTCAGGAGAGAAGACAGAGCCGGATGAGGGCTCGGCAGGACGCGACGAGTGGAAGTCCACTCATATGGTGGTATACATTTGGCTCATCAATTCTTTAGTCCAGTAGATCGCCGCCACAGTGGATGGCCTTGAGATGGTGAAAGACGTGTGGGAGAAGTTGAGGAGAACCTACGATGGTGTAGGAAATATCTTGAGGGTTTTCCAGAGCAAGGGGGAGATCGACGACACCGTACAGGGAGAGAAGATGGTACAGGAGTATGCCACAAAGTTGGAGCGTCTGTGGTTGGATTATGATCACTTCTCACATCGGACGAGCTGCGAGGACCCGAAGTGTAAGGTGAGACAGGTATGTCTGCAGGAGAGGACGATAAAGTTTCTTAAGGGGCTGGCCGCAGTGTTTGCTCAGAGGAAAACACTACTTCTAGTCCAACCGAAGATTCCTACACTTGAGGAGGCTATCAATGCCATGATCCAGGAGGAGACTCGTATCAAGCTACAGGCAGGGACAGATCGTCAGACTGGATTGTCGATTCGGGTGCGTCTCGACACGTGACAGGGAATGCTAGTGAGTTCTCTTTCTACACTCACCTAGCATCTGCAGACAGCATTCAAACAGTCGATGGTACTTTCCAGCCAGTGGTCGGTAAGGGTACTGTCGATTGTACAGATTCAGTAAGATTATCCAATGTTTTACATACTCCTTTTCCACTCAGTCTTTTGTCTATTAGTTCTATAATCCTTCAACTAAAATGCATTATCTCTTTTGATATTCCTAAGGTGATCTTCCAGGAGAAGGAGACGGGACGAAGACTTGGGACTGGCACTTGGTATGATGGACTGTGGTACCTGGATCGGGAAGGACTGGATTTGGCATTGGTATCTGTGGCAGAAAGTGCAGGAATGGGAGGACCAAAGATGAGTGTCGAGGATACACTGATACTCCATCACAGGCGGTTGGGGCTTTCATAAACAACTACTATAATGGTTACAAGTATTTCGTCTCTTTTATTGATTGTTCCTCTCCTGTCACCTGGCTGTATTTGATGAAGAATAAGAGTGATGTCTTTGCCTATTTTTGAGACTTTCATAAACATGTTCAGACTCAGTACAGAGCAGTGGTGAAGGTACTAAGGTCTGACAATGGAACAGAGTATACCAACAAAGTACTTGAGGAATACCTGTCAGCTCAAGGGATACAACATCAGACCACCTACACAGCAGCACAGAATGGAGTGGCAGAAAGGAATAACAAACACCTTCTAGAGGTGGCAAGGAGCATAATGATCGCCATGAATGTCCCACAGAGTCTGTTGGGGCATGCAGTGTTGACAGCAGCTCGATTGATCAACAGGATGCCCTTGAAGGTACTGTGATGGAAGTCTCCATGTGAGATACTGCAAGAAAATAATAGTGGGACATTTCCACTAAAGGTGTTTGGCTGCGTATGTTTTGTGAAGGACAACAAACCGTATGTTGAAAAACTTGACCCCAGAGCAGTCAAGTGTGTATTCGTAGGCTATTCGGCGACTCAAAAGGGGTACATGTGCTGGAGCCCAGTAAAGAAGAAGTTTGTAAGCATGGATGTTCACTTCAGGGAGTTTGAGCCATACTACCGTCAGGAGGGAACCTCATCCATGAGCAACTCACCAGATATTGAGAGTATGGGACGAGAGAGGAAGATTAGTGAGAGTGTGGTGACCGATTTAGGAGTATGGCATGGAGGAACGTTTGAGGAGGAGCAGGAGAGTGAAAAAGAACAGGGGGAGGAGATGAGAGGTGTTAGGCCCACGGCTCAGGCGGAGTTAATCTCCTACAGCAGGAAAGGAAAGCAAACTGCAGGACCAGTACCTATAGTGCCAGTGCCAAGTCCCTTGCCTGCATCTGTCTCAACTCCTGAGACACCTATACCACCACTACCAGATTCCCCTTCAAGTGATATCATTCTTCCTACTCCTCCCACACCATTATCAGTATAGAGGACGACTCACAGTAATGCAAAAAATCCTCCTGATAGATATGGTTGGGACCTTGTTCAGTTTGTTTCATATAATAATCTCTTCTTCTCATGGAGCATTCATTGCATCATTGGATAATATTACTGTACCTAACAATTGGCAGGTTGCCAAGAACGATCCAAAGTGGAAAGCGGCGGTGCACGAAGAGTTAGGCGCTCTTGAGAAGAACCACACTTGGGAACTGGTAAAACTGCCAGAGGGGAAGAAGGCAGTCGGATGCAAGTGGGTCTTTACTGTGAAACAGAACCCAGATGGAAAAGTAGAGCGCTACAAGGCTCGATTGGTGGCAAAATGATACAGTCAGACGTACGGCATTAACTATGATGAGACCTTTGCACCAGTGGCAAAGATGAACACCGTCAGGACCCTGATTTCTTTGGCAGCGAATGGTGGATGGAAGCTACACCAGCTGGATGTGAAGAATGCGTTTCTTCATGGGGATCTAGTGGAGGAAATGTACATGGAGATACCACCAGAATTCTGTACCGATAAGACAGTGGACAAGGTCTGCAGGTTGAAGAAGTCCCTCTATGGACTAAAGCAGTCTCCTCGAACGTTGTTTGACAGATTCAGGAGGGCGATAATAGGGATAAAATATCAGCAGATCAATGTTGATCATACTGTGTTCTTCCATCAGAGTGGAGGCTACATCACCAAGCTTGTTGTGTATGTGGACGATATGATTATCACAGGAGATGATGAATAGGATATTGCCCGACTCAAGGGGAAGCTTGACAAGGAGTTCGAGGTGAAGGACCTTGGCCTTCTTCGGTACTTACTTGAGATTGAGATTGCTCAAGAAGCAGAGGGGATTATTCTTTCTCAGAGAAAGTATGCGCTAGACCTTCTCACAGAGACAGGGATGTTGGGATGCAGACCTACAGCGACGCCGATCAACCAGGGGTTCAAGCTGTGTGCTGAGGCTGGAGAACTAGTTGACCGAGACAGATACCAGAGACTGGTGGACAAGTTGATCTATTTGAGCCACACACGTCCTGATATCTGCTTTGCAGTGAGTGTGGTGAGCCGCTACATGCATGACCCAAGACGCAGTATACCAGATTTTGAGATACTTGAAGGGTGCCTCCGGAAAGGGGTTGATATTCAGGAAGAATGATCACTTGAGCATCGAGGGCTACTGTGACTCTGACTGGGCTAGTTGTACTGATGACAGGAGGTCTACCTCGGGCTATTGCATATTTGTAGGAGGCAACTTGGTCTCTTGGAGGAGTAAGAAGCAGTCGGTGGTGGCCAGATCGATAGCTGAAGCGGAGTACAAAGCTATGGCCTTGGGAGTTGTAGAGCTGCTATGGCTGAAGAGTATGCTGGTAGAGCTAAAGCTGGATCAAGGAGCCAAGATGAAGCAGTGGTGTGACAACCAATCAGCCATCAGTATCACCAATAATCCAGTGCAGCATGACAGGACCAAACACATCGAGATCGATAGGTTCTTCATCAAGGAGAAGTTGGACTGTGGACTACTGGAGCTAGGTCATGTTCCAACCAAGGAGCAGGTAGCAGACAATATGACTAAGGGACTTAGCTCTGCAGATATGATTAGAGGATGTGACAAGATGGGCTTAGTGAATATCTTTCGCCCATCTTGAGAAGGAGTGTTGGTATATTAGAATATTCTTGGTATATTTGTTGGTATATTAGAATATTCTTGGTATATTTGTTGGGATATTAGAATATTCTACATGAGATTTTAATGGGGTATTAATGTAAGATGAAGGGTTGTAAGGCTATAAATAACCAAGAGATTATCAATAAAAAATATAACAATTACTCCAAAATATTCTACAACCTCCAATAAAAGAAAATTATACAAAGAGAACCTAAGAAATTCCCAAAGTTTACATCCAAAAAAATCTAAGAAACAGCTCAATATCTCTCTTCTTGAACCTCTTTATTTCTTCTCTTTCTTCAACCTCTTTATTTCAACACATTTATGGACACAAGGATTGTAACACAAGAAACTCTTATGTCCCTTTATATAACATGTCATGACTCGATATATAGAAACACAATCTTAAGTAAGCATGACATAGTTTTTATTATTTGGATACTCAATATGAATAAGTTGTGACTAGGACTTATCTCCAAGTTCTATTGTTATCAGGATAACCAAATATAAGACAAATCCTAACATTCGCACGAAGTCCTTGGGAATAGGTTTTTGCATAACTTCAAAAACTTTGTTGTATCCTGGAGGGAGATTTGCCTGCAACCTACTAGCAAACAAGTGGGGCAAATAAATCCTTAAAGAAAGCGAACTTTCATGTCTAAAAACCAGAATTCATTCCCTTATTTTACTAACTTTATATACCAAGTCTTGGAATCAGTTTTTTAGAGTCCCCGTCACGACACCAAACTCCATAGTTGAGATAACGCTTGAGGGTTATATATTTATATCATTCCCGTACATGGAATGCCCATTTTATGGTTTGGGAGTTGGAATCGTGGATTCGGACCCCCTAACGCCAATATTTTGTAATTTTCTATAATGCCAAACAAATATGGAAGAATGTGTAAGATATTGGCTACTAAAAATTGTCAATATCTCATGCATACCTTCTTAATGCATTGGCATTACGGAATATTCGCATTAGGGGATCCCAATCCCTCTAACCACATAGCGTTGTATAATAATTTATAAATCCACATAAATGTGACAGGTGAGATTTGAATCGCTCAGATACCATGTTAAAGTCCCTTCCCATTGCACCACTTAATCATTGCACAATACAGCAACATGATTATATTTTCACTCTCTATCCATCTATCTAAAGAGCGTCCAATTTGCATTTAAGTATCTCAAACTGTCACTCATATACAACTAAATATCCTGAACTCTGAAAATTAGCATTGTGATTTTTATTTTTGCAACTTAATACCGGGTGGGGTGGAGCGGGTGGGAGGGAGATGGGCAGGAAGGAGATGGAGAAGAGTTGGGTTTTTTTTTTTTTTTTTTTTTTCCTGGTAGCAAAAGTATCCAATAATTTACAGTTGACTATCAAGTGCGTCGGTCAACTAACATACGGCAGTTATGTGCAGCAACGTACAAGTTCAAGATACCAAGTTGAAACTAGAGAAACATTGATATATCTTCCAAATTCAACTGTCCCTCCAACTACATACTAATACGAAATCTGATTCTAGGAAGAATAATTCTGGAACTAAACCAAAATACTATATATTTGCATATTACAAACTTGGTTTTGTGATAATATATCAGAAATATAGGAGCCACTAATAACAAAAAATATTCAAAAAAGAGCCACGGAGTCAAGAACGACCTCTTAAGGGGAGGAGTAGATGTTGGAGGCGGGTAGGAGAATGGCGTGGAGTTTTGTGAGTCCCACTGAAGAGGGAGAAGGCATAAGCACAAGAGAGGGAGGAGCTCATTCTCAACCGTCTCTTCAACAACTCCCATTAGAGAAAGAAAGAAGATAAATGGGCTCTTTCCAAAGAAAAAACTGGAGGCCCTCTTTTGCCAACTCTGAAGGGGGAGGGGGCAAGGGTTGCTTTCTATGGATAAGGCCATCAATATTTCTAAGCCAACTAAATTTTTTCTCTAAATTTTTTTTTTCTTTTATCTTTAATGACATCATTTTGTGAGAATAAATTTTTTTTTTCTACTTCTCCTTCAGGTTTTTTTTTTTTTTAATTATAGGGTGCAACCTTCCCATCTTAAAATCTGTGTTTGGTAAAAAAAATATATATATATATGAGAGGAAAAAAATAGAAGAGGAAAAATTTGGAGGAAAAGATTTTTTTTTTATTTGATATGAAAAAAAAAGTAGATGGAAGAAAAAAATAGAACTAATTTTCTTTTATAATCTAGAAAATTCAACTCCTCTGAAAAAGTTCGACAATATTTTTGGAGTATTAGAAACTTCCAAGCTTATAAGTAAATATGAAAAGAATAAATATTTATACAACATACAACAGAAGGAAGAAGAAAAAAATATACCTTGTAAATTAATATAGCAAAGTCTTGTTGTCCATGTTAGTCCAAATCAAGGGTGGACTTAGGCCAGGCATGCCTAGATAACCTCAAAATTATGTGCGCCCATACACACAACATACACACAAATATATGTCCGCACAAAACACAGAAATATATTATTATTATTATTATTATTATTATTATTTTAGGAGAAGATAATTTTTTATAATCGCTTCCACTGAAAATCAAATCATCGTCTACTCGGATCTTATGTCTCTACACTAACCACATGAGCTAGAGGTCATTGGTACAAAATCACAATCTTCACTCTCTTGCGACGTCGTCTACTCCTCCATTTAGCACTCTGTCCGCCCACACCGCTCATCCATTCTAGTAGGAATCCACACGAACTTGCATCATTTGAAAAATAAATGGTGGAAAATATTACTCCTAAGTGGGATCGAACCCACCCAGACAGGAAGAATGCCTCTCACCTCTACCACTTGGACTATATATATATATATATATATATATATATATATATATATATATATATATATATATATATATATTTTTGAGTTTTTTTCCTAAACTACCCCCTTCCCCCCTCCCCCCGTGCAAGAGCAGTTGCCCGCGCCCCCAAGGCTCAAACACCCGTCCGCCCCCACCCATGCACAATGGTGTACTACTACACCACAATATATATATATATATATATATATATATATATATATATATATAGAGAGAGAGAGAGAGAGAGAGAGAGAGAGAGAGGTGTTTAATTGAAACACCTCCCTACATAAATGCTAATATATATGTACGTGTGTTCTACGTGTCTCAGATTATTTAGGAAGAACAAACAGTTGTATATTAATTTTTATTTCTATACGTAATTATTCAAATATCCAAGTTAAATTTAATGAACAATTTTAATCAATAAACATAGGTAAGGATATTTTTAGAGGAAACAAATTCACTGTGAAGTCTCAACTATATATATATATATATATATATATATATAAACTATTGGATTATCTTTTTTGACGGTTCAGATCAGACCAATTTCTTACGAAAAATTGGGTAGTTTAAGGATCTAATCTGGACCGTCAAAAAAGATAATCCAATGGTTGCTATTTCGGAAAATATGCGAGAATGCATAAGTACGAAAATCTCGATCCCTATATATATAAGCACGCTCTACCACAAAGGCTAACGAGTAATTAGATCTTTTTAAGATTTAACCACTCTTCTTTTGCAGCCACAATAAAGCTTTTCATGGCAGCACACAAAGTTCCTTGGCAACTAACATGGCCGCCTATGGCAGCAACAACAACCAGTCTATTATAGCAAAGTCATCCTACGCGGTACACGAAGTTCCTCAAGAACTAATTGATGGAAGTAGGGATCCCCAGGACCGCAGATTGTTGTGCATAATGATCGATATAAGATTAACAGATTTAAGACGTGATCTAACCCTTCAAATGCGGAACTAGGGTTCACTAATTATACTTGAAGTAATGAGAAGAATATATGATTTTCAGCAACCTCAATCAGTCAGCGATCCTAAGATCTTCTGTACATATTCCTTTCTCGGGTTGGAGATCATGTGGGCAACTATATCCTAATATTTTTTTCTCCTTGGCTGAACTCTCTTTTACTCCTTACATAAAAAACGAGTTTAGGAAAAGCTGCTCTTTTCTGATGCATTTTGACGGCCAGATAATAGAGGATATATATAGGCTATGGTAGGGGACCGTAAGATAAAATTAGGGTTTGGTCTCCTAACAGATCTGAGTATCCCATGTTAAGCCCGAACACACAACTCAGTCCCGTTAACAATAGCTCGATCCACTAAAGAGCTATTGTTGCACTACCTTTCCAATCCCAAATTACATTTATGGACCCCTTCTTATTATGTGCATGTTCGTCTCCCCAAGTTAAGATATCGAATGTCCATCGATCAAATTAAGTTACTGACAACTATATTGATTGACATATTTTATCCTCAAGTAGTACAACTCAACTTTATTTGTCATGTTGTCACGTCCCAGTCCCAAAATACGTAGGGCTAAAAATACGTAACATGCCAGCTACGCATTTGACAAGACTCTGGTCCGACTCGAATACTGTCACGCCCAGTCCCAAAATACCGAGGGACTGGACGCGTGATAATGGCCAGCAGCACGCACCGATGGACAAACCCAATTTAATGGATCCATCGAGGCGTACTTAATCTGTATTACAATAATCAGGGTCTACTAATACATCATGTCAAACCTAATCTCATCCACAGAAGAATATATCAAATCAACAAAAGGAAATAAAACATCAACATCAAGTCACAAGTAATTAAATCGGGGAATAACCCGATATTAAGTCTGTTTACAATTGTTCAATTAAACAGGAATAAAAGAGTTTATTTGCCATAAAGACTGAGCATGGAAGTAGCCGATGTTCAGGAGAAGTCCTCAGCGATCACCTCGTCCTCAGGTACTGGTACTGTTCCGAGAAGTGCTCCTGTACCGTACACCTCAGGGTAGATCTCGTCTGCTAATCCTGGGGACATAATCCGGATCCAGGTCCTCAGGGGACATAGCAAGGTACAAGAAAGCTCAAGCCAAAATAATGCAGTAAATAAAACAAATAGGGTAAATAAATAACCAGCTAAGTGATAATACAAGTGAGAGTTTTAGTCATACTCAGGCTGAGACTACTACAGGATCAGTGTTGAAGAAACCATAGCAGTATTTTCTCGAAGGACCAGAACTTGCGCCAAAGCTCTGTATCAGAGACTAAGACACCTCCAGATGACAATAATTATAATTTAATCAGCCTTGATATGGTAATACTCTCCCCACCCAATGTAATCTCACGTCACAGTTCTCAATGTTCATGTTACGCAAGATTAAACTAATGCAATAAGTCAGGATAAAATCTATGCATGTAAATTGTATAAGTCATAAACATGTATCCTATACAGAATCACCTTGAATATTTAGGGAGATTATGTCTCATGATTCGTGTTAAGTGTCCTGGGTATAACGTACTTGATATGGCAAGTACTAGAATATAAATGTCACGATATCCATCTCTAGGTGACGTTACACAACCCCGCGTACGGTGTTGGCACCCGACTGTTAATCGGAAGCTAAGTAAG
Source organism: Iris macrosiphon (assembly GCA_036927795.1). Taxonomy (NCBI): domain Eukaryota; kingdom Viridiplantae; phylum Streptophyta; class Magnoliopsida; order Asparagales; family Iridaceae; genus Iris; species Iris macrosiphon. The sequence goes on along the minus strand of JAYESA010000006.1, from coordinate 112,082,624 downwards.
TCACACGGCCCTAGTGTTGATCAAGTACAACAGTCACAGAAAATAAATCAAGAGAACAAAATGAATCATTATACTGCAATTATGGCAAGGTACACTTGCCTGGGTTTCCGGCTCCAATTGTAGCTCTGGCTTCAGTGGGGATTGCAGGCAGTACTCCGGCTGCTGAAATAGACACCACCAAATGATCCAGAAAATATTAATCAGCTAGAAATGCCTGTCCTTGAGTCCAATTTGGAGACAAGGGCAAAAATGATATTTTCGGGTCAAGGCGGGGTCCAGATGCGGGCCGCTTTGCACCGAAAAATGCGTCAGGGTCAAAGGTCTCCAAATATGTCAAACTTAGTGTCAATAAGTCAGGAACGATGATACGAACACAACGGAACTTCCAGAATTGGATTCCGATGAGCCGATCACAAAATCGCCCGTCAAGTAGAGCTTGTGGGGCCCACGACACGCGATTTTGTCAAAGTTCTCAGAATCGAACCAAACTTGGCTCACAGGACCAGCGTATTGCTACGAGTCCGATGGTGCAAGTTTTGTCTCGATCCGACGTGTGTACACTAAGTTACAGCGAGATTCAGAATGGTCGGATACGGGACGGTGTCCGCGGATACGCACTGATTCCGGTGTGCACGCACATCCGAATCAGCTTCTGCGAAATCTCGCACGTCCGTATCAACGACGCACACGTATCTGTGAAGACCGCACGCGACCAAGTCATCCCGTTTGGCGGGGCGTAATCAGTTTCGGGGTGAAACAGGGCGTTATTTTTCCTGTTTTTGGATCGCGGTTCACGATCACCACAGGATGCGAGGTACCGAGCGGGTTGTACGGGCACCGAGGGGGTCATGCAGGCTACGTGACACAACTAACGGAACGAGAAACAGAGCTACGAGGAGGGAGAAAAGAAAACCTGAACAGGGCTCCGGAAACTAGGGTTTTCTCGTATCCGACACGACCCAAGGACACTGTGCCATGTGTCAGGGCCGTGTCCCCTCTAGGGTTTCTGAGTCAGAGGCTCTGCGGCGGCCGGAACTGTGGCGGAGGGAGGCCGGGGCAGCCCGACGGCGCTGGCCGGAGGCGGGCTGGCCGGAGGGAGGCGCTGGCTAGGGCGGGGCACGGCGAGGCTGCTGTTGGGGAAGAAGGAGGAGGAGGAGGAAGGGTGGCCGGCGTCGGTCCTGGCCGGGGGAGGCTGGCGTGCAGTGGATGCGACGTCGTCGGCGAGGCGGGTGGCGGCGTCACGGCGGGGTCTAGGGCGGAGCCAGGGTGTTGGAGGGATGGCCGGAGGGGAAAGGGGATAGGGAAGCAGGGGCTTTTATAGGCCGGAGGAGAGGGAGACGGGCGGTGGCCGTTGCGGGGAGAGGAGCCGGAGGGTCGGGGACGCGAGCGGGCGGCGGCGACGGTTGCAGGAAGCCGGAGCGGCGGCGGAAGATGAGGAGTCGGGCGGTTTGGGGGAGAAGAGAGGTTGGCGGGTTTCGGGCGGCCGGGTCGGGTCGGGTCAGGCGGATCCGGCCCGATCCGCTAACAAAACGGGTTCGGGTCCAAGAGGGTCGGGTCATGGGTTTGACCCGGATCCGACCCGTTAAGGATTGGTTTAATAAAACCGGTATAGTTCAATTATTGGTTTGGTTTATTTCAAATAAACCCGGTTTATTGTGGTTTAATTAATTAGTTTTTAGGGCTTTAAAAATACTTTCGGGGTCCAATAAATTCCCGGAAAATTACCCTATGTCTAGTTTTTTATTTTACACCATAAATTATTATTTTCATAATATTTTAATATTATTTATTATCATTTAAAAATTATTTAATAATTAAAACACCTGAATTTAATTACAAAAAATTCTCAGAAAATTCCAGAAAATTGTGAAAAATCCAAATTTAAAAATTCTTGAAAATCATGGGCTTTACAATCTACCCCCCTTAAGAGGATTGCGTCCTCGCAATCAAAGAATAACCGGTCAACAGAGATGACACGGTTGTAAAATTTATTCAAAACAGAAAATCAAGGTTTAGGGTTTAAACACAAAGGAAAAATCATTTCCCTAAGAAATGGAAGTTATGCAATTTCCCAAATGTAGGAAATCTAGAGAATTACAGTTTTAAAAAAAACCAGGTTATCTTTAAAAACATATCAGGTTAACATTTATAAAACATTCTAAATTATTGGCAAGTTCAAAATTACTTAGATTAACACTAGGTTATCAATTATAAAACATATTAGGTTAACATTAATAAAGCATTCTAGGTTATTAATTATTTAAAAAATTTAAGTGAAGTCTAGGGTTACGAACCAGCAGGCACGAACTAAAGCAAATCTAGAAATAGAACTATAAAAACTTACGCGCATTAGCTACTCCATGGTTCTGCGCGTCTCCCACAGTCATTGCGAAAGCTTGTCTGCGCCCTTGAGGTGGTGCCCTCTGCTGTTGCTGGGCTTGCTGGTAGGGTGCTGCTTGAAGTGCCAAGGGTGGCCTTGGTTGATGTCCTCCTGGTGCTGGTAGAGCTTGTTGGTTTGCCCTTGGTGCTCCTTTACCAAGTTGAGTGCAATCCCTTACCGAATGCTGACGGAATCCGCATGCTAAACACAGTCCTAATCTGCGTCGGCATTCCCTGGCGAGATGGCCTGCTTTGCCACAGTAGTGACAAGTAGAGAGGACTATTACTTGTGGGGTAGCTGCTTTTGCTGTTGGTGTAGGTGAGGTCTCTTTGCAGCTTCTTCTTGTGGTGCTCTGGCTGTTGCTGATGGGGAAGGCCACTTCAGACTGGTCTCTCTTCTGGTGACGCGCTCCATGCGTCGGGCTGCAGCAAGGACGTCCGAGTACGAAGTTGGTGCAACGGATCCAATTAGTTTCTGTAACTCGATGTTGAGTCCGTCAAAAAACTTCTCGGCCTTCTCTTCTTCTGTCGGGATCAATGTTGGGGCGAAGCGACTTAGACGAATGAACTCGGCGTTATACTCTTCCACCGTCATAGCATCCTGAGTGAGGCGATTGAACTTGTCCCGAAGTTCTGATCGAGCGATAGCCGAAATGTACATCTCCTGGAAGAGTCTGGAGAACTCTTCCCAAGTGACCCGATCTGGTCCGAGCCTGGTCTCCTCGGATAGCCACCAGTGATGAGCATTGTCCGTCAATTGCATTCTGACGGCAGTCATCCAACGTTCCTGGAGAAGCTCAGCTGCTTCTAATTGATGCCGAATGTTGGTGAGCCATTCGTGAACTTCTGTTGGTCCCTCCTTGCCAGAAAAGGTACGGGGCTTCAGCTGGCGGAAATCGGTGATAGAGCCCGTCATTGGTCGTCGAGCTGGTAAGTTGACCTGCTCTAGTGCAGTTACTATGCTGTTCCTCAAGTAATCAGCCTCGCGACGCTGAGCCTCGTGTTGGACTTGTTGCTGGGCTTGCATCATTGCGTAGATCATTTGGAATATCTGTTGCCCGTCTATAGGTTGCCCTTGTGGGAATACAGGCATCGGTGGAACGAACTGCGGAGAAGGTGAAATGTTATCACGCCAAAATCTAGAAGCTTGATGATCTGCTTGGCTGCTTCGGTGAGTAGAGGGATCTTCACTCAATGGCGTCTCTTCATCTTCTCCGTAGGTGGCTTCAGTACCTATTGGTGTTCTTGCTGGAGTTCCGTCATTTACTTGTGAATCCATTACTCTGCATCAAAAATAAACTATAAGAGGCGCACAGGAATCAAGGCAAGATGCAAGTCAAAATTAGTTCGAATACGATATAGATATAAAAAAATGATTCAAGCAAGTGGATAAAATCCTAAAAACTTATCCTATTCTTATTGCAGGCCTGTTCGGTCCCTAAGTTGAAATTGAACAATTTAGTCGTTGACCTGCATGGGCCACCACAAAAACCATGTCACGCCCCAGTCCCAAAATACCGAGGGACTGGACGCGTGATAATGGCCAGCAGCACGCACCGATGGACAAACCCAATTTAATGGATCCATCGAGGCATACTTAAGCTGTATTACAATAATCAGGGTCTACTAATACATCATGTCAAAACTAATCTCATCCACAGAAGAATATATCAAATCAGCAAAAGAAAATAAAACATCAACATCAAGTAACAAGTAATTAAATCGGGGAACAACCCGATATTAAGTCTGTTTACAATTGTTCAATTAAACAGGAATAAAAGAGTTTATTTGCCATAAAGACTGAGCATGGAAGTAGCCGATGTTCAGGAGAAGTCCTTAGCGATCACCTCGTCCTTAAGTACTGGTACTGTTCTGAGAAGTGCTCCTGTACCGTACACCTCAGGGTAGATCTCGTCTGCTAATCCTGGGGACATAATCCGGATCCAGGTCCCCAGGGGACATAGTAAGGTACAAGAAAGCTCAAGCCAAAATAATGCAGTAAATGAAACAAATAGGGTAAATAAATAACCAGCTAAGTGATAATGCAAGTGAGAGTTTTAGTCATACTCAGGCTGAGACTACTACAGGATCAGTGTTGAAGAAACCATAGCAGTATTTTCTCGAAGGGCCAGAACTTGCGCCAAAGCTCTGTATCAGAGACTAAGACACCTCCAGATGACAATAATTATAATTTAATCAGCCTTGATATGGTAATACTCTCCCCACCCAATGTAATCTCACGTCACAGTTCTCAATGTTCATGTTACGCAAGATTAAACTAATGCAATAAGTCAGGATAAAATCTAAGCATGTAAATTGTATAAGTCATAAACCTGTATCCTATACAGAATCACCTTGAATATTTAGGAAGATTCTGTCTCATGATTCATGTCAAGTGTCCTGGGTATAACGTACTTGATATGGCAAGTACTAGAATATAAATGTCACGATATCCATCTCTAGGTGACGTTACACAACCCCGCGTACGGTGTTGGCACCCGACTGTTAATCGGAAGCTAAGTAAGTCACACGGCCCTAGGGTTGAGCAAGTACAACAGTCACAGAAAATAAATTAAGAGAACAAAATGAATCATTATACTGCAATTATGGCAAGGTACACTTGCCTGGGTTTCCGGCTCCAATTGTAGCTCTGGCTTCAGTGGGGATTGCAGGCAGTACTCCGGCTGCTGAAATAGACATCACCATCAGATCCAGAAAATATTAATCAGCTAGAAATGCCTGTCCTTGAGTCCAATTTGGAGACAAGGGAAAAAATGACATTTTCGGGTCAAGGCGGATCCAGATGTGGGCCGCTTTGCACTGAAAAATGCGTCAGGGTCAAAGGTCTCCAAATCTGTCAAACTTAGTGTCAACAAGTCAGGAACGATGATACGAACCCAACGGAACTTCCAGAATTGGATTCCGATGAGCCGATCACAAAATTGTCCGTCAAGTGGAGCCTGTGGGGCCCACGACACGCGATTTTGTCAAAGTTCTCACAATCGAACCAAACTTGGTTCACAGGACCAGCGTATTGCTATGAGTCCGATGGCGCAAGTTTTGTCTCGATCCGACGTGTGTATACTAAGTTATAGCGAGATTCAGAATGGTCGGATACGAGACGGTGTCCGCGGATACGCACTGATTCCGGTGTGCACGCACATCCGAATCAGCTTCTGCGAAATTCCGCACGTCTGTATCAACGACGCGCACGTATCTGTGAAGACCGTACGCGACCAAGTCATCCCGTTTGGCGGGGCGTACTCAGTTCCGGGGTGAAACAGGGCATTATTTTTCCTGTTTTTGGATCGCGGTTCATGATCACCACAGGACGCGAGGCACCGAGCGGGTTGCACGGGCACCGAGGGGGTCATGCAGGCTACGCGACACAACTGACGGAACGAGAAACAGAGCTACGAGGAGGGAGAAAAGAGTACCTGAACAGGGCTCCGGAAACTAGGGTTTTCTCGTGTCAGACACGACCCAAGGACACTGTGCCCTGTGTCAGGGCCGTGTCCCCTCTAGGGTTTCTGAGTCAGAGGCTCTGCGGCGGCCGGAGCTGTGGCAGAGGGAGGCCGGGGCAGCGGGGCGGCGCTGGCCGGAGGCGGGCTGGCCGGAGGGAGGCGCTGGCTAGGGCGGGGCACGGCGAGGCTGCTGTTGGGGAAGAAGGAGGAGGAGGAGGAAGAGTGGCCGGCGTCGGTCCTGGCCGGAGGAGGCTGGCGGGCAGCGGGGCGACGTCGTCGGCAAGGCGGTGGCGGCGACACGGCGGGGTCTAGGGCGGAGCCAGGGTGTTGGAGGGATGGCCGGAGGGGAAAGGGGATAGGGAAGCAGGGGCTTTTATAGGCCGGAGGAGAGGAAGATGGGCGGTGGCCGTTGCGGGGAGAGGAGGCGGAGGGTCGGGGACGCGAGCGGGCGGCGGCGGCGGTTGCAGGAAGCCGGAGCGGCGGCGGAAGATGAGGAGTCGGGCGGTTTGGGGGAGAAGAGAGGTTGGCGGGTTTCGGGCGGCCGGGTCGGGTCGGGTAAGGCGGATCCGGCCCGATCCGCTAACAAAACGGGTTCGGGTCCAAGCGGGTCGGGGCATGGGTTTGACCCGGATCCGACCCGTTAAGGATTGGTTTAATAAAACCGGCTTGGTTCAATTATTGGTTTGGTTTATTTCAAATAAACCCGGTTTATTGTGGTTTAATTAATTAATTAGTTTTTAGGGCTTTAAAAATACTTCCGGGGTCCAATAAATTCCCAAAAAATTACCATATGTCTAGTTTTTCATTTTACACCATAAAATATTATTTTTATAATATTTTAATATTATTTATTATCATTTAAAAATTATTTAATAATTAAAACACCTGAATTTAATTACAGAAAATTCCAAAAAATTATGAAAAATCCAAATTTAAAAATTCTTAAAAATCAGGGGGTTTACAAATACGTATAAGCTGTAATATCATGGTTAATATCTACATAAAATAGTAAATATATCTATGTCTCAATCCACAATGAACATAATATATCAAGAATGAGCTACATATGCTAAAGTCGGTCATCCAGTAACACACAAACTCGAATAGACTGGAGAAAGAAATATGAGTCTATAAAAACTAGGCTATATCAGTAGATGAATCAACAATATGATTAAATAAACATATCTTCAGTAGAAATGATATAAGTACCTGGTACCAATGCCCGTATAATAAAGCAACACACATTAGCAACTCCAGACAGCCTCCACAACGATCTATGCTGCAAAACTGGCAAGGGACCAGGTCCTCAGAGGGACGTAACAAAGTACAAAAAACAGCATGCCAATATAAAAGTAAAATAATAAGCAATGTGCTCAAGGGTATCTATCATAACCAGCTAAACCACTGGGTCCTGTAGGTCTGCATAGAGACAACATTAGCTAGTAGTACTAGTATCAAGTAGTAGTAGAAGGTGCGTACGGGCCTCGTCAAGGTACCTTTAGTACTATAGGGCCCGAAGTGTAAGCATCGGTAGCTAGTATTGTGTGGTAGTCCAGCGGTACGGTAGGTTCTCCACAGTTCCCATGTATCTCACTTCTCATGTCCATAACACGTAAGATCAATCATTAACTATGTCAAGAGTCAATATGTAGATAAACTCATATCAACTATCTCAAGTCACGGATCCTAAATCCTGACACATAAGCCGGGAACCTCGAATATCTCAAGTAAGGCTTCTGTACATGCAAGTCGTGTCCAGTGTCCAAAGGTATATCGTGCAAGAATTAGCATAAACAAAAGAATACGATGAGAATAAAATCTAACGATACCCGATTTCGCGTATGAAAGTCAGCACCCAAATATAATTCGGACGCTAAGTATCACAACGGTCCTAGGGTCACAATAACATATATGCAAAGAACTAGAAATATAATATCAAAAGCTAGTAATAGCAATAAGCACATAATACTATAAAAAAGGTAAGGTACACTTACCTAGAAATCCAAGCTGATAATACAAAGAACCTGCTCTCGAATCCACACTAGTGCGATCCCAAGAGCCTAAATATATAATATCATAAAATCAGTCACTATGACACGGTTCACTAAGCATGCACAAGATTATAACTACTCTACTTCATTAATCATTAGATAATTAGGGTCTAAATTAATCAAGGGTACAACTTACACAATGCCATTAGTTATTTAGAGTCTAAATAATTAGGGGTTCTAACTAAGTAGGTTGGCTAAGGTTCACTAGTCAAGGACCAAAAAAGTGTGTAAACACCAAGCCTACTAGTCACATAACATCATCAAGTCCTCTAAATGTACAACTTCTCATATAACAAAAATATGGTTATAACGAAGGTTCATGTAGGTACTAGGTGTTCTTACACTATGTTTCCATATACAACATATCATCAACCTTGGTATTCACTAAGTGTCAAACTATGTTAACCAACCTAGGATTAGTTTTGTCTATTAAAACATGCACATGAGCGTTAACAATAGGTCAAGTTCAGATCATCACAAACAATCACACACTTTATTCCTCAATTATATTCATTTATCCAACTATATACAACTCTCTTTATACTACAAAATGTCAAGTATACATAGAGAAGTCAAATCTGAATTTATAATAAGATCATGGCATATACCTCATTCCCAACTTGCATTTGTCATGAAATATATGTGCAAACACTACTACAACTAGTGCACAACCCTAGCATAGCATCTTCTACATTCTAATATAGTGTTTATAAACACTAAAACTAGCTAGCACAAAACCTAGGCAAAGTGGACTACTAGTTGTACAATATTTAATCATGTCTCAACCATGCATTTATTTATATATAACACCCTAAACAAAACATATATATTATGAAATTTAGTGACAATTGGAGTAAAAATCATATTTTCAAATGGTTGCTTGGGTTTTAGATCATAGCAAAGTGAATAGGACAACAAGTGCAAAAATAATATTTAAGTCTAGATATGAGAAGTAGTAAGTGTTCTTAGTGTAATATCATAAAAAATATGAATAAAAAGTTGGTAAAATTTAAGAGGGACGTAAAGTACATATAGAGAGGGTTGAGTAGGTATAGTTTGAGCTCTTACTAAAGTAAAATGGAAAGGCAAAAGAGGACTGTGCACTGCTTGCACAAATATGTCCATATTTAGACACTTCGGCTCGTAGCTACTGTTTGAGGCTTCAAAACATTTTTTTAAGTGTTATGTGTAGCGCCCCGTTCCCCCGGTACGGGGAGCGTGGCTAAAAAACACAAGATGGTATCATTCGATCGGGATAGATTGAAACAAGAACTCGTCCTCGTTATGGATTTGTTTCTTCGGAATCGATTCCCATATTCAGTGGACCGCGCCCCTGGGATCGACTTAGCTGCAGAGTCAGGAGGGACCTCTCCGCTGCTATCTTTTATTGCCATGAATTTCGATGTCGCTTGTTGCTTTCATGCTTTGAGTTAGTTTTGGGATTCGCTTGTTTTCATTGAACGGTTTTGATGATTTTATTATTTTCGTTCATTGAACTGCACTTCAATTCCGAGATTGGAATGAATGGAAGAGGTATTGATCGAGCTGTTCGTGATGCAGGTGAACGAGCAGTAGGCAGCTTGCGAACGGAGTCGTGAAGCACCTCTTTCCTTCTCCCTTCCAACTATCCAAGTGAGTGGCTACCAACCCGATTAGCTAGCCCTGCTTCCAAGCTTCACATCTATAAATCTTGCATTCTTTTTTGCCCCGATCAAACGATACCAAGTAATAACTAAAAAGATACCAAGATAAAAAGGGAATAGACTTGGTACATTATGCTTGTCAATAAACTTCATGAACGGATACTAAATTGCATGCTTGTTCGCTTGGGAATAAATCGTGAATAATTGCTTGTCTTGTACAGTTGCTTGTCTTGTACTCTTGTTGCCTCAAATTGCACTCTTGTTGCCTCAACTGCATAAAATTGTTAACTTGTATATTGTTCGATCATGGACAACTTGTGCACAGGGTCACAGTCTCGTAGACGATGCTAGGGCACTGGCATCGATCCGGTCCGGGCGAGACCTATTGTTTAGTCTCTTGTTCTTGGCAGAATGGCTTGCAATGCCTCTTGTACTTTCGTTGCACACCATTTTCATCAAAGACTATCGTCCATTATGGCAATCAAGCCAGTGATCATATTCTATATTTAAACCTGTTGCAAACTAACTTGTATCTTCGTGGCAGGGAAGGCATGGTAAGTATTGTGCAGGTGGTTCAGACGGGCAGGTAAAATCCACCGAATGGTGGCAAGTTTATTTCAGTAAATTTCTATATGCTGCTTACTTGTAAATGAACTAAGGCAAGATAGAAACCCACAAAAATATGCATGCTTCATTAAAACAATATGTTTATTGGTATAGTTCGGTTAGCTCGCCTTCACCAGTATGTTTCGACATGCTGACCCTCGTTGAAACAGGTTCTCCGCACTAAGGCGAACCGAGCGAGGAGCCGAAGTCATCTTCCCGAATCCAGTCCAGCTGTAGGCACATCCTGATCGCGCCGTCCTTGAAGCATTTTGAAGCAGGTGCTTGCAACTCTTCATACACAATGCAGCTCCGTGGCAAAGCTGTCCTCCAGCCCGGAGGTCTATACATTTTGAAGTTTAGTAAAGGGATGTAATGTACAGGACTGATATCTCATTTTGAGTCAACACTTTTGTAAGCCCGTACGGCAAATTAGCTGACTCGTTCAAGAGTTTGTAATAGATGTTCATTATCAATAAAGAGAACTTTTCCATGTTTCAAATCTGTGTTTCAATTTATCTGCGTACTCTGAATATGTGCTCGTTATGCAACATACTTTAGCCTTGTGCGGGCGCAACCCCAGGCCCGCACGGCATCACGATTCGGGGGATGCCCCAACGATTCCACGGAATCGGGTCGTGACATAATGGTATCAGAGCACAGATTCAAGTTCCTTAGACTCTCGCACTGGAAAAGTTCCTTTAACGATCAAATTCATGTGCGAACTCTTGAACTCGCTAGGCCAAAATGAGATATGTTCATGCAATAAGTCCATAATACATTATGATCCTAATGTAATTTACCTTCTTTTGAAGGAATGGCTCCAGCGCAATCTGCAGCGCTAGCACCGGACGAAACGTAAGGCCAAGAAAGTAGTTCGGGCACTTCGGGAAGTTCAAGGAGCCAGCGAGTCGTGCCAAGCATCGATCCCATTCAGCAAATATTGCGAATGTTAGAGGCAAACCAACAAAGGGACGAGGCTCGCTACGAACGGGCCGAGAAGCGAGCGGAGGAGAGTCAGCTCAAGTTTCAAGATAATATAGAAGCTCGATTCTCAGTCCAACAGAAGCAGGTGGATGCCCTGCAACAGATCGTTCAGACTTTGGCTTCCAACCATTCCGCTGCAACAGCAACGACTCCGGTGGAATAGCCCGTGCTTGAAGTAGAGATGCCACAAATTCCAAGGCCGAGGGACGTGACTGCCTTCGACTTTGGCCACTTCAAGAAAGTATGCAATACTCCATTCAATGGGACTGAGGACCCAATCGTTGCTCTAGATTGGTTGGCCGAACTTGAAGATCACTTCGCTCTGCTAGAGGTCCCCGAAGAGAAGCGCGTCGCCTGCGCGCAACTATAGCACCGCCTCAATGCACATGATTGGTGGAACGTGCATCGACGATCTCTCCAATTTGATCACGGAGAGGAGGCGATCTCGTGGATGACTTTTCGTGCCGCATTCGAAGAGAAGTTTGTACCCCCTCCAGTACAACGTCAAATGGAAAACGAGTTCGTGCAACTGAGGCAAGGCAGCATGACATTCAAACAGTACTCCGCCGAATTCAACCGACTCTCCAAATTCGCTAGGGCCTATTTACCTGATGTAGCGAGTCGAGATAGAAGGTTTGAAGGTGGACTACGCCCTGCCATCCATGCGCACATAGTCGTTCATCAGTATCGGACAATGCGTGAAGTCATGAATCACGCCCTATCGCTTGAACCACACTATCCTCACGTTCCTACCGGCGCTGTGCATACCTACAGTCACAAACGCCAAAGCAACAAGAGAGGAAACAACGCTGCAAAGCGTCACAATGATGGCAGAAAATAGAAATCAAACCAGCCTTGTAGCTTCTGTAAAAAGCCGGGGCATGCAATCGACAAATATCGTCTGAAACTTGGGTTATGCCTAGCCTGTGGTGGATCAGACCATTTTGTTCGTGATTATTCACTGAGTCATGATCGTCGTTCCGAACGTAATAATCCCTAACGGTAGGTTCTATTCCTAAGTTTTGGGACAAAACTTTCAATTAGTTGGGTAGGATGTAGCGCCACGTTCCCCCGGTGCGGGGAGCGCGACTAAGAAACACTAGATGGTATCGTTCGATCGGGATAGATTGAAACAAGAACTCGTCCTCGTTATAGATTTGTTTCTTCTAAATTGATTCCCATATTCAGTGGACCGCGCCCCTGGAATCGACTTAGCGGCAGAGTCAGGAGGGACCTCTCCGCTGCTATCTTTTATTGCCTCGGATTTCGATGTCGCTTGTTGCTTTCGTGCTTTGAGTTGGTTTTGGGATTTGCTTGTTTTCATTGAACGGTTTCGATGATTTCATTGTTTTTGTTCACTGAACTGCACTTTAATTCTGAGATTGGAAAGAGTGGAAGAGGTATTGATCGAGCTGTTCGTGATGCAGGTGAACGAGCAGTAGGCAGCTTGCGAACGGAGTCGTGAAGCACCTCTTTCCTTCTCCCTTTCAACTATCCAAGTGAGTGGCTACTAACCCGATTAGCTAGCCCTGCTTTCAAGCTTCACATCTATAAATCTTGCATTCTTCTTTGCCCCGATCAAACGATACCAAGTAATAACTAAAAAGATACCAAGATAAAAAGAGAATAGACTTGGTACATTATGCTTGTCAATAAACTTCATGAACGTATACTAAATTGCATGCTTGTTCGCTAAATCATGAATAATTGCTTGTCTTGTACAGTTGCTTGTCTTGTACTCTTGTTGCCTCAAATTGCACTCTTGTTGCCTCAACGGCATAAAATTTTTAACTTGTATATTGTTCGATCATGGACAACTTGTGCACAAGGTCACGGTCTCGCGAACGATGCTGGGGCACTGGCATCGATCCGGTTTGGGCGAGACCTATTGTTTAGTCTCTTGTTCTTGGCAGAATGGCTTACAATGCCTCTTGTACTTTCATTGCACACCATTCTCGTCAAAGACTATCGTCCATTATGGCAATCAAGCCAGTGATCATCTTGTATATTTAAACCTGTTACAAACTAACTTGTGTCTTCGTGGCAGGGAAGGCATGGTAAGTATTGTGCAGGTGGTTCATACGGGCAGATAAAATCCACCGAACGGTGGCAAGTTCATTTCAGTAAATTTTTATATGCTGCTTACTTGTAAATGAACTAAGGCCAGATAGAAACCCATAAAAATATGCATGCTTCATTAAAACAACTAGTTGATTGGTATAGTTCGGTTAGCTAGCCTTCACCAGTATATTTCAATATGCTGACCCTCGTTGAAACAGGTTCTCCGCACTAAGGCTAACCGAGTGAGGAGCCGAAGTCGTCTTTCCGAATCCAGTCTAGCTGTAGGCGCATCCTGATCGCGTCGTCCTTGAAGCATTTTGAAGCAGGAGCTTGCAACTCTTCATACACAATGCAGCTCCGTGGCAAAGCTGTCCTCCAGCCCGGAGGTCTATACATTTTGAAGTTTAGTAAAGGGATGTAATGTACAGGACTACTATCTCATTTTGAGTCAACACTTTTGTAAGCCCGTGCGGCAAATTAGCTGACTCGTTCAAGAGTTTGTAATAGATGTTCATTATCAATAAAGAAAACTTTTCCATGTTTCAAATTTGTGTTTTAATTTATCTGCGTACTCTGAATATGTGCTCGTTATGCAAAATACTTTAGCCTTGTGCGGGCGCAACCCCAGGCCCGCACGGCATTACGATTCGGGGGACGCCCCAACGATTCCAAGGAATCGGGTCGTGACATTATGGAGCTTAGATAGATTAGGGGAGAGGTAGAGGATAAGGATATGGTAGTTTTTGAAGGGGTTTTGGTGCTGGAAGTGGAGCAACAAGGTGTTGAAGTGGTGCTATTACTGGCGGGTTCAGCAGGGTATCTTCGGTTTGTATGGGATATTTGGGGGAGTTGTGGGATAATTTATGTACTGAGTTATAAAGAAAACTTGTTAAGAATAGGTAGGGAAAGAATATTTGGGTGCTGTGGTGGTAGTTTGGAGGCTATGGAGGTGGTGGAGTAGCCTGAGAAGAGGATACACTGAATTCGAATTCAGCCTGGATACCTCTTATGGAGAGCTGTTTTGAGGAACTTATAGTGAGTTTTGATGGAAGGTTTGTGAAGAAAAATTGATAAGGACAGGGAGAGGAAGAAGCATAAAATTTTTGGGAGAAAGATACTTAATGTGGAGGGACATAGGGCCAGATTGGTGGGGGTGTTGCTGAATTCGGATTCAGCCTGAGTATGGTTGGATAGATGAAGGTGTGGAGGGAGATGGAGAAGGAATTTGGAGATGGTTTGTAAATAGAAAATGTGAGAAAGAGAGTTAGGGAGAAGTGTTCTTCAGGTGGTTTTAATAAGGGATGTAAAGAGAGGGGGTTATGGACAGTCTAATGGGAATGGAAAGAGTTTAGGGTTATAATTTTTGCTAGTAGGGAGAGGAAGAGTTTGGGGGTTACATACTTTGGTGTGAGTGGAGAGATGAAATGAGAGAGGATTATATGCTGAATTTATTATTCTAAAAATAGGTTTTGGTGTATGAACTATTGTGTTTGGTGTTTTGTGTGTTTAGAGAGGGTATTTGGTGTTCAACTTGACCACTTAATTAGGTTTTTAAGGTTGGATTTGTGGGTTGGCTCTAGGTTGAGTCAAATTAAGCTCAAATGGTTCAATGTGTCACATCTATTAAATTAGCATATAAAAAATATAAAAATAGATGTGACCCAAAGGATTAGGTTAGGGCAGTCTCAATGTAGGTTAGTATCAAACATTTGGTTGTAAGAATCTGGTTAGTGTTCTGCATCAGAAATCCAAGCTACAGTCACTAGGTGAAAAGTTGAGATTTTATGACGCATAAGTGTTGAGAATGTTGTGTAGCTAAAAATAGAATACAAAAGTATGAGTTTGAGAGTGACACTAGGGTCAGAATTGAAGATTGGTCTGTCTGGATTAAGAATGTGAAAGTTGTTGGTCAGGAAGGGCTAGTGTAGTGTTCCAAATATTGAAACTATAGTAAGGTGCACCAAAGATATCATAATTGAAGTATGTATAATAACTCCATTTTTCTAACCCTAATTATTCTAAAATAAATTATAATATCACACTAAACTATATATACCTAAATTTGGGCGAGGGGGTTTACACGTGTCGGATATAATCCACCTACAGGGTTTACATGATAATCCTTATAAGCTTCTTAAGGGGACATCATCAACCCGACGTATCGGAACATGGATTCCTTTTATAATCAATAACTCATCATACACACAATGTCATTATCCAATTCATAGAGGTTGTTTACCATAATGAATCTTACTCTTTTATGAGTCAAAGTAATGCACATTGCATATACATGTGTTTTATTATATCCAGATTAAGAGCACAAGAATCCATAATAACATAGATGTTTGTTCTCTTATGTAGTCAGTACAAAAAGAAAATTTACCTCAAGTGGTCATGTTCAACACACACAAAGTGTACTAGTGTAAACCTATAGGAAAGATAGACTAATACCATATTACACTACAAGCTTACCAATGGTTTTTCAAATCCATCTAGGTTATAAACTATTTATATATTCTATAGGGAACTGATAATATCTTTTGTGTGACACAACACACTATATTATCTATAATATAGAATATCAGACACTTGCATTAACATTATAACGATGACAATATACAAATATTTTCCTATAGATTCTCATTCAATAATGACAAGAAAATATAGTTAATACAAAAGTAATGCTTTAAGTATATAACCCCAATAATCTTCCACTTATACTCAAAGCATTGCTTTTTAGTATACTGTTACAAATCTCCTACTTATGCTTAAAGTCATACTGCTACGCATCTGATTTCCATTCCCTTAACATGACTATCAAAAGCCTTAGCTGGTAAGCTCTTTGTAAAGGGATCAGTTAGGTTGTCCGCTGATGCTATCTTGATCGCAACAACATCTCATCTCTTTGCGATTTCTCGTATCTGGTGGTACTTATGCTCAATGTGTTTACCAGTCTTGTGCTCTCGTGGTTCCTTCGAGTTTGCAATTGCACCACTATTATCACAATAAAGTGTAATAGTCTTAGGCAAACTAGGTACCACTTCTAAGTCCAATAGAAAGTTTCTGAGCCAAACCGCTTCTTTGGATTCCTCAGAGGCTGCTACATACTCGACTTCCATGGTGGAATCAGCAATATATTTTTGCTTGATGCTCCTCCATATTATGGCTCCACCTCCCAAAGTAAATACATAACCTGAGGTAAATTTTCTGGAATCCCTGTCTGACTGGAAATTTGAGTCAGTATACCCCCAAGGGCACTAAACTATATGCCTAGTAAAACAACATATAATCTTTAGTCCTTCTCAGGTACTTTAAAATATGCTTTACCGCAGTCTAGTGATCTTGTCTAGGTTAGACTGATATATGCTAACCATGTCAACGGCAAAACAGATGTCTGGTTTTGTACATAATTGCATACATTAAGCTTCATAATGTTGAAGCATAATGAACTGCTTTCATATCCTCTATCTCTTTAGGTGTCCTTGGACACTTCTCATTTGATAGAATAATTACATGCCTAAAAGGTAATAAAACTTTCTTATAATTTTGCATGCTAAAATGAGTTAGTATAGTATCAATATAGGTAGCTTGGGATAATCCCAACATTCTTTTCTTGCGATCTCGTAGAACTTCGATCCCAAGGATGTGACCAACTTCTCCCAAGTCCTTTATCGCAAACTGTTTGGATAACCATACCCTTACATTAGATAACACCATCATACTGTTTCCAATGAGCAAGTTGTCATCCATGTAAAGTACTAAGAATACCATCACGTTTTTGTCACACTTTTTTGTATACACATGATTCATCCAGACATTTATCAAATCCATAGGATTTTATCACCTGATCAAAATGAATGTTCCAAGATCTAGAAGCTTGTTTAAGTCCATAAATGGACTTCGCTTACAAACAAGATGGTCTTGGTCCTTTCCAATGAATCCGCCTGGCTGCTTCATATAGATGTTCTCCTAAAGACTTCTATTAAGGAAAGTTGTCTTGTCATCCATTTTCCAAATCTCATAATCGAGATGAGATACAATAGATAAAAGAATTCGGATAGACTTAAGAATAGCTACCAGCAAAAAGGTTTTCTCATAATCAATACCCTCTTTCTGACTAAAACCTTTTGCAATAAAAAAAAAGCTTTAAAGGTTTCAAACTTACCGTCTGATCCTCTTTTTCTCTTGTAGACCCACTTGCATCCAATGACTTTCACACCATTTGGTGGTTCTACAATCTCCCAGACCTGATTAGAATCCATAAATTCTATTTCTGATATCATTATTTTTTATCAAGATTCTACATCTATATCATGGAGTACTTCATTATAGGTGCATCGTTCATAATCTTGTTCCTCAGGGATGTATGACGACTCTCCCAAGAATATGAATCTGTCAAGTTGTGTCACCCTCACATTTTTATTTAAGGGTAGTTTGGTAATTGACAAGGGTATTTTATTTTAGGATGTATTATATTTAAATATTGTGCATGTATAATTAAATTTTGTTGTATTATTTATTGATTATTAGTTGTAGATTTATTTTAAACTTGTGTAGTGGACATAACCAATTTAATTAGTTGCATGAACCCAATATTTAGATGGGTTTAGATTGAGCCCATGAATTAGGTCCATGGATTAGGAGGTTGGATTAATTAGTGAAACCATTAGACTAGAACCTTCCCTCCCTAATTAATTTCTTTATGAGAGGCCCCAAGGGGTAAATAGGATATTTCACATTTCTTGAGGGAGGGGATATTTGGCCGTCCATAGAGGGAGGAGAGAGAGTGTCTCCCTCATTTTATTTTCAATTCTATTAGATCTAGTTTTCCCCTCTTCCTAATTTCCTTCATTCCCTCATCAATTTTTTACCAATTTCTTCACAAATTTCTTTCCTATTCTTCATTGGAGGATTCTACATCAAGGATCTACAAGAAGGAAGTAAGGATCAACAAGGAGGAGGCTAAGATCTACAAGGAGAGGAGCTACATTCCATTTGGGGACTTTTCATTGGGAATCCATCTCCCAATAGGTACATTTTAGTTTTTTTTTCTTTTAGTAGACTCTAAATCTGAGTTTTAACCATAAGAAACCAACCCACATGCATAGACTACCCATAGGAATTGATTTTAAGTTCATAGGAGACCTATGATGGAAGTTATGTGCAATTTGGTGTCAATTTTGGGAGAATTTCGAGATTGATAAATGTGGTATTTATCAATTAGTTAAATAGATCAAATTGACATATAATTGCTTGTTTGTGACTAGTGTCGTATCCATAATTGGATATGTGTAGGCCGTATCTCATCAATTTGACGAAACGGGTTGATTTTGGGGGTTTTCCTCCGACACGGGGACTTGTGCATATCACATTGTGACACAGACACATAGATGATCTAATTACTATATGTATTGCTCATATTTAGTGTATTAGACTTTCTCGTATCCTCCGAGATGCGTTTGGTTGTGTAGTGGAGCCATATCGCAAGTGTATCATAGAGTTAGTATGATACGGGTGCGGTGCACTCCACATGTTTGGTATTTTGCTCTTAATTATATATATGTGTGTGTGTGTGTGTGTGTGTGTGTGTGTGTGTGTGTATTAGTGTTTGTATATTCATATGTAGGAGTGTATATATATGCTTATGTATATATATATATATATATATATATATATATAGAGAGAGAGAGAGAGAGAGAGAGAGAGAAAGAAAGAGAAAGAGAGAGAGAGAGAGTGGGATATATATATATATATATATATATATATATATATATGTATATATATGTATATATATATATATATATATATATATAGAGAGAGAGAGAGAGAGAGAGAGTGGGATATATATATATATATATATATATATATATATAGAGAGAGAGAGAGAGAGAGAGAGAGAGAGAGGTATAGATGTATATATGAGTGTACATGTGAGCTTAGTGTAAGTGTTTGTGTTGTGTGTGAGTGTATATATGTATATCTATCTATAGGTATATGTGTGATTGTATATATATATATATATATATATATATATATATATATTAGTGGAGCGGGTCGGGTAGTAGCACAGTTCTGCAGCAGGAATAGTTGGAGTGGAGCAGCAGCCTGTACATGCAATATTTTAGTTTCAACAAGGTTTCAGCACAATGCATCAACAGAGCAGTGGCAGCTTACAACTGAGGAGAGCTTGCCACTGAACAGTAGCTGCATCGTGCAACCAACAGCAAGGGGACAGAACTTTTCGAGCTGTAGTGTGCAGAGATGCACATCGTGCACAACAAGTGACAGGGAGGCTCGTGCACAACAACTAAATATCAGTTGCAACTGAATACTGATCAACAGAGTGTACACATTAATGTGTAGAAGAACTGCTCACAGGGAAGAGCAGTGCAAGTGAGCAGCAGAGATCCACCTTCAGTGCCTCGAGGCAGTCCTGCACAGGGAAGATAAACTATGCAATGCACAGCAGCTACGGGCAATCAAGGTATCAGCTAAGTTTTAGTCCCACCAACAGCCAGTGCACAAGTGCATTATTTGCACAGTGCAAACCAAGCAGAGGCAGCAGCAGTATCAGGTATCAGTGTCTTTGGGGTAGTTAGTATTTAGATGTATCAGTGTTTCTGGTATCCATAGCAGTTTAGTTTCAGTGTCAGTCAGTGGTTTATGGGTTGTCAGTTTTCAGTATCAGTAGGTGGGTATTTGGGTTAGATGAGTATCAGTTTCAGTACAGATAGTTAAGGTTTTTGGTTTAGTAGTTTATAGTAGGTTAGTTAGTTTAGAGGTTAAGTCTATCTATGCATGCTAATAAGTATACATGTTACTAGTTAGTAGGTATATTAGTGTAGGTATGTATGTTAGTAGATAAATTGGTTATAGTTAGTATATTGGTGAGGTATTATATATGTTAGCTATATCAAGGGTTTTAAATTACCTTGGAATACCAAGGTAATATCAAGGTATTGGGTCGATACCCAAGGTATTGGGCTTGGGTATCGAGATAGGTGTGATACGCATTGGTGCAAGGCCAAGGTATCATATTTTATTATTTTATTATAGTATTATGTATATTGACTTGTATATATATCTAAAGTACTATTTTCATATATGGAAACTTGTGTATCTTAGGATACAGCTTTTTGAGTATCTTTTAGTATCTTAGATTAGCTTGTATAGTTTAGTTTCATAGTGTATCGACCTAGCATCTTAGTGTTAGACTTTTGCAACCTAGATCTAATCGGTTTGACCTAAAAATGGCTTTATAACTTAGAATTGCATCATATTAACTTATTTCCATTCTCGAACCTTGTATTGATGCAACATACCATATATATATTTGTGTGACACCAGCTTGGGCATCGAGAGACACACCTTGCTCAGGACTTCAGGCGAGTATATTTCTCTAATAGTTTTTAATTCATAATAGTGTATATATGCATGTTCTAGAATTGTATACTTGACTCCGACACAGTAATTTCACGGACTTGTACTACATGAATTCCGTCAGGAGATGTTATCTCCTACCGTGTTCAGTGGGTACTCGTGTACATGTATTTTATCGTGTATATTGGGTATTGATTTATATTTTGTGTTCACACACTGCTCGTGTTCAGTGTGCTTATTCGTGTACACCCACTGCTCGTGTTCAGTGGTCATATTCGTGTTCGTAGCGTGTCGTGATTGGATCCATCGATATTAGTTGGGGATGGGAGAGTAGGAGTTGATTATGTGATCAAAGCCCCATTGTTCATCGTGTACATTCTGATTACATACCTCACTCACTTGTAATCGTCTTACCTTATTGATCATGTTCACCCAAATCGATCACATAATAAACTTATATTTTGAGGCACATTAGTTAGATTGCAGTTACTTTATCATATTGCTGATATTCATATTATTGTTCTATATTCTCGTATATTACCTGTATATCTATTGTTCATTTATTCATATGTTTAGTGATCTTGTATTTTATTTCTATTATCTGTTTTATATGTTCGATTATGTTATTAAAACTGCTTTCAGAGGTATGTACTTCGCTCCAATCCTAACTGGATATATTTTTCCAGATGACTGGCTTATAGAGCAGTGTTCCACATTCTACGGACCGCAAGACGGCGTACCTTTAGAGAATACTCCTATAGACCAGGAGGACTTAGTTGCTGAGACCGAGGAGGTCTAATTATTTGTGTTGGCATGTATTAGATTATTATATTTGTGGAGATTCACAGTTTGTATATTATTTCAGATTATGGATTGTATCTTATTCTTTCCTTCGCTATTAAATTCGTGCTTTATCTTCCTTAGTTTGTTTGTGATTGAGATTAGCAATACTTATGAGATATCATATTGTTCCTCCGTTTGGAGTTGAGATGATTGACATGTACCATATTATATTGTTGAGATATTAGATAGTCAGATATAACCTAGACATCGTTCTACCACCGATGCTGCGGCGTAGGCTGGGCGTAACCACATACTCGTGCTCGAATATCCGGGTGCGGGTCATGACAAGTTGTACCACAATCCTTCCACTTCGATGAGGCACTATAGTTTGAGTGTAACATTTATGGCACGTTGTGCAGTTACTTGTGGTTCCTCCTCTTGTACTGTTGGTATTGAAGTATTTGGTATCTCACATTTAGTTCTTCTATAACAACTCTACTCATGGTTTTATGGTTCAACACATAGTCTTCCTCGAAGAATCGAATATTGGTGCTAACAATGACCTTCTGATCCTTAAGACTATAAAATAAATCATCTTTCGTTCCTCTTGGATAGCCTACAAACAAGTATATTTTTGTACGAGATTCCAACTTAATTATATGCTTTCTCATTCAGCACATATGCTGGACTACCTCAAATTTGAACATATTTCAGGCTAGGCTTATACCCAATCCACAACTTTGTGGAGTAATAGATACTGACTTAGAAGGTACAAAGTTCAAAATATAAGCTGCAATCTCTTATGGAGATGGTTAGATCAATGATGAGTTATTTGGATTTACCAGATTTGTTTTGGGATCACGATCTGAACATAATAAATTGATACATTTTCCATGACGTTTCTCTGTTTCAGCCTTATACTCTTTGAATTTTTTAAAGAACTCAGACTTATAGTGAATCAAATAAATGTATCCATACCTTAAATAATCGTCAATAAATGTGACAAAATATTCAAAGCCACCTCTAGCTTGGACAGTCATTTGTCCACACAAATCAGAATAAAGTAATTCCAATACATTTTTGGCCCTATACCCCTTTGTCATGAATGACCTTTTGGTCATTTTACTTTCAAAGCAGGATTCACAGACTAGAAGTGCCTCCACTTTCAATGAACTGAAAGGTCCATCTTTAACCAGTCTTTAAATCCTTCTTAGGTTAATATGCTCCAACCACAAGTGTCAAAGATATGTTTGGTTCATACAAGAAGGTTATTTTCTCTTATTTAAGTTAGAAGATATTATTTATTTTCATAAGTTGTATTGTGAGTGAAATAGGATTAATGACATATAAATTATCAAATAATACAGCAGAACAGGTAAAATGCTTATTTTTCTAATAACAATATTGTGATTAAAATAAACTGAATATCCATTCTTAACTAGCATAGGAACAGAAATCAAATTTGTTCTAAGTGAATATGCATAAAGCCAATCTCTCAATGTCAAAGACTTATTTCTACCAAAAGATAAAATAATATCTTCTACTGTAACGATCGCTACTTTTATAGTATCACCCATGAATAAGCATCTCTCTCTATCACTAAGCCGTGTGCCTGGTTTCCTGGACTCCTACAATGTATTGCAGACATGATTAGTGGTTCTTGTATGTACACACCATGTGCCGATAGATAACACAGTTAAACATGTTTCAACTACTAGTAAATAAGATAAACCTTCTTTGTTCCCTTATTTGAGAAGTGGACAGTCACTCTTCCAATGTCCCGATCCTTTGCACTTGAAACAATTATCTTTCGGCTTTTTCACAACGCCTTTAGGTCCCATGCCCTTTTTTGCTGAATTTGCTTATTTCAAAATATTCTTCTTCTTACCGCCTTTCAACTTAGAAGTAGAAGCCTTTTCAGTCACATAAATATGCTAATTCTACCTAAAGAGAGCTTCAGCATCTTGTAGTTCTTTCGCAAGTTTTGCCAACCTATACAACCTTTTGTTCATATTGTAGTTAAGGTAAAATGAGTAAAAACTTTTAGGCAGAGTCCCGAGAATGATATCGACCTGGGTTTTTCCATCCATTTTAGCTCCAAGGATCTCCATCTCATTCAGATGACCCATCATCTTGAGAACATGATCCCTTATAACTGTCGTCCCTTCAGCCATGGTCGTATTCATCAAACTCTTTATAGCAATATATACTATATTGGTATCAAATCCCTTTAACTGCCCTACTCTGATGTTCAAAGGGATCTGATATCAATTGATAGATCTGATGTTCGAAGAGTTCTTTGAGGTTTTACATCATGTCGTAAGTTGTAGGCATGGCCTGATGCTGATGTTGTAGCACATTTGACATAGATGTCAGAATGTAATACTGCACAATCTCATCTACCTTTATCCACTTCTTATAAGCCTCTTTGACCTCTTCATCAAAATTAGCATCAGGCTTAGGTGGGCATTTCTCATTAAGTACATATTTGTACTCTTTAGTGGTTAAGACAATATCCAAGTTATATTTTTGGTCAATGTAATTAGGGCCAGTAGTTTTTTTTAAAGTATTACCATAAATGGACTGAATAACCCATTTTTAAAATCCTGATAATCATATAAATAATTATTATTATTATGTAGAACAAAAATTTTTTTGAATTAAATAAATATTGATTCCCTCAAAACAATAATAAAAAATTTACCAACACCTTAAACACTATGAATTTAGTATGTCATGATAGTATGGATGTATACCAATTCAATATTTGTCCTAGAAAATTATTTCTATTAATTTTACTATCATGTCAACCTCACTATATGACAAATAAAATTAATTTGTTGGGCTTGCTTTGGTCCTACAAATAATATTAGTGACTTTGATAGGGAGGATACTATTATTTGTATCCAAGTGTAAACCATTACTTAATATTATATCTATTACTTCATAATAAGTTACTTCATATGGAGAAGTGAGCACACACTAGGTAATTTTCTATAATTACCCAATAGAAGTCTATATTGGTGATCAGTAACTAGACTCATCTGATATGGAGGAAGGTACTAAAGCCAATACGCAAGTATAATTACATCACCTACAAACTAGTAATGGAGTCCATGGGATTTATAATAAATAAATTCTCTCTTCCACTTAGTTATTTAACAATGAGAATTTTTCTACTAGTTGATTTATGTCCATGTTGTACATTATTAATGCGGTTTTAGTTTATAATAAACATCCACAGAATAATAAAAATGCATAACAAAATAAGCAAATATAGCAATAATAAATAAATAAATATCCAACTATTATGGCCATATATCCTGCTTCTTTCTCAACTATGCCGAATCTAGAATCTTGCTCTGTGTAGACTTATTCGGGGTCCAACTGCCTCTGGACTGCTTAAAATAGCATCTCACCCCGCATAAGAAAAAACCACCACTGCCATCATGATAGACCGAAAAATATAAAATTACATCAATCTTATGACTCCCGAAGGAGTTTACACATAATCTAGATTGAAAAAAATTATATAAATAATCACAATAAACCCTAGTGATTTTAATTACATCCATAAAGAACAATAACCACGACAAGCCATGGATTTAAATAACTGAAACAAAATATGCATTCAGAAAATAATAGTTGGATCTAAGATGCCTGCAAAACCGAGTCAGGAAAGATCTACATCTACTGACTATTTTTTGATACAAGTTTTATTTAACAACATAAATTTATCAATCAATACATAAATCTAATACCGAATCTGATACCAATTGATGGAACTGTGGATCCCCAGGACCGTAGATTGGTATGCGTATCGATTAAAATAAGATTAACATATTTAAGACGTGATGTAACCATTCAAATGTGAAACTAGGGTTCATGAATTATACCTGAAGTAATGAGAAGAAGATATAGTTTCTAGCAACCTTGATCAGTCAGCGACCCCAAGATCTTTTGTACGTATTCCTTCATCGGATTGGAAATCATGTAGGCGACAATCTCCCAACCTTTTCTTCTCCTTGACTGGCCTTTCTTTCTTTCCTTAAGTGAAAAACGAGTTTAGAGAAAGCTGCTATTTTCTGATGCATTTTGGCAGCCAGATAATAGAGGATATATATATATAGGCTATGGCAGAGAATGTAAGAAAAAATTAGGGTTATGACTCCTAACGGATCTGAGTATTCCATGTTTAGTCCGAACACAACCCAGGCCCGTTAACAATAGCTCGGTCCACTAAAGAGCTATTGTTGCATTACCTTCCGAATCCTAAATTATATTTATGGGATCCTTCTTATTATATGCATGTTCATCTCCCCATGTTAAGATATCGAATGTCCATCGATCAAATTAAGTTACTGACAACTATATTGATCGACATCATTTATCTACTTCATTTGTTATGACGGATATAATCCACATGCATGGTTTACATGACAATCCTCATGAGCTCCTTGTCACGCCCCAGTCCCAAAATACGTAGGACTAGGACACGTAAGCATGTCAGCCGCATGGTTATGGCACTCTAATATATGGAAACCATAACGCATATGTACGCTGTATTATAAAAATCAATCCACAAGTGGTAAAACTCTATCACAAGTCACAGGACACAATCTAAATCTCATCCACAGAAATCAAATATAAATGAATAACCAATAACCATATAACTAGATCTCAGTATAAAGTATCTAAAGAATGACAGTCGGATGGAAACAAATCCACTACCGAAATAGAATATAAAATAAACAAGATAAACCCCATATAAATACAACATCTAATCATCACAAGGCTCGAAGAGAAGACCTCCTCGGAATATAAGTAGCATGTCCGGATCTGCGCTCCCGCGAGTACTCATAAACATCTACACCTGGAAAGGGACCAGGTCCTCAAAGGGACATAACAAGATACATAGAAGCATGCCATAAAGTAAATACTAAATAAATAAAGGGGGTGTGCTAACCATCTAAGTGAATACAATTTGAGGACAACTTAGTGTGTATGAGAAAGTGTAGGCTAGACATATACTGACGTAATTCACCAATCGTCGTGACTGACTAGTATATGCCATATATGCCCCCATTCGAGGGCACTCTGCAATCGTCCATCTCCGAAGAGCATGGTATCTGAAATAGTATAACGTCCAACGTTCTGTAGAGTGTGGTATCTGCAAAAATAACAAGTGGCGTCCAACACTCTAAAGAACGTGGTATCTGCAATATATATATATATATATATATATATATATATATATATATATATATATATATATATATATATACGTCCGTATCACTCCATTGAGTGCGGTATATGTATAAAAAAGGTGGGTGTCCCATACGCCTATTAGTCGTCATCCCCGCCCAATGTAAATATACAAGTCGTGAACACGACATGGACATCTCGTACTATAATGCAAGTCTCTATAAAAATAAACAACTAGCTAAATACCGTTACATGTGTTGCTCATACTGATGGCCAGTCGCACATGAGGCATGCGTCCCTACATGAACTCACTCTGTGTCATATAATGATACGTGTCAAGGCCTGTGAGTCATACCAATAACTCCACAACTTTAGGTGGGTCTACTAGACTCTAGGTCAGACACAAGTCCTAACGTCAACGTCTTCGTTGACTGCACCCGAGTCTTCTCGGACGCGCACATTTATATAATATTAAAATAAATAAACATGTAACTAAAAATAACTGAATTTAAATAGTACAACAAGACAAGGTATACTTGCCTCGCAAGAGAGCTGCAAAATATAACGTCCAGATGTCAAACACCAAGTATCAGAAACTATGACCTCAGAATGAACGTCTTCGGATGCTGAAATATTCATCATCAACATTCCCAGAATAAGCGAAATAGCTAGAAAATACTACACTTTCGTCCAATTTGGACACAGGAGCAAAACGGTAATTTCGGGGCAAAATAGGGTTCATATGTGGGCTACCTTGCACCGAAAAGCGTACCAAAGGTAAAGATCTCTAAAAGGGACAAATTATAGGTCAAACAAACTCTAAATGTCAGTACGAACTCAACGGTATATCCAGATGTGGATTCTGATGAGCCGAACACAATTTCGCTCAAAAAGTCAATTGTGGGGCCCGCCAATTGGCGACTTGGTCAACTATCTCAAAATTGCATGAAAATTGGGTCACAGGACCGGCGCGATACCACGAGTCTATTGGCGCAAGTTTTGTCGTATTCTGACGAGTGTGCACAAAATGTGCACGGCTTTTGTAAAAGTCGCTATATTAGAAATTTGCTGCGGATACATTCTTATTTTGACGCGCACATGCGTCCAAATCAGTTTCCGCAAATTCCTACACTATCGGGTACACTGTTCGCACCTTTTGGTACACTTGGTACACGGCAGAGCACCACAAGAAGAAATTGCAAGGAAGAAATTACAAAAAAGTCTCACATGCACTAGCCACCAGAAGCACCTCCGCAAGTACTACCTGTCTGTCCATATTGTCGCAGGCGAGGCCATATAGAGAACGAGTGCAGACGAAAAAGAAAATTATGCTTAGCTTGCGGATCCAGTCAGCATTTATTAAGGGAATGCCCTGAGCGTCGAGAAAGAGCACCAATGGTAAACCAACAAGCTTTACCAGCACCAAGGCCAGCCTCTCCAGCATTGGGAGCACCGCAAACGAGAGTTGAAGGAGTCAGACCACCAGCCCCAGGAGGATATCAGCCGAGGCCACCCTTGGCACCACAAGCAACACTCTTCCAGCAGGCTCAACAGTAGCTGAGGAATCAACTGCAAGGACGTGAACAAGCTCCAGCGATGACTTTGGAAGACGCGCAGACTCATGGAGTAGCTAATGCGCGTAAGTGATTCGTAGTTATTCGTTTCTAGTATTGTTTAGCTCGTGTCTGTTGGTTCGTGACCTCAGCCTTAACCTAATAATGTTGAACTTGCTAATAACCTAGAATGTTTTATAATTGATAATCTAATATGTTTTTATAAGTAATGAACTATAGTCTTCTAGATCTCCTTCATACGGGAGATTGCATAACTTTTAATGCTTAGGAAAATGATTTTTCCTATGTGTTATTCTTACACCCTCAACCTTGATTCTCCTTGATCGTGATGTGCTTCGAATAATGTTTACAACCGTGTCATCTCTGTTGACCGATTATTCCTTGATTGCGAGGACGCAATCCTCTTAAGGGGGGTAGATTGTAAGCTCCCTGATTTTCAGGAATTTTTAATTTGGATCTTTCACAATTTTTCTAAAATTTTCAGAAATTTTCTGTAATTAAAACATAGGCATTTGGTAATTAAATGATTTTAATTACTTTAATTAATATTAAAATATTATGAAAATAATATTTTATGGTGTAAAATGGAAAACCGGACATAGGGTAATTTTCTGTGAATTTATTGGACTCCAGAAGTATTTTAAAAGTCCTAAAAACCAATGTAGAAATAGACCGAATTAAACCCCTAAAATAAACCCGGTTCAATTGAACCAAACCAACCCAAACCAACCCAGACCCGGTTCACTAAACCGAACCCAGCCTTAGCGGGTCGGGTCGGATCTAAACCCGACCCGAAACCCGCAGACCCAAAACCGCAACTAAACTCTAGCGGGTCGGGCCGGATTCACGTTGAACCCGACCCGCGGACCCGTAACCCAAACCCAAATCCTAATTCTAGTCGGAACACTGTTCCGACGAGGCTATTTAACCCCCCCCCCCCCGTTGCCGAAACCCTAACCCTAAACCCCTCGCTCCGCCGGATCACCCTATCTCTCCCTCTCCTCCGCCCGCCGTCTCCGGCTGCTCCACCCTAGCCGCCTCCTCGTCGAACCCCAGCCGCAGCCACCTCCTTCTCCGACCTCGACTTCCCCTGGCTCCGTCTCCTCCCCTCGTCCCAGTCGATCTCCCCTCCGCCGTACCTCCCTCTGCAACGACACAGCCACCCTAGCTTCGCCATCCCCGACGAACGTCTCCCCTCGACCACCGGCCCGGACTCGCCTTGCTCCGCCCAGCCCCGCTCGACTCCCCTCGCCTCACCATCTCCAACGCCCTAACTTTCCTCCTCCTCCCAGAACGACCTCGCCTCACCCTCGCGGTCCTCCGTCTTCCCCCGACCCGCGGTGCCCCGACCTCGACGACGATCCCCTCTTCCTTCCCCGACCTCCTGCTCCTCCGCCCAGCCTCCGTCTTCCTCTCCCTGCTCCACCCAAGTCCGACCAGCCCTCGCCTGAACCGCTGTCATTGTCTTCTCCGACTGAATGCCGACCGGATTCTCCCCCTCGGCCACCATCTCCAGCACCAGCAGAGCCCTGCCCATCCCCGCGCAGGCTCGACGACCAGCATAGCCCTAGCTCTGACACAGCGGACACGGACACATCAAGCCCTAGACCTGGAGACAGCCCGGACACGGCACAGCCCCGTGTCGGTGTGTCAAGGCGACCCCGGACACAAAGAACCCAGTTTTACGGAGCCCTGTTCAGGTAACCCGTTCTCTCTCCTCGTTGCCCTATTTTCAATTCCGTCAGTTGTGACGCGTAGACTGTGTGACCCCCTCGATGCCCGTGCAACCCGCTTGGTGCGTCGTGTAGTACCCCGCTTCGCGTAGGCACTATGTACAAAGTGAGATCGCCTTGCTTGCTCGAACGGAAGTCTTCTCGGAGAGTTCCCGACCGATTAATCAATGTGAGTGGGCAGAACTGCATTCTTTGATTCTTGCACGACTTAATAATGAATATGAGTTTTTGAATGCTTATTGCTTAATAAGATTGTTTCATAAGAAGAATGATAGAACCGACTCAGTATGCTAATAAGAGAACTCACATAGCTTGTCATTAAAACAAATCTGCTTGCTTGCCTAATAAGAGAACTAGAAATGCTTGTATGAAACGAGATAGAACCTTGCCATGCTAATAACAAGAGTAAAGAGGATTACTTGCACTTATATCGTATGCTAGACTAGAATACTAGATTGCTTGTTCACAAGAGATAGAATTTGCATGCTAGAGTTATAAGAACTGTTTTTGCTTGTTACTTGTTTAAGAGTTAGCTTGCTTGAATATATTTTATTGTTGGCTTGTGAAAAGATAAACTTGGTGAATAGCGTGAGCTTGTGAATCTAGACTAATAGCCCACCCTGAGGCTTAACACACCTTACTTACGGGAGGATATGGCTATTAGGCAATGTGCATTAAGAGAGTGAGCTTCGGCTATCTGGACTTGATAGATGTGTTTGCTTGCTTGTTCTGGATTGAGTGCATAATCATGTATTGATAGGAGCTTGCATTCTCGCATTTGGTCAGGACAACTTATGCACAAGGATTATCTCTCGAGCGGTTCCTGGGGCACTGGGGATCGTTCGGCCCGGGAAGAGATCTAGATACCTAAGGCTTGTACGTCCTTGGGTAGCCGCGACTCGTCTATTAGTGAGATGGGCTTGTACGTCCCAACTGCTAATCCCGATGAGGGGACCATCATATAGTTAGGGCGCATGCTAGGCTAGCCTTCTTGCATACCTAACTGTTTGATGCAGGGACGAACAGGGGAAACTAGAGAACTGTATACATTATATTATGCAAATTGTGGCTAACTTGTGTGTCTGCTGCAGGGATAACCGTTCGGCCGTGGGTAAGAAATATTATGAGTTTATCTATAGCCTGCTTGATCATTCAGTATGCATCGTGATTTATCTGATAGAGCTTCATTGTATTTGCATCGGTTGGACAATGGCTATTAGTGCAGAGCTAAACCTCAGTCACAGCTGCTAATAGTACCAGTATGTGAGTCATTGGATGGCTGGATTACCGCTACCAATCCTGAGTTTCTCGGGGACCGAAATCACATAGATGTGTTGCCTTAAGTGCTTGAGTACATAATAGTCTACTTGATATGCTTGTCTTGATTCGATATTTTTAGTCTGCTAGAGTAACTTTGCCCCAAACGAGATAGATTGTGATGCACAATACATGCTGCGCACTGCACGATAGAGCACTGTCCCGAATCGTATGCTTATAGTTTGAATATGCAAAACTGGTTTCTAACTTGTGTTTTCAAAAGATGTAATCTGACTATAGTTCTGAACTGCATGAAATGAACTTAGGTAAAACTAGCAAGATCACTAGTAATGCAAATGTTTTGCCACAAGATTACTTAGTGTGGGTTTCAGGGGGTGTAGCTTATGTTCAGTTGTTTTATCTCACCAGTACTTGCATAAAGTGCTGACCCACCAACAGTTTGCTTGTTCTCAGGTGCCGTTCGTGCGAGGAAGCGATAGCCGTGCCTCATCCCAAGGAGCCAGAAATCTGGAGTCGATGCCTTGAGCCGTATCGAGATTGAGCTGCTTTTATATAGAGGGACATGATGTATGGAACGGTATCATTGTAATCGAGAGAAGAGTGCTTGAGCGATCTGTAACCTCGGCCATGCGCCGCTTGTAACAACTTTGATATCAATAAAAGAGCTTATTTTCATATGCCATTGTGTTCTTCACTTTTCTGCAATGTTATGTACCGCTGCTTCAGTTATTGAATAGCTTACTTGCCCTTGTTTCAAGCTTTGGCCTTGTGCAAGCGCATCTTAGGCTTGTACGGCATCACGCTCGTGCAAGGATGATCGGTTCCGTAAGGACCAAAGCGAGGACGATAGGCCCTACGGGACCGGGGCGTGACACGTCGCACCCTGTGGCGATCTCGAACCGAGATCCAAAAACAGGAAAATCAACGCCCTATTTTACCCCGGAACTGGGTGCGCCCCGCCAAACGGGACGACTTGGTCGTGTGCGGTCTTTACCGAAATGTGTACGCCGTTGATACGGACGTGTGGGATTTCGTAGAAGTTGATTTGGATGTGCGTGCACACCGGAATCAACGCGTATCCGCCGACAACGTTCCGTATCCGCCTGTTCTAGAACACGTCGTAACTTTGTGTACACAAGTCGGATCGAAACGAAACTTGCGCCATCAGACTCGTAGCCATACGATGGTCCTATGACCCAAGTTTGGTTCGATTCTGAGAACGTTAACGAAATCGCATATCGTGGGCCCCACAGGCTCCACTTGACGGACAATTTTGTGATCGGCTCATCGGAATCCAATTCTGGAAGTTTTGTTGGGTTCGTATCATCGTTTCTGACTTGTTGACACTAAGTTGGACGAATTTGGAGACCTTTGACCCTGACACGCTTTTCGGTGCAAAGAGGCCCACATGTGGACCCTGCTTTGACCGAAAATATCATTTTTGCCTCTGTGTCCAAATTGGACTTAAGGACAGACGTTTCTAGCTATTTGATATTTTCTGAATCTAATGGTAATATTTATTTCAGCAACCGGAGTAGTCCCTGCAGAACCCGCTGATACCAGAACTACAGTTGGAGCCAAAACCCCAAGCAAGTGTACCTTGCCAACCCTGCAGCTTTGCTACTTATTTTTTTGACTTAGTTATACATCGGTGGGCAAGTATACCTTGCCAACTTTGCAGTTCTTGTTGCATATTTTCTTGCTTTATTTATATTGATGTGCATGCTTAACCTAGGACCGTGTGACTTACTTAGCGTCCGATTATTAGTCGGGTGCCAACACCGTACGCGATATTGTGTATGTCATCTAGAGATGGACATTCGTGACCCCTTTACATTCTTGTACTTGTCTTATCAAGTACACTATAACCCAGGACACTTGACACTATTTATGGACAGGATCTTTCTGAGATATTCATGGTGATTCTGTATAGGATACAGGCTTTATGACATATACATTATATCCATAGACATTATATGACTGGCTGCATTAGATATGATCGTGCGTGACATGGACATGATGCATCATGGACATGAGACATGTGGTTACATTGGGTGGGGAGAGACACACAGGCTACAGGCTGATTATATATATAAACCCCCTATTATTGTGAGGCACAAGACTCGAAAGCCCGAGCTTGGCCCATTACTCATTATTACTGCTACCGGCTCCCCGACACAAAGCTTGTAGTGGCTCAGCCTGAGTACTCGTGATGCTCTCACTTGCATTTTCACATAGATGGTTATATAGCTTACCCTATTATTTCATTCTCTGCTGCACTGCATTTATTTTGGCTTGTTTTTCTGTACCTTGCTATGTCCCCTGAGAACCTGGATCCGGATTATGTCCCCAGGATTTGCAGACGAGATCTATCCCGAGGTATACGGGACCGCAGCAGGAGCTGATACAGGAGCTGTACCGACACCCGAGGACGAGATTATACCAGAGGACTTCTCCTGAGTATTGGCTTGAGATACTCATTTATTTCTGTTTCTAGTTATTTTATTTTCAGCCTATTGCATTGATGTATCAGACTTATTCTCGGATTATTCTCCGAGACACTTTTATTGAGATATGTTAGTTTATTTTATTTGTATTATTCTGGCATTGGATCTGTGATTATCTGTTGTGGATGAGATTAGCATAGACTGTGACTTGTATCATTGGACCCTTATTGTTGTACTACAGCTTAAGCATACCCCGATGGATCCATTAAATTGGGTTTGTCCATCGGTGTGTGCTGCTGGCCATTATCACGCGTCCGGTCCCTCGGTATTTTGGGACTGGGACGTGACACTCAGTCAACGAATAGGCTCGGAAAATGTTTGCGCATGTTGTCCTCCCTCTCCCAAGTTGATTCTCCTGGCGCGCCATGCTTCCATGCCACGCGGATCAAGGTAATAGACGGGTTCCTTAACACTTTCTCTCGACGATCAAGGATTCCCACGGGTTGCTCTTGGTATGACAAGCTCGGCCCAATGGTGATCTCCGAATGGTCGAGATCTAGACTGTTGTCTGCCATATTTTACTTGAGTTGTGACATATGGAATACATCATGTACTCTCTCAAGTGAAGGTGGTAGCGCGAGTTGATATGCCACTTCTCCCACTCTCTCTAGCACGTCAAATGGTCCAATATACCTTGGACTCAACTTGTCACATCCTCCGAATCGAATGGTGCCTCTAGTAGGTGATATCCTCAAGAAGACATGATCGTCCTCTTTGAATTCTAAGGGACGATAATGACGGCCTGTCCACTGCTTTTGTCTGTCTTGCACTGCTCGCAAGTGTCCTTGTATCTTCTTAACTGTCTATACGGTGTTGACCACCAATTTTGGTCCCAGAATCTGACGTTCTCCTCTGTCACTCCAACACAAAGGTGTCCTACACTTTCTTTCATACAATGCTTCAAACGGAGCCATCTGGATACCCGCTTGATAGCTATTGTTGTAAGAAACCTCCACAAGATGTAGGTGGTCCTCCTATGATCCTCCAAAGTCTACATAGTACATTCTGACTGCCCATATGTCTGCTGTTGATAAGATGTACTGATCTTCAGACGAGTTCCAAGACCTTCTTGCATGCTCCTTCAAAAGTGCGATATGAAACACGAATCCCTGTATGATACAATGCTGACAGGTATACCGTACAATCTTACGATCTGCCTCATACATAAGTCAGCTAAAGCTTCTGTAGACTGGCCAACTCTAAAAGGTAAGAAATGTGCTGACTGGGTGAGTCGGTCCACTATTACCTATACTGCATCTCTTCCACTTGGACTCTTGGAAAAACCCGTGACGAAGTCCATAGTGATGTGCTCCCACTTTCACTCTGGAATCGAAAGTGGTTGCAATAATCTTGCTATTCTCTGGTGCTCCGCCTTTACTTGCTGATATACCAGGCATTTAGCTACAAAGCGAGCTATCTCTCTTTTCATTCTATGCCACCAAAAGTGCTGCCGTAAATTACGATACATCTTGGTGTCTCCAGGATGAATAGAATATGTCACGTCCCAGTCCCAAAATACGTAGGACTAGGAACACGTAAGCATGCCAGCCGCATGGATATGGCAACTCCAATATATGGAAACCATAACCCATACGTACGCTGTAATATGAATATAAACTCACATGTGGTATATATAATGTCACAAGTCACAGATATGCTAATCTCATCCACACAACAAGTCATAGAAAATAAATACTAAACTAGAATAAGGAGTCTGAAATATTCAAAATAATAGTCGGGTGGAAACAAATCCACTACCAAAGACTATATCCAAAACTAAAATGAGAGAGGAGTATAAAGTCTCCAATATAAAATAATATGAAGACAGAAGTGTATCAGCTAAAAGAATCCATCGCTAGATAATCAACGATGCTCAGAAGGTAAGACCTCCTCGGCAGAAAGGAATGCGTCAGGTCCAGGCCCGTACTCCTGCAAATACTCAAGAGCAGATAAACCTGGCAGAGGACCAGGTCCTCAGAGGGACGTAACAAGATACAGAAAAGCGAGCCAACTTGAATACAGTAAACATGCATATAATTTGAAAATAAATAAGTACGCTGTACAAGACAATCTATATGAATGCAAATGAGGACAACTTTTCGACGTATGGACAAGGGTAGGCAAGGGTAGGCTACTCGATCTACCTCACAACTCACACACACGTCAATGGACATCAGAAATCGACATACCGCGGGGGTGGCAACCAGCGAGACTCCAGAAATCGACATACCGCGGGGGTAGCGACCAGCGCGACATACGCCCGTAGTGCGAGCTATATACTACGGTTTACCAGAGTGGTTAAAAGCCCATACGTCTAATGATTGTCCTCTATGATACTAAGTGCCATGTGTGTGTCAACATATCTAATATATAGTAATGACTGAAAGGAACTACACATGCAATAAACAAACAGAAAAGCAATAAATATAGAGAAATATACTAAGCATGCAAAATACTGTAAGCAATTTGGCAAGATATCTTGCCTGGCAAGAAAGCTGCAAGATGTAGTGTCCCGATGTCAACACCAAGAGTCAGAAGCTAAGGCCTCAGAATGAACGTCCCTGGATACTGAAATAAATATCACCAACATTCCCAGAATAAGAAAAATAGCTAAAAAGCACTTCCCTTTAGTCCAATTTGGACACAGGGGCAAAATGGTAATTTCGGGTAAAAGTGGGGTCCACGGGTGGCCCACTTTGCACCGAAAAATGTGCCAAGGGTAACAGTCCCTAAATGGGACAAACTATAGGTCAAACAATTCTAAATGTCAATACGAACCCAACGGTATGTCCAAATGTGGATTCCGATGAGCCGACCACAATTTTGTCCAAAAAGTCAACTGTGGGGCCCGCCAATTGGCGATTTGGTCAACCGTCTCAGAATGGTGTGAAAATTGGGTCACATGACCAGCGCGTTACCACGAGTCCAGTGGCATAAGTTTCGTCATAATCTGACAAGCGTG
Source organism: Iris macrosiphon (assembly GCA_036927795.1). NCBI lineage: Eukaryota > Viridiplantae > Streptophyta > Magnoliopsida > Asparagales > Iridaceae > Iris > Iris macrosiphon. Next base: position 112,046,014 of record JAYESA010000006.1, on the reverse strand, counting down.
CACAAAATACGCACGAGTTCCACAAAAGTTGCGACACGGAGTGTGTCCGCGGATACGGCCTGATTCTGGCGCGCACACGCGTCCGAATCAGTTCCCACAAATTTTTACGTGTCCGGTTACGCTGTGTGCACCGTTCGGTACACTTTGTACACGGCGGGGCGCGCTCCGTTTCACAACTTTTAGAATTCTGGAAAAAGTGGGTTTGTGGAGTTTTGTGACGAATTTAATTCTGTCCACAGCAGTTAATAATCTAGGGTTATTTAACAGAAAATAAACTAGGTCAAGTGTTCTACACATATCAAAAAGAATCACCGAATTCGGATCTCTGTGGTGGGAGATACGAACTCGACAACATGGGTGGTCACGTGTTTTCTGCGGAATTCGGTCTGCTCGCGCCAACTTGGGTGTTGTTTTCACCTATGGGTACACGTTGTTCGAGGTCTGCTATTATACAAATATGGAAGAGGGTTAAGGGGTGAGCATACAGGTAAAGACGAAATGGTGTTTGGTTGAGCGAGTCGACGGGAAGCAACTCTGGAACGAAGGTACCTCGTGTGGGAATCTGCAATGCGCGAGGTCGGGGTCGTCGGGATGGTTTGGACGGCCTGGCGGGGTTCTCTGGCTGCGGTGGCGGCTCTAGATGAGAAGAGGGGGTCTAGAAATTTTAGGTTAGGATTTTATGAAATAATATATATATATATATATATATATATATATATATATATATATATATATGATAGGAAGGGAGAAAGATGGGTCCGCGGGGTCCGTGGAATAGCAAGGGCGCTGGTGGAATTCTTAAGGGGAGTTTGCTGTCATGGGTAGTATGCTAAGTGGTTTGCTTTTGGTAAGTTGGCTGTGCTTTAGGAATAGTAAGTTTATTAGTAGTTTGCTTTAAGAAGTATAGTAGTTTTATTATTACTTTATTAATTATTATTATATTAATTTCTTTTCTTTTCTTTTCTTTTCCTTTCTTTTTAAATATATACATATACATATATATATTTGTATATATATATATATATATATATATATATATATATATATATATATATATATACACATAAGAAAATTTATAGATTGGAATAGTGCACACCGTTTGTAGAAGCATGAAAAATACGCTGGAACGATCTACGCAGCATATCGATACAGAGCAGCGTAAGCAGAGGCCTTTGAAGCCATCCAACGTAAACAGGGTTCTTCATCGCCTCCATGGCGTAAAACCCAGCCGCTCTCAAAGTAGCGTTAAAACGTACGAGGGACGCTTCGTCTTCCCCGAAATGAACCTGTCAAGTCACGCAGTGAACCTGACCTCTGACTCCTGACAAAAAGTACTGCACGGCTACCCAGACGACGGCTGGAAACGGTGGCAGACCCCTCGGGACGCGCTCCACAGTATGATGGCGGATTTCTGCATTTAATGCAGAGGATTTGGTTAAAATATCACCAAGTCGTCGTCTACTGAAATCCCCCCAGCGTAAACCGCTCCTTCGCGTACAAGGGAATACGCTGCCTTGTTCACATGGGCGAACATGAGCTGTTTCGCGCTCCGCAGTAAGGCAAAACCGCTGCCACGTCAAAAGCTGCACTTCGTACGGGGCTCGAGGCACGTCTCTACGTCTAATTGCACAGAGCAGTGACAGTTTCCCCTCAAGGCACGTCTCCGCGACGGATGCACAGAAGGGCTGCAGACCTTCAAAAGCACGTCTCCGCATTTAATGCACAAGATGATGACAAATCTCTGTAGAAGATTTGATTATATCTTCGAAAGCCGTAATTCCGGCTAAGACGTCCACATCAACACTTCGACTCGGTACGCAGTGGCTTCTACGCCCGCTCAGGATCAGTGCTCCCTCGGCTTCCAACGCCCTCTCGGTCTCTACGACCACTTGGCTTTTATGCCCATTCGGCTTCTATGCCTGCTCGGCTTCTATGCCCATTCGGCTTCTATGCCTGTTCGGCTTCTATGCCCATTCGGCTTCTATGCCTGCTCGGCTTCTATGCCTATTTTGGCTTCTACGCCAAGGTGACAGTTGCTTGGCTTTTACGCCAACCTCTGCTATACAAGGGATACCTACCTACGTGGCTTCTACGCCGTGATCTTCGTAGCAGATATACGCGTTTTGTCCCCTTAGTTGGACACGCGTCACATGCTCACTCAAAAGGTCATTTACACGCAGGCATTGGTTATTTTAAACCGTTGTGTAAAAGGGTGCTGTACTGTCCACTCCTCGGTTGTTACACCGACGGAGTGGTCACTGTCACCAAAACTCTATAAATAGAGACCCCTATCAATGGGGAAAAAGGTCGGAAAATTGGTCAAGAAAACCAATACAAGATCAAAGGTCGAAGAATTAGATCGGGCAAGATCATCGAACCAGAGATCAAGGAGGAGAGATAGAGAGAGAGAGAGGAGAACCCAGAGCTCGGACAAGGAACAGGGAGCGACGACCTTCAGCATCGCGCATCCACCCTCCTTTGCAACCTCCGGAGCTGCATCCTGTCTTCCACGGCACTTCTTCAACATCGTGTAGTCCAAGGGCTAAAGTGATCGACCGCAGATCAGACACCTACAGCAATTTATACCCAGATTAAATAAATTGTAATCCCACATCCTCGTATAGGATTACATTGTACAAGTTTGTTTGTAAACCAAAGGGCGCGGGCCTCTTATAACCCCGTCATTGAAATACACTTTCATTCTTTCGTATAATACCACAAACAAGATGGCGACTCTGCTGGGGACATCTTTCTCCTCTGACGTGAAGTAATTGCTCAACACGATACGGTATCTGTAGGAACCGTAAAGAAGACACTGGTCGTTCAGTTCGACCAGTCTGCCTACGAAGACATGCTTCGGACTGGGGGTAGCTCTCACTCTCTTTCCGTCCAAGACAGCAGGAAGCTACGCAAAGTGTGGATGCCCAAGACATCCTTCGCCGTTCCTGTGGACTCTCCGATCTCTCCGACCAATGAGGTGGTAGCATCGCTCCCTCCGTGCCCCGCACGTAAAATTCAGTCTCCCGCTATGCGCGGTACAGACAAAACTTCTGGCAAAGCCTCAGCGCTAACCCAGGAGTATCCTCTGCGCTATACGCACAGAAATCAGTCTCCCGCTACGCGCGGTACAGACAAAGCTTCTGGCAAAGCCTCAGCGCTAACCCAGGAGTATCCACTGCGCTCTACGCGCATAAATCAGTCTCCCGCTACGCGCGGTACAGACAAAACTTCTGGCAAAGCCTCAGCGCTAACCCAGGAGTATCCACTGCGCTCTACGCACAGGAATCAGTCTCCCGCTACGCGCGGTACAGACAAAACCTCTGATGGCACCTCAACACCAAATCGGAAGTACAGATCGCGCTCTACACGCAAACTGATATCTGACCTTACGGTGAACCAGACGAGCGCGGCGATCTCCGCAAAGGAAAGCAGGCGGGTGAATATTCAACTACTGGGCCCTTACGCCAGCAAAAGAATGATCTGCCTACTCTCCGGATTACGCGAGAAGCTAATGGCCAGCTGAGAGCCTCTTCAGCCTTACGCCAGACTGAGCGAATCTCCAAGTTACGCCAGGCGCGGTCCCTCGGCGTAAAACAAACTCAGACGGCGGAAAGAAACCTTCCTGACCTACGCAGATATCTAATCAGGAGGCGTAAAGAAAGAGGACCTTCCAACATGACTATCTCACCTCCTGGCGAACGCTATTGTAATAGTCATAAAGTTGTGATTAATTGCTGCTGCTCCAAGGCGAAACAATCGGTCTTCGACCGATTGAGCTACTCACTGTCCTTTCCGGAAGGGGAACCCGCGCATGCGTCTGTGAACATGGCTTCACACATACCTAGAGGAGGGTCGAGCTCGAGACGACAGCCTTCCAGACCTCCGAGCCGAAGGAGGTTTAGTAAGCCCCTCGGTGACGTTGAAGCCGGGGTGTTCCAAAACACTCGCGCAAGATCACAACAACCAGCATCATCCTCTTCTGATTCCGACGCCGAAGGTCGCCAAATTCCCGAATCAGAGGCATAAAGTATAGAGTCGACTTCTATAACGACCTATACTAATCCCTCAATGACCCCCAGGGAAATGGGAGCTTACGCCATTGAAGATGAGCGCGAGGAAGCTTCGCCGTCAGGGAGCGCGGAACGCATCACTACGCTGGAGACGTCTCTGAAACAAATGCAATCCATAATGGAAAACATGCACCAGATGATGCTCGCTCAGCACGCAACTACCATGGCTCAAACGTCGGTCCCACCAGCTCAGATACGCGCGGGGGTGGACTCACCACCATCCAACCCAAGCCAAGAGCCTACGCTGGATCAAGAGTCAACAGTTCCTCCGCTGCCTTACCTAGAAAATGCCCTACCTCCTGCTGGAGCTACAATACAGCTGACTCCACACCGCTTAGTAGCCCCGCTTCCAACTGAGAATCCGATGCAGGCAGTACGAGAGTTAAAAGTCCAGTTCGACGCCTTGAAGCACAAAGATCAGCTCAAGAAACTGGGAATCAACCAGCCCTACCCAGCTGTCTGGGAGGAGGTCCCTTTCCCTCCAAGATACAAACCTCAGACTATGGCTCTGTTCGAGGGAAAAACATCACCAAGTCAGTACATGAACTATTTCAGTATGATGACGGTGTTGCTACAAGGGAACGATGCCCTCCTCACTCGGGTGTTCAAAGGCTGTCTCTCAGGAGTAGCCTACCAGTGGTACCGTAGCTTGGCGGACAACTGCATTACTTCCTTCGAGGACTTCAAAGCTCTGTTCTTCACACGATTCTACGAGGGAGGAATGGACATGTCTATGTCCTCCCTCATCAAAGTCAAACAGAAGGAAAAGGAGGACGTTCGCATCTTCATCGAACGCTTTCGTCAGGCCACTCTATAGATGCCTCCAGGAGTTTCAGACACAGCATTGGTGGACATTTGCAGGAAAAATCTCCTTCCCGTGGTCTCGGTGTTCACAGGACCATATCAGTTCCATGATTGGCCCTCGTTCATCATCTCGGCAGTAGTCGCCGAAGACAACAGTCGTAAGGCGCGCGACAATGGAATCATGATCTCCGCCTCTGACAGAGGCAAGAGGTCATCTCCCAGCAGTGACTATCCTCGTGGTCCCAAAGGGAAAGAAGCCCTGGCAATCAACACGGCCAGACCAAAGATTGCGGCAACCACGCAAGCAAAACCAGGGACTTCTAGGCTCGTCGAAGTCTACTCTTTCGACGACGACGATATCCCAAGTATCTTTGAGTGTCTCGTCAAAAGTGGCAAGATCACCCTCCCGGAGCTAAGGCAGCCCCAGGAAGTTGGCAATACCGACAACCCCAAATACTGCATCTTCCACAGATACGTACACCACCCAACGAAGGCGTGCTATGTATTAAAACGGAAGATCCAGGGATTAATTGATGCTAAGGCCATCACTCTGCACAGCACCGAGAAGACGGTCGCGGCCAACATGGTCTCTCTGCAGTTTGGCAATCTACCTCCCCAAAGGGTCCCTAATGGTGTTGTACCTATATCCCGGGCAACGATGAACATCGTTAAACTCCCCCCGGCTAGGGGTCAAAATTACAACCTGGTGCCCCTAACTACCCGGCGGGGCGAGATAATGTGGGTTCACCCGGATTTAGTGCCAGAGCTCGAGAGGGAGACCAAGGCAGCCAAGCCTACCTCCGAGAAGAGTCCCAAATACAGATCATGCCACATGATCACAACTGCTTCTGCACCAGACGAAGACGAGGTACTTATCACAACCCGGTCAGGGAGGGCCTACCTCGACGACAACGGAGCAAACCAGGAAGATACGCCAGCTGACGCTCCAGCTACCAAACCTTCAGAGCAAGGTCCCGTCGTGCCAAACGTCAGCCCTGCAAAACCTACTCCGGCGGAAAAGGGAAAGCAGAAAGAAATACGCTTCGACAAACCTGTGAAAAACATTCCAAGCAAAGGTTTAGAGAAGCCATACAAATTTGACATCCTGGCCCAACTAGCCAATACGCCAGCCAGGTTGTCCATCCTCGAGCTACTCAGGCTCTCCCCAGACACTCGTCTAGCCCTGAGTGAAGCGCTGATGCAGGCAGAGGCGTACTTGACCCAACTCAAGTCCCCCGACGAGGAGCCAGTGGCATGTCCTCAGTGCCACAGCGTAATGGAGGTGGTCCCAAACATCACCTTCACTCAAGACGACATGCTGTTAAAACATAACAGACATGACAGGCCCCTCTATTACACCGGGTACGTCGGTTCCATGGAGGTCGACCGGATTCACATAGATCCGGTATCATCGATCAGCATCATCCCGCACAGTCTGCTAAGGCCACTAAGAATCCCTACCAGCGAATTGCTTACACTACCACTACAATCGTGGGTTTCAACGCTGGAAAAAGTAAGCCACTGGGGAAAATTCGCTTGAGAATCCAGATCGGCAACCTTAGGTCGGTGGCCACATGTTACGTCATCGACTCAGAGGTGTCTTACAACATCCTGCTAGGAAGACCGTGGATTCACGACCACAACATCGTTCCTTCAACCCTACATCAATGCCTTAAGTATGTAGACGCACAAGGAACAGTACAAACGGAGGTAGCTGACCTAAACCCTTTCAAAGGAATAGAGTCGTACTACTCCGATGTCGTGTTATACTCCCAGGACCATGTGGAAGAAGGGTCGGACGAGGCAAAGGAGGAATCCCGTCGGGAGCCGGAAGGGCACTCTGCCACACTGCCGCTGTCCATTAAAGTGAAGGGACAAACCACTCGTCCGAAAGCCATAGAACCTTTGGCTATCCACCGGGACAAGACCAAGACAGGAGAAGGGGGTGATCCTCTAGTGATCACTTTGAACCGAAAGCCTCCACCCTTGGTCATCAACCTTCGACGCAGCGGGCAGTCAACTGGTGTAAAGGCGACCAGGAGTGAAGTTCCAGATGATAATAAACATCCTCTTTTTCAGTATATTTATGCTCAAATTCTAGTGCAGAGACCTACTCCACATGACGAGGTAGAACCCATAGCACAAAAATTCTTGAAAGCTATAGGCTCCTATCGCCCATATGTCTGGGAAGTAGCATCGCCATCCAACGTCGTCACGACATATGGACCTTATGAGGATTCTATCTTCATCGTCCCGCCTACCTGCAGCACTCAGCGCTCAATTGTCTTCGGTCGCATGCGGAATCAGCCGATTGTCCAAGAAGACCCTTTCGATGACGACACCGGGAAAATACAGATTCATCGTTATAGCCCGCAAGCGCTAAAGATCATGCAGAATATGGGCTACGACTTGAAACGTAGACCAGGCCTCAACTACGGAAGAGGCAGACGAACGCCGCCGTGCGGCAACCCCCGTAATCAGCAAGCCCGTCTCGGGCTAGGGTATGCCACCTCCATCACGACTTCTGAGCCAAAAGAGGACCCCTTTACCTCTTCCCAGAACAGCTCATCGCCCTTCAACTCGCCAGATGCTTTCAAACAAGCACTATCGGCAAATATGGTGATGACAAATCCCTCAGAAGCCGAGGAGCAGGATATGGAGCCATTCGAGGATGACCCTTGGGCTTAACAAATGGATACGCAGTGGGAATCCCGCTTCGAGCAGAGAGAACCTCCCACCAAGGATGAAGTCATCCAGATCAACGTCGGGAGTGAGCTCTCACCAAAGCCAATATTTGTCAGTAACAATCTTCCCCCACCTGAAAGGGAAGACGTTATACAGCTGATAAAGGAGTATATTGACGTCTTCGCGTGGGATTACGAGGACATGCCAGGCCTAGACCCGAAGGTAGCTACTCATAGGCTCAATATATTAGCCGATTCGAAGCCGGTAAAGCAGCACCAACGACGGTTCTGCCCCGATATGACGGACGCCATCGAAGCTGAAGTCAAGAAGTTGATAACCTGCGGTTTCATCCGGGAGGAACAACACCCCGACTGGGTCGCTAACGTGGTCCCGATCATGAAGAAAAATGGGAAGGTACGCATCTGCATCGACTACCGAGATCTGAATGCGGCCTGCCCCAAAGATGAATTCCCTCTCCCCATCACGGACATCATGATCGACAACACCCGCGGCTTCGAACGCATGTCTTTCATGGACGGGTTCTCGGGATACAATCAGATCAAGATGCATCCTGAAGACAAGAAGCACACCGCCTTCCGGACACCACTGGGGGTATATTGCTATACGGTCATGCCCTTCGGGCTAAAGAACGCTGGGGCTACGTACCAACGGGCTATGAGTAACATATTCCGCGGACATTTACGCAAAACAGTGGAATATTACGTAGACGACATAGCCGTCAAAAGTCGTCTTAAAGGCGATCACATCCGAGACCTGAGGGCAGTATTCGAATTAATGCGCCAGCATCAACTCAAGATGAACCCCGCAAAGTCCTTTCTGGGTGTATCCAGTGGCAAGTTCCTGGGATTCGTCATTACCACCAAAGGCATCGAAGTAGACCCTGACAAAGTCCAGGCGATCACGGCAATGCGACCGCCCCGTAATCTGAGGGAACTCAGGGGGTTCCAAGGACGTCTGGCTTATATCCGGCGATTCATATCCAACCTCTCGGGGAGATGTCAGCCCTTCTCTCATCTCATGAAGAAAGGTGTATCCTTCATATGGGACGAAACCTGCCAGCAAGCGTTCGAGGATATCAAACGCTACTTAACCAGCCCGCCAGTCCTGGTGCCTCCCGTCGTGGGAAAACCATTCTTGCTATACGTACGGGCAATGGATCATTCGCTAGGAGCTCTCCTCGCACAAAAAAATGATGCGGGTCATGAACAGGCTATCTACTATCTTAGCAGAATGATGGTCGGGGCCGAACATCGGTACAACCCAGTGGAGAAGGAATGCTTGGCTCTGATGTTCGCTGTCCAGAAAATGCGGCACTACGTCACTGGCCAGACTATTCATATCATCTCCAGGATCAACCCCCTTCGAGTACTGATGAGCAAGCCAAGTGCCCTCAACTCCCGACTCGTAACGTGGGCGATGCTGCTGACACCATACGACATGGTGTACATCCCACAGAAATCCGTCAAAGGCCAAGCGCTGGCCGGAGACCTCCAAACTATACGAGGACATCCCCGATGAAGTTGCAGAATGTAACGTCGCAAGGAAAAGCGACGTATGGCAACTGTTCTTTGATGGCGCCTCCAGAACCGGTCCTAAAGGAAACGTCGTTTCGGGAGTGGGAGTCGTCCTAGTTACCCCGGATCAACTCGTCATCTACCGAGCATACTCTCTTAGCGAGCCCTGCTCCAACAACGTGGCGGAATACAACGCTCTACTAATTGGGCTCCAAGTTGCCACGGAACTGGGGGTAGAATCCCTGGAGGCTTTCGGTGATTCTCTGCTCATCGTCAATCAAGTCAGGGGAATATACGAAGTCCGTAATCCAGACCTCATCCCCTATCACCGGGCGACGATCGAGATAGCCATGACGTTCAAAGGGTTCTTCCTAGAACACGTACCTCAATCTCGGAATCTAGAAGCTGATGCCCTGGCCAGCCTGGCCGCAGACTCGGCCGCTCCTATAAGAAGGCAAGATTCGGTAATCCTTTTTAACAGAGATTTGTTCTGTGTGAAGAACAGCTGTCACATAGAACGCAGCTACGCTGTAAGTGTCGATCCTCCTACAAGAGATTGGACAAGTCCTTTCATAGATTTTGTGGCATACAGAATCTTACCGGAGAACCCCAAGGAAGCAGTATCCGTCAAGAGACGATCGCTACGCTTATACTTCGACGCGTCTTCACAACGCATGTATCGCCGGACCTACGACGGACTGCTGTTGAGGTGTCTCTCTGGCACCGAAGTACAGCAGATTATCCGTGAAGCTCACGACGGCGTATGCGGAGCGCATCAACCCGGGCCTAAGCTACAGGATCATATCAGGAGGATGGGCTATTACTGGCCGACCATGATCGCAGATGCAATACAGTATGCAAAGCATTGTAGAGCCTGTCAGGTTCATGCAGACTTCATACATCAACCGTCGGAACATCTACATCCTACGATCGCATCCTGGCCTTTCGAAGCATGGGGAATGGATATCATCGGTCCTATTCACCCATCTTCTTTCAGGGGTCACCAGTTCATACTGGCCATCACGGATTACTTTTCCAAATGGGCCGAAGCAATCCCTCTCACCGAGGTAAAGGCATCCAACGTAGTCAGCTTCATCAAACATCACGTCATCTATCGCTTTGGGGTACCCCGGAGGATAATTCACGATAATGGGCCCCAGTTCATTAGCCAGATGTTTCATCGGTTTTGCGATAAAAACCGGATACACAATATTGCCTCCACGGCATACTATCCAGCTGCTAACGGTTTGGCGGAAGCTTTCAACAAAACCATTATCAAACTCTTGAAGAAGTTTGTCTCTTCAAACAAGAGAGACTGGAATGAAAAGCTGGGCGAATGCCTCTGGGCATACCGCACGACGGTACGAACGCCAACGGGTTGTACCCCATTCTCGCTGGTCTACGGGAGCGAAGCAGTTCTTCCCATTGAAATCCAGATCCCGTCACTCAGGATAGCCGTGGCTAATGAGCTGACTCAAGAAAAGAATGACCTCTTAAGGCTTCAGGAGCTAGAAGGATTAGACGAGAAACGCCTCCAAGCTCAACAGCGCATCGCGCTCTACCAAGCACGCATTTCCAGGGCTTTTAACCATAAAGTAAAGGAAAGGGTGTTCAAGGTCGGTGAGCTAGTTCTAGCAGTAAGAAGGCCGATGATTTTAACTCACAGAAGCAAAGGCAAATTCCAGCCCAAGTGGGAAGGCCCTTATGTGATCGAGACAACGTTCTCGAACGGCGCCTACAGGATAGCCCAGCCTAACGGAGACCTATTAATGGCTTCCACCAACGGCAAGTTCCTGAAAAGATACTACGCTTAAATTCTCCCCTGCCCGGGCGAAACATAGCGAGAATCTCAATTCTGATGAAACTACCCCAAGAAAAGAAACTAGTTAGGTCATATCCTATCATGTCTATACGACCTCTGAATAGATACATCCTGCTAAGGAGGTTTATCGAGAGTATATCAGGTCCATACTACCTCCGATATCCCCCTCACCTAAAAAACTGTCATTTACATTCCGAAATGACGGGTCCACCACAGTCAGAAAAGAGTCGCTTTCATTCATTTCCAGAAGGAGGCCAAATTACATAAGGAAAGATACATCAAGACGGCGGAGTAATCAGATCACGAATCTGCCGCTCCAGTGCAGCTATCCCCTCCTTCCTAAGGACCAAGGCATCGGAGCGAGCCCGCTCCAGCTGTGCCTCGGGGGTATGCGTGAGGGTCAGGTTAGCCCTTGCCCGAAGACAGCCCGCACGGGCAGCTTCCGCACGGTCCAGATCCCGTCGCGCTTCACTCAGTCGACCAGTCGCCACCTCTAAACCTGCCCACGACTGGGAAGCCCACTCCTCAGCCAGAGCAAGTTTTTCCCTCAGCTTGGAGACCCTCGCTGCATTCCCTTCATGCTCGGATCGACACTGCATCTCGACAGCAAGAGCTTCTTCCACAACAGCCTTTCTCCTATCCATCTCCAGCTTGTGCTTCTGGATAGAGTTGTCTAGACTTGCAAGCTTGGTAGCGAGCCGCTCAGCCATGAGGTCGAATCGAGCCTGGACATCAGCATCAAGGCTGGCCTCAGCCCGCTGCAAATATTCGTTAACGGGTTGCTCTAAACCGTTAACCACCGCCTCCAAAGCGTCAGCTACTCCAGGATTGCCAAGCCCCCTGATAACCTCGATCGAAAGATGAGAAGTCTTCTTCAGGAGCTCGAAGTCAAGTTTCTTCGCCAACACCATCGGTATCATCATTTGTAAACCGGTGTAGACAAGGCTGGTATGCTGCTCAGTCAACGCGACTAGACCCGACTGAACGTTCGGAGTAACCGCGATGCTAGTAAATCCCTCTCCAGGGACAATTGCAGACGAGGTAGCCACCGCCGCCGTCTCGACAGGTGGCGCGGTCGAAAAAGGTGTGACGGCAACGATCGAGGTCATCGGCATACTCACGAAAGGCGAGGTCGCGATAACAGGTTCGTCCCCCTCCCGGGATGACGAAACCTATCCAGGCGAGCTGGCCCCCGAAGACACTTCTGCCTCAAAATTAGGCGCCTCCACATCTTCACTAGGAGCCAACGGCATATACGACACGTCTGCACCTGGTGTGGCTAAACCACGCCTTAAGGACGCAATGCGACCTGTCATACCTGGAGAAGGAGGTGGGCCGACCGACATCGCCAAAAGTTTGGTCAAGCCTTCACCGAGACGCGGTCGAGGTTCGTCAGCCGGAGTCTCGCCGAGCGTGCTCGCTGACCCAGAAGCAACTTCCCCCACTGCTGACCTCGGGAAAGATTCTCCCATCTGCAGCGGCCACGTGGGCAATCCCGCTCCACTGCTTGAAGCAGCCACGGTGACAGCAACCTCTAGCGAGGACTCCCCGGCGCCACCAGCCGGAACTGTAGAAGGTCCCTCTCTAAAAGGCGAGGAACCTCCAGCCAAAGATTCATCCCTGATATAGGAAGGTGCCGACTCACTCACAGGAGCCTCAATACCAGGAATGCGGAGAGGACGAGCCACCGTCTCCTTCCTCCTCTTACGAAGGGAAGCTTCCTTCGGAGCAGAAGCCCGTCGCTTCCCAGAGGAGACTATCAAAGCCCCCGCCGGCGCAGGCACTGCACACCTCGGCAACGACACCAGGAGCTCATCCGGAGTACCAGACTCCTCGCCCTCGTCAGAAGAAACCGAGGGGACTTCGATTCTTCCCCCAGGCTTGGCAGAAGGCACTCTAAAGCTTCCCCGCATGTCGAAATCGCGATGAAAGGTGTTAATCGCCACATAAAACTGGGCGTAAGAGTGAAGGATGCGCAGCTCCGTGGAGGTTGTAACGACCGACACGATAAAAATTGCCCCCGTACAACCCGTGATAAAATATCGCCACCCTCTAGCTCCATCAATGAGTCCGCCCCTGGGTCTGAAGCTGGTGACGACGTTACCCACGTGCAATTGATCGTACCCAAACTGCCTGGCAAATCGACTAGGCAAGTAGGGCTCGAAGAAGCAATAGTCTTCGCTCCTATACAGCAGATGGGATGGTCTGATACAGACCAACCAATTGAACGCCTCCGGAGAAAGGACGGTCTTCTCTCCACCTGAATCCTCAAGCCACACCCCGGATTGGTTGCAATGTACCGGAGGGGGAGTACAGAGGATCTTCCAGCCATGGCTGAGGTTCAACACTAACCGACAGTCTAAAACTGTGTTCACATTCCAGGTAGAATCCCTGTAGTTCAACAAGAATGTGCCCCCTGAGCTGCTGCCGGAACCGGAAGACATCACCCGGGGGTTGTGGAGAATTAACCAACCCATCAAATACAGGTATGGCAATTCCACCCTGGGAAAACTCTCACGTCGAGCTTCATCGACAAGCAACCCATCGGTCAGGGCCCTCAGGCCAGCCTGAATACGGCACACCATGGCAGGAAGCAGGCCCTGTCTTGCCCCAAACACCAGACGCACTGCGGGCCACAGGATGTTCCGGTGAATTCGATCCACAGACGCGATACCGGGCACTACCACTCGACGCAGCCATATGGAGAGGAAACCCGCCAGCTGGGCTTCCTTAGACAGAGGCCTGCGACAGCGCCTCAAGTAACTGTGGGCCTTGGTGCCTTCGGGGTATTTTCCTACCCCCTCAACGAGAATCTGATCGGGAGCCTTGGCGTCCTCCATAAGAGCCTCGACCACCTGAGCACTAAGGACGCTCAAGCAGTTTACGGGCTCATTCTTACCCCCCGAAGCTTTCTCCGACTTGGCGGCCCTAGCCCGATGGAAGAAGAGGTAAGACATCCACTTAGTGGTATAGGCCAAATCCGAGGGCTCGTCATAAAAAGCGGTGCACGCGAAGTACTGACACATCAGCTCCTGATATACTTCCGCCACCCGAGGGTCCGAATCCCCCAACTCCCGGTTGGTGGGGACATACTCTTCATATGGGGTATACCCCATCGGCAGTCTCGAGACAACTGCCATCTCATGGAGGGCCAATCCCAACTCCCCCAGCGGAGTGGCGAAGGTCCCGGTGAGCGGAATATACCGCTCCATCAGTGCCAAGAACAAATTAGCATTGGGAGGCAACCCAACACTCGTCGCGCTCACAGCGGCATATAATCCGATGTCCTCCAGCTCTCTTCGGAAGTGCGACAAGGCCCAATCAACTAGGCATCTCCATCGGGAGTTCGTCGGGGCGATCCACCCGTTGCACCGAGGATTCTCCTTGGGATATACCCCACCTCGACTCATGAAGTCGTTGCAGAAGGTCGGCAACTGAACAGGCTGGATCACCGAGCTATCTTCACTCGGGACATTACCCGGGCACAGACCCCGGAACAGCGTCACAACGCCGGAGGGGCGACTGACAAAAGACCCCTGGTCAGCTCCTTTCAGATGAAAGATCTTCCCAGGCTTCCCGTGAAGATCAGGAGTCAGCTTCCACGACATCTTCCTAGGATGCGTCGCATGGGAGAAAGCCGAGATAGGATAATCCCTCGGCATCGTCGACAGATACAAGACCAAATTCCCGGCAGGGAAGACCCAAGGCTCCCTCTTGGGTTTCGTCTGGGACTGCTTATCGATCATATCCCCAAAGAGGAAAGCCGGCTTTATGTACTGCTCCCCGTCTACATATGTCAGCGGTTCGCCATTGATCATGCTCAACAACATTCGCTCACCCTGGGCCGATATCAGAAACGCCCTGCCCTCAGGGTACTGGGGTCCAGAGATGGGAAAGGCCACATGGGACAGATCCTCCAGGTAGTTCGAATGCAGCATCCCGGCAGCAGAGCCCATCACCTCAGCCAGCGGTGACTCGCCCAAATCAACTGCAAAAGTGCAAGGAAAATAGGTCATTACAAATCCTGCACAAGTACAGACCAAAAGAAAATGACAGTCTGTGCTTTACGCCAAGATTGCGCAAATTTGGTCTCTATACGCCAGAAGTCTCCTCCGTAAGCGTAAAATTCAAAATTTACGATATACCCCGATTTTCGTCAGCCAGAGCTTTTCCACTCAGAGCTATGAAAATATGGAGCTATTACGCTAGCACATTAGAAATGTGGGCGTAAAAGATGAAAACGTCTCCGTGCATCATCTTCCTCAAAAGAGGCTATCAGCACAGAAGACGACCTAGCGCGGTCACGTTCAACGTGTGCGAAGGATTTTTTGTTGTTGGTGTCATCCCAAAAGGCTCTACCTCTAAAGCCAGGTGCACTGCTCGTCGGCGGAATACTCCTCTCGGAAGGAGGTTCACCTCGCCCGACCGAAGATTCTCTCTCCGGTACCGAAGACCGAGAAGAAGAACCTACGCTCTTTTCCTTAGCGGAGGGAGTTTGTTTCAACGCCATTTCTGAGGACTCGAGGTGCTCGGAGAAGGAACGAAGGAAAACTCGAACAGTCGAAAGCTCTCTTTCGCAGAAGACAGATAAAAAGCTTTTTCTCAAAAGCTTGGGTATATATATACGGTCCGAGTCGACTCCTCGAATCCTCGTACGAACCCCTCGAGACCCCAACCGGATCTCGCAATTAAGAGTTGGTTATGATTGGATGCTACGTCAGCCCACTGCCCTCGAAAAACGGACAGTCAGCGAATTCAAAAGGTTTTTTCGTGCAAGACGGTTCAGCGGATTCTACGCTAAAGGAGCTTTCTACGCTCGACAGCAACAGATCTACGGTTTTACGCTCGCAAGCGGCAAGTATATGGTTTTACGCCCGGATGCCTTTGTGCTCGGTAGCTTTTATGCTCGAGAGGCCACAAACCTACGACTTTACGCTCAGCAGATACCAAATCGACGATCTCACGCTCGGTGGCGCTCAGTTTACGCTCAGAAGCAACGGATCCGCAAACCCTCACGCCCGAAGAAATTTTCTTTTCAGGAGTACAGATCAACAGTTCTGCGCTAAAGGAGCTTTTCTACGCTCGACAGCAACAGATCTACGACTTCATGTTCGACGGCTACAAGTCTACGGTTTATGCCCGGATGCCTTTGTGCTCGGTAGCTTTTATGCTCGAGAGGCAGCAAACCTACGACTTCACGCTCAGGAACCACAAGTCTATGATTTCACGCTCGATGGTGTTCTTACGCTCACAGGCTACAGATCTACAGTTCTGCGCTAAAGGAGCTTTTCTACGCTCAACAGCAACAGATCTAGGACTTCATGTTCGACAGCTACAAGTCTACGGTTTATGCCCGGATGCCTTTGTGCTCGGTAGCTTTTATGCTCGAGAGGCAACAAACCTATGACTTCACGCTCAGGAACCACAAGTCTACGATTTCGCGCTCGGTGGTATTTTTACGCTCAGAGGCTACAGACTGATGATTTCACGCTCCACGACTTTCCGCATATCCGAACAGTCCCCAAGGCGGTCAATTGCAAAGAGTTCACACAGAAGATACTCGTTCTTGACCCAAAGCATCCCAAATACCCGAAGCATACAGAGTTCAAACATTGAGAAATTACACTTCTCGGGTCCAAAATTACAGGTTCACCCCCCCAGCCTTTTATAGGCGCAAGAGATCACAGCGGTCCCCAATAAATCTGCCATAAAGTCAGTACCGACCGTTTCAACGCTCCATTCAGAAACGTTTCGAGTTACGAGTGGCCGTCCATGCTTCTTTCAAAGCGTTTCAAATTTTGAGGAATTTAAAAGCTTTGAAGGAGGTCTTGTAGAAGCATGAAAAATACGCTGGAACGATCTACGCAGCATCTCGATACAGAGCAGCGTAAGCAGAGGCCTTTGAAGCCATCCAACGTAAAACAGGGTTCTTTATCGCCTCCATGGCGTAAAACCCAGCCGCTCTCAAAGCAGCGTTAAAACGTACGAGGGACGCTTCGTCTTCCCCAAAATGAACCTGTCAAGTCACGCAGTGAACCTGGCCTCTGACTCCTGACAAAAAGTACTGCACGGCTACCCAGACGACGGCTGGAAACGGTGGCAGACCCCTCGGGATGCGCTCCACAGTATGATGGCGGATCTCTGTATTTAATGCAGAGGATTTGGTTAAAATATCACCAAGCCGTCGTCTACTGAAATCCCCCCAGCGTAAACCGCTCCTTCGCGTACAAGGGAATACGCTGCCTTGTTTACACGGGCGAACATGAGCTGTTTCGTGCTCCGCAGTAAGGCAAAACCGCTGCCACGTCAAAAGCTGCACTTCGTACGGGGCTCGAGGCACGTCTCTACGTCTAATTGCACAGAGCAGTGATAGTTTTCCCTCAAGGCACGTCTCCGCGACGGATGCACAGAAGGGCTGCAGACCTTCAAAAGCACGTCTCCGCATTTAATGCACAAGATGATGACAAATCTCTGTAGAAGATTTGATTACATCTTCGAAAGCCATAATTTCGGATAAGACGTCCGCATCAGCACTTTGACTCGGTACGCAGTGGCTTCTACGCCCGCTCAGGATCAGTGCTCCCTCGGCTTCCAACGCCCTCTCGGTCTCTACGACAACTCAGCTTCTATGCCCATTCGGCTTCTATGCCTGCTCGGCTTCTATGCCCATTCGGCTTCTATGCCTGTTCGGCTTCTATGCCCATTCGGCTTCTATGCCTGCTCGGCTTCTATGCCTATTTTGGCTTCTATGCCAAGGTGACAGTCGCTTGGCTTTTACGCCAACCTCTGCTACACAAGGGATACCTACCTACGTGGCTTCTACGCCGTGATCTTCGTAGCAGATATACACGTTTTGTCCCCTTAGTTGGACACGCGTCACATGCTCACTCAAAAGGTCATTTACACGCAGGCATTGGTTATTTTAAACCGTTGTGTAAAAGGGTGCTGTACTGTCCACTCCTCGGTTGTTACACCGACGGAGTGGTCACTGTCACCAAAACTCTATAAATAGAGACCCCTATCAATGGGGAAAAAGGTCAGAAAATTGGTCAAGAAAACCAATACAAGATCAAAGGTCAAAGAATTAGATCGGGCAAGATCATCGAACCAGAGATCAAGGAGGAGAGATAGAGAGAGAGAGGAGAACCCAGAGCTCGGGCAAGGAACAGGGAGCGACGACCTTCAGCATCGTGCATCCACCCTCCTTTGCAACCTCCGGAGCTGCATCTTGTCTTCCACGGCACTTCTTCAACATCGTGTAGTCCAAGGGCTAAAGTGATCGACCGCAGATCAGACACCTATAGCAATTTATACCCAGATTAAATAAATTGTACTCCCACATCCTCGTATAGGATTACATTGTACAAGTTTGTTTGTAAACCAAAGGGCGCGGGCCTCTTATAACCCCGTCATTGAAATACACTTTCATTCTTTCGTTTAATACCACAAACACCGTTAGGCTAGCAACTGCTCAAGGGGTCTCCTACATGAAATAAATTCCGAAAAATTCCTGATGGTCCCATAAGTCCTCTAAGTGCCCGAACACCTAAAATAAAAATTATTAAAAATCTATTTCTCCTATTTAGCACATAATTACATAATTAAATTATTAATTAATAAAAAATAATAAATACGATTTTTAGAAATAGGGGTTTTACATTCTACCCAACTTACAAAAATTTCGTCCTCGAAATTGACACTAACCCATATTCATAATGATAACTATAACTATTACACTACATTGGTATCTAGTAGGACTCCTAAAACTCATGGTCTGCCATTCTAACACTTCTTCATCTATTGTCTATCCACTATTCTATCATCCTCTAACTCGTCTACACTACCCAACTTACAAGAATTCTACTAGTGGTCACCTTCCTTGAAGCTATTGTCTAGATTGTAAGGCAATTATATTTATTGGGTCGAGAATCTTGGGATACCTGTCTGGAATCTCATTACTATGATTTTTTCCCATAACCGTCAAGTATCATAGTCTAATACTGCCACGTCACCTGGCCAGTATGGCTGCAAGTAATTCGACTACTCTACCAAAATTGTCTGGCAACAACTGTCGCTACCTCGCCAGCGATTTTTTATAGCCATCAGTTCATAACAAGTGCCTTCAACTCTTTCCTAGGCATAGTCTAGGTTTTTAGGGAAACACTTAAGGTCTTGACTAACTATTAGGGGTATGATCTAGCTCAAAGGATCTAACAATTTCTACTAGGCTACATGGTGCTACTTAAGGGTTAAACTACTAAAGAATACAGATCTTGCTATAGTGCATATACATATTAAAAACTCATCCTTAGTTATCAAGCATTACTAACACATTTATGTTTAACTAACAAAATAGGGGTGAGGTTGATATCAAACAATTCATAATGGCACAAAAGATACGACTATGATAGAAAGAGTTACGCACGAGATAAGGAATGAATATAAAAGGAGAAAATGAGTCACCCAAGAGGGCGAGATAAGGATAGGGGAAGAATACTACTACTGCTACTCACGTCATCCATTAGCATCGCGTGTATGCCACCTGGGTAAAATATACATATATCCTTATAACTGCTAGACTACCATATATATAATTCGATATCTATTTGTACATCTAAGATCTTGTGTCACAATGGGGTTATGAGCATGAAAAGTCAATTATAACTAAAAGGTCGTACCTGTATCTACGGCTTCCTGTGTCTGCTCTCCCATACTTGTCATAATGAGTGCTTGGCCTTGTCCTTGGTTGTTCAACTGGGGTCTAGTCCCCTCCATTTGTGCAGACTGTAGAAGTAGTGGTGGGTCCCTTTGGTCTTCTATACTTGAGGGTGTATGCGGTGTTCCTGATTCTAATGCCATAGGTCTCTGGTTCTGTTGAGGACATCTTCGGGTTTGATGGTGACTTGATCCATATATCATGCACAGCCCCAATCGACGATGACAGTCTCTATGAATATGACCTATCTTACCACAAAAGTGACAAGTATGGCGGTCCTTGGTTGGATATGGTGCGACACTATCTGGTTTCTGGCGTGCCAAAGGGTGTCGAATGGGTCCTCCTTGCTGTATCCTTACTGGTCCTTGGTGACTTCTCTGTTGAATTATGTTTCCCTTGCTGATGGCCTCCTGGATCCTGGCCTCTGTCAATAGCTCGGCATAAGAGATCCGGGATTGGGAGCTAGTGTAGTGTTGGAGCTCCTGAGTCAGCCCGCGGTGAAACCTCTTAGCCTTCTCCAAGTCATTAGGTATTAGGACTGTGCCATACTTACTGAGACGGCTAAACTCTGCGTCATACTCATCAACCGTCTTGTCCCCTTGCTCTAGATGGAGGAACTGATCGTACAATGCGTCCCTTACTGTATCCGGGAAGTACTTTCTCTCAAAGTACTCCAAGAATTGTTCCCAAGTCTGAAGCGTACCCAACTGGCGCTCCATTGATTCCCACCAGTGATGCACGTTGCCTTCTAACTGAGTCCTCACGCCTATCATCCATAGGTCAGTAGGTAGTTGTGATGCCTCTAACAACTTCTTGGTATTGGCAATCCAGTTCGTGGTCTCCTCTGGACTTTCATTGCCCTTATATGGCTTAGGGCCCATCTGCACAAAGTCCTTGACTGAACCAACCCGAGCTTGTGGTACTGAAACTAGTGCCTGGGTTGGTGCCGGGGCTAGTGCAGCCATTCTCTCAAGCGCTGCCAGAAATTCTAGCCTCTGCTCTGCTGTTTGCTACCTCTGTTCCTGGATTATCATCTAAAAGAATTGGAACAGCTGTGTTTGGCCATCCTGCGGTGTTGATGGAGCTGGAAAAGTTCTATTAGGTATCGTAGAAGGGGTTGATAGGATTGGATTGCTAGTCAGTCCATCCGGTCAGGGAAGAAGAAGAGGAGTCGTTGAGGTCACTCCTGGTGATTGGTCGTCGTCCCCTGGAGACGTGTTGTCCCCGGTGGCGGCATGCCCGTTATGCAAATTCATCTCTCTGCAAGAGATGGACGAAGAATTAAGAAGAGTACATGAATCAAGTAGGATGCAAGCACTTAAGTAGGACATGTTGGAAGGAAGGTAAGTTATAGTCAAGTGTGGATGAGATCTAAAATTCTAATCCTAGGTGCAGGCCCGCTCGGTACAGTGACGTAACCGAAATGGCTAACTTGACCTGCATGGGCCACCACAAAAACATGTCACGCCCCAGTCCCAAAATACGTAGGACTAAGAACACGTAAGCATGCCAGCCGCATGGATATGGCAACTCCAATATATGGAAACCATAACCCATATGTACGATGTAATATGAATATAACTCACATGTGGTATATATAATGTCACAAGTCATAGGGTATAATCTAAATCTCATCCACACAACAAGTCATAGAAAAGAAATACTAAACTAGAATAAGGAGTCTGAAATATCCAAAATAATAGTCGGGTGGAGACAAATCCACTACCAAAGACTATATCCAAAACTAAAATGAGAGAGGAGTATAAAGTCTCCAATATAAAATAATGTGAAGACAGAAGTGTATCAGCTAAAAGAATCCATCGCTAGATAATCAACGATGCTCAGAAGGTAAGACCTCCTCGGCAGAAAGGAATGCGTCAGGTCCAGGCCCGTACTCCTGCAAATACTCAAGAGCAGATACACCTGGCAGAGGACCAGGTCCTCAGAGGGACGTAACAAGATACAGAAAAGTGAGCCAACTTGAATACAGTAAACATGCATATAATTTAAAAATAAATAAGTACGCTGTACAAGACAATCTATATGAATGCAAATGAGGACAACTTTTCGACGTATGGGCAAGGGTAGGCTACTCGATCTACCTCACAACTCACACACACGTCAATGGACATCAGAAATTGACATACCGCGGGGGTAGCGACCAGCGCGACACACGTCCGTAGTGCGAGCTATATACTACGGTTTACCAGAGTGGTTAAAAGCCCATACGTCTAATGATTGTCCTCTATGATACTAAGTGCCATGTGTGTGTCAACATATCTAATATATAGTAATGACTGAAAGGAACTACATATGCAATAAATAAACAGAAAAGCAATAAATATAAAGAAATATACTAAGCATACAAAATACTGTAAGCAATTTGGCAAGGTATCTTGCCTGGCAAGAAAGCTGCAAGATGTAGTGTCCCGATGTCAACACCAAGAGTCAGAAGCTACGGCCTCAGAATGAACGTCTCTGGATACTGAAATAAACATCACCAACGTTCCCAGAATAAGCAAAATAGCTAAAAAGTACTCCCCTTTCGTCCAATTTGGACACAGGGGCAAAACGGTAATTTCGGATAAAAGTGGGGTCCACGGGTGGCCCACTTTGCACCGAAAAATGTGCCAAGGGTAACAGTCCCTAAATGGGACAAACTATAGGTCAAACAATTCTAAATATCAATACGAACCCAACGGTATGTCCAAATGTGGATTCCGATGAGCCGACCACAATTTTGTCCAAAAAGTCAACTGTGGGGCCCGCCAATTGGCGATTTGGTCAACCGTCTCAGAATGGTGTGAAAATTGGGTCACAGGACCAGCGCGTTACCACGAGTCCAGTGGCGTAAGTTTTGTCACAATCTGACAAACGTGCACAAAATATGCACGAGTTCCACAAAAGTTGCGATACGGGGTGTGTCCGCGGATACGGCCAGATTCCGGCGCGCACATTGGTCCGAATAAGTTCCCACAAATTTTTACGTGTCCGGTTACGCTGCGTGCACCGTTCGGTACACTTGGTACATGGCGGGGCGGTCCCGTTTGGCGGGGCGCGCTCCGTTTCACAACTTTTAGAATTCTGGAAAAAGTGGGTTCGCGGGGTTTTGTGACGAATTTAATTCTGTCCACAGCAGCTAATAATCTAGGATTATTAAACAGAAAATAAACTAGGTCAAGTATTTTACACATATAAAAAAGAATTACCGAATTCGGATCTCTGTGGTGGGAGATATGAACTCGGCAACATGGGTGGTCACCGCAGTTTTCTGCGATCCCAGAATTCGGTCTGCTCGCGCCAACTTGGACGTTATTTTCACCTATGGGTACACGTTGTTCGAGGTCTGCTATTATACAAATATGGAAGAGGGTTAAGGGGTGAGCATACCGGTGAAGACGGAACGACGTTTGGTTGAGCGAGTCGACGGAAAGCAACTCCGGAACGAAGGTACCTCGTGTGGGAATCTGCAGTGCGCGAGGTCGGGGTCGTCGGGATGGTTTGGACGGCCTGGCGGGGTTCTCTGGCTGCGGTGGCGGCTCTAGATGAGAAGAGGGGGTCTAAAAATTTTAGGTTAGGGTTTTATGAAATAATATATATATATATATATATATATATATATATATATATATATATATATATATATATATATATATATATAATAGGAAGGGAGAAAGATGGGTCCGCGGGGTCCGTGGAATAGCAAGGGCGCTGGTGGAATTCTTAAGGGGAGTTTGCTGTCGTGGGTAGTATGCTAAGTGGTTTGCTTTTGGTAAGTTGGCTGTGCTTTAGGAATAGTAAGTTTATTAGTAGTTTGCTTTAAGAAGTATAGTAGTTTTATTATTACTTTATTAATTATTATTATATTAATTTCTTTTCTTTTCTTTTCTTTTCTTTTCCTTTCTTTTTAAATATATACATATACATATATATATTTGTATATATATATATATATATATATATAGATATATATATATACACATAAGAAAATTTATAGATTGGAATAGTGCACACCGTTAGGCTAGCAACTGCTCAAGGGGTCTCCTACATGAAATAAATTTCAAAAAATTCTTGATGGTCCCATAAGTCCTCTAAGTGCCAAAATACCTAAAATAAAAATTATTAAAAATCTATTTCTCCTATTTAGCACACAATTACATAATTAAATTATTAATTAATAAAAAATAATAAATACGGTTTTTAGAAATAGGGGTTTTACAGAATATATCGAACTATGAGCTTCTGTCATCAGCTTCTGTCAAATCTCTTCATTTGGAACATAAAGACGATCACTACATCGTAATATCCCATCCGCTCCGGGTAAAATTACTTCAATGCCAAGCTCTTGCAAGTCCTCCAATAATTTTCTCTGTGCTGTCAAGAAATAAGCTGCTGGCCTCTGACTTAACGCGTCTGCTACAACGTTAGTCTTGCCTGGGTGATAATGTAGCTCTATCTCAAAATCTTTCATCAATTCAAGCCATCTGCGTAATGACGTACTTGAGGCTTTTGTGGTCTGTATAGGTCTCCAATCATTCTCTATATAAGTAATGTCTCCATAGCTTCAGAACAATACAACAGCTGCAAGTTCCAAGTCATGAGTTGGATAATTTTTTCTCATGCACTTGTAACTGTCTAGATGCATATGCAATTATCTTGCCATGCTGCATCAATACGCATTCCAAAATTTTCCTTGATACGTCTGTAGATCACATAACTTCCTGATCCTGATGGAATAGTCAATACGGGTGTTGTGGTCAGTCGCTTCTTCAACTCCTCGAAAGCGGCTTGACACTCGTCGGTCCATATGAATTCTTGATCCTTACAAGTCAACCGAGTCATAGGTGATGCTATCCATTCAGGAGTCAGTCAATTGTCCATCCAGGTAAAATCCATTTAGACTCCTGACAGCAAAATGATACATTCTTCATCGTAACACTTGAGTTCTGAACTTGATCCAAGTTACGAGGAAAAAATTTCATACTGCCATAGTGATGCATGTATAGGGAAGGTAAAAAAATATAGGTAGGTAGGTATGAAGGGTCATTCTAAAGGTAGCATAGTTTTAAACTAAAATCTAATAATAGAGTTTGGTAATTTTTCCCAAGAACAAACAAAAATGGCTATAGAAATAATACACTTTTTGTACTTATACTAAACACGAGGTTTCGTCTTTCCGAAATAAGGGAAGACGGAAAACAATAATCAAGAGTTCAAGGGGGAGGTAATAGATTAGAAGTGTGGGGATCAAGGCGTTTAAAGAATTCAATGAGAATTGTCAAGGCAGTTGTGGATTGAAATCCTATTTTGGTAATTCCTATTCACATGCTCGTATCGGTACAGTTATGTAACTAATACGATATGCTCAGACATATCTTAGAGGGCAAGTACATCCGTCTACTAATCACTATATATCTCAATCCACGTAAAGTAGTTATGCGAAGGGCGAACCAAGTGCACTATGGTTGATCAGACCGTAATACACTGATTCTGAAATGTATTAGTGTAGTACTCCAATAATACATATATCATGAACAAGCTTGATAAGAATAAGCTTGCAAAACCAGGCTATAATAGCAGCATAAGTCAAAGTAGTACAACAAATATAAGTACGCTAGATTATGATGAGGGAAAATACAAAATAATTCAAATTCACATAAAGATAAGACTCTACAATCTCTACAATTATTATTCTAACTCCTTGTCTAAGTCGCTAGTTGACCAAAAAGAGGCATGGCCTTTTAAGTTCTACAATCTTAATAAATACTATAGGTTGTCCGCATAAAACAGAGATTCAAGGAAGTTTGGCGTAAAGTAGAGCTTTTAGAACTGTCCGCGTAAAATAGATATTCAAGGTAGTCCGCATAAAGTTGAGATTCGAGGTTGTCTGCGTAAAACAGAGTTTCAAGCTGTCTGGCGTAAAGTAGGAATTCAAAGAGGTTTGGCGTAAATCAGGGATTCAAACTGTCGGCGTAACACATGGCTTCAGAGCTATCCACGTAAAACAGAGAAGCGTAAAGTAGAGCTTCAGAGTTGTCCGCGTAAACTTAAACCGCACGCATGTGCGGGTGTTCTTTAGCCGCGCGCAAGCGCATACGCATTCTTTAAACGCGCGAGCGCCCAGGCGAGAGTCTCCGTGACGGAAAAAGCGGCATCGTTGACTCCAGAGAAGTAAGCGAAGGGCCGTCGGTAAGTAACCTTTCTGCTGTTCTAAGCGGATCTGGCTTTCAGTCTGTGCGTAAAAAGATTGCTTATTCTTCCCGTGTAAAGTCTGCGTGAAATCTGTGCGTAAAAGATCTACGCATAAAGTTAGCATGCGTAAAGTTTGTATAAAAGTCTGTCTGCGTAAAGTTATGCCTGCATAAAGTCTGCGTAAAAAATCTGTGCGTAAAAGATCTCCTGCGTTGCAGCGTAAAGTTGTACGAGGAACTCTTCTTTTTCCTCGGATGAATTTGTCAGGCAAATCATGAACCTGACATCTGACAAAAAGTACTGCACGATGATCGAGAGGACGGTTGTGATGATAAATTTGCACAGAGACCCTGGTTGTCTTTTTAGTGACATATTTGATACACCATTCAAAGGAAAATTGAGTCTTCTAAATATGCTGCCTATTCTTTATTTGACAGAAATGAGCTTTTACGCTCAAGTCCGAAATAAGTTTTTTTGCTCAAGATAAGACAAAATCAAATGTCCCGTCAAAAGATGTTTCTTTTTGCACAGGGCTCGAGGCGTATCTTTGCATTTAATGCAAGAGATTGGTTCTAATTGGTCATGACTTGGGAAGCTAAGGCTGTGACTAATACGCTCACATCACTATCCTTGTAGTTTACGCCTAATCAGGCTACTCTACGCTGTTTATCTATTATCCAAGAATCATCAAATTTACGCTGGGGCAGTTGCCTTCGTGGCTTCCTAAGGCATTGTTCGGCTATTATAAGATAAGGTACTAAAGTTGTAGCTCTCTAATACTATCTCACCATGAAAAGTTAGGTTCAGTCCTAATGTTTAACCTGGGATTCTATTGGTTTCTTAATACTAGGTTCAAACACTATGGTCAAATTTTAAACTACTTCTAGTAGTGTTTATACTACTCTCAAGTCATACATAAATACGTCAAGGGATAATGGTAAATTAGTCTATAGGTAAGGGAAGCTAGGATTCATTAGGTAATACGAAAGGCTAGGGTTCATTAAGTATCCTAAACTT
Source organism: Iris macrosiphon (assembly GCA_036927795.1). NCBI lineage: Eukaryota > Viridiplantae > Streptophyta > Magnoliopsida > Asparagales > Iridaceae > Iris > Iris macrosiphon. The sequence continues at coordinate 112,019,173 of JAYESA010000006.1, read as the reverse complement.
AGTGATGTGTCAATGCCCTAGTTGTATTCTAAGTAGGAATATTACCCTAAGTATCATTCTATCAACAGGGATTTTTATATTCTAGCAGGGGCAATACTCAAAGAATATTAGGGAAAGACAGGATTCAAGCAAGATGGGATTATTCAAATGAAATGGATTGGAAGGAAGATGAGTCATAGTCAATTCTGGATGAGATCCTATACTCTAATCCTAGGTGCAGGCTTGCTCGGTATAGTAACGTAACCGAGACAATATGCTCTGACCTGCATGGGCCACCACTAAAAATATGTCACGCCCCAGTCCCAAAATACGTAGGACTAGGACACGTAAGCATGCCAGCCGCATGGTTATGGCACTCCAATATATGGAAACCATAATGCATACGTACGTTGTATTATGAAAATCAATCCACAAGTGGTAAAACTCTATCACAAGTCACAGGGCACAATCTAAATCTCATCCACAGAAATCAAAAATAAATGAATAACCAATAACCATGTAACTAGATCTCAATATAAAGTATCTAAAGAATGACAGTCGGATGGAAACAAATCCACTGTCGAAATAGAATATAAAATGAACAAGATAAACCCCATATAAATACAACATCTAATCATCACGAGGCTCGAAGAGAAGACCTCCTCGGAATATAAGTAGCCTATCTGGATCTGCGCTCCCGTGAGTACTCATAAACATCTACACCTGTAAAAGGACCAGGTCCTCAGAGGGACATAACAAGATACATAGAAGCATGCCATAAAGTAAATACTGAATAAATAAAGGGGGTGTGCTAACCATCTAAGTGAATGCAATTTGAGGATAACTTAGTGCGTATGGGAAAGTGTAGGCTAGACATATGCTGACGTAATTCACCAATCGTCGTGACTGACTAGTATATGCCACATATGCCCCCATTCGAGGGCACTCTGCAATCGTCCATCTCCGAAGAGCATGGTATCTGAAATAGTATAACGTCCAATGTTCTATAGAGTGTGGTATCTGCAAAAATAATAAGTGACGTCTAACACTCTAAAGAACGTGGCATATATATATATATATACGTCCGTATCACTCCGTCGAGTGCGGTATCTGTATAGAAAATGTGGGTGTCCCATACGCCTATTAGTCGTCCTCCCCGCCCAATGTAGATATACAAGTCATGAACACGACGTGGACATCTCGTACTATGATGCAAGTCTCTATAGAAATAAACAACTAGCTAAATATCGTTACACGTGTTGCTCACACTGATGGCCAGCCGCGCATGAGGCACGCGTCCCTACATGAACTCACTCTGTGTCATGTAATGATACATGTCAAGGCCTGGGAGTCATACCAATAACTCTACAACTTTAGGTGGATCTACTAGACTCTAGGTCAGACACAAGTCCTAACATCAACGTCTTCGTTGACTGCACCCGAGTCTTCTCGGACACACATATTTATATAATATTAAAATAAATAAACATGTAACTAAAAATAACTAAATTTAAACAGTACAACAAGACAAGGTATACTTGCCTGGCAAGAGAGCTGCAAAATGTAACGTCCAGATGTCAAACACCAAGTATCAGAAACTATGACCTCAGATTGAACATCTCCGGATGCTGAAATAATCATCACCAACGTTCCCAGAATAAGAGAAATAGCTAGAAAACACTAACCTTTCGTCCAATTTGGACACAGGGGCAAAACGGTAATTTCGGGGCAAAATCGGGTACATATCCCTTGCATCGAAAAGCGTGCCAAGGGTAAAGATCTCTAAAAGAGACAAATTATAGGTCAAACAAACTCTAAATGTTAGTACGAACTCAACGGTATGTCCAGATGTTGATTCCGATGAGTCGAACACAATTTCGCCCAAAAAGTCAACTGTGGGGCCTGCCAATTGACGACTTGGACAACTATCTCAGAATTGTGTGAAAATTGGATCACAAGACCGGCGAGATACCATGAGTCTAGTGGCGCAAGTTTTGTCGCATTCTGACGAGTGTGCACAAAATATGCACTGTTTTTGTAAAAGTCGCGACATTGGAAATTTGCTGCAGATACATGCTTATTCCGACGCGCATATGCGTCCAAATCAGTTTCTGCGAATTCCTACACGACCGGGTACACTGCGCGCACCTTTTGGTACACTTGGTACACGGCGGGGCGGTCCCGTTTGGCGGGGCGCGCTCCGTTTCACAATTTTTGGAATTTGAAAAAAGTAAGTTTTCGGGTTTTTCTACCTATTTTATTTTAACATACAGCAACAAATAAAATATTGTATTTGACAGAAAATAAACTAGGTTAGGTGGTCTTCGCATACCAACAAGAAAAACCGAATTCGGATCTCTGTGGTGGGAGATACAAGTCCGAGTACAGGGGGTCGTTGCAACAGAATTTCTGGAATTTAGAAAGTAGTAATTTTTTCTCGACTTGGAGTCAATTTTTACCTAGGGTGGCGCGTGGTTCGAGATGAACTAATATACAAATATGGAAGGGGGATAGGTGAGGATCATACCGGCGAAGACGGGGTCGAGTTTGGTCGAGCAGGGGATCAAAAAATGGGACATGAACACAGGTACGGTGTTCTGTCTCGCGCGCACGGCGTCGCGGTGTGCGGTCGGCTCCAGCGCATGGCGGCGGGCCTGAGGCGGTCGGCGGCGGGCTCCGGTGGCGCGGCGGCGGCTTTTAGGAGGAGAGGGAGGATTAGGGTTATGCTTTGGAGAGTGAGTTTATATATATAGAGAGAGATAGTCGGCGGAAGGGGGGGGGGGAGAAACCGCTCTGCTGCTGCCGCTGTTTTTTTTTTCTTTCCTTACTTTCCTTTCTTTCTTACTTTGTTTCTTAGTTACTTTCTTTCCTTTCCTTAGTTTCGTTTTGCTGCTGCTGTTTTGCTAAGTAGGAATGGTTTTGGTTTTGCTTAAGCGGGTTTGGGCTTATGGATTTTGAGGTTGGATCCATTAAGGATCCAAACCCATTATCCTTTTTCTTTTTCTTTTTATTTTTTCTTTTTCTTTTATTTTTATTTTTCTTTATCTAATTAACTAATATATACATATATATATAATTATATATATATACATATATATACCTATAAAATTCTAGAAAAAAAATATATTTGTGCACACCATTAAGCTAGCTACTGTCCACAGGGTCTCCTACATGAAATAAATTAGGAAAAATTTATAGTGGCTCTAAAAATCTCCTAGATGCACATACACCTCAAATAAAAATTTAAATAAAAATCTATTTTCTCTATTTAACCTCTAATTACTAATAATAAAATAAATAATAAAATAAAAAACTAATACGGTTTATTAAAAATTGGGGTTTCACACTCCTTAAGAGGACATCATCAACCCGACGTATCAGGATATGGATTCCTTTTATAATAAACAGTCCATCATACACACAATGTCGTTACCCAATTAATAGAGGTTGTTGACCCATAATGAATCGTTGTTGACCCATAATGAATCTTACTCTTTTATGTGTCAAAGTAATGTACATTGCATATACATGTCTGTTATTATATCCGGATTAAGAGCACAAGCATCCATAATAACAGATGTGTTTATTCTCTTATGTAGTCAGTACAAAGAAAACAATTCCAAGTGGTCATGTTCAATAAATATAAAGTGTACTAGTGTAAACCTATAGTAAAGATAGACTAATACTATATTACACTACAACCTTACCAATGGTTTGTCCAAATCCATCTAGGTTGTAAACTATTTATATATTATATAGGAAACTAATAATATGATATTATGTGTGACACCACACACTATATTATCTATAATATAGAATATCAAACACTTGCTTTAACATTATAACAATTACAATATGCAAATATCATATGATTCTCATTCAAAAATGATAGAAAAAATATAGTTAATACAAAAATAATACTTTTAGTATATAACTCCAACACCAATGTGGTAGTCAATGGCAGCACATGTGCATGTAGAGTCATCTTCCGCATTGTGGAGTTGCCCGTTCTGCATAATGGAGCAAGCCAGCGAAAGGTATTCCATAAGGAAATACCACAGAAATTTGTAAGAAGCAAACTCTGCAGAAAATTTCAAAAAGTAAACTCTACAAAAATTTGCCAAAAGCAAATCTTGTGGTCTCATAGCCCTGCAGCCTCACGGCCCAGCAACCTCGCAGTCCGGTAGCCTCGGGGTCCTATAAATTAATGCTACTTTTATGTAGCACAGTATGTTCCTCAGGAACTAATGCGGCCCTTGATACAATTTTATCTTTACGGCCAACATGGATTCTTGGGAGCTGTCGCAGCCCTTTGCTGCAACAAAAAATGTTATTCGCGGCCAATATAGCTCCTTGGGAGTTCACGGCCCTTTGAACCAATAATTTTCTTCGCAGCTTATATGGTTCTGCAGGGACGTTTGTAGCTTTCTGTAACAAAAACCTTAGTTTTCTTCCATATGCAAACGTCATGGGAATTGTACGAGTCTACAAGAAGCATATATCTCGAAATAGTGCAGCTTTGTATAATGGATCTATACCATGCAAAACTCCACAATGTTTGGAATTCATCGTGAAACTTCATAGGAAATAGTTTGGCCTAGCAAACCGGAACCCCCAGTTGATAATCGGGCAATAAGAACCCTGTCGGGGGTGCTGCACACCTCCCTCCTCCGTTATCTCCATTAGTATCGTAAGAGATCAAAATTTAGTTTTATTGTTAGAATTTTGCCAAAAGCAAATTTTGGCGAAGTCATAGCCTCGCCTTGACAGTCCTATAAAGGATTGGCATTTTGCCATAAGCAAAATTACCTGAAATTCATCTTGAACCTACAATTTATAAGAACCTGAAGTTAACATGAACCAAAAGTTCATAAAATTTGGAAAAAAAAATCACCATCATATGTTGAATTCGAAGCTCCCTACAATTAATTTGTTTTTTAACCCTATGTTCTAACATCTTTTCCCTCCTCCAATGCAGTATTGAACCTAAACAAGCTTGATTTCTCCGCAGTTGAAGCTTCTAGAATAAAGTACCTAAAGTGGGTAAAAGATATCAAGCACCACCTCGCTACAATGAAGCTGAGCGAAACCATTGTCGCGCCCCGATCCCGTAGGGGCCGATCCCGTAGGGCCGATCGTCCTCGCTTGGTCCCTACGGAACCATTCGTCCTCGCTTGGTCCCTACGGAACCGTTCGTCCTCGCTTGGGCGCGATGCCGTGCAAGCCTAAGTTGCGCTTGCACCAGGCAACGTACCTGCACAAGACAAGTTAGACAAATATACGTATATAGGCACAGAGTAAAACGCAGAGAACCAAAGTTGAACACATTTGATAAGCACACAAAATACTTCCATTTTATTGAATACTGAAGATTTGGATTACAAAATGCTTGCTTGGCTGAGTTACAAAATATGCCTTAGAAGGCTTACAACTCTTTTTACATTCCCAAAACTAGCCACAACGCCCATTACATTATGCCCTTGTAGTAGGACCAAAATAACCAAAACATCTAGTAGAAGAGGAGTAGCCCACTGGAGAGGTTAGCAGCGAAGGAAGCAGCACGAGCACAGTCCTAAGGAAGAGTGTGCACACGCTGATTCAGATTTAAGATGCTAGCCAAGCTCTCGCTTCCAGTACCTGGATATTTGCCCACAAACATGGGTCAGTACTACCACATGTACTGGTGAGCGACCGAGGCCAAACTCACCTAAGAAATCCACACTAAGTAAGCATATGAAGCTAGCATTATTAAGTGGTCTTTCTCGTTGTCTAGTTTCTTTTTAACAATTCATGCGAGGAAACATAGACAATATAAAGCAAGTGCATACGATATTTCTTACCCACGGCCGAGCGGTTATCCCTGCAGCAGACACACAAGTTAGCCATAATTTGCATATGAATAACTTATGAATCAATAAATAGGCATCAATGTGTTAGGTATGCAAGAAGGTAAACCTAGCATGCGCCCTAACTATATGATGGTCCCCTCCACGGGATTAGTAGTTGGGACGTACAAGCCCATCCTACTAATGGACGAGTCTACCCTCCCGTAAATAAGGACGTTCAAGCCTCAGGGTATCTAGATCTCTTTCCGGCCGAACGATCCCCAGTGCCCCAGGGACCGCCCGAGAGATAATCCTTGTGCACAAGTTGTCCTGACCAAATACATGAATGCAAGCCCTATCAGAAAATATGCTATTATGCAACTGATGAACAATGCACACACAAGTCTATCTCTTCTTTTCTCTTTTCTCTTTTCTAGATCAAGTCCAGAGTTTTCCAGCTATAATACTCGAGGGACAGCATACAAGGGACAATAAGCATGCAATAAGCAACTAGTAAGGTAGCAGTTCAATACACGAAGCATGCAATACTTTTCTTTCTCTTTAGCTTAACTTTTTAGTGAGGCAACATATTTCAAGTGAACTAGAGATTCTTTTATTAAGCATGCAGACTAAAGGATTCATCGAAGGGCCTAAGCCACTCACCGAATGAATCGAACGAGAGGATGGGGAAGCCTAGGCGACGTTCACTCTTTGGTTATGCGTCCTGAAAATGCAACAATACTTGATTAGCATACTTCGATCTCTTTCCCTTACGATTCGAAAAGAAAGCGCAAGCGAGAAGGCAAAATCATGAAAACCAAGTCATCGAAAGCAACTCAAAACACAAAGCAACACAAAACCAAAAAGCAAAGCAACCAACGAAAACTCTTGGACTCATTTCAATAGAAGCCGCTCGATTAATTCGAAGGGTTCATTGCACTTCGCGCGTGTTGATTTGGCGGTAAGGTTTCCCCGAGACTCGATTCTCAACCGAGTCGAAGCAGCGAAGTGTTCCATAAGTAACCTTTTGGAGCGGGGCGTTACATACTACCCCACTGAGAAGAAGTTTCGTCCACGAAACTTAAGAGATCAAGGAGGCAAAGATCAAGCATCAAGAGTTCAAAGGAAAAAGACTGACCAACATCGTGTCCGCTCTTATCACGCTCAATATTCAACTGATACACTCTAGGCCTTCTTGTCTGATCAGTTGGTTCCAGAGCAGGACCCGGAGGGGTCTGAGTCTCAACCCGAGCAGTCTTGTTGTTTCCATTCGGGTATGGCGGCGGAACCCTCTTGTTTTGGCAGTTCACTGCCTGATGCCCTTTCTCCCCACAGTTATAACACTCATTATTTGCACCACGACAAATATCTATGGTATAGCCTGGTTTGTGACAGTAAATGCACGTAGGACCTGGGCGCCGCTTGCCCGCTGTTTTCTTTTCTCCATCATGGTACCTTTTAGCAGGAGGGTTTCGAGGAGCCGGTGCCCTTTCTGGAGCACTTTGCGGAGTGAACTGCTCATTCTGCACGGCTGCCTCAAAGGCTTGTATATAGGTTTTGCACTCCCGGTTCATAACATCTTTTCTCAGATTATCGTTTAAGCCTTTTATGAACCGATGTGTGCGGGATGCCTCATCGGGAATCATTGAGCTAGCGAACTTAGCAAGTTTGGAGAATTCTGACTCATAATCTTCGACGGACATGCTCCCTTGCTTAAGTTCGGTAAACTCATCTTCTTTTCTCTGCCTGACAGCTGGCGGGAGGTAATGTGCAAGGAATGCTTCCTTGAACATTCCCCAAGTGATCATACCATCCTGATGCTTGGTGGCTAGATCTGTCTTCTTGACTTCCCACCAATCGTGTGCACGTAACCGCAACTGCATATCTGCACATGCCACCCTCTTGTTCGCCGGTATTGAAGCAAAGCTAAACAAGCTCTCCATCTTCGCAATCCAGTCCATCACCTTATCCGGCGTGGTCCTGCCTTCAAACTCCGGAGGGTTCAACTTCAGGAATTCCGCGCCTTTAAAGGTAGACTTTCCGGCCGCGCGAGGAGGCTCATTTGTTTCTGCTAATCCCGCACCTTGAGGCATGGTCGGGGCAGTCACAGGTGTTGCGGCGGTGCCCGATGCACCACTGTGCGCTGCTAGTGTTGTTACAATTTGAGTCAGGGAGTCAAGCTGCTTTTGTTGTGCCGCGGCTCTAGCATCTGCTCGTTGCTGCTGAGCCTCGAATCGTTCTTGTTGTGCAGCATGGCGGTCATTTTGATTCTGTAACATTGCAATCAGTCTATCTAATTAATCATCGCTCACGCTAGCTGCGCGCGATGTCTCAGGGTTACTAGCACCTGTTTTTGTCATCTTTGCTTCAAAAGAGAGTAGCTTGCATTAGTCTTCATAACGTATTATGGACTTATTGCATGGGACGTTGGGTTTTTTTCACACTCTTAGGGACCTTCCATACTCTCGATTTACTTCTTATAGATTTGAAATCTATTTTCGAAATTCGGGACTTTTGAAATCGCTTGAAAACTTATATCATTTTCGAAGATGATGTTTGAAGAGGCCAAGGACGTAAAGCCATGCTCTGATACCACCTGTCGCGCCCCGATCCCGTAGGGGCCGATCGTCCTCGCTTGGTCCCTACGGAACCATTCGTCCTCGCTTGGTCCCTACGGAACCGTTCGTCCTCGCTTGGGCGCGATGCCGTGCAAGCCTAAGTTGTGCTTGCACCAGGCAACGTACCTGCACAAGACAAGTTAGACAAATATACGTATATAGGCACAGAGTAAAACGCAGAGAACCAAAGTTGAACACATTTGATAAGCACACAAAATACTTCCATTTTATTGAATACTGAAGATTTGGATTACAAAATGCTTGCTTGGCTGAGTTACAAAATATGCCTTAGAAGGCTTACAACTCTTTTTACATTCCCAAAACTAGCCACAACGCCCATTACATTATGCCCTTGTAGTAGGACCAAAATAACCAAAACATCTAGTAGGAGAGGAGTAGCCCACTGGAGAGGTTAGCAGCGAAGGAAGCAGCACGAGCACAGTCCTAAGGAAGAGTGCGCACACGCTGATTCAGATTTAAGATGCTAGCCAAGCTCTCGCTTCCAGTACCTGGATATTTGCCCACAAACGTGGATCAGTACTACCACATGTACTGGTGAGCGACCGAGGCCAAACTCACCTAAGAAATCCACACTAAGTAAGCATATGAAGCTAGCATTATTAAGTGGTCTTTCTCGTTGTCTAGTTTCTTTTTAACAATTCATGCGAGGAAACATAGACAATATAAAGCAAGTGCATACGATATTTCTTACCCACGGCCGAGCGGTTATCCCTGCAACAGACACACAAGTTAGCCATAATTTGCATATGAATAACTTATGAATCAATAAATAGGCATCAATGTGTTAGGTATGCAAGAAGTAAACCTAGCATGCGCCCTAACTATATGATGGTCCCCTCCACGGGATTAGTAGTTGGGACGTACAAGCCCATCCTACTAATGGACGAGTCTACCCTCCCGTAAATAAGGACGTTCAAGCCTCAGGGTATCTAGATCTCTTTCCGGCCGAACGATCCCCAGTGCCCCAGGGACCGCCCGAGAGATAATCCTTATGCACAAGTTGTCCTGACCAAATGCATGAATGCAAGCCCTATCAGAAAATATGCTATTATGCAACTGATGAACAATGCACACACAAGTCTATCTCTTCTTTTCTCTTTTCTCTTTTCTAGATCAAGTCCAGAGTTTTCCAGCTATAATACTCGAGGGACAGCATACAAGGGACAATAAGCATGCAATAAGCAACTAGTAAGGTAGCAGTTCAATACACGAAGCATGTAATACTTTTCTTTCTCTTTAGCTTAACTTTTTAGTGAGGCAACATATTTCAAGTGAACTAGAGATTCTTTTATTAAGCATGCAGACTAAAGAATTCATCGAAGGGCCTAAGCCACTCACCGAATGAATCGAACGAGAGGATGGGGAAGCCTAGGCGACGTTCACTCTTTGGTTATGCGTCCTGAAAATGCAACAATACTTGATTAGCATACTTCAATCTCTTTCCCTTACGATTCGAAAAGAAAGCGCAAGCGAGAAGGCAAAATCATGAAAACCAAGTCATCGAAAGCAACTCAAAACACAAAGCAACACAAAACCAAAAAGCAAAGCAACCAACGAAAACTCTTGGACTCATTTTAATAGAAGCCGCTCGATTAATTCGAAGGGTTCATTGCACTTCGTCCGTGTTGATTTGGCGGTAAGGTTTCCCCGAGACTCGATTCTCAACCGAGTCGAAGCAGCGAAGTGTTCCATAAGTAACCGTTTGGAGCGGGGCGTTACAACCATTAAGCCCAATAATAAAGCATATTATCTCTCAAGGCAGCAGTAATGGTATTCATTTGTAAACATATTGTTTGCGAAGAAAAATTTATATGAAACTTTTGTATTGCAAACTATTAGAAAAAAAAAGTACAAAAGATCCAAAACATGAATCTAAGTACAGTTGATTCTGAGAAAGTATAGTTGTAGAGATCTGATCTGTGGATGATCAATTTACTCCTTGGACCACACAAAGATGAAGAAATGCAAGGAATACTTTGAACAACTTGGAGAGTTGAACAATAAGAAAGCTTTGGCAACAACAGCATGAGAAGCTTCTATTTCTCTCCTTCTGTTTTTGAATTTTAAAGACTTGAAAATTCTAGCCCCTCCTTCTGTATCTCCTTTAATAGATGTACCGATCATATATTTAGAGAGTTTAGGAGAGATTTTGAGAGTGTACGTGCACTTTGGACAGTCTGCACTATTTTACCATTAGGTGTGCACTTTTGGTGGACTAACACCCCACGTTCTGAATGAGTGGGTGCAAAACTTGCTGCCTGCTTGATACGTAGCTTCCTATACGAGGAAAGCATAAGTCGTGGGGAACAGTTATTTGTACATTTTTTACGAGAAGCATGGCATGTAAGACACGCACTCATAACTTCTCACTATCAGTTAGGATAGTATGTGCACTTTAGAAGTGGTTTGGAGACTACCGCACTTTTGGAAAGATTGGCTATACAAGCGCTCTTTTGAAGAAGTAGCCGTGATGGCGTACTTTTGATGAAATTGGCCATGATGACGCACTTTTAAAGAAGTTGGCTCAACGGTGCACTTTTGAAGAAATTGGCTCAACGACGCACTTTTAATGAAGTAATTGGCACAGTGACTGGGTCGCTAAACGACAACCTGGGTCTGCGCATTGCAGCTCAACTGTAATGATGACTTCTGACTCATTGACTGTTATTCGACTGTCAGTTTAATCGCATTTATTGTTTGGCGGGAGGTAAGACCATTTGTGCGCCAACTAAGAAAGTGCGCCACAGTAAGAAAGTGTACCATCTTCTAAAGTTCGAAGAAAGTGCAATAAAGTATTGAGCACTAAGAAAGTGCCCATCTTTCTTCTGAAAACAAGTAAAAAGTGCGCCAAACAGATGAAAAGTGCGCCATTCTTCCATTATTGGGTTTATTTGTAGAAAACTGCGCCATCTTCAAGAGGCACATTTTTTTATGCTTCTACACATATGACAAAAGCATTGCAAACAGAATACCTTACTAAAGAGGATCCTAGATCTCTTTGGGTGGCTCGCGAAAAGTTTTGACGATCAAAGTCTCATCTACTTGCCATAAGCAAGGCATTACTAGAAAAACCTCCACTTCTAAGAATTTAAATCCATAAGTGATAACTCTGAAGTTAGTCTTATTCTATCACTCCTAAAATTTTGCAAGAAGAACTTGACTGTAGAGGACCTCCTAGAGAAGACCTTCTCTACCTTTCATGTCTCTAATATATTGATCATGTAGCAATATAGAGAGTGGAATTACACCAAGGTTTTGAAGCTGATTACTCTCATATTGCTTGTTGAAAAGAATAATAAACTACTGATGCAGAACTATCAGACTGACACTACTGGCATGAAAGCAATCCCATTTCCTGAAGCTAATGCAGGATACTTCAAACGTCAAAAATGACAAAATTGAAATAGGGGTTGCGATATGAAGGAAAAACCCAACCACACAAAAAGGGGGATAAATTATGACCGCCAACAAGAAAACCACAACAATGAGAGTGTTCGTTCAGTATGAATATGCATTATTAATAAAATACGACAAGGAAACCTTGATAATGTAGTGCCCCGCTCCTCTAAGCTCAGCAAGATGGATCATTAGCGCAACAAATTTTGGACTTGGCATATTCAGCGTTTCGCTCGAAGTTCTACTCGGCCGAGGCAAGCCCTCACGAAGGTGGGTGACTCCGATGAACCTGTCTTTACTTGCCTTCACACTAAGAATTGGACGATACATGCTAGTTCGCTAGGCATAAGTTGAAACATACTAATAAAAGAAGTGAACCCACATAGCTAAGGGAATAATCCCAACTTATATCATATCGGATAGAACATGGAAAGAAATAACTTGTTGTTAAGAGGTAGTGCTTTCATATGCATTTTATGTCGTGTTAAGTATATTTGCTTATGCTGCCATAGTATATACTTTCGTACAGTTGTAATGCTTGTCACGTAGATAATGCCACTATCTGGAAGCACGACACAGAACACAGTTCATTCATTTTAGACATGAAGACTATTAAATAGTTATTCCAAGTCTGAGGTAAAATATAGAAAGTTTTTGGGACCGTTAGGTCGCCAAGGCTGTCCCCGAACCAGGGAGCTGCATGAAGATAGAAGTTTTAAGAAGAGATTGCTCTAGGAGCACAGTTTGTTTAAGAAGAATGGCTCGGGGAGCCCAATATAGTTTGAGATTCAGATATGGTTTGAGAAGTACAGAAGAAGATAAAAGAAAAGTGACTTGCTTGGTCGCATACAACTTGTGCACAAGTTACCATGGCTCCTGCGAACGGTCGTAGGGACACTGGGACCAATTTAACCTCAGGCAGAACTCAGGGTCGTGCTAACCGAAGACTAGCACTAAGGGATTCAGGAGTCTATAGCGGAGCTCGTTACTCGAGCTGCATGCATCATCGTCTAAACCAGGCCGATATCTAGGATGGCTTGTGGTGCCAGTATCCTTTTCATATAAATTAAGTCAGCTCGCTAGCCAAAAATCCGTGTACGAGTTATATGAATTGGGGAAAGTAATGGATGCACGACATATCATATAGTTTAAGCATAACAGGTCTATGATAGAGACACGTTCAAGGCACTCAGAGTTTACATAGTTACTACTTTGTTTCATTATATGAATTTGGATAACATGATGTATCTTTGAAAAGGAAAGGACGAATGGTAAGTGAAGGTAAAGCAAAGTAGGTTACTTATTTCGTGACACTTATGTTATGCCTGTAACACAAGACTTTATATTTATTATATGCCATGAAACTGATCATAAGGCAAGAATAGAAAGAAACATAACAAGTTGGTGCACATAACTTAATGAACGTGTTGGTTTTGTTAAGTGGGTGAGAGTCCTCCCCATCAGTGCATTCAATATACTAATAATCTACCATATTGCTTGTAGGGTGCAGGAGCATCTTGTTCGGTATAGAGTTTTCTTCGTGTATGCTAAGGCGTGGAGTTAGTTCTGGTGCCTTGGAGCGTCACGGTCGGAGCTGAAGCACCTATATAAGACATAATGTATTGGAACATCATCTATTGTAGTCTTCTCCATGTTGTAAGTCTCATGGCAAATTTTATTGTAATAGTGAGAGAGAGCTTGAGCGATTATAATATTTGGCCTAGCGCCGTTATAACCTCTATTTCTAGAAGCATAAAAAGTATGCTCCCAAACAATGCTAGACCTAAAGGAGCAGTGGCATACTTTCTCACAAAACATGCATTTTCGAGCTCAGCAGAAGAGAGTGGCGTACTTTCTTAAATCTTGGAGCAGAGGTGCATTTTCGTGCCATCCATCCAACTCAACAAAGGCGGGCGTACATTCTTAATATTTTTCCCCGAGCATTTAATGTGATGAACTGACAACTGATAGACGTGGAAAACGAGGAGATCAAGCTCATTAATGCAGAAAATATCTGGTACATAGACCCAGGTTATCGTTTAGTGGACAGTGTGGTCGCACTCTACCATAGTACGCCAATGTTGCTACTTATCCAGAGTATGTCAGTATTGCTATCTCTACAAAAGTACGCACAGTACGCCAATATTGCTACTTCAACCGGGATACGCCAACATGCAAACCCTACCAAAATTTGCCAGTAGGATACTTTCCTCCAGAGTATGCCAGTGTTGCTATCTCAACCATAGTACGCCAAAGGTGTTGTTATTTTGCCATAATACGCCAGTGTTGCAACCTTGCCTTAGTACGTCAGTGTTGCTTTCCTACCTGAGTACGCCAATATTTCTTCCCTACCTGAGTATGCCAATATTGCTTCTCAATTAGAGTACGCTAGTAGTTATATACTAACCAAAAGTACGTGTACTTCATGCCATAATTATCGTGGAACGTGCACAACCAGTTGCCTACGACCCGGACTTTCCTCGTACAGGGAGCCACGTGTCAAGTTAGCAGCAAATTGTGCGCCCACTAAGCAAAACGTGGGTGGCGAGCCTTCAAATGTACGCGTACAATGGCAAACACAGTGTATATTTTTTATTTGTACGCGCATACCTCCATAACTGTTTTGCATGCTATAAATATGAGACCAGTGTTATCTCATACAGATACACACGGACAGAGAGAGGGAGAAGTCATTCATTCCAGTGCTTCCATTGCCTTCTTACTGCCAAGTTCTCGAGCGTTTGTGTGTTTTTGTGCTTTTTCTCTGTGTTGAGTAGTCCAAGAAATAAAGTGATCGACCGCTGATCAGATCTTTACAACTATTACTTTTCCAGAATTATTGTGCTTTAGATTCTTTTATAGAATTTATTGTACTTGTCTTTTCTTTAAAGCTTGTAAAATAAAAGTTTGTTCAACTTTTTGTTCATGGCAAACAAAATAATGACTCTACTGGGGACGGCTGTCACGCCCTAGTCCCAAAATACGTAGGACTAGGAATACGTAACATACCCAGTCGTATGTATACGAACTCCAATATATGGAAACCATATACACACGTACGCTGTATATGAACATTCAATCCATCAGTGGTAATATACTGTCACAACAAGTCTTACATAATCTATATCTCATCCACAGCACAAATAATCAGTAGGAACTAAGAGCTGAAAATATCACTGAGTACCCAAGTTGTGTAGTAAGTCGGATAATCGGGTGGAAACAAATCCACTATAAAATGACTATCCCGAGGTAGCAATAAAATCTCTAAACAGTGACAATAATCATAGATACCCTGAAGGTAAGATCTCCTCATCCTGGTAAGTGGAGTCAGGTCCCGGTCCGTACTCCTGTGGGTACTCCTGCTCGTCCATATCTGAAAAGGGACCAGGTCCTCAGAGGGACGTAACAAGATACATAAAAACATGCCAATAAGTACTGAAATATAAATATTCAATGGGTCGCCTAACCGTCTAAGTGAATGCAGTTTGAGAACAACTTTCCACCAAGTGGGCTATCTGGCTAAAAATATGGGATTGGCGTGACCCTCTCGGAGAATCAGAGGCCTCAAAGCATGTCGTCTTTTGAACGGCAGAGGCCGCCAGTAATATATAATGGTTATCATCACCCGTTTCTCCGGTGGAGAATTCGACATACAGGAAAAAGTGCAAATGAGCCCAAATGTTTTACTTATTGTTCTTTCCACCCCATGCTCTAAGCATGCCATATCCATGACATGATAAATCCTCTAAATAACTGCCAGGTCTACTAGCATACAAAGTTTTTATCAGCAGTTACCCCTAACGCACGGCACTTACGTACAGGAGCCCAACCTGATACGTAGCCCGAGATCTACATGAGACTCACAACTCTGTGTAGCAACTATGTCACGGCCAATGAACCTACTGATGCTCCCTAAAACTGGGTGGTCTCATAAATAGGTCCAAATCTACAAAATATTTATATAGGCAGAATTAAACATACATGTATCAACTGGAATGTAAATAATTGTACAGTGGCAAGGTATTCTTGCCGAGCAAAAAGTTCTGTATAGTGCAAGCGTTTCAACAGTGTTAAGTTATAGTAAGAAGAAGTGGGTTAGGGTTTTGAGAGTTTTGTAATTATATAGGAATAAGGAGGCGGTGGGATTTACTTAATGGTTAAGAAACTGTTGCCACTGTTATTTTTCTTTTATTGGTTTAGGTGTGCGGTTGAGGAGATTTTTAAGGAGTGGTGGAATGAGAAACTTACACGTGTGGAAAAGCAAAGCAAAGTTGGGTTTTGCTTCTGCTGCTGATATTTTCTTCTCCTAATGATGTATGGTTTGGGTTTTACGAGCGATAAAAGGAAATTACGCAGGGGTTGGTTTTACGCGTAGAGAAAGGAAGAGTTTTACGCAGTATTTTGTTACTGCTGAGGAGTTTTATGCGTGGTGAAAGAGATAGGCGGTGGTTTTGTTACTGCTGCTGCTGTTGTTTACGCGCGGAGAAATATATGCGGTTTCCGCTAAACGGGTTTTACGCAGGGTTTGATAAAAAGGAAATTCTATTTTCTATTCTTTCTTTTTCTTATTAATAATATCTATATGTATGTTTATATTTATATTTATATATAGAAAATTTTACAAAATTATGTTGGTGTATACGGTTAAACTAGCAACTGTCCAACGGGTCTCCTACATGGAATAAATTAGGAAATTTATAATAGCTCCATAAATTCTTTAGCCGTACAATATCTTAAATAGAAATTCAAATAAAAATATATTCCCTCTATTCATAATTACTACAAATAACTAATTACTATGGTTTTCAGGAATGGGGGTTTACACTCTCCCCAACTTATAAAAATTTTGTCCTCGAAATTAAAACTAAGCCACGGTAGAAAGTTTAAGGATGGTAGAAGATATAAATTAACAAAGTAAATTTATACCTTGGTCTGCGAATAGGTTCGAAAAATGTTTGCGTATGTCATCCTCGCGCTCACAAGTAGATTCTCTTGGCGAACCATGCTTCCATGCTATGCGGACCAAGGAAATAGACTGGTTCCTCAATACTTTCTCTCGACGATCGAGAATTCCCACGGGTTGCTCTTGATATGATAAGCTCGTCCCAATGGTAATTTCTGAATGGTCGAGAACATGACTTCTGTCTGCCACATATCGCCTGAGCTGTGATACATGGAATACGTCATATACTCCCTCAAGTGAAGGTGGTAGCGCAAGTCGATATGCTACTTCTCCCACTCTCTCTAGCACGTCAAATGGTCCAATATATCTTGGACTCAACTTGCCGCACCCTCCGAATCGAATAGTGCCTCTGGTAGGTCATATTCTTAAGAAGACATGATCTCCCTCTTTAAACTCCAAAGGACGACGATGAAGGTCTGCTCATTGTTTTTGCCTGTCTTGCGCTGCTCGCAAGTGTCTTTGTATTTTCTTAACTGTCTCTATGGTGTTGATTACTAACTCTGGTCCCAGAATCTGACGTTCTCCTACATCACTCTAACACACAGGAGACCTACATTTCCTTTTATACAATGCTTCAAACGGAGCCATCTGGATGCTTGCCTGATAGCTATTGTTGTAAGAAAACTCCACAAGATGTAGGTGGTCCTCCCATGATCCTCCAAAGTCTAACATACAAGCCCTCAACATATCTTCTAATGTCTGAATAGTATGTTCTGACTGTCCATCTGTTTACGGGTGATAAGATGTACTGAATTTCAGACGAGTTCCAAGGCTTTCTTGTATGCTTCTCCAAAAATATGATGTAAAGCGTGAATCTCTGTCTGACACAATATTGACTGGTACGCCGTACAATCTTACGATCTGTCTCATATATAATTCAGCCAAAGCTTATGTAGATTGGCCAACTCTGAAAGGTAAGAAATGGGCTAACTTGGTGAGTCGGTCCACTATTACCCATACCGCATCTCTTCCACTGGGACTCTTGGGAAAATCCGTAACGAAGTCCATAGTGATGTATTTCTACTTCCATTCTGGAATCGGGAGTGGTTGCAATAATCCTGCTGTTCTCTGATGCTCCGTCTTTACTTGCTGACATATTAAATATTTAGCTACAAAACGAGCTATCTCTCTTTTTATTCCATGCCACCAAAAATGCTGTCTTAAGTCACGATACATTTTAGTGCCCCCAGGATGAATAGAATATATCGAACTATGAGCTTCTATCATCAGCTCCTGTCGAATATCTCCATTTGGAATATAAATACGATCACCACATCATAATATCCTATCATCATGGATGTGCAGTCCTGTCTGCTCCCCGGCCTCTGTTCATTTCTTTAATCTTCTAAATCTGGCGTCTGTAGGCAATGCTGCCTTGATTCTCTCTACTAGTGATGATTGTACTTGTAAGTTGGCTAATGTCCCATCTGCTCCGGGAAATATTACTTCAATGCCAAGACTTTGCAAGTCTTTTAATAATTCTTTTTGTGTTGTCAAGAAGTAAGCTACTGGTTTTTGGCTTAACGCGTCTGCTACAACGTTAGCCTTGCCTGGGTGATAATGTAGCTCTATCTCAAAATATTTTATCAACTCGAGCCATCGACGTTGTCTCATATTTAACTCTTTTTGTGTGAAGACATACTTGAGACTTTTGTAGTCCGTATATATCTCCACTCGTTCCCCATATAAGTAATGTCTCCATAACTTCAGAGAAAATACAACGGCTACAAGTTCCAAGTCATGAGTTGGATAATTCTTCTCATGTACTCGTAATTGCCTAGATGCATATGCAATCACTTTGCCATGTTGCATCAATACACATCCCAAACCTTTCCCTGATGCGTCTGTCACGCCCCGGTCTCCCGCGAGCCCAATAGTCCCTGCTGAACGTGAATCACCACGTTGCAGCTCTCCCGCAGGACCATCGTTCTCATCGAGACGTGATGCCGTGCAAGCCTAAAGTGCACTTGCACAAGGCCAAAACTTTAAAACAAGGGCAAGTAAGCTATTCAATACTGAAGCAGCGGCACACATATTGCAGAAAAGTAAAGAACACAATGGCACATGATAAACAAGCTCTTACAATTCGCTCAAGCACTCTTCTCTCAATTACAATAACACCGTTCCATACATTATGTCCCTCTATACAAAAGTAGCACAGCTCGATGCGGCTCCAGGCATCGACTCCAGATTTTCGGCTCCTTGGGATGAGGCACGGCTATCGCTTCCTCGCACGAACGGCACCTGAGAACAAGCAAACTGTTGGTGGGTCAGCACTTTATGCAAGTACTGGTGAGATAAACAACTGAACAGAAGCTACACCCCCTGAGACCCACACTAAGTAATCATGTGGCAAAATATTGCATTACTAGTGATCTTGCTACTTTTACCTAAGTTTATTTCATGCAGTTCAGAACTATTAGTCAGATTACATCTTTTTGAAAACATAACTTTGAAACAGTTTTGCACATTCAAACTATAAGCATACGAATTGGGACAGTGCGGTATCGTGTAGTGCGCAGCATATATTGTGCATCATATCTAACTCATTGGGGCAAAGTTCTATAGCAGACAGATCATATCGAATCGAGGCAAACATCTCAAATGGACTAATATTCATTCAGAGTTTAAGGCAACACATCTATATGATTTCGGTCCCCGAGAAACTCAGGATTGGCAGCGGTAATCCAGCTATCCAATGACTCACATTCTGATTCTATTAGCAGCTGTGACCGAGATTCAGCTCTACACTAATAGTCATTGTCTGACCGATGCAATGCATGAAGCACTAACATATAATCTCTACGATGCAGACAAAATGAACGAGCAGACTTAAGTACAAACTCATATTTCTTACCCCATAACCGAACGGTTATCCCTGCAGCAGACACACAAGTTAGCCACATTTGCATATTCATAACTTATGTATCAGAACACTTTGTGTCATAAATCAATAGGTATGCAAGAAGGTAAACCTAGCATGCGCCCTATCTATATGACGGTCCATGGGTTGCCCCATGATTAGCAGCAGTTGCCCAAGGTTCAGCTCTTCACTAGCACGCGCGGGTGTCGGCAGCTGTGACCCAAGGTTCAGCTCTTCACCAACACACCCGAGTGCAAGCAGCTGTGACATCATGGGTTCTGCACAACACTAATAGACATATCGCCCCACTAGACTCCCTTACGAGCCGTATACCTCAAGGCGATCCAAAAATCTCTTCCGGACCGAGCGGTTCCCAGTGCCCCAGGAACCGTTCGAGAGACAAGACCTTGTGCACAAGTTGTCCGAGACCAATGCAATGACATAAACACATAGTGCAAGCAAAACAATGATCAAGCAAAACATATGCGGTCTTAGGGAAACACATCTTATCAAACGAAGCATATCTTTCTCAGATGAAGCACACATTTCACATATCTAATAGCACACCCCACTAGACCCTTGCGAGCCGTATCCTCAGGGCGTACTATTAGTCACTGCACTCACACATATTCACTTAGCAGTTCGATATAGCAAACAGACAAACGAAACATATAATGGCAAGCACGGTTGGTTTCATATCTAACATGCAATAGCTATCTCTTTCTTAGCATATTCAAAGGGGCATATTCAAGCTATTCATTTACTTATCTTCTTAGCATAGCAAAGGTTCGTTCAATAGCTGTGTCGGTGTTTCTAAGCATGCAATATTTCTATCTTTCACTTAGCATAGCAAAGGTTCATTCAATAGCTGTGTCGGTGTTTCTAAGCATGCAATATTTTTATCTTTCACTTAGCATAGCAAAGGTTCTATTTCATTTCT
Source organism: Iris macrosiphon (assembly GCA_036927795.1). Lineage (NCBI taxonomy): Eukaryota > Viridiplantae > Streptophyta > Magnoliopsida > Asparagales > Iridaceae > Iris > Iris macrosiphon. Next base: position 111,998,568 of record JAYESA010000006.1, on the reverse strand, counting down.
GACAAGCATTCATATTCTCTTATTAGGCAGCAGACTCATTTCAATGACAAGCTATGTGAGTTCTCTTATTAGCATGCTGAGTCGGTTCTAACATTCTTCTTATAAAACAAATCTTCTTAAGCAAACAAGCATTCAAAAACTCAGATTCATTATTAAGTCATGCAAGAATCAGAGAATGCAGTTCTGCCTACTCACATTGATCAATCGGTCGGGAATTCTCCGAGAAGACTTTCGTTTGAGCAAGCAAGGCGAATCACTTGTACATAGCGTCGTCGCAGAGCGGGGCGCTACAGCGTCACTGTAGATCACGTAGCCTCCTGATCCTGACGGAATAGTTAATACTGGTGCTATAGTCAGTCGCTTCTTCAATTCTTTAAAAGCGGCTTGACACTCGTCGGTCCATATGAACTCTTGATCTTTGCATGTCAACCGAGTCATAGGTGTTGCTATCTTTGAGAAGTTCTCCACGAACCGTCGGTAATATCCCGTAAGTCCAAGGAAACTTCTCACCTCCGCTGCTGATTTAGGAATAGGCCATATCTCAACTGCCGAGATCTTTTCTGGATCAACAGAAATACCATCTCCTGTAACGATATGTCCAAGAAATGAAACCTTGTCCAAGAAGAACTCATATTTACTGAGTTTCGCATATAACTGCTCTCTTCTCAAGGTCTCTAGGACAATTCGTAAGTGCTTCTCGTGTTCCTCGTGGCTCTTTGAATAGACAAGTATATCATCTATGAAGACAACCACGAACTGGTCTAAATACTGATGGAAGACTCGATTCATTAAGTCCATAAAGATAGCTGGAGCATTGGTCAATCCAAATGGCATGACCAAAAACTCGTAGTGCCCATATCTTGTCCGGAATGCAGTCTTCAAAATATCCTCCTTCCTTACCTTCACCTGGTGATATCCCAATCTCAAATCTATCTTTGAGAATATCTTGGCTCCATTAAGCTGATCAAATAGATCATCAATGTGTGGCAGTGGATATTTATTCTTCACTGTTACTGCATTCAAGGCTCTATAGTCAATGCACATACATACTGACCCATCCTTCTTTGGTACAAATAATACTGGTGCTCCCCAGGGTGATGCACTTGGTTGGAGGAAACCTCTCTCTTCTAGTTCTTTTTATTGTGTCTTTAGTTCATCCATCTCCTTCTTCACTAGTCTATAAACATGTGATGCTATAGGTGCCGCTCCGGGTGTCAATTCAATTAAAAATTCTACGTCTCTATCTGGGGGTAGTCCTGGTAATTCTTCTGGAAAGACGTCTGGGAATTCTGAAATAATAGGATGATAGACAACATCGTCCATCGCGAGCTGCATAACATCAAGGATTTCGGTGGATCCTCGTGCAAACTTAAGTTTAGGCTGGCCTGGTACTTTGAAAAGAATGCTTCCTCCAAAGCAATCAAAGAAAGCATGGTACTTGCTTAGCCAGTCCATTCCAAGCACAATATCAAAAGTTGGCATAGGAAGGACTAAGAGTCGGGCATTCATCTCTCTTCCACGTATCACTATAGGACACGTTCTACAAATTCTACTAATAGGTACAACTCCTCCCCCGGTAAGAATTCTAATACAACTAAGTAAAGGTGTGGAGCCAATGTTGTGTTTGGCAATAAAACTAGATGATATGAATGAGTGGGTGGCTCCAGTATCAAACAATGTCGTAGCAGGAAAAGTAAAAGTAAGAGTGATACAAAGCAAAGTTGGATTTTGCTTCTGCTGCTGATATTTTCTTCTCCTAATGGTGTATGGTTTGGGTTTTACGTACGGTGAAAGGAAATTACGCAGGGGTTGGTTTTACGAGTAGAGAAAGGAAGAGTTTTACGCAGTGTTTTGCTACTGCTGAGGAGTTTTATCCGTGGTGAAAGAGATAGGCAGTGGTTTTGTTACTGTTGCTGCTGCTGTTTACGTGCGTAGAAATATACGCGGTTTCCGCTAAACGGGTTTTACGCAGGGTTTGATAAAAAAGAAATTCTATTTTCTATTCTTTCTTTTTCTTATTAATAATATCTATATGTATTTTCATATTTATATATAGAAAATTTTACAAAATTATGTTGGTGTATACGGTTAAACTAACAACTGTCCAACGGGTCTCCTACATGGAATAAATTAGAAAATTTATAATAGCTCCATAAATCTCTTAGTTGTACAATATCTTAAATAGAAATTCAAATAAAAATATATTCCCTCTATTCATAATTACTATAAATAACTAATTACTATGGTTTTCAGGAATGGGGGTTTACAACGGCCTTCTCCTCTGACGATAAGGTGATAGCTCAACTCGACACCGCTTTATTTGGCACAACGCAAAAGACATTGGTCATGCAATTTGACCAACAAGGTTATAGAGAAATGCTCGTTGGGGGTAGTGCTAGCCCCTCAACCGCGACCAAGTCGAAAAAGATCAGCAAGACTGGGCTGCCCAAGCCTCGCTCCTCCTACCATAATGTTGCTATCAAGAAAGGGAAGAGGATGTTGACCGCTGCCAATGAGGATTCACTCGTTATTAATTCTGTTCCTTCATCCCCAGTCTGTGACTTGGTGGATCCCCCCTAGCCACACTAGTGTGCTAACTAAGGGAACAAACTGTGAAGCTCTCATAACAATAAGCGGAGGTTGAATCAATCTTTCTTTGGTAGAGGAATTCACTACGATAACAAGGTGGTTGTTCATCCCCATGCTATCAAACTCTTGCATGGTCAGTTCAACAAGCAAAACAACTCCAGTGTCAACTCCACAATCCAACACAAGCTACAGGCAAAGAAGAATGCACGCGCAGTCTCTGTCGCTCACAGCATATGTGGCAAGGTTCGTTCAAGATCCACACCACTTTAAGAAGGGGAAGTCTGATATCCCGTTCCCTGACTTCTATATGCGCACACACAATAAGTTAACGGGAAATACTCCTCTGCCCCCATCAAGATTATGCACATAACAGAGGGAAAATTATGTGCCTCTGTCCCAGAAGTTATTGATAGTGCGCACAATATGACAGGTCTGCAAACAAAATTGAGTATACAAAGACATAAGGCGTATGCTTTCGATGAATACTTCGCTTAAATTAGTGCTTCACTTTATACGCGGGGTACTCAAGATCTACACAAAGCTAAATGAACATAATGTAAAAAGGCAGAGTCTTCCTCCTTCTTCTTCTGTTCTTCCTCCTTCTAATTTGCGCAATATTCTTACACAAAAGTGTAAGGAGAGAGAGAGAACCCTATGTGCCTCTAGTAGTGCTTCCAAATATGCATCATTATAGTTACTACAAGATTGTAATCAACTATTGTTGTAGCAAAATAGTTGAATCATCTACTAAACGGCCTATGTTTGACTGGTTGAGTTATACCTTGCCTACTAGACAGTGATCTGGAAAGCAAATTGATGGACAAAAAGATGATGATGAGTTACTTCTGTCTCCAGTGTACATGGCCTAAAGACTTCCCCATAAAGGAAGACGTCCAAGACAAAGCACTTCAAGAACACCTAGTCAAAGAAGATTTGATCAACTTATCGAGTCTTTTGAAGGGGTGTACCAGAATACCCATTCTCGGAGGTGGGAACTCACTCATACAAGGAATAGTCATTCTTCTGAATCTGAAACAGACCTTCCTGGGGATATCAATCCTCCTGGGTCTGAGACAGACACTGTAGATTCTAACTACACAGTTCAATCAACTAATCCTTCTGTTGAACATAGAGAGGTTATTATATATGCCATCGGTGATGAGCATAAAGCTACTACTTCGGGAAGCACCGAACAGAGCCTCAACTCACTTGAGATCGCATTTAAGGATATGCATGCCATGATGCATCAAATGATGATGACTTAGCACACCACTATGACAGCACCCGTGCATGTTGCCACAACAGTGCAACCACCTGTAAACGAGCAACCACCTCTAGGCAATGCAAGCCCAGATCAGGGCCTCCATAATGAGTCAACAACTCTAGCTCCTAACCCATTCAATGATGGGGGTGGTCCTACACCCGTGGTTGTGCAGGTTCAACCAACCTCGCTTCAGTCAATTGTACCACCTCAAGTGGATAATACGTAAGAAGCCATTAAAGAGTTTTGTGCTCGGTTTAATGCTATAAATAACCGAGATACACTCCAAAAGCTTGGAATAAGACAACCTCATCCTCTTTACTATAACAATGTCATCTTTTCTCCCAAGTACAAGCCACAATCTATGATTCTATTTTAGGGAAAGATGTCGCTACGCCGATCTATGAACTATTTTGACACAATGATGGGGCATTTGTCATGAGACGACGCTCTACTTATCAAGCTGTCTGTCAGAGCTCTGACCTGGGTAGTTTATGACTAGTTTTGCAGTCTTTCAGACAACTACATATCATCATTTAAAGACCTCCGGCACCTCTTCCTTTCTCGATTCTACGATGGAGGAATGAACATGACTATGTCAACCCTCATTGAAACTAAGCAGAGAGAGAAAGAATCTGCTCACGACTTCATAGAGCACTTCAAACAGACCGCTCTAAAGATGCCGCCTGGCATTCCTGAATTTGTGCTTATGGATACTTGTAGAAAAAATCTGTTACCGAGATTAAAGTTCTGTGTTGGCATAGCCCAATTCGAAGATTGGACGACATTTATTATAAATGCCGACGTTATTGAACAAAATGTGAAAGAGGTTAACCTGAATTTGCTGGAAATCAAAGTACCGGGTTCATAAGACAAAGGCAAGCGTCCCTTTTGTCTCAACAATAATAATAACAATAATCACAAAAGTAAAGAAAAAGAGGCCCTTGTGGTGAATGTGTCCAAGCGACATGCCTCCCTACCGAAGCAGAAGGCTCCAGAATCTTCGAAGCCCAAGGAAGTGTACTCCTTTGATGAAGATGACATCATCAAAATATTCAATTGTCTGATGAAAAGTAATAAGTTGTAATTGCCTGACATTAGACGGCCAGATAAAGTTAACAATATGGACGATCCAAAGTATTGTTTGTACCACCGATACGTACACCACCCCCACAAAAGCGTGCTACTTATTGAAAAGAAAAATACAATAATTGATAGACTCCAAGGTGATCACACTCCACAATGTTGAGAAGACGGTTACTCTCAATTTGGTGTCTCTTCAATTGGAGACTTTCCAGTGCAAGAAGTTTCAGATGGTGTCGTACCGATACCAAGATCTACATTGGAGACTGTCAACCTCCCCCAAGCCTGTGATCAAGCTGAAGGATTGGTGCCCCTTACCACTCGATGGGGTGAAGTCATGTGGGTTAATCTTGATTTGTTGCAGGTCTTGGAACAAGGAACAACATCTTCAAGTTCTAAATCCAAGGAGAAATGCCGGAAGAGCAGATTATGCAATATGATTTCCTTAGAGCATAGCACATACGATGATTGAGATCAACCTGGGGATATTATTTTCCTTGAATCTATACTCCGACATCTGAATCTATCTCCAGGAGCCTTTGTAGAAAATCCATGTATGACTCACCGACAATGGTGTTGATTGGGCAGTGTCCCGTTATACAGGGCACAACACATCTTTAATTCAAGTCGCGACAAGGGTGACGAGTTTGTTGCTCACATACACAAGCCTTCTTATTCCTCATCAACCGAAACATCAGCAACACTTGATGAGAACAATGATGAAGGACCTCAGTTCCACCACTATAGTTAGCAGTCGATTCATCTCATGTTGAAGATAGGGTATGACTTACAGAAAGCCGAAGGTCTAAACTTTGGCAAAGGATGGTGTATTCCCCTGCAGCCTCAGTGTTATCCTGGTAGATCCCATAGTAGATTAGGATATGAGAATGTTGGCATACATAATCGTCCAAACAAAGCTAAAAGGAGCTGTACAAAGAAGAAGTCAAGTTCTATCACATGGTCCTTCTTTCTCATGTACCGAAAGAGGCAATGATCAGAGAAACTAGATCCAGCAAAAACTATCTGAAAATATATGAGAAAGCCTAGGAGGATGCTCCTTCCAACTCTTCAACTCCTATTGCTCCACCCACCGTTTAAGCAGGACCGTCAAGGCCTACAATAGTAGAGAAAACTAAATAGAAGGAAGTACACTTTGACAAGTCTTTAAAGAAGAATCTGCTTCAGGGACTTCACAAGCCGTATAACTCTGATATACTGGCATAACTGGCCAATACACCGGTCCGACTTTCCATCTTTGAGTTACTTCGGCTCTCGAAGAAAACTCGTGATGCATTGAGTGAAGCATTGATACATGTTGACTCATATTTGGCTCAACTGAAGTCTCCAACTGAAGAGCCAGTAGCGTGTCCTTATTGTCACAGTATGATGGAGAAGATCCCTAATTTCACCTTCACACAAGATAACTGTTTGAATAAACAAAATTGAAGAAATAAATAGGTTTATACGAAACCTTTCTTTTTTTTGTTTACAAACAAGAAAAAGAGTACAATTAATCCTATAAGAGGATGTTAAGTACAATAAAATTGATTCTGGGGAAATATTGCTATAGGAGTCTGATCTGTGGTCGATCACTTTGTCCCTTGGACCACACGATGATGAAGAAGTGTTGTAGAAGAAGAAGAAGCTTCAAAGGTTGCAAGTGGGATTGAACTGTCAACCTCTCTGTCTTTGCTCTCTCTCTCTGATCTCTGATAGTGTCCTGTGCTTGTGCGCCCTCTTTTCTGATCTCTGTCTCCCTGTCCGCCCTGTGAGCCCCTTGTCCCTTTGCTCAGGGGTCTCTATTTATAGAGATCATTCAAGATAACTGTCCAGTCGACGTAAAAGCCAAGCTGTGAAGAGAGTTGCACCTTTTACGCGAAGGTTATAATAACTGCTATCCACGTATAAATGACCTTCTAAATCTGCGTATGACACGTGTCCCATTATAAGGTAACGCGTATAACTGCTTCTCGAAGATCCCGGCATGCAAGCCACGTAGGTAACTGCCCCTGCGTAAAGATGGTTGGCGTAAAAGCCAAATAACTGTCTCCTTGGCGTAAAAGCCAAATAGCTGTCTTGTTGGCGTAAAAAACTATACTTTGTCTTGTTGGCGTAAAAGCCAAACTCTGCGTAAAACTTGATGGTTCATGAATAATAGATAACCAGCGTAAAATAGCCAATTATCTATCACGACTGAGATTTTGAGCATTTTCTGGACTAAATAGTCTTATCACATACCTTGGCAAATATGGCCGAGTTCGCGTATTTTGAGGAGATAGCATACGGCGTACTCCTATAGTTAAAAATAGCCTAGTTGGCATAAAATACAAGGATGGTGATGCGAGCGTAATTTCACAGTTTTAGCTTTTCTAGTCAATTATCCATCACGACTAAGGTCTTGAGCGTATTTTGGGCTAAATAGCCTTATCACATACCTTGGCAAATATGGCCGAGTTGGCGTATTTCGAGGAGATAGCATACGGCATACTCCTATAGTTGAAAATAGCCTGGTTGGCGTAAAATGCAAGGATAGTGATGCGAGCATATTAGTCACAGTTTTAGCTCCCCCCATCATGACAAAATCTGAAGAATATGACAAAATCTCGTGCATTAAATGCAGAGATATGCCCCCATCTCGTGTATTAAATGCAGAGATATGCCTCAAGCTCTGTGCAGGAAACAGCTTTTGACGTGGCGTCTGGTTTTATCTCATCTTGAGCATAAAACTCCTTTTTGCCCATGTAGAATAGGCAGCGTATTCTTTGAATGCGTAAAAACGACTTGTATCAAGAATATGTCGCTAAACGACAACCTGGGTCTCTGTGCAAAATTATCATCACAGCCGTCCTCTCGATCATCGTGCAATACTTTAGTCAGGAGTCAGGTTCGCTGCTTTGTCTGACAAATTCATCCGAGGAATACGAAGAGTTCCTTGTACAACTTTTACGCTGCATTAAAAACAAACGTATTTTGAACTTTACGCAGGAGGGTAAAGCCACCTTTTACTCGGAACAGCCTTGAAGCACTGCTTTACGCGGGCAGCTTTGAAGCCATATTTTACGCCATACAGCTTTGAAGTTCTGTTTTACGCGTACAGTTCTGAAGCCATATTTTATGCCACATTGCTCTGAGGCTCTGCTTTATGCTGACTTCATGTATGTTGGGGAGTTTGACTGTATAATACGCGTACAATTCTCCAGCATATTTCATGCTTCTACAAGACCCCCTTCAAAGTTTTCAAATTTCTTGTAATTTAAAATACTTTGAATGAAGCATGAAATGGTCAATTGTAACTGACTTTTTCGAGTGTAAAACTCAGATTAATATATAGCATATTTTATTGACTGATCTGTCCCGCATAATACGTAAAACCATAGATCCGTAGCATCTGAGCGTAAAAGCTTCCGAGCGTAAGATCGTAGATCGGTGGCTTCTGAGTGTAAAAGCTTCTGAGCGTAAAATCGTGGATCTGTAGCTTCTGAGCGTAAAATCGTGGATCTGTAGCTCCTGAGCATAAAATTGTAGATCCGTTACGTAGCATGATGACCTGTCTCCTTTTCAAATGATCGGCTGACGTGGTCCCGAATCATAATCGACTATTAAAAATCGAATTTGGTTAAGGATTCGAAGAGTTAGCTGAACTCTATAAATAGCCCTAGGCCGTGAGAAAGAAAAACCCTTCATCTGTCTCTGCAAAACCCTTCGTCTCTTTCTGAGAACTCTTCGTCTTCGTCTCTTTTCTGAGAACTCAGATTCGCCATGGCACCAAAACAGGCCTCCGCGGCTAAGGGAAAGAAAGTCGCTTCCTCATCTCGCTCCACTGCTCAAGCACGAGCGAATCCCACTAGGCCAAGCGAGCCTCGTTCTGATCGAAGTGCTCCGCCGTCTAGTTGTGCACCGGGCATCACAGGTAAAGACTTCGAGAGGAAAAATCCTTCGTACACGTTGTACGTGTATGCGCAAATACGCCCACATTCCTAATGTGTCAGCGTAAAACTCCATATTTTTGTAGTTTGGCGTAAAAACTCAGACTGTCAAATTTTGGTGTATACTGCAAACCTTGCATTTTACGTACTGGAAGTAAATTCCAGCGTAAACCTCTAATTTTTTTAGTCTGGCGTAAAAACTCAGACTGTTAGGTTTTGGCGTATACTGCAAACTTTGAGTTTTACGCACTGGATTTAAATTCCAGCGTAAAAACTCAAATTTTTGCAGTCTGGCGTAAAACATAGACTGTCAAGTTTTGGCGTATACGGCAAGAGTGTAGCATCTTACGTTTTACGCGCTGAAAGTAAATTCCAGCGTAAAACTGACTTATTCTCTTGCTTTTTACAGTGGACCTACAGATCCCCCCTCTGGCTGAAGTGATGGGCTCTGCTGCTGGAATGCTGAATTCCAACTATCTGGAGGACTTGTCCCATGTGATATTTCCCATCTCTGGAAACGAGTATCCTCAAGAAAGGGGGACTCTGATCTCAGCCCAAGGAGAACGAATGTTGCTGAGTATGATCAGTGGGGAGCCCCTGACATACATAGATGGAACTGAGTATAATAAACCAGCTTTCTTATTCGGGGACGTTATTGATAAGCAGTCTCAGACCAAGCCCAAGAAGGAAGATTGGGTGTTTTCTGCTGAGGGCACGACCATGTATCTGTTAAAGATGCCCAGAGATTACCCTATCTCTACATTCTTCCATGCCACTCATCCCAGGAAGATGGTATGGACTCTGACTCCCGATCTTCACGGCCAGCTGGAGAAGATATTTTATAAGAAAGGTTTGAACCGAGGGTCCTTTCTGAGCAGTCCTTCAGGCCCTGTCATGCCTTTCTGAGGATTACTGCCGGGCAGCGTCCCGAGTGAAGACACTTTACTGATCCAGTCGCTTCAAATAGAGACTTTCTACAATGATTTTATGGGGCAGGGAGGAGTATACCCTAAGGTTAACCCTCGCACCAGTGGATAGCTTAGCCCCCAAAATCTTTGATGGGCCAATTTAACCGCATGGGCCCTGAAGCACTTTCAGGTGGAGCTGGAAAGTATTGGCTTGTTTGCGGCTGTGAGTGCTACTAGTGTTGGGCTGCCTCTCAACCCCAACTTGTTCTTAGCTTTGATGGAGCGATATAACTCGCTCACTGGGACCTTCGCCACTCCGATAGGTGAGTTGGGCCTGGCACTTCATGAGATGGCAGATATCTCAAAGCTGCCAATGGAAGACACTCCTTATAAAGAGTATGTTCCCACAAATAGGGAGCTGAGGGATACTAACCATCGGGTAGTGGTAGTGTACCAAGAGCTGATGAGCCACTATCTTGCATGCACCACCTTCTATAGAGAGCCCTCTGATTTAGCCCATATTAATAAATGGGTATCCTACCTCTTCTTCCATCAGGCTAGAAATGCCAAACAGGACAAGGTTATAGATAGCAGAGATAAACCCTTGAATCCCTTGAGCATTCTCAATGCCAACACAATCGACGATCTTATTGAAGATGCGGGGGCTCAAGATTGTGTTCTGAATGAAGAGATAGGGATTTATCCTGCAGGAACCAAAGCCTACAGTTATATGAGGCATTGTCGAAAGCCTCTGTCAAGAGAAGCTCAACTGGCTAGCTTTCTTTCTATTTGGCTACATCGATGGGTGGTTCCTGGCATCGCATCTGCGGATCGCATTCATCGCAACACCTTATGGCCTGCAGTGCATTTGGTGTTTGGAGCGAGGTTGGGCCTACTCCCTGCCTTGGTGTGCAGGATTCAAGCTGGCCTGAGGGCCATTACTGAGGGACTGCTGGCTGATGATACACAGCGTGAAGGATATCCCAGAGTGGAATTGCCATCCTTATATCTGATAGGATGGTTAATCCTTCACAACACCAGAGTGATGTCTCCCAGATCGGCCAGTGGTTTGGGCAATAACTTCCTGTTGAATTACATAAATTCTTCTTGGAATGTGACTAGCGTCATGGACTGTCGGCTAGCACTAAATTTTGCCCATAGTTGGAAGTTCTTCTGCATCGTTCCCCCCGTACATATCAATCAACAGGGGACGAAACTTCAGGATGCAGGTCAGGGAAAGACTATTCTTTCTCCTGAAGCCTTTTACTGGTTGGTCTGTATTAGACCCTCACATCTGCTGTACAGAAGTGAGGACCACTACTATATGGAGCCTTATCTGCCTAGCTATTTCGCTAGGCAATTTGGGTATGATCAGTTGCACGTGGGGAATCCCATCACCAGCTTTAAGTTCAAATGTGAACTTATTGATGGAGCTAGAGGATGGCGGTACTTTATAATGGGTTGTACTGGAGCAACCTTTGCTGTGCCCGCGACTTCTCTCTCCACGGAGCTGCGCATTCTTCACTCGTACGTGCAGTTTTATGTGTCCATCAATACCTTCCATCGTGATTTTGATGTTCATGGAAGTTTCAGGATGCCCTCACATAGGTCCACTGGGAGAGAGAAGATACCATCTGTCTCCTCTGATGAAGGTGATGAAACCACCGGTGCAGATAATTATTTGTTGATTTTACCGAGAGGCGTAATAGCTCCGCCAGCAAAGCCTCTCATAATCTCCAATAAACGAAATGCTTCCACTCTGAAAGAGCCTTCCTTCCGCAAGAAGAAACTGACTACCGGAGGTCCTAAAAGGACTTCCACCAAGGGGGCCTCTAGGAGTGAGCCTATTATTTTCCCTGTTGGGGATGATTCTTTGATCAAGGGTCCTTCGCCTTTTAGAGAGGGAACCTCCACAGTTCCAGCTGACAGTGCTGGAGATTCTTTGCCCTCAACTGCTGCTGCTACCACCGTTACTGGTAGTGCTTCTAGATCGCCTTCGAGGCCGAGCATAATAAGAATCCATATACCTTTGCCAAGACAAATAATGGGACTAGCCCCTCCTTCGTCTGTAAGTATCTCGAGCGAGATTCCACCCGATGAACCTCGAGTGGATCTGGGTGACGACTGGAATGACTACCAAAGGCTAACGTCATTTGGTGTACCCTTTTCTCCAGGTATGACAGCTTGTTTAGCATCATTAATAAATGATTTAGCTGTACAGGCTGCAGACACAACATACATACCATCGGTCATGGGGTATGAGGAGCATTTGAGGATTGTGTTGGATGTACTGAGGAGAGAGAATTCTCTCTCCTCTCATTTTTATGGGAATGAAAGGAATTTGGGAGTGGAAAATTCTAGATCTAGATTTGGAATGAAAATGAGAGGAGAGAGAATTTTCCCCCCTCTTTTAATAGGCCGGCCTTACCCCTTCCCCAAGAAATTATGAAATATCCAATGTACCCCTTAGGGCCTCTCATGAAGAAATAATTAAGGAAGGAAGCTTCTAGTCTAATGATTTAATTAATTTAATCCATCTCCTTAACAATGGGCTTTCTAAATGGGCCAAGTCTAACTAATTAATTCATGTTGGTCCATGGGTCCAAACTAAACTAGTTTGGTCCACTAATACAAGTCCAAAATAATTAAATAATATCTAACAATAATTAAATAATACAACAAATAATTATTTACCATGCATAATATTTAATTAAATAGGAAAAGACTAAAATACCCTTTCCTAGAAAATGTGGTAGTGACATCGATGCATTTGAGGATTGTGTTGGATGTACTGAGGAAGGAGAAGCTGTATGGAAAGTTGTCCAAATGTGAGTTTTTCTTGGACAAGGTGGAGTTCTTGGGGCATGTTGTGACTGGTGATGGTATTTCAGTGGATCCGAAGAAGATTTCAACAGTGGAATCTTGGAAGACTCCGAGTTCGATAGCAGAGATCAGGAGTTTCTTGGGATTGGCAGGCTACTACAGGAAGTTTGTGCAAGATTTTTCGAGGATTGTCGAGCCGATGACCAGACTTACAAGAAAGGATGTGGAGTTTGTTTGGACAGAGGATTGCCAGGTTGCTTTTGAGGAGTTGAAGAAGAGGTTGACGTCTGCTCCTATTTTGACGTTGCCATCAGGGTCCGGAGGTTTCACTATTTATAGTGATGCTTCAGGGAAGGGTTTAGGTTGTGTTCTTCAGCAGCATGGGAAAGTGATTGCCTATGTATCAAGGCAATTGCGTCCTCATGAAAAGAACTATCCTACCCATGATTTGGAGTTGGCAGCCGTCATCTTCGCTCTGAAGTTGTGGAAACATTATTTGTACGGAGAGCGTGTGGAGATCTTCACAGACCATAAAAGCTTGAAGTACGTTTTCACGCAGAAGGAGTTGAACATGAGGCAGCGTCGGTGGTTGGAACTAATGAAGGATTTTGATATCTCTTTGCAATATCATCCTGGGAAAGCCAATGTATTTGCCGATGCTTTGAGTAGGTATCCGGTAGCTATGTTCTTGACGCAGGATCGATATTTATTGGAGGACTTGGAGAGCTTGGGCATTGAGGTGATTGTTCCTGGTGGTGCTATAAAGATGTGGGGATTGCAGATACACTTAGATTTGATGGACAGGATCAAGGCAGCACAGTATGATGATGTATCTCTGAGGAGTATCAGAGCTCAGGTGAGAGCAGGATTGGAGGATGATTTCACTTTTGCAGAGGATAGATCTTTGAGGCATGGAGAAAATCAATCGAATGTGTGCCTAGTGGGGAGTTACGAGAGAAAGTATTGTAGGAAGCGCATCGCTCTCAGTATTCCATGCATCTAGGTGCTAACAAGATGTATCGAGATATGCGAGAGAGTGTGTGGTGGTATGGCATGAAGAGGGAAGTGGCACAGTTTGTATCCAGATGCTTAGTGTGCCAGCAGGTGAAAGCCGAGAGGCAGAGGCCAGGAGGTTTACTTCAGCCATTACCCATTCCAGAGTGGAAGTGGGAACACATTACTATGGATTTTGTGTCCGGACTTCCACGATCTCCAGGAGAGAAAGACGCGATTTGGGTCATTGTTGATAGGTTGACCAAGTCGGCCCATTTCTTGCCTTTCAAGGTGGGTTTGTCTACGGAGAAGCTGGCAGAGATGTATGTGAGGCAGATCATTAGGATACATAGAGTTTCCGTCAGTATAGTCTCAGATCGAGATAGTCGTTTCACTTCTCATTTCTGGAAGAGTTTGCAGGAGAGTTTGGGCACTCAGCTCAAATTCAGTACTGCATATCATCCCCAGACAGATGGGCAGTCAGAGAGGACTATCCAGACCCTCGAGGATATGTTGCGCACTTGTGTACTAGATTTCGGGGGTTCTTGAGAGGACCATCTCCATTTGGTAGAGTTTGCTTACAACAACAGTTACCAGGCCAGTATAGAGATGTCACCTTTTGAAGCTCTATACGGTCGAAGGTGTCGTACTCCTTTGTCTTGGGACGATGTTGGAGAGAGAGTTTTGCTTGGGCCAGAGATGGTTGTGGATGCAGTGGAGAAGGTTCAGTTGATCAGAGACAGACTTCGAGTGGCGCAGGACAGACAGCGGCATTGAGCCGATAGCCATCAAAGACCTTTGGAGTTTGAGGTATAGTTTAGATTTTGTTTGTGCTTGTTCTTGTTTGTTATAGATTAAGTTCTTAAGATGGTATTTTGTTCTAGGTGGGTAGTTTGGTGTTTCTGAGGATTTCTCCGACACGAGGCATGATTCGCTTCGGTGGAGGCGGGAAGCTTAGTCCGCGATTCATCGGACCTTTCACTATTCTAGAGAGGATTGGTGCAGTTGCTTATAGACTAGACTTGCCACCTGCATTGTAGGGAGTGCACAACGTGTTTCATGTGTCGCAGTTGAGACGATACGTGGCAGATCCTAGTCATTTATTGGATCACTCGGAGATAGAGGTGGGCCCTACTCTTAGCTATCCAGAGCAGCCAGTTGAGATTCTGGATCGAAGAGAGAAGGTGCTGAGGAACCAGACTATTCCTTTGGTGCGCGTCGCATGGAGGCATCACTCTCCGGGGGAGTCTACCTGGGAGAGAGAGGATGAAATGCGAGAGCGTTATCCATATTTGTTTGTACCTTGAGGTATGTTATTTCCTAGTTATGTTTTGTTCATTGTTATGTTCTGTTCATTAGTTAGTTGTGATTCTTTAGTTATGTTCTGTGATTTTCTGGGGGTAGTTTTCGTCTTTTGAATTTCGAGGACAAAATTATTTTAAGGAGGGTAGACTTGTCACTACCACATTTTCTAGGAAAGGGTATTTTAGTCTTTTCCTATTTAATTAAATATTGTGCATAGTAAATAATTATTTGTTGTATTATTTAATTATTGTTAGATGTTATTTAATTATTTTGGACTTGTATTAGTGGACCCAACTAGTTTAGTTTGGACCCATGGACCAACATGAATTAATTAGTTAGACTTGGCCCATTTAGAAAGCCCATTGTTAAGGAGATGGATTAAATTAATTAAATCATTAGACTAGAAGCTTCCTTCCTTAATTATTTCTTCATGAGAGGCCCCAAGGGGTATATTGGACATTTCATAATTTCTTGGGGAAGGGGTAAGGCCGGCCTATTAAAAGAGGGGGGAATTCTCTCTCCTCTCATTTTCATTCCAAATCTAGATCTAGAATTTCCCACTCCCAAATTCTTTTCATTCCAATTTCAATTCCCCACCAAATTCATTCCAAATTCTTTCCAATTCACCATTAGAAAGTTGAGAAGCAAGGATCTAGAAGGAGAAAGCAAGGATCTACAATTTGGAAGCAAGTTTATCTCAATTGGAGGTTTTATTGAGAATCCATCTCCCAATAGGTATAATTCAGTTTTTTTCCCTTAAAATAGCTTCTAAATCTGAGATTTAATCATGTAAAATCAACCCATATGTATATACTACCCATAGGACTTGATTTTGTGTTCATAGGAGACCCATGGAGAAAGTTATGGTGCTTTTTGTGTCAATTTTGTGGGAATTCCGAATTGACATTTTGTTGTGTGTGTCAATTGATCCTATAGATCAATTGGGCATGTGCTTATGTATTTGGGGCTAGTGTCATGTCCATAATTGGGTACGTGTAGGTCGTATCCCAACAATTTGGTGATACGTGTTGTTTTGAGGATTTTCCCTCCGACACGGGACTTTGTACATGTCGTATTTTGACACGGACACATAGATCTACATTTGACACTTTGATTTGGTCATAAATAATATTTGTAACTTGTTTGTGTCCTTCGGGGTGCAATTGGTTGTGTGTTGGACTCGTGTCGCATGCGTATCCTAGATCTAGTGGGATACGGTGTGATACTCTCCAATTGTGTGTGTTTTGAATAGATCTAATTATTTATGTTTTAATTCTTGAATTATAGTTAGTAAATATATATAGTTGTTACATATTTATTTTTTGTATATTTATTATAGTATTTATTGTAGCATAGATCTATATATTTTTATGTGTACTAATATAATGTATAAATATATATATATATGTAGCTTTCTCTACATGCCTTTATATATGTTACAATTTGTTAATAAAATAAATTATATATAAATGTTTTATAAAAATATTTATGTGTTTAAATGAGTAATTATATTAATTATAATTATTATATAATTAATTGTATATTAATGAATATATTTTTATGTGTGCTTCTAGCCATGTTAAATATGTACATTGATGCATGGATGTGTATTGTAGCTTTTAATATATATTTATATGTATAGAATTATGTATATATAAGTATTTATTATTTAATTGTTTTATATATATATATATATATATATATATATATATATATATATTGATTTATATATTTATAGATTTATATATATATATATATTTATATATATATTTACGGTGTTTTCAGTGACAGTAGGAACTGTCACTGAAAGTCTATTTTTTGGAAAATTAATGTTTTCCACACAGTTTTTCAGTGACATTTAGGCAGTTTTAGTTTATATTTTATATATGATAATTATATATATATATATATATATATATATATATATATATATATATATATATATATATATATATATATATATATGTATTGTGAGATATAATACTAGTATTGTTATAATTTTAATTGTATAATATATTAGTTTATATATAATATATTATGTATAAGAGTAAATAATATATCTATATATATATATATATTGAGCATTACTTTGTGTGGGTACCAAGATGGTTCAAAGTCATGATTCCTAATTGTTGTATTTTAATATTCTATTTATTATGCAATATATTTTATATATATGTATTGTGAGGATTTACCTTGGATTCACGTATCCAAAGATACGGTATCCTAATATTTAAGGATGTAGTTTTATGACTTAGATCTTAGTATTTTGACCCAAGATTTTGGTACTAGACTTGTGCAACCTAGAAATAGATAGTTGACCTTGGTTTGACCATAGTTGACTTTAGTTGACTTTAGAGTTGACCATAGTTGACTTTTGACTTAGAATTGACTTATTGACCTAGAAGTTGACTAGGTTAACTTGTTCTCTTTTCGGGACCTTGTATTGATGTTGTATTCCATATCTAGGTCTTCGAGGCACCGAGTCAGACATCTGTGAGACTGTTCATTGGACTTCAGGCGAGTACATTCTCTGATAGTTTCTCATTTATGATATCCTCTATGTTCACTGTATCTAGTGTAGATATCCATGTTCTCTTGACACTATGGTTACACGGATTGGTATATCCGGATCTCGTCATGAGATGTTATTCCTTGGTATATGGTGTATATGGTGCAAGTATTGTTTCATTGGTTATCTTGTACATGTACAGACACCGATTTTTGGGAGGAGTCACTCTCTTCTTGGGAAATCTAGTGCCATAGCATACCGTGGTTGGATCTATTATACCAGTCGGGGGTGGAGAGTATTAGTATAGATATGTGATCAATATCCCTATTGAATAAAGTACAGATTACAGAATAGTGTTGATCATGCACCGCACGTATGATTAGCCAGGCCGCATTGCATCTTGCCCAAGCCGATCACATGTTAAGCTAGTACTCACACACTTAGTCATTAGTATTATTGTTTCATTGGCATATTGTTCATTATTGTATTTCTTTCTAGTATTTTCTTATTGTATATATATCTCTTGTATCTATTGTGCATCTTGTTTATCCACAGCTATTTACTATTATATAGTTTTTATCATTAATAAGAACTGCTGTTAGAGATGTACTCTGCTCCTTTCCTGACTGGATATATTTTTCCAGATGACACTGAAGAGTGGTACCCTACCTATTATGGACCCCAGGATGTTGTGGGTTTAGATTCTGAGACCCTGGCTCAAGAGGGACTTATCCCAACTGAGACAGTTGACCCTGGAGTTGTAGCCTCGTAGTATTCTTTTGTACTGGATTTGTCTCCAGCTTATTTCTGTATTTTTCTTCAGACTCATTGATGTATTTTTAGACTCATGAGTTGTATTGTGACTATTCTTTATCTGATTCGTGCGCATTTCTATCTTAGTTCTGTGATTGAGTATACTATCATTATTGGTGGTTTATTATATTGTTAGATAGATTATCTAGACATCGTTCTACCACCGATTCTGCGGCGTAGGCTGGGCGTTGTTTCCGACTAGTACCCTTATACCGGGTGCGGGTCGTGACAATCGATGACCTGGTTCAAGCTGAGTATGACTCCCTAACTGCGGAACTTGCTCAGCAGATTGAATATTTAAACAAATCCATCCAGGAACAATAACAAGAGATGGATAAAAAGCAGGCAGTATTGGTAGAGAGTATTCCTCAGCTGGCCAAGTGCTGTGCTGAATGTGAGGGATATGAAGTGAGGCTTCTCAAGGCATCAGTAGTTCGTGATGTATTTAAGGGCCAAGTGAAGACAGCTCAGCAGAACTTGGCACATGCGGGTGTCATCCACGCAAGTTTTGTTGATTCTCTATCCGAACTATCTATCCAACGAGTCAGCCACTTGTCATTAGCCTTACTAAGCCTGCTATTAAAGCAGAGCTCTCTGTTGACTTTGTAGAGGAGGAGGAGATTCTATATTTTATGAATAAAGATGATACTCCTTCGCACGATATTGATGTTGATCCTATTGCTAGAGAGTTCCTAGAAGCCATGTATGCTTGCGAGCCTTTATCCATACTAGTAGACCCATCATTCCTGGTAAGTACATTATATAGTTCATGTGACGGCACCTGGAAGAGGATGACATATGCCAATATGCCACTTCTCTCCAAAAGGCAAGCCTGTAATCTGCTACCCGCGGACACGTAGTAGTTTAGGTTATGTCACTGCTCTGACAACTCCTGAAAAGTTCAGAATTGGATAAGAAAACACCTTCTCACTCCTCTGAATCGTTATTCTGGGTTTCTGACGGAACCATAGGAGAAGTGTTCAAACATGCTCTCTTTGTCAATATGGTGTCAACTGACTCAATCGACGAAGATGACCAAGAACTGGAACCCTTCGAAAGAGATCCATGGATGCAACAGATGGATTTATAATAGGAATTACGGTTCAAGCAACATTGTCATGATCTACACCCGAATAAGGGTACGAGTACGTGGGTACGTCCAGCCTATGCCGCTGCATCGGCGGTAGAACGCTGCCTAGCTCACAATATAAACTAACACTTCTCACAATAATATATAACATGTCAATGATCTCAACTCCATAAGGAGGACAAGATGAATATAAATATAATATCACAACCAATACTTAATCACAATATAATCTATAGGAAGATGAATGGCATGATAAAGATATGAAATGATATAAAAAATGTTCCAACACATAAGTCTAGAAATAACATCTCACACAATAGAAATAAATCTAAGAGCTTGGCTTACTCAAATACAACATAAGTCTCAAATAGTATAACTCAGAGTATCTCTAAATGGAATAATCCAAATACAATATAAATGCTAGGCTCTAAGTCACTACTAATGAATCCTCTACTGGAACGGGATCCTCTTGAAGCTCCTGAATCTAACCCTCATCTACACCCGGTACATATTATATGGGACAAAAGTCCTCGAGATCCCCTAAAAATTATATCCAGTCAGGATTGGAGCTTAGCACATAAACTAACAGCAGTTCCAATTATAATGATAAAAACTATAAAACTGTAAGTAATAAAAATATAAGATAAAAATAATGTTAGAACAATAAGGAAACTGGTACACAGATAATCATATCACAGGCAATAATAAACTATTAATAAATAAGGGAATGACTATATCAGTAGGTGTAAACTGGAATAGAGAAATAAAAATACTAGCTAAGTGCCTTAAAATATAAGTTATTATGTGATCGGCTTGGGACAATATCAAGATCTACCATATATGATTGGCTATGTATAAGTACATGTAAGGGATCAGGTCAATCAAGTATGACTGACTATGCATAAGTACGTGTCACACCCGTTCCCAGATTTGGTATTCTTGAAATTATGATATTTAAAAAAATTCCTGTAGATGTATTCATGATATATTTACATGTTGGTTCTTGTTATATATGTTGTATTTATTTAATTATATTCTTGTTTATTGTGAGAGACTATCCGAGACCAGTAGTGAATACCTTGGCAATTGCCATGGACCCATGCTAGGACCTATATATAGGTTGGATACCAGACCCAGTTCACTCTTGGAACCACTAAGGCCATTTTGGATGGTTAAGATTTGGTTGGAGAGTGTCATGACTAAATCCTAGGGCTAACCTCATTTCTCTACTTGGTATATATATGTGGTTTTCTCTCTCCTCTCTCATTCTTCCGCATTTCTACTTTCCTTCTCCTTTCTTCTTTCTCCTTCACTCAAGAGCTCCCAACCAAAATCCTAAGCCCTATCCTTAGACTTGGTTCTAGGATGGGGTTTGTTAGTCCACCAAGGCAAGTACATCTTGCACAAATTGGTGAATCCATAAATTTTTGGATTTTTGTATATATGTTGTTTTAAAAAAATATTTGATGAAAAATATTCTTCTTGAGCTGCTGATCATATTTAGTTCTTGGAGTTTTGGATTTTGATGTATAAATTTTTGTAGATATGAGTTTCAAGTTTAGGGTTTTTATGTGTTCTATGATTTTTCCTTGGTTTTGGTCTACAAAAATTTAGTGTTTTTGAAAACTAGTTGTTCCTTATGTTAGATCATTTCATTTCGAGCATTTTGGCTTTTGTTTCACTTGGTTGGGAGTAAAAACAAAGTGTTTATGAAGAAATCAATTTTTGGGTTTTTTGAGATTTTTCGCCATGGCTGAACCTGCTGTTGGAGAAGACGAAGTTCGCATGGGGCTAGTGAGCTATGCAGCTGAGAGTGCCATGCAGCCTGAGAGGGTTATGCGGCCTGAACTCTTGCCGTATATTGACCAGCATGAGTCCATCTTGTTGGACGCATGACTGCCATCACATAAGTGTCCTTTCACTCACTAAATGAATAAAAATTTCGCTAAGTCCAAGCGACCTCCATGCGGCATTGACTCCATATACGGCACCGACACTTATGCGGCCTGGAGAGAATACGACCACTATTTTTCTTGGACGTATGGCTATGAACCGTTGGCACTTATTTTCTTTGGTTTTGTCTTTTCTCTCTGACACACTTTATTACATTAGTCACTTTATGTCACATTACTGACACTTCATTTATTGCCCGTCACTTCAACACTTATCCCAAGAAGTAGACCTTGACCCAAAGCATGCGACCAAGTGACCCATGCAGCCAGCGCGTCCATGTGGCCAGTTGCTCATGCGCCTGATCAGTGCATGCGACCTGACCCATGCGGCAATCCATGCATGCACTTCTCATGCGCGTATGTGATCCTATACGACCCTAGTAATCTATGTATACGTTCTACGATTTCTTGGGTTTAAATTATTTTATTTGGAATATTTCTTATCGTACCCTATATGGTTTATCGTGTCTTCTTGTTTATTTTGTTCTAAGGAAGAGTGGACTTAGTAACCAGACTGTGCTGGACCTGGCTCGATGCTAAAAATGACTATGTACATAGTATGATTATATGTTGTAGAAGACCATGTGGTAACTCGAAATAAACTCAGATTAGTAGACTAACTTATCCTTGTTCGTCAGATAGAGTGAGGGCGTAGTTCTGTTCGGGAGACGATCTACAATTTCGTTGTTTAGTTTAAGGATTGTGGATCTGCTCCAGAGTAGTTCACACTTTTTCCCTTACTCGCGTTCGGCAGCAAAATTATTAATTCGAGGAGTTCATATCATAAATTTAGACTTCCAATTGATTGATAGTCGGTGTACCTGAGTTGAGGATTTTATATCTTGACCAAGTGTCCCCATGTGATAAGACTCATATGACCAACTGTAAGTTTGGTAATTGGACTCAAATTTTGTATCTGTGCTGATACCACTATTGCGTGATAATTATTTATGATTCAATTTTAGCCGAGGCGCGACACATCGTGTCACGTGTTAAGTGATTATATTTGGGTTGTGCATCGAGAATGCCTCCAAATTCCTGAACGCGTGATATTATAAATATATACATTGTTTCCCCAGCGCAGGCATAATAAGCGAGTCAACTACCAAAGCGTGGCTAGGATATTGACTGTATGAATATTGCATACACGCTCGGGTGAATCCAGATTTGACTTCTATGGATTCGTATCTAGCGTACCCATACTTAGTATGACATCTTAAGAAATTTTTTTATGTGACCACGCCTTGAGATTTCAACAACAACATAGGGCTAATTAGGGAACTAAAAATGGTAGTAACATTGGAAGAGAACGATATCCTGAGATCATGCCAACGAACCTTCCTACAGAGATTTATTCCAAGTGCGCTGTGGACTGGCCACCACAGACACTGTATATCATCTGCCTAAGTGGAGTGCAGTATCTGACTATTATTATGTCGAGCTACTGTTTCACTATAGGAACACTGGAACCGCTAATACCCTATTTTTAGCGCGGTAGCCCTACGGGGGACTGGTGCATCCTGCAAGTGCCTGTTTTATTTATTTTGTTCGGTTAGCTCATGTTCGACAATGGCGTGATCTGAGGATACTTATTATACTTTATTTCTAAGATAACTCAGACTCCACATAACAAGCCGTAGGATTGATTGGCCGATCTAAAAAAGTATGTGCTGGTAGTCTAGGGACATGAATTATTGTGGTACGACGGTTCAACCATTATCCTTGTTTGGTTTTAGGGTTGCGCCAATGTGTCACAATAGGTCATGTATCGAAGCTGCATATTTTATCTATATCTTAGCTTATATTATGGCATGTGTGCCTTGGATTATATCGATGTATTGTATCTTTATCGTGTTCATAATTGGTTAGTCGCACCCTGTCTCGGAGTAGTGCGATACCTCTTGTTTGGTTGTAGAGGTGTCCTACTGCTCCGACGAAAGGTCATACGCTTGTCTTTGTGGCACAAATTTCCTATTTTATGTACTTTATTGGTTTTTGCTTCATTCACTTGTGCTCCTTTATGGTACTTGCTATCCGGGCCTGATCCTGCTGGTTTTGTTTGTCCAGGTTTAGTAGCAGAGCCCGAGGATTCTGTCATGTATCTGACCGATGGCGCACACCTTGCCAAAGAACTTGATTGGGTTTCTTCTTCCCCATTATGAGTATTATTTTGTATTAACTTTTGGCGTTTAGCCGACGACACTTGTTAGCCGGTTTATCTGGACGTTAGTTTCTCTACATGATTGTATATTATTCAGATCGCGGCTGACTTACGGTCATATACTCTTGACAATGTATTAGTGTACCATCCTGTATAACTAGTTTCGTAATCATTCTGATAGAATGTCAAGGACGCCTAACTACTTTATCTTACATGTTTATTCTTATTGGTTCTTGGTTGATGATTGAGACATAGAAGTTCTTGACCATAGGAGACTTGATTGTAGCATGCACCCCCTTGTCTTATACAGCCGTGATCGTCGTACGACGTATAACACCTTGTATGGGGTAGTTGGCCATGTCCGTCTTCTTATTTCGGTACTAGGGTGTGATAATACGGGTAAGGGGATCAGGCCAATCATATACGGAAAGCTATGCACAAGTAATAAGATCAGGCTACAACTTCGTGTGGTGAGGGTGAGTTATGCACAAGTAAGTGTGGTATGGTCACATAATCGACTAATACTTCTCCATCCCCGGCTAGTACGATGGATCCAATCACGATTCCTCATGACAAGTATCTATGATACTAGCCCATGAATCCACTATGTTAGGAATCAAGTATAACACTACAGAACTAGAGTCATAGTAATCATTTAAAATAACGAAAACTGTCAAAGAATATACTCGCATATGGTCCAGAGAAATGTATGTGGATCGATGTACAAACTGGAATCAGGAAGACCTAAATATGAAATATAAGTGTCAATGAGTGATATGAGATGATATTCAGGGTTAACTAACTTGTTGTGATATTTCTAGGCCACTTCTAGGTCACAATACCCTAATACCCATTAATATCTTGGGCTTATAATCGATTACCCTAAAATCTAGCATATACCTTGTTTTTATTACCTTGGTATCACTTCAATCATATACTTATCTCTACCTTGCTTGCCCGTAATACTAACTCCCTGATACACTTGTAATTATATAACCCATACTGAAATTAGTGTCACCTAGCTGATACTTGAGTTCTCATACAACTTAATCCTAACACACTAACACAACTACTAACTTGTTAACTTAAGTAATTAATATTTAGTCTCATCCACTTGTTTCACTGAGATGATATATCAGTGACTCCCCCACAAGACTGGTACTCAATTCACACCTACACTCGAACTCTAGGTAACCCCAACATCTGTGTACAGATGTTACACAATATTCAACTTCAAAGCTTAAAACCAGACCAAAGGAGACCTTGCCCCTCACCTGTACCCAAGTTACACTTGCTCCCCTGCTAGGTTGTTGTTTCCTGCATACCCATATTTTCAGGTGTACTGCAAACACCACACAAGTATTGCAGGGTGTCAAAACCAAGTAGCTGCTACTGACTTGGCACACTTTGCCTTGTCTGTAGCTCCCCTTAACTTCACACACACAATATCAAAACACCATTCACTATACTAAAAATATACACACACCCAAACAAGTCTGTAACTGGTATCAGACTTGCACCACTTTATAGCTACTGCTGCTCTCAGTTTATTTTCTTTCACTGCCAATACTCCTTACCTCATAATCTTCAACAAATTATCTACTACCAAACCCGAGCCCACCTACTCACTGATACTTCCAAACCCTTCATAAATTCTATATACTTCCTCAATGCAAATCAATGTTTTCCAACTGATACTCTTCTTAGTATCAGACATAACATCCCCTCCACACAATTAACTACACCTACCTAGCTGTGTCCGACCCTCTCTTTGGATTCACTAATGGCAGGCAAGCTCCAACTCTATCCTAGATCACACACAAATAGGCTAGTCATGCACCCACACTCCAGTATACTCTCCCTTCTAGTCCATGCATTGGAAGTGACTTGCGACCCCAATTGCACCTGTGCAGTGATGCACACTCAACCCCCACCTCTCAATACCACATAAACACATAGATTGAACAGAAACTTCCCACATGTATTCACAATCCTTCTCACAAGCACAAGTGCGCATCCACATCTAATGTCATTATGGTATCTTTAAATGTTCACAATTGTGTACACACAACAACTACCCTCACAAGTTCCACACATACACATAGTATACACTACCCGATCCTCTCACTGTAACACAATGTCACAAAACTAAGTACTCAACATAAATACACCCATATATGAATTCACTAATATACCCACATACATGTCTATAAGTATATATATAATAATAATGATTATAACATCTAAATAGACACATCTCTAATAAAAGTCAATTTATCAAACATCTTGAGTGCACAAGTCAAGATACTCCCTATAGTGTGATGATACCCTATCAACCCACATGTCAAATTCCTCAATACTCAACCAATAAGACATATACATATCAAATATGACTATATACAACTAGTGTAATTAGTTACAAAAAATATTAGAGAGAAAATATACTAATAAACACAAAACCCCCAAATTACCTCTCTGTATCATGACGTATCATAACGTATCACTATACGCCCTACTCTTATCCACTTATGGACACGTATCTAGCCTCACAATATCAAATTAGGTCTAATTAAACCTATTTCATTCAATGACACACACTTGGTGCACCAATTCGAATTTTCCTTAATTTGAGCACAAAACTCAATGTAGAAGTCATAATATGGGTCACATGAACCTAGTTCTTCTTCCTATGGGTAGCATTAATGCATGGGTGGGTTCTCAAAGATGATCGAGTGAAGAGTCGTCTCAAAGATGATCACCTTCAAGATTTGAGAACATGTTTGAATTGATGTGTCAACACCAACTCAAAATGAACCCGATTAAGTCTTTTCTGGGAGTCTCCATTGGCAAGTTCCTCAGATTCGTTATAACTTCTAAGGGCATTCATCTTGACCCTAACAAAGTTAAAGCTATCCTAGAAATATGTCCTCCACGTAACCTTAAAGTGCTTCGTGGACTGCAAAGATGATTGACGTATATCAAAAGGTTTATATCAAACCTCTCAGGTCGATGCCAGCCATTCACTCAACTGGTGACGAAATGTACAACATTTGTTTAGAATAAAGCATGCCAATGGGCCTTCGATGACATCAAACAGTATCTCAAAAATCCTCCAGTTCTGGTGGCTTCGATTGTGGGAAGACATTTCTTGTTGTATGTTTGAGCGATAGATCATTCCCTAGGAGCTCTGCTTGCACAGAAGAGTAATGAAGGCCATGAATAGGCTATTTACTATATCAATTGTATGATGGTAGGTATCGAGTACAGATATAACCCCGTAGAGAAAGAATGCATTGCCTTGGTGTTCGCCATCCAGAAAATACGTCATTATGTGACTGGTCAAACAATCCATGTTATATCCAGGGTGAATCTCCTCCGGGTGCTGATGACTAAACCTAGTACGCTCAACTCTCGTCTGGCTACTGGGCAATGCTCTTATCGCCTTATGAAATGGTATATATCCCGTAAAAGGCAGTAAAAGGCCAAGCCCTAGCCGACTTCTTAGCAGATCACCAAGTAACGAAAACCTCAAAGCTATATGACGACATTCCAGATGAAGTATTGGAGTCTAATATTGCAATAGGAGACGATACATGGCAGCTATTCTTTGATGGTGCATCAAGAATAGATCATAAGGGCAATATTTTCGTCGGAGTGGGAATAGTTCTTGTTTCTCCCGATAAGTTGTTGATACATTATGTATATTCTCTTAGAGAACTTTGCTCCAACAATGTAGCAGAATATAATGGTCTACTCACTGGTCTCCATTTAGCCAAACAGTTGGATATAGAATATTTGGAAGCCTATGGAGACTCTAAGGTGATAGTTAATCAGATTAGAGGAGAATACGAAGTTCGTCATAAAGACCTTATTCCCTATCATCACGCTGTAATCAGGCTAGCTTCAACCTTCATTGGATTCTTCATTGAGTATGTGCCTCAGCTACAAAATATTGAAGAAGATACGCTGGCTGGTTTAACAGCTTCACTGGCTATTCCTATAAGAAGAAAACATTCGGTCACAGTGATGGGTCGAGAGTTGTTCAGTGCCAAGAATAATCTACAAATTGAACACAACTTTGAGGTGAAGTCAATTCCTAATTCTAAAGAGGAGGTTTCCGTTTATAGACTATGCAGCCTATGGTATTCTTCCAAACGACCCGAAAGAAGTTACCTCAGTTAAAAGACGTTCGCTTCAGTTCTATTATGATGCAGCATCTAAAATGTTGTATCGTTATTCGTATAATGAGATTCTGTTGCGATGCCTTTCAGATCTAGAAGCAAGACGGACGCTTCATAAATCTCATGACGACACTTGTGGAGCATATCAACCAGGTCATAAATTACAGGACAGACTCAAAAGGATGGGTTATTATTGGCTCACTATGGTTGCAGATACTATATATTATGTTTGTAAATGCAGAGCCTGTCAAATTCATGCTGACTTTATACAAAAGTTGTCAGAGTTCTTACACCCTACAACTGCATTGTGGCCTTTCAAAGCTTAGGGAATAGACATCATTGGCCCTATCAGCCGACCTTCATCCAAAGGTTATCAGTTTATCCTAGCAATAATGATTATTTATTCAAGTGGGCAGAAGCAGTGCCGCTCATCTAAGTGAAGACATCCAATGTGATTAGCTTCGTCAAACATCATGTAATTTATCGCTTCGATATTCCCCGGAGGATAATTCATGACAATGGGACACAGTTTGCTAGTCAGTCATTCTATCGGTTATGTGACACGAATCAGATTCAAAATGTGGCATCCACGACGTACAATCATGTAGCCAATGGCTTAGCAAAAGCCTTCAACAAAACTATAATCAAGCTCCTCAAAAAAAAATGTTTCATCCAACAATCGTGAATGGAATGAGAAGCTTGGAGAGTATTTATGGGCTTACTGGACAACAATACGTACACCATGTAACTCCCTATTTCCAAAATTGAATAAAGTATTTTTTTCAGAAATAATTTCTAGTTCAAAATATAGTCTTAATAAATAATATGTTTCTATTTCTAGCTTCAATTATGCTTTCAAATATTTATTAAGTATTTTTAGTTACAATTTATTTTCAAAAAAATTATGAAAAAGGAATGACATGTTTTGTAATTAAATAGAAAATATAAATGCAAAGCTTCTAGAGAAGGGGATATTTGGCATGTGCCTAATTTGGAGAGGACCTAGAAACTTCACTTAGATTCTATAAATAAAAGTCCTAATCATTTCTATTCAGCCAAAAAACCCATTTACTCCAAACCTATATATTCCTTCAGTACTCAGCCCGGTCCACATCTCTGGGTTTTAAACCAAACAGAGAAACCGAAGGACTCTGTCCGTTCCTTTCAAGAAACCAAACGGTTTCGTAACCGTCTCACCCATCGAAGCCGGCCATGGTGATGGCGGTCGCGCTCCTCCGCTGAGACATCTCCGGTGGCAAGGCGACGTTCTTCTCCGACGAGGCAGCTTTTTTTTCCAGTCTTCCACTGCGAGCTCTATCGATCGGCTACGCGACGACGAGCTCCACCGACTTGATCGCAGCCATGGCGATTTGCACCAGCAATGGCGATCTGTGATGACGACGATGAGTTCCAATCGTCGGTGGCATTCATCTCCAAGGCGACGACAATCGACTTCTTCCTAGCGGCGATCAGCGTGGTGGACCTCCGTCGACGAGCAGCGGAGTCATCATCTCCGGTGAGTTCTAAAACTTCACTCTTGTTTGTTTATGATCTTTCTTTTTCTAATTTGATCATTTAAGATAAATTGTCACGAGTTTCCTTCGTTGATCACTATCTGTTCGACATATTGTCTCCACGAAAACAGATCTTCAGTTATTGTCGGTTGATTGTCGTCGACGTTTCCGGCAAGATATCGAACGCTCACATAGAAGCTTTGACACTTCCAGTTGTCGAGTTCGGGTGTTCCCCGACAGTCTTTGGAGTCGACGGCAGTGACGAGCTCTGATCGTTTCACCGACGAGCTGACATCCCATAGCCGTCGATCCTTGGATTCAAACCATAGGTGAGCTTCTTGTTTCAATTTATTCTCTGAGTGTTCGATGGAAATTTATTGATAAATATTTCTTCTCTGATCGGTTGGTGATCGATCATGCATAGGCTGTTTTGATCTCGTGTCCGAACTTGACACAGGGAAGGAGAATCCTGTTGCCAGAGTTTTTGTGACCATCTCTGTATCAGTCAGGATACAGGGGTAAGGAAGCCTTCCTCGTCTTTCTTTCGTTTTCTTTCATGGGGTGTTTGGTTGGGAATAATTGATATGGTTTCTTTTTACTCTCTAAATGTTAATATAGAGTAAAGTAAGTCCTGTGGGATTTTCTTGAATAATATGAGCAGTGGGCCGGTCCAGAAGGCCTTCACACATACGTGGACCTGGGCCAGTTGGGCTAGGAATTTCTGGTTAATCTTGGTTTTAAATAAAAGTTGTTAAATGGTTAGTTACTGAATTAGTTAAAATTAATTAGTTAAAATGTTAGTTAATAACTAATCAAGATTTGTTAGGAAAATGATTAGTTAAAATCAAGAACCCGTTAGTTAGCTTAATTAGTTAATTGATTAGTTAGTAAATTGATTAGATAGACTAGTCAGTAATTAATTGGTTAGTAAATGTTAGTAATATTGGTTAAATTTTTTATAAATTGTTGGTTAGTTAATCAAGAATTTAGAAGTAGTTAGTTAGGGTTTTAACCTAGAAATTCTAGAGAGTTTACAAAAATCTAGAATTTAATAATTTAATATTGTCTTGATAGGTGGACTAGAGCGATTACAGCTTTGGACCGGATGCAAGTACTCTATACAATGCTATCATTCTATTTTCGTATTTTATGATTTTATTGCAATTGTACTTCAATTCTATTATTTTTCTTTGCAAGCTCATTCTTCAATTCCTGTATTGTACTACGAGTTATTTCCTTGATTCCATTGTATTATTTCAGTACATGTATTCTATTTCGGTATTTTAGTTTATTGCATATTTCGTGATACAGTAGGACACATGGTGATTTCGTGCGGTGTTATTGTATCCCGTGTTGTATCATTGTACTTTATGTCGTGTCCATTGTATCTTGTATTGTATTCGTATTGGTGTCGGGAGGGGAATACCATAGTCGTGTGTGGATGACCCTATCCTCAAACCGTGGATAGTAGCGGTTGCATGTCACGTGCGAGGCATTCTAGTTGTTCACTATGACAAAGGTATTCAAATCACGTGTTAGTTATGTATTGTTTCACTTGTGCATATTGTAGAAGCATGGAAAATATGGATCCATGCGTCCAACAATCATACGCTCCAAAATAAAGCTCAGAAGAGATCGGGCCGCAGTCACCCTGCGGCCCAGAAAAGCGACATCCATGTGTCCCAATCAGCCGAAGCAGCTTTAGCCGCGGATGGACTTAGACGTGACATCTTGACAACAGGATCATCTCTGATAGAATTCGAACAAAAATAATTTTCTAAACGCCTTGAAGGACGTGAACACGCTAAACGGCAGAAGTCTTACGTCAGCATAAACTTTACTCTTGATGGGTGTGCAACACCACGCGTACAACACAACAAAGATCCCATGCGTCTCTGACCCTATGTGTCCCAGACTCCATGCGTCCCATGCGTCTCTGGCTTCATGCGCCCCAGACTCCAAGGGTTTCATGCGTCTCTGGTCCCATGCGTCCCAGACTCTATGCGTTCCATGCGTCTCTGGCCCCATGTGTTTTAGACTCCATGCGTCTCTGGCCACATGTGTCCCAGACTCCATATAGACCAAATCTTACTGTTACAACTAAAGTAATTCTCTCCAACCAAGTACGGACCACGTGTCAAGCTGACCAAGTCACGCATACAGAGGACAATAATCGCCAGGATCTCAAACAACAGCAAAATTCCAACAAAATGTCAACATGGTAGCTTGCCCTGGATTCAACCCACACTATGCGCCCACAGTTGTAACCACATTCTATTGAAGGAGCCTCATGCGGCCACCAAATAGAGGCACATGCGGTACCTTTAACCCATCAGCATGATGGCTATAAATATGAGCAACTTGGACGTCCCAAAGGTCGACTTTTTTTTTCTGTTTCAGAGAGAGAGAGAGAGAGAGAAAGCATAGCCCCTGGCCAGCTACATACGTACACATAAGCTCATGAGAGAAGAAATGAGAGTATCCTCATTCCCTCATCGGACCGTCAATGGAGTAAAGGAGCCACCACAGCGCTCTTTGTCCATCATCACTACCCAGATCAAAATATTGTACTTAGATTGTCTGTCTAGGACCTCTTTATACTTTCTTTAGTTTGTTGATTAAATCAAGCGCTTTTAGGCTTTCGAATTTAATGGCGAACAAGATGACGACTCTGCTGGGGATCAACTTCTACTCTGATGAGAAGACAGTGACGTAGTCCGATGCGGCCAAGCTGGGCTCGACCCAAAGGATACTGGTGGTACACTTCGACCAGCAAGCATTCAAAAACATGCTTTCTGGGGACATCGCGATTCCTTCTCCAAGGCAAGTAAAGTCTAACAAGACCCATAGGACATGGGTAGCAAAGGCCGGTGCGCCTCACCCAACTGCGGAGCATGCGCTCCCCACTACTCTCCCTGTTGCCGCAGACGCACATCATGCATCCACCCAGACTGGCCTTGTTCATGCGACAGTCGGGAAAGACGCTCAGCGACCAAACTCTGGCAGAGAAAAATACTACGATTCCAGAAATTCGGTTGCTGAGACAAGCTTCATGCGGCAACAGCAGAAGCCGCATAAGTCTACAACTGCAGGCAAAAGTCTATATGCGACACCCATCGGTTGCCGTAGGCAAAAGTCCACATGCGGCCAGCATAGTAGCAAAACATCCGTCTTTGACCGAATCTCACGCAGCGCTAACTCCATCCGCCTTGCTGAGAAAGGGGAGGATGTGAACTTGAACTCTTCATACTACGCATCGGTACGTGGTAGATCAAAGGAGTCCAGGGCACTGCGAGCTCGCCAAGCTCAAGCAACTGCTCATATGGTCGGTCGTCAGCAGGCTCCGCTAACTGTTACGCGAGCCCCTGACAGAAAGTTGTACAAGATCGACCCATGTGTCCAACCAACAGTGGCAAACAGACAGGGTCAGTCTCGAAAGTCTTCCATTAACGACTTGGGGAGAGTTCTTGTATGAACCCCAGGACAGGGAGCAAAGACAACACCTACATACCCATGTGCTCGGTCTACCCGGACTCATAACAAGGGTGTAAAGCAACCTTGTAAGGTGTCCTCTCTAGGACACCCTTGTGCCATTATCATCATCAACTGCTGCTGTGCTAAAATAGCAGTGCAAACAGACAGGTAGTCGGCGTTCCAACGGCTGCAACCAAAGGCATCTACCCGGCAGCGTCCCGGAAAACAGGTGCAATTACCAGAGCATGAGTTGCCCTTCGCCTCGTGCTATTCCGCTTAGAAGTCTTCCTCCACAAGGGGAGGTCGGAAGTCTAGCGCCTCAAACCCTTCGCTTTCGGCCAGTGTGCCGAGAAGGCAGACCCAAAGAGGACATGCGACAGTACCTACAAAATGAGTTTTTCAGGGCACCTGCTTTAAGAAGAAACTATCAGCTGCTGGGGGTGGTTCTTCCTCAGGACCCCTAGGGGTTCTGCAAGCTGGGGGTAGCAATCCCCTAGAACTCCACGACAACCCGACATTCCGAGGGGACAACGATTTTCAAGGAACTGATGTCGAGATTCCTGGGGGTAGTCACCCTTACCAGGAAGACGCATCCTCCTTCGCTGGGGGTAGTGTTCTCTCGGAGTCCGAAGAGGATGTGATGCTGACAACTTTTTTCAAGGACTGTTCGATGCAAGAGTCCGAGGCAAAAAGTGCGGCGTCCACTGGTCCATCTACTGCCTCCCATGTAAGAATAGTGTACATGGTGGGGGACGATCACGGGGGCCCCAGCTATCGACAATGCCTCAAAACTCTCGAGGCTATGATGCACACCATGAGTACGTCGATGCAAGCCTTGACCCAGACGATGTTGGAGATCAAGGCAAACATGGCCTCACAGCCACCAAGAACCTCGGGACAAGCTAGTCAAGATCCCGGAACAAATGGAGACTCAAACGTCACCGCTCTGTCCATCAATGGCAATTGCATTATGCCCGGATCATCTACTCCTTCCACAGTAGATGAGGCTCGGGAAGCAATGCGGGAGGTACGAGAACTGCGAGCCCGCTTGGACTCAATGGGGAACCGAGACTCACTGCGGGAACTCAGGATTCGACAATCATATCCCCTCGAGTGGAGAGACGTGCCATATCCACTTAAATACAAGCCCTTCAACTTAAATCCATTTGAAGGAAAGACATATTATCGCCAGTATATGAGCTACTTTGAGACAGCAACAGGGCATCTGCCCTGCAGTGATGCTCTCCTCACCAAGCTCTTTGTCAGGGGATTATCGGGGGTCACCTTCGATTGGTTCTGCAGCCTCCAAGACAACTGCATATCGTCATTCGACGATCTTAAAGTCTTTTCCTCGTCCGATTCTATGATGGGGGATGTGACATGACGATGTCCTCCTTGTTGGACATCATGCAAAAAGAAAAGGAGCATGTACAGGAATACGCCGAACGCTACAGGCAAGCCGCGCTGAAGCTACCCCCGTGTAATCATGAATCCACTCTGATGGACATGTGCCGAAAGAACCTACTTCCGGCGGTCAAGCTACAGGAGCAGCTTTGGCGGAATATTTTATGTTGGATGGGTGACACCATATTCAAAGACTGGACGACGTTCATCATAAATGCCGTCGGCGCTGAGAAGAAGGTGAAGGACGTCAGTCTCTTGGGAATACAGATCCCTGTCGCTGAGGAAAGGGAAAAATGTTCCTACAACAACAATAACATCGGCAACAATAGCCGTGACGATAAGGGAAAGCAGGCCCTTGTCGCGAACTTGACCAAGAAGTCCGAGCAGAATCCGGCAGGAACTCCAAAGCCGAAAGAGACCTACTTTTTCGAAGACGACGTCATGGCAATCTTTGTCGTGCTGATGCAGGGGAACAAGCTTCGGCTCCCCGACGTCTAACGCCCTATTGAGGCAACCGAGGTAAATAATCCAAAGTACTGCCATTACCATCGTTACGTCCATCATGCGACGCAGGACTGCTACATGCTGAAGCGATACATCTAGCGTCTGCTCGACACCAAGGGCCTCACCTTGGACATCGATGACATGGCGGTTGCTGCTAACGTAGTATCGCTCCAGTTCGACAACTTTTCGGCGATAAAAGTTCAAGATGGAGTAATCACAATTCCAAGGACAACAATGGAGGTCGTCAATCTTTCACCGGCTCGTAACCAAATAGCCGGACTGATACATCTCACCACGCCACGTGGTAAGGTCATGTGGGTTCACCTCGATCTTGTTCTAGAATTGATGCAGTAGAAAATACCCTTTGCCACCAAGTCTAGGGGCAAGAAGTCCAAATCCTGCTACACGATTTTTATCCCGTCCGAAGAAGCTATAGCAGGAACAACAAGATCAGGCCTGGCATACCAACGCGAGTATGACACCCCTGGCGATGGTGCACTCCCGATTGTCGCACCTGCAATATCAGATCTGGGTCCATCCTAGCCTCTGACAGCGGACAAGTCCAAGCAGAAAGAAACTCGCTTTGACAGACCGCTGCACAAAGATACAGCCCAAGGGCTGGAGAAGCCCTATAACTTTGACATCTTGGCGCAACTGGCCAATACTCCAGCGAAGTTGTCTTTATTCGAACTTCTTCGACTCTCCAAAGACACTAGGGCTGCTCTTAGCGAGGCATGGTAAAATGCCGACACCGACTTGGCGCAGGTCAAGCCACCAGCTGAGGATCCCGCCGCATGCCTCCACTGCAACAATATGATGGAGGCGATACCCAACATTACGTTCTCGCAACAAGACATGTTGCTAAAGAACAATCGGCACGATCGTCCTCTTTACTACATAGGATACATTGGCGCCATCAAGGTAGACCAGATGCACATCGACCCTGGTTCGTCAATCAGCATCATCCCCGGAGTCTGCTTTAGACCTTGGGCATCCCGATGCATCGCCTAGCAGCGACCAACACTGCCATCAGTGGCTTCAACGTTGGAAGAAGCTACCCTCTGGGCAAGATTTGCTTGAAGTGCCAAATCGACGATCTAAAAACAGAGGTCACCTGCTATGTTATAGACGTAGACGTATCCTACAACGTTCTCCTGGGACGTCCATGGATACATCAATACATGATCGTACCTTCAACCTTGCATCAGTGCTTGAAGTACGTGGATGATCACGGCGTCGTCAAGACTGAATTTGTCGACGTGGATCCTTTCAAAGGGCTAAAGGCTTACAATTCTGATTCACTCTTGTACAAGCAAGTCTGCCAGGACGAAGGAGGGAACGACGCTGACGACGAAGCAGAAAATGACGTAATATCAGACAAACCTTTGACGGTCAACCTCAAGGGACGTGCTCGTGACACAACCCCTCCCCTCGTTGTGAAGATAAAGAGGAGGGCACCACAACCTCTAACGTCTTCTGCTGGAAGAGTTGTTAGCGTGTATAACTATTAATTAGAATATATTTAACAGGGCATCTTGGATCTGCTACTCTTCCAGCAGAGGACGTCGGACAGACAACATTGCAGCCACAAACAACAGGCAAGTGTACCTTGCCATGATGTATTATAGTTCCTTGCCTTAATTATCTTATTTAGTTATTATAACTATTTGATATGGTTGATGTGTGTGTTTACCCTAGGGTCGTGAGACGTTGCTTAGCGTCCGAATAAGATTCGGGTGTCGACGTCGTACACGGAGTCGAGTAACGTCACTTAAAGAGTTAATACCACGATCCCATTTCACGTGCTTGTATCCTTGCACGTCAGACAGTAGGACACTTGACACTATTTCATGTGACATAATCTTTCTTGAGGTATTCATGGTGATTCTGTATTGGATTACCAGACTCGTGATATGAGACTTGCATATTATATACATATATCATTATGGCTCATTGTACTAGCTAGAGGTCCTAATCTTGCTTGTTATGGACATGAGGTTACATTGAGTGGGGAGAGACACATCATACTACAGGCTGATTATGTTTATATATATATATATATATATATATATATATATATATATATATATATATACACTATGTTGCTGGAGGTGCCTTAGACCCTTAGACTCTGTCCCAGATCTTTGGCATATTTACTGGCCCTACGAGATATTACTTGCTGCTATGGGCTCCCCGACACAGAGCCTGTAGTGGTTTCAGCTTGAGTACGAGTGATGTTCTCATGTGCATATCACTTAGATGGTTACAGTAGTTTACCCTTGAGTATGTAACATTATACTGTTTTACTTTGGCATGTTGTTTCTTGTACCTTGTTACGTCTCTCTGAGGACCTGGTCCCTTGCCAGTTTTGCAACATAGACCGTTATGGAACCTGCTTGGAGTTGCTGATTTGGATTGCTTTGTCATGTGGGTATTGGTACTAGGTACTTATATCATTTCTACCAGAGTTATGCTATTCATTTATATTATTGATTCATTTGCTGATGTAGCCTACCTTTTATAGACTCATATTTCTTTCTCGAGTCTATTCGAGCTTGTGTGTTACTGGACGGCCGACTTTAGCACATGTAGCTCATTTTTGTTGTATTCTGTTCATTGTGGATTGAGGCATAGATATTTATATTTATTGGATTATCTAGATAGTGACCATTATAATATAGCTTATACGTATTCGAGTCAGACCCGAGTCTGGTCGAATGTGTAGCTGGCATGTTACGTTTTCTAATCCTACGTATTTTGGGACTGGGACGTTACAATGCATGTTCGTGATGATCTTCCATCCATGCGGCAAGGCTGTGTAAAGAGTCTGCGTGTGTTCTAGATGATTTCTCATCCACGCAGCAAGACTGTGTACTAGTGTCTCTCTGTCCTTGGCAGCCCGATACGAAAAGCGGGGTGCTCCCCACCTCCAGGCAAAACTGCTCGGCGAGAAGGAAGGGAACCTACGACATCCTTTGCAGGAAAAGTAGGAAGAAAGCAAGAGAGAGATGTTCTTCTCTCTCTCTCCCGACTGCCTATTTCTAGGCCCCAAAACCGCGTGAAGGAATTGGGGTAACGAACCTAGCATTAATGGGATGAACCTGACGCTCGATCCGTGTGATCCTCTTTAATCTCCTTGAAAACCGACGTCTCAAAACCACGTGTCAGGAAACGGCGTAAAATCCCAAGAAATCCACTCAAGGATCGAGCCGAATCCTGCATTAAATGGAGATCTGACATCCTGGAAGCGCTCACCTATGCTGCCCAACATCCATGCGGCCCAAGTGCTCCCTGTCCATACTTCTTATTCAAAGTATTTCAAACTTGTCAGTTTGAAAATTTTGAAAGGGGTCTTGTAGAAGCATGGAAAATATGGATCCATGCGTCCAACAACCATGCGCCCCAAAGTAAAGCACAGAAGAGATCGGGCCGCAGAGTCACCCTGCGGCCCAGAAATACGACATCCATGCGTCCCTCTAATCAACCGAAGCAGCTTTGACCGCAGATGGACTTGACGTGGCATCCTGACAACAAGATCATCTCTGACACAAAATTCTGACAAAAATAATTTTCTGAATGCCTCGAAGGACGTAAACATGCTACACGACAGAAGTCTCACGTCAGTATAAACTTTATTCTTGATGGGTGTGCAGCACCACGTATACAGCACAATAAAGATCCCATGCATCTCTGACCCCATGCGTCCCTGACTTCATGCGTCTCATGCGTCTCTGGCTCCATGCGCCCCAAATTCCATGTGTTTCATGCGTCTCTGGCCCTATGACGTCCCAGACTCCATGCGTTCTATGCGTCTCTGGCCCCATGCGTCCCAGACTCCATGCGTCCCATGCGTTTCTGGCCATATGTGTCCCAGACTCTATGTAGACCAAATATTGCTGTTACAATAAGTAATTCTCTCCAACCAAGTGCGGACCACGTGTGAAGCTGACTAAGTCACGTACACAAAGGACAAGAATCGCCAGGATATCCAGCAACAACAAAATCCCAGCAAAACGTTCACGTGACAGCTTGTCCTAGATTCAACCTACACTATGCGTCCACAGTTGCAGCTGTATTCTATTGAAGGAGCCCCCTACGGCCACCAAACAGAGGCACATGCGGCACCTATAATCCATTAGCATGATGGCTATAAATAGGAGCAACTTGGACGTCTCAAAGGTTAGATTTTTTTTCTGTTTTAGAGAGAGAGAGAGCATACCCCCCTGGCCACCTACATACGTGCACACAATCTCATGACAGAGAAGAAAGGAGAGCATCATCATTCTCTCATCGGATTGTCAACGGAGTAAAAGAGCCGCAACAACACTCTTTGTCCATCGTCACTACCCAGATCAAAATATTGTACTTAGATTGTCTATCTAGGACCTCTTTGTACTTTCTTTAGTTTGTTGATTAAAACAAGCTCTTTTAGGCTTTCGAATTTAATGGAGAACACATATTGATTTATTGTACTCGTTCTTTATTACTTTCCTGTTCATGTTATTTCACTTTATACTTCCAGTATTGTGTAGATGTACTATGCTCTGTCCTGACTGGATAGTTGATACAGATAGCAGGGAGGTGACAATTGGATTAGTGGAGCTACTTGGAGACTTAGTGTAGAATACTTGGATGTATTATAAATTTATCTATTCATTTGAGGTTGTATATTATTTTACGGTTTATCGAATTTGTCTTCGAATGAGATTGACATGTATTATGTACAGTGGACTATGGTGATTGTGGGTGCGTGTGTCTGGGTTTGTGTATCGTTTCTAGTGTTGTGACTTAATGATCAATTTATGTGATTTGGTGATTGATAAAGTATAGACAGCTGACTATTGTTGTCAACGACAACGTAGGCTGGAAATGTCCGGCCCGTACCTGATTATTCGGGAACGGGGTGTGACACATTTTTAGTGGTAGCCCATGCAGGTCAGTCGTCGCAAATAGTACGATGCCGTGGTGGTACCTAGGCTTAGTCGTGTCACTACGCGCCTACAATACTAGAAACTCATCACAGCATAGGCCGATTGTATTGTTATATAGCATTCTCATATGTTGAAATTGCCGCATCTCCTTGAGTCCTATGAAAGACTAATAAGATGTGAAGCCATGGTTATAATTCCTTGGCTCTCGAGAGAATTTTTAAAAATCCAAACTCAAGTGTCACCAATAATTAACCCTTTTTATCTAAAGTCTAAATTATAGTCTAGTTATTGTATTAAGGGACTTGATTTATTAAAACTTTTCTTTGATTATAACGCATTATTTTCTAAAATAATCTCAGTATAGGCCTAATTCAGGTAGTTTTGGTTTAATTCTAGAAATTAATCAATATCATTCTTTCCTCGTACCGATAATTATCACTTGATTCTCAAGAACAGATACCTACATTTCAAGAACAGATACTTATACTGATTTCTTCTTATCAATCTCCTTTGAATATTGCTTAAATTGTTAAACATTCCCTTAAAATTCTTATAGATAAAGTTAAAAGAATATTCGACGACCTACTACGGCGTGACAGATGCGTACTGCAGCCATTTATCCGAGTCATAGAAACCACGAGTTATTGTATCCTGTCACACCCGATTCCAGATTTGGTATTTCTTGAATTTCTAGAATTTAATTTTTCTTGATAATGTATTTTTGCTGTATTTCTCAATGTTGGTTCATGTCATTTTATTTATTGTTATTTTTTTTGTTATTGAGAGAGACTACCCGAGACCAGTAGAATACCCATTGGCATTACCATAGACCCCGTTTATGACCCACATGTAGAATGGACACTTGGTTCGGTTCATTTGATTGAACCCATGACTAAACCATCTTTCTCTCCTCTTAGTATATATTTGAGTATTTCTCTCTCCTCACCCATTTCCTCATTTCACTCTTTTTGCTTCCTTCTTCCTCCTCTCCCTCTAGCCAAATCCTAGCCCTAGGGAGAAGTTGTTGTGACTTGGACCGTGAGAGGTAGAGGTTAGGAGCCACCCAAGGCAAGTACATCTTGCTCAATGGTGAAGCCTTGATTTTCGAAATTTTCATATATATGTTGTTTTAAAAAATGTATTTGATAGAAAATATTCTCTTTGAGTTACTGATCATATTTAGTTTTGGAGTTTTGGATTTTGATGTATAGATTTGCGTAGATCTAAGTTTTAACTTAGGATTTTATATGGGTTCCATGACTTTCTCCTTGGTTTGATCTATTAAAACTTGTTATTTTCTAAAACTAGTTGTTCTATTTGATGGAGCTTTCCATTTCGAGCATTTTGGCTTTTAAATCGTTTAATTTGGAGTTAAATTGAAGTTTTTATGGCCAAAACAAATTCTGGAACTTCGTTCTCGGACCAGTCTGGCAGGGATGATGAACAGTGCCGTGCAGTAGTGCGCCGCGCATGGATTTTTATGCCGCAACAGTGCACCGCGCATGAAGTTTTATGCCGCAGCAATGCGCCGCACATTACTTTCTTGCCGCGCGTAGTGCGTCGCTCATGGAGTTTCATGCCGCAGCAGTGCGCCGCGCATGAAGTTTCATACCGTAGCAGTGCGCCACGCGCATCACACCCTCGCCGCGCGCATTAGTGCCCGTGCACATCAATCATTGCCGTGCAGTGCGTCGCGCATGGATTTTTTTGCCGCAGTAGTGCGCCGCACACAGAATTCATGTCGTGCGCAGTGCGCTGCGCACATAATGACCCGAATGCCTGTTTTTGTCTATTTAAGCTGTTTCTAGCTAGAATCTTGCAAAACTCAAAATATGAAAGTTGTAGATCTTTGTTTTCCATTTTCAAATCTTTTTGAATCACCTCATTATGAGTTCACATATGAGAGTTATCCTCAATTTACTAATGTATAACTTTTCTAATGCATAAACTGTTTTAGTCCAGTTGAGTATTGGAGTATAGTAAAAATTAATTAGTTAAAGTGTTAGTTAATAACTAATCAAGATTTGATAGAAAAATGATTAGTTAAAACCAAGAACCCATTAGTTAGCTTAATTAGTTAATTGATTAGTTAGTAAATTGATTAGTTAGACTAGTCAATAATTAATTGGTTAGTAAAAGAAAGTAATATTGGTTAAAAAAATTATAAATTGTTGGTTAGTTAATCAAGAATTTGGAAGTAGTTAGTTAGGGTTTTAACCTGGAAATTCTAGAGAGATTATGAAAATCTAGAATTTAATAATTTAATATTGTTTTGATAGGTAGACTAGAGCGACTACAAATTTGGACCGGAGGCAAGTATTTTATACGATGCTATCATTCTATTTTCATATTTCATAATTTTATTGCAATTGTACTTTAATTCTATTATTTTTCTTTGCAAGCTCATTCTTTAATTCATGTATTGTACTACGAAATATTTCCTTGATTCCACTGTTCTATTTCAGTACAAGTATTCTATGCCGGTATTTTAGTTCATTGCATATTTCATGATACAGTAAGACACACGATGATTTCGCGCGATGTTATTGTTTCCTGTATCATATCATTGTACTTTGTGTCGTGTCCATTGTATCTCGTTTTGTATTCGTATTGGTGTTGGGAGGGGAATACCAGAGTCGTGTGTGGATAACCCCATCCTCAATCTGTAGAGAGTAGCGGTCGCACGTCACGTGCGGGACGCCAGATCACTTCTAGTTACCCACTATGACAAAGGTATTCAAATCACATGTTAGTTATGTATTGTTTCACTTGTGCATATTGATTTATTGTACCTATTCTTTATTGCTTTCTTGTTCATGTTATTTCACTGTATACTTCTAGTATTGTGTAGATGTACTTTGCTCCGTCCTGACTGGACAGTTGATATAAATAGTAGGGAGGTAACAGATATAGATAGTAGGGAGGTAACACTTGGATTAGTGGAGCTACTTGGAGACTTAGTGTAGAATACTTGGATGTATTATTCATTTGAGGTTGTATATTATTTTACGGTTTACCGGATTTGTCTCCAGATGAGATTGACTCGTATTATGTACAAAGATCATATTAGTGTGACTGTGGTGATTGTGGGTGCATGTGTCTGGGTTTGTGTATCGTTTCTAGTGCTGTGACTTGATGATCGATTTATGTGACTTGGTGATTAATAAGGTATAGACAGCTAGCTACCGTCGACACTACGACATAGGCAGGACTTGACCACGCACTCGTACCCGATATTGCGGGCGCGGGTCGTGACACACCCACTGGCAGTACGCCGTATTCTTTGGTCTACGGGTACGAGGCGGTTCTTTCTCTCAAAATTTAAATCCCTTCTCTCAGGATAGATCTTGCTAACGGGCTAACCACCAAAAATAACGATCGTCTTCGACTTCAAGAGTTAAAAGCATTGGAAGAGAAGCGTTTGCAAGCTCAACAACGCATTAAGCAGTATCAAGCACGTATCTCCAGAACTTTCAACAGAAAAGTCAAAGAAAGAATATTCCAATTCAGTGATCATGTCCTGACAGTGAGAAGGCCAATGATCATGACGTACAAAAGCAAAAGGAAATTGCAAGCTAAATGGGAGGGCCCTATGTAGTGGTATCAGTGTATTTCAACGGTGAATACAAGCTAGCAAGGCTAAACGGAGATTTGCTGATGATGTCGATCAATGGCTAATTCCTAAAAAAGTACTATGTCTAAGCTAGACTTGTACTTTACATCCCAGCGGGTTATTTGTAAATGCCAGTGTTTGTATTTACTTCATTCTATCCTCAGTAATGTAAATGTACAGTGTGTCATTTTATTCCCCGATAATTCGTACAATGTAAACTCTGTTATCCATATTCAAGAGTCATGGATATGTTCTGGATAATTGATCCACCTTAAAACTTCTCTCCCACAGCGTGGTTAGAGAATTACACTTCCAATGATAATCCCTAAAAGAGTCAATGAAATTCTTTGTCGCCTTGAACTATTCCCTGTATTTAAGAGTCTTGAATACGTTCTAGGTAATAGGTCCTCAAAATTTTTCAGCA
This sequence comes from Iris macrosiphon, assembly GCA_036927795.1. Classification (NCBI taxonomy): domain Eukaryota; kingdom Viridiplantae; phylum Streptophyta; class Magnoliopsida; order Asparagales; family Iridaceae; genus Iris; species Iris macrosiphon. The sequence continues at coordinate 111,955,107 of JAYESA010000006.1, read as the reverse complement.
GAATAATCCTCATACCTTACGAAACATTCTCATTGAGATCACCTAAAATAAAAAAAATTCTTCCCAAAGCAAATTATCGTATTCTTAGAAACCAGTTGTTTTGAGGATATCTTATTTCTAATTTTCAGTTGGATTGGAAATATACAAAAAATACTTCTGTCCCGACTTGGGAAAGAAATTTAGTTCACGTCCATATTACCTCTGAACTATCTTTTCTTATTTCCCCTGGCTGGGATGAAGTATTTCCTATCATAGTTTATGTCTATATCACCTCTGAACTATTACCCCGTCATTTTTCTCAGCGAGATGAAATCTTCACAGAGAACAATCATGTCCACATCACCTCTACATTATTTTTCTCACAAAAATCCCCACAAAGATATATCTTGTCACGTCTTTATCACCTCTGGACAAATATTTTCGATAGGATCTCGATCGAGAAAAAAATCTATCACGTCCATATCACTCCTAATAGTGTTATTTCGTTTTAATTTATTACTCATACTTAATTTCAAGTACATACTGGGTAATAAGTCCATAATACAAAAATATATATATAGTCATTGCCAAAATCCAAAGAGCTTTATTCGTTGCAAAGGAGAGTAGGGTTACAAAGCGAAGAGGCTAGCAGGGAAAAAAAATATGATAAGAAAAAAAAAGGGGGTCTTCCATATTATCTGGATTTGGCTGAAAGTTCACTGATGATCCTCCTCAGTCGAACCAGTTGCTCCTTCTTTTTATGCTCAGCCACCTCCCTGGCTTCAGCCATCCGAGCCTCATGTAAACCCCCTCATATTCCAATTTAATTAACCATTGTTATCTGAAGTTTTTTTTTAATATATAATTACTGTTTTGGAATTAGAACCTATGTTTTCTTCTTATGTAAAAATGGATTTAATAGACTTACGTATTATTATCAATCATTAAGTTTAAGCATAGCCTTAAAATACTGTTGCTATTTTTAACCCATTCCTTGAAATTTTCTTAACTATTCTTTCTACTTGAGCCAGGTGAGTATCAGCATATTCGCTATCATGAGCCAAGACCTTTGCTAGAATGAGCAAATACCACTACACCCCTATTACTAACCGCATGGTGCTGTGTGGAGAGCACATCCGCCCATTCCATGAACCATTTCACTAGCTCAAGAACCCATTTAACCAAACCCGAGTTTACCATTAACCATCGGGTGAGACAACATCTCCATTAATGTGTGTGTGCTAGCTAGACACCATCAGAGGACTAGCTATACCAATGCTAGGGTCTGCACATGTCTAAGAATTGGGTGAGGTTTTGTGTCTACGGTGCAGTGAAGGAATTAATGTGTAGATGCTGCTAAGAACAACAATTCAACAACTTAGAGAAACCACCCATATGTCCAACTAGATAGAGCCTGGCCAATTGCAACCGTTCACGCCTGTACGGCGCCAACCTCCAGTCGACAGTGTTCCACTCCCCAATGGCTCATTCTCTCGCCCTTCATATATATATATATATATATATATATATATATATAGGGGTAAACAGGATATGGACTATAAGCTCATATTCCTATATGAGTCATGCACATGTAGACCAATAAGAATAGATTCCTACATCCCATGTGCACTAGTACACTACATTCCTATTGGTCCACATGTGCATTGGCTCATATAGGAATATGAGCCTATGGCTAATATCATTTTATATATATATATATATATATATATATATATATATAGGGTAAACGAGATATGAGCCATATTGCTCATATTTCTACATGAGTCATGCACATGTGAACCAATAGAAATAGACTCCTACGTTCCATGTGTACCCATGTGCACTAATACACTCTATTCCTATTGGTCCACATGTTTATGGTTCATGTAGGAATATGAACACTATGGCTCATATTCCGTTTACCCATATATATATTCATCATTGTCCATTCTCTCTTAAACCTAAACCTAGCCGCCAACCCCTCTAGCACTCCTCCCTAAATCATTCCCATATCTTCAGCCCACTCGACGATGAGCTCTGGCGGACGAGGTTGTGGAGGATTCGAGTAGCCGAGTTCGACGTCCCAGACGAGCACCACCACGGGGAAGGCAACGCTGGTTCAAGAGCTCCTCCGTTCTTGCTCGCCCTCGGCACGGCAAGGTCGTCCTGACGAGCCACCCTTCCAAACCAACCTCGTGATCGGTGAGCCCTCCAAACTTCCTCCCTGGTATTCCTTCCTTCTTCATTTCTTTCTTAAGCTTTGCAAGCTCTTAATATCCTAGCTTAGTAGTTCCTCATGATCTCTTATAGGCTTTTCAGGTATAGCTATTTGGTCTTTTCTTCTCCTTCTTTAGTGTGGGGTTGAGTACATTATATTGTGTGTATGGTTATTTTCTTCTTCTTCTTCTTCTTCTTCTTCTTCTTCTTCTTCCATTCACGCAAGTACTGGGTATGTGGAGAGAAAGAAGCCGTGGTGTATGTGTTGGGTTCAACATTCTGGCCCTGTATGCCGAACATGCCAATAGGAGGTTGAAGTATAGAGCCTTGTGTGTATAAATGAGGAAAACTTTAATGCATGTATCAGTGTGTGATTGAGTACGTGTATATATTTTTATACAAGTCATGAGGTTGTGGTGTGTGAAATAATGAAGGAATGATCCTCATGTATGTGTATACGAGGATGGTTTGGGTATCACTGGATAATGATGGAAATTATGAGAGCTTGGCATCAACTGTTGTCTGATGGGTTGTAAAGTAGTGTATGTGTTATTAGAGAAGTAAAATCTTCACTTACATTTAATGAAATAAGGAGGAACTGCTGGATTCTGTGTAAATCATGTGTAAATGAATAAAAATAAGAAAACTGTGGGAATGTATTGACGCCATGTCTCTTCCTTCATATTACAAACATGGGTGTATGATGTTAGAAAGCGAACAAGGATGAATATCCATGACTATGATAAATTCTCTCTTGTGTATATGTAAATTTATTTGGAGTAGAAGTGACATATATATAATGAGCAGTGTATGAGTGTAAAGGATGGGGATATAGCTAATACTGTCATGATTAACAGGAGGAATAAAGATGTTGTTTGGGTACTGTTCCATTAGCGTTTGTGTTAATCACCTATGGGGAATACTAGAGGATGCTAAGTCTACAACTGAATATGATTATATTTGTTATTTGAAGACTTAGGTGAATAGTATGGGAGAATAATGGTGCTGTGTTCTAGTGCATATATCCGATATAGGTGAATGTAGGGGCATAAGAATATGCATGTGTGATGGTTAGAAAGGTTGGTTTCATATGGGGGAGGACAAGCAAATAATTATTCCTCTTCCTATAAAATGTGTAAGATTAGATGGATAACTAATTATGGGTATTAAAGTTACTGTGTGCTTAAAGAGTTGGGTTGTTATGCCAGTAACTGTCGGGGAGAGTTAAGCTCATGTATAGGGAGTAGATAATTGGCCTTATGGGTATAGCAGCCTCTAATATCTATTGATAACTAGTTTATAATATATTATTTTATTGTTGTTATAAGAAAAACTGATAACAAATAATTAATTAAATCCTAAATTCATCTCTAGGTTCTTTGGGCTCCTTGGACTCGGATTCTATACCAGTTCCATCTCCTCAGTTTCCGGAACCAGGCAAGTATACCTTGCCACTATGTTATATAATTCCATTTCAAATTCAAGTTTCTATCATACTTTTTATTGTTATATTTTATCTGTGCGTCCGAACACGACTCTGGGTGTAACCAACGGTGTGCGTTGGTTAGCTACTTTTACAACCTAGGCATTTATGAGTCATTCCTTACTGCACTATAGATACACCGATATCCTGCAGGACCTTGACACTTATTTGGACACGGAGAGATGTTACAATGGTAGAGGACACGTACCCCCGTACTCGACTGATCATCATTACGACTGGGACGTGTGTCAGCTTAGTACATGCTAGATACTTTTATTCTTGCTATATATTGGACTTTACATTAGGAATTGAACGTGGCGAGGAGTTGACCCATTCTAGATTCATTGGGTGGGGAGGACAGTTACTAGACGTAGGCACTGCTATTGGTATATTGATGTTGATAGTGAGGCAACTCGGATGAGCGCCGCTAATAAAGGATCTCATGTTCGAAGAGCCCCATACGGACGAATGATATTCTTATTTGCATTTACACTTAGTTTGGTACACCCCATATATATATATATATATATATATATATATATATATATTGCAGTACTTCATATTATTAGTTACATGTTTCTATGTATCTTGTTACGTCCCTCTGAGGACCTAGTTCATTTTCAGGTTTAGTCAAGCTAGAGTACGAGCAGGTCTACGGGCCGAGTCCTGACGTTGTTTACGAGAGCGATGAGGTATACCCCGGAGATCGCGCCTGATCTTGGTATGATACCATCTTGGTTGCGGACTTCTACTTGAGTTCATTGCTATCTATCTTACTTTCAGCACTTTACTTCAGCATGTTTATATATGTAGTGGATTTGTCTCCACTAACTCTAGACTTATTTGATTTTGTATGACATATTCTGGGTACTTGACTTTATCATATTCGGACGAGTTTATTATTCTTTGAATGAGATTTAGTATATACTTGTGACCTTGTTAGTACTTAGGTACAACTTTATGCGTACTTAAGGATTCCATTAGATTGGATAAATCCTCAAATATGTATTGTTGGCCATTGTCGCGTAGCCTAGTCCCCTATATTTTGAGACTGGGGCGTGACACCTCAGCTGCTTCATACTTGGTCATAGGGGCATATATTTTCATAATGTTATTCCAGGCCTCGTCAACTTCAGCCTTGGCTTTTGCGAGAGACATAAGCTTGTTACCCATCATGTCGTGATGAGACGACTCCTCATCGTGTTTACCCTTTATGAATGCCAACTTCTCCTGAGATTCTCTGATTAAAGTTTCTAGTCGGACTATCTCAGAAGAGTAATTATCTCGAGCAGACTCATGTTGAAAGAACATGGAATTGGTGTCATTTAGCTCATCCATCAATAGAGCACTATTATCCTCATTCATCCTCTTCTGCTCCTCGAAGTTTGCTTTCTCTGCTTCATACAGAGTAGTGATTGCCTCATACTCTGCTTGAATAAGAGAAGTGAGATTTCCTTCACTAAGCTACGGGTATTCGTTAATATTCGAGTTCGGCCAAAACATGCTACAACGATGTAGCACGCTGTTTGCCCTTGCAAGTCCTGATGGTTGCGATTGTCGGGAAGACCATCCTTGTCATCTCGTCAAAAGCCAAATTCTTCTCGAGCACTAGCCTTAAGATACAGGCTAGCGTCCCATAGAAAGCATTTGTTTGAATTTCAACTACGCTGCTACGGTAGTTGTCAGAGCTGGGAGTAGCAGCTACCGCAGCAAATTCCTTTCCTTGAGAGGGAAATGCTGATGTGGTTACTGTGGTAGCCTCGATGCTCTGAGCAGCGATTAGTGGACTCATCCCCGAAGATGCCTTACCCCTATCAATGGAGCGTGTCGACCTTACAGTTTGGGTCGATACCATCACAAGCACAACCGAGACGACTGTCTCTTCCTCCGCAATACTGGTGAATTCTTCAGTAGCTTCAACTGCAGGAGTAACTTCAATTTCAAAGCTGATCATCTCCTATGTGTGCTTAGGGAGGGCTTCCTCGTGAGTTTCTGTACCTATAATTTATCAATACAAAAAGTCAGCGAGCTGGGCATCGAGATGGAGTTGTAAATCAAAGTAAAAGAAATGAATAATACCTTGGCATCTGCTAGCCTGGGTTATCATTGCAAAGATTTGTGATAACGAAGCCTGTAGTGCAAAGACTGACGGTATGGAAAGGACGGAGAAGCACGTACCCGATCCGACCGGCGTGAATTCTTCATCCGGGGACTGGCCTCCAAGGAATTTCTTAATTATGCCAGAGAAACCTCTATCTGAGGGGAGTCAACATTAAGAAGTATGTCATCTTAGTCTCCTCCCCCCTCATTTCCACCTCTGACATTATAGCCCCTTTGTTAGTGTATGGGATTTCTCCCTTAAACTCTACCACAACTGCATTAATCTCAGGTTGTAGATGGTTGGATGATTCTTCTCTTTGGGGAGTGTTAGCTGGGGGAGTTGGAATTATTTCTACCTCATCGTCTCCTTCATCAAAATGAGCCGGAGTACTATGGCTTTCTTTGGTAGCTGTAGTAGGCGGCGCAAGACCAGATGATCTGGAAGGTATGAATGCAATCAGCAGTAGCAGTTGAGTTACAACATCGAGAGAAGGGTCCACTTCAACTGGTTGGGAAGTTGAAATGCTAGTCGCTACCGTAGTTGATGGGGGGATTTTTGCATTGGCCTCCGTAGTAGTAGTTGAGGGGGAATATATATATTAATTCTTGATGTAGCTGGTGAAGCATCTGATGGACCAGCTTGGTCAAGAGAATTCGTTGGAGAAGAAAATAAACTCCTCCTCGGAGGGGTAGGAGGCTTTGGTGGTTGCTTCATCTTGGCTGCCTTCTTCACGACAGGCTGACGCTCTTTATGAGACGGTGCCTTGAGTTTCTTTGCCTTCAAATAAATATCCAGAGGAGGAACATGCAAATCCTCTGGCCCAAACCTAAAAAGCTCTAACGATTCATCCATGAGAGCATTGTCCTCCTCTTTCATCAACGTATTAGCCTCTTCTGCCTCAGCCCCGACAACGTTCCCGTCTGTGAGCCTCAAGCAACCTCTCAGATTAAAGTCCCGGTGAAATCTATTACCGATGTAAACTCCCTCAAATATTTCTATAGATAGTCTGGTATGGGTTAGAAAATTCTGGTTTAGCAGCAGATGTTTGAGGTTTAGAGTAAGGTTGCATATGTCTGATTTTTTTTAATTAAACCCTTGGCGCACCCTACCATTGTTGAATTATTCGGAGCCCAACATCAGCCCATAAATTTCAACAGATTGTTGCACTTTTGACTTGACCCGCCAATTTAGGCGCTGGATTTTTCCGTCACTCAAAATCAAATCCATTATGCCCTAAATTAATTGCACAACTTCCCGTATCCAAATCCCATATTTAATCCCGTGTCGGACACCTGTATCGTTACCATCAATTTTGAGACACCAACTTAACCCGTTAAGCCGGACCAACTAAAGGGTCCAAGACTGACTCCAAGCCCACATCATTTTTGACCTTTGTGTCACTCCCAAATTGAGATCCCAAGTGCCCCTATTTAATTTAAAAGCGCGTGACATATTTATTCTAATTAAATCGGGGATACCAACTTTGACTAATTTCATTTTAATCCCCATTTAATTCCAATGTTCATTTAATTAAGCCCATGCAAAACACACAACACCCCCTCACCCTACAAAACACCAAACACCAATTCTCCCATAATTTTTTTTATCATTTCATGTGTTTATGCAATTACCCAAACTTAAGGGGCTAAATTGCAAATGTTGTGACATGTGGCACACCCTCATTAGTCAAGGACAATGAAGAGGCCAACCCTCTTCTTTGACCGTAGTCAACATCCCTCCTCCCTTTCTTTTTCATAAAGAAACTATTTCATTCATGTAAGATCTCAACCCCACATTTGAAATGGGTAAATCTCCACCCTCCAATCCTCACACACTATCCTATAAAATGTCCCCATCCCTACACACAACCCTATGCCGGCCTTAATTTCCAAAACCTAGGAAACTCCACCCCCTCTCTCTCTCCTCCCTCATCTCCATACTAAACCGAATCCTTCCCTCTTCTTCTTCTTCTTCTTCTTCCCTTCACCTTCTCCTTCTTCTACTTCACTTCGGTTCCCGGCCGGCCACCCACCCTCCGGCCGAGATTCCCGCTCCTCCACCCCTCGAGCTGACCACGCCGACGTTCCCTCGAGCCGTCTCGCATGAGCCCGCACCGCTGCCACTACCCGGCCGGATCCCCCTCCGGCCACACCCGCTGAACCTCCACGAGCCGCTCCTCCAGTCTCTACATCACAACCACCGTCGACCGCAGATCTCGAGCCCCGGCGACCAACCCCGGAGCTCCTGCACATCCGGCTAGCTTTCCTCCCTCGTCCCCGGCGAGCTCCCCTCGATAGCCACTGCCCCGGCGAGCTTCTCCGCGGGCTGCTGCACCACCGGTCGAGCACCCCCTCGACCTCCAGTCCTCCCCCGCCTCCACGTTCCGATACAGCCACGAGCCCTCCGGCCAACTGCTGATCACCACCTTCTCGACCACCCTCCTCCGGCCACACTCCACCCTCTCGACCACCACCTCCAGTTTACACACCGTTCCACCACCACCAGCACCCTCTCGACCACCCTCAGCTCGACCACCTCCCTTCTTCGGCCATCACCCCCTCCGGCCAGCGAAACCTCGTCGAGGTATACGACTCCCTCTCCCTCTCTATGTTATTGATTTATAATGTGGTTACTTAGGGTTATTGATATATAATGTGTTTTTAGTTAGGGTTTATGAAGATGTAGTGTAGTATAAATTATCTTGTGTTATTAATAGGTGATTAGGGTTTAATGGTGAGTTTAGGGTTTATTCTTCATAAGTAATTAAAATGGAAATAAATGGATAAACATGAATTAGGTTAAGAGAATGCATGGATCGTTGTTTGGGACTGGGATTATATGAAATGACTATGAACTATATACATGGTTGGAAAAATGCTAAATCAATTATTTATGGTTTAAATATGATTTGATTGAGGATATGAAATATATACATGCGAGGATGGGAATTGGGATATATATTGAGGTTGGATTTTAGTGCCATACGAGACGGTTAGGGTGAAATCCTAATTATTAAACGCGCATTGGTTATTGTTGTTTAGATATTTTAAACTATTGTTGAATAATAATATGATAATTAAAAGGTTGATGGACATTGGGAGCAAGTGATTTATTTTGAAATAGGTATAATATCGAATCATGAGTCAGAGATTGAGGACTGTGAAATATTAGTTATTTATTTGAGATTGAGACACGTCAATGTGCATGACAACATCTGTGAACACTGAGGTGAATTTGAGGATTTATCATGGCTCAAATTACTGATAAACACTGTGCTAAATATAGAAGGATTGAGGATGGTTCGATGATATTGTACAAATGATTAGTTTGATTTAATGTAACGTACCAATAGTCAACCTTGGTCAACCCTCTTGCGTCGTGTATATATGTCTTGTAACTAAGATTGTAGTATTTGTTTAGACGTGTGTCACACCCCTGTTTGTCGTGTGATAGTTTATTGATTGAGTTTGTATCTCATCTCTAGGTACTACGGGACCTGAGGACTTGGACGTGGTACCGGATCTCCGTCATCAGTAGTCGAACACAGGCAAGTGTACCTTGTCACCCTGTATTTCAGTTACAGATATTTTATTGTTTCATTATGTACATTGTGCGCGTATTTTGTTTACGATCGATACTTCGCGTCCGGATCACAACCGGGTGCAGACGTTTGTCGTAACGTCTTGTAACGAATGTTAGATGTTCGTAACACCACGATGTACGTACCTGAGTATATCGTCACCCCAGGACACATTCATACACTGATAGCGTGCCAGATTTCTTGTATCCTGATACTGATGTCATGACTGGAGACTGGGACGACCTTAGGGTCGCGTTTGTTGATAGTATTTCTGTGCGAAGATACTGCTAGATAGAGGTTCAGGTTCAGCGCACAATCGTTGAACGCTTGGGAAGGGACAGACAGTTACTAGACGTTTGGGCTCCTCTGCACGCGCTTATATATATATATATATATATATATATATATATATATATATATATATATATATATGTATGTATTGTTTCTGTAGTGATCATGTATCTAGTGTAGTTGTATCACCCGTGTGACTCTTTGTCCGGAGCTGCGGTACGTCCCGTGTGTTTTCGTGTCCGGAGCTACGGTTTTATTTTGGACAGCCCACGCGTCGAACATTGTCTTTAAACTGTTCTCACTTGTTTGGTTATGATAGATTATCCTGTCGTTGCACTTGTACTTTCTGTTATACTTGGCATGCTGTATTTTTGTACCTTGTTACGTCCCTCTGAGGATCTGGTTCCCTTCCAGGTTTAGGTGATGAGGATTACCCAGAGGAGTATGGTCCGGGTACGTATCCAGCAGCAGGACCCATTGCCGAGGATGAGGCCATTCCAAAGGACTTCGCCTGATCACTGGTAGTGACTCTTTCCTTGGGACGGTATTACTATCTAGTTATCTGATGCCGTCGCAAGTTATCTTATTGCTTACTTTCATTCCAGTATTTTGTACTAGCGAATTTGTTCCCGTGTGACTACTCTAGTATTTGTACTATGATACAGTATCTTGTGACATTTCCTTTCTGCACATTAGTTGTTATGTTTACCTCTATGTGCTCTTATATCTATTACCTGTGGATGAGATTTAGATTGACTACTTATGTGTTATGTGTCGGGTTATTCATTGTACTTTACAGCTTAGGTGCACTCCGACGGGCCCATTAGATTGAGATGCCCGCCGAAGTACGCTGTTGGCCATTGCAACGTGACTCGGTTCCTTATCTTTGGAACCGGAACGTGACAAGGTTTTTGTGGTGGCCTATGCAGGGCCGATTTAAATCGTCTTGGTCACCTGACTGTGCCAAGCGAGCCTGCAAATTAGGAATAGATATTAGGAATCTCATCTACAAGTTTGAATCCTTCATATGACACCTCTCTCTATTTCTTTTAACAAATTGCATCTTGTTTATTCCCTCAACGCTGATCGCAGTCATGACTTCTTTTCAGAGTTATGAATCTTCGCAGCGGACGTATCGCGCAGCCGGGCGATGTTCCCCGTGACGCAGGATCATCCGGGGAACCGGAACTGGAGCAGGTCCTTCTGTTGACCCCAGCTCCCTTGGGACAGTCATCGGGGCAGCCCGAGGTGCCTTCAGACAGGCATCAGGCAGGACCTGAGGATCAGAGGATCCTGAGTCAGGAGGAGCAGCAGCTGCCACCACCTCCACCATTCCCACCCCAGATGCCCTATATGCCATTCCCCGCAGGGCAACCCATGGATGGGACACAGATGTTCCAGATGGTATATGCTATAATGCAGGCCCAGCAGCGCCAGGCTGAGACCCTGAGAGAGAGTATCGTGACGGCCTTGGGGCAGGCATCACCGCCAGCACACCAGTCGACGATGGGTTCTGTCATAGACTTCCGTCGTATGATGCCACAATCTTTTGCTGGCACAGAGGAGCCGACAGAGGTCCACGCATGGCTCACCAGCATTCAGCACCAGCTGGAGGCTACCGACCTCCCCCGACACCGATGGATGACTGCCGTCAGGATGTAGCTCACTGGCAACGCGCATCACTGGTGGCTTTCAGAGGAGCAGCGTTTGGGACCAGACCGGGCCACGTGGGAAGAGTTCTCTAGGCTCTTCCAGGAGATGTACATACCCTCCACTGCCCGAGCAGAGCTTTGGGATAGATTTCAGAACCTCAGGCAAGGGAGTATGACGATTGAGGAATACAATGCTGAGTTCCTCCGCCTGAGCAGGTTTGCACCGTACCTGATCCCTACTGAGGAGGCGAAGGCCGAGAAGTTCTATGAAGGCTTAAGTTTCGAGACCCATAGATTTATCGGGTCCATATCCCCCACCTCTTACTCTGAGGTATTACTAGCAGCACGACGCCAGGACCGCATCAACAAGATGGAGGCTAGCCTGAAGCGCTCATGTGCGTCGTCATCAGCAGTTCGAGCCCCGCAGGGAGGACCTGCGAAGCGTCCTCTAGTACATCAGCAGCAGCAGAGGGCAGCACCCCAGCAGGGAGCTGTCATTCCCATATGCCATTACTGCGGCAAGAAGGGACATTTATTGAGGGACTGTCGACGGAGACTGGGCGCTTGTTTGAGATGTGGGTCGGACCAGCATGCAGTCCGAGATTGCCCAGACTAGAGGGCTCCAGTACAGATGGTTCATCGGCCAGCCTTGCCAGCACCGAGGCCTTATCAACAGCCTCCTGGACCGAGGCCGCCTTACGTAGGAGCTGGAGCACATGGACCACCAACACCAGGGGGAAATCAGAGGAGGCCACCCTTGGCCCCACAGGCAGAGCACTTCCAGCAGGCTCGACAGCAGCAGCCGAGGGCACCGGCACCGAGACATGGTCAGGCCTATGCGATGACTATAGAGGAGGCAGAGACAGCCGGAGAAGTGATCGCAGGTACTATCTTAGTAGCTTCATTACCAGCAGTAGTCCTATTTTATTCTGGTGCCACACACTCTTTTATAGCTGCTAGTTTCGTGGCCACCCATAGAATAGCCACTGCACCCCTTCCGAAGATCAAGAGGATTCTTACGGGAGGTGGAATAGCACATGTTAGCGACACTTGTAGATCATGTTCAGTAGTTGTCTGCGGGCGAGAGATGCGTGCTCGATTTCTGGTCTTCTCCATGCCGGACTATGACATTGTCCTAGGCATGGATTGGTTGAGCCAATACCATGCAACGCTAGATTGCCGTCGTGGTTGTGTCATATTTAGACCCCCAGATCACCCAGAATTTTTTCTTCGGGGAGCCCGAGAGCATAGTGTCCAACCTACCCTAGCGACACACATTGCAGAAGGTGAACCGATGTACCCTCACTTTATATCAGAGTTTGAGGATGTGTTTCCAGAGGATCTTCCAGGCCTGCCACCTGACAGAGAGATTGAGTTCACTATAGAGTTGACTCCCGAAGCCGAGCCAGTTACTTCCCCCATTTACAGACTAGCACCGAAGGAGTTGGTTGAGTTGAAAGTCCAAGTAGATGATCTCTTAGATAAGGGTTTCATACTGGCTAGTGTATCTCCATGGGGAGCACCCATCTATTTGTACCGAAGAATGACGGGACGGTACGCTTGTGTATCGGTTACAGGGCGTTAAATGCTGTAACGATAAAGAACAAGTATCCACTGTCGCGCATCGATGATTTGTTTGATCAGCTTAGTGGTGCATGTGTATTCTCGAAGATCGATCTCAGATCCGGTTATCATCAGATCAAGGTACGGAGAGAGGACATCCCGAAGACGGCTTTTCGGACGAAGTATGGTCACTATGAGTTTTTAGTCATGCCGTTTGGTTTAACCAACGCGCCAGCAGTATTTATGAGTTTGATGAACATTGTTTTCCACCAGTACTTAGATAAGTTTGTGGTGGTATTTATCGACATCTTGGTATATTCCAAGAGCCAGGAGGAGCATGATAGACATCTCAGAATTGTGTTGGAGACGCTGAGACAAGAGAGGCTGTACCCCAAGCTCAGCAAATGTGAGTTCTGCTTGGATAGAGTACCGTTTCTGGGATACATAATCACCGGAGATGGACTATCAGTTGACCCGGAGAAGATAGCTGCAGTTGAGACATGGCCTACCCCTACATCAGTTACAGAGGTTAGGAGTTTCCTCGGACTTGCCGGATATTATCTGAGGTTTGTAGAAAACTTCTCGAGGATAGCTGCGCCTATGACGCGACTGACACGTAAAGGCGAGGAGTTTATCTGGACCGACGAGTGTCAGACGTCTTTCGATGAGCTGAAGAAGCGTCTGACATCAGCACCGATTTTGACACTACCTTCAAGATCAGGAGGATTTGTAGTGTACTGATGCAACACGGCAAAGTGATAGCCTACGCATGAGACGGCTGAGAGTTCATGAGAAGAACTATCCGACGCATGATCTTGAGCTAGCTGCAGTGATATTTGCACTAAAGCTATGGAGACACTACCTTTATGGTGAGCGTGTTAAGATTTACACAGATCATAAAAGCCTGAAGTGTGTCTACACGCAGAAGGAGCTCAACATGAGACAAATGCGCTGGCTTGAGTTGATAACAGATTATGATATTGAGTTGCAGTACCACCCTGGCAAGGCGAATGTAGTAGCAGATGCCTTAAGCAGGAAGCCTATGGTATACTTTTTGATGACTCAGCGGCAATTGCTAGAGGATCTCCAGGAGCTTGGGATAGAGATTGTCTTGCCAGGCATGGATGGACAGATGGCCAGTCTCGAGGTTTAGTCTACTTTGATTGAGAGGATCAAGGCGGCCCTGCCAACAGATGCGAGATTTCGACGTCTACGAGAGAGGACAGAGGCCGGCATGCAGACGGGAATCAGGATTCATGAAGACGGAACATTGAGGTGTGGAGATCGCCTATACGTTCCGAGTGGCGAGATACGCCAGGAGTTGATGACCGAGGCTCATAGCTCGATTTATTCTATTCATCCCGGGGGTACGAAGATGTACCGAGATTTGAGGCAATATTTCTGGTGGCATGAGATGAAGAGAGAGATTGCAAGATTCGTGGCGAGATATTTAGTTTGTCAGCAAGTCAAGGCTGAACATCAGAGGACTGCAGGACTATTGCAGCCGCTTCCCATTCCCGAGTGGAAGTGGAAACACATTACCATGGACTTCGTCACAGGATTCCCGCGGAGCCCTAGCGGGAAGGATGCAGTTTGGGTTGTCGTAGACAGACTCACCAAGTCTGCACATTTCTTGCCCTTCAGAGTTGGGCAGTCCACGGAGATATTAGCTAACATGTATATAAGACAGATAGTATGACTACATGGAGTGCCTGTCAGCATTGTATCGGATCGTGATTCCAGATTCACGTCACATTTTTGGCGGAGTATACAGGAGAGTCTAGGAACTCGTCTCAAGTTTAGCACTGCATATCATCCACAAACTGATGGCCAGTCAGAGCGCACGATACAGATATTTTAGAGGATATGTTGAAAGCGTGCATGATTAATTTTGGAGGATCTTGGGAGGACCATCTACACTTGATGAAATTCTCCTATATAACAGCTATCAGGCTAGTATACAGATGGCACCTTATGAGGCACTGTACGGCATGAAGTGTAGGTTACCAGTATGTTGGAGTGACGTGGGAGAGCATCAGATACTTGGTCCAGAGTTGGTGACACAGACAGTGGAGAAAGTCAAGCAGATTTAGAGCCACCTGCTTGCAGAACAGGAAAGACAGAAATATTGGGCAGATGCGCACCGCAGACCTTTGGAGTTCAAGGAAGGTGACCATGTATTTTTGAAGATATCGCCTACTCGTGGTACCATCAGATTCGGAGGCAGAGGCAAGCTGAGTCCGAGGTACATCGGACCTTTTGACATCTTAGAACGAGTTGGCGAAGTGGCTTACCGTCTTGCATTGCCTCCATCATTAGAAGGAGTGCATGACGTATTTCACGTATCACAGTTGAGGAGATATGTGGCAGACCCTAGCCACGTGCTTGATCATTCGGAGATTACAGTCGGGCCCAGTTTATCTTACGTAGAGCAGCCAGTTGAGATCCTCGTTCACAGTGAGAAGACTTTGAGAGGGCAGACTATTCGACTGGTCAGAGTTGCATGGAAGCATAATTCGTCAGGTGAGTCTACCTGGGAGCGCGAGGATTCCATTCGACAGTATTTTTCGTATTTATTTGAGGAGCAAGGTACGAATTTACGTACCGCATTTGATTTTCAGCTTGCTTTTAAATTCTCTTAGCTATTATCGTGCTTTACTTTTAATTTTAGGGACGAAATTTTTATAAGTTGGGAAAGATGTAAACCCCCTCAAATATTTCTATAGATAGTCTGGTATGGGTTAGAAAATTCTGGTTTAGCAGCATATGTTTGAGGTTTAGAGTAAGGTTGCATATGTCTGATTTTTTTAATTAAACCCTTGGCGCGCCCTACCATTGTTGAATTATTCGGAGCCCAACATCAGCCCATAAATTCCAACAGATTGTTGCACTTTTGACGACCCGCCAATTTAGACGTTGGACTTTTCCGTCACTCAAAATCAAATCCGTTGTGCCCTAAATTAATTGCACAACTTCTCGTATCCAAATTTCATATTTAATCCCGTGTCGGACACCTGTATCGTTACCATTAATTTTGAGACACCAACTTAACCCGTTAAGCCGGACCAATTAAAGGGTCCAAGACTGACTCCAAGTCCACACCATTTTTGACCTTTGTGTCACTCCCAAATTGAGACCCTAAGTGCCCCTATTTAATTTAAAAGCATGGGACATATTTATTCTAATTAAATCGGGGATACCAACTTTGACTAATCCCATTTTAATCCCCATTTAATTCCAATGCCCATTTAATTAAGCCCATGCAAAACAGACAACACCCCCTCACCCTACAAAACACCAAACACCAATTCCCCCACAATTTTTCCATCATTTCATGTGTTTGTGCAATTACCCAAACTTAAGGGGCTAAATTACAAATGTTGTGACATGTGGCACACCCTCATTGGTCAAGGCCAATGAAGAGGCCAACCCTTTTCTTTGACCGTGGTCAACATCCCTCCTCCCTTTCTTTTTCATGAAGAAACTATTTCATTCATGTAAGATCTCAACCCCACATTTGAAATGGGTAAATCTCCACCCTCCAATCCTCACACACTATCCTATAAAATATCTCCATCCCTACACACAACCCCATGCCGGCCCTAATCCCCAAAACCTAGGAAACCCCACCCCCCCTCTCTCTCTCCTCCCTCATCTCCATACTAAACCGAATCCTCCCCTCTTCTTCTTCTTCTTCTTCTTCTTCTTCTTCCCTTCACCTTCTCCTTCTTCTACTTTACTTCGGTTCCCGGCCGGCCACCCACCCTTCGGCCGAGATTCCCGCTCCTCCACCCCTCGAGCTGACGACGTCGGCGTTCCCTCGAGCCGTCTCGCACGAGCCCGCACCGCTGCCACTACCCGGCCGGATCCCCCTCTGGCCACACCCGCTGAACCTCCACGAGCCGCTCCTCCAGTCTCTATATCACAACCACCGCTGACCGCAGATCTTGAGCCCCGGCGACCAACCCCGGAGCTCCTCCACATCCGGCCAGCTTTCCTCCCTCGTCTCCGGCGAGCTCCCCTCGATAGCCACTGCCCCGGCGAGCTTCTCCTCGGGCTGCTGCACCACCGGTCGGCTTCTCCATGAGCTGCTGCACCACCGGTCGAGCACCCCCTCGACCTCCAGTCCTCCCCCGCCTCCACGTTCCGGTGCAGCAACGAGCCCTCCGGCCAACTGCTGATCACCACCCTCTCGACCACCACCTCCAGTTTACACACCGTTCCACCACCACCAGCACCCTCTCGACCACCCTCAGCTCGACCACCCTCAGCTCGACCACCTCCCTTCTCCGGCCATCACCCCCTCCGGCCAGCGAAACCTCGTCGAGGTATACGACTCCCTCCCCCTCTCTATGTTATTGATTTATAATATGGTTAGTTAGGGTTATTGATATATAATATGTTTTTAGTTAGGGTTTATGAAGATGTAGTGTAGTATAAATGATCTTGTGTTATTAATAGGTGATTAGGGTTTAATGGTGAGTTTAGGGTTTATTCTTCATAAGTAATTAAAATGGAAATAAATGGATAAACATGAATTAGGTTAAGAGAATGCATGGATCGTTGTTTGGGACTGGGATTATATGAAATGACTATGAACTATATACATGGTTGGAAAATGCTAAATCAATTATTTATGGTTTAAATATGATTTGATTGAGGATATGAAATATATACATGCGAGGATGGGAATTGGGATATATATATTGAGGTTGGATTTTAGTGCCATACGAGACGGTTAGGGTAAAATCCTAATTATTAAACGCGCATTGGTTATTGTTGTTTAGCTGTTTTAAACTATTGCTGAATAATAATATGATAATTAAAAGGTTGATGGACATTGGGAGCAGGTGATTGATTTTGAAATAGGTATAATATCGAATCATGAGTCAGAGATTGAGGACTGTGAAATATTAGTTATTTATTTGAGATTGAGACACGTCAATGTGCATGATATCATCTGTGAACACTGAGGTGAATTTGAGGATTTATCATGGCTCAAAATACTGATAAACACTGTGCTGAATATAGAAGGATTGAGGATGGTTCGATGATATTATACAAATGATTAGTTTGATTTAATGTAACGTACCAATAGTCAACCTTGGTCAACCTTCTAGCGTCGTGTCTATATGTCTTGTAACTAAGATTCTAGTATATGTTTAGACGTGTGTCACACCCCTGTTTGCCATTTGATAGTTTATTGATTGAGTTTGTATCTCATCTCTAGGTACTACGGGACCTGAGGACTTGGACGTGGTACCGGATCCCCGTCATCAACAGCCGGACACAAGCAAGTGTACCTTGCCACCCTGTATTTTAGTTACAGATATTTTATTGTTTCATTATGTACATTGTGCGCGTATTTTGTTTACGATCGATACTTCGCGTCCGGATCACAACCGGGTGCAGACGTTCGTCGTAACGTCTTGTAACGAATGTTAGATGTTCGTAACACCACGATGTACGTACCTGAGTATATCGTCACCCCAGGACACATTCATACACTGATAGCGTGCCAGATTTCTTGTATCCTGATACTGATATCATGACTTGAGACTGGGACGACCTTAGGGTCGCGTTTGTTGATAGTATTTATATGCGAAGAGATTGCTAGATAGAGGTTCAGGTTCAGCGCACAATCGTTGAACGCTTGGGAAGGGACAGACAGTTACTAGACGTTTGGGCTCCTCTGCACGCGCTTATATATATATATATATATATATATATATATATATATATATATATTATTTCTGTAGTGATCATGTATCTAGTGTAGTTGTATCACCCGTGTGACTCTTTGTCCGGAGCTGCGGTACGTCCCGTGTGTTTCCGTGTCCGGAGCTACGGTTTTATTTTGGACAGCCAACGCGTCGAACATTGTCTTTAAACTGTCTCACTTATTTGGTTATGATAGATTATCCTGTCGTTGCACTTGTACTTTCTGTTATACTTGGCATGCTGTAATTTTGTACTTTGTTACATCTCTCTGAGGACCTGGTTTCCTTCCAGGTTTAGGCGACGAGGATTACCCAGAGGAGTACGGTCCGGGTACGTATCCAGCAGCATGACCCACTGCCGAGGACGATGTCATTCCAGAGGAATTCGCCTGATCATTGGTAGTGACTCTTTCCTTGGGACGGTATTACTATCTAGTTATCTGATGTCATCCCAAGTTATCTTATTGCTTACTTTCATTCCAGTATTTTGTACTAGCGGGTTTGTTCCCGTGTGACTACTCTAGTATTTGTACTATGATACATTATCTTGTGACATTTCCTTTCTCTACATTAGTTGTTATGTTTACCTCTATGTGCTCTTATATCTGTTGCATGTGGATGAGATTTAGATTGACTACTTATGTGTTATGTGTCGGGTTATTCATTGTACTTTACAGCTTAGGTGCACTCCGACGGGCCCATTAGATTGGGATGCCCGTCGAAGTGCGCTGCTGGCCATTTTCACGTGACTCGGTTGCTTATCTTTGGAACCGGGGCGTGACAACCGAGCAGAAAAAATTGGCATAACAATACAGGATGCACAATGGAGCATTGGTAGAAGGCAAAGTAAACTTAACCCCAGTGCACCCCATGCTGAAATACCACCATTCTTGAGCTCCATCGATTAATCCACCGGAGGACAAGAGGCAGGTGCTAGCGTTCCCAACGTGAAGTTGATCGTAGCTAAATTGTCTCGTAAAACGGATGGGCAGATATGGCTCGATATAGCAGTTCTCATCATATCTGTAAATTAGATGAGAAGGTCGTATGCTAAGCAACCAGAAGAAGACTCTGTAGGGCAAGTCTGATATGTCATTTTCCTTGTCAATGAAACTGCCGCCGCCCTTATGCACGGGTGCAACATCCGGAGAAATACAATAAAAGCTCCAACTTGTTCCCAGGTTCAACGCTCTTCTAGTTGTAAGAACACTGGTGTCCTCCCACTTAGATTGTCTGTACTTACAAAGGAACACTCCCATGGTGGCATCATCAGTTTCTAATCCAGGTGCCATTAAACGGTTATTATGAAGCAGTGGTGTCATGACCCACACCCGGATGATCGGGCACGAGGACGTGGGTACGTCCAGCCTACGCTGCAGCATCGACAGTAGAACGCTGTCTAGGTCAACAATATTATCTAATCATTTCACAAAATAATATATATAACATGTCAATGATATCTCAACTACCAAAGAAGGACAATATGATAATAATGATAAATACTCAATCACAAAAATCTATAAGAAAGAAGATGACACGATATGATATAAAATACTGAAGTCACAAAGTCACAATACTAGACAGTCTACAATAAAATCTAAAGTCTAAGAGTCTACCAAATCAACATAAAGTCTAGAATATCAATAACTCAATGTCTAAAAGCTGGAGACAAATTCAGTATAATACTAAGTAAATAATAACTAAGATAATAGGTGATACCAGCTAGACCTTCCGGTAATCACTCCTGAACTAAAGGTTCAAAGCTGCATCTACTACTTCCAGCAGTCCGTAATACGCCGGACACCAATCCTCCAAGTAATCATTTGAAAAATATATCCAGTCATGATGGAACGAGTACAACCCAATAGCAGTTCCAATTAATAGACACAGACTATGAAACAGTAAATAGTAATGCAATACTTGATGAGCAGATAAGTAATAAAATATGGTACAAAATATAGTAAGCAGATAAATAAAGTATAATGAAAAGCAAAAGGGGAGAACAAATAAGTAGTAAAGACAGACAGATATGTAAAATCCAGTAAACTTGCCATGTAAGTATGCAACTAGCAGGTATATAGTGAACTAGAAGATTGTATCTAATCTATATGTTTTGAAATACCAAGTTGACATATGAACGACTAGGGGGTAAAATCTGGTAAACCAAGCGTGTCGTATGTGGCCGCTATCATTCCAGTCAGACCATGGGATAGAAATGGTATATTCACACGTCTCCTATGTATTTTCTCATCCGACTAGTACTCATAGATCCAGGTCCCGACACGAAGAATCTTAATAGTCCAGAATAGATCATTAGGCCCGAAATATATTAGTCCAGTCGATACATTTGTCAAGTAATATAATAGTCCAGAAAAGTCAGTAGGCCTGAAACCACGTATCTCATGACAATGAATCCATATAATATCGATATGTGTATCCAGAGTGTTAGGATTCAGGTAAAGCAATACAATAAAAAATGAATCATAGTAAATATCAAATAAATGAAACTATCAGAGAATTTACTTACCCGTGGTCCAGAGCAAATAATGCAAATCGATGTCCGAACTGGTGTCACACTAACCTATATATAAAATTTATGTCATTTGGTGTATTGGAGTAATAAACATGCTTAAATAAGCTAAAATTTGATTTCTAAGTCAAAACTAGGGAGAAAATAGTCAATAATAATAAATAAAACTGTCCATCACAATATAGTAAATAAATGTTACGTGGAACAACCCGTATCAAAATAATGAAAAGAGAAAATAACAAGTACATCTGTCCAATAGTCACAAAGCCAAGTCCAATGTCTAAGAATCACTAAGCATATAATAAATAAAGAGAAACTGTGAACTCATGAGAAGTCCTCCGGTACAACCTCGTTCTCTGGTGCAAGTACTACTATAATATCTGCTCCTGACTCGAAGACCTTGGGGTAAACCTCATCGTCTATACCTGGGGACATAATCCAGATCCAGGTCCTCAAGGGACATAACAAGGTACAATAAACACTTAAGCCAGAAGTAAATAGTATAAGGTTATAATACAAGAAAAGCTACTATAACGAACTATGTGATATGCAAATGAGAGTATGGACTTATACCCCGGTCTGGTTACTTACGGAAGAACTCAATGAACACTTCTGTCGGCTAATAGTACACTCAAGGCTCCGTGTGGGGGAACCCGGAGAAGGCTAGTGTGTGTGTATATATATATATATATATATATAAACACTTTAGATTCCACATAGGGAACCTAAAGCCTAATAAATGAATAGATATGTAATAAGTAGAATATGCCCAAAGCACGATGAAGACTCTCCCCTCCCAATGTAATCTCACGTCTCAATCAAGACACACAAGATCCTGACCTATGGTCGAGATCATGTATATAACCGGAAATACTCTATGTCATGCATCATGTAATTCTATTCAGAGTCCAATTACCACGAGCTTGTCGAGAAAGACTCTGTCACGTGAGTAATGTGTCAAGTGTCCTATGGTCGGATGTGCAAATTATATATGCACAAACAAGGGTTCAAATACTGACTCTCTAACTACGATACTCGACTCCACTGAGGATGTCGGTACCAGAATCTCGTTCGGACACAGTATCGTAAACCGGGCCTAGGGTAAGCAGATATATCAAGATTTCATATAAACATAATAAATAAAGCATAAAAAATAAATAAGAATTATGAACATATTGGCAAGGTACACTTGCTTGTTGCCTGCTGCTGCGGTACTGTCTGACTGGTGTACTAAACCGGAGTTGCAACAGATCCAAGTTGCCCTCTTATGACATGTTCTAATCAATACTCACAATCTCATCTAATTAATATAGAAGAATAAAATTGTTGCACAATGTCAACTAGTATTGTGACGTTCGTGCCAACAATCAAGTAGTCACGTGGCATAGGATAACGTGCCAATAAACACGTACCATGCTATTATCTTTTATGTTGTGAGAGTCACGTACATCATGTTATCATACGTACGTTTAGGCAATTATATGAGTTTAGATATGTGTATTCCTATGCGTACGTAGATATACTACGATGTCCCAAAACACGCAATAATACTAAAATATACTTCAAGCATGCATATAGTCAATCAAACACGCATGTAGACAATAATTAAAACTGAAATAATGATGATTTAATATCTAAAATTTATATTTATTTAGTGAAAAATACTAAAACAGTCATTGTTGCATTCACAAAGTTTCTTTGCGTGTTGACTAGTTGTTTTGTGCATGCAAGGTTGCCAACTTGCATAAAAACTCATTTTATATATAAAATATATTAATTAATATTCTAAAAATTATTATTTAATTTTTGGAAATTTATATTTTAATAATATCTATCAAAAATAGGTTATTATGGTTAACACATTGTCATATATTGGTTTTCGTGTCATCAAAGAGTAGTTTTCATGTAAAATTAGGTTTCTCATGCATAAGGGCTTCATCATTTGTCAACTAACATGTTTATGGGTTCATAAAAGGGTTTTTACGTTGGAAAAATAATTATTAAATAGAAGTTATGAAACTTACGTGTTCGCGATTATGACGAAGGCTTTTCTTGCGACACAGACCTTTTATAGCGCCAAACGGACTCCAAACTTCACGAAACTTGAGGGGATACTTGGGGACTTCATGTAAGATGTAAATTTAGGATTTTGAGTGGTTTTAGGGGCTATGGGGTCATCTGAACTGCTGCGGCAACCAGTAACAAGATTTTGGCCTAAAAGGGGGCCGAACTTGCACCCCTTGGGGGTTCGGCCACTAGGGCTTGTGTGGTGGATGGGGGAGATGGAAAATCTGAAGTAGAGAGGGAGAGGAGGGGTCCTTGGTCGTGAAGGAGAGGGGGAAGTCATCTTGGAGGTGGCGGCCAAGAGAGAGGAATAGAGTTAGGGTTTGGGAAGGGGTTCCTTTGGTATATTTGTTGGTTGTTGGGCCTCTTTGTTTGGGTTTGTAATGGGTTTTAAGCTTTGGTTCAGACCTAAGATATTTTGTTTAGCCTCTAATAATGTTTTGGGTGCACTTGGATCTAGTTTTTTTGTCTTTGTTGAGTTTGAGTGCAAGTGCACAAGTAGGTTCATTTTCGATGTCTCAAATAGGACAATTGTTGCGTTATTGGGTTGTTGTGCATGTACAAGGGTTTAAGTGTAAAAAAATATATTATTGAGTAAGGGATGAGTGTGGGGTAGTGTACATGTCTCATGGGAATTGGTTAGAGACTCCAAGTAGGGCGTTTGGGCTCGGTTGGGTTCAACTAGCCAATTGAAGATAGTTTTACAATGTCAATAGTTCGGGATGTTTGTCAATATTTTTGGAGCATGGAGGAGATCTAAATAATACAACACCCTTGTCCCAAGTGTACTAGGTACAATCAAGATCAATAATGTGAATTTGGTTGGAAGAAAAAATATCGTACATTGCTAAATATATCCAAGCCATGACAAAGTGTCATATATATATACAATAATTTTATAAATTAATACTTTAATATTTTTAATTAAATAAAATAAATAAATAAATTAAAAAATACTAATTTACTTCTATTCCAAAATGAGGGGGCTTACAATCTACCCACCTTAGAAAATTTTGTCCTCGAAATTAAGATTAAAGCTACTCTAGGATTTTATAAAGACATGTTAACTAAAGGCAGTTCAAAGGTTATATCTGCATCCTTGAATAAGTGAGGATAACGCTGTGGTATGATATCCTCTCGCTCCCAAGTGGATTCGTCTGGAGAGTGATGCTTTCAAGCTACCCGAACCAGTCTAATCGTCTGACCCCGCAACGTCTTCTCACTAGTATCCAGTATCCCAACTGGCTGCTCCTCATAAGTCAAGCTCGAACCTACCGCAATCACGGAATGATCAACTACGTGACTTGGATCAGTCACATACCTCCTCAGTTGTAAAATATGGAATATATCATGCACTCTCTCTAGAGATGGGGGTAATGCAAGACGATACATCACCTCACCAATACGCTCCAAGATGTCGAAAGGTCCAATGTACCTTGGGTTCAACTTGTCTCTACTCCCGAATCGAATAGTTCTCCGAGTAGGTGAGATCCTAATAAACACATGTTTACCTTTCTTGAACTCTAAAGGTCGGCGATACGTGTCAGCCCAATGCTTCTGTCTATCCTGAGCTGCATGAATATGACTCTGAATTTTCTTCACATTCTCAACTGTCTGATCACCAACTCTGGACCGAGTATCTGGCGCTCACCCATGTCAGCCCAACATATCGGAGACCTGCACTTCCTACCGTACAATGCCTCAAAGGGTGCCATATGGATGCTCGCTTGTTAGTTGTTGTTGTAGGAGAATTCCACTAGATGCAAGTGCTCCTCCCAAGACCCTCCGAAGTCTAACATACATGATCGCAACATATCTGATAGGATCTGGATCGTGCACACTGATTGGCCATCTGTTTGTGGATGGTAAGCAGTGTTAAACTTGAGTCAGGTGCCTAGGCTCTCCTGCATGCTCCGCCAAAAGTAGGATGTGAATCTAGTATCTCGATCCGACACGATACTAATCGGCACTCTATGCAACCTCATAATCTGTCATATATACATGTCGGATAGAATCTTGGTGGACTGTCCAACTCTGAATGGCAAGAAAAGTGCCGAGTTTGTAAGTCTATCTACAATAACCCAAACTGTGTCCTTCCCGCTGGGGCTTCTTAGAAGTCTTGTAATAAAATCTATGGTAATATGTTCCCACTTTCACTCGGGGATGGAAAGTGGCTGTAACATACCTGCAGTCCTCCCTTGCCACAAAAATTACAAGTAGGGGTTGTTGGTGCTGGCACACAAAGTAAATCGTGAGGATCACACAGAGGAATCAAGGTATGGTGCAAGTCAAGAAATTATTTTGAGTTCAATATAGAGGTCAAGAACGTGCCAACATGTGGATGAGATCCTATAAGTTTATCATATCCTAATCGCACGCTTGCTCGATTCCGTAATTGAAACCTGAAGTAATATATTCGTAGACATGCATGGACAACCATAAAAATAATATCACGTCCAGTCCTAAAATACGAAGGGACTAGCCATGTGGCAATGGCCAGCAGCACAACTCCAATGGACAAATCTAATTTAATGGACCCGTTAGAGTGCACCTAAGCTGTAATATAAATAATAAAGGTCTAAAACACCTGTCACAGTCTATATATCTAATCTCATCTACAAATCAATAATCAAGAGCCAAGATGATAAACCAGTCTCAATAGTCAATAATCATAAATAAAACTGTCCATTACAACATGGTAAATAAATGTTACAAGGAAAAACCCGTATCAAAATAATAAAAAGAGAAAATAAGCAAGTACATATGTCCAATAGTCACAAAGCCAAGTCTAATGTCTAAGAATCACTAAGCATAATAAATAAAGAGAAACTATGAACTCATGAGAAGTCCTCCGGCACAACCTCGTCCTCTGGTACAAGTAATGCTCCAATATCAGCTCCTGACCCATAGACCTCGGGGTAAACCTCCTCGTCTACACTTGGGGACATAATCCAGATCCAGGTCCTCAGGAGACATAGCAAGGTACAATAAACACTCAAGCCAGAAGTAAACAATATAATGCTAGAATACATGGAAAACTACTATAACAAACTATGGGATATGCAAATGAGAGTATGGACGCGTACCCCGGGCTGGTACTCACGGAAGATCTTAATAGACACTTCTGTCGGTTAATAGTACACTCAAGGTTCCTTGTGGGGGAACCCGAAGAAGGCTAGTATAAATATATAAACAATTTAGATTCCGTATAGGGAACCTAAAGCCTAATAAACGAATAGATAAGTAATAAGTAGAATATGCCAAGAATACGATGAAAACTCTCCCCTTCCAATGTAACCTCACGTCTTAATCAAGACATGCAAGATCCTGACCTCTAACTATCAACACAAGTCATGGACATAATATATATATATATATATATAACTGGAAATACTCTATGTCATGCATCCTGTAATCCTATCCAGAGTCCAATTACCACAAGCTTGTCAAGAAAGACTGTCACATGAATAATGTGTCAAGTGTCCTATGGTCGGATGTGCAAATAATATATACACAAACATGGGTTCGAATCTCTAACTATGATACTCGACTCCGCGGAGGATGTCGGTACCCGAATCTCGTTCGGACACAAAGTACTGTAAACCAGGCTTAAGGTAAGCAGATATATCAAGATTTCATTTAAATATAATAACTAAAGGATAAGAATAAATAAGATCTTTGAACATCTTGGCAAGGTACACTTGTCTGCTGCATGCCGCTGCGGTACTGCATGTCTGGTGTAGTCAACCGGAAATGCAACGGATCCAAGTGTTCCTACTATGACATGTTCTAATCAATACTCACAATCTCATCTAATTAATATATAAGAATAAAATTATTTCACAATGCCAACTAGTATTGTGACATTCGTGCCAACAATGAAGTAGTCACGTAGCATAGGATAGCATGCCAATAAACATGTACCATGCTATTATCTTTTACGTTATGAGAGTCTCGTACATCGTGTTTGTACATTTAGGCAATTATATGAGTTTAGATACGTGTATTCCTTTGAGTACGTAGATATACTACGATGTCCCAAAACTCGCAACAATACTTCGAGCATGCATATAGTCAATCAAACATGCATATCGACAATAATTAAAAACTAAAATAATTATGATTTAATTTCTACAATTTATATTTATTTAGTAAAAAATACTAAAACTATCGTCATTGCATGCACAAAGTTCCGTTGCGCTTCGACTAGTTGTTCTAGCAACTTGACGACTAGTTTGTGCATGCAAGGTTGTCAACTTGCATGAAAACTCATTTAATATATAAAATATATTAAATAGTATTCTGAAAATTATTATTTAATTCCTAAAAGATCATATTTTAATAATAAAATAACATATATCAAAACTAGGTTATTATGGTTAACACGTTGCCATGTATTGGGTTTTTGTGTCATCAAAGAGTAGTTTTCATGTAAATTTTAGAATTCTCGTGCATGGGGGCTTCATGATTTGTAAACTAACATGTGTATGGGTTCATACAAGGGTTTTCACATGGAAAAAATGATTATTAAATAGAATTTATGAAACTTACATGTTCGCGATTACGACGAAGACTCTTGTTGCGACACAGACCTTTTGGAGCGCCAAACGGACTCCAAACTTCATGAAACTTGAGGGGATGCTTGGGAGCTTCACGTAAGATGTAAATTTAGGATTTTGAGTGAATTTTGGGGCTATGGGGTCATCTAAACTGCTGCTGCAACTAGCAACAAGATTTTGGCCTAAAAGGGGGCCGAACTTGCTCCCCTTGGGGGTTCGGCCACTAGGGCTTGTGTGGTGGATGGGGGAGATGGAAAAAGATGAAGTAGAGAGTGAGAGGAAGGGTCCTTGGTCGTGGAAGGAGAGGGGGAAGTCATCTCCTTGGGGTTTCGGCCACTAGGGCTTGTGTGGTGGATGGGAGAGATGGAAAATCTAAAGTAGAGAGGGAGAGGAAGGGTCCTTGGTCGTGGAAGGAGAGGGGGAAGTCATCTTGGAGGTGGAGGCCAAGAGAGAGGAATAGAGTTAGGGTTTGGGAAGGGGTTGCTTTGGTATATATAGTTGTTGGTTGTTGGGCTTCTTTGTTTGGGTTTATAATGGGATTTAAGATTTGGTTCAGACCTAAGTGGTTTGGTTTGGCTACTAGTAAGGCTTTGGGTGTACTTGGGTCCAGTTGTTCGGGTCTTGGTTGAGTTTGAGTGCAAGTGCACAAGAAGTTTCACTTTCGGTGTCTCAAATAGGACAATTGTTGCGTTATTGGATTGTTGTGCATGTGCGAGAGTTTAAGTGTGAAAAATATATATTATTGACTAAGGGATGAATATGGGAAAGTGTACATGTCTCAAAGGATTTGGTTAGAGAGTCCACGTAGGGTGTTTGGGCTCGGTTGGGTTCAACTAGCCAATTGAAGGTAGTTTTGCAATGTCAATAGTTTGTGGTATTTTTTAATATTTTTGGAGCATGGGAGAGATCAAACTAATACAACACCCTTGCCCCAAGTGTACTAGGTACAGTCAAAGTCAATAATGTGAATTTGGTTGGAAGAAAAAATATCGTACATTGCTCAAAATATCCAAGCCATGGCAAAGTGTCATATATATATAAAAAGATTTTATAAATTAATACTTTAACCTTTTTAATTAAATAAAATTATTAATTAATTAAAAAAATACTAATTTATTCCTATTCCAAAATGAGGGGGCTTACAATCTACCCACCTTAGAAAATTTTGTCCTTGAAATTAAGAGTAAAGTTACTCTAGTCTTTTATAAAGAAATAATAACTAAAGGTAGTTCTAATGTTATACATGCACCCTCGAATAAGTGAGGATAATGCTGTAGTATGATATCCTCTCGCTCGCAAGTGGATTCGTCTGTAGAGTGATGCTTCCAAGCTATCTGAACCAGTCTAATCGTCTAATCCCGTAACATCTTCTCACTATATCCAGTATCCCAACTATCTACTCCTTATAAGTCAAGCTCGGACCTACCACAATCTCGGAATGATCAACTTCATGACTTGGATCAGTAATATACCTTCTCAGCTATGAAATATGGAATACATCATGCACTCCCTCTAGAGATGGTGGTAATACAAGACGATACACTACCTCACCAATACGCTCCAAGATGTCAAAAGGTCCAATGTACCTTGGGCTCAAGTTGCCTCTGCTCCCGAATCGAATAGTGCCCCGAGTAGGTAAGATCCTTATAAACACATGTTCGTCTTCCTTGAACTCTAAAGGTCGACGATGTGTGTCGGCACAATACTTCTGTATATCCTGAGCTGTACGAAGATGACTCTGAATTTGCTTCATCTTCTCAACTTTTTGCGTCACCAACAATGGACTGAGTATGTAGCGCTCGCCTACGTCACCCCAATATATCGGAGACATGTACTTCCTACCATATATCGCCTCAAAGGGTGCCATCTCAATGCTCGCCTTGTAGTTGTTGTTGTAGGATAATTCCACTAGATGCAATCGGTCCTCCCAAGACCCTCAGAAGACTAACATACACGATCGCAACATATCTTCTAGGATCTGGATCGTGCGCACTGACTGGCCTTCTGTCTGTGGATGGTAAGCAGTGTTGAACTTGAGTCGGGTGCCTATACTCTCCTGGATGCTCCGCCAAAATTAGGATGTGAATCTAGTGTCTCGATCCGACACGATACTAACTGGCACTCCATGCAACCTCACGATCTGTCGCATATACAAGTCGGCTAGAATCTCGACAGACTGTCCAACTCTGAATGACAAAAAATGTGCCGACTTTGTGAGTCTATCTACAATAACCCAAATTGCGTCCTTCCAACTAGGGCTCCTTGGAAATCCTGTAATGAAATTCATGGTAATATGTTCCCACTTTCACTCGGGGATGGGAAATGGCTGTAACATACCTGCTGTCCTCCCTTGACTCTAACTAACCAATGATATTGAGTATCAAGAACCCATCCCCCAAGGATATCCAGATACTCATGATACTCAAGTATCATGAGATACGACATCCAACTAACTCAGACCTTGGCACTAACTCTCACAAATACCCACACACACCCTCTGTAAGCACACATGAACACACAACTCTCCCACCATAACTGATATCCTAGCACCACACCAAAACCTCACTGAAACCACATGGATATACTTCCATCTCTCTACCTTGAACCTGATAAACTAATTATTACTTCTATATGGACACTCATTCTAGTAGCTTGGTATTGCTGCCCCTGTACTCTAAAGAGTCCACAACCCTCACCATCACTCACCTATGCACACACACACAGAGGCTCTCAAGCACTACATAATCTTCACAACACTCCACTAGAACCACACTTTCCTTGTGTTCATATATGAACACCCCAACTCACTGATATGAACAACCACCTTCTCACAACACACATAGACACACACACCTTCCCTTACCTTGGTACACAAGCTCAGGATCTCTCTATAATTATGAACCATATGAATAGCAATTGGTTCCTACCTAAATGTGAACACAGAACACACTCACTCTCAGCAATTTCACACAGAATGCAGGACTTCTCCCCCTTTGATATGTTCCAGCATTGCAAGACAGGCAGAGCATTATTGTGTCTGCATGGCCAGGCAGCCCAACTCACATGTTCACACAACTTCAACTATCCACTCACACAACTTCAACTATCCACTCACACAAGTACATAAGGATACACCAATATGTACCTTAACACACCACCACCAACGACATCATCACGAACAGTAACCCAACACTAACAGCAACACCTACACTAACATCAACCCAACACTAACAATAGCATCTACATACCACACTGCCAATTATCCTAAACACAAACTAACACTCGTTTGTGAGACACTCACTTCCCTCATCTGAACTGCTATTGTAGTTGCTGCTAATCTCTACCACCCAGGGAGCAATTTCCCTTAATAACAGATCTCATACTCTTTGAACCCAAGCCCTCATACTTTCCTCACTGCAGAAATTTAGAATACTCCATCTCCCCCTTAATACACCCACTGATACCAAACCTCACTCTCCATCTGTTGTAACATACACACTAAGTTTCCCTAACAACCCTTACTGCAATGCACACTTGCATGTGCATTGCTCTGTGCAGATCCCCCCTCCATCAATGACCCATCTTTACCTTGTTGACCCATTGACATATAACATCTACACAACATCAACACAAAGCAACTGAACACACCTACACTCAAATAACACACTAATATATATTAGTGTGTTATTTGAGTGTAGGGTGTTATATATATATATATATATATATATATATATATATATATATATATATATATATATATATATATATATATATATATATATCCACACACTAGTGTAGGCAATTCATCAAACACATGGTGTGTATCGATGTACCACACCATGATACACTAGGATACATCCCAACCCTGATACAAAAACCCCTACTAAACATGTGCTACTATATATATAACATAATCTATGATATATAACATCTAAAATAATTATTTACATTACAAGAAATAGGTAATGATATAATAGAATACCAAATGCGTGAAAATACCCAAATCTCACCCCCGTATCATGGCGTATCATGATACGGACTCTTCGTGTCCAAATGTGGACACATGAGCACACTCTTAATCATATTCTAATACCAATAGATACACAATCAAACACTTGGTATCCCAAATTCGAAGTTTTTTCCAAATAGACACAAAACTCTACGTAACTTTCAAAAGAAAGCCTATTAGGACCTAATTCTTTCTCCTATGGGTAGTCCTTAGCCATGGAAGGGTTCCTAAGGGTCTAATATTATAAATTAACCACGAAATTAAAAAAATAGGGATTATAACCTATTGGGAGTCAAATCCCAATAAATCTTCTCCGGACGGACATGAAATGGACACAAGCTCCTAAAACCTCCTCTCCAACTAGTACTCCTTGCAATCCAAACTCCTAGGCCTCCTTGATGGTGAATATGAGTAGGGAATGAGATGAAATTAAAGGAATTTGGTGGGGGTTGGTCTCAATTTAGGGAAGAACTAATTAGGGATGGAATGGAATAATAAATGAAGATGAGAGAGTATTTCCCCCTCCTAAAATAGGGCCTGCCATACTCTTCCTCTTTAATGTAATGCACAAGGTTCAAAAATCCCTATTAGTTATCATGAAGACTTTACTTAATTTGTGGATTAATTATGGGGAAAGGTTCTAGTCTAATAAAAGGAATATTTTATTCATTCTCCTTAATTTAATGAGTCAAACCATAACTAACTAATTAATTAAACCAATGGGCTATGTCAAGTCTAGTTTGGTCCACTTGGGCTCACTAGCAGTAAATCTAATTAATAGGCTAATTCACTAACATTCTAACCACTTGATCTATTCTAATTCGCTAGCTCGCAACCAATACATATAATAATAAATATTATTATCACTAATAAATTTATCAAGCAATTATTAAAATAACAAAAATATCCCTCGCTCAAAATTAGGTGGTTACAAACATACCCCCCTTAGAAAGATTTCGTTCTCGAATTTTAAAAATGCTCGTACCCCTCTAGGTCAAACCCCCAATCCAATCTAAATTCATACAAGCATGCAAATTAAAATAATCACTAATTATTATCATCATGCATGGTTATGGTCTCTGTCCATCATGATATTGCAGTATCTGTCAGGGATATACTACTAACTATACTAACTATATAACACAAACCTACTAAGCAACTATAAGGTACTAGGGAGTCAATCA
Source organism: Iris macrosiphon (assembly GCA_036927795.1). Classification (NCBI taxonomy): domain Eukaryota; kingdom Viridiplantae; phylum Streptophyta; class Magnoliopsida; order Asparagales; family Iridaceae; genus Iris; species Iris macrosiphon. The sequence goes on along the minus strand of JAYESA010000006.1, from coordinate 111,922,175 downwards.
AACAAATAGATGAAATGGACATGAAGAAAGAATATAACAAAATCTGCTAACCCATCACCTGCTGCATCGGTCTTCTCGACCGTCATCGCAAAAGTTCTGCCCTGCTGGGGTATCTTCCTACGCTGGTGCGGGACAATTTGTTGTGCCATATGTAACTTAGCTGGACCCATACTTCATGATACTCATGAAACATCCACATTGATACTTCACTCCATCATTCTAGGATACTATTTATAGGGTACCTATTCAAATTCCTCTCACTATCTACACATCACTAACTCCTTTACTTGCCACTTCCCTCTTCTCACTGTTCTATGAATCTCTATATATCTATATATCTAAAACATGCATGTTGACATGATACAATACCTAGAATCACCCATTAGTATGCTACTCTACCTCATAACTCTCTTGTTCTCTGATATTGTTGGTACAAATTACTAACTTTACTCTAACACCTATAATAGAAATATTATTACAAGGATACTACATTATGGGTTGTTTCTAGGCTTATACACTGATACCTATTGCTCACATACCCTACCAGGAACCACTCGTAACTCACAAGCTATACTCTCGACAATCAACAATGATACTCAACTTGACACCAAACTATATACAAGTTACCAAACTACTACACTATTCAAAGAAGCTGCCTTCTGAACTAATGAAGGTAAAAGTTTATAAGAAACTGAACTAGAGGCACTAAAATATATCCATATCCTGAGCTAATAGGGGTGATGGAACAGAACTCAATGATAACAAGACTGGATGATAGAGACGATATGTTAAGAACCAATTTAAGATACAATCTGATAATCATACACATCTATCTGAAATTATGTTATCCAGAATCATCGCCACGCCAGTAAGCATAGCTGCGATAAACTATAGAGTCTGTAACTAAGGTACATACCTCTAGAATTATGGTATCTAAAATATTTGCCCTGCCGCATGCTTGGTTGCGAAAACTCTAAATTTCATAACCAAGAGAAATATATCTAAAATCAGGCTCTATGTCTTTACCACGCCAGCTAATATATCTGCGATAAACTCTAGACTCCATAACTAAGGCAGTCAGTTACTTTTCTCACTGTTCTTATCCAAATACGTTATCAGAATGTACCTCGATATAGTCCATAAAATTTATCTCGATATAAGAATCAAATTCAACAACGAACAAGCACAAAGGCAAAAATTGATTCGAAGCAAGTGGAAATAGATTCGAAATAGGGTCTATAGTAAGATTCTCAAGGGTCATCCCAGGAATCTCTTAAGGAATTCTAATTTTGTGATTGAGTATTCTCTCATCCTAGTATCATATATCCTATAACAGGCTCGCAGTAATACAACTAAGCCGTTGCACTACCACGATATCGCACTAATTGTGAAGCCTGACCTACATAGGCCACCACAAAAATGTGTCACGACCTACACCCGGATGATCGAGCACGAGTACGTGGGTACGTCCAGCCTACGTCGCAGCATTGGCGTTAGAACGCTGTATAAATCAATAATATTACCTAATTATCTCACACAATAATATATATAACATGTCAATGATATCTCAACTCCCCAAAGAAGGACAATATGATAATAATGATAAATATTCAATCACAAAAATCTATAAGGAAGAAGATGGCACGATATAATATAAAATACTGAAGCCACAAAGTCATAATACTAGGCAGTCAACAATAAAATATCAAGTCTATGAGTCTAACAAATCAACATAAAGTATAGAATATCAATAATAACTCAATGTCTAAAAGTTGGAGACAAATCCAGTACAATTCTAAGTAAATGATAACTAAGATAATAGGTGACACCGGCTAGACCTTCCGGTAATCACTCCTCAACTAAAGGGTCGAAAGCTGCATCTGCTACTTCATGTGGTCCATAATACGTCGGACACCAATCCTTCAAATAATCATCTGAAAAATATATCCAGTCAGGATAGAACGAGTATAATCCAATAGAAGTTCCAATTAATTGACAAAGACTATGAAACAATAAATAGTAATACAATACTTGATGAGCAGATAAGTAATAAAATATGGTACAAAATAGAGTAAACGGATAAATAAAGTACAATAAAAAGCAAAAAGGGAGAACATATAAGCAGTAAATACAAACAAATATGTAAAATCCAGTAAACCTGTCATATAAGTATGCAACCAAGAGGTATAGAGTGAACCAGAAAGACTGTATCTAAACTATGTGTTTTGAAATACCAAGTTGGATATATAGGGTATATTCACACGTCTTATAGGTATTTTTTCGTCTGACTAGTACTCATGGATCCAGGTCCCGACACGAAGAATCTCAATAGTCCAGAATAGCGACACGAAGAATCTCAATAGTCCAGAATAGATCATTAGGCCCAAAAATATATTAGTCCAGTCGATACATTAGTCTTGTAATATATTAGTCCAGAAAAGTCAATAGGCCTGAAACCACGTATCTCATGATAATGAATCCATTTAATACCAATATGTGTATCCAGCGTGTCAGGAATCAGGTAAAACAATACTATAAAACATGAATCATAGTAAATATCAAATAAAAGAAATATCAGATAATGTACTCGCCTGTAGTCAAGAGCAAATGATGAAAATCGGTGTCCGAACTGGTGTTACACTGACCTATATATAAAATTTTATGTTATTTGATGTATTAGAGTTATAAACATACTTAAATAAGCTAAAATATAATTTCTTGGTCAAAACTAGGTCATACTAGTCAAACTAAGTCAATACCTTTATTTTAGGTCCGTATCTAGCTTTTAAGTGGGTTATAAGGCTAAACTAGCTAATACTAGGCGATATTAGGTTATGACTAGTTTTCTAGATCCATACCTTGAAGGTATTTGCTATACTAGCTAATATTAAGTCAATACTAGGTCGCATCTAGGTATTCTAATTCATATTAAGGTATACTAGTTAATACTAGGTCATATATATATATATATATATATATATATATATATATATATATACTCTAACTTAGAATACCTTAGTTAAAATCCATATCTTAGCACCTTGTTTATTACCTCAACTTTACCCATACTTTGACTAGGAATCAATACCAATCCCAATACCTTGACCATATATTTAGTATATAGTCCCTAACATCCTAATAAAACCATTAGCACATACCTCTAACACTACCAACACCTAGGTACTATGACTTTAACTAACCAATGTTATTGAGTATCAAGAACCCCCACCCCCCAAAGGATATCTAGATACTCATGATACTCAAGTATCATGAGGTGCCACATCCAACTAACTCAGTCCTAGATATTATGATAACACTCATTCTAGTAACTTGGTGTTGCTGCCCCCCCCCCCCCTTCAATCTAAATAATCCACACCCCTCACCATCACTCACCTATGCACACACACACACACAGGCTCTCAATCCACACAGTCCACACCCATCACCATCAACACCCCCCCCCCCCAAGGATATCAAGATACTCATGATACTCAAGTATCATGAGGTACCACATCCAACTAACTCAGTCCTAGATACTCATGATACTCAAGTATCATGAGGTACCACATCCAACTAACTCAGTCCTAGATACTCATGATACTCAACACTCATTCTAGTAGCTTGGTGTTGCTGCCCCTTCAATCTAAACAGTCCACACCCCCTCACCATCACCTATGCACACACGCACACATGCTCTCAAGCACTGCATAATCTTCACAACACTCCACCTGAACCACACTTTCCTTGTTGTTTTCATATTTGAATATCCCAACTCACTTATATGAACAACCACGTCCTCTCTCTCTCACACACACACCCACACATACACACACACACACACACACACATACACATACCCCTTGATACACAAGCTCAGGATCTCTCTATAATTATGAATCATAGGCATACCAATTGGTTTCGACCTAAATGTGAACACTGAACACACTCACTCTCAGTAATTTTATACAGAATGCAGGACTTCTCCCCCTTTGAAGTGTTCCAGCAATGCAAGACAGCCAGAACATTGCTAAATCTACATGCACAGGCAACCCAACTCACTTGTTCACACACCTTCAACTATCCACTTCTATAAGTACATTAGGATACACCAATATACACCTGAACACACCACCACCAACAATATCATCATGAACAACAACCCAACACTAACAACAATACCAACACTAACATCAACCCAACACTAACAACAACATCTATACACCACACTGCCAATTATCCTAAACACACACTAACACTCATATGTGAGACACTCACTTCCCTCATCTGAACTACTAATGTAGTTGCTGCTAATCTCTACCACCCAGGGAGCAATTTCCCTTAATAAAATATCTCATACTCTTTGAACCCAAGCCCTCAAACTTTCCTCACTGCAGAAACTGAGAATACCCCATCTCTCCCTTGATACATCCACTGATACCAAACCTCACTCCCCATCAGTTGCTACACACAGACTAAGTTTCCCTTACAACCCTTGTTGCAATGCACACTTGCCTGTGCATTGCTCTTTGCAGATCCCCCCTCCATTAATGTCGCACCCCAGTCCCAAAATAGGTAGGACCAAAGTATGTGGAAATGACCAGCTACGTATCAAATGGACTCCAGCCCAACTCGAATACGTATACGCTGTCTATAATAAGCATAATTTATAATATGGCAAGTCTAGCTATATCTCAATCCACATAAAAATAATCATCAAGAATAAACAATATGGTTCATGGTCGGCAGTCCACTAGCATATATGTTCGAATAGACTCGAAAGAATAAAATGAGTCTATCAAAAGTAGACAACAAGCATATAATATCATGGTAATAAATATAAACATAGAAGAAGAATAAGAAAGTACCACTAGCGATACCTGAATCCTGGAGATGCAATCAAAATCCATCTATCTACTCTACTAAGTGAGATCAGCAATAACTTGAAAAGGAACCAAATCCTCAGTGGAACGTAACAAGATACATAAAAGCAAAAGAGTTGGTGAGCGAATATGCCGACACTCGATCGGTTAGTCGAACGAGACTTACAATTTGCGGCGAGGCCGATGAAGGGTGGGAGCAAGGATCATATATATATATATATATATATATATATATATATATATATATATATATATATACTCGAACATGGTTAGGATAAGAATTAGGTTATATATAGATGAGGGCTGACTCCTCAGTTTGTTAGTATTAGTTTAAATATTTACTCATCTAATCTAAATTGAGATTTAGATAATTTTCCTTTTCCTTATAGTAAACTGGTGCCTATCCTTGGTACGCTTGGATTAGGATGGGAGCTGGGGAATATGTTTGTTTGATTGGTTCCAAGTTTATTTAAACATATCCTTTCACATAAGTGGTTGATTGATCAATATTGCAAAAATGGCCTATTGGAGTCCATGGGTTGGTAGACGCAATGGGTTGAATCAAATGCCAACCAAACTGAACCAAGTTGTGCTTCGTCCTCTAAGTAAAGTTGTTCACGCTAGATGTTCCTTTCTATACCCAATCGTAATAACAGTGCCGCCAACTTGCAATTTGAATGATATGCTTTGGGACTTGGTGTTTATTTGTTATTATTTACTATCATCAACCCAGATATATATACATATATTTAAGTATATTGATTTATTACTAAAATTCTTAGGTTATAATCTAAGCATATATCTTATTATATACTTATTTTATTTGATCAATTATCTTCTTTCTATTTATTTATTTATTTATTTATTTTAACCAAATATGGATACCAATAAACTTTATATCGTTCCTTGTTGATTTAATTTAGAAATTTCTCTAAAGCAAATAACTATGGCATTGACATATTCTAACACCAATAGACACACAATCAAACACTTGGTGTCCTAAATTCAGAACTTTTTCCAAATAGACACAAAATTCTATGTAACTTTCAAAAGAAAGCCTATTAGGACCTAATTCTTCCTCCTATGGGTAGTCCTTAGCCATAGATGGGTTTCTAAGGGTCCAATATTATAAATTAACCATAAAATTAAAGGAAAATATTTGAGTCAAATTTCAATGAATCTCCTTCGGATGGACATGAAATGGACACAAGCTCCTAGAATCTCTTCTCCAAGTAGTGCTCATTGCAATCCAAACTCCTACGCCTCCTTGATGATGAATATGAGTAGAAAAATGAGATAAAATTGAAGAAATTTGGTGGGAGTTGGTCTCAATTTGGGGAAGAACTAATTAGAGATGGAATAAAATAATAAATAAAGAGGAGAGAGGCTTCCCCCTCCTAAAATAGGGTCCGCCACACCTTCCTTTCTATTGGCAATGCACAAGGTCTAAAAAGCCCTTCTTAGTTGTCATAAAAGGTTTAGTTAATTAGGGGATTAACTATAGAGAAAGGTTCTTGTCTAATAAAAGGAATATTTTATTCATTCTTCTTAATTTAATAAGTCAAACAATGACTAACTAAGTAATTAAACCAATAGGCCATGTCAAGTCTAGTTAGGTCCAATTGGGCTCACTAGTACTAAGTCTAATTAATAGGCTAACTCACTAACCTTCTAACCACATGGTCTATTCTAATTAGTTAGCTCACAACCAATACATATAATAATAGATATTATTATCACTAATAAAATTCTCAAGCATTTATTGAAATAACAAAAATATCCCTCTTCCGGAATTAGCTGGTTAAAAATAGTCACCCTATCAGATAAGTGAGCAACATCTCTGTCCCAAGGTAATCAAGATAACCCACAGGCTCCTAGAGAAAATTATCAGTAAATGCCTGGAGGCTAGCATTCAATCAGCAAACCATAGCCGGCAGGAGAGCTAACCTATGCTGGAAGACTAGGCGTACTGCTGGAAACAATACATTACGATGGAGTCGATCTGTTGAACAATTCTCAAGAACTATCCATCGTCATAGCCACAGGGATAAGAAGTCGGCTAATAACGCATCACGCAAAATCTCCTTACGAGTCTGTCGGAGATAACAATAGGTATATATCCCAGCTGGGAAACCACCTACAAGATCTTCCTGATTCTTTTTAAGCACCTTATATTCCCTCATGAGATCTTCGACCAAATTGGCATCTAAGGTCGAATGGGTCGAATCTCGACGTCCTTTTTATCTTTTGATTTCTCGTTCTTGGTCCAATTCATGAAAAGATACACGAACCACTTACTGGTGTAGACTGTACCAAAGTATGTCTTGTAATAATGGTTACAAGACAAATAATGGAATATCAGTTCCTGGTACACCTCGACAAGGCGAGGTTCTTTCCTTGCCAGATCCTGAAGTTCTTTGTTGGTGGGAATGTGTTCTTTGTATGGTACTTCCCTCATTGGCAAGTTTGATACTACATGCATCTCATGCAGCGTGAGCCCTAATTCGCTATGCAGAGTGGAAAAGTTTCGGTACGGGCATTGTATCGCTCCACCAAGGCGAGCAACATATTATGATTCGGGGCAATGCCATAGCCAGTTGCTAGTATGGCATTATAAAACCCTAGTCTATCATGCTCTGCTGTATAATTCTCTAATATCCAAACAGTTATCTGGTTTGAACAAACATTATTGTTGGTAACCCACCTAGTAAGTCTGGGACTCTTAAAAAGGTATATCCCTCCAGCCTCTGTATAAAGATTAGCAAAAATCGACGAATTATAGGGTTGAATGAGCAAGAAATTTTTACTAGGCATAGACCTGAGTTGTAATCCTTCCATGGGAACATCATGTTCGTCTAGGGAACTGTAGAAGCGGCTTTTCCCCCGATTACCCCATTTGTGGCAGATCTTTCTGGGCTTCGCACCATAAGTTCAAGGAGTCAAATCCCATTCCATCTTCCTTGGGTGGGTGGCATGGTAAATTGTTGATAGAGGATAGTCTTGGGCCATGTCAGGAAGATACATCACTGTATCACCAATTTGGAAAACCCATGCCTCTTTCTTAGGCTTCGTTTGAGACATCCTGCTGATAGCTCTCCAAATAAGAAGGCTGGCCTTGTGTGCTGTTCATTGTCTAAGTAAGTGAGGGGTTCACCACTTATTAAGGATAATAGCATTCTGTCATGTTAGGTAGCTATCAATGACTGTCTGGAATCTGCTAGACTCCTATCAGATTGGAGAAATTCTACGTGTGAGAAGTCCTCCAGATAATTGGTGTGCAAAAGTTCAGCAGTTGATCCCAGCACGTTAGCAAGAGGATCCATTAAAAATTTAAATGCAAGAATACATAAAATACGAAGTTAGTGAAAATGCATAGGGAGATACACACATTAATTTCTTATTTCTATATGAGAAAGTATGCACGAGCCAAGCTCATAGGAACTATTACAGATGTGCACACAAAGTTACTCTAAAAAGAGGAAGGTTGCAAAAGTGTGCATTCCCAAGTTATTAAAACTTGGAAAAGTACGTGAGTTTTCCAAATCCGTCAGAATTTAGAAATGTATGCAGTTTCTTTTCACTCTGAAAGAGGAAAAATATACGAGTTTCCTGAAATTTTCAGAAAAGTACGCAGACAGTTTCTTTTCACTCTGAAAGAGGGAAAATGCAAGAACATTTCCAAGTCTGTTAAAACTTAAAAAGTACGCAGGATGGTGATTTCACTCTGAAAGAGGGAAATATACGCGTGCACATGTGTGTCTGTGTTCTATGCCACGTCATCGTCTTCTTCCTTATTTCTTTCTTTGCTTTTCTCAGATATTACATTGTATATGTAATAATAATAAAAAAGAAGAAAGAGAGAAAAGAGAGTAGGAGGAAAACATGTGAAGAACACCCTCCCGCACCTATCATTGCTGGGTTGGACCACTGTTTGTCCCACCGTAGGTCGAACCCCAGCTGCGTGAGAAGAGGATGTTGGCCTAATGTTTAAGTTGAGTTTTTTAATATAGCTAATCGATTAATTCTAGCATTATGATAATAGATCAATTACTATAAGTAACTTGTAACTTCTACTTAAACTCAGCATTGTCCATATCTGATCTTAAATGTTATCATATATATTGCTTTTGTATATTTTTTTTCTCTAACATGTATTTGCAGAAAAGCAATGGACATATGATATATGATGATGAGCCAAAGACATCATTATACAAGAAGATTTTTCTGAACCACGTATGACTTATCCGGAGCCTCGCACCCGGGGGTTCTGATGTTTATCTTTGGACAATTTTCGTCAAAGGAAAAGACGTCTTCCAGTCAGCAGGACGTTTCAGAAGATTTGCTTCATCAGTATGCTCTTGATTTTCATCATATATAATTATGATGTTTATTGAGTCTAGGACCATTTCCATCTCTAATATCAACTATCCAGCCTTCTAGTGCCAAGTGCGATCTCGATTAGAAATCTGTCAAAGTTGTAAGAGCTTGGCTCAATAAATTTTCTCTTTAGTTTGAAGTCGGCGTGCCCTTCGCATTAAATGCACGTGTGAAGTCTTTGAGCCTTCAGATCAAAGCTCAAGGTTGTAAGAAGTTAGCAAGCCTTCGGATCAAAGCTTGTGATTCAATATTGGTGATCATAGTGGATAAAACTTCGAGCAAAAGTTCTCGAGACTGGAAAAGTTCTCTCAGAGAAAAACTAGTATACATCGTGGTGTTTATATTTTCTCTCTTAACTCTTCTGTTCTACTTCTCTTCTTTACATATTATTATTAGTTGGTAGTTGTCTTTACTTCGCATTAATTTTTAATTGGATAGATTATTCCACTGCACTCTATTAACCTCCCTCAAGAGTTGCCTTATGGTCCTACAGAGGAGGCCACTCCTTTCCCCTTGCCTTCCTTCTTAGTTGCCTGAGATTGCTTTGGGGCCATTGTTGAAGCTTGAAGAAGAAGAAGAAGAAGAAGAAGAAGAAGAAGAAGAATTAGGGTTTTAGAGAACTTGAAGGGTTTTTAGAACTCGTAAAAAAGTTCTCTCTCCTCCCCAAGTCTATTTAAAGATTTGGATGGAACTCTTCGGTTGCTGAGTAACGCCTCAAAATCTGTGCAGCAATTATGTCGTTCAACCATGTCAAGAAACTATTAGGATTTTGTCCAAAATACGCGCACCAAATTAGAACTGCTTTCTATGCTTCTAATTCAAAGTATTTCAAATTTATTTAAAAATTCAAAAACTTTGAAGGGGGTCTTGTAGAAGCATAAACAGTACGCTCCAAATAATGCTAGACCTAAAGGAACAATGGTGTACTTTCTCACAAAACATGCATTTTCGAGCTCAGCAGAAGAGAGTGGCATACTTTCTTAAAGCTTGGAGCAGAGGCGCACTTTCATGCCATCCATCCAACTCAACAAAGGTGTGTGTAGATTCTTCATATTTCCCCCGAGCATATAATGTGATGAACTGACAGCTGACAAACATGGAAAACAAGGAGATCAAGCTCATTAATGCAGAAAATATCTGGCACACAGATCCAAGTTTTCGTTTAGTGGGAAGTGTGGCCGCACTTTACCATATTACGCCAGTGTTGCTACTTATCCAGAGTATGCCAGTGTTATTATCTCTACAAAAGTACCAACATTGCTACTTCAACCGAGATACGCCAATATGTAATACCCTACCAAAATTTGTCAGTGAGCTAGTTTCCTCCAGAGTACTCCAGTGTTGTCATCGCAACCATAGTACGCCAAAGGTGTTGTTATTTTTTTATAGTACGCCAGTGTTGCTACCTTGCCTAAGTACGTCAGTGCAGCTTCCCTACCTTAGTACGCCAAAATTGCTTCCCTACCTGAGTACACCAATATTGCTTCTCTATCAGGGTACGTCAGTAGTTATACGCCACCAAAATTACGTGTACTTTATGCCATAATTCTCATGGAACGTGCACAAGCAGTTGACCCCACGACCCGAGCTTTCCTCGTAAAGGGAGCCACGTGTCAAGTTAGCAGCAAATTTTGTGACCACTAAGCAGAACGTGGGTGGTGTGCCTTCAAATGTACGTACACAATGGCAAACACAGTGTATATTGCCCATTTGTACGCTCACACCCCCATAACTGTTTTATGTAGCGCCCCGTTCTCCCGGTGCGGAGAGCGCGGCTAAGAAACACAAGACGGTATCGTTCGATCGGGATAGATTGAATTAAGAACTCGTCCTCGTTATGGATTTATTTCTTTGGAATCGATTCCCATATTCAGTGGACCGTGCCCCCGGGATCGACTTAGCGGCAGAGTCAGGAGGGACCTCTCCGCTGCTATCTGTTATTGCCTCGGTTTTCGATGTCGCTTGTTGCTTTCGTGCTTTGAGTTGGTTTTGGGATTTGCTTGTTTTCCTTGAACGGTTTCGATGGTTTTCATTATTTTCGTTCATTGAACTGCACTTCAATTCCGAGATTGGAAAGAGAGGAAAAAGTATTGATCAAGTTGTTCGTGATGCAGGTGAACGAGCAGTAGGCGGCTTGCGAGCGGAGTCGTGAAGCGCCTCTTTCCTTCTCCCTTCTAAACATCGAAGTGAGTGGCTACCAACCCGATTAGCTAGCCCTGCTTCCAGTCTTCACATCTAATAAATCTGCATTCTTCTTTGCCCCGATCAAACGATACCAAGTAATAATAAAAGAAACCAAGATAAAAGAGAATAGACTTGGTATATATGCTTGTCAATAAACTGTACGAACGGATACTTAATTGCATGCTTGTTTGCTTGGGAAAATCATGAATTATTGCTTGTCTTGTACATTGCTTGTCTTGTACTCTTGTTGCCTCAACTGCATGGAATTGTTACTTGTATATTGTTCGATCATGGACAACTTGTGCACAGGGTAACGGTCTTGCGGACGATGCTGGGGCACTGGCATCGATCTGGTCCGGGCGAGACCTATTGTTTAGTCTCTTGTTCTTGGCGGAATGGCTTGCAACACCCCTTGTACTTTCGTTGCACACCATTCTCGTCAAAGACTATCGTCCATTATGGCAACCAAGCCAGTGATCATCTTGTATATTTAAACCTGTTGCAAACTAACTTGTGTCTTCGTGGCAGGGAAGGCATGGTAAGTATTGTACAGGTGATTCAGATGGTCAGGTAAAATCTACCGAACGGTGGCACGTTCATTTCAGTAAATTCTATATGCTGCTTACTTGTAAATGAACTAAGGCAAGATAGAAACCCACAAATATGCATGCTTTATTAAAACAACGTGTTGATTGGTATAGTTCGGCTAGCTTGCCTTCACCAGTATGTTTCGACATGCTGACCCTCGTTGAAACAGGTTCTCCGTACCAAGGCAAACCGAGCGAGGAGCCGAAGTCGTCTTCCCGATCCAGTCCAGCTGTTGGCGCATCTTCATCGCGCCCCTTGAAGTATTTTGAAGACAGGAGCTTGCAACTCTTCATACACAAATGCAGCTCCGTGGCAAAGCCGTCCTCCAGCCTGGAGGTCTATACATTTTAAAGTTATAAAGGGATGTAATGTACAGGACTGCTATCTCATTTTGAGTCAACACTTTTGTAAGCCCGTGCGGCATATTAGCTGACTCGTTCAGGAGTTTGTAATAGATGTTCATTATCAATAAAGAGAACTTTTTCATGTTTCAAATTTGTGTTTCAATTTATCTGCGTACTCTGAATATGTGCTTGCTATGCAAAATACTTTAGCCTTGTGCGGGCGCAACCCCAGGCCCGCACGGCATCACGATTTGGGGGACGCCCCAGCGATTCTACGGAATTGGGTCGTGACTTAGTGGTATCAGAGCACAGATTCAAAGTTCCTTAGACTTTGTGCTGGAAAAGTTTCTTTAACGATCAAATTCCTGTGCGAACTCTTGAACTCGCTAGGCCAAAATGAGATACGTTCATGCAATAAGTCCATAATACATTATGATCCTAATATAATTTACCTTCTTTTGGAGGAGTGGCTCCAGCGCAATCTGCAGCGCAAACACCGGACGAAATGCAAGGCCAAGAAAGTAGTTCGGGCACTTCGGGAAGTTCTGGGAGCCAGCGAGCCGTGCCAAGCATCGATCCCATCCAGCAAATGTTGCAGATGTTGGAGGCAAACCAACAAAGGGACGAGGCTCGCTATGAAGCAGGCGGAGGAGAGTCAGCTCAAGTTTCAAGATAATATAGAAGCACGATTCTCAGTCCAACAGAAGCAGGTGGATGCCCTGCAATAGATCGTTCAGACTTTGGCTTCCAACCATTCCACGGCAAGAGCGCCGACTCCGGTGGAATAGCCCGTGCTTGAAGTAGAGACGCCGCAAATTCCAAGGGCAAGGGACGTGACTGCCTTCGACTTTGGCTACTTCAAGAAAGTCTGCAACACCCCATTCAACGGGACTGAGGACGCAATCGTAGCTCTAGATTGGTTGGCCGAACTTGAAGATCACTTCGCTCTGCTAGAGGTCCCCGAAGAGAAGCGCGTCGCCTGCGCGCAACTACAACTCCGCCTCAACGCGCACGATTGGTGGAACGTGCATCGACGATATCTTCAATTTGATCACGGAGAGGAGGCGATCTCATGGACGACTTTTCGTGCCGCGTTTGAAGAGGAGTTTATACCCCCTCCAGTACAACGTCAAATGGAAAACGAGTTCGTGCAACTGAGGCAGGGCAGTATGACAGTTAAGCAATATTCCGCCGAATTTAACCGACTCTCCAAATTCGCTAGGGCCTATTTACCTGATGCAGCGAGTCGAGCTAGAAGGTTTGAAGGCGGTTTGTGCCCTGCAATCAACGGACATGTGGTCGTTAATCAGTATCGTACAATGCGTGAAGTCATGAATCACGCCCTATCTCTTGAACCATACTATCCTCACGTTCCTGCCGGCGTTGTGCATACATCCAGTCATAAACGCCAAAGCGACGAGAGAGGAAACAATGCTGCAAAGCGTCACAATGACGGCGGGAAACAGAAAGCAATCCATCCTTGTAAATTCTGTAAAAAGTCGGGGCATACAATCGACAAATGTCGTATGAAACTTGGTTTATGCCTAGCCTGTGGCGGATCAGACCATTCTGTTCGTGATTGTTCCTTGAGTCATGATCGCCATCCCGAACGCAATAACCCCTAACGGTAGGTCCCATTCCTAAGTTTCGGGATGAGACTTCCAATTAGTTGGGTAGGATGTAGCGCTCCGTTCTTCCAGTGCGGAGAGCGCGGCTAAGAAACACAAGACGGTATCGTTCGATCGGGATAGATTAAATTAAGAACTCGTCCTCATTATGGATTTGTTTCTTCGGAATCGATTTCCATATTCAGTGGACCGTGCCCCCGGGATCGACTTAGCGGCAGAGTCATGAGGGACCTCTCCGCTGCTATCTTTTATTGCCTCGGTTTTCGATGTCGCTTGTTGCTTTCATGCTTTGAGTTGGTTTTGGGATTTGCTTTTTTTTTTGAACGGTTTCGATGGTTTTCATTGTTTTCGTTCATTGAACTGCACTTCAATTCTGAGATTGGAAAGAGAGGAAGAAGTATTGATCAAGCTGTTCGTGATGCAGGTGAACGAGCAGTAGGCGGCTTGCGAGCGGAGTCGTGAAGCACCTCTTTCCTTCTCCCTTCTAAACATCGAAGTGAGTGGCTACCAACCCGATTAGCTAGTCCTGCTTCCAGTCTTCACATCTAATAAATCTGCATTCTTCTTTGCCCCGATCAAACGATACCAAGTAATAATAAAAGAAACCAAGATAAAAGAGAATAGACTTGGTATATATGCTTGTCAATAAACTGCACGAACGGATACTTAATTGCATGCTTGTTCGCTTGGGAAAATCATGAATTATTGCTTGTCTTGTACATTGCTTGTCTTGTACTCTTGTTGCCTCAACTGCATGGAATTGTTACTTGTATATTGTTCGATCATGGACAACTTGTGCACAGGGTAACGGTCTTGCGGACTATGCTGGGGCACTGGCATCGATCCGGTCCGGGCGAGACCTATTGTTTAGTCTCTTGTTCTTGGCGGAATGGCTTGCAACGCCCCTTGTACTTTCATTGCACACCATTCTCGTCAAAGACTATCGTCCATTATGGCAACCAAGCCAGTGATCATCTTGTATATTTAAACCTGTTGCAAACTAACTTGTGTCTTCGTGGCAGGGAAGGCATGGTAAGTATTGTGCAGGTGATTCAGATGGTCAGGTAAAATCCACCGAACGGTGGCACGTTCATTTCAGTAAATTCTATATGCTGCTTACTTGTAAATGAACTAAGGCAAGATAGAAACCCACAAATATGCATGCTTCATTAAAACAACGTGTTGATTGGTATAGTTCGGCTAGCTTGCCTTCACCAGTATGTTTCGACATGCTGACCCTCGTTGAAACAGGTTCTCCGCACCAAGGTGAACCGAGCGAGGAGCCGAAGTCGTCTTCCCGATCTAGTCTAGCTGTTGGCGCATCTTCACCGCGCCCCTTGAAGTATTTTGAAGACAGGAGCTTGCAACTCTTCATACACAAATGCAGCTCCGTGGCAAAGCCGTCCTCCAGCCTGGAGGTCTATATATTTTGAAGTTATAAAGGGATGTAATGTACAGGACTGCTATCTCATTTTGAGTCAACACTTTTGTAAGCCCGTGCGGCATATTAGCTGACTCGTTCAGGAGTTTGTAATAGATGTTCATTATCAATAAAGAGAACTTTTCCATGTTTTAAATCTGTGTTTCAATTTATCTGCGTACTCTGAATATGTGCTTGCTATGCAAAATACTTTAGCCTTATGCGGGCGCAACCCCAGGCCCGCACGGTATCACGATTTGGGGGACGCCCCAGCGATTCTACGAAATCGGGTCGTGACTTTTTACATGCTATAAATATGAGACCAGTACTGTCTCATACAGATACACATGGACAGAGAGAGGGATAAGTCATTCGTGTCAGTGCTGCCATTGCCTTCTTACTGCCAAGTTCTCGAGTGTTTGTGTGTTCTTACACTTATTCTCCATGTCAAGAAGTCCAAGGAGTAAAGTGATCGACTGTAGATCAGATCTCTACAGCTATTACTTTTTCAGAATCATTGTGCTTTAGATTCTTGTATAGGATTTATTGTACTTTTTTTTCTTTAAATTTTGTAAAATAAAATTATGTTCAACTTTTTGTTCATGGCAAACACTATTATATATCAATAAAGAGACTCATTTTCTTGTATACTTGTGTTCACTCAACGTTTCTGCTTGGGGACTACTGTGTGACTCTTTCACTTAGCATTCCGCTCAGCTATTTTGGTGCTTGCCTTGCTCGAGCGCAACTTAGGCTCGTGCGGCATCACGCAGCAAGGACATTCCGCTCTACGGAGCTGGGGCATGATAGATAATATGAATTCTACTAAATCGATAAGTCATCATTGGACATGATATCGTACAATGTCTAAGTTGTACTTGTATAAGGCATGAATGTGCATCATTAATAAATCATCTCAAAATAATATTGTTACAACAAAAATAAGCAAAAAAATGATTGACGATGGATATATTAAAATAATTCTTTTTATCAATAACTTGCAACGATTACATAGGCTCTCAATAACTAACTGAAATATGTCAAACTTGGTTTACAACTCACGAAACTAAAAGAAATGTCATACATCATGTCCCTTATTACAAATAAATAATGCCTTTAAAAGAAAAGCTACAGAATTTCAAAAGGACGCCTCTGGACGTCGTCCAAGTTATTTCTCGTACCTACAAGGACGAGGGTCATTACATCTAGGAATGTAGTGGTGAGTGGTACCAATCTACCTTACCTAAAATAACACAATAATCATGTAAAAGAATGCAAATTTATTATATCTTTCTATTACTCTAGTTTATTGTAGCAATTCATATTAATAAGGATCACAAACTTATGGTTATTACTTATCTCAGTGATTCTTATCCACAATCGATTATCCTTCTCTATAAAACAAATAGTAGAATAAATTACCCTACAAAATGCATCTTTAGGAATATAAAATGACTATATGGCAGTCACTCGTAAATGCACCACCAATAAGGATTATCCATGGTATTATAATGCCCCTTCTAATACAAGTAGTTATCCTTACCGAAGGTCTATAATACATGTGGCATTCTTTCCTCCTGAATAATGCACCCCAAATATTTCTTCTAGGTCGACATAGTTTTGTGACACCGAATACCGTTCGAGAAATCAAACCTTGTGCAAAAGTTATTCATGACCATGCAAATACATATGCAACTAGATATAAAATATATTATGTATGATAATAAAAATTTATAATTAAATATACAACACGATCCATGTTCACATTTCACATCTCATCGAGCCTCAATTCGTATACTACATTCTCACTCTAGGGTTATCTCAATTGGCAACTCTACGGTTCCAAATCATCAACTAGCGACCCAACGATCCCAAACCATCAAATGGTGATCCAAAAGTCCCAAACTATCTTAACCCTATTTTTCTAAATATATATATGGCTGTAAGTTCGTATTTGGAGGATTTCAAATTCTGCATATTTTTAAAATTTTATTTTAGTTGCTGGATCTTGATTTTGTCTTGATTATTGAGGTCAGACTTTTATTATTGTAGTTGTTGTTTTATTGGTTAGTATTAAGCTTGTTATTATTATATTATATTTATGATAGTGTTGGCATTTTATTTTGATGATTATAATTGTTATTATTATTATTAATCCTCTAACCTAAACCCAAACCCCAATCCCTAACCTATTACCTCCTCCTACCTACCCTCTCACCCCATTTCCCTCTTCACAACAGCCTTCCCCCATCTCACTCGTTCTCTCTTTCCCTCTCCCCCGACCTCACCTCACCCCCTCCCTGGAGCAGACCCCCTAACCCCTCTTTCTCCCTCTTGATCCGGCTCTCTCTCCCCCTCGCTCACCCTCGATCCCCCCCTGCTGATGGAACCCTCGGCCCGCCCCCTCTCGATCAGTCTCTCTCTCTCTCTGCTCGTCTCTCTCTCAATCTGTCTCCCCCTCTCTTTTTGCTCCCTCTCTCAGCTCTCTCCCTCTCTCTCGGATCCGGCCCCAACCCGACCCGGATCCGACGTCACCACCACCACCACCACCGTGACCACCACCATTGTAGCCATCTCTATCTCCTCCGCCCTCCTCGTTTCTTATGCCATCATTCTTGGGACACATATACCTTGGCATGTGTGTCAGCTCATTTCCCATGCCATCTTGGTTAACGTGTTTCCTCGGGTAGCGGAATACCTCGAGCCACATGATGTCTCGTGCACAGTATCCTCTCTGTTTGCGCAGTCTTGATTTTCGTGTCCCTCGGCCTTTGTGCCTTTTTCTCGTAATTCGTGCCATAGTGATTTGTGTGCATGAACTGACTTGCGTGTCGTATTGATTTGAGCACTTCGTATTTCTTGAGAGTTCGTGTGCGTCTCGATTTATGTACACGTTCTATTTTCCCTTTGTCTCGGTATTCGTGCTACTTCGGATCTTGTGCGCATCTTAATTTATATGCACGTCTTGATATACATACTCGTATCGATCTGTATGCCTCAATTTTTGTGTTAGAACCTTGCACCGCTTGCGAACCCATACGGTATAGCCTCGTGCCATCTCTTGTGATTTATGTTATATTTTATTGTTTGATGCTGATGTTTGCTTGTTGTGTGCTCTGACGACCCCGATAGACGTGACAGCTTGGATCTTGATTTGTCGAAGACTTGTGTATTTAGCCGAACCCTCTAGGCAAGTACCCCTTGCTCATGTGATGGTTTCATGCCTATGCACTTTTTGTCTTGCATTTTAATTATTTTAAATTATTTTTCTTGCAACTGTATTGTAACTATCACTTTTCAGGATAGGAGTATTTATGTCATTGGCAATATATTTATTAATTTTAAATAATAATTGTTATGTATGTATATATATATATATATATAAATATTTAATATAGAGGGTGATGCATAATTGGCCCTTAGTTAGACTAGTTGTTAATGAACCCAACTAGACTTGTCATGACCAATAGAGTAACCCAATAAATTAGTCTTGGTTAATTAGTTAAAATAGAGGGATTGAATAGAATACCTCATTCATTTAATATTAGAACATTCATTAGTTAAACTCCCTCATTAGCTAAACTCTTCATGACAACCCTTGGAGGGCATTTTAGATATTTTGCATAGACTAATCCTAACCTAGAGTGGCCGGCCCTATTTAAGAGGAGGGAGCCCTCCTCTTCTTCATTAGTTGTTCATGAAGAACCCCTAGTTGAGTTCTTCCGTCCAAACATTATTTCCTCAACCAAATTTCTCCAAATCAATCACAATCCCTCTCATTTTTCATTCCCAAGGAGGACTAGAAGCTTGAAGGTTGCAAGAGGCTTGAGAAAGATGAGCTTGGCTAGAGATTGGTGTTCATATCTCACTCTTGTGCTCATTGAAGGAACCACATTGGGGTGAGTGGTGGCGAACATGGGGTGAGTGGCTAAAGCATGTCCCCCACATAATCAGTTGGAACAAAGATCATGGAACAGAGACAGGACCTTTGACGTTCCGCTGGAGTATAGAGCAGCATTATAACCCCTTTTCGGAGGTAGAAGACCCGTGGAAGCAAGCTTCCTTCATTGGGAGGAAAAGATCCGTTGATATGCGGGATTAACTCTGATTTGACTGATCCCTTGACGGCTCTCAGTCAGTCTTAGTCACACCATTTCTTCTTCTGCATAGTGAAAGTTGTTAATGAATTGTCATATCAAATATCGATGACGTCTCTGAGCCATCTTTTTGCTGGAGTCCCCTGATATTGGATCTAGCTTGGGTTTTTTTCGTTGAGGGGTGTCTTGGAATTATCTTCTGCTGGAGACATTTATGGAATTTTCATGCTTCTACAGTCATTTCTAACATATAAGGTCCGAAATAAGACTACTTTAACTATGCATTATAGAGCTATAATTATTTTCCAAAAAATAACAAGTGTAATATCATTTCATTCTCTACTATACATTTATGTTATTTAATGATAAGTTTATTGATCATCACAACCTTGCTTATAAACCAATATTTTAACATAATAAGTTGTAGTTATCAATTCATGCCAATTGTACCAACATACTATAATTCCAATATTACAACCAATAAGAAATAAATCATACAAATAATCTCTTTTATATCAGTTATTTTTACTATGACATCATCAATCGTAGGGAAATAAAAAGGGAAAGGAAAAGAGTCTCTTCATTAAGGAGTGAAGATGGAGGAAGAAAAGGTTAAACCCACTCACCATATTGAAAAAATGCAAAGAGAAAAAGGGATTCTTTTGCAACAATCAAGTACCTTTGCATCCTCCTGAAATTGAACGAAAAGTGTTTCAGCAAACTTCTTTCTCTCTCTCTCTCTCTCTCTCTCTCTCTCTCTCTCAAAAGTGAATATGAATGAAGCAAAATGAAAATAGGGGAGTGACTCTTATATAGCATTCATTCTTCCAAGATATGATTCAACATATCTGAACTAAATTCCATCCATAGTCAAGTCAAAAGATTGGTGGAGGATCTCAACTAATGTTTTCCAATCATATACATAGCGAAAGAATTTTTCAAATATATGATTTGGTGCGGTGCAAGATCTTCTTAATAAGTATAATCATACAAGTGGACCTTGCCTAATAATCATTCAGTCCAACCCAGTTAAGCAAGTATGTATCACCACCCAAATCCTATAATTTTTGCACAAACCCAAATTCGACTAGGTTATTCAAGCCACCAAACCATCATTCCAAGTTAACCCAATCCCACATCTAGGAGTCAGGCACTACATTTTCAACAGTGCAACTACGCACACTATCCTCCATGAACAAATATAGTTTTCTAGTTTTATTCCTAAGAAAAATACTCTAACAACCCTATCAGGCCTATCAAACCTAATAGAGGGGCACAGAATTTACCATGTTATCTAATAGTACCAAATTTACCATTGAATAGACCTTATATTATCCCTGTTTTGGAAGAACATATTGTTGAGTTTTAAGGATATTTGACAAAATAATTGCCATGATGAGACCACTGAAGAAAATGGAGTTGAGTATCTTTTACCTTCTAATTAATACGGCCAGAAACGTATCTTGGAAAAGATGGCTCATCTCCCGAATGGGTTATACTCTAGAACCATTTGAGTAATATAGGCCCATAATGTGATCGGCCCTTCTTCGGCCAAAATGAGCATGTTTATGCTTTGGAATAACCTTTTAAGTCGCCAGGTCGAGACTTGGTGTGTCATATCCTTAGATCTATACGCAGGCATCACCTTACCAACAGTAATGATCTCGTGTATTCAAATATGCTTTTCCAAACATGTTTTTTGGGAAAATTGAATCCAAGACTGTCCCTCGCAAAGATATACTTTGACCCTCCCTTTTTTCTACTATAGATGCAAGGGAATATATGTGAACCGATCCAAGCATCATATGGACCCTTTAAATATTTTATGGTATTAGTTGATACATCGAGTCGTTGGTCACATATATGCTTACTGTCAAAATATTGTATTTGCAAAACTCTGGCACAATTAATTAAGTTGTGTGCTCACCACCCATATTATTAGATAAAGTCCATAAAATTTGATAATGTCGGAGAATTCATGTCAAAGAAGTTTGATGACTATTACATGTCCCGTGGGATTAAATTTGAACATCAAGTTCCCTATGTTCATAACTAAAACGGTCTCGCAGAAGCATTTATTAAGTGTATACAGTCAATCACTAGGACTTCGATGATGTACACAAACTTCATGTCTCTGCGTGGGGCTATGCAATATTACATATAGTCATGTTAGTCCATCTGAGGCTTGTTGTCACCCAACCTATTCGGTGTTACATTTGGTTATTGGGTACAAACCTGATATTTCATATTTATGTATTTTTAGGTGTGCAACCTATGTGCTAGTTGCGTCGCCACAAGGTACCAAATTGGACCCTCAAAGAAAGATGGGAATCTATGTTAGTTACGATTTGCCATAAGATTTGTGGACTATCACTTTAATGAGATAGTTACCATCGTTGGGAAAGATAAGAATGCCGATACGAATTGGCATGGTTAGTATCGACTTTTGTCTCATCTCGATCCATGTGCTGCTTAATGTGGTAATGAAGTACTACGGATCCTAGATTTTCATATGGTAATACAAAATATGTTAGACACGTTATATGATCTAAAGAAATTACCTTCTGCAAATGTACCTACAAGAATAGATGTCTTGTATTGATATAAAACTTATCCTGAAGGAAATGTCACCGCTAAAGGACAACACTATGTTTTTCCTAAAGGACAACGTGTCGTACCCAAAGTGTGACATGGTACAACGGAGGGAAGCCAACCATCTTCCTCGGCCTAAAGCGTGGAAGACCACTCGGTTCAGAGGATTCCTTCCCCTGAAAGAGGAGGATCTTGGTACCCATGATTTTGTTTCTTATCTCAAACTGTCCAACTAATGAGATTATTCCATATTATGGAAGCATTTTGGAAGAGATGAGTGCACAAATTTCCACATATAAGAATCAGAAAATCTTTGTCCAGCATTCATGAATAGACGAGTTATGGAACATGAATGAGATAATCATCGATGATATTTTTGCATATTTATTGGCTACTAAAATAATAAAATGTGGCGATATTGAACCGTATTTCGTTGAAGAATTTCAATGTAGAATTGATTAGTCAAAATGGAATGAATCAATCCATGTCGAATTAGATTATTTATCGAAAAGAAAAGTATCGAGACGTGTACTTCCAATACCACCTAATGTAAAACTTGTCTGATACAAGTGAGTCTTCGTAACGAAGCTTAATTAGAAAAATAAAATAGTATGATTTAAAGCGCCTTGTGGCACAAATATTCTCACGATGCCTTGGAATTGATTACGAAAAGACGTATTCTCCCATAATAGACGTCATTATGTTCTACTACCTAGTCAGTTTGGTAGTTTTTCGAAAAACTGAGCATGTAGTTGCTGGATGTAATTACAACGTATATGTATAGGGAATTGGATACTGATATATATATATATATATATATATATATATATATATATATATATATATATATATATATATATATATATATATACTCTGAAGGTCTACGAAATACTTTGTATAATTGATGCAAATAGTCCAAGACCCCGGAACACGCTCTTAATCAGGTTAAGGCATTCACTTTATGGTTGAAACAATCCAGGTGGATATGGTATAACCACCAAGGATATATAAATAAAATAAAGTATGACCTTGCGTGTTTATCAAGAAATTACATTCCAAATTTATGATTGTAGCAATCTATGTCGATGAAACGTGAATCTCATCGAGATTTCTGAAGAACTTGAGAAAACTGTCTTGCACCTGAAATCAAAATTTGACATGAAAGATGGAAAAAAAATAGATTTTGCTTAAGCTTGCATCTTGAGAATTGTACAAATGGTGTTTTGGTTCACCAATCGAGTTACACCCAGAATGTGTTACTTCAATTTAATATGGACAAAGCAAAACCCTTGAGTACATCAATGATTGTCCGATCTCTAGATTCTAAAAGAGACTCATTACGTCCTAAGGAAGATAAAGAGGTTTCAAAACATGAAGTTCCACATCTAAGTGCAATAGGTCCATTATTATACTTAGTTCAATGTAGTAAACCGAACATCTCATTTGTCGTGAATCTCTTGGCTAGATTTATCGTCGCGCCAGCACGCCGTCACTAAAATGGCATTAAAGATATCTTATGTTACCTTAAGGGTTCTACGGACATGAGCTTATTATATCCCTACGCATCTAAGAATGGATCAAATTCCTTCAATCCTCGAAATGATGTTCGTCTTATCAGATATGTTGATGTCGATTATTTGCTGACTCGCATAAGGAAAGATCATAAAGTGGCTGTGTCTTTACCACTTGTTATACAACGATATTTTGAAGTCTACAAAGTAGACCTTGCTAGCCTCTTCTTCAAATCATGTCGAACTCATCGCCCTCCAAGACGTCACTTGGAAGTATATATGGTTGTGAGACGTCATTGAGCATATTCGGACTACAAGTGGGTTCTCATCTATCAATGATGTCCCGACGATAATATATGAAGACAAAGCAACATGCTTTGACCAGATGAAGAAGGTACCAAGCACATTGTACAAAAAAAAATTCTCGCATAACAACAGCAGCATTAAAGCATTGAAGTCAAGCAGATATGATCTCATGACAACTTGGCCAACATGTTTACAAACTCCAGTGTCTAAGTCCACTTTCCAGAAGATTGTTCATGGCATCAAATTGCCTAGGCTCTCTACATTAAAACGCTCGTAATTTGGGATAATGTCGAAATCAGATGGAGTATTCAAAAAAAATTACTCATTTAACCTTAATGTACTCTCTTTGCTAACTTAGGAGCATTTTTCACGAGATTGTTGACACTCTAAGAAGGTTTTAACGAGGCATCAACATCGAATGGTTATATTTGTACATCTAGAAGATGTGACTCACTTTTTTCCTTCGGTTTTTTCGAACCAAGGTTTGGGTGAGGTTCATCTTACATATATATCTCCCGTTCTCTATAAAAACAGAGGTTGATAATCCATTAAGATAGATATTGATCATTCCTATGTTGATTTCTTGTACTTTGGTATATTTAATTGTGCTTACTCAAAGGACAGTGTTGTAGTATGAAATTGCCGCAGACAGCCTTTTACTGCCTACTGATTTGAGCACAATCAATATCATTCATTTCTGCAGTGTGTTGATTGAGCACAATTAATGGCATTCATTCCTGCAGATTTGTAACTGTCATTCATGGTATTATACAAATTGTTGGCAGCCACCCAATCACGGGTTGCTAGCTCATTATTGCCCAATCCCATAGAATTCTCCCTTCCATCTTGAAGAACAATTTCTAACTACAAAAAATGGATTTAGCTCCCCTCATTAAGAAATCATGGGCCCACCTCGGTCCAAATTAAAATTCATGCTGAATTGACCTCAATTCTTTTATTTCTTACTCTCTAGATTCATTTACTTGTGTACTCTCTAATTATTCTCTCTATCTCATTAGTTCTCTCGGTTCCCTAAACCCTTTTATTTTTACTTCTCTTCCCCATTTTCTCACAGAACAAAACACACCCATTTCCTAACTGCTAGTCGCCCGTGACTAGCGTAATGAGACTGTATGTTCCACAAAAGAACAACTTTTTGCCATAAAGTAGCTCAAAAGCAGGATCTATAGCTCGTGACACAACAGAAACCAAGAGAAGCAGACCTGAATGCCAACAGACAACAGAATGTCAGGCTGAGCATATTTTTCTTCATGCAGCTTTATAATAAAATACGATCAACTGCTTCCAGGGCAATACAAAATATTACTAGTCATTATCTAAAGCATAATGCTTACAATTGCATCCTTAAGCTCCCTTCCAATTAAGGGCATACATCCGGCGAAGAGAACTGAATGCATCTGTTTGAGTATCATCGCATGAAAGAAACTAAAACATCAAACTGTGATAAAGATTATGACTGCAAAATCTTACAAGTTTTATTTCAATCAAATTTATGATCATGCACGAATATAGACTCTAGTTATAGAATATAGATGATGTAAGCCCTCCTAGAACAACAACAACGGGTCCAGCTCTGTCAAGTCATTCTTCCTCTTCAGCTTCCTCAAGCCAGTTAACAAAAGGTTCCAGGGCTTTCACAAATGTTTGCCTGAAGCATCAAATAATTATACGACAATTAGCAAGAAAATTCTAAAAAGGGAAAACAAAAATATTAGTTCAAATTCACGTACACGAAGAGACTTGCACAACATTGCACTTAATTAATGAATTTAGCAAATCCAAGTATCTAAGCCTACTGAGCTAGCACCTTATGCTAGAAAGGATCCAGAGTTCGACATGCATAAAAAAAATCCAAATTGATACAAAGAGATTGGAATACAGAAATAAGTTCAACCGCACATGTCGGCTTGACATTTAAACAATGTAGTGCAGGCTTCGTTTATATGTTAAGGGTAGAAAACAGTGTCATGCAGAAAGCATGTATATTTAAGCTATGCACAACTGGGCTATGCGAACCACCCACGTGAAAACTTGCTTAAACAATTGTATGCGATGAACCATAACCGTGTGCATTTGGTAAGAAATTCACTGTGATAGGAAAACTTATTCTGGCATGTGCTTAGATAAAGATGATGCAATGGTGTTACAAAAAAGTTGAATGATACAGGGCCAGCTGCTAGGAGTGACTACACATTTGACCTTCTGAAAGCAACCATACCATGGAGAAACGGCCATTTCAAGGCCTTGCTTATTAAAAGAAGCAACTCTAGCTTTCAGATATTTTGCAGTCATCCTAGATTGTGTGTATTGATCCTCTCTGAATATGCAACATTCAACGATCTGTACTTCCAAATAATAGAGATGTCCCTTAATATCAATATAAATATACAAGCAGGTATAAAATCTTCATTCTAAGTTTGGTGCACATAATGACCATTTGAAAACATTAGAATAACTCAATAATTCACCAAATTATTTTGACAGATTTTTAAAGAATAGCCTACGACCAACCGAAACTCTTTTTTACCATCATAGCCTTTTCACGATGTATGTTTGTGCAATATGCCAGATAGACTTCTCCATCCTTTTTTTAGTAAAAGATGGGTTAAGACTAGTGCTGTCACATCAGCTATTTATTTTTTCTAGAAATATAAATTATCAGAGTAAATATCTCGGGAACATTGTTATTAGGAATCCAAACACAGAATGGACAATCCCAACCAAGATTAAAGTCAAAATTACATAGATACCAAAATACATTATACAGATTCAAGTATTTGGATCACTTGGAATCTGGATTCATAGAATAATATTTGACAGATCTTCATAAGAAACACTTCATACATATTTTCAAATGGTAAACTAGTTTGAATATATAGCCATAGGCTCGAGTAATTGTGTTATCTTGTGTGCATGTCCATGTGGACATACAAATACCAATTGCAAATAATGGTTAATAAACCCTATTCACTAACCAACCTTTCTTGGTAAATCATAGAAGATTTTATAGTATAGTGCACTTCAATGCTTATGCACTTTATTTCAAGAATGTGAAGCACTAATATCAATACCCGTGCTGTTACGAAGAAAAAGATTTTGTACAGCTAATGACGAGATGAGGACCTTTCATTTCTTAATGTTCCAATGTTAACCATACTGTGTAGGACATCAGAACTGAAGAACCCATAGAAATGAGAAAATACAAACCATCTTCAGGTATAAGGAGCGAAAAAACAAGAACCTCGTTATCTAGCTATAAGGGCTACATATTAAATAAGGTCAATTTCTTTTTCTTTTTTCAGAGTATGTTGCAGTTCAGTTGCAGTGAAATGCACTACATGGCATTTAGTACTAAGTACAACTTAGTATTTCATCTGAGTATAAATTCTTCATTCTAAGTTGGTGCACATAAAGACCATTTGAAAACATTAGAATAGCTCAAAAGATCACTAAAATATTGACAGATTCTTGAAGAATAGTCTATGACTAACCGAATCTCTCTCTTTTTACCATCATAGCCTTTTCACAATGTATGTTTGTGCAATATGCCCAATAGACTTCTCCATCTTTTTTTAGTAAAAGATGGGTTAATACTTGTGTTGGCATATCAGCTATTTATTTTTTCTAGAAATATAAATTATCAGAGTAAATATCTCGAGAACATTGTTATTAGGAATCCAAGGTGAGTGGAAACCGAACAGATTTTTCCCCACTACATAGAATGGACAATCCCAACCAAGATTAAAGTCAACATTACATAGATACCAAAATACATTATACAGATTCAATTATTTAGATCACTAAGAATCTGAATCCACAGAATAATATTTGACAGATCTTCATAAGAAACACTTCATACATATTTTCAAACGGTGAACTAGTTTTAATATACAGCCTTAGGCTTGCGTAATTGTGTTATCTTGTGTGCATGTCCATGTGGACATACGAATACCAATTGCAAATGATGGTTAATAAACCCAATACCAGTTAATAAACCCTAATCACTAACCAACCTTTTTTGATAAATCATAGAAGATTTTAGAGTGCATTTCAATGCTTATGCACTTTTGATTTGAAGAATGTGAAACACTAATATCAATACCCGTGCTGTTACGAAGAAAAAGATTTGTGTACAGCCAATGACGTGATGAGGACCTTTCATTTCTTAATGTTTCAATGTTATCCATACAGTAATTAATCTCTGTAGGACATCAGAACTGAAGAACCCATAGAAATGAGAAAATACAAACGGGTATAAGCAGCCAAGAAACAAGAACCTCCTTATCTAGCTATAAGAGCTACATATTAAATAAGATCAATTTCTATTTTTTTTCAAAGTATGTTGTACTAACACAAATACAGATACCGGTAAGGACACGATAGGGATACAGAATATGGACATTTTCAAATAAGTAACTATACAATCCCGTATGTTGCATGAATACGGATAAGAAAACAGGTACCAGCACCATACGAATACGGACGCCATTTTCCCTTATCCGTGCAACATAGCTCAAAGCCTATGTTGCACGCATACTCCTCGGGAGGACCGTATCCGTGGTTGTATCCGTATCTGACACGTGCTGGCCAGGGTACTTCTTTGACACTCCTATCGGATATGGCTCCCCATGTCTAGGCTCCCAAGAGGGCGAAAACTAGTTGAAATTAACTTTGACATTAGTGACCATGCCAAATATAATTGTGATATGAGAAAGTATCATTTCTTTGCATTGAATCCTTTTCTAAACCAGTTGGAACCTAATTACTAACCAAAATATGCTTAAATATAGATTTTATTAAGTGTAATACATTAAATATGTATAGAAGTATGTTTTCATGTGTATATATAACCATACCCATGCCGTACCCGTATCCCAAAATTTTCAAAAATGTTATGCACCGTATCCTTATCATGGTTGTATCTAAATCTTGTTCGTGTCTATGCAACATAGCTCAGATTTCAGTCGTTCTATTCCTATATTTCCATATAGTTCTGAAGAAGTTCAATTATCAAAATGCCTCATATCTGCAGTTTAAATACAAAGGCATGCCAAGGAACCATTTAACATTCACACACCTCCTTTTCTTCCTTCTTTAATACAAAATTTCTATGTTTATCTATTGAACTCCTTTCGGACACATAATACAGGCAGTACAAGAGCTAGCGGCTATGTTGCACGAGTGCATGCACGATAAGGGCATTTTCAAATATGTACAATGTAATCAACTATGTTGCACAAATATGGGTACAGACACGATACGGATATGGGGGCCATTTTGTTGTATGTGTGCAGCATAGGCTAGCGGAAAGAGAACCATCCAGCACAAACCAGACAATTAGAACATTGTACAAGATTCGTATGAGATATGGTCGGTGCCATATTCTGCATCGAATCAAAGCATGTGGTCTCTCAATCATTTATCATCGACATCTAAGTCTTCTCCTCCCATTAGACTGGGGTCAGGTATAGAGCATGGGAACGCTCTACTAAAAATTAACAAAATAAGCTCCACTAAGGAATTAACGAAATAATGATATGTTGTCATGTTGGTGCCAAACATACACATGCGTATGTGGGAAAGTAGACACGGAGCCGGTATTATGTTTTGAGAATATTTGTGAATTTAGAGCAACTTTGGAAGGATTGCTCGCACCACATTGTGCCACATGTTCGAGTTATAAAAGTCAATGCATAATAAGACATGCATAATTGTTAAGTAAATCCAAATCAAAAAATTTAATTTTATAATATAAATATTGTGGAGCTTAATCTATATTTTTACAATATATGGTTGCATGATGGTAAGTTTACCCAAAACTCATTGAATTTAATCATGTTAGTCAAAGGTGTGTCTCGCAAAAAGGCGCAGCAGAAAGGCGCAGCAGCTGCACATCGCATCTCACTAGGTGAGGCATCTTTCTCCAGGCACACCCAAGACGCACCTTTCAACAAGATGTAACCAAGAAAAGGCGTGCCTTATGTATTTTTATATTTATTTATTTTATACAAAAAAAAATTTGAGGCAAGAAGATAGTCCTTACCTCATTCAAGTGGGAGGGAGGTAGCAATTTCCACGGTTACCAAAGTTGGTTACAATTGAACTGGAAAAACTAAAATTTTCTAAAAATGTAGTAGAAAGAATACAAACTATTGTTAGTTATATTGATTGCTATTGCTGCTTTGCTAGTTCACTTGATTAGGTTTTAAGATGTTATTTGATTCTATTTCTTACATTACTAATTTATTTATGTATGTATATTTTTATTATATTTTATTAAGTGCTTCTTGCGCCTCGAATGATATAACCCTTTATGCCTCGAGTGTGCCTTGCACCTTTGACTACCTTGAATTTAATATATTAAATTTAAAAGGTTATACTATTATGCTTCAACACAACAAAAAATTGAAGCTTAATCTATATCTTAATATGATATCGTTGCAAGATTATAAGCTATGTTTTTAGTATCTTACGATATATGACATGTATCATTTGATATGATACGACATACTACCATTTTGTTATGTATTAGTTGATCCAATATGATACATATGGGCTGATAGGAAGTTCGATTTTTTTAGTCATGTAATGTATACTTGTGAATCTAAAATCTGGAACTAGATACTTGTAAAGATTAAAAAAAACATTATAATCCCCTTTCAAAAAACAATTTGCATTGAATTATGTTCCTATATAGATTTAGAAGTATAGACATAAACTCCTAAAGTTATTGTATGATATGATACGCGAGTTGACAACCTAGCTTAGTTTATCCAAATTTAATGAAATTTAAAATTTTACAATCCTCCTATTGTGGAGCTTAACACATACATTACCAAGATATTGCATGAATCTAATTTATCTAAATCTCAAATTTTAAATTTACATCCGAATAAGATTATGTAACTCGGAGTCGGATGTATCTTGAAATTGTGGTATAACTTTCTTAACCAGCAAATAAAATTTGAAGTGTTGCATGATTCAAATGATATGCCTAAAAAGGTTCACGGTATCGAAATCGTAATTGGTATGGGACCCTTCCTATGAGTAATAGGATTGGTTTACAACATTACTATGCTTTTGCACCCTTCCTGATTGGCCTTTTTCCTTCAATTTTCTTTACCGAATTGACTAGAAAAGAGACCCCCAAATCAGTATCGGTCAGTATCGGTCGATCTCGGTATCGGAACAGGACATGCCAAATCATATCAGTATCGGCCGTATCAGTATCGATATCGGCCGATAATGAAACTATGGCCTAAATTACATTACATACCCTGCAAGGTATATAAGAATTATATGATTAGGTATGCCAAATTACATTACACAACTATGCAAGGCATAATAAACGAAAAATAAAGTTTAGATTGTTATATTATATAACTGTGCGGTGCATGGGTTTTTTGCTAGTGTTTGTGTATGCATGTACTCTGACCATATCCAATAGCCGTATCCATGCTAAAAGGGACTACCTTTCTGTTGTAGCCTAAATTAAAATATTTCAGGACATAATATTTGACAAGTTCAATCTTCATGATTAGTATTGGCTAATATATTATGCATTCAGCAAGGCCTTAATGGACAACTTGCTACTACCACAAGCTGTTGCTTTGCATCTATAATGACAGGTAAGTGCTAATGTTACTACTTATATTTCTTCTTCATCTGTCACAGAACAACAATTCTTCTACCAATTTACGGAAAAATAAAAGAAAGCAGCTACAAAAGCAAAATATAGAACAACATACCTTCCCTTTGGGTTTGCACCTTTGCTGTACCAAAGAAGAACGGTGTCCTCAGCAAGCACATCTTGATCATAAAGAGACCTCACAATCTCAGGGAATAACTTCATCAGTTTGGCATCCTCATAGCATTGTATCTGCACTTTGTACATGAGTTCAAGCTCTAGCTTTCCACTTGTACAAAATGCATTCAAAAGTTCAGCCCAAGCTTTCACCTATTTCACATAGATATTGCATAAAAATGTTAACATGTCAATAATTTTATTCGTCAACGGTTTGTCAAACAAAGCCCATCAGTGTTCTAAAAGTTGGTTCTAGCCAGCGCCTTAGGCGCACAGTGCCAGCCCGATGTCCGCCTAGTGCCATCTCAACGCCCGACTATGCAAGTTTTTGGGTTTTAGCAAGGTGTTCGATTTTCTTTTGTTTGGACCGCGTAGAACTAGGAGGCCGCTTAGGCGGGCTAGTAGTCTGGTGCCCACCCGACTAGCGCCTAGCAATTTTTACAACCTTGC
Organism: Iris macrosiphon; assembly: GCA_036927795.1. Taxonomy (NCBI): domain Eukaryota; kingdom Viridiplantae; phylum Streptophyta; class Magnoliopsida; order Asparagales; family Iridaceae; genus Iris; species Iris macrosiphon. The sequence continues at coordinate 111,889,973 of JAYESA010000006.1, read as the reverse complement.
AGCCCAGGTAGAAAGAAAAATATATATCGGGTAGAGATGACTTATATACGAGCAAGTCTAAAAGGGCAAGTAAAATTGATACAAGCTATGAAACCAGTCCTTAATATAACTCTGCAAACATGTCAAAAGGTTACCCAGGTAGCATTACAAAATAATGTTCAATGTCCAGTGAAATAACGAATGTGATGCAGGAAAAGTAACTCAAAGACTACTTGCACAAGAAATCATTATTCATGTAAAACAATGGGTGACATTTAAACAATAAATTAACTTTTCCAATCCCAATAACATTTTAGGGATTATGTATCTTAGAATTCAACGATATATCTGAACTCCAATATGTACTATAATGGGGAAAAATATAAACGGACAAAATAAACAAACATTTCATGCCTGCATCCTATGTCAAACAACATTTTATGAAACCTACAGGCAAATTAATTTGTAGATATTAACACAGAAAATCTTCTAAAAAAACATTTTTTAGAAACCAAAAAGCAGTTGTATTCCTTCAGAGGAAGATAGCCAACCTGACGAAGCGCAGAGTTCGCATTCTGCTGCTGGTTTTTCCCAGACCACTGAACAGCATCCATCAAGACATCCCATAAAATGCGTACAACTTCAATATCAGGAATCTTAGTATCTTTAACTCGTTGTTTCACAGTCTCTATGACTTCTGATATATCTGTCTCTTCTGCAATCTGGGTTGTCAGTGCAGATCTCATCTCTTTCAACTTAACCTCAAACATTTTCTTCTCATTGTAGTCGACAAGAGCTACCAATCCTTCTTTCCTAAAATTCACCATTAAAAAAAAATTAAGGTCATCATGTGAACAACCACGAGAAAAATAATTACCAAAACTAACTCAAGATTTCTCCCACACTCACCCAATGCTACCCACGAGTTTGAAACATATCCAAAAACATTCATTTATCTCAAGAAATACAGCTAGTCAGCTAGTATGGCATCAATGGTAATATAAAGTTGTGAACTGCAATCAAATGAAATGTAGGTAATAGGTATTCCAAAAAAAATACTGTTAACCTCTAATGGGTTACTGTACGGATAAAAAGTCGGCGTCAATGAAATTGACAAATTTATTTTGTTGAAATATGGCATACATTAACATTCTTCCTTATGTCCGTATTTATACTATCAAAAAGGTTGACTTGAGTTCTTGGAATAGTTATTTAATAATTATTCATAGTAGAAACTGTTTGAGGGCAAGATCATCATATCCATGCTTCAACAAAGTTACAAAAGTATCATCCAGGCAGCTTCAAACCTCCAAATGGAGGTCTTTGGTTTGGAACATTAGTGGCTGTACAATTTGCTGGCTAAGGGTACTTACAGTATAGCTCACAGAATCTTGAACTAGATCTCAGTTTTTAAATCGGGACACATAGGACATATTAGAAGTATTGTACTGTTGTGAACAGAAGGAACCAAGAAACACCCAGTGGTCAGAAAAAGTTGTACATCATGAAGCCCTTGCAATTCGCAGAAAGACAAATATATAAATCTTACTTGAGTGGTCATCCTTCGAATCCCCAAGTCAAGCCACTTGTCCGTTCGAACACAATCATTGTGTTGAGTTATGTGTTAAGTTGAGTTTAGTCCCACATTGGGTAGACTAATAGGGAGAGGGGTTAGCCGCTCCTATATAATGTACTCCCCTCTCTTAATAAATCAATCTATCATTCATATTCTACATGATATCAGAGCCATAACCCATCCACCTCTCTCTCTCTCTCCACACAAAAAAACTCTACCCCAAACCTTAGCCGCCAACCCCAACCCCCCCTTCAGCCCCCACCCCTCCTAACAACCCCCCCCCCCCTCCGACCCCCCCTCTCGCCTCCGACCCACCCACCCCCCGCCTCTTTGCGCCCCCCCCCCCTCCGCTGCCCCCGACCCCACAATGCAGCCCAAAAACTCTAAACCCTAACCCTCAGCCGTCGTCCCTCCTTCATTTATAAACCCTAATTTCCAAAAAAAATCGTATATTGAAGCCAGAGGGTAGACAATGATTTGTTTGCACAACCTTTATTCCTAGATTACGACTTCAGGAGCGTATATCGAAGCCAGAGGTTGGACAATGATTTGTTTGCACAACCTCTGTTCCTATATTACGGCTCCAGGAGTTAACAAAGAGTAGACAAGTTGCTTGTTTTCGTAGATCTTTGTTTTCGTCCTACCCCGATATCCACATCATGATCTACACAGAGAGTGACCTAGGTTACCTCTGTGACCTGGCTTATGTGATCCCCATACGATCTCTACTTTCCATGTGCGTGCCGGTTCTGGCCACGTTGATAGCGCATCGGTAAAGTTGATATGATTATTGGGGTTGTAGTTAGATCCAGCGACAGTCGAATCAAGTGCAGGATGACTAACACTGATGCAACTAATAGTGCTACTACTACCGGTGTCGGAAACGCATTGGCGGGACCAACGGGCACTGGCACGACGATTTTTTCGATTCGACTCGTCGATCAGCGGTTGGACGGACCAGATGGCTACTCAACATGGCGGAAAAAGGTTGAAAAAATACTTTGAGGAATGTGGTTGTCCAAGCATCTGACTGATAACCCTCCGAAGACGACTGATCCCACATTTGAGCAGTGGAAGAGATGATAGTCGACTGTTTATACAGTTGATGAACTCAATGGAACCATCGGTGAAGAATATGGTTCAGAACACGGACACGGTAAAAGAGTTATGGGAGGTCCTATCAACGGCGTTTGATAGAAAACGTGACTTGTCTCGTATCTACAACTCGGTCGTCGGCATCTACCGGACGGAACAGGGAGACAAGTCTCCTAAGGATCACTTCCGGGCCTTTAAGGCTATGATCGATGAAGTTGACCGTGTATTACCTCTGACGACGGATATCAATGAAGCAAGGGCTCAACGGGAGCAGCTTCATGTCATGGCATATCTTGCCTCTCTCCGTCCTGATGCAGACTCAGCTCGCTCTCAGATCATTGCTGGAACTGAGGTTTCATCTCTAATGGAAGCTCATTTTCGTGTTCTACAAGCAGCAAAGGTCGTCGAGACCTCTCCAAGTGATTCTTCCGCTGATCGATCTGCTCTGGGAGCCGCTCGTACTGGATTTCATGGTGGTCGTGGTGGACGATGTGGTGGACGGAATGTTGGCCGTGATGGTGGACGAGGCATTGGCGGTCGTGATGAAGGTCGACTGCGTACCTGCTTCAACTGTGGTCTACAGGATCATTTCCAGTGGCAATGTACTAAAACTCTAGTCGCCAATATCACCTCAGATATTCCTAATCTTGGCGGCCAATCCCTACAAATGACTGATGAAGCATATGCAGACTTTGTTGAGTTTTAAGCTCAACGTCGAGGTGAAGCTTCTACTTCTGGGTCCACCGCAGGGTACTCAGCGGCATGTGTGGTACAATCGAAGCAGTAGGTCCTTGATTTTGGTGCGTCTGCTCACTTGACAGATGACGCAGGTATGATACGAAATTATATACCGGTTGGTCGTATGTCTAATATTACATATGCCAATGATGGTTCGCTGACAGTCCGTGGAAAATAATTTGCATGTCTTTCTTCGGGACTGTCACTACATTATGTATTACACACACCTGGAAACTCATTCAGCTTACTCTCAATTAGTCGGATTACTCGTGATATGCATTGCTCGGTAATATTCTTTTCTGATGGTTGTGTTTTTCAGGACCTAAAGACTGGAAAGACTATCGATAAGGGGCATGTGGCTGAAGGCTTGTACATGTTTGACGAACCTTCCTTTGTTGTCTGTGCTGACGTAAAACTTGATTATTTTGAGTTACATTGCCGGTTAGGACATCCTTTTGTCCAAGCACTACAGAAAATGTACCCGTCTTTAGATGCTTCATGTTCTTTTCATTGTGAGTCCTGTAGTTTGGCTAAGCATCACCGGATTTCCTATTTGGTCAGAAAAAATAAAGTTTCTTCCGCTCCTTTCGAGTTGATGCATTCCGATATATGGAAACCTTGTCCGTTTGAATATGTGATAGGATTCAAGTACTTTATTACCGTTGTTGATGACTACTCGCGTGTCACTTTTGTTTATCTCATGAAAAATCGCTTCGAATTATTTAACATTTGGTGCAATTTTTATGAGAAAATCAGAACACAATTTGGTGTTCCGATTAAATGCGTTCGCAGTGACAATGGTCGTGAGTATATGTCTCGTGAGTTTGTTTCACATCTGTCTCAGAATGGCATCATCCACCAAACATCATGTCCTTATACACAACAGAATGGTGTGGCTGAATGCAAGAATCACCTCTTAGAAACAACGTGTGCTCTTATGTTCCAAGCACGTACTCCAAAAAAAAATTGGTCGGATGTTCTCACGGCTTGCTATCTAATTAATCGCATGTCGTCTGTTCTCAATGGCGATACTCCCTTCTCTCAGTTACATCCGAAACGAGAGTCGTTTCCTTTCTCTCTCTGAATCTTTGGTTGCTTGTGTTATGTTAGAGATACCCGACCAACTCTTTCTAAACTAGATCCAAAGGCTATCCAATGTATTTTTCTTGGGTATCCTAAGGATCAGAAAGGATATCGGTATTTTTCTCCAGTCTTGAAGCGGTATTTTTTCTCTCAGAATGTTACCTTTGTTGAAACTGAATTTCCTCCACTTCCACAAACTACTGATCCGGCTCCACAAGTTTACCCAGAAGATGATTTCTTGTTGTTTCATTTTCAAATACAACAGCCCCCCCGTAAGGGTGCCCTCCCCTACCGAGCCAGTCTCCCGGTTCGATGGTCCGCACACATCGACTCTGTCGATACCAGCATCGCCGGAACGAGTTTCATCGATATTGTCTGTGGACACAGCGCCTTCATCCTCCTCTAGCTCCACTGATTTGCTTCAGCCTGATCCGCCAGCTCGACCTCGTCGTACATGTCGTGATCATCCATTGTACGTTCACAATTACAAAGGGCTTGCGAGCCACACACAATCATTGGTGGCGACTGTAGTGCCCCGCTCCGCGTTGGCACTATGTACAAGAGATATTGATTTGCTGACTCAAAAAAGATATCTTCCTTAAGAGCTCCTTGTTGAAACAGGAGATGACTGATCAAGGTGAGTGGGCAGAACTGCATTCTCTGATTCTTGCACACCTTAATAATGAATCTGAGTTTTTGGATACTTGTTTGCTTAAGAAGATAGTTTCATAAGAAGAATAATAGAACCGACCTTTGCATGCTTAATAAGAGAACTCACATAGCTTGTCTTTGAAACGAACTTGCTTGCTTAACTAAGAAAACCTGAAACGCTTGTCTAAGAGTAAGAGATTGCTTGAACATGTTTTACTATCGCTTGTGTTTCGAGAGAACCATATCGTGCTTGAACTTGTTCAGAGAGAGCGGCTAGTCTGCACAGAGATAGATGGTCTGCTGGTTCATCTCGCCTGCATCCTAGAGTTTATCTGATAGTGTTTCATGCATTCGCATCGGTCGGACAATGGCTATTGGTGAAGAACTGAACCTTGGTCACGGCTGCTACAGCGATAGTGAAGAGCAACCATGAGTCACAGCTGCTAATAGCATCAGATAAAAGAGTCATTGGTTAGCCGGATTACCGCTACCGATCCTGAGTTTCTCGGGGACCGAAAAGCATATAGCTAGTTCATCGTGTTGGCTTGATAAAGAATAGTTCCTAGATGGTGCAATGTCCCTAGAGTCTTTGGGTATAGCTCACGAGACACGCTACGCACACCCTGATAGTAGAACAATCGGCTTGCCTTGTGTGCTTGAATGAATCAAATATGAACTCTGTTTTTAAAGATGTTTCCAAAAGAAGCAATATGACTCCGTTCTTGTGCTGCATGTAACGAATATAGGTAAAACTAGAAAGATCACTAGTAATGTAATATTTTATAACATAATTACTTAGTGTTGGTGTTAGTGAATGTTGCTTCTGTTCAGTTGTTTATACTCACCAGTACTTTCTAAGTGTTGACCCACCAACAGTTTGATTGTTCGCAGGTGCTGGATCGTCCGAGTAAGCGATAGGCATGCCTCATCCCCAAGATCCGAAAATCTGGTTTCAATTGCCTTGAGTTGCTTTCGTATAGAGGGACATAATGTATAGAACGATGCCATTGTATTCAGAGAACCCTGTGCCTCAATTTGTCCCGTATACTCAGATGGATAAATGCTTGCAACAATGTCCCTCCGTTGCTTACTCGATAGATGCAATGATAGCCAAACTTTAACGATGTTGCCTTGTGCAGACGCAACCCCAGGCTCGCACGGTATCACGTTCCGGTAGCAAATGACTATACACCCCGCGGGAGCGCCGAGGCGCGGTGATTCGCGCCCGGCGGGGCGTTGTCGGAGACCTTCGGGACCGAGGCGTGACAGCGACTATTGATGGGATTCATATTCCCAATTCTGCAGAGGAGGGTCTTAAACATCCCGGCTGGCGTGCTGCTAAGGAAGAGAAAATGAAAGCACTTCGGGAGAACCATACATGGAACTTGGTTGATTTACCTCATGGTAAGAAGGCAGTCGGTTGCAAATGGGTGTTCAATATTAAGGTAAAACTGGATGGCACTCTTGATCGCCTGAAGGCTCGTCTGGTGGCAAAAGGTTATTCTCAGACCTATGGTGAGGATTATTTTGAGACCTTCCTAGTTGCTCGAATGACCTCTGTGCGCGTCCTCTTGGCTTTAGCTGTTCGCTATGACTGGTCATTGCTACAGCTGGATATCAATAATGCATTTCTTCATGGAGATCTTGACGAAGAAGTATATGTGATGCAACCTCCCGAGTTTGTTGCAAGGGAGGGTAAAGTGTGTCATCTGCAGAAGGCCCTTTATGGTCTCAAACAATTCCCTCGTGCATGGTTTGGTCGTTTCACAAATGTGGTTACTCAATTTGGCATGTGCCAATCAAAGAAGGATCATTCAGTATTTTACCGTCAGACATTAGCCGGGAGGATACTACTCGGTATCTATGTGAACGATATTGTGATCACAGGATACGATAGTCAGGGCATTGCAGAACTAAAGAAGTTTCTAGGAGAACAATTTCAATCCAAAGATTTGGGATCGTTGAGCTATTTTTTTGACGTAGAAGTCACACGGGATAAGCGGGACATTGTAATGTCTCAGAGAAAATATGTGTTTGACATCATAAATGATGCAGGAATGATGCAAGCTAAGGGAGCAACCTCGTCCATGGACACAGGGATAAAATTACTTTCCGACGAGGGGACACTGATGACCGATCCGGATCAATATCGTCGAGTAGTTGAAAAACTCAACTACTTGGCCGTTATGACTCGTCCAGACATTTCCTTTGGCAATTCTCAGAATTCTGCGCTATCTAGTTCAGAATCAGGAAAGAGAAATTCGGATGGAGAATAAGGGACATACTTATATTGAGTGCTTTACTGATGCTGACTGGGGTGCCAGTCTTACGGATAGACGGTCAACATCTGGCTACTCGGTCTTCATTGGCGGGAACTTAGTATCATGGAAAAGTAAGAAACAGAGTGTGATCGCACGATCAAGCTCGGAAGCGGAATATCGGACAATTGCTCATGGCACAGCAGAGGTGCTATATCTGCAGCATCTTCTACAGGAACTGGGAGAAGAAGCAGGATATAAAGCAGCAGATATGTGGTGTGATAACCAGTCTGCTATTCATATTGCTACTAATACTGTATTTCATGAAAGGACAAAGCACATTGAAATCGACATTCACTTTGTCCGTGATGAGTATCAGAAAAGAATGATAAAGTTTCACCATGTAAGGACCGGCGATCAGATTGCTGATATATTTACAAAATCTCTTCTAGGTCCTCGGGTTCAATTTCTCTGTAGCAAGCTGGACATGATTGACATCTATGCTCCAGCTTGAGGGAGGGTGTTGAGTTATGTGTTAAGTTGAGTTTAGTCCCACATCGGTAGACTAATAGGGAGAGGGGTTAGCCTCTCCTATATAATGTACTGCCCTCTCCTCTTAATGAATCAATCTATCATTCCTATTCTACACATTGTATAAATCTATGTTGCAAGGATTTTCCTATACTTCAGGATTTTCTACACATTGTATAGCTTCTGTACCCACATCAAATCATATTGGATTACTCGAATTTTCCTATACTTCAGGATAGGTGTTTGGTACACTTACCATCGTATCTTAGGTTTTAAAACACACACTGCATCTATGGTCTATCAATGAGTTAAGAAGAATAAAAACATAAGAATAGTGAGATGCTGAAACGATGCATGGAAGATATGAAATATGAATGCACTTGTATCATAGTGTTCTTTCTTTTTAATAAACATCTCTTTCCTATGTGAATAGCTCCTACCATTAGTTATTTTCTAGTGAAACAAAATTAAATGTGTTTTTAAATCTTTCATTTTATCTATTCATTTCTTTCTTTTTTGTTGTTTTTATAGATAAACAAACACTAAGGTACATAATCTATACCTTTATATTAGTATTGTACCAAATTCTATCTAGTTTTCAAAATCGATGTGCCATTGTACCCAGTGGTGGATCCCGGAAGTTCAGAGTAGGAGAAAAAAAGTGAGTGGGGGCTTGCCGGCTTGGGGAAAAAATCCATTTCAAATGTGTGTGAGGACTCAAACTCAAGACCTACAAAACATACTCTTAACTACTTTAACAATGACCATAATTAGGGGCCATATATATGTATGTGTGAGAGAAAAAATTTGGAAAAAATACCTACAAACTATTTGCCCAAAAATCCAGTGGAGGCTTAAGGCCCCACTATTTTGCACGTATATCATTTCATATACTCTCAATCAGATAATTTTTTTACACTGGTCGTTGACTACCTAATGTAACACTCCTTTAACAGGCTTGGCACTGGCATGGAAACTATTAAGCAAAGCACACAGTGGAGTTAAGACATTAAACAAAGCAAAGAACACGCGGAGTTGATTATGGGTACAAGTTCGTAAAAAATATTAACAAAATATGCTGATTCAAATAAGCTATACAAAAATCTGATACTATACAGCAAATATCAAAGTTCCAAAGAGGTTCAAGATGTTTACTAAAGCCTGTTTTTCCTTCCAACATATGATGACTATCTTAACCAGAAAGAACTTACGTGAAATGCTCAGAGAAGCCTTCAGCAGAGCGCTTTGCACTTGGAAAGAAGTCGAGGAGATTATCCTCCATTTTTCCACGCTTCAAAAGCAATATAAGGTCATCAACACTGTTATCAATCAAATACGCCCGGAAGAAATCAGTAATGAATGAGAGTACTAGCCCTTTGGCCACGAGATTATCCTTGAGCAACGGTTGCATGACCGTTTCAGGAGGAAGCCCAGAGAGCTTCTGGGAGAATGTAAGAGCTGTAAATATAGCAAGCTTCTTTCTCTCATTCTCCTCAAAGAGCTCCAACGACTGCAAGAACCTCCGCATAACATTTTCGAGATTCTTAATCAAAAAGGGCCTTCGGCGCAAGATTTTCTGTATGTAAAGAACTGATGGCAAGATAGCTTCACGTTTGGGTTCACAATCTAAAACAGAATATGAGTGCTTCTCCCCCTCATCAGGCTTTGTTGTACCAGGTTGAGTGCGGCCTCCAGTAAAGACAACCTGTAACTTACATAAAGTTACAACATCTAATTGCAAACAATGAGTACATCTTCGAAAGAAGAATAGGAGAAAACTGCTACATTGAATGAGAAAATATTGACTACTAATTCATTCACATATATTATTAAAATGAGAGAATAGAATGGCATTGCTGAGTAGAAAAGTTCCAAAACCGAATGGTGACAAAAATGGAGTTTTATAAAGGGCAAGAGAAAATGAGTGCTTGTGATTGTGGTAAACAGTAAGACTGCTGGTATATAAAAAAAAATCAATGGTAATGACAGTGGAGGACAATATGCATTGCAGAGTTGACCTAAGACACAAACTGACCAATAACCAACCCTTAAATTACCTAATTCCAACAAGGGCCCCAACAGTATACAGCATTTTGAGTCAAAAATTGACTAATAACTAGAGCTATATCAGGAGCAGATCTCAGATGCTTAACGAAATCTAGACCGAGATCTAACCCTAAGGTAAAGAAGAAAATATAATTTGGATGGTGATGAAACATATAAACAAGATATAAGCCCGTATATTTGCAATTAACGGGTCAGGTAAATTGAAATTACAGACCCAAAGTCATCTTAGTATGTCCATGGGGTTACCCTAATCCAACACAATATTTGATGACAGGACCAGTGATCTAGCGCTCAAGCAATTGTGGCAAAAACTGAGGCAATTGTCGAAGAAAAAATAAAAGAAATAACACAGCTACAAGTCAGCCAGAGCGCTCAGAAATGTGAATGTAGGATAATCACAGATACTACATACAGTTCAAGCTACTTATCGATTGTAGTTCCTCTTCAATGGGCTATGACTCCCTCCAGAACTGTCCATGTGCACAGATATTGCACACTAATGCACCAATACAAGTTCTAGTACTTACCTTAAAAATAATTGATATATTTACTATTTAATTGACACGAGTTATTTTTCTTTTATATGGATGTCATCAGGAGGGTTCGTCACTTGCATCCAGGTTGAAGTCATGGAAACAACTTGTTGTGGTGATTTCATGCAAAATCACAATGATCTAAAATCACATGGGATTGTGTGATTCCACACCGATGATTTCTTTTTTTAAGAATGGTAACTTTTTATAATACTACAACATAATTTAAATTTCACAAAAGCTTAAGTCATATTTAACTAAATTTTATTACTGTTATATTTATGTATGGCTATTAGCTTTCAAAGTATGTCTCAGATTAATTTTCCATCACAGTTCAAATTTTCAAATAACTAGTAGTGGAAAAGAATATCTAAATTACAATTTATATGATAAGCTCAAATGAAAGGCAACTTTTAAGATCTTTGGAAAATTAACATATTTACAATGATAAAAATAATTCAGTTTTTACAATTATAAATTTTATAAAATGAAATTGCTAATTAGAAGGGGAAAAAACGTTCTCCAACCTGATATTTGCTTCCATCAGAAAATTATAACCATGTAACATCATCAATAATTTGTTAAAAATTGTCGAATAAAAATGGAAACAGAAACAGATCCGGTAAGATAGGTACAGGAGATGTTCGACTCCCCCCCTCCTAATCTCCTCTTTACTTCTCCCACCTAGACGAAAAGTTTGGAACAAAATTAGGAGTGGACCTGACAGGCGAGAAGGGGAGCGGAGGAGACAACATCAAGCAGATGCTTCCAATTTATTTTTCCTCAGCTCAACAAGATAACCATGGAGGGAGAAGGAAAAAGAATGAAGGTTTTGAGCGGGGAGATATCACGTGGAAGGAGTGAAGACAATTGATGAGAGGAAATGAAGGCGAAAGGAATACTCCATAAAGAAGGCCTTCTTTGAGATGATTTTAAAATCCTACCTTTTGGAGGGTGGTTAGAATTGTTAGAATAAATGAATGGAGAATGGGTATTGCAGTTTAAGAATCATAATATTCTGAGATTTATGAGTCCTCAACCACTAGCACTGATTTGAAAACTGCCTATCACAATACTTATCCACTAGCAGTTGATTCTGAAATTGCCCCATGCGGTTACCAAGTTGCGACTTAACTAACCCCCTCTTAGTGTGTTCCACCCCCATTCACTAAAACTTGTGCAGGAAAAAAACTAGGTAATTAGGTAAATGTGAAGTTTTAGCTCCTTTCATCATTGAATCTTTGTTTGTGACCCTGTCTCCACATATTGGGGGGAAGATTGCATACATACCCTCCCTTGTTGGTGTGTGTGTGTGTGTTGGGGGGGATGGGGGGGGGGGGGTGTTAGGGGGTGTCTCGAGGCACTAGGAGACCCTTTTCCCCTAAAGTGACATCACTTTACTAATTCACTATTTGACATGAAACTGGCTATTCATTTAGCAGCCACAAGGACCTAGTAGATGAATAAATCCATTGTTTACCTTGAATTACAAATTGCTTTTGATTCAAAAATGTCGATCAACATAAGTTAAAAGCTATGTTGTTCAGGACACTGCCAGACCGCCAAAAAGGCAGATTTTTTTTTTACATAGAGCACCCCCCCCCCCCTGTGTTTTGGCGCCCCAAAACGCCTTTGGCATGCCCATGCGGTGACTGGGATGGACGTTTTCTTAATCATGATGCAAAATTTAATGTTATGTTGCATGCATGCAAAATTTAAAATCATGGACTTAGAATTTCAAAGTTTGGTCTTAACTACAAGTTATGTTGCACGCAAATTAATGGCATGCAAAATTTAAAATCAGGGACTTTACGAATTTTAAAGTTTGGTTTTAATTAAAGTTATACCGCATGCAATTAATGTTACAATGCATGCATGCAAAATTTAAAATCATGGACTCTATGGATTTTAAAATTTGATCATAATTACAAGTTATGTTGCATACAAATTAACGTAAAAACTAAAACTTAACTACAAGTAAGGCTGATAAAAGTAGTGTGGTAATTTAATATCCCTTTATTTATGGCAATGATACGAGCTATGTTACCCAAACTCTCCACTTTAAGGAGAAGTACCTGTGTCGACCCGATAAGACATGGGTATGGATATGAAATCATGATCGGATCCTCCATGATGACAATTGGATCCTCCATGGTGACAATAGGGAAACCGGTAGTGAAGTAGATAGTTTATTTTAATATGGTGACTCGAGGTAAAGTAGTAGTAGGGGAGATGAAGGAACGGTCTTTTAGGGACTTATTCAACTAGTTATGTAAAGTTTACTAGTAGTTTATAATTATAGGTTGCCTTCTTACAAAATATTACAAATTTAATTACATGATTTGTCTTTTTATGAAACCATGTTCAAATATATTTATTTTAATAGTCATATCCCCGTACCCATACCCAAAATTTGGATCCTTTTTAGTCGAGTCTGTATCTTTCAATTAAGAGTTTGAAGGACCCGACTCTTGGATATGTATTCGTACCCGACACCCTTACCCGAGTCCATGTAACATAGGATACAAGTTGTGTGGTAAATGTTAGTCAAAATATCTGATAACACATTTATATCATTGAACAGATTTACTCTGCCTTTTTTATTTTCTATTTGGAAGACATCATTTTTCTAGAGCCTCTAGGTGTACTTAGAACATTTTTGCCATTAAGGACATTTAGGTTATCATATGGTCAAGGTTCCAAATAGGGTTTGGTTGCATAAGGACAGATAGTGGGCGCTATGTATGCACTATAACTCCGTAATTATCATTAGCTCCTATATAGGAATTAGAGAATTCGCCTATTCTCCATCAAGAAACATATTAAACTGCAGAAAGAAATTATATATATATATATATATATATATATATATATATAGAGAGAGAGAGAGAGAGAGAGGAGGGATCGGGAACCCCACTCTTAAACAACTCCGCTTGTTCTCTGAAATAGCAGCAGTTGGATTGTATTTTTGTGACCGTTCAAATTAGATCCTTAAACTATTCAACTTCTCGCGAGATTTTGTTATAAACTAAACGGTCAAAAAATATAATACAACGGCTGCTATTTCGGGAAACATGCGGAGATGCTTAAGTGAAAAATCCCGCTCTCCTTATATATATATATATATATATATATATATATATATATTCTCAGTGTTTTAAAAGGTGCACCTAAGGCTCCCGACACAGCCTTGTGCTAGGGAGAGTCCCTCTAATTTTAGACTCACTGCCCCGCCTAGAGCCGCACCCCATACAACATAAGTTAGACAATATGTATTTCTTCTTTGTCAATAATGAAAATGACAAAGTCAAAGCAGGTATTTGTCACTCAATCAAAACAAACGGTCCAAGTCCAGAAAACATACAAATTCTTTGAAAAAAAAAAATAATGCATGTGCATGCAAGCGTGCAAACATGAGTGAAAGCATGCAAATTGGACTCCAAAAATCATACAAATTCTTTCGGAAAAAAATAATTCTTGTGCATGTATTACATGCATGCAAGTGTGCGCAAAAACAGAGTGAAAGGATGCTAATGCAAGCTAAGAAGAGAAAACCCCTCTCTGAACTCCTAACAATTGATAGAAGAAATTACCTCGAAAAAGGTGTCACCGTATCGTGAGAAGTTAAGATCTGAAGATTCAAGGCTTTTGGCAACAAGTTCCTGTCAAGCAAGAATGCTCAATCAAAAAACTGTTCTTATTATGAACAGTAGAAAATAATTCCACACGATCTCTTTTACTCAGGGCATACAGAACACAGCAAGCATCATTTTATAGAAAACAAATAAAATAGCATGGATGGATTATTAACTTGCTAATAACTGAACTCTACATGGTAGTTCCTTCTGGGGCGTGTTTCCTCCAATCATATCATAAATAGGAGGCAAGTAGTACAAGTTTCAAGAGCTTACCAAATCACCAGCATTATCCAAATAAATCTGGACCACTGCATCAGCAAAAGCTGCAGGGTCCAAAGGAGCTGCTATGTTCCGTTTGCGGGTCTTGATCCGCGTGCCACTGCATTATCAGAAGAAGAAAATTTACTACCTTAATACCAGTATATGGTTATGAACTGTGAACAACTCCCTTAATTTTATCCAGCAAGAACTCTTCCAGCATAGAAGATAGTGGCCGTGAATTACATCAGAAACAATGCCAACAAAGTGTTCAAGGGTATCAGATTCTCAATCAGAAACACTTCCACACTTGTACTGAATTTATAACCATATTTGCAAGGGTATCAGATTCTCAAATTCGAGTAAATCGACCATTATATTCAAAAAGGCAAAGACAGTTGCATGAGTGCACACCATTATTTTCACTATAGTATCTCAATGAAAATTTGAAGTTTTGTGTTTCCAATAGAAACAGTGGAATAAAAGAGAATTGTAATAGTCCATGCTATGGGGGAAATATTTGAGTTTTGAAAAAAAAAAACAAGTTAAAATAAAAATTGGAATCCATTTTAAATTGACAGTTAATATTATTAAGCTGTTTAGTGTTTGTGGGCATTAATTAATTTGTAAGCTAAAGTTACAGAAAGGTTAAGAAGGTAGAAATTGTTCAGCAGCAGCCATGGGTAGATGACGGTGTTATAGGGAAAATATTTGAGTTTTGAAAAAAAAAAAAAAGTTAAAATAAAAAATGAAATCTGTTTTAAATTAACAGTTAATATTATTAAGCTGTTTAGTGTTTTTGTACATTAATTAATTTGTAAGCAAAAGTTACACAAAGGTAAAGAAGGTAGAAATTGCCCAGCAGCAGCCATGGGTAGATGAAGGTGTCATGGGAAAATATTTGTGTTTTGGAAAAAAAAAATGGAATCCGTTTTAAATTAACAGTTAATATTACTAAGCTGTTTACTGTTTTTGTGCAATAATTAACTTGTAAGCCTTTCCAAAATTTGGACTTAATCAATTCACTTTTAAAGGAATGGGCAACTTCAATGTTGGCTATCCTTCCTGACGCCCCAACCTCGGTGCTTGGTGCTTTCTTATTGCATGGCTCGAGCTTGTCTGCTGGTCAACCAAAGCAGCATCTTTCCGGTGATTCTTCCCCCTTTCCTCTTTAGGCTTACATAGTTTATCCTAGCATATAGGATTCATTTTCTTTTGAAGCTCAGGTCCCAACCAGATGAAATCTCAAAGTAGCTTATCAATCTTTTTTCAAGATTACCTTGGAAGATAGAAAGAGCGGGACACGGAGTTTGAAAACATTTGACATGTTCCACCCTACTTGCGCAAGTGATAAGCTTTGCCTTCCACTCCTTTGATTTTATGAAAAAAGTGAAGAGCACAATTGGTCGTTCAGCGTGGTCGAGAAGAGGGACATGCCCT